>CM062812.1:221209915-222677415 GCA_031772625.1 Pinus tabuliformis | reverse complement strand
GACTTGCCCTCGAGTCACTTTGTCGGTGTGGCAATCTTGGCGTGGAGTCCCCCCAACTGGTCCCGAACGGCCTAAATGTCTGTAGCGCATTGTGCTGCTACCTACTGAACCTGCTGCATTCTTGCTTCTCAACCCTCTGTGTCTAGATTGTGTCCTTACCTCTGTACAGGCATTTACTGCATATGTTTATAGTCCTGCGCCCTTGTCCGGCTCCTCAAGTTGTGAAGACTGTGCTTTGGCTGGTTAGTTAGATAGTCGGCCCACCCGTGTAGGGCTTCAAGTGACTACCGTTTACTTTGCCTGGGAAGGGTTCTCCATTTAGTTTGACTAACTGGACCGCGCCTCTGTCTATGACCTCCTTAACCACATATGGTCCCAGCCAGTGCATTCTGAATTTTCCCAGAAATTTTTCAAACTTACTGTCATACAACAGCACTAAGTCATTTACCTTGAAGGTGTGCAACTTGATATGGCAGTCGTGCCAGGCCTTTTCATGCTGCTTTTGTACCTGCTGATGAAATCCAACCAGAAACCATTCTTCCTCGAGTTCTTCTAATTGCGCAAGCCTTTCTTCCAGAGCTTCACAGTCCATCATGCCTGTGAGCGCTGTTATTCGCAAACTAGGTATGATGTATTCCATCGGCATGACAGCTTCCATGCCATAGACTAGCCGGAAAGGTGTATGTCCCGTCAATTTCTTGCACGTTGTCCTGTAAGCCCATAGTACGACAGGTACGCGCAGATCCCAGTTGTTTCACTGTGTGTTGCACACTTTGGTCAGCGCAATCTCTAGTATTTTCTTGAATGCCTCTTCTGTCCCATTAGCTTGTGGGTGGTACGGTGTACTTTTCTGATGATACAACTGGAACTCTTCTGTGAGCACACTGATGGTTTCACTCAGGAAATGTGTTCCACGATCACTCATTAAGATTTTCGGACATCCAAATCATGTCAACACAGTTTCAAACAAAAACTTCACAGTCGAAGTGAATGTGTAGTCTTTGATCGGCTGCGCTTCCGCCCATCGTATTAGGTACTTCGTCGCGGTGATGATGTAGCGCGCGCTCGTCTTTCCCTGAGGTTTGATCAGTCCCACAAAGTCGATTGCCCATTTTTCAAACGGCTGCAGTGTCATTTGTGGATTTAATGGCATCTTGTCCCTTTGTGATGGTTTTCCAGTCCTTTGACATATATCGCAGGCCTTACAGTGCACTTTCGAAGCCTGGTGTAGGGTTGGCCACCATAGCCCTGCGTGAAGAATATTTTGTGCAGTTGCGCGTCTTGCATAGTGTCCTCCTGCAGCGCCCCCATGTGCTTCCGCGAGGATCTGACCTCCCTCAAATTCAGGTACGTATCTTCGCAATTTCTCATCATTGTCCATTTTGTATAGGTGCCCCGCGATGACAGATAAGTCCACTGTGCGCACCACCAATTCCTTTTTCTATTGGACTATGTATTCCTTCGGCGCAGTCCCTGTTGTCAGAAAATGGATTATATCTTCGAAGTGTCCATCTACGACGCGCACTGCAAAGAGTTGTGCATCAGGTAGTCCCTCCTCCAAATTCGTGGGTTCCTCGCCTGTCTCAATTCGTGACAAGTGATCTGGTCCTACGTTTAGGCGTCCCAGCTTGACTATGACCTCAAAATCATATTCTTGGAACAGTAAGAGCCATATGCATATGCACCCCCCCAACACAGGCTTATTCACCAGGTATTTCAACGCGGAATGGTCGGTATACATCTTGAAATGTCCTCTGAGTAAATAGTGTCGATATTTTTGGAGCACGTACACCATCGCTAACCCCTCGCGCTCGATGGTGGAATAGTTCTTTTCTGCTTTGGACAATCTCCAACTTGCAAACGCGATCAGGTGATCCATGCCCTCTGCGCCCTCTTGTGTGAGTACGGCTCCCAGCGCAATACACGACACATCAACATGTACATGAAATTCCACATCCCATTTTGGGAAGACCAAGATTGGAGCAGAGGCCAATTTCCCCTTCAAGACATCAAAACTCTTCATGCAATCATCATTCTAGCAATATGTAACATCCTTTTTCAATAGATTTTCCATCAGCATTGTTATTTGGGCATAACTTTTGATGAACTTCCTATAGTATCCAGTGTGTCCCAAAGTAGCGCACAGTTGTTTAACACTTCGCGGTGCTTCCAAATTTAGAATAACGGCAATCTTCGCAGGGTCCACCATCAGTCCTTGTTCATAGACCACATGTCCGAGCAAGTTTCCAAAGGGAACGAGGAATGTGCACTTCTTAAGGTTCAGCGCAATCTGGTGTTGGCGGCAAGTATCTAGCATCAACCGTAAGCTTGCTACATGGTGCTTAACTAATCCAAAGACAGTCTAGTCATCCAGATAGACCTCCAAGAACTTGTGGATGTATTCTTTGAATGCAGCCACAATAATGCGCAAAAAGATAGTTGGCGCGTTATTCAGTCCAAACGGCATAACGGTATATTGAAAGTAGCCCCATTCTATTGTGAAGGTCATTTTTCTCCTATCTTCCGCCGCGATCTTGATTCGATTGTACCTTGAGAACCCATCCGTGAATGAGTATGCTTCCTGACTGCCAACATTCTCCAGTACTTCATCTATGAATAGTGTCGGGAATGGATCATGTACACAGGCGTCGTTCAGCTTCCTAAGGTCCATGCAGATTCTTATTTTTCCCTTCTACATTTTCTCCTGTACTACCATAGGACTCACCCAGTCGGATTCTTCTACTGGCTCAATAATTCTGGCTGCGAGCATTTTGTCTAATTCTTCGCAAACCTTTTCTTTATATTTCGGATTCAAGTAGTAAGGCTGCTACTTAACTAGCTACGCGTCGGGTTTCTAGGTGATCTTCATCATCCCTAAGTCACCAACGATCCCTTTTAAGTATTAATTTTGGTCGAGAACAAGTCCTGGTATTCGCGGAGTAACTCAACGACCTTATCCACCATGGCATCATCCCAATAGTCCCCAAGCGTCGCATACTTCAGCTCTGCCTCCGTTCCAATGTTTACCTGCTTTGTTTTTAGCGGTGCGGTGATGTCGGGATCCTCAATTAATGGGCCTCGAATCTCATGACATCCTTCCGTTTCTAAAATGTTAATATTTCGTGGGTCCTCATCATCCTCCTCAACATTTACATTGTAGCACTCTAGCACCCAGCTCAGTTGTGTCGTCCAATCTGGTTGAAGTACTTCCATTGGCTCCTGGGGTATTTTGAAGATAACTGCTTTTACTGCCTGTAGCGCATTGTCAACAGTATCCCACCAACGATCTTCAAATGTGAAAGTTAACAGAAATCCCTCGCGCAAGACATCCCATTCGCTCATACCATGGTGGAGCTCCGTCTCAATATACCAATTCATGGGTATGACATCCAAGGTATGATAGAATAAATGTACCCATTTAGGTTGTGGCTCTTCCCCATAGACCTTGGTCCATTTCACGAGGTGTGTACATGGATCATCCCGTCCATCATATTTGTCTACTAGCCGTATCTGCAGTTTCCAAAATCATAGGCGCATCATCCTTTTGCATCTGCGCCAGTCCTCAAAACTTCTCTGATGTGTAGCCCACCACCTTGCGGGCGTTGCGCGCAGTGCCCATTTCAGAGCAACGAACCGTTGTTGTTCTGGTAATACACTTTCAAATTTGTTAAGGAATTCATCCACCACTGTCAACCCATCATACATAGGCAGATCCCTTACCTCTATTGTCACGCAGCACAGTGATCTAACCATCATGTTTCAATTAAGCGTTGTTACTTCGTGCAGCCGATTCTACCAGCACTCTATTTCTTCGTCTGAATCTGAAGTGCAGGAGCTTTCGTGCTCCCACGAAATCCTACCATCTATAGTCAGGTTTACCCAATCTTGTTCTCATGTAGTTATCTTGTAGATGCAATCGAGATCGTCATCACTATCATCGTCGCGCACCGTTTCAATGTATCACACTCCTTCGGCTAGATCTAGCAGTACTACTATGCGTAGTGACTTTTTCTCAAAAATCATTTTGCGCTTCTTCAGATTTATGACTCCATTCATATCAGTGGCCCAGTCTATTCCTAGTAGCGTGGGATAGGGATTTCTATCATCAAAAATCTCTATCACTTCAAAATCCACCTGTGCACTCGCACCTTCAATATCCACCGTTACCCCTTGCAATCTTCCCATGGGCAAGATCTTTTGTTGGTTCACCATTCACAACTGAATAGGAGACCATTGTAGCACAGGTCTGCCCATGCGTTCCCATGTTTGTTTCGGCAGTACATTCGCGTCCGATCCGAGATCCAGGATTACCTGATCCATTTCATATTCGTCGATTTGTGCAGTCAACCTCATTTCCCTTCATGTGTGCAATGCATGCTTTCCAAGTTTCCGGACCACACATGGTTCTCCTGACCCCGCGCACCTAGTGATAAGTTCCTATAGTCCTTTTACTGCCTTGCTGTCGCATAGCAGTTTCATGCATGTCTCCAGAAAGGTAGTGAGCATTGAAGGATCCATCCCTGGTTCTAGTTGATCCTTACTACCTAAAGTGGAGGCCTCCGTGAAGCTCTTCTTAGCTTCCATGAATATCTCCTTCATGCGTTCTAAATCAAATTTGGGTTCCTTTGTAGGAGCCTTGCGAACCCATGCACTTTCTTCTGACTGCTTACCTTTATCATTGCCAGTGGTCATACCACTTCTAAGCACTATGTTTACATTCGGGTCTTCTTCGCGCAGCTAAGACCTCATCATCTGCAAATTTTGAGTCGGAGGAGGTTGGAGTACCCCTTTTTAGTGTAGCCTCGCTATCAACGTAGGGCAGCCTTCTGCCTCATGATCAAACTGAGTACATTACAAACATGATGTCCTTATCGGGTTTGTACAATCGCAGGCATAGTGTCCTGGCCCTCCGTAATTGTAATAAAATAGTTGTCCGCGACCCCTTCCTGGTCCCATTCCACCTCGACCTCATTCACACCCCTAAAATCCAGCGCACGCCATTCCTACATTTGGGTCGAGGGCTCGCGTTTCGGTCTGCACCCTGTAGGCAGGAGTCTGATCCATCATTAGTTCGTAGCTTCTGCAGGTGCGTTCATCATGGCCTACCGACCTGCAAAAATTACAAAACAATTGTTGGGATGTCTGCGTATACTTCTGCAATAGATGATAATTATCCGTAGTGTGTTTTCCTCCTATCTGACAGATCGTGCACCATAGTGCAGGTGTCGTGCTTGGTCCTGCTTGTGCCTCAGGTCTTAACGGCATCGGCCCTCCTCCCGCCAAGTAATTCGCGAACACTGGACAGTGGTCCTTGTCATGCCCCTAGCCTTTGCATTTTATGCACCATACCTCCTCGCATGCCTCTGGCTGAGGTGTCCTGTCCTATTTCAAACTCTGCATCTCCAGACACAGATTTTGCAGTTGCACGTGGATTTGTTGGACTCCCAGACCAAGGTCTTGTATAGGGGTCTCATGCAATCTCATTTCCATCTCCAAAGCTTCAGCCTGGGTGGAAAGCTTTTGTTGTGATAGCGCCGTCCTTAAATGCGGTGTTAGTGATGCTACAAACCATGCGCAGTGATGTCCATCCGTCAAAGTCATATTGCCTTCGTGAATCATACTCTTCAGTATTTGGTCTAGATCCTAGGGGGTCTCACTTGGTAGCATCACGATCTCCTTAAACTCGATGATTGTGTCTCCGACTTTGGCCTGCTAAATTCCTTGTTCAACGCGGTCTGGGTTTCTGCGATTCCTGCATTTGGATGGTCATCAGAATGCTTGATGTACCATGTTAATGTGTGATCTTGCAATGTGCTTACTAGTGTAACCTTCTTGATATTGTCATCCACGATGCCTTGTGCTTCCCATACCACCCTTACCACGAACCAGAATTGGTCTGGATCTTCATTCCTTGCTCCTCTGAATACTTGTAGTTTGATCGCACTCGCCATACTGAACTGTGGTGGTGGCGGAGGTGGGGTGGGTGGAGATGGAGGTGAGGAGGGTGAGACAGGTGGCGGTGTGGGTGGAGGTGGTAAACGCGGAATTCGTTGCCTTATCAGACTAACCGCGCTTCTCGGAGAAACTCTCGTGAGCTCTTCCTCGCTTTCCCATGAGGGTGAAATTAAGGGACTAGTTTCTAATTCTTCACTACCTCCGCTTCTGTAGATCTTCCCACTTCGCGTAGTCCCAAACATTAATTTATTCACATAACCCGCTTTTCACACAATAGCATCTTAATCCAAGTGTTCAAATATTTAATATACTTACCTTGCGATCCTTTGAGGAAGCGTCGTTCTGCCTCACTGTAACTGACGATCATATCTACCGCGAACTCAGTGATAAATCCTCCTATAATTTGATCAAGCCAATGGTCCATAGCTCGTGTGATCTTATCTCCTGACGCTTCTAGTCTACGCACTAATTCCGGAGTGTTATAGATATAACCCAAAAATATAAGATAATATAAATAAACCCAAGAAATAATAAGATCTGAATATAGATAGAAATGCTTCTTTATTGATATCAACCCCTTAAGGTAGGGAAACACCATACATTCACTCCTTAAGGAAGGAGAACACTCCACAAGCCATATGCCTGTTCATACAATATTCTTTGACATCTCTCAATGTGGAGTCTCTAGCCTCTATATAAGCCTCCTACATACAATACCATGGGTCATTACCATGGTTCCCTCAATACCATCTATCTAATATTAGGGGCCCATTACATTATTACTAACTACTTGTGGTCTCTTACATGATACGGGTTAACCACCTTATTTATTATTGTGGCCCATCCCATTATTACATTATTCCCTTGGGTACCTCCCTTTGTACCCATATTATCCCCCCTAGGTATATAGCATTCCACCCCCCTTAACATGTTTCATCCCCGAAACATGGGAAGAACACAAATAATAAGATCTACTCAAAAGAGTAGTCCACTAGTACCATGCACGTGCATCTAGCCATCCAAGAGAAAGGTGAATCCTCGATCTCACTGGTGCCTCGCTCACTTGAAATAGAAGTTGACCGTGGCAACTCTTCTATGTTGATGTGTAGTAGGTAGATCTTCGCTCTTCGCTATCTGGCATGCAGGGGTTGTTGTCCTTGTGGAAAATTCGTTGCCATCTTGTTGGTTGTTTTCTTGCGGGGGTGGCGATATGCTGAAGTGTTAACCCACGGTGTCTTTTTCTTTAATTCACCCCATACTGGAGCCTGACTGTTATGTTGTGGTGCCTGTTGTGGTGTCTTATCTTCCAATATTACTGCAACCATTGAGTCCTCATCTGATGTATCAGCACCTATAGCCTTTTCTGCTTCGGCCTCTGTGTGTGTTTGATTATCGATCATCAATGGCTCATCATCTGATATGTCAGTCCTTGGAACATCTTCTGCTTCAGTCTCTGTGGACTTTACCTATTTATTGATGGAAATATCCTGTAATGTAATTTTCTTCTTTTTATACCAGAGCTTCAGGAATTTCTTCTGCACATTCATATTGGTAGTACCCACGGATTCCATCCAAGGATATCCCAAAACAACATCCATGTTATCCATATCTGAAGTATAAAAATCACCATGCAACACATACTTATCCATAAAAAGCTTCAAATCCTTATAAACGTGAACATCCTCATCATAAAACTGTGTGTTATCAATGTGTTTCGCTGGAAGTTGCAATTTTTTTGCCAAATTAACATTGATAAAATTATGCTTGCAACTAGGATTTATAGAAACAATGATCTTCTCCTTCTGAATCAATCCATGAACCTGCAATAAGGAGACACCCGTAGCAAATAACCCCTTACGTGTCTCATTCTCCTTTTTTCTAGCCCGAGACCATTTGTCCAAAAGGAGTTTTTCAAATTCTGCATCTGAAAGTTTGGGCAACTGCTTGTGGTCAAGTGATAACCACCATTTGTCAGCCTCATCTTTCATATTAAGCACCACTGACATCTTCCAAAGTGTCCCATGTGTGGACTTTTGTCTCTGTATGAATTCTTCAATAGTAGGACCATTATCTTTTCCTGTAAAACATAGCCTTTCCATGAAGAGGGTTTGGGAAAAACTCACTTACAATTTTAAATGGCCACAATTCCGTCAATATTGCTTAGAATCCCTATTATGACCTATTTTCGGAAATGGAACCACCATTCTGCATCTTCTCATGTAGTAGAAATCCAGATCTAGGCACTGGAATTTCAGATCTGCACTGCAACTCTCCCGTCGTCACCAAAATTTCTGAAAAAAAGAGCTGATTTTAAATCGGCGATATCTCCCTCATCCGGACTCCGGTTCGACTAATTTTTTTTTTTGGAAATTGGGTAATTTTTCACAAACAATCCATATCTGCAATTAGATTCTGTAGATTTTGTACCAAAACGTACATATCTGTGCCACAAATTCGCTGCCCCGAAAAAATATCTGCAACACCACTGATTTTTAGATCAACGATATCTCTTTCATCCGGACTCTGATTTGGCCAATTTTTTTTGAAATCGGGTATTTTTTCACAAAGAATCCAGATCTGCAATTATATTTTGCATATCTTTCTCCAAAACTTACTTATCTGATCTACAAACTCGTTGCCCCAAAAATCCTGCAAAAAAAAAAAATCTCCACTTTTTGCCCAAGAAAGTGCTCTGATACCACTTGTTATAGATCTAACCCAAAAATATAAGATAATATAAATAAACTCAAAAAATAATAAGATCTGAATATAGATAGAAATTCTTTTTTATTGATCAAACCCTTAAGGTAGGGCAACACCATACATTCACTCCTTAAGGAAGGAGAACACTCCACAAGCCATATGCCTGTTCATAAAATATTCCTTGACATCTCTCAATGTGGAGTCTCTAGCCTCTATATAGGCCTCCTACATACAACACCATGGGTCATTACCATAGTTCCCTCAATATCATCTATCTAATACCATGGGCCCATTACATTATTACTAACTACTTGTGGTCCCTTACATGATACGGGTTAACCACCTTATTTCTTACTATGGCCCATCCCATTATTACATTATTCCCTTGGGTACCTACCTTTGTACCCATATTATCCCCCCCTAGGTATATAACATTGAGCCTACACCTTCCCTGACTGTCTACTACCTTCGCGATCCACTCATACAGCTTAGAAGGAAAGGATGAAAAGAAAATTTCGTGGATTTCCGTATATAAGTAGCGCTCCAACCATTATTCCTTAGATACTCGCGGATTCTTGTTTTCCTACGCCGTGAACTCTTGAATCTTCTTGTCCAACCACCCTTTAATTTCTTTCTCTGTTGAATTCCAGTGACACAACATCGGACATCCCTTATGCAGATCTCGGTCCTGGTAACAGAACCCTTTGTTGGCTTATGGGGGTCTGACCCAGGTTCAGAGGTGATTAGCCAAACAAATCCCGGTACTACTGTCCCTTTCAGCAACAGTCCACGGAGCGCGGACTGAGGTCTCACTTGAAGTAGTATTGGAGGGTGCTAGAACCAGGTTTCCACACCCTAGAGATGTCTGATGATTTTTAGTGGTCCACAGATTTTCCCTGCGCACGACACTATGCACATCTATCAGTACCTCGCAGCCTGTAATGTTGCCTTTGCGCAGCCCTGCTCGAGGCGCAATCCGTGTTATGACCCAATTCCTTACTACTAACCCAATAACTGTAGATCCTTAGCTTATCAATATGTGTCCAGTTATATTTAACAGTGTTCAGTATTCATATAAGTCCGCGTAATAAAGAAAACAATATATTTAAACAGAAAGTAGCACAAGAACAGATACACAAGATTTGGAATCAAACTTCTCTTTATTATTCTTCTTCCTTGATTACAGACTCAACTTCGCCCTGCGCACTCAGCTGCAAGGGTCCGTGCACTCAGCTGCAGAGCCTCTTCCTACTACTACGACCCAAGACACTTAGACCTTTCCTCTATGCTCTCTATCTTCTAGACTCCATTCGTATTCCTCTATCTCTCCTCTTTTTACAACTTAGAGCCTTGCTCTATTTATACAATCCCATGGTCCGCGAACCATGGGTAGGCCGACATTAGATTACAAAACTTAGGGCGGACAACCCTATGACTCAACATATATTTTGCGCTCCACGCCCGCAATTCGCAGAGTCTTACAACATTATTTGACCAAAACTTGGGCTTTGAGCCCCAAAACCTGCTGTGGGTGGATTCCATGCCCAACACATATGATTCCATCTGGTAATGTTAATGACCAAAAAAAATCCATCCACAACCTTCCCTTCTCTGCTACACAGTCCTTCGGGTAATCCGTTCACCCCCTTCCATGCAATCACACACCTTCCAAGTTCTGTTGCCACCTCCATCCCAAGCAGTCCATCCCTTGGCAAGGTTTCCTTGTATCGGAAGGTCAAGAAACCAAGCCATATCCCTGCCTCAAACCATCATACCAGTCATAACATACTCATGGAAATAAATGGAAACTATTGGGTACTATTGTCCCACAATGGCCCTACTCATGAATGCTTTCTAATTCCTTTTGTTGTTGTTGTTAATGCTTACCATTGGTTTCAACCACCCAATCGAGCATTTCATGCTATCATGTACTAAGCACAATTGGTGACCTGTCAACAAGGTACACTTGTGATTATGTTCGTTTCCTGTCACAACAAGTCAAACTAACATATTTGACCAAATCATCATGTATAAACATATCAGATCAGGTTAGCTCAAAACACAACCATCATAGATCAAAATCATAAATCACATGTAACCATCATAAACCAGAATCATAGATCACGTGTAATCATCATAGACCAGAATCATAAATCACATGCAAAATAAAACTGAAATAAATAATGATACTTATCCATTAATCAATCCTTAACTTCTACCTTTGTCTTTATTCTGTATGCACACCAGATCGGTAGTCACAACCGAAAAACACCCAGTTCCTTCTCTTCAACCATGTACACATACACATAGTGTAAATCACACACATATAACCACACATGATATACAATGTCATGCAATACATGCACCTACACCTAACATATAACACATACTCCTACACCCAGTGCACAACACAACACAATACATACGCCTATATCGGATTTACATGACCACACAATAAATACACCTACACCCTATGTATAACACAATACATATACGTACACAAAGTACAACACAACGAATACACATGTCACAATACCACGAATACACAATGCACATGCATAGTATTGTATGCCTGCAACACAACATGTATGACATGCGCACAATACCACATGTACACCACTGCCATATGTAAAACATGTACATAGTACCACTTGTACACAGCACCACCTTCACAATATGTGTACAGCATCACATGTACACCACACCACATGCGCAATGTGTACACAGCACCATATGTACACCACACCACCTGTACAATGTGTATGCAATACCACATATACATAGCACCACATGCACGGCATGTACACGACACCACATGTACACAGAGCCACATGCACGACATGCACATAGCATCACATGTACAACATGTACACAGCACCATGCTCACACATAACCACATGTATAGCTATGCACACAACACCATATGTACAACATGCACACAACACCATATGTACATAGTATCATATGTACACAACACCATATATCCACCATGCGCACAACACCATATGCACACAACAACGCATATCCAACATGTGCATAATAAGATATGTACACAACACCGCATATCCAACATATATGTAGCACCATCTATACCAAGCACTACATATGTAATATACACACAACACCATATATACAACAGGCATACAACATCATATGTACACAATACTACATATACAACATTACACATCACCATAGGTACAATCACTGGATATACAACATATACACAACAATATCACTTCACATACAAAACCATATTGCCTCTACCAAGCAACCTTGCTTCCAGTGTCTCTCTGCCATCTATGCTTATCCGAGCATGTCGCAAAGCACATTGTTTTCATTATGTTGATGTATCATTCAGCATTACCTGTCATAACATAAACATAGTCATAATACAAGCATACAATATCAATTCATATCCACATGATACTGACCTCATATATTTTTCATGTCTACTCTTCCCACTTGATTCCTCATAAACCAGGAACCTCTTCATGCCATTCACCTGCATAAGCAATCATTCCTCCAAAGAATGATCCTTGGAAACCATGTCAAATAGTGACATATATACCTACATTCATACATATATATAAACATTAGCATAAGAAAATCATGATCCTGTCAAACAATGATATACATACATACATATATACATATATATATTATCATTAAACAATCATGATCTTGTTAGACATGACATACATACATACATACATGTATACATATATAGACATCATAATAATCATTATCACAACATAATTACCAAATATCATAAGGTCAAGGTTAAAAGAATTCCCTTTATTTGTTTACAGCATGCACAACATTGAGAACAACAATTCCCAACATAGCCAAGGCATTTGACACCTCAAATCCATTCACTTTACCTTTCTTATTACCTTTCTCATGATTATTCTATCATCATTCATTTATCCTAATGGACCCAACCAACTCAACCGACTATCATACTCTTGCCTTCAACTGCCCTTATACATGCACTAAGATTCAATTGGGCCTTACATCACTAGTTGGGTTTCATTCAGCGCTTTTTGAGCTCCATTAACTTTCCTCTTTCCCAACCAATTCCCAAGACTCTCAAAACATAAAATAAAATACCAAGAAGCAAGCAAGAGAAAACCATGAAAATCAATAGCAATATGACATCACAAACAAAGTGGCATAACTATGCAGCAGACATAAACAAGTCGCAATCAAATGCAACAAATTACAAAATACCAAAAGCACGAGACTAACAACAGACACCATGACTCAATCCCCATGGTTCTCAGTGCTTCCAAGGAAAATCTCAACCTGTGTCTTCTTCAAAATCTCATGGTAGTTTCCTTGCCATGCAATCCCCTGCATCATATTGCCATAAACACATAAATGTCTGTGTATAAACAAATATAATATACCAGTTATCTTACCTTGTCATAATAATGCCAAGCATGTTTCCCTGCAACTTCTCACACATGTTGACCATATGTTCCAAAATCGAAACAACATATCTATTAATTTGAAATCAACATTTACCAAGACTAACAATCATGTCATAATCCATAGTGAACTCATAGTCATTATACATAATTATACAATTGTCACCTACTTACAATCAAGTATATATCAATTGTCTCAACACATATGTGTTAGTATGACCATCTTAAAACAAGATCATTTCTTCATGCAATCTTACAGACACATACTCATATCGTGCGATTAATCAAACATTCAACAATAGATAGATGACATAATAAACACAAAATAGATGAAATAATCAAACATTCAAGCACAAATCAGACGACATAAGCAAGCTCATACCTTAATGTATCTCAAGGGAGGCTATCTTGTCTGCACAATCAAACCATATCAGCATGATATAACTTCACAACATATCAACTCAACCATAAATAAGGTCATGATATCCATGACAGTAACTAGCTAACATGTTCATTTTATAAACTCATAAATAATTATCATTCATGCATAACAATCACATATGCAAAGTCAGTCTGGATTAGTACAACACATTGTCACAAATATGTCGACTCATACATGAATTTCATAACCCTAACCATCTGCATAGGCCAATCCAATTTAGCATGATACATATAACATGAAGATCTTAATATAATAACCTTAATAATCAAGTTACTAGCATATAACAACAAGAAGTTATATATCATGCTCATAAAGAACATATAACCTAATCATCAGGTTATCTAACATAAAACAACAATAGAAATGCATACAACCACAGGTTACTATCATTCGTGACTATCTAACATATGTGCATATGACTACACTAATCAACCAGCGTCTATCATGTATGTAACCATAACATCAATATAATGAAAGGCATACACATAACCATAATGCATACAACAACCCTTAACCTACATACCTGCATTCCCAACATATAAACATGTATGATGACATGCTATTGCCTCAAGGTCTAACATTGCAACTTCACCTTGAAGGTCTGCATCTCCCGCTTTATCTCAACCAACTCATTAGCATCATAACATACCAATAACATCATGATGACCTGATTTCATACAATGACCTCACAATGCATGTCTAACCTACCATACATGCATAACCATAACCATGAAAATGCATGCATAATAACATATAGACACTGACATGCATAACAAATGCATATCCAACCAACAACATCATCAACTCCCACATGGTGACACGACGACAACAATGAACACCACCATGCATACACAACAAGCACATATTCCACAAACATAAAGAACACATATGAAACTGACATGCATGCATGCATGACAAACATATTCGACCCATCCAGTCCAAGGGTTGAACCATGCTCTGATACCACTATGTGGTATCAGATATCACCCAAAAATAATAAACCAGACACCACGCAAAGAGAACAAAACCATGCTCTGATACCACTCTATAACACCCTCCTCCTACATCTACCCAAGTAACTGGCCAGCTGAGGTAAACATGTGATGAGAAGTTACTATGATATGATTACTCCCTATGTGTCAGTTAAGGAAGTGGAACCGGCGGAACACATCACAAAGACCTTCCACATCAGCAACAGAACTCCTAGGACCCATCCCAACCACTCAGGTAACCAGGTCCAGAGACCAACTAAAGTTTTAGTGCATCAAACCCCTGGACACTCCCTTGATATGGACCAGGGTATGTCTAAGAGGCTCCAAACACTCCCACAACAAGGGAAAAGGAGCATTCGATGACTTTTTTCCCTGTGTTGTGCTTGCGACTCCGAGATTTGTGCCACTTTTTTAGGCCCAGATCCCAAGTCACTACCCAGAACTCAATGACACCTTCAGAAATGAAATTTCACAGTGTAACAAAGATACATTTGCAAAACATCAACAAGGACTAGACTAGACCCCTACTAGTCTTGACAAACATTTCGTCAAACATATCACAAATATGAAATCTACATGTCTTAACAACAAAGTTGAGCATAGGGGTCTCATACTTATCTAAGATTCACACTGAGGCATTTTTCCTTATCACATTAGCTGCATTATCATCTGTTAGGCCATAGATACATTTTTCATTCATTTACAAGAAAAAACATGATGAGATCCATACATAGCCACTATCATAATACATGTCCATAACTAGCATCAATTCCAACATAAATACCAAGGAATAAATAGCCATATAATCTACATATAAACCAATATAATACTCATGAAATACCAAGGAGAAAGAGAGATCGTATTGATGATTTCATAGGCCAACTAGGTTTGGGACTTCCATGAACCACCCAACCATAGACATAGTTGAGCCAAATCTCTCTTCAGTCAGTCACCCTCGTGCCATATTCCAAGCATGAATGTGGTGTCTCATCCAACAATCCATCGAAACCGAACCAGGGCTTCCAAATGCCAAACCACCTCAACCCATCAAACAGTGATTCCACCTCATGGTCGGACATCACAAACCATCACCATATCGGTCTCTCCCAAAGTTGTCTAGGGCTTCAGAGCATTTGTTCCAACCTAGCTTCCAAGACTAGTAAATCAACCCATGGTTGTTGATGGGCTCTAGAGCGTTTATCCAACCAAGGCTCCAGTACTAGTAATTGAACCCACAGTTGTTCTTGGGATCCAGAGTGTTTGTCCAACCAAGGCTCCAAGACTAGTACCTCAACCCACCAAGGGCTCCAAAGTGTTTTTCCAACCAAGGCTCCAGGACTAATAACTCAACCCAATTTGTTACAAGGCTCTAGAGCATTTGTCCAACCAAGGCTCCAGGACTAGTAACTCAACCCAAGCCATTACAGGGCTTCCAGAGTATTTGTCAAACCAAGGCTCCAGAAACTAATAACTCAATCCAAGCTAAAGGAAGCATGAGAACCAACCATAAAAACAAAGAAATGAACCCACAACACCATGGCTATCCCGGAAATGGAAAGGCTAGGAAAATCCATTGTCAATCCAGTCAATCCTCCATGCCAATAATAGATCATGACCAATAAACCACATGCATATGTCATGCATGCCAAAACTAATGAGGAAAACATACATGCAACTCGGTACCTGCAAGCAAAACCCGTTGTAGTTGTTGATCTTGATGTCCTCTTATGCTTTCCTGCTCTTCCTTTGCCTTTTTGTTCCAAGCATACAAGTATGCCACACTCTTCAAGAGTGCTCCAAGAAAACTCTAAGTATCCAGGTTTTTGAGAATGAGAAAATAGAATGAGAGCTCCAAAACTGAACTGAAAAAAGCTACACTGACCAAGCCTTAGAAAAAGCTTTCCAATTGATCCGCAGAAACCTTTTTATCAATGAGGCCTCTATTTTCTTCATTTTCCATTATTTTCCTTCTTTTTCCTCCTCACATACAACCTGTGACCTTTCACCTTCCTTTTCTCCTAACTTCCATTATTTTCACAAATAAATGCCAAATAATGCCTCTTTCCTTTTAAAATGCCTTTTCCATTGCCTTTTCCCATTTCCTTAGCCATAATAAACTAAATGAACACCCACACTAGGATGTCTTACCCAACATTCATCTTGGAATACATGTCCCGTGACCTTGGTCTTATTTTCCCTTTATTAACTTTTACATGGAATTTTGACCAGGTTTGTTACACGAGGGATGAATAGAAGAATGACTAAGAGGTGTGGGCACTCATTCAAAAGTTGCATCATGATCCCAGTACATCTGATACATTTAGCTGGAAAAATTATTCATTATGGTACAAATATCGCTTATATATTTGCAAGAATTTCCAATTAAAGAAAAAGATTCTTTTGGAATTGCACACCTCCCCCTTAGGAGGGCACTCAGGATTTTTGAAAACTTACCACAGGGTCAAGAAGGAATTTTTTTGGGATGGCCTTAAATCTGATATTCAGATGTTTGTGGCAGAATGTTTGGTTTTCAAACCAAATAAATTTGAGACAATTAAGACCCTGGGTCTATTACAACCTTTAGCCATTCCAAGTCAGCATTGAGAGGGCGTCTCAATGGATTTTATCACAGTTTTACCCAAGTTTGAAGGAAAGAGTTCCATCATGGTGTTAGTTGATAGACTTACCAAGTATGCACACTTTTGTGCATTATCTCATCCAGTATAAATGATACTGCATTTATGGAAACAATTCAAAAGCTACATGGAAACCCAAAGATTATTGTAAGTGACAGAGATCCCATTTTCATTGGAAAGTTTTGGACAGAATTATTTTCTTATCTTGGTACTCAACTAGCTCATAGTTCATCTTATCATCCTCAATCTGACAAGCAAACTGATATAGTGAACAAAGTTTTGGAAGGATATCTTCGTTGCTTTGTATCGGATAAACAAACACAATGGGTCAAGTGGTTACATCATCTTTAAGAGAAAATTCTAAGGTTCAAGCAGTGGAAGATCACATCGAGCATCAACAACAATTTCTCCAACTCTTAAAGGATAACTTTTCTCTGGCGTAGAATCGAATGAAACAACAAGCAGATCCGCATCGCAGTGAAAGAAGTTTTGATATAGGCGACTGGGTATTGTTATAGCTACAACCATACAAACAAATGTCACTCAAGAAAGATAAGAAGGATAATAAATTATCACCCAAGTACTTATGGTCCTTACAAGGTGTCGAAAAATATTGGTACTATGGCATACAAATTAGAGTTGTCTACATCTTCCCGAGTACACCCAATTTTCCATTTTTCATGCTTAAAGAAGGTTATCGTTGACAAGCTCCCAGTTCAAACAGTGTTGCCATAACATGATGAAGAAGGAAAATTCATATTTGATCTTGAAGCAATCACAAAAACAAGAACCCGACAGCTATGGAATCGGTTAATTTCGTATTATCTCATTAAGTGGAAGAAATTACTAGCTGAAGATTCCACATGGGAGGATGAGAATTTTATACAGAAGCATCTGGAACTACTCAAGAATTAAGGACAACACTTTTTTGAAGGAGAGGGGAATTTTAGATCCCTGTAATACTAATGTATTCCCCTTATTTTTATTAGTGTAGCCACCTATTGTTATTGTTGTGCCCCATAGAAGCCCACTATTGTTATTGTTGTGCCCTTACATTATTATTGTTATGTAGGCTCTGATTATATTGTGACCCCTTAGACTCCTATATATACCAAGGAAGTCGTATCATTTTAATCATCCAATAATTGTTCATTTATGTAATGTAAATGAGGTTTTCCCCTCAAAGAGGATAATTTTTAAGTCATTGCTCTATCTTTTCAGTGAGTTGGTTGCATTACAGTTCCTCCATCTTGTTGACGATGTTGGATGCCTCCAACATACAAGGGATCTCCCTGGTGTGAAGTCCCAATTAGACCTCACACAGTTTGGTATAGGATTCCCATACAGTTATATGGTATGTCCACCATTACGAATGATTTAAAGGTGTGCCTTGGCAGCAATATATACACAAGAGATCATAACACGACTTTGGGGCAGCAAGTGTGTAAGATTTGGGTGGCACTGAATGTAGAGTGTAAGGGAAGTTTCCACAATCGTAAAAGAGATGAGCCTTTAATAGGGAAGTAATAGTACTACCCTAGGAAATACACTCGAGCAAATGGAGAAAGATTTGTTGATTAACCTGGCAATTAGTTCACAAAATAAACAACAATGTTAAAAGAAAAAACAACACCCATTCAACAAGATCCATATCTAAAGCAATGAAATAGTTCAATATCTTTAGCATGTAATACATCAACATACATTGCAAACATATAAAGAATAGTCTTACTACATTGACGATACATGCATGAAGGAGTGTTGGCTCGAAAATCTTTTGATAATTAATGAGATATTCCAAATACATTGTTACATTGGTGGAACACTAGATCTAGTAATGGAAAATGAAGTTATAACTTGTTTCTCCAAAGAATTGTTTTCCCTCTTATGCAATACTGCAAAAGTCAAGGTGCAGAAATATAAAAGTCCAACCCCTTTCCATGGGTTGTGAAGACATATTTATAACAAATGACAATGACTCTTGAGTTTCCTCATGACTCTTCAATTTCTATGGCCTATGGGCTTCCATATGACTTTTCAGATTCTACTCATGACTCTTTACATTCCACATGAATCTTTGCATGTTCCACATGTGTCTCTTGGACTTCATTACACTGGACTTATTATTTACAAAATATGAAGTACATATAATGTGGTGGCTACATAAGACAAAACTTTAATAAGATAAAATATCTTCACATAGGAGAAAGAGACAAATAGTAACTTCAACATGGAGTTCATTTGTGATATATGAGTGACATTCTCTAAACTTTGTCGCAATAACATTGACTCAGAAAAGAGACTCTATAATTGATTGCATATTTACCTCCAATGATTTTGTCAATATGGATTTGGAGTCAAATTGTACACTATTCCACGTCCAAGATAACTTCATATGAATATAGTCGGTTCAATTCCATGTTGTAGGATAATGTCATTGGTGATTTCCGAGCCTTCCTAACATGTTGCTTGCCCGATTTTCAAAATGTACTACTTTGTCTCTCGCATAATGAAATATTTGCATCTGATTTCTCCTAATGCATCCATAGAAGGCATTCCATGTTTTTGTATCATGGACTCCAAACTACTATGCAGTCGACCATAAGAAGCTACAGTGTTGATCACTTTTTCACTGATAAGAGTGTAGTTATGAATATGGAGCATTAACTGTACTCAACCCATCTCAACAACAATTCTATCCTTCTTGACCAACCGCTTTGGAACATATGGGTACTTGACACCCCACTCTTGTATCAGATCAACAACTCTATTTGAAACCTTTATGAGCTTCAATATTTCTTGATCTTTCTTTTGTATTCCTACCAGGTGTGCCACCATCTCATGTAGGAGAATAATTTCATTATATAACTGCTTCATAGTGTCCTCCATTAGCACTAGTTCTTCAAGTACAACTGATTGGAAATCCCTTGTGTTGAGACTGTTAGAAGACAATCATTGATTTTCTACAGTGAGGTGATATATTTGTTGCTATGCCATATCCAATTCCTTCCTCAACCATGCATTCTTGCTCATAAGATACTCTGAGTCGTCATGCATTATTGTTGCAAAAGAAACATTAGCTTCCATGACCACTCGAGGGTTTCTTTGAGTGTTAGTAGTTATTACCTTCTCAATGGATACACAAACTGGATGTTCAGGATCATTCGGGAAGTACCTTTGTCTTTCTTTCATGATCCTCTTCTTATGATATATTTGTTTCTATTTCGTATCCAGTTCCTTCCTTAACCATGCATTCTCGCTCATAAGATACTTTGAGTTTTATTGAGTTGTTATAGCAAAAGAAACATTAGCTTTCATGACTACTCGAGGGTTTCTACGGGTGTTAGCATCTATTACCTTCTTAGTGGATACACAAACTAGATGTTTAGGATCATTCGGTAAGTATCTTCTTCTTTCTTGTGCGATCATATTCTTCAATTGATTGAAGGCAACATTACATACATCCATGACCCTATCTTCTGGTGGAGCTGCAATTCCTGCTAAATGGGAGATGGCCATCAGTAAGATGAGGTTTTGATGGAGTGTCTGGTTCATCTTCAATTGTCTCAATAACATCTTCTTTCTCAAATTCTTCCTCTATCTCTTGGGCCATTTTTTCTTCCTCCAACTTTTGTGCGGCTTCCTCCTTGTGTGACTTTTCTTGTTGCTCTTCTTCTACTATCCTCCTCCTTTCCTCTTCTGCTTTCCTTATTTCTTCCTCTGCATCATGTCTTTGTTTAAGCAAGTCATCATGCTTTCTCTTTTCTTCCTCTTCTTCTCTTTGTTCCTTTTGTTGCTTAACCTCAATAGAACCATTGCTTAAGGGATCATCTTTAAACTTTCTGCTACGTTTTGTTATTGGATCATGCTTAATCCTCTTCCTGGGAGTTGTTATCCTTGCTTGAGAATTTGTTGATTGTTGTACCTCCTGCATCTATACATTTGGCATTAGTCGAGCTCGAGAAGGACTCACCTCATCTCCTAGGTGGTTCTTCCTTAATGCATTATACCAATTCTTAAACTTTTCATCCTCTGGGATAGTTATTGGTATGTATGCCCAGGTGTATTGTATCTTATCACAATGTTTCCTGCACACTTTTCTAGGATCATATCTCTGAAAACCCCTAATTCCAAAATGAAGGTGGTTGATTTTTTTGATTTCAGCTTCTTTCGCCTTGAGTCTCTTCAGCTCATATAATCCAATCCTCAAAGGGAGAGTGGGCCAAGGGGCCTTCTTCATTCTGTGAAGTTGTACAAAGAGTATGTTATTCAGCTAGTAGGCAACTTCTAGCAAGACCACCTTGTTGGTCACATATCGTGGCATAACATGAGGGGTTTTCTGGAATATAAAGCATCTAATGTATGTGTCATCTGATGTGGTGAAACAATATGCACTGGCATATAGTGCCTCATTTACCTCATCGGTCATGCAAGGGAGATCAATTTCATAAATCATCTTATAAAGTACTTCAAACAAATGCTTTTCCAGTCAGTCGTAAGCTCCTCTAAAAATGATCTCTGATAATAATCAACAATCTAAAAGAACCGGGAGATTGTCTTGTGGGGTCTAGTTCCATTTCATTCATAGGAATACATATCGAGCACATATCCCATCTAGCAGATAAGCTGAAATATAAAATTTTGGTGCTTGTTTTTCTTGCAAAGTTTTTTTGTCCTATTGTATTGACGCTTCAATTCATAAGAAAGGATATATGCCCAGTTGAAAATCTTGCCTCTTGTGACAACCAAGTTGAGCAGGAAGATCCAATTTTCTTCAAAGACTTCTGCATTTTTTTGCCCATGCAACCTGCAGCACATAGTTATGAGATACTGATATACCTTTCTCAAAGTTCGTGTTGAGTATACTACACTTGGTCTATGACAGAATATGGCTAACTCTTGGCACCAAGACTTGATGATCTCCTTATTGTTGATACTTTCCCATGTTGAATAGAAATGAGTGTTTGCATACTCCCTCGAATTTAACATCTTATAATAGGAGTGCATATCATGCCCATAATAGCTAGAAATCTCAACATTTCTTTCACTGCGTAGGATCAAATTTGTATCATCAATATGTGACAGGATCCATTCAATGGCCTCTACACAAGGAATCATCGGGAATCTGCATGCAATCTTGTGTATTCAGGGTTGCTTAATGTTGATATAAACTTCTTTGTCCTCCAAGTCCTCAGGGAACTACTTCTGCATGAAAGTATCCTTAAATTATTTCCATGAGACTTGAACTAATATGTCTATAAATCACTATGTATCTATAAGGATGGGCATTGTAGGCTTAGAAACTTCTACTGCCTTTTCAGTACTTGCTTATAAGACTTATTTTGAGGTAACCGTCAGGTAGTGGGAGGCATCATTCCAACAGATGATGAGAGTTTAATGAAACTTTTATCTAGAACCCCTGCAAATGGAAATGCACCCATGGTGACAAATATTAGCTTCAAGAAATTCTCTACCTAATACATGAAAAATTTTCAATAGAAATTTACAAAAGGGAGCTCAAATCTAGCTTAGAGTATAATCCTATAATTGATGGGACAAGATGACTTAATCAGCCACTAAGAGTAAAAATTGAATCAATACAAGAGGAGGGTGCATGTCGAGGCAACAGTAGTGAGAAAAGGCTTGATTGAGGATTGAGGATGTGTTGTGCCCTCAAGGAGAGAGACTATAAGGGCACAGGCTCAAGGCATAATGGAGGCTCAAATATGCTCGTGAGTGTGCTATGTGCTCAAGGGAATTTGGTGAGGGTGTACGGGGTAGGCTCATTGATCATGAGGTCAATATTGTTGCTTGTGAGTGTGCAATGTGCTCAAGAGAGGCCAATGAGGGCACAAGGCACAAAAATAGTGAACAAGGAGGGTTGATTGATGTTTTTATGTGATTTGTGCACTCAAGAGAGGGAGGGCATCTTGTTGGGTGTAGTTTTCAAGAGGAGGGGGCTCTTTCTTCTCTGGAGTCTCCTCTAAAGGGAGACTCTGTATTCTAGGCGCAATTTTCTAATACAATGAGGCCTTAAACTCTAGAAGTGCTCTCTTCCTAAAGATGGCTCAAAATATGCTAAGTAAAGACCAGCAACAAGATAGAATCATAATAATACTGAGAGGAAGGGTGTGCAAGTACTTATAGGCTTTGTTGCAATCATGACCAGAAGGTGAAAGGTAATGAAAGGTGAAGAGTCACAAGAATGCCACTTGTGACAGCAAGATGACACTTGTAATAGGAAGTGTCGATGGAAATGCCACTAAAGAAACTGAAGTAGGTCAAAACGACAGCAAGGAAAACAAAAGTGATAGCAAAAATAACAAAAGCAATCAAGAAAATCAATGTACAAAATTTACTTGATTAAGATTGAAGAGAATCTCCTTGATGCACATAATTTCTCTCAGCCCAGAGTGAGAATGATTATGAGAATGAATGATTAGATGGGTCGGTTAAAAAGAAATTTTACCTGCAAGGCAAGTCCATGCATGCCCGCCACTTTTCAATTGATGAGTGAGTTAGTTAATTAAAGTGGAGTGACCTCCTATTTTCGAGGAGTGTGCTCTCCATGAAACAAGGGAAAGTGCATGAAAGAAGGTAGGAGGGAGAATCTCTTGACAACAAGGTGTGTGCTAGGCTAAAGGGCACAGTTACTAAGCTGAAGGAGTGCACTCAAGCTGGGACCACTAGGGAATAGTTCTAGGTAACAAAGAGTGCACTCCTCACTGAGATTGCGCTCATTGTGACTTAGGATTGCACTTTATTATAAATAATTGAAACCATGACACTACTGAGAGGGGGAGTGAATTAGTAGTGTGGCCAAATTATACAATTCTTCACAAATTTCACTTTTTAATCTCTTTAGCAATTATTCATGGATCAACAACACAACTCAATCATGTATAACATCATGAAAATCAAGCACCTGAGAAAAATATACACAAGACACCAATATTCAATTTATTATAAGCTTCAACTTGATTATATAATGGCCCAACAAGCCACCATTTGTAGGTTTATCAGTTTCTACTGAAAGTAACTTCAATCCCTACTTGTTTATCAGCTACCACTGAAATGGATTGCTACCCCTGCTCGTTTACCAGTACTGAGTGGAAGGGAATTTTTCCCCTGCTCATTTACCAGTACTCACTAGAAGGGACACCTGCCCTTGCTCATTTATCAATCTCTGCTGAAAGGGACTCTTGCCCCCAAATATTTACTAGCACCCACTAGAAGGATCTCCTACCCCTAATTTGCAAGTTGTCATTTTCCAGCCTTATTGATCCATATTTCATCGATTTTCAAACTCAAATCAATAGGCCTTATTTTCTTTTAAAATAATTGTATTCCTTAATCACCAACAGCTTCAACAATATTTAATTATTTATGTAAGCACCTTCAGCAATCTCTGATTATTGATGCAAAACACCACCACTTTCAACAATCTACCATTACTGAACACATCATACACCAATCACCAAGATCTATACACTAGCATCAATTTCTGAAAAAACACCTTTCAGATACCCATATTGGTCTCTAATTCACCCTTGATTCATATCACTATAATGCATCATGTTGCACCAATAGCCTCTAATCCACACACTCTGATTTGCAACCGCCACCATCCCTTTGTTGCTCTCGAATTATGTTGCACACTAGACAATATGTTGCTTGAATTCTCATTCAACACCACATCCCTTGCAGCCACCTACTGCTTCTAACCACTGCAGAAAACAAATCTACCATACCAACACCTCACTACATCAGAATTTGTGTCTCATAAAAAAATTGTGTTGATTCTGCTTGATTAGGCATGCTTTTATATATTTTTCTTGTTGCTATCTTTGGCATTGTTTATTTTTTACTTTGTGCATGAAGCCTTATTTTTTGCCTTTTTCTTGTTCATCTTAGTCTTTTGGACTGTGTTTCCTATTCTCGGCTTAATCTCTAAGTCAAACTGACCTTTACTACCCTTTTTGCAACTTGAACTGAGTTTTTCTGCTTTTTTTTTGCATTTTGGCTTTGTTACAAGATTTACTAGTGCGTTTGTTATTTTTATCTATTGTTCAATTTTGGCTTAACTACCAAAAAATGCAATCAAACTGGTAATTCCACCGTTTTGCATTTATGCTCCTTTCGCTCGGCTCCCTTACCTATTTTTCCACCATAGAACTCGTCTATGCAACCATCGACTTAATGCTTTGGCCGCTAAGCCCTTTTGAGCCCTACGCGGGCCAATTTCCTTTGTTAATAGCTCTTATTACGTTGGTCCTTCTTCTATTCGAAGCAACCACGCCCAACGCTAGGGTCAGATCTCCCAAGCTCCCATACTTTTATTAATTGCAATTGTTCACAAGTTGCGAGGTTTTAGGATCCGAGGATGGTCTTACATTCTATTGTTGTTGCACCCTTGATCGTGTTTCTACGCAAAATAATCCAAGGAGTTGGCACTTAGCCACTCCTGAATCCTTTGTGGCTCTTCATATCTTTGTGCCCTTGATTTCTTCCTATGGCATGGGGCCATGTGCGGGCATTTATCCCTTAGATCCCTTCCTCCCGGCGCATTCATTTATGTGCACCACAATAACCTGCTTGGATCTAACATCTGGGTTAACTTGTCAGTGGGGACCGCCCAACATTTCTCTTATTGGTTTTCATTGTGTCACCATGTTCTGGCGCCTACTTCCCGGTATATTTCGCTAAGGTCATTTAACAATCTCGTCAAGGTAAAGCCTACAGGATGAGTTGTCTTGTGGGTCCTCCCTGATCCAAATCTTTTTACTTCATTGGTGCATCTAGAATTGCATGTAAAAGAGCACGTAACCATAAAATGCATACACATAACATAAGCGGAAATGAAAGGAAACCATGAGAAACAAAGGCACACACAAATTGATAACGAAGTTCACCTAGTGTGGGTTACATCTCCGAGACCTAATCAATGTGGGGAGGCCTCTTTCATTAATCTTTAGTAGAAATCAAAATGCATACAAAAAAAAGGCACCTTATACCTCAACTTCCAGGGATGGCTTGAAAATGCACAACTCTACTGAAGAAATGGAGCACACCACTGAATTTGTGGTGAAAAATCTTGAAAAATGACTATAAACTCGACCCCTTTCTGCTCCGGTCAAAATCTGGGGCCCCCTAGGAATATCAAAGATTCCTCAAAGATCCATTTCTGCAGATTGAATGAAATCTGGCTACCCAGATGATAAATATGACCTCACCACTTCGCTCCTTGCAAAACACTAAAAAAGAATGAGTATAAATTTGATATGGTTTTGTCGCTATCGAAATTCAACCTCCAAGGGAATCTAAAGATTCCGCAACACTCTGCAAAAAAAGATATCCTTGCAAAGATTCCCTCTATCTTGAATTTTGTGTCATCAGGGTTCTGCCTTGGATCTGGGTGTCGGAATCATGGTTAACCTCATGGTTTTGCAACTCAAGGTTCCTTTGTTCAATGCTTCGTTCTCTCTCCAATGGTTGGGTGAATGAGAAGTTACGTTCTTATATTATAATGTGGGTGGACTTATCATTACTTGGCCAAATGGGACAATTGAGGTGCCCAAATTTGATGGGAGAAGGTCCCTGGGTCAAGCCCGCGGGCCTCCTCTGTTTAAACCCCTCAATATAACCATGTGCATTTGTTTTCTTTTAAATGGTGTGGTTTTGTTGAAGTGGGGTTGCTAGCAGGCGGGCCAGCCACTGGCCAGTGTGGGTCCAACTCCCTTCGACCTCAGACTTTGATAACATATATACACCATACATATGGTGGGAGGGGGCAGACCCACCCATATATAGATATATATATATATATATATATATATATATGAAGTGGGGTTGCTGGCAGGCGGTCCAGTCACCGGTCGGTGCGGGTCCAACTCCCTTCGACCTCAGACTTTGATAACATATATACACCATACATATGGTGGGAGGGGGCAGACCCACCCATCTATATATATATATATATAATTTTATTTTAAAAAATAAACCATTCAAAAACAGTCAGCGGAAATTTCGGGGTCACCGGTCATTTTAAGTGGGCAATAATTTCGCAATTTCTAACTGTCAAAAATCGTCACCGTTGAGTGTCATTTTCTCGCCTAGTTGATTTCCACCAAAATTAGTGGCTCCACCAGATTTAGTTGTCTTCCAAATTTAGTTGACGCTATGCTAAATTTAGCTAGTGGGGCCAAATTGACCAAATCTTTGACTAGTCATAACTTTTGCATACGAACTCGGATTGAGGTGTCATTTGCACTGTTGGAAATCTTGTGACGATCTCTTCAATTTTACCTTGGTTTCTCTTTAATCCAAATACTTTTGTTTTTTAGCCTTCCTAGAGGAATGATCCAGGTGTCTCTAGAAATGATCAAGAATCAAAGAGGGCTCAGGAAAGGCTCAAAAATAAAATTTCTTGGATTGTAGTAAAACTAGATTCAGATCGAAGAGCTCATTGCAAGCTTTACAATGATGCAAACGGTACCTCAATCCGACATCGCATGCAAAAGTTATGGCCAGTAAAAGTTTTGGTCAAACTAGGCAAAAGTCAAAGTTAACCTAGAGTGCCACCTAGCAATCCCTACGCTGTCATGTGGTAGAAAAGTCAGTGGGACTTTAAAACCATATTAAAATCAAATTTGGGCTTTAAAACCATATTAAAACTAAAATTGGGAGTCCATGGGTTTTGAACCCAAAACCTCCCTAACAACAAGTAACTTAATATGACTCTGCCAACTATTGTGCCAACAACACACTTTGTCTTATTCACCCTCACACTTTGTTATAAAATGTCATTCAAATGGTTTAAAGGGGACCATACAGAATACATGAGAGATGAGGGCACAAACAAGCCAATGAAGACATGAATCTCAAGAAGATTCTAGGAATATTTTTAGAGCATATGTTAGGGAATATTTCAAAGAATATTCTCCAGTGAGGAATCTTTAAGATTCTCTGGGGGCCAATTTTTGAAGGTGACAGAATTATGTCGACTTTATACTCATTTTTCTCAATTTTTTGCAAGGAACGCAATGGTGTGATTATATTCTTTGTCTGAACAGAAGAATATTTGAGTAATCTTTGAGATTCCTAGGGAGCCCAAATTAAACCAAGTCAGAAGGGGCTCAAGTTTACAGTCAAATTTCATGAATTTTCGCCAAGAATTCAACCGTGTAATCTGTTTCTTCAGCAAAGGTGTGAATTTTCAAGCCATCCCTGAAAGTGGAGGTATAAGATGCATTGATGCCATATCTTCCTTTGAATTTTTTTGAGCTAATGATTTGATGTTGAGATCCTTGTTTTCCATTTTGTTGGAGGATCCTTGTATACCACTTCATGTGAGAGCTTGTTATTTTGTCATGCTGAAGGAGAGATTTTGTGAGTGAGAGTTCTTATAGAAGAGCATCTCGTGGAGAGACATTCCACTCTAGTTAAGGGAGTTCTTCCTTGCATTGACAAAGAACACATCATGTATTCATCATCATCTTGTAGAAATTAATGATGCCATCTCCCCACTCTTGACGTCAAGCCCAGAGATATAACTCACACTGGGTGAACTCCATTATCAAGTTGTGTGTGTTCTTTGATTTGATGGTTGCCTTTATGTTTCCTCTTCTTTAAAGTATGCACATGTGGTTTTTCATACTCTTTCACATGAAATTCTACTAACAACACAAAAGTAAAAGATCTTGGTTAATTCCTGTAGCGGAGAGAATCTGGATCAATCACTAATATAGCCAGAAAATCCCATGTAATATTACATTATTGATGTGTCATTTTATCAATGTCATCAAACCATTCAAGAGGTTATGAGTTTTCCATTATTATTAGTATTCTTCTTCAAATTCTTCTACTTTGGAATCATCTATGAAGGATGGTGATCCTCCACCTCCTTCTCCACCTCCACCATATCTTACACAAGGATACCAACGACCATCTCCTCCACCTCCACCATCTATTACATAGGAAAACCAACTAGCATCTCCTCCACTTCCAACAACCAATCAACCACCATCTACTGCTCTGGATCATAAACTAGCTCATACACCCATTGCATTCAATAGTGTGCTATAAATGTTATAATTTCATTTGGTGATATAGTTTATGGTGGAGAGATATATCAAATTATGCATTCTACATTATTATTTGGAAAAGTTAACTAATCCCTTTGGATCTAGTGGTGGAAGTACTAATGCCCCTAGCTCTAGTAGAAAGGTACCAATACCTCTAGTCCTATTAACATTCCTCAATGGACTATTCAAACTTAACAACAAGGCTCTAAGCCATTATAACAAATCTCATCCTGGAACTTGTGGGAATTGAACCTAGGTTGGGAGAATAACAATTATTCCTCCCAACCACCCGTGATAAACCCAACTAACATATATTTGATTTCTACAATGTATGTTTTGCATATATATTTTGTTAGGTAAAACTTGACTCAGTGAAAGAGTCAAAGTTACTCGATCTATAGTGGTGGTTTTGGGCACATGGTTTGGTGCTTGTGGAATGCATGTAATGAAGCCTTTAAAAGGCTTGGGAAAACTTCATTGTAATGAGCCAAGGGAGCTGAGCAGTGAAGGCTCACTTGGCCGGTTGGCTAGGTTTTCGACAAGAAACTAATTTACTCGATTAGGATTTTTCTAGGATAAACATTGTGTACATTATTTTTATGATCTGTGATTTGTTGCTAATTTTTCTAATCTTCTCTCAGTAAATTTAATAATCTCTATGGTAATTTTTCTCTCGAGTAATTTTAACATGGTATCAAAGCCTAAGGTTTATTTATGGCTTCACTACTTGAATGTGATGGATATATCAAAGCTAAGTTTTGGCTTCATGGGAACACCTTTATTGTCAAGGTTTTATTTGGTCTATTTTGAGAAATCTAGGGCAATAGGATAAGGTGATTTCTTGTGTGAATGCTTTATGCTTATTTATATTAGGATCTTCTCTTTACTTAGATTATTATAGTGTTCTTGTTCATCAAACAACAACCAAAGCATAAATAATAAAGAGATAGGAGACATAGAATATAGGCAATCATCCAGGGCCAAAACCTCTCCAACTTGAGAGGAAGACCAAAAACGAATTCTTCTTCTTATAAAGGCTTCAATTAACAAAACCAAGACCATGACCAAGACCCGTAAAACCTCTCCAAGACCAAGTCACAAGCCTTCTTAGTTTAACCTCTTCTTCCTAGAGTCAACGATGGTCAAACTACTTGTTTCTTCCTACTTCTCGGCTATCCCTCATATCTCGACTTCTTAGATAAGACCTGCAACCCTCAGCCTCTTCAGAAACCCTAGTTGTAGCACGTGTGATGGATGTAGACCATATTTTTCACTTTGTTACCACTTCACTTGGATGGGGAGACTTTCTTCTTCAACTCGGCTTGATGAAAGACTTATTCTTCTTCCTTGATTTGGTCCTTTAGGACAATTGTAACAACACGGCTTCCTGAAGGAGAAAACAGTATTTCTATTTTTTGCACGTGAGGTAGGAATCAACCAAAACAGACCCAAACCAGAGCAATATACTTTGTCTCCTTGACTTTCTTTTCTTCACTTGAAGTGAGGCTCCTTCTCCTATGTTTTTCGCACCCTTTCTTCTATGTATGATCCTTGATCGAATGTATCTTCAAATGGAGGCCAATTTGCCCTATATATATAGTGGATTGTCTCTCAAAATAGGCCAAATTCACCTTGTACCTAGGTCAACATGCTTGTTTAGAAACATCTTCATCATTTTATAACGTTTACATGAGGAATAGCTTGTGACAAGGTCTTGGAGGGTTGACACAGTTAACTTCTCTTTTTACAATGTATAATATGCCCAAATGGGTCTTCAATCCTTGACATTGACTTACTAGACTTTATGACATGATGACTAAACCTAAAGGCTCAAAATGGGAGCCTTAGCTATAAAATAAATTTCCTTGATCATGAAACCCATGATTCAAGAATTATAAAAATAATTTCATTTTCTTCTTTACATCAATTACATAAAGTCATAATTACACATGTCATTATGAAGACTGAACCGTTACACTTTTCAACAATCTAGTGGATGTCAGAGATTGAGAACCAAATCCAATGATGGGAAGTGGTTTTCTATTTAAAATCAGAAATTTTGCATGGATGTAGTTGATACAAAGGTTTGACAAGGCAAGAAGGAAGTGGTAGTTTCAAAGAAGCCTGACTGGGTTTTGTTGAACGATCATGTTGCTACATATTGAATTTAAAGTAATCACAAGGTGAAAGGATACTCTAATTGCATGCCCAGGGGATGGAAAAAAAAAAACAGCAACAAAAAATATAATGGAGTTTAAAGAAAAATGCATGTAAATGGGCACACTACTATAAGACCTATTAAGGCATCTGCAGCCTTGGGAAATTATAGATCAAATCTACAATTAGACCTAGGTGATAGAGCATGCATAATTATACCCTGGATATAAACTTTGAGGGTGGTAGGGCCTGTAGGTGAGCGGGTTCATTCACTTGGTTGGTTTTGTCAAATTTGGTCAAGGGAAACTCTAAGTCAAGTTTTAAGAGGAGATTGTTAGGTAAAACTTGACTAGTAAAAGAGTCAACACTAATTGGTCTACAGAGGTGGTTTTGAGCACTTGGTTTTGGTTTCCTATGGTTTTGTACCCATGGGATATATGTAATGAATCCTTTAAAAGCGTTGGGAAAAATTCAATGTAATGGGCTAAGGGAGTTGAGCAGTGATGATTCACTTGGTTGGCTTGGCTAGTTTTTGGCCAAGAAACTAATAGAATTCAGTTAGCTAATTTTTTTCTCGAATTTTCTCCATGATAAACATTGTGTGCATTGTGATTATGATTTATGATTAGTTTCTTATTGTTTTTTAATCTTCTCTTAGTAAATCTATTTCCCACGTAATTTTAAAATCTTTTGCATTTCCATTTAACGTGAGATGTATATTTGACATATAGATTATTTGTATATTATTATTCATATATATTAAGCATTTTCATATTGTGGTAACGTTGATGTTTTCTTATTATAAAATGTATTGTATATATGTTAATGATTTATATTATTAATGATTTTTTTATTTTTTTTACTTAAATTGAGTTGTATAACAAATTTAAATTTGATATGCCATAGTAGAGATGTATATCTAACATTTATATTCATTTTAATATTATTGTCCATGTATATTATGTCTTTTGGTATCTGTTGCGTTGTACAACAACCCCCCATTTCATAAAATTTTTATTTTCAAAACTATAATATGAAATGGGTCCCTTTTAGATTAAATTGGTATCAACTTATCATTCCTCAAAAGGTCCGAAAAGAAATAAAACATTATAAACCTTTTTGATAAAGCACATAATCGGTCTTATAATAAAAAATGAATAATCCTTTATTATTGCGATAAAGCGATCGCAAGATCGCATATCACAATAACAAAGGATGCATGACAAAAGACCCATTGGTTTTCCCCGATGCGACAATGCACGAATAACTATCGGATATCGGGAAGGCAAGCGATCATAACAAAGGGCCCCTCTCTTTGCTCCGATGTGATATCGCTATCGACGATCGGGGAATGTAGCATGCATGCATCTAAAAGCCCTCGTTTAAAAACTCCCAATGCGAATTGGCGATATCACTATCGGCGATCGGGGATTCCGAAAGGACACCAATATAACAACTTAAGCATTCCCCCGATCGCCGATTGCGATAAAGCTAGGCGCAGATTTCAAAAAGGATTGATAAGGCTGAGATATATTATGGTTAATTAGTATTAAAGGCCTTTCTCTTCCCGATAGTGATTCACTTACGCCCAACCGCCAAAACATCAAAGCCACGCTTAAATGAATTATTCGGCCAATAAACGATATGATGAGCATTTAAAGGATTGACAAGTTTAAACGGCCATTTAATGGAACAGTAACGCCAAAATCTCTTCAGAGATTATATTCGCGGCCACCTTAAGTTCATTCCTCCATTATTCATTGATTAATATACCTCATTCATATTTTGTTTGCGCCACCTATTCTCCGCATTACGTTCATTTTATCTCCTGTGCAGAGCTCCTCCGAAGCAACAAATTCAGGCCAAATGGGGAAGAAGTCTAAGAAATCTGGAACAGCTTCAGCTTCCACAGTAACAGGACAACACATTGCTGATCCGGGACCAAGCAAAAAGGGATTAATCTCGGACACCACATGTCTAGGTCTCGGTAAAACTACTTGGCTGAGCATCTATAATCTGATTGAGGCCGAAGAGCCTCAGGTAACAACAGTGCAAGCCACAGCAGACCTGACCCAGAAGTCTGATGCAACTCTAAAGGATTTGGCCGACTCTTACCTACATCAGATAGCAGCCCGAGAGCAAATTCTTCCATATACAGATGTGGTAAGATGGGAAATTGAGGAAATCCCAATTACAAACAGAACATTTTGCACCATCGACGAGAGAGTGTTCGGCTCGTTTCAACCCGATGATTTGAGACAAATGTACCATTTGCCCGCACCGGAGAAGAAGTACAACAAAGCATTTCTGGAGAAGTTCAGAGATGAAAATGACATTGAATCAGAACCTATACGGGATTGGAGACAAAACCCAGCGAAACACAAGCATGAGTCTTCGGGTAAGTACTCTGTCGATTCCTTGTGTTCTCCTTATTGTTATGCCGGAGTAATGATGTGTAGGATTTGGGGGTTGCATGATTCCTCAAACTTCACTATAGAGATGGTACCTTTAATGGAAGCAGCATGCAATAGCAAAATAATGGATTGGGGGAATATACTATCTGATAAGTTAGCAATAGTTGTTCTTGAATTCAGAAACAAATCTCGCGTTACTGAAAGGTTCATTCCTCCATTTTACTATAGTGCCTACATCTTAGATACTCTCTGTTTTAATTCCGAATTTCCTGTGCTGGGGTGGAGATGGACTCCACAGGACCCCATGCCCATTCATATCTACCACCAGAAGTTGTGGAAAGCCCACTATAAACACCACCTATATCAAGTTTGCAATGGATTTATGTTACCCATTCACTATGCCATTTTTGACAAACCTGCTCCTAAGATTTCCTCACAAGCAGAGATTGACTTGACAGCCATAGGAAGATGGTTCGGAGAAGAAAAATTCACATATGTAAGAGTTTTCGGCAGTCATGCCAGGCCTCATGTCCTCCCCTTATATACACCCGACAAACTGTTGGCTCGAGAGATAGCATATCAGCTTACATCTGAAGGAGTTACACAGACTCTAAGGAATAAAAAGAAGCAGGTTTGGCCTCCTTTTCCTCTAAGGTGTGGCGTTTACGCTCTGCATGACTACAAACATGCAGAGAAAGAAGCAGAAAATATTAATACACTGAATCTCGCCACTCTTCCTAACAGGCGATTTGATCCAAACAAAGTCGCCTATAATGCACTTGAACAGGCAAAACTCACTAAATTTGAACATAAAGATGATGAGTTTGATGATATTTTCTTCTCGTCTGAGTCATTATTTCAGGTTCAAACACTAGCCAGAATGAGATATCACGACGATGGGTTAGTCGAATTTAACAGACTTAGAGAGCAAAGGTTGCAAACTCTGCCTCTAGATTTGTTAGCAACGGCCCCGATGACACAGTCAAGCGAGCCTGAACAGCGATTTACCAATGAACCTCCTGCTACATCAGAAATTGGTGGAGAAATCCAAACAAAATAACAGGAGGAAGTGCAGAGGAAAGAGCAGGAGGAAGTGCAGAGGAAAGAGCAGGAGTAGAGCAGCACGGACGTGAATGTCGATGCCTAGATTGACCCAAAGTTGCTCCAGGAATGGCAGCAATTCGATTCAATCATAAGCAATCTAGAAAGCTCAAAGGAAGCTGATACATCCAAAGTGGCTGATACACAGGATACAGCATCAAAAGAGGTTCCAAGTGGAACCAGCAGCCTACCCCCTACTACAGACATAGAAATAATTCCCAAAGATCCTTCGGATCAGATCATTTTGCAAGTGGAGGATATACCTCCATTGGATGTCTTTTATAGCCCAAAGCACAGGGCTGTAGTAAAGCGACAGCGGAAAAGAAGAAGGATTGATCAACCTTCCCTATTCGCTGAACAAACAGTGACAGCCAACGTGGTTTGGAAGGAGGTGTTTGATCCTTCTGATGACCTAACAAAATTGTCCCAGTATGCTGGACCCTATTCGGCGGCCACCATGGACAAGGCATCAGAAGTAAGTAATCTGTTAAGAGAAAATGACCAGGCAATCACTTCGCTACAAGCACAGCTATCGGAGGTGAAGCAGAAAGCAGAACAATTCGAACAGCAATTGTCCACGCAACAACAAATAAATAATCAATTGAATAAGCAGTTGCATGAAGAGAAACAAAGGATTGATTCAAGTGCAATTCAAACGCAGAAAGAGCTGTCGGAAGCATTGGAAAAATTGAAAACAGTGAATGAACAGATGGTGAAAACGAAAGATGAGCAAATTTCTCAATTATCAGGTCAAATAGAGAAGTCCAAGAATCTTTCACGGCTTGCCGAATTCAGAGCAGAGGCACTACAGATTAATAAGGCATTGGTAACACAAATAAAACTATTATGTCAGAAAATTGCTCAAGCGGAACCCCTATGTGACATAACAGCATCAATAATCGATAAATCAGTCGATGCTAGAACAGACTTAGAGCAGGCCAATGAGACCTTGACAAATTTTCTTCATTGGCAGGACACTGATGAGGGACAGGCAGCTAATTTGCCAAAAATCTTAGAATCCCATAAAGAAATCCTATTTATGGAATGGAAGTCCCAGTTAATGAAGGCAAAGATAGCAGTTTCTAGATGCAAATTAACCACAAGTAATTTGGTTGAATTAATTAATGATACTCTCTATTTATCTAATATGATCTCTCAATGTATGCCAGGTAAATTACTATCGGCTAAAACATTGGAGCAGTCATGTTATCAAGAGCTGGAAAAGAATGGGAGGTTGATCGCAGGTATTAACAGTTTAACTTGGGACACCTATTGGTTGTTCCTAGTAAAACCATACAGCCAGAGAGCCGCCCTCAAGTGCCTAACAGATGCAATCGGGTGTATCATTCCCGATATACAAGATGCCACTTATGCTACTCAACTCAATTCTCGTCTCAGCCGCCCTCAAGAAGTGGAACCAATGCTAGCGATATGCCAGCTCAGGTCGAAAGGCAAACAGCCAGAGTGGTGAATCATGTCGCCGACTGCCAGATTGCTATGAGGAAGATATTCCAGATCAAGTTGTACCAATTAAGTAGCATTTTAATTTTATAGTTAGTTAGTTTTAATCAAGTATTTATAGACCCTTTCAATGCATTGGAAAGGGTCGTAAGTTTTTGTATATGACTTAAACTTGAAGTTGCACTACTGTACATATTTTTTTATAAAGACTGGGCCAATTATTCCAATTTTGATAACGAAGCTTTTAGGTGGATGTGCACTACTACCTTTATTTAAAAGTATTTCTGAGTCGGAAGAAGGAATTCAAATAACGATTGATGTTGGGAATGATTTGTAGCTCATATGGTACTACTATCTATGTCTGAGTTCATTATTTTTATGTGAATTGTTATTTGATCACTCTTGTTATTATCGGATATATGCATGTGTTTTTAACAGCATTCTTTATACTTTCCACTATTGGATGTTTACAGCATGCTTTTCTTTTAATCATACATGTATCGGTAATATAAAAGGATAAGTGTAACAATGTTTTATTAATTACTTTGTTCAACTATTTGAACAAAGCAATTATTATGAGAATGAATGTCTATGTTTATTGAGTAGAGTCATCTATATGCCTATTGATGAACAGAGATCATCAAGCGTTGCACTTAAAAGACTAGAAGCTTCCCGGGATAGAATAGTCATTTGTATTTTTGCTTTTAGATTAAGTCATCCATTCATTATTGTTCATTAGAAAACCAATCACTCATCCATCCCCTTTATATTCATTATTGGGAAACTGGTCCCATTATATCCAGTCAGAGCCACCATCCCAAACGGAAAAGGAGTTGTATTAAGGTCCGGACCGGGTGGTTATCCCCCGATGTTGATGCAACGATTTTCGGGGCATCAACATTTTTGGCACTAGAAGGAGGGCCAAACTATGAATGGCGAGCAAATCCAAATCTACAGACCATTCTGAGAGTAAATCTCCCTCCACATCACCTCGTACTTCCCAATTGCATGTTGGTTCTCCAGTATCCAAACAAGAAGAAGAGGAATCAACTACCACTGCTCAAACCCACAATACTCCAGAACGATTAAGTCCTGAGTCCCCTGAAGTTCAGTTACTCATCCATAAACTTCAAGGCTTCTCGATATCACCACAGAAATCTGAAGTATCTCAAAGCAGTGAGACTTCGCAATTCAATCTACCTCATCCTCTCACTAGACTTCAGAGTGGAAAGCTCGGTATTGAACCTACTGAGATGCCCTTACCTAAAAGGAAAAGGGCAAAGAAGAACACTGAAGGATCTAACAGTGAAGCATTTTCATCCACATCCTCCATCACATCTTCCCCAGTGCGAAGTCAACCATCCACTCCCTCATTACATATTATTGTTCATCAGGGATTAGGAACTTCAACATCCCAACCGGCTCAATCCTCAATATCAATTTCTTCCCAAACATCTGGAATTTCATCAGCAATCTCATCCACTACTGGTGTTTCAATGGCAAATCCGTGGAATAGACCTGGTGCGGTCAATATTCCTGCACCATTACATGCATTGTCTGATGCTCCTGAAAAATGGCTACCCAAGTTTAACCCAGATGATGGAATACAAGTTGAGGAACATATTAATAACTTCATGTTATCAGTTAATTTGAAAGGAGTAACAGAGGAAGATGTTGTCGTTAGGCTTTTCCCTTATACTTTCCAAGGATCAACGGGTCCTAGTATTTTTCCCTGCCCTCTGGATCCATTACCAGTTGGAACACTTGCCAAGAACAGTTTCTCACTAAGTATGGTGATGATAGATCTTTAGCCACATTAATTAATGATCTCTCCAATCTTAGGATAGAGCATAGGGAACCGATTAAAGAATTCAATGCGCGATTCAATAAACTCTTGAATAAAATCCCAACGGCCTCCAAACCAAGTGAGCAAATCAAAAGCGAATGGTATATAACTGCCCTACCTGCCAATATAGCTATCTTCATAGACAGGACCGGAAAACCAACTTTTGCTGAAAACATGAAAGAAGCACTTGCTGTGGAGAAACGTATTAATGCTCTAGAAAAGAAAGCTGCTCTTGAAGATATAAAATCCAAAAAGGTTTCTTTTAAAGACGATTCAAAGAAGAAAACCCCTAAATATCCATATGATATGGAGGGTCTGCAAAAGGTCCTTAAGACTTTGTGAAATGAAATGGTTGAAATCAAAAAACAAGTAGTGGAAACCTCAACAAAAAGGCCCTTTAGAAATTTCAAGAAAACCGAATCAAAACCACCAAATGTTATATCTAATGCAGATTCAGATCCTGAAGAAGAAGAGCAAAATGAAACAATTTCACCAACTAATGAAGAAGAGGAAATTGTTGAATGCCATGGAATGTGGGACTTCATATTGCCTAAGTCCGATACAGAAAATGAACAAGAAGCTTTTCCTGTCACTACTAGGAGTAAAGGTGCCCCTAAACCTGTCCAGGCAAGTTCAAAGAAAAGAAGTGCAGGTGCTACTACTACAAAGGAAAAGGTATCCACAAAGAAGCCACCTGCAACAGTACGGCAAAACCAACCTTCATCCTCAAATATACCTTCAACATCTAAAACATTGGTAGTATCGGATTCAATGGATTACAATATTGTTGAAGATATGAAGAAGACTAAGGCAAACATTACCATGTTTGAACTTAGCAAACTGAAACATCAACAGAAATTGCTTCTCAAGGAATTGAATGTTGTTCCTTCTTCACCTTTTCCCAGTGCTAAAGCTGCACGTGATTCAGGTCAACCACCTTCTGGCAGGGTTGAAGCTACTGATACGATTCTGATTGGAGACAGATCAAATTCCCATACTCCTCCTTTCCTCTTAACCTACGAGATTTATAATCGAAATCTACACAATTGTTTGATTGACTCAGGGGCATCCTCTAATATAATGTCAGCTTCAGTTTGTTCCAAACTGAATATTGAGCCCCAAAAGTCTGCAATTCATATTGTGCAGTTAGATAGAACCAAAGTCCAGGTTTTAGGGGAAATTAACTCTGTAACTATCAAGTTATCGGCTGATCCACAAGTAGTTCAAAGAATTAATATCTTAATTGCTGATATACCTGAATTTTATGGTTTAATCTTGAGTAGGGATTGGTCTGAGAAGCTCGATGGCTATATTTCTACCAATTGGTCCCATATGTGGCTACCCTACAAGGGAAATCGAAATCAAATAAAAATCAATCGGGAAAAACACATGACCCATATTGTTACAGAATTTGAACAGGAAAATCAACCAATAGCATTTAATAACAACATCTTGGGGAATTATTCATCTGAATCATTCTTTGGCAATTTCACTGCCCAACCATCTCCTTTCTCAGTAAACAATTTTACATCTCAGATCGAAAATTATTCACAAACAGATAGATCAAGATGTTTTAACAATACTGAGGAAACTGTAAATAAAATTGTTGATAATTCTTTATTTTGGTCACTATATTTTGATGGGTCTAAGTCTAGCGAAGGCTCGGGAGCAGGATGTATTTTGGTTAGCCCTCAGGGAGAAAAAACGATGTTGTCTTGCAGGTTGGAGTTTGAATGCACAAATAATACGGCTGAGTACGAAGCCTTAGTTCAAGGACTATACAAAGTGATTGGCCTCAACGTTCAATATTTGAAAGTGTTTGGTGATTCAGAAATTGTTATTAAACAGGCGAGAAATACAATTCATTGTCTTTCTAGCCATCTCAAACATTATCAGTCACTGATTCAAGAACTCACCTCTCACTTTTTAGCATTCAATATTTCTTCCATCCCTAGGTCTCAAAATTCAGCAGCTGACTTGCTAGCCAATGTCGCTTCCAAACTCCTACCTTCCGAAGATTATAGCCCAGATAGATTTTCAGTAGAGTTACTTTTTAGACCATCGATTCTTGACAATGTCACTAATTGGCGAGTGTTCAATCACGATGAAGACATCTTACATTTTTTAACTTCCGACAAGTCCTACGATGATCAGATCATTGAGGAAAGCGAGCACGACCTTCAGATGAAAGAAAAGCATGAGGAAAACTCAATACCAAAGCCTGTGGTTAAACTTGAGGATCTTTACGATATTAAAGACAGGTTTAAACCAGTGACCAATACAAAGCTCCAAAGTTCCACCTTAAGATTTGAATTGATAAATCTTGGCACTGAGCAGAATCCTCAAAACATTAATTTGGGATTAGGACTTTCTGTGGAAGAAAAGATAGCATTCATTAGATTATTAAGAAAAAATAAACATGTCTTCACTTGGAAATATGACGATTTAAAAACATACGATGCATCTATCATCCAGCATACCATTCCAATGCTTTCCGAACAAAAACCAGTTCAACAAAAGTTGAGGAAAATACATCCAAACTTAGAGAGTCAAATAAAATCAGAACTCAATAAACTCTTGAAAGCTAAGATAATTTTTCTCGTTCGGCACTCAAACTGGGTCTCCAATATGGTGCTTGTTAGGAAGAAAAATGGCGACATCAGGATTTTTATAGATTTCAGAAATCTGAATAAGGCGAGCCAAAAAGATAATTTCCCATTACCTACTATGGAGCAGATACTCCATTCGGTAGTAGGTTCTGAGTTAATGTCCTTTTTAGATGGTTTTTCAGAATATAACCAAATTTTGGTCCATCCTGATGACAGACTCAAAACTACCTTCAGAACGAAATGGGGAACTTACGCTTATCAGAAAATGCCTTTTGGACTTATTAATGCAGGAGCCACATTCCAAAGAGCGATGGATATAGCTTTCAAAGGATTGATCAACAAAACAGTAGTTGTCTACTTAGATGATATTACTGTATTTTCTAAGAAGAGATCCAATCATTTGCATGATTTAAATCAAATCTTTGAATGCTACAGAAGGTATGGTATTTCACTCAATCCCAAAAAATCCTTCTTCGCTCTTAATCAAGGAAAGCTCTTGGGCTTTATTGTTTCCAAAGATGGTATTTATATTGATCCGGATAGGATTAAAGAAATCTCTGAAATTCCTTTTCCTCATAATAAAAAATCCATGCAGTCATTTTTAGGCCAAATTAATTTTGTCAAGAGATTTGTTCCTGACTTTTCTCACATCATTTTACCATTACAAACTATGATTAAGAAAAATTTAGTGTTTAGATGGGGATCTGCAGAAAAGGAAGCATTTGATTCAATCAAACAATCAATAATCAATGCCCCCGCTTTGAACACTCCTAATTTTTCTAATCATTTCACATTGTACACTATCGCATCCGATTCATCTTATGCAGCAGTACTCACTCAGATTAATGATCACAACTTGGAAGCACCGATTTCATTTTATAGTTCAAACCTACAGGGTGCTGAACTGAATTATTCCGAAGTTGAAAAACAAGCCTTTGCTGTGTATAAAGCTATCAAACATTACAGACCCTTCCTTTTAAAAGCCCATACAAAAGTTATAGTTCCTTTTCCTGCAGTAAGGCAATTACTAATCCAAAGGGAATTAGGTGAAAAAAGGGAAAACTGGGTTACAGCACTTGAAGAATATGACTTGGAAATTAAGCCAGGAAAGATTGTTATAGGCCAAGGTTTTTACAGGTTATTAGCAAGAGCATCCAACATTCAAGAATCAGGTGATACAGAACATATTGAAGAAATCAACCAGATAAGTATTACTGATTCTGAATCACAATATGCAGACTTGATCTTTTATTTGAAAAATGGATATGCACCTCCTAACCTGTCTTATAAAAACAAACGGGCCATCAGATTAAAAGCAAAAAACTTCACAATCATTGATGATGTACTTTTTAGGCGAAATTATGATTCGATTTTATTAAGATGCCTAGAAAAACCTGAAGCACAAAAGGTTTTGCAAGAACTACATGATGGACCAGTAGGAGGACATTTTGGAGCTGACACAACAGCCCATAAAATCATTCATGTCGGATACTATTGGCCCACCTTGTTCAGAGATGCTTATAAATATGTAAGGAAATGCCGAAGTTGTCAAACTTCCATTGGAAGACAAAGAAAGCCAGCTTTCCCTTTGCAACCAGTCAACATTGAACAACCATTTGAGCAATGGGGATTGGACATCATTGGAGAAATCACTCCACATTCATCCAAATAGCATAAGTATATCCTTACTACCACTGATTACTTTACTAAGTGGGTTGAAGCAATTCCTTTAAAGACAACAAATTCTGAGGCAATTATGGAATTCATAGATCAATTCATCATTACCAAGTTTGGTGTCCCAAATGCTCTTGTTTTCGATAATGCATCTTATTTCTCTGGAAATGCTATGTTTGAGTTCGCTATTAAAAGAGGGTTTAAACTGAAATTTTTCGCAAATTACTATCCCCAGGGTAATGGTTTAGTAGAATCTACCAATAAAAATCTAGTTAAAATTATTAAGCGAACTATCGAACAGAATCATAAAAACTGGCACAAATCTTTAATATTTGCATTATGGGCTGATAGGATAACACAGAAGGCTTCCATAGGTTCTTCTCCATTCAATCTTGTATATGGGAAAGAAGCAGTACTACCAACGAATCTAGTGCTTCCTTCTCTAGCCCTAGTTCAGTTTATTGAAGAAAGTCCCTCTTCTTTTATTCAACTTAGACATGATCAAATCTTAAAATTAGAGGAAGAAAGAGAAAAGGCCAAAATTACTCATGCAAAACATCAACAAATTATCAAGTCATCTTTTGATTCAACTTCATCCAGTTCAAAACAGTTGCAAGTTGGTGATCTAGTTCTGAAATGGGACAAAGCCCATGAGGATAAATGAAAACACACCAAGTTCCAGAAAATGTGGCTTGGACCATTTCAGATCTGTGAGAAGATAGGCCATTCGACATTCATATTACAAGATTTATCAGGTAAGAGAGATTCTCTTCCTATTAATGGCCTCATCTTAAAGAAATTCTTCAATTGAGGAGGTAACCCCTTCTCCCTTTTTAGTTCAGTAGAATTTGTAGTTTGTAGGACCATTAGGTAATAAATTTGTAAGGTATCCTCCATTGGCCTTTGCTGAATTGAGAAGTTGCTCAAAGAAGTAGTTTTGATATTTACTTTTAAGAAAATAGAAGCCTTAAACAAAAGGGACAATTTCTAGGAAATTAGGTATATTCACATTCTGAAACCCATTTCATTTTTGTGAAATCTTCTCAAAACTTAGAAGTATTGTAAATCATTTTATGGTTTTCAAATTGGCCACAAAAAGGTTATCAATATCAAATCAGAAACTAATTCAACCTTAGCATCTTCAACTCTTACCCTGTCATCCATTCGCTCTTAAGGAGAAAATTGTCCATCCCATTCATCAAAGTTTATGATTACTCAAAGTATAATTCTAAAATATTTGATATAAAAGATAAGGGGTCTTATTACAAGCCTACTTACCATGACCATTGGGAAATAGTTTAACTGACATTACCAACACTGCATACCAAAACATGGTAATGGCTTATAATCATAAGACAAGGGGTCTCATCACGAGCCAGCTTGTTCGGTTAGATTACTACCAGTGAATGGCATTGTCAAACAGCTAGCCACCAATCCAGGACAATGGCTTTTTATCTTACAAAATAATAGAAAAGAAAAAAGAGATACAAAATATGAAAGCATGTTTTGAATTCATTCTTTTAATCATACTCTGAAATGGATGGGATAATGGACAGTAAAATGGTTAAAAGGTATCCCTGTCGAAACTATGAACGTTTGTTGGCAGCAGAGGCTCTACCTATGACAAAGGAGTCAATTAAAATGGCTGAGTTGGAAAGGTTTTATGTTTTATCATTATCAACCAATAGAGGCCAATTTAAAACTTAGAATGTATCTAATTTTAACGAGAGAAGAAATTAGCAAAATAACTTTTATTTTATTCAGAATGTATGTATACCTAGTTATATTAGAATTTTCCTCTTTAATAAGATTCCTATTCAAAGAAAGTCTAAGTATTTCAATATTTCTCAGAGATAACTGTTTCTCCCAGCAAATCACCAATTTCTATGTTGTACAACAACCCCCCATTTCATAAAAATTTTATTTTCAAAACTATAATATGAAATGGGTCCCTTTTAGATTAAATTGGTATCAACTTATCATTCCTCAAAAGGTCCGAAAAGAAATAAAACATTATAAACCTTTTTGATAAAGCACATAATCGGTCTTATAATAAAAAATGAATAATCCTTTATTATTGCGATAAAGCGATCGCAAGATCGTATATCACAATAACAAAGGATGCATGATAAAAGACCCATTGGTTTCCCCGATGCGACAATGCACGAATAACTATCGGATATCAGGAAGGCAAGCGATCATAACAAAGGGCCCCTCTCTTTGCTCCGATGCGATATCGCTATCGGCGATCGGGGAATGTAGCATGCATGCATCTAAAAGCCCTCGTTTAAAAACTCCCGATGCGAATTGGCGATATCGCTATCGGTGATCGGGGATTCTGAAAGGACACCAATATAACAACTTAAGCATTCCCCCGATCGCCGATTGTGATAAAGCTAGGCGCAGATTTCAAAAAGGATTGATAAGGCCGGGATATATTATGGTTAATTAGTATTAAAGGCCTTTCTCTTCCCGATAGTGATTCACTTACGCCCAACCGCCAAAACATCAAAGCCACGCTTAAATGAATTATTTGGCCAATAAACGATATGATGAGCATTTAAAGGATTGACAGGTTTAAACGGCCATTTAATGGAACAGTAAGGCCAAAATATCTTCAGAGATTATATTCGCGGCCACCTTAAGTTCATTCCTCCATTATTCATTAATTAATATACCTCATTCATATTTTGTTTGCACCACCTATTCTCCGCATTACGTTCATTTTATCTCCTGTGTAGAGCTCCTCCGAAGCAGCAAATTCAGGCCAAATGGGGAAGAAGTCTAAGAAATCTGGAACAGCTTCAGCTTCCGCAGTAACAGGCCAACACATTACCGATCCGAGACCAAGCAAAAAGGGATTAATCTCAGACACCACATGTCTAGGTCTCGGTAAAACTACTTGGCTGAGCATCTATAATCTGATTGAGGCCGAAGAGCCTCAGGTAACAACAGTGCAAGCCACAGCAGACCTGACCCGGAAGTCTGATGCAACTCTAAAGGATTTGGCCGACTCTTACCTACATCGGATAGCAGCCCGAGAGAAAATTCTTCCATATACAGATGTGGTAAGATGGGCAATTGAGGAAATCCCAATTACAAACAGAACATTTTGCACCATCGATGGGAGAGTGTTCGGCTCGTTTCAACCCGATGATTTGAGACAAATGTACCATTTGCCCGCACCGGAGAAGAAGTACAACAAAGCATTTCTGGAGAAGTTCAGAGATGAAAATGACATTGAATCAGAACCTATACGAGATTGGAGACAAAACCCAGCAAAACACAAGCATGAGTCTTCGGGTAAGTACTCTGTCAATTCCTTGTGTTCTCCTTATTGTTATGCCGGAGTAATGATGTGTAGGATTTGGGGGTTGCATGATTCCTCAAACTTCACTATAGAAATGGTACCTTTAATGGAAGCAGCCTGCAATAGCGAAATAATGGATTGGGGGAATATACTGTCTGATAAGTTAGCAACAGCTATTCTTGAATTCAGAAACAAATCCCGCGTTACTGAAAGGTGCATTCCTCCATTTTACTATAGTGCCTACATATTAGATACTCTCTGTTTTAATTCCGAATTTCTTGTGCTAGGGTGGTGTTAAAATTGGCAACCAGGGAAAAACTTCATGTGGGTCATCTTATTCATGGCTGATAATATTTTTATTAGATTCCTCTCTTCGAGAGGTGTAGGATTGATATAAAGATCATCCGATTCCGATAAGTATTCATGGAGATATGAATTTATTTTGATTATGGAATTATTCTCAAGCCGACCTAAAACTCATGTAGGCTCAAAAGCCCAACAGTCGCATCTATTCACCCACCAAAGTTGTGTATAAATATAAGAGGACTTTTCCTCATTTGGACTCACTCATCTCATCACATCTCTCTCTCTCTACTACGCAGAAATGAGTCTCTTCTCTACTGCGCTGAAATGGGTCTCTCTCTCACACATGTGAAGCCGGAAGCTGTTGAATTTGAAGCTGCAACTGCAGAAGTAAAGATTGACTTGCGTGGCCTAGAAGATCTCCTCTTTGGAACTGTGTTGTAGGTTCATCTAAACCTCCTCTAAAAGCCGCAACTTTTGGTGGTGGAATGAAGTCAATCCGACGAACGGTTTGCAAGATATCGACTACCCTAGTTTGAAGCCAGAAACTGCTGCAACTGAAGCTGCAACTGCAGAAGTAAAGATTGACTTGCGTGGCCTAGAAGATCTCCTCATCTGAACTGCGATGTAGGTTCATCTGGACCTCCTCTGGAAACCGAAACTTTTGGTGGTGGAATGAAGTCAATCCGACTGTCGGTTTGTGAGATATGGTCTGCCCTAGTTTGATAATGAAGCCGCTAATGCTGATGCTGCTGATCTAGGGTTTGCTACTGCTGATATGAATCAGATTTATTGTACTATTTATCTCTACTGAATTATTGAAGATAAAAGAATATTTGATCAAAGGGTTTCCCCACACATTGTGGGGTTTGTCCCTGGCTAGCCGCCACATCTTGTGTCTCTTGTCTTGGCTTGTTTTTTGTCGATCGTTTAATGTTCTATCTGCACTTTACTTTATGTACATGTGATTGCTAATCGGTGGAATATAATAAGAAAAAGAAGTAAACTGTTATAAGCATAGAACATACCATAACTTAACAAGTGGAGATGGACTCCACAGGACCCCACACCCATTCATATCTACCACCAGAAGTTGTGGAAAGCCCACTATAAACACCACCTATATCAAGTTTGCAATGGATTTATGTTACCCATTCACTATGCCATTTTTGACAAACCTGCTCCTAAGATTTCCTCACAAGTAGAGATTGACTTGACAGCCATAGGAAGATGGTTCGAAGAAGAAAAATTCACATATGTAAGAGTTTTCGGCAGTCATGCCAGGCCTCATGTCCTCCCCTTGTATACACCCAACAAACCGTTGGCTCGAGAGATAGCATATCAGCTTACATCCGAAGGAGTTACACAGACTCTAAGGAATAAAAAGAAGCAGGTTTGGCCTCCTTTTCCTCTAAGGTGTGGCATTTACGCTCTGCATGACTACAAACATGCAGAGAAAGAAGCAGAAAAGATTAATACACTGAATCTCGCCACTCTTCCTAATAGGTGATTTGATCCAAACAAAGTCGCCTATAATGCACTTGAACAGGCAAAACTCACTAAATTTGAACATAAAAATGATGAGTTTGATGATCTGTTCTCCTCGGCGGAGTCATTATTTCAAGTTCAAACGCTAGCCAGAATGAGATATCACGACGACGAGTTAGTCGAATTTAACAGACTTAGAAAGAATAGGTTGCAAACTCTGCCTCTAGATTTGTTAGCAACGGCCCCGATGACACGGTCAAGCGAGCCTGAACAGTGACTTACCAATGAACCTCCTGCTACATTAGAAATTGCTAGAGAAATCCAAACAAAAGAACAGGAGGAAGTGCAGAGGAAAGAGCAGGAGCAGAGCAGCACGGACGTGAATGTCGATGCCCAAATTGACCCAAAGTTGCTCCAGGAATGGCAACAATTCGATTCAATCATAAGCAATCTAGAAAGCTCAAAGGAATCCGATACATCCAAAGCGGCTGATACACAGGATACAGCATCAAAAGAGGTTCCAAGTGGAACCAGCGGCCTACCCCCTACTACAGACATAGAAATAATTCCCAAAGATCCTTCGGATCAGATCATTTTGCAAGTGGAGGATATACCTCCATTGGATGTCTTTTACAGCCCAAAGCACAGGGCTGTAGTAAAGCGACAGCAGAAAAGGAGAAGGATTGATCAACCTTCCCTATTCCCTGAACAAACAGTGACAGCCAACGTGGTTTGGAAGGAGGAGTTTGATCCTTCTGATGACCTAACAAAATTGTCCCAGTATGCTGGAGCCTATTCGGCAACCACCATGGACAAGGCATCAGAAGTGAGTAATCTGTTAAGAGAAAAGGACCAAGCAATCGCTTCGCTACAAGCACAGCTATCAGAGGCACAGCAGAAAGCAGAACAATTCGAACAGCAATTGTCCACGTAACAACAAATAAATAATCAATTGAATAAGTAGTTGCATGAAGAGAAACAAAGGATTGATTCAAGTGCAATTCAAAAGCAGAAAGAGTTGTCGAAAGCATTGGCAAAATTGAAAACAGTGAATGAACAGATGGTGAAGACGAAAGATGAGCAAATTGCTCAATTATCAGGTCAAATAGAGAAGTCCAAGAATCTTCCACAGCCTGCCGAATTCAGAGCAGAGGCACTACAGATTAATAAGGCATTGGTAACACAAATAAAACTATTATGTCAGAAAATTGCTCAAGCGGAACCCCTATGTGACATAACAGCATCAATAATCGATAAATCAGTCGATGCTAGAACAGACTTAGAGCAGGCCGATGAGACCTTGACAAATTTTCTTCATTGGCAAGACACTGATGAGGGACAGGCAGCTAATTTGCCAAAAATCTTAGAATGCCATAAAGAAATCCTATTTATGGAATGGCAGTCCCAGTTAATGAAGGCAGAAAGAGAAGTTTCTAGATGCAAATTAACCACAAGTAATTTGGTTGAATTAATTAATGATACTCTCTATTTATCTAATATGATCTCTCAATGTACGCCAAGTAAATTACTATCGGCTAAAACATTGGAGCAGTCATGTTATCAAGAGCTGGAAAAGAATGGGAGGTTAATTGCAGGTATTAACAGTTTAACTTGGGACACCTATTGGTTGTTCCTAGTAAAACCATACAGCCAAAGAGCCGCCCTCAAGTGCCTAACAGATGCAATCGGGTGTATCATTCCCGATATACAAGATGCCACCTATGCTGCTCAACTCAATTCTCGTCTCAGCCGCCCTCAAGAAGTGGAACCAATGCTAGCGATATGCCAGCTCAGGTCGAAAGGCAAACAGCCAGAGTGATGAATCATGCTGCCGACTGCCAGATTGCTATGAGGAAGATATTCCAGATCAAGTTGTACCAATTAAGTAGCATTTTAATTTTATAGTTAGTTAGTTTTAATCAAGTATTTATAGACCCTTTCAATGCATTGGAAAGGGTCGTAAGTTTTTGTATATGACTTAAACCTAAAGTTGCACTACTGTACTTCAGGTATATTTTTTTATAAAGACTGGGCCAATTATTCCAATTTTGATAACGAAGCTTTTATGTGGATGTGCACTACTGCCTTTATTTAAAAGTATTTCTGAGTCGGAAGAAGGAATTCAAATAGCGATTGATGTTGGGAATGATTTGCAGCTCATATGGTACTACTATCTATGTCTGAGTTCATTCTTTTTATGTGAATTGTTATTTGATCACTCTTGCTATTATCGGATATATGCATGTGTTTTTAACAGCATTCTTTATACTTTCCACTATTTGATGTTCACAACATGATTTTATTTTAATCATACATGTATCGGTAATATAAAAGGATAAGTGTAACAATGTTTTATTAATTACTTTGTTCAACTATTTGAACAAAGCAATTATTATGAGAATGAATGTCTATGTTTATTGAATAGAGTCATCTATAAACCTATTGATGAACAGAGATCATCAAGCATTGCACTTAAAAGACTAGAAGCTTCCCGGGATAGAATAGTCATTTGTATTTTTGCTTTTAGATTAAGTCATCCCTTCATTATCATTCATTAGAAAACCAATCATTCATCCATCCCCTTTATATTCATTATTGGGAAACTGGTCCCATTATATCCAGTCGAAGCCACCATCCCAAACGGAAAAGGAGTTGTATTAAGGTCCGGACCCGATGGTTATCCCCCGATGTTGATGCAACGGTTTTCGGGGCATCAACAGTATCATATTGATGTTTTTGTTGTTTTATTTATAACATGTATTGTGCATGGTAATGATTAACATCATTAATGGTCTCATTGTTTTTAAATCAAATTTAAGATGTACCATTCGTTTAAATTTGAGATGCCATATAATGCTTAACTTTAGTTATAAACACTTAGTCTTATTTTTCCATGATAATCGTTTAATGTCATTAGTGTGTGAGCTCTACAACTCACCCCCTTTTCTAGATCAATATCATGCCTTATGGCTTTAGCCTCGAGGGGGGTCACTGGCCCTCCCCCACTCTTCTATAATATATTGACACCACTAACAATCTAGTCTCATCCCTGCCTTGTCTTGTCAAAGTTATTCCCTCTTAATTCATGAATAAGATAGACAAAATCCCTAAAGCCCCTATGCATGTGGCTCAATCCATAGCAATGGAACTTAGATTAGTATATTGAGGACTTATCAATCAGTTCACTAGTATCTAGCCATCCTCGAGAACATTAAACTCTTGGATTGAAAAAATTGACTCCCTATAATAAAAGGGAATTTCTTGCTATCCTTTTTTCAAAGGGGTTTCTTTAGTTCTTCACTGAAGAAAAAATAGATTGGAACCTAATATTTAGAATTGGACCTTACTTCCTAAGAGTACAAGGGATGTACCTAAATCATTGGAACCCTATTTTTAACCCTGAAAATGAAATTCTTTTTGCTCTCCCTATTTGGGTCAAAATACCACACCTTCCCCTTCATTGTTGGAATTAAGGCACTCTAAGGGATATGTAGTATACCTAGGGGGGATATTATGGGGTACAGAGGGAAGTACCCAAGGGAATAATGTAATAATGTGATGGGTCATAGTTAATAAATAAAGTGGTTAACAAGCATCATGTAAGGGACCAAAAGTAGTTAGCAATAAAGTGATAAGCCCATTGTATTAGATACATAGTATTGAGATACCCATGGTAATGACCCATGGTATTATATGTATAAAGCCTATATAGAGACTAGAGACTCCCCATTGAGATATGTCAAGGATCATTGTATTGGAAAGCATGTGGCTTGTGGAGTGTTCTCCTTCCTTAAGGAGTGATTGTATGGTGTTACCCTACCTCAAGGGTTTGATACTAATATAGATTTGAAGTTTATCTATTTATCTCTTATTATTTCTGGGAATATTTTTATATTTGCAGGTCATATTTATTACAAGTGGTATCAGAGCACTTTTTTGGGCAAAAAAATAAAATAATAAATAATAAATAATAAATAAATTAAAAATTAAAAATTAAAAATAAATATATATATATATATATATATATATATATTTGCACAAATTTTTTGGGGTGGCGAGTTTGCAGATCATATCTGAAACTTCTGGGGAAAAATTTGTAGAAACAAATTGTAGATATAGATTCTTTGTGAAAAATACGCAAATTCGAAAAACAATCGGCCGAATTGGAGTCTGAATGAGGAAATATCATTGATTTAAAAATCCACTATGTTGCAGAAATTTTTCTGACGAAAATTCGTGGGCGTCGGATCTCCAGTAAATTTTTGCAGGTTTTGGTGGAGAATTTTGAGAAACTAATTACATATCTTGGATCCTCTTGAAAAAATACCCAAATTGAAAAAAACAATCAGTCGAATCAGAGTCCGGATGAGGGAGATAGCATTGATTTAAGATCAGCTCTTTTTTTCATAATTTTTTGTGACAACGGGACAGTGCAACACAAATCTGAAATTCCAAAGTGCCTAGATCGGGATTTCTATCACATGGAAAGATGCAGAATGGTCGTTCCATTTCCAAAAACATGTTATAAAAATGATTCTGAGCAATATTGATCGAGCTATGTCCATTTTAAATTTTCACCAAAGTAAGTGATTTTTTTCAAAACCCTCTTCATGGCTTCTAGCAATAATTTTTTTACAGGGAACAATAATGGTCCTACTATTGAAGAATTCATAAAAATAAAAAATTCATTATGGCCAAAACATTGGAAATGTTTATGGCATCTTTTTAAAGACGAGGTTGCCATGTGGTGGCACTTAGTTGACAGTAAGAAGTTGTTAAGCCTTACTAATGAAAATTTTGAAAAAATCCTTTTAGACAAATGGTCTCATACTGGAAAGAAGGAAAACAAGAAACCTAAAGGGTTATCTTATGTTGGTATCTCCTTATTACAGGTTCAAGGATGTATTTAGAAGGAAAATATCATTGTGTCTATAAATCCTAGTTGCAAGCATAATTTTATCAGTGTTAATTTGGCAAAAAAGTTGCAAGTTCCAGCAAAACACATTAAAAACACACAGGTTGATAATGAGGATGTTCAAATTTATAAAGATTTGAAGCTTTCTATGGATAAGTATGTCTTGCATTGTGATTTTTATACTTCAGATATGAATAATATGTATTTTTTTGGGATATCCTTGGATGGAATATGTGGGTACTGTCAATATTAATGTGCAGAAGAAATTCATGAAGCTGTAGTATGAAAATAAGAAAATTACATTGCAAAATATTTTCATTAAGACCCAAGCAGAGACTATGGAGGCAGAAGCACAAAGCTCTAATGACACTGACACATCAAATGATGAGCCTTTGATGGTCGACAACCGAACACAAAGATCAAACCAGGTACCAGAAAAAACACTAGACACCACTCAGGCACCAATAGTAGAGGAATTCATGAAAGATATTCCATCGGTTAAAACTTCAGCATGAGTAAACAACAAACAAGGTGGAAACGAAATAGCAACGAGGACAATAACCCCAAAACAACTGATAGAGTGGTGCGACGATCCACCCATAACACATCAACACAGAGGAGCTGTCATGATCAACTTCCATCTCAAGCGAGCAAGGCACTAACTAGATCGAGGGTTCACCTTTCTCTTGGATGGATAGATACACGTGAATGGTACCAATGGACTACTCTTTTGATTAGATCTTATTATTTGTGTTCTTCTTAGATTTCGGGGACGAAACATGTTTAAGGGGGGTTGAATGTCGTATACCTAGGGGGGATATTATAGGGTACAGAGGGAGGTACCCAAGGGAATAATGTAATGTGATGGGCCATAGTTAATAAATAAAGTGGTTAACCTACATCATGTAAGGGACAACAAGTAGTTAGCAATAAGGTGATAAGTCCATTGTATTAAATACATGGTATTAAGAGACCCATGGTATTGTATGTATGAAGCTTATATAGAAGCTAGAGACTCCCCATTGAGAGATGTCAAGGATTATTGTATTGGCAAGCATATGGTTTGTGGAGTGTTATCCTTCCTTAAGGAGTGATTGTATAGTGTTACCCTACCTCAAGGGTTTGATACTAATAAAGATTTGAAGTTTATCTATTTATCTCTTATTATTTCTGGGCATATTTCTATACTTTTATATTTTCTGGTCAGATCTATTACAAAATAACAACAATTCCCTAGGTAAATACATTAACTGTGTGAAACCCCAAGATGGCATGTTCGCCCGTGCAAGGATTTGTGATTAGGTAGGCATCAAGAAAGAACTCCCATAAGCTATTCAAATTTCCCTTGACAATCAGTACTTAATTCAACTTGTGGGCTATGAACATATCACTTTTAAATGTAAATTTTGTCATGACCACAGGGATTTTGCAAAAAATTGCCTTAAAGTTACACAAGGGCAATGGAAAGTGGATCAAGGAAAACAACTAGAACAACTTAAAAGGATAAAATGCCAAGATAGACATATAGCCCCCCAAAAAACACTCCAACCCCAAATCTAACCCTTTAGAATCCCCCCTCCTCTCTTCATTTTGATGGAACCCAAGGTAAACATTGCAACTCTTGATTTTTCCAATACAATAGATACAAGTACTTTATTTCTAAGCTATGATAATTACTTCTAATGATGTAGATATTATTTAGCAACCCAAGATGGTCATCAAGCAATTATACTTAAAAAATTCAACCACATAGATAGTAGAGAAATATATATCACAATGCACAAAGAGATTACGAGATTTTTACCTTGGGAAAAACCTAGCCAAAATTTTCCATAGAGAATCAAAGCAACAACAGATACATCAAATTAAAACTAACTAGCAAGTTTACAACCGTAAGATGCATCAATATGCCAAGTCAAAACTTCCTCAAATCACTTCAAGGTGCCTCTCCACAAACTCGTACTAGGTATGCACTAGGGCTGAATTTCAGCGTCTCCTTATCTCATAATTAGACCTTAGACCAAGATTCATCCTTAAAAGTTCAAACATATAATACACACATGGGAGGGAAGCATAGAATTCACACGTTTGAGGAGACTCTTCCTTGAGCTCATCTTCTTCTTCACCTTAAACTCGGCCTTCTTCTTCCTCATATTTCTTTACTAGGATGGATCAGAAATACACTTGATTGTGACATGAAAATTGTGCTTGGAGTGGAGACAAGTGGTCTTTATATATACAAGTTGGATGGGTTCCAATAGGTGCCTCTTGGATAGGGCCGACTTCAACACTTGGAGGCCAACTTGACCATATTGTGGTGTCTAGAATGTAAATTCAATTTTTTCATTTTCCCACTTTGATAAGATCACGAAGAACATGCTTGATAATATTTTCTTTTGAATACAAAAATCAAAAAATATTTTTCTTTTCTTGCAAGCATGAAGAACATGCTTCATATAATTTTTATTTTACAAATATAATATATACTTCATCATTACAACTACAAATGAAACATTATGAATACTGACCATAGATACAAAAATTCAACACTCCCTCTTAGCTAGGGAGGTATTCATAAAGATTATCCAGATATTCTTTGTATACATGATTCTCTAAGGTAAGGTACAAATCATCGATAGCATCATCATCTAGGTCAACACCCTTGACCTATATCAGCATCATCATCATCAATAGGTACCACAACCTAGGTTAGCACTCCTAACCAATGGTACTCACTCAACTAGTCACCATGATCTAGTGGGCACCTCACCTCATGGTACTCCGACTAGTCTAGGATTTCCATCACCCATGGTCAAACCCTAGGGACACCCATGTCCCAACTCTAAAGGCATCACTCTAGGCCATGACGCTGGAAAAATCACCCACTCCATTGAGTTTATGGACCTCAAGGACCATTCCTCTCAAGAATGTTTCTCACTCGTGCTATATTATCAACAGTCTGGGCCATGCTCCTGTTGTCAGTAACAGTCTAGTCATGCCCATGTTTTCCAGTCATCAATAGACCACGCCATGCTCCTGTTATCACTACATTATGAGCCATGCCCCTGTTGATGTTACATCAGTACCCCCTCTCACTAATAGAGGGGTTCTCCACAATTCCAAGCTTGTCCCTGAAGTATACAAACTTCGCTAGGGGCAGAGGCTTTGTGAGAATATCAATTGTTTTTTCATCAATGGTAATATACTAGAGCCTCACTACTCCCTTTTGTACCATCTCATGGATGTAGTGGTACTTGATATCAATATGCTTCATCTTATCATGAAATATTGGATTTTATGTTAACTTCACATGAATTTGATTTCACAAAAAACCCCATTCAGTTCCAATATCTGATCAAACAATCCAGAGAGTAGCTTAAAAATCCATACTCCCTCAACATATGCAAAACAAGTTGCAATATACTCTACTTCTGCAGTACTAGGTGTGACATATTTTTGCTTCCTACTCATCCAAGATACCATAACAAATCCCAAACTGAAACATATACTAGATGTACTCTTCATGTCATTTGCACTCCCTTCCTAGAAAAAATATGTATATCCCTGCAGTTGTATCTCACCACTTGAGAAATATCTCAAACAGTAGTCAAAATAACCACGCAAGTATCTCAATATATGACTTTCTACAATCTAATGCTAATGTCTCGAATCCATATGGAAATGGCTCAAGGTGTTCACTACAAAGAAAATATATGGTTTGGTATTAGCCAAATACATAAGTGATCCAATCAATTTTCAATACATGGATGGATCTAGCAGATTAGACTCCAAATCCCTCAGCTTTCTCATATTCATCACCATAAGAGTTTCCATAGACTTGCATTCCATCATTCCAAACTTCTGAAGGATCTTGATGACATACTTTCCTTGTCCAAGAAGGATTTCACCAAGTTTTTGCCATACTTCCAATCCCAAATAGTAATGCATCAAGCCAAGATCCTTCATGTCAAATTCAGAGGCCAACTCCCTCTTAAACTAAACAACAAGATGCTCTACCTATCAAGAAAAAATCATCAACATATAGTAGTAGCATCATAGGCTCACCCTTCACAACCTTGATATAAATATTTGGATCAATAGCACTCTTAGAGAAACCAAGTCTCATCAGATATCCATCAATTCTAGAATACCAAGCTCTTGGTGCTTTCTTGAGTCCATACAAGGCCTTCTTCAATCTACACACATGAGATTCTCTATCATGAACCTCAAAACCTTGAGGTTTCTCTATGTACACCTCTTCCTCAATCACACCATTGAGGAAAGCAGTCTTCACATCCATCTAATGTAACTTCCATCCCATAAATGAAGCAAGAGAAACAAGAGATCTAATCATGGTGTACCTAGAAACCGGTGCAAAGATCTCATCATAATCTTCTCCCTCTTTCTGGGAGAATCCTCTAGCCACAAATCTTGCCTTATATTTGTCAATTATCCCATCAGTTGCATGCTTGATCTTATATATCCACTTTTAGGTTACCACAGACTTTCCTTCAGGTCTTGGAAAAATTTCCCAGACATCATTCTTCATAATATATTGGTATTCTTCCATCATTACATCCTTCCAAACTTGTTGGGTGGTTGCTTCCTCGAAGTTGGAAGGTTCGGAGTCAATCAACTTAGTCATTAATGTTGCATAACTAGAATACCTCTTAGGTCTCTTAGATTCCCTAAAGGTGCCCTGTGGAGCTGCATGTACTTCTACATCATACAAAGTAGAATTGAGCCAAGCTGATCTTTTTCTATTTTCTAGAACAACCACAGGATCCAATGGTTCACAAGGTCCTTTTGGCATTTCTTCATGATCTTTAGGATGACTTGAGGATGTGGGAGGACTTGTAACCTCTTCTTTGGGAGCCACATGCTTCTTTTTTTCATATTTAATGTATGAGTTTTCTTCCCTGGATTTCCAATAAGTGGCATTTTCATCAAAAGTCACATCCCTGCTTAGTTCAACTTGTAACTGCCCTGGAATATAGATCCTATAGGCTTTTGATGACTGATTGTACTGAAAAAATATCCCCTTCTTTCTGGATGGCTCTAATTTATTTCTCTTATCCTTTAATAAATTGTTGGGTGTGGATCCTAATTATCTTCTTGATTCAGAGGTCTTGTTTCCGTCAAATGTATTCCCTAGGAAGATTGTATATCCCTCTTGAAACTAAAAATAGATGAAAAATTTGCCTTGTAAAATATTGTAATTTCATATTCAACCTGGGTCATTCATTAGGCGGATGATCTGACGGTAGAAGTTATATTAATTTAGATTTTTTTCCCCTAGAAGGCAACCCTCGGTTTATATGAGGGAATTGTATTGCGATTGTGTATTATTATTATGAGCGAGAAAGAGAGAGGAGATTGTGTGAGAGCGAAGAGGAAATTACAGTAGATCTGTTGTAGGTTGTATCTCTTCATTTTTTTGGATAATATAAAAGGAAGGATTGGCTATTTCTTTGTGGATGTAGCTCAAATTGGGTGAACCACGTATATCTGTGTCTCTCTTGTTTTATGCATTTCTGTGTTTTTTGTTTCCGCAATATTTATGTGTTCCATTACTCTATAATATATAATTTTCTAACATAAATGTATGAACATTGGACAACCAAATATTATTAGATGTTCAACCTGTGGTTTCTGACTAGTTAATGCTTCTTCAGGAGTCTTATCTTCCTGAATTTGATCATGTATCATTGCCTTCATGGATTCTCCAATAGTTCTATTATTTCTTTAAGTCACTCCATTTTGTTGAGGATTATAGGGAACTATCAACTTCCTCTTAATATGAGATTTGTAACAAAAGGAAATGAGTTCCTTGGAGGTGTATTATCCTCCATTATCTTATCTTAGAGTCTTGGTATTTTTCCTTGTCATGTTCTCCACTTCAACTTTGAATTCCTTGAACTTTTTGAAAACTTCATCTTTTGACTTCATAAGGTATATCCACATCTTGCAAGAGAAGTAATCGATAAAGGATACATATTACATAGCACCTCCAAGAGATTTCATCAGCATAGGACCACATACATCAAAGTGGACTAGATGCAATATCTCTTTGGACATATGTTCACTACTTGGAAAGGGTTTTTTAACATTCTTTCTATGAGCACATCCCTTACACACACCTTTATGGTCTATTCGAAAATCTCGTGCACCTGAAACAATATGCTTCAAAGATGGAAAATATCTATAATGAAGGTGAGCATGTCTTCTATGTCATAGCTCATAAGGATTAATATCACTATGTAATAAATCTTGGGAATTTTTCCCTAGAATTTTACACAACCTTCCTTCATGAATCCCAATAACCCTAACATAACTTATATTAGAGCCCTTGGCCCACACAAGGACTTTCCCATCAATGAAGGCTACTCTATAACCTTTATCTTCTAAACATGAAAATGAAACCAAATTATTTTTCAAACCTAGAACATGTAGTATGTTTCCCAAGTGAAGTCTTTCACCTGTTCCCATCTCAACGAATGGTGTCCCAATTCCTTTGACTACATAGTTTTTATTGTCTCCAAGCTCCACATTTTGAGTCAATCTTATTTCCATCAAATTTGTAAGATTATCAAGATCCACTGTCATATGTCTTGAAGCTCCACTACCTATTAGCCATATGTTGTTGTCATCCACAAGTGTAGAATAGTAGAAGTGGTATTTATCTCCTTCAACTTTGGGTATCCTGGAATGTTCATTAAATTATGTCATGGTAGCATGTTGATTCCCTATTTTCTTCCTATCATTGAATCTTTTAGGACATTGGGCTTTGAAGTGACCAAATTTGTTGCAATGAAAACATTAGATCTGTGTCATATCTTTATTCCTTTGAGGATTAGGCCTTCGATCAGAATCCCTCTTTCTTTTTTAAAAATCGAACTTCTTCTTCCTCCAACTTTCTTGGAATGAGTTGCATACGCTTGGGAATATTCTTCTTCCTTTGAATTTCTTCTTCTAGACAAAGTATTAATTCTTCCTGAGAACAAGTTGCCCATAATTCTTCCAAAATTGGAGCTTCCTTTTGGCTACTTATACCTATTGCAAACAAATCCCATGACAGTGGTAGTCCATTGAGTGTTGAGGTCACAAGTTCTTTGTCAGAGACAATTTCATCAATAGCTTGTAGTTGATCTCTCAGTTGAGAGATCCTCACAAAGTATGAATCCATTGTATCATTCTTTTTCATTATAATATCACAAAGCTCATTTCTCAAACTCATGACTTGGCCAATATTGTTGATGGTATACAAATCATTTAGGGCATCATACATCTTCTTATAAGTGCCAAGCTTTGCAATGTATGGAATTAGATAATCTTTGATGGATTTTAGAATGAAGTTCATGGCATTGATGTCATATTTCTTGTACTTCTTCTTTCTTGCTTCATCTATAGGTTCAGTCACTTTAATTTGCACGATTTCCAAAAGTTATTCCCTAGCGAGAATTAAGTCGATTCCTATTTTCCAAGCTCTAAAGTTGGTAGCCCCTTATAACTTATTTTCTGAATTCATACAAGAATAAATGAACGTAACTTGATTGTAGAACTAGGGTTTCTTCAAATGATATCAAGGTAGGTCTTCTTCAAGAGTGATCTTTGTGCTCCTTCCTTCACCAAAACTTTGAAAGCATGTGGATTTTTCTAGTACAATAGATACATGTACTTTATTTCTAAACTATGATAATTAATTCCAATGATATATATGTTATTTAGTGCAACAAGATGATAATTAAGTAATTATACTTCAAAAATTCAACCGCGTAGATAGTAGAGAAATAGAGATCACAATGCACAAAGAGACAACAAGATTTTTACCCTGGGAAAACCCACTAGGGTTAAAAATCCAGCCAACCTTTTCCTTATAGAATCAATGCAACAAGAGATACATCAAATTCAAACTAACCAGCAAGATGACAACCACAATATTCCTCAATATTCCAAGTCAAAACTTCCTCAAATCACTTTAATATTCCTCTCCACAAACGTGTACTAAGTCTGCATCAAGGCTGAATTAGGGCCTCTCCTCACCTCAGAATTTTAGACCTTAGACCATAATTTATCCACATAAGTTCAAACCTGTAGTACACACGTGTAAGGGTAGCAGAGAATTCACACATTCGAGGAGACTCTTCCTTAATCTTGGCATCTTCTTCACCTTCAATTAGGCCTTCTTCTTCCTCGGCTTCCTTCACTAAGATGAATCAGAAATACGCTTGATTGTGAGATGCGAATTGTGCTTGAAGTGGAGAAAAGTGGTCTCTATATATACAAGATAGAAGGATTCCAATAGGTGCCATTTGGACAGGGCCGACTTTGAAATTGTGAGGCTGACTTGGGTATTTGTGGTGCCTAAAATGTAAATTCATTTTTTTCTTTTTCTCGCTTTGACAAGGTCATGAAGAACATTCCTTATAATACTTTCTTTTGAATTCAAAAATAAAAAATAATTTTCTTTTCTTGCAAGTATGAAGAACATGTTTCATATAATTTTTATTTTACAAATATAATATATATTTCATCTTTACAAGTACAAATGAAACGTTATGAAGACCAACCATAGTTACAAAAATTCAACAGCAACAAGGGTCTCATAAGAACCCCTTCAAGAAGTATATATGAACCATTCACACATCATAAATATCAGGCTTTAGAAGAGCAAAGGATAGAGGAGAAAAATTAGTGGAAATATCGTCACTTGAATATCCCTATACCCAAAAAAAAAGATCAAGAAAAAATGGACCTTGAAGAAGAACTCTATCTTTCCCCTTTAAATTCCCAAATCCCCTCAAGCAATCCTTTTTCTGGATCATCTTTGGCAAAAGAAAAATCAAATGGTGAACTAGAGAAGGGCTTTTCAACTGGTAGAATGGGAAAAAGAGTAGGATGCAAGCCCAATCATGATAAATAATAGGAGTGGGAAGAAAAAGACAAGGAATTCGCAACTCAACATACTATTGAAGGAATGTACAACAAAGGAACAAGGATCACTAAAAATCATAGAAATTCAGATCCTCCTTGAAGAGGAAACCCAAATATAACAAGTATTGAAAATTGTCTCCTAAAATTGTAGGGGTTTAGGAAGTAAAATTAAATTAGTAGTAATTTAAAGTTTAATCAAGGAATAAAATGCCCAAATAATCCTACTCCATAAGTTAAAACTAGGGGAACGCAATGTTCTTCAAAAAATCAATTCTGTATGGTGCGGAAGTGGAGCCAAAATAATTAGATCTAGAGGAGACTCTAGAAGCCTCTACACCCTCCGATCCTAGTTGTCCTTTAGATTAATTCAGGCTCAAATATCTACTCAGTAGCTTGTTGCCAAATTTCTTCACATACCTTCAGGTAAAACTTACAATACGGTTGACATGTATATGCCCATAGCATATTGGAAAAAAATCTAATGCTAGAATTCCTTATGTTCTTTTAAGGAGTCTAATTGTGGTTTAAATAGTTTTTTTGTTGGAGAATTCAACATGACTCTCCACTCTTAGGAGAAAAAAGGGGGATCGATTTTTAGAGACCCCTTCAAAGAAAAATGGAAAAATATATTTCTCTATTAGACTTCCTAGATGTTAAAACAATCAATGGTAAAGCTCATTTGGAATAATCATAGACATGGGCTAGGGCATATAGCAGCTCATCTTGATCATTTCTTGATCTATGGTGATTTATTTAGAACAAAAAATTTCCTTTACTTCTCATATTCTCTCCTAGAGTTAGTATGATTATAGACCAATAGCTCTACATCTTCATATTCATCTTTAATAGGATTGTGACCCCCTTCCATTTGGATTCAATCCATAATGGATCTAAGCTCAAGATTTTTGAATATTGTATTAGTTGCTTGGAGCCACCAGGGTGAAGGATCCCCTATGTATGTTTGGGAGAAGAAAACTAAATTAGTTAAAATTGTGCTAAAATAATTGGTTAACATATGTTTTTGTGCCATAGACAAAAATATCCTCACCCTGAAATTTCATCTTAGAGAAATTCAAAATCAAGTAGATTGTGGACCAATAACCTAGGAGTTAATTATAGAAGAAAAAGTAGAGTTCATTTGTCTACAAAAGGCCCTTAGAGCAAAAGATGAATAATGGAGGTTAATATCAAGGAGCCTTTGGCTCAAAGCAGGGGATCAAAATAACAAATATTTCCATAGGAAAGCCAAAACATGGTTAAAATGTGTATATGGTTCAAAAATGTTCAATCAATCCATGTTAATGAAGAACGTATATGTCCCTTTGTCAATATCAAATATGTGTCCCTCCAACATTTTGAACATCTCTATTTTGAACCTAACCAATATTTTAATGAGGATGTTGAAGATATGCTTGAGCGCATCTTGCATATTATCTCTACAAAAAAATGAAAAAATAATACAACTTGTATCTAACAAATAAATCTAGGAGACAATCTCTCTTTTTGACCCAAATAATGCCCCGGGCCGAAATGAGTTCAGTACACTTTTATAAGAAATGTTGGCATATCATCAAAATCAACCTACTTATGATGATCAAGTTTGTTCATCAACAATGTAAATGGGAAGAAGCATAAATTCAACTTTCCAAGCTTTGGTGCCAAAAGAGGTAAATCCTTCTTCCCTTTTTGGACTATGTCTAGTCTTTTTATGTAATGTATATTATCAAACCATTTCTAAAATAATAGATAACCTCTTAAAACCACTTCTTCCCAATATCATATTTGAAAACTAGGGAGGCTTTGTGGGCAAAAGGAAAATCATGGATAGCATAATCTTGATGCAAGAAAAAGTTCACTCTAGCATAAACAAAGGAGAAAAAGGAACAATAATAAAATTGGACATGGCCAATGTCTTGGATTGAGTCTGCCATAAATTCCTTTTTGATATTCTCAAGAAATTTTGATTTGGAGAAGGTATAAACATATTTATCTACACATGTATTGGGAATCCTTACATCTCTCCTTTAGTGAATGAGATATGCAACGTTGTTTACATTGAGATCTTGTTGTCTTTGCAAGTAATTTCAGTCAACTAGAGTTTAGTTGGTTGATTGATTAGTTGGGTAAGATGACTAGGAATGAACCTCAACAAGTTTGGTCAAGAACTATCGAATAAAACAAGAAGTTGATGTGATAGTTGAAGTCGAGTTGATAAGTTGAAAAGTTGACAGTCGAGTCAATAGTATGAATGTCAAGTCGTGAGCACATTAGGGGAATTTTGAGGTCAAAAATGGGCCTCAAAACAAAAATTGTACTAACAAAATTAACTTTAAAAGAACCAATAGGATTCAATATGATGATGTCATCCCCAGGGGAAAAGATTTTGGAGGGAAAAGAAGAAAACTGTTTTTTTATATTGTATTTTCAACTTATTTCCTTATAGGTTTACTCAAATTCCAAGTGTTGACACTCATTATATGTGGAATTAAATTCTGAATCCAATGCATACTTACTCTAACTACTTCTTAGTAGAGCCACATCAAAATAATTAAAAATACATGAAAAATCGTGTTGAATACATTTTTTTCAATCTAGGTCTACTCAGAAGTATGCATAGTGGGTACTCGTTGGATGTGGAATTTAATTTTGCATCCAACTGATGTCTAGAATTGGAATTTGAGTAAACCTATAAGGAGATAAGCTGAAAATACAATTAAAATAATAATAATAATAATAAAATAAATTTCTTCTTTAAAAGTTCATAAATACTATTTTATTATTTTCCTTATGAGGCCCATTTTAGACCTCAAAATTCCCCTCATGGTTACATCAGTTGAAGTTGATGGGCGGTCAACTTGAACTACCAAAAACCAATAATTTACTTGAGATGTCAAAGGAATAACAATCGGGCACACATGCATAGTCAAGTCAGACTAGTGTTTGAAGGGAAATTGTTTATAGTTGGAAGCGATTGGAAAATCATTAGGAATTCCAAGATTCTAGGATCTTTCCCAATGATCTTCAACCACCTGTATTGATTTGAGAAGTTTCGAATTAGGGTTTTTGTGCCTATAAATAGGGCATGATGTAATTTTGATGAGAGATGATGAAATGAAGAATATTCATGATCGGTAGATATCAGTTGATGTATGAGCGCACTAGTCTCAGGTGCAAAACAAGGTCAACATTCATTGTACTTTGGTTGTAATATTTAGTTGAAATTATAACAATAGTGAACATCAAATGTTGATTTGTTCTTTAGATTAAGGGATTCTAGGGTAAAATCTTAGTGTTGTGTGCATCTTTATGGTATGTCATTCTTTATTTTCCTTTCTTTAAGTTCTCACATATGTATTTAAATGTTTATTTTAATTAAACTTCTAGTCTAACTTATATGTCTAGTTGACCTTATATTTGTACTTTTGGTATATGTACTGTAAATTTGGTGGCTTACACCCAACATCTGGTATTAGAGCTCATTTTGGCTACAAACGCTGCCGAAGGTTAAGCATATTGAACCGAGATATATCCAATAATGTTATTCTTGATTAGAACCAGGATAAACATATTTGAGCAGGAGTATAAAGATAGAATTTCGATTAAAGAAAGATGGATAGTAGTACAAGAATTGAGATTGAGAAGTTTAATGGCCATAATGTAAGCTTTGGAAGCTTAAAATGGAGGATCTTCTCATAGATTGAGAATGATGGATCATTCTACATCATAAAAAACCTTCGACTGGAATGTTGACAAAGGATTGGGAGAAACTTGAAAGAAAAGCAAGGAGTACAATTCAATTTTGTCTTGTAGATTCAGTGTTGTTGATGTCTAGGTGAAAGACGATGCCAAGAAATGATGGGATAAGTTGGGAAACTTATATCAATTGGAATCAGTGGTCAATAGGTTGTTTCTTTGAAAGAAAGTATTCCTTCCAAGGATGAGAGAGGATGATTCAGTCATAAAACACCTACATGCATTCAATATTATGATTAGTCAGTTATTGAGTGTGGATATCTCTATTACAAAAGAAGAAAAGTGTGTTCTATTGTTTTCCTCATTAAACTCATGGGATTAATCTATTTGTGGATATTGGGAGTAATATGACCACACTGACTCTTGATGATGTGGTGGCATCCTATTATCGGAGAAGATGAGGAAAAGGTACATGGAAGGATCGACCAAAGATGCATTTTTTATAAGAGGTCAATTGGTTGACAAAGGTAATGAAAAATTCTCCAAAGGGATATCTAGGTCAAAAGGAAGATCTAATTCTCATGATAAGTCAATAAGAAGATGTTGCAAATGCAATAAAGCAGGGCATTACAAAGGATATTATAAGACAAATATTGTTAAACAAAGTAAGGGATCTAATGAGTAGTCAAATAAAGGGAGAAATTCTTCAAATGAAGGAGTGGATATGTATTTAGCTTCAACAACTACACAATTAGATCATGAGGCAGGGTTGATCAACTCAAGAGCATCTTATCATATGACACCCCATAGGGAGTGGTTCTATTAATATGAAGAATATGATGGAGAGGATGTCTACTTGGGGGATGACTCGACAACCAGGATAGTGAGTTGAGGTCAAGTTTGGCTAATACTAATGGACCGCTGGAGTATAAAATTGCCATGGCTACTACATATTAGTGGTTTATCTCGAAATCTAATAATTGTTAGTCAAATGGGTGATGCAGGTGTGAATACCATATTCAAGAAGGATTCATGTAAAATAGTTCATGGTGCAATGGTATTAGAATAATTTGATTTCTGCAAATTTACTTTCCATTCATTTCTTTTATGCACATTTATTTTATTGTCATTTTCTTTAGTGTAGTTTGCTTTTAGTTAATTTATAGTTTTCCTTGCAATAGAATTAGCATTTATATAATTTTCATTTCCTTCCTTAGTACTTATATGTGTAGAACTAGCATGCTTCATTTTTAGAAGATAGTTGTTTCAATGTAGTTTGCACATACAATGCATGGTACCTTGCAAGTTTGTATGAACCCTAGGTTAACATTTAAAGTGAGGAATTCAACATTATTGTTGCAATTCTTTGGCCCATCAGATTTTGGCGCCATTGCCATGGAGGTGTTAAAGACTAAATTGAAATGGACTTTCTTCTATTGGAATTTGCATATTTTCTATATTCTTGCAAACTAGTTTTTGTAAACCAATGCAGGGAAACAAATTATTGCTCCAAAAGGAAGAGAAAACACCCATAACACTTCTATGGTAAATTATATGGGATAAGAAATGTATATCATCAACCAAGGAATGTCAAAATATCCACATCATTCACCTCTAGGTATGTTCTATTGCTCCAAAAGGAAGACAAAAAAACCCATAACACTTCTATGGTATATTATATGGGATAAGAAATGTATATCATCAACCCAGGAATGTCAAAATATTCATATCTTTTACCTCTAGGTATGTCTCCTAACATCCTTGAATTTTTGTGAAAAGAACTACAATGAAATTGTGATTTTCTATGAAAAAAACTAGATAAAATTGCTAAAAAAAAATTCAAGATAGCCATCTTTTGAAGGGGAAAATGGAGAAATTTTAGATCATATTTCTATATAATATAGATCTATGCTCCATTTTGACATCATATTAAGAAGTTACACCCAAAATATTGACTACTTGTATGAAAATATGTATTGTTCCAGTTTTGTATGTTGATTATTTCTTGGCATATATTGCATATCAATTCAAGGCAGTGTTAAAAGTTGTTTCAAGTAGAAATAATGATGATATGAACTAATTTTTTCTCCCATGGGAATCATGTTAATCCAATATCAAATGAAAAAAAATATGATAAAAATTAAACTATTGGTCAAATTGGAAAATGTAAACATATCTCATACATGGGTTGCTTGTTAGTAGATTTAACATACAAAAGTTTTAAAAAATGTTTATACCATATATTTCCTTGAAATACACTTCCAAATGTCTTTTGAATAACTTTAATCTGATATCGTATGAAAATGTTATCATTGAAACATTTTTTGGTAGTCTACGCTAGTTACCACTCCCTAGCATGTTAAATGAAAACTATTTCATGAATCTTTTTCAAATATTTTCATGTGCATTTTTTATGAGCATTTTGATGTTCATTGAAACAAGAGAGTCATCATATCTCTCTTCTTCCATAATCTCACCATGCATTGTAGGACAATTGCTAGCTTTGTGCATATTTCAAAAGTCAATAAGGTGATTTAAAAAGTTGTATGAAGAGGGTAAAGCACCAAAGGTTTAAGAAGTGAAAGAAGGAAAACAAGTAACATGTAAAATAAAATCATGAGGAGGACAGCCAAAATTGAAGAAAATGAAGAAAACCATTGCCTGTAGTGTAAGAAATAAGGAACATCTCAATAGAAAAAAGAAGGAATAGAAAGAATAAAAATTTCCATGATGAAAACATCCTAAAGGCATCTGGGATAGGTCTCTACTTGAAAACCTCTTTGAGAAATTCTAGGCCTATAGGAAAATAAATAATTTCCTCATGGTGAAAACCTCCTTGAGGCACCATGAGGCAAAGCACTAGCGAAAACTAGTAATAGCACCAATACTTGAGAGAAAGAGAGGAACAAAAAATAAAAAAAATAAAATTATATCAAGTTTTTTCAAGTATGTAGTAGCTCAAGCACTCTTGTTACTTGAAAATTAACCCAAAAAGAAATCAACATACAAGTTCGCAAGAGATTTTTGTTTTCTTTCCATCTATCGTCACATTTTCCAATCAATCACCTATTTTCGTTCTTCATTCTCGTTAAATACCACAATATACCATTCCCATCACCTACCATCCTTCTCCATCCACTTTCTTCATAGATCTAGTGAGAAAACACAATATATAGGTTTCTACAGGAAACATACAAATTTCTAAAAGAAATGTCTAAATTGTTAAAAAGACACAATAGACAAAACTTCTCAATAGAATGACTTCATTCTTCTTCAGGGAACATCATTATGACCTAAGGAACACTCGGTAAAAAGAAGTCACCTCTTTTGAGATGTTACAGGATCCCATGCAACCTACTGGATGCTCCAAGAATCTATATTTCAACCCAGATTGTGATAACAGTGATGCATCCAACCCTATATGAGCTCTCCAATGCCAAAAATAGATCTAGAGGATCATATTAGCACCTATATGAATGGATGAATCACTGCATGTTAGCGAGAGGAAAAAAATGGTATGTCATTCATTTCAATTTTAATTTTTTCAATAAGTGGAAGTGAAGCCCAAGATTTGATTATAGAAACTACAATAAAGTTGTTGCATCCATTATTGAAGATGGGCCATATATATCCACTTTCAGGGGGCTATCTAAAGTTGTAATTGATACAACTAATAACTAGCAGAGTATTAATTGCAAGAGCACCAAATGAATGGGTCACTTCATACATGCACGGATCACTTCAGTTCATTGAGATAAGTTAATGAGAAGTTAAGTTGGCAACATTTGGTAACATCTGTCAACAACAGATAAGTGAGGTGGTTGGAAAGTATGTGACCACAAAAGGTTCTTTGAGCTTGCAATAAAAAAATTCTACCGGGAAAACCTTTTTAGGCCTAGTAAAGCAAGGAAATTGTGAAAACCATAAAGACAACATTACCATGTGCTTAAAAAGAGAGGGAGGGGCAGAGAGGGAAGAAAAAAACAATTTGTGTGGTCTTTTTTAATGTAGGTATCCTCGCGAAGAACCTACAACCAAAATGGAACAAGAAACCTTAGTTATGGGAAAAACAATCACACATGAATAAATTAGGCAAAAGCTCACCAATAGCATTGGTACTTCACAAGTTCATTTTCTTTGATATCCATTTTCATTTCACATGTTCCCTTGCACAAATAACCACTCCATCACATAGACCAAATCTTGCTAAGATACCACCATCTTACCATACTCATTCATTATCATCCTTATCCATCTAACCCTTTTCCACCCCTTTTCTAGTCGTTTATGCAGTTGTGTCAAAATTATGGTAGCCACTTATAGGGTTCCCTGTAGAATTCATGTATTTCTACATGAAATTTGTAGGAATCATAACAAGCTCTAGATCACAAATATATTCATTTCCATACCTTCATATTTTGAACAAAGCATCCTTATTATACGACTCACACTTCGCAAAAAGAAATTTTTGATTTGCAACACTTATACAAGATCCCCTATACGTCTACAAGATCCTCTACGATAAGTAGAACAATGAAATAACAAGTTGAAACTTCGATGATAGCCAACAGCGATTGTTCCTACCTCACTGACTCCAAATTGACAATAATTGCTAAGTATCAAGGTAAATTTCCAACATCTAAAAAGATTGCCAACAAGCAATCAGCGCCTACATATAAAACACAAGCATCATCTTGAAAATTTTAATAGTAGAAAGGAAGAAGACGGAATTTCACAACAATCAAAGTAGGTCAATGTGGCTCACAAAGCTCGACATGCAACATTAACAAAAGGTGGCCTACAACAACAAAATCAACATCAAGTACCAACTACAAATGCAGAATAATCCATACATATGCTACAACCAACATGCAAGAACAATTCCAAAGATGCAAAAATCAAATATGAATCACAAGAAGAGAAAGGTATGTTGCAAATCTCTTGTTTTGAATTAAGTTCATATATATATATATATATATATTACACACACACACACACGCATATATATAATAAATTTGCATGTCATATTCCAGTTATCAACCCCTTAACCTGAGTTCAAGTTCCCAATCCACCAATATCTTTCATCAACATGGTCATTGATAATCTAGTGGTAACAAGCCTTTTTGTTGCACCCCATGTAAAATTCACTATGTACATTTGTTTATATAAATTATGTAAGAATGCAATGGATGGTTGAGTTGAAGGAGAGTACATGGATCTAGAGATCTGAGGGGAAGATATTCCTTGTGATGTGTTAAGACCTAGCCACACCCACCTCATTTATTTCCATTTTACCTATCTCCCTGATGAATTAAATGGCATGCACAACAAGTAGTGAAGTTTTGGTATGGGCCACCTAAGTGGAGGATGTTGCCCACACTGTCACCTTCCTCGTGGGATGTGAGGAAAACAGGATGATCATCCAGCGGAGAAGAGAATTCAACACACAAAATAAGGGAACAAGAGAGAATGCACACAGAACATGTAGAAGGTAAGACCGCAGAACACAAGGGGAATGCAAGCGAACACGAAGCAAAACATAGCTGGGAGAAAAATGCAGAGGAGAAATTCCCTTGGGCTGCGGCAGCAAAAGAAGAAAAATATCCCTGAGCTAGTACTCTATGCATGGGAAGACATTCCTTGTGATTTTGTTGAGGTTCGGGTCGTGTGCTTGTTTTTTATTAGCCAATGGAGGCTCGATGGAGATTTGAATTGCATAGTGTTTGCTAAATAAGTTGATAAACCACCAAGTGCTTGTTAGATACACTGATAAATCACTTGGTGCTTGATGAATGAGTTAATAAACCACTTGGGTGCTTTTGGAAGGTTGATAAACCACTAGGCAAGTGAGTTGAGCCACTATGGTACTTTTTGAAAATAGATGATAAACCACTAAGTGCTTGCTGAAGAAGCTAATAAACCACTTAGTGCTTGCTAAGGGTGCTAATAAACCACTTGGATAGTGGGCTATAAATTCATGCATTGCTTTCCTTGAAAAACTAGCAAATAAACCACCTATATAGTGTATTCAATCTCCTAGAATTGAGCAGTACTTCAATTGAGCCTTGGGTGAATCTTATTTCAGTGAGGTAGAATGTCATTGTGGTGCTTATTGTGAGAGAGCAATTGATAAACTACCTAGACAGTGGACTCCTCCTTTTTATTGTTTGACTGAATCTCAATGTGAAATTCCCTTGAGCAAATAACTACTTAGACTCTAAATCTAGCTCGGGGGTGGTCAACTACAAAAAATATTGCAGTGTAGTTGGCCTATGGTTGGATGGAGAGTTGAAGTCCCTCCTTCAGTTTCCACTCATTCAAGTTAAACAAACAAGTATAATCACTTGTATCTATTTGCGCTATGGATGACAAAAAATATGTGATATGTGATATGAGAGTATATGGATCAACACTACCTATGAAGCAATGCAGAAATTTATGTGTGTTCATGATGAATGCTTGGCTCTATATGCCTTCATAGTTATGTTAACTTATGGATCTATGTGTGGTTTTAATCCTCGTGAACTATAGATATATTTACATGAATATGCATGGATGCTTCAAGACCCTCAGTTAATTTGTTATAGCATGTGATTTCAATTATCTGATATGTTTAGAAATATCATAACACATGGCCTTGTTTATGGTTATAGACTACCTCACATGATAAGGAGGTCACACTCAATCACTGTGAATTTAATATCAAGTCAGCTCTATCCATCCTTTTCATGTGTTTCAAGATGGTTTAAAGTATCTTCATCCTCTATGTTATCACTCAGGTTGTTCCCAAAAGTTGTAAGAAAGGGAATACAGCCGAGGTAACCATATTGAAACAAAGGGAATACAGCCGAGGTATACATTATTTTTGCGCTGATTCAAACAATTGTACCTCTGTTCTGGATGGTCTGCTTGGATTATCTGATCTTATGTTTTCTGCTCCCAAGTCTTCTTCTGCAATCTCTGATAAACTGATATGAGGCAAAACAAAAAATGGTAGAGTTACTTCACTGATTTCAACATTTTCTGCACTCTCCTCCTCATTCTTATTGCTGCGATGAACAATCTAATCACTTCTTTCGAGCTGTTTGAACCTGAATTTTATTATGTACATGTTAGAGTCAGAATATTTCAAACAACTGGATCGAAGTAGTGTTTCAGCATTCGACCATTGACTGGTCCATCTTCTGTTTATGTACCATCCAAGCTCTTCAGAAAGTAAGTGTTATTTCCTTGCAATGGATGGATGATATATGGTCCTTTCCATAGGAAGTCAAACTTCCCATGCTTTCCTTTGTCTTCTCTCCTGAAATCCCACCTTAGAACTTTGTCTCCAATGTAGAAGTCTTCTACTTTGGTCCTTTTATCAAATATCTTCTTGAGTTTTTCTTGTAACATTTGGGATCTTTGGTGCACTTCTTCTCTGGTCTGCTGCAAATGAATGGTCTGATTTATTCTCCTTTGAATGGCATTGGGTTCCACCTGAGCTTCTTGCAGAAATTTCATTACCGGAACTCCTAAAGATGAAGGAAACACAGCCTCCATGCCATAAACTAGCTCATAAGGGCTGGTTCTAATAGATCTCTTTGTAGTAAGTCTGTCTGCCCATAGTGCATTTGTGAGTTTCTTGTGCCAGTTTTTCTTATTCTCTTCCAACAGTTTCTTGATGATATTGATTAGGCTTTTATTAGAGGACTCAGGTAGACCATTACCTTGAGGGTAATAGGTTGTGGAATGGCCTAAAGTGATATGGTATTTGCTACAAAAATTCATCAGTTTCTTGGACTTGAAGGCAGAAGCATTATCAGTGATGATTTTTTCAGGACAGTCAAACTTAGACAAGATATTAGTCTCTAAGAATTCTATGATCACTGTATCACTGACTTGTTTAGCAGGGATGGCTTCTATCCATTTGGTGAAATAGTCTGTAGCAGTAAGGCTCCATTTACGCTGGCCGGAAGAGGGAGGATGTATTTCTCCAATGAAGTCTAAACCCCATTGTTGAAAAGGTTTCTCAGTGGAAATTTGTCTCAAGGGCAAGGGCAACAGTTTCCTTTTGCCTTCAAAAATTTGGCATTTGTGGCAAGCAGTAACAAACTTCTTTACATCAGCGAACAGTGAAATCCAGCCCTTAGGATTTTGTCTGCAGTTGATTTCCAGTACAGGTGTCCACCGCAGTCCCCTACATGAAATTCTTTGAGAACTTTGTCAGCTTCTTCTTTTATCAAACAATTCAATAAAATACATTCATGATTTTTCCAAAAAAGAGCACCATTTAAAATACAGAATTTTGAAGCTTTCATTTTTAAAAATCTTTTCTTTGTTCTGGATAACCCTGTAGGAGCCTGCAGGTTTAATAATACATGAATTATATCAGCATACCAAGGTGATTCTAAGAAGGCCTGGCTGATTTGTGGAGTTGCCATCTCATGTTCGTTATCCAGTTCATTGATGTCCAGGGCTTGAAAGTTTGTTTCAGTCATGAGTTTAGCTAATCCCTGTCCTTTTATCAGCTTTGTAGGTTTTATTTCAATGTCATACTCCAGTATCTTAGCAATCCATTTACCTCGTTTTCCTTCAATTCCATCCTGAGTCAGGATGTCTTTGACAACAGCATTTGGTACATAAGCTATTACATGTGAGTACAATATATAGATCCTGAAGTCTTGAATGGCTTTCACAAGTGCATAAGCCTGTTTTTCCATGATTTTGTAATTCAGAGGTGCATCTCTAAGTGTTTTACTGAAAAAGCCAATGGGTTTTTCACATCCTTTATCATCTTTTTGAAGTAAAACAGCTGTTATGGTGTATTCTGATGCAAATGAGAAAATTATGAAGTCTTTGTCGAACTTTGGACTTGTGAGGACTGGTGTTCTCGTCAAAGCCAATTTAATTTCTTCAAATGCTTGTTTGGCTTCTATTGTCCATTTAACTTTTGAATCCTTTCTTAACATGTTGTTCAGCAATCTTATAAATTCAGCGAAATTAGATATGAATATTCTCAAAAAGTTAATCTTCCCTAAGAAAGCTTGAAGTTCTTTGATATTTCTGAGGTGAGGTATTTGCAGAATAGCTTCAATTCTAGCATGATCAATTCTGATGCCATCTTTGGAGATTATATGACCTAACAGTTTGCCTTCTTCCAGACCAAACAAAGATTTTTTAGGATTCAATGAAATACCATATTGTCTGCATTTTAGAAACACTTGTCTCAAATGATCTAAATGTTGTTGGTCTGTTTTGGAAAACACAGTGAGGTCATCAAGATAAACAACCAGAAAATCATGAATTTCTTTGGCAAAAGCTATGTCCATGGCTCGTTGAAAGGTTGCCCCTGCATTCTTAAGTCCGAATGGCATTTTAACATATTTGAATGTACCCCATGGTGTTGTGAATGAAGTCTTGTCTTGGTCATCAAGATGAACTAGAATCTGATTGAAACTTGAAAATCCATCCAAAAGTGAAATCCTGGAAGCACCTACTACCCTTTGTAAAATATGATCCATCTTGGGTAAAGGGTAGTTGTCCCTCAAAGAGACCTTGTTTAAATTTCTTAAGTCACCACATAACCTGATTTCCCCTGTTTTCTTCCTAGTAGGCACTAAATTAGACACCCATTCTGAAAACCTGATTGGAGCAATTATCCCTGCAGCATGCATTCGTCTGATTTCTTTTTCAATTAAAAGAAGCAGTACATGGTTGATTCTTCTGAATTTCTGTTTGAATGGTTTTTGATTTTCCTTGATGGGTATTGTATGCTGAATGACAGAGGTATCGTAAGATTTCAGGTCTTCATAGCTCCAGGAAAAAACATCTTGGAATTCTTTGATCAGTGCGACATACTTCAGTTTTTTATCAGGGGGCAAAGATTTGGACAATTTTATCATTTTTGGATTTTCTTTGGTTCCTATGATGTAGTCTTCAATATCTGCTTTTGGAGGTTCCATTTGAGGTTTCTTCGGAATATCATTAAAATCAAAGAGATCTTCCAAAGGAGTTAATCCTTTGGGCAAATGATTGTCTTTCAAATGGATGACTTCAGATTCTTCTTCAATAATTTCATTAACATCTATTTGATTTAGAACCTGTATTTCTTCTTTGGTGAATTTTGTTGGATGAAACATTTGACTTGCATTTTCCACTGAAATGTTTGTTTCTAACTGATTTGCTAGATCAAGCTCACTAACCGTGTTTGCATGTATATCAATGCTGGAAAATTCTCCTTCTAGGGTCAAAAAATTGTTGATCTGTTTATCGCTGTCAAACACTTGCCAATTCTTCACATTATCAGGTATGGCTGGCCTGTGTCTAATTTCTGTTGTGAATTGATGATTTGGTTCAAATGGTAATTTACAGGTGCTGGCAAACATTGCTAGGCTATGAGCTTGCAAGTTATGTTTTCTTGGGATTTTGGCAAGCTGAGTTTCTTGAAATGTATTGAGGATTTCTATGGTTGTTCCTCTGTATTCTCTCAATCTGGGATCATTTGTCAAGAACTTCCCTTTTATCTGTTGAATGATTAAATCAGAATCTCCCAAGACTGACACTCTAGTTGCTCCTAATTTCTTCAGCAGTTTAAGACCTAGCAACAGAGCTTCATATTCAGCCATATTATTAGTGCATCTAAAGTTCAGCCTGTAGGCATGGCCTTCAGCATGTTTGTTCTCAAAGTTGTGCAACCAGACCCCTGCCCCTGCTCCTAATTTGTTGACAGAACCATCAAATTCTAAGTACGAAATGATTTCACGTTTATAATTAGTATCTGGAGTTTCAAGGATGTGTTTAGCAAGGAGATCTGGTTTTTCAGACTGTTTTGGTTTATCCAACATTTCATGATTTTCAGAGATCTCTTGGATTCGGGCACTAGACTTTTCATTTGTTGTTTCTTCCGTTTTATCTGTAAGAACTTTTATTTCATGTGGGGGACCAATTTCAGCATTGTAAAGGATAAAATAATCCAAATCTAAATGTATTGAGTAGATAGGGAAATTTTGAGGTTTCTCTTGACTACTTACTACATACTTCATTAAGGTTTCTCTATACAGTCTTTTGGGTTGACCAAACACTGAAATAGTAGCATAAAACATGTCTAACTGTAGAAATCTTTGAAGCTTTGCACCCCAAGATCTAGACAATAACATACCATATTTTGGTGGAATATCAGCGACTATTATGTCCATTAAGATGGTTTTCGTAGGATATTGGACAAGTGAGACACACAAATCTTTGATTAAAACCCAAACACTTGACCTGACTTGAATCGAAAGAGAAAAGGTATTTATATGGCATGGTGATGTCAAGGTCAAGTTTTTCCATTACAGATTTAGGCATTAAGTTTTGGAAAACGCCAGAATCGAACATGGCATTATGGAGTATTTTATCATGAATGTTTAAAGCCACATAGAAAGGAGGAATTTGTCCTTCTGTTGTTTTTTCATTTGCTTGAGGGCCAAAGATCAGTTCAGGCTGGTCATCAAAAACATTTATTAAATATTCATTCACAAAAATTTTGAGTGATCTGCTGATTTGAATTCTGTAGACATCATGTTTAGCTAATTCTGATAATGGAACAGCTATCTTTAGTTTGCCTACTTCTGTCTCAAGATTGAAAGGTTTTTCGGTCTGACTTCTTGTATTTCGGACAGCTGAATTTTCTGTGTTTTTCTCTTCTTTAAGCGTGGGATTATGTGCTAAACTGTTTTCCAAATCATGTTCTAGAGGCTTTTCTTCTTTTCCTTTAGCATGAATAGCAGTGGAAGGTTGTCTGTTAGGTGGTTGATTGTCTGATATATCTTCAACAATTGGATTATTTGGGTTAGGATCTGTTTTAGAAAGAATATGTACAGGGGTGTTATTGATCTTACCTTTGTTAGGCTGCTTGGTATCTTTCTGTTTGCTGATTTCAGGGACATCTATTCTTCTGCTCCTCAGATTGTATTGTTTGTGGACTTCATAAATGGTTGTATCATATCCCTCCCTAAAGTCAAATGATTCACTTGACTGAGTTTGGAATTGTTTCACAATGTGAGCTTCTTGATCTTCATGGGTCAAGAAAACTTCTTGTTCATTGTTGAGTCCCATCAAATTGATTTGAGTGTCTTCTGTTGGTTCATCAGATGTTGAGGCTTCAGCATAATTTTCTTGAAATGGGGGCCTAATGTTTTGGTCAGGCCCTGTCTTTCCAGTGATAGGATTTTGATTCTTCCTGAAATTTGGATTTCTTCCCGTATTGTTTGGTTGACCATCCCAAGGGGATTTTCTCTCGATTGTTTCCACTCTATCTCCAAGTCTGTCCATTCCTTTAATGATAACATCTAATTTCTATTCAAAGGCAGAAGGTTCTTCTTTGAAAGGTATCCTTCTTTTAGGTCTGGCCCTAGACCGTTTAGATATCAGATAGGCCTCAACACTGACAACTATGCTCTGCATTTCTTCTAAGTTTCTAGGAGCTCTTTCCCTAAGTTGATATGCCATATCAGAATCAAATGCATCAGGGAATTTAATCAAGGCCAAATCTGGAGGTGGTCTGAGATTCTGAGGAATAGCATTGTAAATATTGTTGAATCTGGTACAGTAATCTTGTGTGCCTCTTCTAAGGTTTTCATATTCTGATAAAATGTGCAGAGGATCTTTTTTCTTTTCCCATCTGTTCAAGAAGGTCTGATAAAGAGCTTGTGGGTCATTGATATTGTTTGCAGGGAGGGCTCTAAACCAGGTTCTAACATCTCCAGTTAAACTTTGAACAAATACTTTCATTCTGACATCATCATCATCAATCTCATAGTTTTCAAAATAGTCGGTCATTTTCTTGGTATGTTGTTGAGCTGTGTAAGTGCCAGTACTGTCAAAATAGGTGATTTTACTTTGATAATCTTGAGGCATAGCCCCTGGATTTGCAGGTAAGTTCAGGGGAGTATATCGGTTTGCCATGATTGCAGAGATAAATGTGACAGCTGGAAGAGCAGGGATAACAATGGGAATGTATGTTGAAGATGGAGGAGTGGAAAGGGTGGCTTGAGGTGCTAATGGTGAACTTGGAGAAGCTACAAAAATGACAGAAAGGTTTGGTGTTTTTCCAGAGGTAAGCTCAGATTAAATAGGGTTTTGCAAATGTTTGTCAAGGTGTGAACTAGCAGAATTTTCTTGGCTCTCTTGGCTTTTAAGAATCCTAGAAATCAGATTAGGATTTTCAAACACAGATGGGGGACTAGGATCAGGGTTTGATCTAATGTAATGAATCTTTTTTTAAGCCAGTTTCTAGGTATGTTTTTGGTTTTTTCTTGAAATATTTTAACAATACAACTTTGACAGTCTTCTCTAGGAGGTTTTGAATTTGGGAGTTATGAACTTTCCTAAAGATTTTATTGAAAAAGAAGAACTGATCAAGGATTTGAAACCAACTATTCAAAACATAAACTAGACCGGAGATAGACTGAAGCAGCATTTATCTACTTCTGCAATTGCAAAGCAAAATCAGTTTCAAAGGCTACCTAGCTAACTTCAGGCTCCATCTGTAGGTTATGAAACAAACAATAGTGACAAACAATTATTCAAATCCCCAGCGGAGTCGCCAATGATGTTATCACTCAGGTTGTTCCCAAAAGTTGTAAGAAATGGAATACGGCCAAGGTAACCACAGACCAATCTTTTAGATACAGATTCTAGCCAATCTGCATCCAGAGAGGGCTCTCTCTTTATGATTTAGCTTTGTTTTTCAAAGGTTTTAGGCTAGTTATGAAGTACAAGGGTTTTGTTTTGAGTTTTGGTGGTGAAATTCAATAAAACAGAGAGGTAAAACTGAAGAGTTTAGTCCATTGGGCATGATAGAGTCAAAAAAGGATGGCTTCCTGGATTTGGTTTCTCAACAGAGGATGGCATCACAGAGCAAGGTAGTCAAACATGGAACAATTAAAGAGTTGAAAACAGATGGAATGGGCTCAAATGGGTGAAGGGCAGTTAAGAATCCTTCAACATATTCACAGAGGGAAAATGGATGATTATTGTGAAGGAGCAACTAAAAATTCCTCAGCAAATACTCAACGTGAAAGAATCAGGGGAAATAGGAGCAATTAAGAATTCACTGTTTATACTAATTTTGAAGAAAACATAGAGAATAATAAAGACTAAAAACAGAGTGCAGTTAAGCAAATTCTGAATTAATCATTTTCTTTATCATTTAAATCATGAAACACAGATGATATAGTAAACATGAAAACTGTAAAAACACAAAATATAAGGGTACTTATTGATCCATAGGTCGATTCAAGAATTCTGTGATAGGTCCTCTGCATCAATTCTTCATCTAGTAAGCCAGACAACAGTTTGTTTCCAACAACTTTTTTATTCCAAAGTTCAGTGTTACAGCAAAGTCTAGAGAAATCTACACATACCCAACCTACTTTGCCTAACATTTTTTCCTTCTTTCTTTGGGTGCACTTAGACTAGCAAGCCCTCATAAATCTTCTTTTTCTTTTCATGGGAATCCTACATAAGTCTACACTTATTTCTCCCAACGGCTCAGATTAAACTGTTGAGCCCCTTTGCTTCTCTACCTATCTACTTATCTGCCAAGATTAAACAGTTTGGACAGATTTTTATTCTCTATCTCTAAAACAGGAAATTTAAACATGAACTGGCCAAGATTAAGCTGTTTGGACATTCATCAATTGTGGCAAAAAGTTTCAACAAGCTGTACATGATGCTTTATTTACAAAAAATGAAATAGTAGTCGCATTTTGGACTTGCACACTTTCCTGGTCTTTTTTATCTGGGATTCATTTCTTTTCATTTTTTCCTTTGACCATTTATTTTTTCACCCTTTGATTTTTCTTTTAGGGCATACCCTCTTTACATTTTTTTACTTTTTTTTATTTTTTCAATAATATGGAAACTTTTGCAGCAAGGAAAGGTAGAACATATTATAGAGCTCAACCAGTCAATCATGAAATATGACACCTATTACTATAGGAGTATAACACTCTACATGCATTTTTAGTTTGTTTTTGGTCAACTTTCCTATGAATGTGGTTATTTCCTATAACGAAGCCCAAGTATCTGTGATTGTTGTTATCATGTGGTAACAAATTCACATACATATTCTCTTTATCATGTGGTTTTTATCTTACAACATAACACTCATGCAATCATTGTTTTAGCATATGCTAACAAGTCCACTCACTTTATTCTCTCTTTGTCATGTAGCACTCGTACAATTTGTATCTTCATCCTCTACATGCATTTTAGTATGTTTTTGGTCAACTTTCACATAAGTGTGGCTATTTCCTATAGTGCAACCCAAGCATATGTGATTATTGTTATCGTGTGGTAACAAATTCACATACCTATTATCTCTCATGTGGTTTTTATTTTGCAATGCAGCCTAGCACTCATGCAATCATTGTTACAACGTATGCTAACAAGCCCACTCACTCACTTGTCATATGGCACTCATACAATTTGTGTTGTGCCCAAACATGTCTAGAGCCTTTGACTACACCTATAACTCAATATTTGTGTTGATACTCAAAAAACCCCTATAACCCAATCTCTAATATGTATACATCTTCTGCACACATGCAACCTTCTACATGCTTGTGGATGTCAAACATCATGGTTCTAATACCCTTCATAAAAATCTAACTCCATACTTTATACAATGTACCTCAAGCGCTTTGTTACCCACCACCCGTGGGTGACACCCATAGGAGAATTTTTTCTCCTAGATGGTCCTCATCTAGCAGCCAGCAGCCCCTTGCAGCCCCCAGATAGCTCAATGTGCCACCATCTCTACCACCTGAGCCAACCATTATGATTCCTCGCCCATCTATTATGATTGTATGTTTGAAGGTGAGTCTTCTAACCCCGAAGGTATGGCTTTCATTATGTGGTTGGGTATTTTTTCTTACTTGTCATTGACACTTTTGAACATGGATTAGTGGGAGGATTCGATGGAAAGAATGTGTTTGGTTTGTACGCTTGTCCCCTTGTCCATTTGGTAGTTGACCTTGTATCGTAATCCCATGGGATCTCCTTTATTGGCTACTAGCTTTAGGAATGCCACTACATCAGAAATCCTCATTTTAGTTGGGTGGTCCCGCTTCCCGACACCACATACATCACTCCCCTCCGCTCATTATAACCCCTTTTCACATATTTCCCATTTGGGCCCACATTTGTCCATTGAGTCCACAAGGAGTTAGCCTCCCCCTCCCCTTGTCCACACTTTGGGTCGACACTAGAACGATGCCCCAGAGGTTTATGCAGCTAAAAAGAAAATAAAAACATAATTTGGCCACTCTCAACAAGAATTGTACTACAAAATGCAAAAAATGGTCGAGAAATACAAATTTAGCTCGTGGCCAAAAGCCATCATGAGCTCCACCCCTATCATCATGGACATCACCCTGGTTTCTAAGGCCCCTCATATTGGCCTCTTGCATCATTAAGGAACCCATGATTGTCCCAACCCCTGGTGAGCGATGAACTGCCCAACCTTAAAAGGGTATTCACTGTTATATCATTCACATCATGCTCTCAACCCCTAGAGCCCCACGCAGTTAAAAAGAAAAAAATAATAAAAAAACAAAAGGCATATGAAGAAGGGTGGAAAAACAAAAGCCAAAGTGACTCATGTACCACAGTTGCTCCCTCCTACATCTACATACCCAAGTGTGGGCATCCCTCATCATAGCTACCATTGTATTGTGGCATGTGGCTTGAAGCCTTCCCCTAATCCCTGCATTCCGTTCCATCATTATATCACATGACACCTACCACTTAAAGGATGTACCATGGACTTGTCACTCCCTTAGAGGTTCAAACCACCTAATATATTCCTTGTTTAACCTTATTTTTAAACTTGGAGACACTTGTACACTCTAAAGCCCATTATGGAAGGGCATGCTACTATGAAGTGTCAACTTGGTTCCATGGTTTGTAAACTCATTTACTCAATTGCACTAATGGTTTGTTGTATTGGAAGGTGAGGAGACGGATTGGATCTTATACAGGATTGTAGGTGGGTCTTCATCTGGGGTTTGGTCTCCATATACAAGGTCCAAGCCCTCCAAAGGGTCATATTGGCATTTGTAGGGTGAGCGTTGAGAGCCATGGGCCTCCACTATAGCAAAGAGAATATTGCCACATCATGGGATCCATCAGTACCATCCATTGTTCGCTCGTGTTCCACTTATTTGACAATGATGCACCTGGACCACCTTGCCTAACCGACTACACTCTTGCACCACACACTTGGCAGATGATCCAAGGCCCATAGAGGTTTTGTCTCACCATGGGATACATAGGGAGGGCTTGCATCATTCTTTCATCCATTACATATGGGATATAGGCTTGTTCGATACACTTGGAGACTCATGAGGATGTTTTGTGCCCCCACAGCCACTTGGGAGCACCACAAGGCATTCGCTTGGAGATCAAAGGGGCCACCCTCTTTATCACTATCGTTGGAGCCCTTCCGCTCATTTTGGCACATATTAGACTCCACTAGGCCTTTATATGGCCCTTCGACCTATTGTATCTATCATTTTAGCCCAATTGAGAGGTTTATTTTCATGTTATTGAACTATCTTGGTGGGCTTGTCACCAAGTAATGTTGTTTTGTACATTATTTTATTAATTGTGGCATCATTAGGCCTAATTAGGCAAATCGAACCCTTAGAGGATGATATAAATAGATGAGATTCCATTCTCTTCTCATCATCACTTGGATTTGGATCTTTATCTCTTCTTGAGAATTTCGCTATAGCTATTGGAGGACGAATTGGATATCTTTGATGCATTTTGATGTTTGGAAATCTTGTCTTGGTCTTGGAGCTTTGATTTTTGTCTCTCTTGATGATTGGATATATTCGCTATACTTGTAAGTGCCTTTTTCATGATCTATCTCTTTATTCATGTCACATGTATAATGTATGAAATTTTTGCTCATGAAGTTTAAGTTGTTGCCCTAATGGAAATGTGAATTTGTTGAATCTTGATTTTGTGAGGGTATTTCATATGTTACATGCTTGGTATAGTGAATGAATGTTCCTAGGGGTATATGATCTTCATAATTGCCTTGATAAGTCATCAATTGCAACATCAAGAAGTATAAATTTTCCTAGTGACCTAGTTGTTGCCTTTAGGGCTATGTGAAGTTGTTGGGGAACTCCTTGATTGGGTAAAAGAAACTCTAAACATTGAAATCACATTGATTCCATTCCCCCAATAGACTAGGGCACTGGTCTAATCTCTAGTGATCACCTAAATGAAAATCTTTTTCACCTCCCTCTCTCCTTTTCTAAGCCCTAACCCTAGTGTCTCCTAGGGTGTTACACGAAATCCATTGTAGCGATTCTTTTGTGAGCAAGTTGGTCCATAGCTGCACTAGGGTGTCCTCTAGGCCTCCACAAAGTTTGAGATCAATCTCGTGGCTAGATTTGGAATTATCCCAAGCCCTAGCTCCAACTTCGTTCTTGATCCTAGGTTTCACTGGTTAGTGGCTTCATCAAGGATCATTGCATTGAAAATTCAAGTCAAATCTCATCTCTTTGATCCTTTTCTTCTCCCTTACTTGGTCAAAGCCCTTTTGTTTGAAGTTTCATCCAAAGCCCTTGACCTTGTCTGGGTCCACCTGGCCTTCTTGGTGGTCCCGCATCTTTATCACTCTGATTACACAAGGATCATCTTAGAAGGCTTAATCTCCTAGGATTTTTAGGTCATGGCATCAGTTCATGAAACAACCCTTCATCCCTAAAGCTTAAAATCCCTTTAGTCATTCTTGAGCAAGTAATCCCTATCATCTAAGTCTCTCCTTTGAATAGGCCCTTGAAATCATTGCTTTAGATCATTGATATACCATTCATAGTGATTTCCCTATTACCGAGACTCTTCCCATCGGTGAAAGTCCGTAAATAGCAGAGTTTTAGCCGAGGTGACAGTGGGCTATTGTTCCATTGTTGCCATTTGACCTAGTAGTTGCTCTCTAGGAACCCCTCCTAAGACCTTGTTAGATTGAGCGATAACAAGCTCCATTGTCATTATATGCAGCACCTTCCTCCTTACTTTCTATCCCCAATAATATTCCCTACACCTTTACCCTTACTCTCTCTCCAACAATATTCCCTTTCGTATTCTACCAGGTTTCAAGTTCAAGGGATTATAAATATTTTTTTTCCAAAATAACAAAAATACTTTGATTTCAATCCACCACTGTAATAACATATGCTCAACCCCTACAATTTGGTCAACGAATTAGTTTTTAACCAACATTTGACTTGTGTGCAAATAGTACTTGATTTTGCCTCTAATCTATCTAATTCTTAGGCATTTCCCTTGGACATATTTCATTGTATTTTTTATACTATGGCAAAAAAACTAGAGATACATAGTAACTGTCTATTTGTCTAGAATATATACAATCTGAGGCCCTTACGCCCTTTGCTACTTTACTCTCATCTCCTTATTGTAACTCTCAAATGATATTCAGAAAGCAAGACAAATATGTAGATAGTAAATGCAGACCATAATAGAAAAGAACCTTACGCCCTTTGCTACTTTACTCTACATCTCCTTATTGTAACTCTAAAATGATATCTGGAAAGCGAGACAAATATGTAGACAGTAAATGCAGACCATAATAGAAAAGAAATATAGACTATATTTTCCTTCAATATGGATGTCGATATATATGATATCAACAATGTCCCCTACTAAAATCTATTACACAATATTAATTAAATTAAATTCATTTATATTAAAAATATAATACAATAAGATAGACTAAAATAGACCGCGCGCACACCTCTGCTCCTGCCGCCGTCTACAACCTGGTTTGATCCTCCTCGACCGCTCGGATGGCCCCTCCGAAGGTTCCACCGGAGGAGGCAACGCTTCAGCATGCATTCTCTGCGTTGGTCAACTCTTTGCCTCCTCAAAGAGCTCGGCCTTCAATTTCCAAGTTTGTAAAAAAAATTGAGGGGTTACAGGAAGTCTCTCTTCCTCCTTCTTTGCCCAGAAAGGCTGCTCTTGCTCTGGCGGAAAAAGGACTTATAGGGCAATTTACAAGACTTTGGCCCTCCCCAAAAACCGTCCAGAGGTGGGTAGAAAGGAACTGGACAAACAAAATCCAAGGGAAAATTTCTATCAGATTTTGTGGAAAGGGGTACTTCACCTTTCATTTTGAGACAAAGGAAGACAAGGATTTAATCTTCCGCAATGGGCCTTACTTCATGGATTCCAGAGGTCTGTATTTAAACAAATGGACTCCGGACTTCGACCCGGAGCTTGACATTCCTAATGCGGTTCCTGTTTGGGTTCGTCTTTCTCACCTCCCCTTGCATTGCTGGGGGACGAATCAGTGCGTGCTATTGAAAACGCTGTCAGGAATTACATTGATCGGAGTGAGCCAAGACATAACATGCAGGCTTGTGCTCGTATCTGCGTTGAAGTTGATCTGGGTAAAGGTCTACCATAAGCCATTAAACTCAAAGTCGACGACTGGACGCACATTCAGCGACTCGACTATGAGCAGATCCCCTTCAAATGCAAGGTATGTCACGAATATGGTCATTTTGCTAATCATTGCACTAAGCTCTCTAATGTTGATAATCCTCTGCAAGAAGAACAATGGGAAACCGTCAAAAAGAAAAAAACAGCCCCTAGTCATAAACTATTCAATGAAGCCGGTCCTTCCTCTCAACACCCCCCCCCCATCTCCCCTACCTCTTTTCCCACGCCTTCTTTCCCTCTTCCTTCTTCCCCTCAACCGCCTCAATCTTCAACCCGCCAGTTGGATCCTGTTCTTTCCTCTTCCTCCACCAATCCCTTTCATGCCCTCTCCCTTCCTAAGGAATCCCCTACCCCCTTGTCTCAATTTGAGCCTCCCTCTTCTCCTCATCCCTAGGTCATTCCCTCCTCCTTCCCATCAAATCCTCCTCCACTCAGAATCACCCGAAGCAATTCCAAGGAACAAGGATCCATTCTAGACAGTCAAAAGAAGCCTGGAAGAAAGTCTTCCAAACAGCACAGGGACAAGAATGCGCAAAAAGACATAGCTCTAGGGCTTCAGAATCCTATAGAGTCATATATACAAGGAGCAATAGATAAAGACACAGCAAGCAAAGATAAGGGAGGGAGAGCAACTCCTCGAATCTCACTTCTGAAATGATTAAAATTCTCTCATGGAACAGCAGGGGACTAGGGCACCCCTCCAAAACTAATGCCCTAAAGGATCTTATAAACCAAGAGCAGCCAACCATTGTCTTACTGCAAGAAACAAAACAGCGACAGTCAGAAATTAGCAAGGTCATTGAATTCCATAAGCGCTATAAAGGATGTATATGTGAATCCAGGGGGGCCTCAGGTGGAATCGCTACACTTTGGCGTCAAGATGAGTGGAACAGTACAACAGAAGTAATAGAACAGCATTGGGTAAAGACAGTGTTGCAGAACAATATGAGCAAACAACAGATTGTAATTTACAATGTCTATGCCCCTAACCATTATAGGGGCAAAGAAGTTTGTTGGGATTCCCTCAGCGAGAACATAGCAGAAGAAGACAGCAGCAACATCATATTAGGGGGTGACTTAGGGACAAAAAAGTTTGTTGGGATTCCCTCAGCAAGAACATAGCAGAAGAAGACAGCAGCAACATCATTTTAGGGGGTGACTTAAATCTAATATTACATGCCAATGAAAAGCGTGGAGGAAACTTCACTTCAGACCCATTTAGAAACCAGCTGGAAAACATAATGCAACGTGGAGATCTTGTCGATATCATCCCAAAAAATCGTAAATACACCTGGAATAATCGCAGATTGGGCAGCAGTAATATTATGGAGAGACTTGACCGATTTCTGGTAAATATCTCCTTTCTCTCCACCTTTTCAGCTGTCAACGCCACCATTCTTCCCTTTGCTGCCTCAGACCATTTTCCCACTACATTAGCTCTTGAATCTCACTGTCCTCTTGGCCCACTACCCTTTAAATACAATCATATATGGAATGACTACCAAGCAGTCAAAGATCTGGTCCAGCAAACCTGGTGTCAACATGTTGAAGGATCTCCAAGCTTTATATGGGAGAGTAAACTCAAAAATGTGAAAAATGCGCTAAAGAATTGGGCCAAAACGCATTATAAAGAGCCAGAAGAAAAACAACGAGAGGTGAAAGCCAAAATTGAAGACCTTCACCATGAAATAGAAGAACAAGAGTATCAACAGGCTGAAAAGATTCAAGAAGAAAACCTTTACAACCAGCTATGCAGCATTAGAAGAGAAGAGGAGGAAAAATGGCGTATAAAATCTAGGCAGACTTGGCTGAAAAGCGGAGATAAGAACACAGCCTTTTTTCATAAGCAAGCCACTATTCGGCAATTAAGAAACAACATAACAGCCATCAAAGATAACGCAGGGACTCAACACAGGGATCAAACAGCCATCAAAAGCGCTGCCTCAGACCATTACAAAGAGCTCTTAACTGAATCAGGAGAGGAGGAAAACTATGCCGACCTCCTGCAGCATTTGCCAACAAAGATTACAGCAGAATTAAATGAAAGGTTGACAGAAGAAATAAAAGAGGAAGAAATCAAGGAAGCAATTTGGTGCCTCCAGCCAGACAAGGCACCAGGGCCGGATGGCTTTTCCATATGTTTTTATAGAGAATATTGGGAAATGATAAAAAAGGACCTCATTAAATATTTTAAATGGATACAGAGGAAAAGCAAAATAGGAGGTTACACAAACTCAACACATCTGGCCCTCATTCCAAAGGAGAACCGCCCTTCCAATTTTTCCCGTTTCAGACCAATATCATTATGTAATTCTTCCTACAAAATCTTCACAAAAGTCCTGGCTTCCCGTCTCAAACCTCTCCTGCCAATGCTAATTTCTGAAAATCAAGGAGGCTTTATGGCTAACAGGCAAATCTCAGATTCTATCCTCTTAGTTCAGGAAGCCATTCATTCAAGCCATTCTAGGAATGAAAAGGGCTTCATTCTGAAATTGGACCTGGCAAATGCCTTCGATAGGGTAAAACATTCCTTTCTTTTTGTTTTTCTTCAGAAAATGGACTTCTCCTCCGCCTTCATTGAAATCATAAGAGCTTGTATCTCTGGGCCTTGGATTGCTCCTCTTATCAATGGCAGACCTGGGCCTTCCTTTCAATCCTCAAGAGGATTACGGCAAGGTTGTCCCTTATCTCCCTATCTTTTCCTCTTAATGGTTGAGTCCTTCAGTTGCGCGCTTGACCATAAGAGGCAGACAGGCCTCATCACTGGTATTAAATTCGAAGATGGAGTGAAAAACATCAATCACTCTCAATTTGTCGATGATACCCTGCTGCTTGGAGGGGCGACCACAATCATAGCTCGAAGATTCAAATCCTTATTAGACAAATTCATGAGATACTCAGGGGGACTGATTAACCACCTCAAAAGTTGTATTTATGGATGGAATGCCTCAGCTCACACGCTCCAAAGCATTGCCAACATATTTGGTGTTCCTTGCAAGATAAATTGGGATCACTTCAGCTACCTGGGAATGCCTGTGAGTATAGGGAAAACAAGGGCTGATGTTTGGGACTTAACTTTAGATAAAATGAAAAGAAAAGTCCAAAAGTGGGGAACTACTTGGCTCAACCCAGCTGGACGACTGGTGCTCCTCAAATCGGGCCTTTCCTCTCTTCCCCTTTATCAATTTTCCCTTTCTCAAGCTCCAGCTTCTTTTCTCAGCAAAATGGACAGTGTTCTCAGATTCTTCCTTTGGCAGGGGGGAAAAATGAGAAAAAAAAATTCAACTTGGTAGGATGGAAACAAGTCATCCAAAACCAAGAGAAAGGAGGCCTTGGCATCAGATCTCCAACACTCACAAATTTAGCCTTTGGCAGAAAATTAGTCTGGAGACTTATTGGAGGCCATTCTGCCTGGTGGAAAAAAGTTTTGGAGGCCAAATACCTCAGTCACCCAAGGCAGCAACTGCTTACAGTTGAAATACCCAACAGAAACTGCACAAAGATTTGGAAACTCTGTAAAAAAGCCATCCCCTTTATGGCTCAAAACATCTCCAAGGTGCCTAAAGGAGGCAAGGAAATCAACATCGGCGCTGACAAAATTATGGGGAATCCGCCTCTCAACAGTCTCCCAGGTATGGCTTCAATGATATTGTTTCTTCAAAGCAAAGGAATAAGCAATTTAGACCAAATTTCTCAATGGGACGCAACAACCCATGCTTGGATGCGATGGAATTTTCCTCCCATCCCTCAACGCCTCAAAGAGAAATTCGATGAATTCTGCAAACATCTTCACAGCATTGCGCCCACTCTTAAAAATGGCAAGGACGAATTCAGATGGGACCCCACTGGCACCAGCTATTCAATACAAGCAGGTTATGACTATTTATGCAGCAAGGACCACCGGGCATCAACATGGATATATAGGAAAACAGTGTGGAAAGCATAAGCAATCCCTAAGGTGAAATTTTTTATGTGGACCCTTTCAAAAGGAAAAATTCCAACTACAGAGAATCTTAAAAAAAGAGGCATTGCTGGACCATCCAGATGTCCTAATCGTCAAGACGCAAAGGAGTCTATCCAACATCTCTTCATCTCGTGCCCCTTTGCACTTTCTTGTTGGAATAGTATTAATCCCTTCGTGTCTCCCTTCTGTAATTCTCAGTTATCCATTGGAGAAGTTCTAAACAACTAGAAAAACAATTACCCCTGGCAATCCATGAAAAACAATCCTGCCAAGAGAGTGTGGGATGCCCTCCCTCTGGCCCTTTTATGGAGAATATGGATTGCTCGGAACAACAAGATATTTAAAGAAAAAGAGACATCAATCAAGCATCTATGTAACAAGGCTAAAAGCTGGCAGTTGAAACCATCGCTTCTAAGATCACAAGGCTAGCATCCCTTCAGCGGTAAAAACCTACAGCAGCGTAGGCAGCACTCACAGGCACAGATGGAAAATTCAAGTAAATTAGGACGATTTCAACAACTGGCTCCGCTCAAGCAACACCCACTCCTTATTCTTTGACGGTGCCTCCAAATCAAACCCAGGAGCGGCGGGAGCAGGGGGTGTCATCTACAATCCCAATGGGGAGCCCTTAGTCACCTTTGAATGGGGATTAGGGACCCTCTCAAATAACAGAGCTGAGGCTCTGGCTCTCTACCAAGGTATTCTTCAGTTACAGGCTCAGGGAATTCAGAAAGCTATGATCTTCGGCGACTCTGCTATCATTATTAATTTAATGACTAGCAAGCGGGAAGCCTCCAATATCTTCTTGCAGCAAACCATCCGTAGATGTCAAGTCTTGGTCAATCAAGCACAGGAATTTCAACTCTACCATATCCTTCGTTCCATCAACCGAGAAGCTGATAAGCGTGCCAACCATGCTTGCAATCGGACAAAAGGAAGTATCCTCTGTAACAACGAGGACTCGTACCAATTCCTTCCTTGATTACCATGATTTGCTCAAATATCTCATATCAAATGACCTGTGCCTTTCTCAAGGCGTATCCTGATCAAATTTACAATAACCCTGAGGTTCTCGGTCATACACCGCCGAAAATCATTGCATTGTTGGCATTATGATACATATGTTGTACTTGATGGCAACCCACTCATCTCTGATGATAAATTATAGTGCAGCAAAGTTCACGCACTTATATGCAGAGAAAAGTTTATTTCATGTAGAGAAAAGTTCACGCACTTTTATGCAGAGAAAAGTTTATTTCATGTAAAGAAAAATTCACGCACTTTTATGCAGAGAAAAGTTTATTTCATGTAGAGAAAAGTTCACGCACTTTTATGCAGAGAAAAGTTTATTTCATGTAGAAAAAAGTTAACGCACTTTTATGCAGAGAAAAGTTTATTTCATGTAGAGAAAAATTTCACGCACTTTCATGGTTGGCTCATGGTATTAGTCTGACAGTTTTTGATCCTATGGTTTTGGCTCGTGGTATTGCATCCAAAAGTGTTGATCTCACGCACTTTCATGGTTGGTTCATGGTATTAGTCCAACAATTTTTTTGATCCTATGGTTTTGGACCGTGGTATTGTGGAAGGCCTAAGACTATAAAAGAGGAAGGAGATCATTTGGCAAAGTATCATCGAATGAATTGAATATCTAATAAGTGCTAGATCTGAAATATTTGTGATTGGGTTATGGTGCAGATCTGGATCTGAATGAAGGAGGAACCTTAGCGCATAAAGAAGGATAAGTTCTTTTGATGGGTCATAATCTTTATGCTTGAATAACAGTATCTTTGCATGATTTTGATCTGTTATATGAGGCGCATGCTTGATCTATAAACCTGACAATCTGGGTTAATTAGTGTCTGAATATTTGAAAGAAGGAATTATCTTTTATAGATCTGCACGCAGGTTTCAGGTTGTTGAAGTAGCGTATATCTTTAAATTATGATCTAGCTGCCTCTGTCTATTGCTGCAGTGTTCTGGGTTCAGAATTTGGTTTGTGGTTACTGTTACTGTGTTCTGGGTACAGTTGTCAGAGAAGTGTTTACTTGATTCAGTGCTAATTGGGAAAGGAGATTGTTTGATGCAGATATACTTGATGATTGATTGATGTTCATGGATCCAGTCTGAAAATTTATGAAACGTGGTCCCTCGAAGAAAGAGAAGGTTGTAGCCTTCAGTAGGCCAGCACCTACGTACCAGTATCTTGGCTAGTACAAGAGCTAAGGGGGTTGTAGCTCCCTTCCAGGAGAAGCTGGAGAACGAGAGAGGGTTGTATCTCTCTGCAGGTTGTAGCCTGCACACTGGTAAAGGACTGCACCAGTACAAAATCATTGTAAAAGGAATTTCTAATTGAAAGAAGATAGAGACATATTGCAGCAGGTGGTTTTCACCCACATTGGGTTTCCACCTTATATCTGGTGTTCTTTTGTGTGACTATTTGCTTTTCTTGTTCCTGCTCATTATTTTATGATACTGACATACAAAGTAATGATCAATATTTGAAGAATTATTCAAAGTATAAATAAGGAAGATAGATTGATAAGAATTTGATAATACTGATTCACCCCCCCCCCCTCTCAGTATTATTTCCAACAATTGGTATCAGAGCAGGTCCTTCTGAAGAAGCTTGATCGCTTGAAGGAAGATCTAACATCATGAGCAACTACGAGAGGGAAGCATCAATCAGGCCACCGATTTTTGATGGAACAAACTTCGTATATTGGAAGGTAAGAGTTACTGCCTATCTTCAATCTTTGGGTACAGAAGTATGGGACATTATAGAAACAGAGTATACTTTTCCATCAGCTACTCCTACAGATTCAGCGGAGAAGAAGAAATATGAAACAAATGCAAAGGCGGTTAATACTCTTCTAGGATGTCTATCTCAATCTGAATTCGTGAAGGTTATGCAATATAAATCCGCAAAAGAAATATGGGACAAGATTGTTTTGAGCTACGAAGGAGATGAACAGGTAAAACGTGCAAAACTTCAAACCCTCAGGATTCAGTATGAGAATCTCAGAATGTATAATGATGAAAGTGTGGCTAACTATTTCCTTCGGGTAGATGAGATTGTTAATTGTATGAAAAACTTGGGTGAAGAAATAAAAGAGGCTGTTGTGGTTGAAAAAGTCCTAAGATCATTGTCCCCCAAGTTTGAATCTAAAGTGTCTGCAATAGAAGAAAAGGAAAATCTACGAACTCTTACTATGTCTTAGCTACACGAAATTCTAACTGCTTATGAAATGAGAAAAGGAGGTCCATCAGACAGGAGAGAAGTTGTTTTTAAGGCTTCAGGCAAAGGAGACTACTATGAATCAAGTCACGTGCCAGAAGAAGAAGAAGAATCAAATTTTGTCAGAAATCTTCCACGGGGTACTGGAAGGTTCAGAGGTAAGCTACCTTTTAAATGTTTTGCTTGTGGAAGAGTAGGTCATTATGCTGCCAAATGTCCTCATAAAGATAAGATTGACAAAGGAAAGGAACCTACCAGATGGAACAAGAAACAGAATGCAAATAAGAAAAGCTACTACACTCATGAAGACAGTGATGGTCTATCAAATAGTGATGAAGATGAACGAGGTAATGACTATAAACTTTTAATGGCATTTGAAGATGATGATCACATGGATGCTATAGATGTGGATAGTTTTTATGAAGAGATTTCTAGACTTAAGACATGTATAGAAGAAAAGAATATGATCATTGATACTTTACAATTTCAAATTGATGAAAAAAGAAAAATATCTTGAAAAGTTAAAAGGTGAAATTGTTGGCCTTAGAAAAGAAATTGAGAAAACAAAGGCTATTAATCTTAAGTTTGTCAAAAGATCTGAAACTCTGGATGAGATCATCAATGTACAGCGTTCTCTGCTAAACAAGACAGGTCTGGGGTATAATGGAGAAACATCTCAAGCATCCACCTCAAAGAGTTATCTTGATGCAGCAAGAAGGAATGAGCAAAAGCACAATGGAAATCACCAGGTAAAGCAAGGACGAATTACATCAAGAACGAACAAAGACTATCAGATAAACCAGGGGCAATCTGTCTTAAGGATGAACAAAAGCTACAACCAGCCACAGGTAAAATCTTTTCAATTTGCTTCAAGAATGGATGACAATAGAAATTACAATCATTTGGCCCGTAGATTTGATAATCGCAGAAGTTTCTTCAATGGGCAATGTTTCTTTTGCCATAACTTTGGTCACAAAGCAGCTCAATGTGTTGCATATAAAACAATCATGACTAGAGAAGCTCAAAAACAAATAAGTATGATCGGGATTACAAAAAGGACCTATAACAACTTTTCAGCTCTTGAAAATGAAGTTGAATGTTCTATTTGCAATAACTTTGGTCATGAAGATTCTGAATGCAGGAGCAGGTTTCAGCAGACAAAGGAACAAGCCTCAAGCACCAGAACATGGAGAATAAAGGAACCACAAACAGAAAGATGTGGGATAGCATTTTATGCAGAAGGACAAGAAAATCTATGGTACATTGACAGTGGATGTTCGAAACATATGACAGGTGATAAAGAAAAACTTGAATCATATTCTGCTTTAGAAAAGGGAAAGAAAGTCTCTTTTGGAAATGATACTCCTGCAGCTATAAAAGGAAAAGGCACTGCTCAGTTAAAAGAAAAGGTCAAAGCTGGAAATGTTTTGTATGTTGATGGATTGAAGCATAATCTTCTAAGTGTCAGTCAGATGTGTGATCAAGGAACCGAGGTGATATTTAGATCAAACGGATGTCGTGTTCGTGATCTTGATATAGGTGAAACAGTGATCAAAGGTAGAAGAGCTCCAAATAATCTATACATATTTGAAGAAGGACAACAACAATGCTATTTGAGCAAGGATGATGAACACTGGTTATGGCACTGGAGGTTGGGGCATCTAAGTTTTTCACAAATAAGGAAAGCATGCAAATATCAGGCAGTTCGTGGTCTTCCAGATATCAAAATTCCAAACAACACCATATGCAAATCATGTCAGTTTGGAAAGCAAACCAGAACTAACTTTCCAGAGAATGAAGGATCAGCTAGCATGCCTCTTGAGCTAGTCCATACAGATGTATGTGGTCCATTTAGGAAAAGGACACCTCGAGGAGAAGAATACTTTATATTATTCATTGACGATTTCTCCAGGTTTGTTTGGTTAGGACTTATGAAGCACAAAGACGAAGCATTCGAGAAATTCAAATCCTTCAAAGCCTTGGTTGAAAATGAATCAGGTTACAAAATTAAGTGCCTCAGGTCTGACAGAGGTGGGAAGTTTACCTCAAATGAATTTTTCGATTTCTGTGAAGAACATGGGATAAGAAGAGAATTCTCTACAGTTAGAACTCCTTAACAAAATGGAGTGGTGGAAAGGATGAACAGAACAGTCCAACAAATGGCTCGTGCCATGCTGGATGAATCTGGAACTCCCGCAACTTTCTGGGGCGAAGCCGCATATGCTGCGGTTGTTATCCTCAACAAAACAAATGTCCGAGTGAACAGCACTCAAACTCCTCATGAGCTCTGGTATGGTGAGACTCCTTCGGTAAAGCACTTCAAAATCTTTGGGAGCAAATGCTATATTAAGAATACTGATGAGCAACTTGGCAAACTTGAACCTAGAGCAGATGAAGGCATTCTTCTTGGTTATTCTCCACACAACAAAGCATATAAGTGCTACAATAAAAGACTTGGAAGAATTGTTGACAGCATTGATGTAGTGGTTGATGAAAAGGGATACATTCATAGGCAAGTAAATCATGAAAGTATCGAAGAAGATGAAGACTACCCTCAAAGACAGAATGATGAAGAAGAAGAACCTCAAGAAGCACCAGAGGAACAGATAAGGATAGAAGAGAAGACTCCATCCCGGTACGTTCAGAAGAATCATCCAGAATCTCAGATTTTGGGGCAGAAAGAAGCAGGTGTACAAACAAGAAGAACAATTGCAGAAGCTTCAAGCTATTTGGAATTACTCTCCTCCACTGAACCACAAAATGTAAAAGAGGCATGCAAAGATGAATGTTGGGTCAAAGCAATGCATGAAGAACTTGAGCAGATCGAAAAGAACAACACTTGGGAGTTGGTTCCTAGACCAAAGGATAAGAATGTTATAGGGACAAAATGGGTCTTCAAAAATAAGTTGAATGAAAATGGGAAAGTAATTAGAAACAAGGCAAGACTTGTTTGTAAAGGGTATGCGCAGCAAGAAGGAATAGATTTTGAGGAAACTTTTGCTCCTGTTGCAAGACTTGAGGCCATCCGAATGTTCCTTGCTCTCTCAAGCTTTCAAGAGTTCAAAGTATTTCAAATGGACGTGAAATCAGCCTTTCTGAATGGAGACTTAGAAGAAGAAGTATACATTGAGCAGCCAGATGGTTTCATTCTTGGAAATGATCCAAATCTTGTATGCAGACTGAAAAAGGCTCTCTGTGCTCTTAAACAAACTCCAAGGGCTTGGTACTATCGTTTGGACAAATATCTTCATCAACAAGGTTTTTCAAAAGGATCAGCAGATAGCAATCTTTATATAAAAATTGAAAATGACAAATTGCTAATACTTGTTGTGTATGTAGATGACATTATCTTTGGCAGCAATGAAGAATCTATGAGTCAAAGCTTTGCCTTGGTGATGCAGAAAGAATTCGAAATGTCCTTGCTTGGAGAATTGACATATTTTCTTGGCCTGCAAATCCAACAAAAGGAAGGAGGGATCTTCTTGTCTCAAACCAAGTATCTCAAGCAGATTTTGAAGAAATATGGCATGGAAGATGCAAAACCAATATGTACACCCATGGTCACAGGATGTAGCCTCAGTGCAAATGATGAATCAGCAACAGTACATCAACCAACCTACAGATCTATGATTGGAAGTCTACTTTATTTGACAGGTACCCGACCAGACATCATGCATGCAGTGGGAATAGTTGGACGATTTCAGGCAAATCCAAAGGAAACTCATCTTCAGGCAGTAAAGAGAATCTTCAAATATCTTCAAGGGACTCAAAATTATGGCTTATGGTATCCTAGAGATACAGATCTCACACTTCATGCTTATACTGATGCAGATTGGGCCGGAAGCGTGGATGACAGGAAGAACACAAGTGGTGGTGCATTCTTTATGGGTTCCAGATTAGTATCTTGGTTCAGCAAGAAACAGAGTTCGATTGCCTTGTCTACAGCTGAAGCAGAATATGTTGCTACTGCATCTTGCTGCACTCAACTCCTTTGGATGATGCAGACCTTGCAGGATTTTCAAGTCACTTGTACACCACCCATCTCCATCTTATGTGATAATACAAGTGCAATCAGCATTTCAAAGAACCCAGTCATGCATTCAAAAACCAAGCACATACCAATCAAGTATCACTTTCTCCGGGAACAAGTGCTTGAACAAAAGGTCAAGTTAGAGTATGTTCCTTCTAAGGAACAGGTTGCTGATATACTCACCAAACCATTGCCTAGGGAGACCTTTGTATACCTCAGGCAAAAGCTGGGGGTTGTTGATGCATCATCTTGTTGTTGAATCTCTTCTGATTGTTGGTTGTACGCAAGGTTCATCTGAAGTATATGCGTACATGTGCTGGGTTGCGGATTGGTCAAAGATCGAATGGCATGGGTTCAAGGGGAGCATATCATGCATTGTTGGCATTATGGAGGAAGTACAGAAGGAGATCATGGATGCTAGTCTGAATATTGCTGCAATACGTCTCTATCTCTTTCATGGTCATTTATGGTGTTTGATGGATTATGGTTCTTCTTTGCAGATCTGGTTTATAGTCAGGGGGAGCATGTTCTTAGGGGGAGCATAACCCTTTACCCTTGATGTCAAGGGGGGAGAATGATTGGTTGTTGTTGCCATCAAGTCCAAAGGGGGAGATTGTTGGCATTATGATACATATGTTGTACTTGATGGCAACCCACTCATCTCTGATGATAAATTATAGTTCAGCAAAGTTCACGCACTTATATGCAGAGAAAAGTTTATTTCATGTAGAGAAAAGTTCACGCACTTTTATGCAGAGATAAATTTATTTCATGTAAAGAAAAGTTCACGCACTTTTATGCAGAGAAAAGTTTATTTCATGTAGAGAAAAGTTCACGCACTTTTATGCAGAGAAAAGTTTATTTCATGTAGAGAAAAGTTCACGCACTTTTATGCAGGGAAAAGTTTATTTCATGTAGAGAAAAATTTCACGCACTTTCATGGTTGGCTCATGGTATTAGTCTGACAGTTTTTGATCCTATGGTTTTGGCTCGTGGTATTGCATCCAAAAGTGTTGATCTCACGCACTTTCATGGTTGGTTCATGGTATTAGTCCAACAATTTTTTTGATCCTATGGTTTTGGACCATGGTATTGTGGAAGGCCTAAGACTATAAAAGAGGAAGAAGATCATTTGGCAAAGTATCATCGAATGAATTGAATATCTAATAAGTGCTAGATCTGAAATATTTGTGATTGGGTTATGGTGCAGATCTGGATCTGAATGAAGGAGGAACCTTAGCGCATAAAGAAGGATAAGTTCTTTTGATGGGTCATAATCTTTATGCTTGAATAATAGTATCTTTGCATGATTTTGATCTGTTATATGAGGCGCATGCTTGATCTATAAATCTGACAATCTGGATTAATTAGTGTCTGAATATTTGAAAGAAGGAATTATCCTTTATAGATCTGCACGCGGGTTTCAGGTTGTTGAAGTAGCGTATATCTTTAAATTATGATCTCGCTGCCTCTGTCTATTGCTGCAGTGTTCTGGGTTCAGAATTTGGTTTGTGGTTACTGTTACTGTGTTCTGGGTACAGCTGTTAGAGAAGTGTTTACTTGATTCAGTGCTAATTGGGAAAGGAGATTGCTTGATGCAGATATACTTGATGATTGATTGATGTTCATGGATCCAGTCTGAAAATTTATGAAACGTGGTCCCTCGAAGAAAGAGAAGGTTGTAGCCTTCAGTAGGCCAGCACCTACGTACTAGTATCTTGGCTAGTACAAGAGCTAAGGGGGTTGTAGCTCCCTTCCAGGAGAAGCTGGAGAACGAGAGAGAGTTGTAGCTCTCTGCAGGTTGTAGCCTGCGTACTGGTAAAGGACTGCACCAGTACAAAATCATTGTAAAAGGAATTTCTAATTGAAAGAAGATAGAGACATATTGCAGCAGGTGGTTTTCACCCACATTGGGTTTCCACCTTATATCTGGTGTTCTTTTGTGTGACTATTTGCTTTTCTTGTTCCTGCTCATTATTTTATGGTACTGACATACAAAGTAATGATCAATATTTGAAGAATTATTCAAAGTATAAATAAGTAAGATAGATTGATAAGAATTTGATAATACTGATTCACCTCCCTCTCTCAGTATTATTTCCAACATGCATATCTCATTGTTGATCCCTCTGTCTTTTCGAAATCATGCAGCGCTTGTAAAATCCATGACTGCTAGTCCTTCAAGCCTCTCAACCCGCCGGCTATTTATCCCGGGATGCTCCCTCCTTATCCACAAGCTCCCCTCTCCTTCCACGTTCACCCCTCTGCTTTCGTTTTCTTGGACTACAGTTGGCTTGCGCTCTCATATCCAGCGCTCACATATCTAGCCTTCTCTTCATCTCACAGGTTATTCCCTACCCGATCCTTCTCTTATGCGTTAACAAGGATCGCTTTTTTTCCTCTTCACACCTTATTCTCCGATATTCATTCCCCTTTTCTCTCAACTTCATCATCTGTCTTTACTTCTGGAATCTCCTTTCGCCCTCCTGATCCTCCGAGCCCTCCCTCATTCCTCTTCCCTGCTTCTCTGCTCCTTATTTTGGTATACTCTGTCACCTCTACAGCTTGTGAGAGCCCCCTTTCAGCATTGCTTCAGGCCAGAGTCGAGATTCTTCAGATGGCCCGCAGCGAAGATTATCTCCATTGTCGTGACTTGTAGGAACTTGAGCAAGTCAGAGTACATCAGCGCCTCTTGGACGAGAAAATTGAGTCTGCTACCAGGATACTCACTACCAAATATGAAGTCGATCTCAACCTTTTTCTTCATTGTATTTCCTCACTGCAGGAGCAATTTAATGCTCTAACAAATCCCTGTGCTCATATACAGGAATCGAGACATTCTCAAGTTTATGATGGAAAAGATCAGCGCCCCAAGCACAAGTTTCTCTAGCATAAAAGTAGCAGAAGCTGACAGCCGCCCGAAGGACTCCACTGCTCGACAGATCAGTCACATAAGTATAGATTAGATGTTTTGTAAAGTCTGTTTACTTCTGTTTCAGTTTGTTCGAATCTATATCTGTGTTAGTGCCTTTCAAGTTGAAAATGAAAATGAAAGCAATTCAGCTGAATGCTTCAATGTAATACAGTTGCAAGCTCATCTAATGAGCTCTACTCATGTAATGTTAGAGCTTAGCCTCCCAATCCTTTTTTGAATACAACCAACAGCCGAATTTGTTAAAATATATATATATATATATATATACAATAAGAACAAGATGAAGATACCCCTCTAGATGAAACCCCAAATGAGGATTAGGGAAATACAAAAATGTCGTTGCAGAATGAAGAGCATGTCCCTCCACAGGTCCCCTCTCCAGATTCAAAGTCATTTTGATGTCATTTTAAAGAAAGAGGCTTGGCATTGGCACCCTCTACTCTTGTGGAAATGAAGAGATTTGCCCCAAAGTTTTGCCAGAAAGCTACGGGAAATAAAGCAGCACATGCAAAATCATGCACAAGAGGCTATGCTAAAAAATACCTCTCCTCAAATGCAGTGAAACTACCTCCCACGAGAGGTAGGAAACCCAATAAAGAAAGGCAAGAACGAGAAACAAATTCTAACTTGACTTCAAGATCCTAATTTAGCATGGACTTTTGGTTCCAAAAGCCTCCCAAATAGCTCAATGTATTGTTTTTGCATATTCTTATCCTCGCAATTCATAAAAATTTACTCTTATAAACATGTAGGACTCAGTGGTAGTACCTATTGTAAACACTGGGTTTTGTCTCCCATGAATTTAATCATTACCTCAGTGGAAAATCCCATGGAAGAAATGGCAATGTCATGAATTCCCTGTGTATCTATTGCAATCGAGCACAATTTTAATATGATCACTACTCATTTGTGTTTTATAAATATATATATATATATATATATTGCACTCAAAGAGTTTATATTAAATAATAGTTGCATGACAATGCACACATAATAACTCAAAGTCCACCCCATGTCCTTCAAAATTTAAGAGGTGACAAGTGCTAAAGGAATCATTCTTGATCCTGAAAGAAATGAGGAAAATGCCTATACTTCAGGTTTGGGGAAAGCTTATTATTGTCATTTGAGATCCAAAATTCCAAAATTAACAATCAAAGTATTATACAAAGGTGTAAGGCATGAGGTAAAGGCAAAGTATGTTGTTAGAAATCTTTCGTGAGATAACAAAAGAGCTAAAACGTTATAAAAAGGTGGAGATCTATCATGTGCTTCAGCCAATGGATAAGAAATTGGGCAAGTTAGCAAATATGGATAGCAAGCTCAACCAACAAAAATTTTGAGACAAATGGGGGCAATCAAGGGTATTAATTCTAACCATGATTATGAAAAGGATTAAAAGGGTGGTTAATGAGATCTACCATGTGCTTTAGCCAATGAATAAGAAACTAGGCAAGTTAAATACGGAAAGCAAGCTCAACCAAGGGATATTTTGAGATAAATGGGGGCAGTCTAGGGTATTAATCTTAATCATGATTATAAAAAGGAATTAAAATGTGGTTAAAAAAATTGGGTTCATTAAGTCACCCACTTTTATGACTAATTATGATAAATATGAATAACTGTGACAAAAGAGACAACCAATGGTATTAATCCTAAATCATGATTATGGGAGACACAAACAAAAACAAAAAAAAAGAGGAGCAGTTAGACTTGATCATGATTTTGTGATAAATGGAGGCGGTCAAGGTATTAATCCTTCATTATTAGGAAAAAAAATTATATGGGTAGTGCGATAAATGGGAGCAATCAAGGATATTAATCATAATCATTATTATGAAAAAGATTAAAAGGAGGCCATAAAAGGATATTAATCCTAATCATGATTATGAAAATGATATAAAAGGTGGTAAAAAAATATTTTGGGGACATTAAGCCACCCAATTTTATGAATAATTGTGTAGTTATTCGTAAAATCACATGCAACAACAACGCTTCACCTAATTCCAACGAGTGAGGTCTGCAACACGCCCAATATGAATTACAGTGGATGGATTATCAGCCATACCCCATCATAAATTCTGGCACGAGTGGGGTAATGGAAGGCGTTGACAACGATTTTGAGCACGCTGGCTCATTTAGAAGATTTGTACCTGCAAAATTGGAGGGAATTACACTCAAGATCCTTCCCTAGGCATTTCTAAGCACCTGGCAATCAAAAACAGAGTGGAAATCAAAGAAGGAGATGGTATTTGGCATTTGAAGGGATGTTATTACGCAGCAATTGGAACTTGCAGGGTATATGTAGTAGAAATTTGGTTGCTAAACAATACTGGAAAGGATTGACAAGGAGTTTCAAGGCAATAACACAAATTGAAATTGGACAAGTCATTGCCTGTAGTTTGATGATTGGAATCCTGGGCACTAATTTGACAAAGAATGCCACATAGGCACACCAATCATTGTTCATTCTGTGAAGCAATGGATATCAATAGGATATTAAGGATGCAAGTTGGTGTGGCAGCAAACAAGTTAGCTCTAAAAGAAATAGAAGATAAAATTCAAAAGTGCGAAGCAGGAAGGGACAAGGAAATCATTTTAATCTTGGAGGTGGTCCAAGTTCAAAATGAAATTGCAAATTTGAAGGCAAAATGTGCCATTCTCAGAAGCATTCAAAGGGTAGAGCATTCCTTCTTCACGGATGCTTTTCTCTGTTGGATCAATCAGAAACAAAGATGGAGATAAGTGCAACAGTAAATGATTGTAACTGGCGAAAAACTTTTGGAGTGCAGCAGCTGGTCAACACAAAAAATTGAAGCTATAATGTATCAAGAATTTTTTAACTTTTTCCATATGGTTTAAAGTCAGATTATTAGTAGATAATTTTGTCGAAGTACACCCCTATCAGGTTGGTCAAAATCTACATTTAGGACTTGGATGTTGTGCCATAGATATTATGACGGTAATTTTGATTCTGCTTATATCTTTTTAAGCAAAAACGTGATATGTATCATCTTGTCGAACAGTGCACCTGACATTTTTTTGTTAATATAAAATATTCCCATTCTTTTTAACATATGAATGGTATATTGTCCAGTATATGACCATGACCATTATAATAAAATAATTGAAACATTGGTTCAAGAAATGTCGCTCACCAAATCACACAGCATATAATTTCCTCATACAATTTTCCCTTTAGTTGTAATAGAATAACTCTAGCATTGGCTCAATCAATGCCGCTCATCAAATCACATGGCTCATTATTTCCTCGTATCATTTCCCCTTTAGTTCTACTTTCAACGATCTTTAAATAAAAACCTTTCCTTTTCTCCAACATTTAATCTAGACCAGCTCAAACTTTTGGGATAATATTATTATTCGCCAATATAATACACCAAAGCCTTGGCCAAAATTTGGGAAAAAACTTTAAATAAAACCTTGTTCCTTCCACTAGATACTTTCATATAGTGTCTAATGTCTCATACCATGACCTTCATACGTAGATTGTATGTATGTGAAATCAAAGATTTCCAGCACATGCATGGGCACCATTTCCAAAGTTTCTCTTGTACAACACACCTTATACACAATCTCAACAATGGAGCACTTCAAAAAATGTTCAAGCTTTACACAGCATTAAACTACCGACATTACTAAGATTAATGTAAAGGTGCAGTCTAACTGTTCTAAGCTTTGGCCTTTTTCATTTATTAAATTGCAATATTAAATACATAAATGGATTCAGCCCCCTTAAAAACCCCTAGGGCACTAGGATTATATGCACTACACAGCTCAAACCTGCAATTCTGATATGACCCCAAGGGACCTATGCATGGGGTTAAATGTATATGATATGATCCCATATATGCCCCCCTTTGGGTCATATCAGAGTCCAACAAATCCTGCCAGATTTCGAGCAAAATTAACCAGAAAATATGGCCAGAAAAGTCCAAAACGTAGTAACAGTTATGCTTTAAACTAAATGATATGAAAGGCAAAAACAATTTCTACTGCCTGTATACTTCACCAACCTTCTGATTAGAAAGCTAAACACAGCACCAAATGTCTCAGGTCTACAACATTTACTTGTGTCAGCCACAGCAATTTAATTTCTCTGACCGCTTCTCAACTATCTTTGTTCCACTGGTTCCCAACTATGAGAATACCCATGTTATCTTTCGGTATCGCTATAGATCTAATCTCAGATTCATGCAAGAAAATATAATTTTCTGGATCCTCAAATCCCCATTCATTAAAAACAAATGGCAATTTCCATTCTATTTGAACCAATATCATGGTGTGATTCACCTAGCTGTTTCAAGTACTTATCCTAAAGCCAAATCCCTAAAAATAATTGCCTCCAACAAACTGATTCCATGTATTTCAGTACCAATTTATTGACTTGTCTCAAAACAGTCCCTTTTACCTGCCATTGATAAAATTAATTCTTGAGTAGTACTTGTTAATCACTTGTGTCCTCAATCAGAAAAGATTGCCACTCTTTCCATCTAAACAAATTTGACATAACCATCAAAGCAATAATGAATGCTTGAGTTGAACTTCAATAAATATTTCTGTATGCATTGATATTTCAGTAAATAAACCTGCAGAAGAATGAAAGCCAGCAAAATTAAAAGCAGATGCCAGGTTTAAATTATCTTTCTGAATCCAGCAAATTGAAGGCAGATTCCAGATTTAATATACCATTCTCAATCCAGTAAAGTGAAAATGGATGCCAGGATTCTAAAGATTTATCCATATTTGGTTAACTTCTTAGAGCAAATATTCCAACTTCGAGTACAATTCCATCAGATAGTCTGGCTCATGCGATAGTTTGCACAGCATTTACCATGGATATATACTACAATGACCTGAATTATTTTCTGTCGATCTGCTTCACAAGGGCAGCTTCTCATAAGTTTTTATCTCCAACTTACCATTTTTTTAATTACCTACAAATTCTATAAAATTAGCATGTGCTTACAGGAAAGGAATGCAGTATACTGAAGGTTGAATGCATATGATATGTTAACCAAATCAACTTTCCACTGGCTCTCAAACATCTGTGAAACATGATGCACCTCAATCTCACACCAAACTCATTTGATAATCATAACTATGAACAACCGATTGAAATTGATTTCCAGCAGTATCTCCTGATTCATGAAAACCAACCTGTGAAATCCATCTCTTTCAGACCTCAGCCCTCAAGTTTTCCAGTCTCAAATTGATGGAAGGTGGGTTCATCATTCCCTCAAAGTTATAAAGATTCAAACCTCTTTCCTGTTGCCCCTTTCAAACCTCAGCAGCCCTCAAGTTTGGCAGTCTCAAACTGATGGAAGGTGAATTGATCATTCCCTCGAAGTTATAAAGGTTTACAATTTCAGATCTTACGTCTTCATTTAGGCAGAATATTTCCAAGGCAAAACTAACAACGAAAAGCATAACAGGATCATCTGCTACTATTGAAGGTAGACTATCAGACCTTAAATGCCAGATTGCACACACTCTTGATACATATTCAATGTCTTCCATGTAGAACTTGCTATCCTCGAAAGAATTCTCATAGTCCCCCAGGACTCAACTCCTTAATCACCATATGCATTATAATGTCTCAACTTCTCTTACATGAGAAGATTATACAAGGAAAAAAGAATGGCCCCTCCTATTCACGTGCCACGGTGATTATTCCACACATAGACCTGTTGAAGCGTTCAGTAATCCCACTTATTTGATCACTGTCCTATAACCTTCACTATCCTGTAGGGGGAGGGACACGCGTAAAGTTAAGAGGTCAACCTTCAAGGTAAACGTTCCACACCTAGCAAACCCTGACTACTTGCAAAGAATTAAATTGTGTAGAACTTAATCCAATGACCCAAGGGCAATGCAGGATGGATTGAGTAGTGCATCGAGGTTCTATCCAGAACAATCAAGTTCTCAGCACATCAAGGCAAGCAGAGAGAACCAGATCAGCAGGAAAACAAAAAGTGCCCAGAGACGGCAACTAATCCAGCTCAAAATCAAACTGGAAGCAGAGCCTGAAATCAATATTTACAAACAAGACCAGATATGCAATGCATGTTTTGAAGCTAAAAAATCAAGGGAAGCCTAGAGTTAGGTTGCATAGATATAGGGTGGGAGACTTGAGCAATTTGTCAAAGCGCTTCTAGGCAAACAACCACTTGAGAGAATCTCAGCCCTGTCAACAAGGATAGTCACTTCCCAATCCAGTATTAACAAATATTTTGCAAAGCATTTTGCTGAGATATTACAGTTCCAAGGGGAGAACTCAAAAGAGTGAAATAGTTATCCAAGCATGCAAGGCAAGTAGTCCCAAAAAAATTTATTCCTCACAAACTTCTTTGTGTGACTATCTGCTGTACCTCGTCAAATTCATTAACACCAAGTAATGGCAAATGGCAAAGCTCATTGTACTGATGGCTTCCAATGGGACCTTCTGCATGGCAACAACAGTCTTCACTGAGACCAAATATAATAATATTACTGTATTCAAATAGGCCCCTAGTTACCTACCTTTTAGAGGGAATATCCATAAAGATAACATGAAGCTTATGCTTAAACCAGGTAATCCCTAAAGTCATCAGTAAATGGAGGCCAATTACAATACTGAATGTCTCTCAACCTTATCAAAGTCTCTCAAGGTGAAGAACCACTTATTTAATATCACAGACACAGCAAATAAGCTTCATTCAAGGAAGATGCATACTACATAATCTGGTTGCATACCATGAAGGACTGGATGGGCTAGTAACAAAAAGCAAAATGCTTAATAATTAAAACACCCAGTGAGAATTTATGATTGCATCAAATGGCTATTATCTTGGCAATGCTGCAAGCCCTAGGGTTTTGCCAGCATTTACAAGGGTGATCAATACTTTGCTGCACTGTATAAAACCATTATCCAGGTAAAGTATAAAGCGTTGCTCACCAATTCTTCTACATTCATGAATGTCTCTCTAAGAAAACCTTCTCAAAGGCCTTTGTCCTCGAGTAGAAGCACCTCTTATCTACTACAACTAGACAAAAACAAACATGTTTCCTTCAAGGTAGATACATCCTAAATAATCTGAAATACAAAAATGATTTTGATTGCATATTCAATTTATGAACCCTCTGATACTTCATCAAATATCTTAGTGCCGACAACATTAATTTGTGTTGGTTCAGGCTGAATTTAATAGTATAATACAGTAATTTTATTTCTCAACTATCCATGTTCCATCAGTTCCCAATAACGAGATGTAATCTCAGATCCATACAAGAAAATATCATTTTCTTGATCACCGTTCATTTTAAATGCATGATCTTGCATTTCATATGAACAAATCTCATACTGTGGTTCATTTTGCCGTTTCAGGTACTACTTATCTTCTTGTACAGAAGATAAAAATTTAAGTAAACATCAATAAATAATAATATTGAAGTGACATATCCTAACTAAAAGATGTGACCTAACCAAAGGATATGACCCATCAACGATAGTGACTAATCAATGTGTACAAGTATACTGAGACATGGCACTGTATCAAACATTCTATCATCTATCTTATTCATTATTAAGTATATATTATTGATCCTATATGGATTTCAACCTATTGTCTTTAGAATATGGTCAAAATGCTCCAAAGTAAATTCTAGACCATAATAAAGCAAGTTCCAAGGCATTTACAAGACGGTTAAGATCTTAAAAAGACAGCCCTTTCAAGAGGAACAGTCCGTTCTCCAGGAAAAAAGACAATGCCAACTCTGCACATGCTCATCATTTTGAACTGAAAAATATGAAGAAAATTAAACCTGTTCAATTTTACTGCCAACAGAAAAATATTGATTACAGAGAACAAGCACTAATTGACAAGTCCACAAAATGGAAATAGTCTAATTAATAAAAGCAGACACAAACTACTTTACCCTTCTAGTAGGCCCATGGGTGTAGAACAGTCGGCAATAGAGTGCACCGTTAAGGCACTCCTTGTGGGCAGGAGACCAGATCAAAACCCCATGGGTCTAGCTAACAAAAAAACCAAAACCTTTACCCTTCTAGTAGTAAATCAAAAAGCATTCCTAAATGTAAAAGCCCTCCCCTGAACTACAGGATACTGCCCAATCATTATGAAGCTACGTAGCTGAAAGGTTTGACATGGAATTCAACTTACATAGTGTTAACAAAACAATAAAGAAACAGCAATTTCAAAAAATAAGATTCTGAATTTTCTCACCACACATCTATGTGCATAGTATGTACCAAAAAATCCCTTTCCTCATTCATTATATACATACTCCATTCCATGTTTCCTGAAATTCCAAAAGTGCCATCCCTAACACCTGTACTCAACAGTTAGATTAACTCCAAATTGAAATGGTGTAGGAGCAGGTTTACAATCACTAGTATGAAACCTTTCAAGGACATCCAAGGAATACTGACATTAAATAAACCCATATTTTTCATCTCACGTGTCTGAATCGGATTACTTTTCAAATCAAGGATCAGAGGAACATTACTACCAGTAAGAATCAAATCATCCACATGAAGGACTAATTATCACACCGGAAAGCGACAGCTATTATATCTTATTTTCCTTAACCTTGATGGTGCTTGTGAATCTTTAGTTATCTTCTTTAGCTTCTTTAGTTAGATCTTTCATCAAACAATATCAAGAACAATAACAGATATAGGCACTCAGCCAAGGCAAAACCCCTCCAAGGGAAAAAACCGGAAACTCTTCTCTTTTTAGAATCTGCTTCAAATGAGATACAAAGACCCAATCCCTAAACCAAGTCCTTCTCTCAGTACCAAGTCGGCCCCCTCTGAAGCAATGTTTTAAAACTCTGACTCCAACTCCGACTCGGCTGAGGGTAGACTCCGACTCTGACTCTGACTCGGTATCAACTCGGTCAGATCAGTGTTGCACGAAGCGCCCCCCCCCCGGATCGAAGCTCCGAAGCGCGCCCCGTACGGAAGCGCCACGGAAGCGCCGTACGAAGCGCGCTTCGGAATTTTGGAAGCGCGCTTCGTGAATTTTTTAGCGCTTCCTGGAATTTCCGAAGCGCGCTTCGTACGGCGCTTCGAGCCGCCGAAGCGTGGCGCTTCGGAGCAGGAAGCGTGCGCTTCACGCACGCTTCCGTACGCTTCAGCGAAAAGGGGCGCGCCCAAGGGAGAAAAACACATTTTTTTTAATTTTTTTTTTAAGTTATGTTCACTCAACCTTAAGTTTTTTGGAGAAGAGAAGAGAGGAGAGGAGAAGAGAAGAGAGGAAAGGAGAGGAGAAGAGAGGAGAGCTTTGAGGAGTGAAGAAGGAGGAGCTAGGAGAAGGAGGAGGAGCTTGGAGCAAGAGCTTGGAGGACTTCATCTACAAGAGCTAAAGAGGTAAGTTCAAACCCCAAACTCCCTTGTTTTTTTGAAAAAAAAATTGTATTTTTCTCCTCCCTCTCCTACTCTTTCCCATTGTTTCTACTTGCTCCTTTATTTACAGGTTGCCGTTGTCCACCACCTATATCCATATTCCAAGATGGTGTTCTTTTGGCTTCTATGTATCATTCCACTCTTGGTTTTAATGATGGCAAGGGTGAGGAATAGAAGGGAAGAAACAGAAGAGGACATTGGTGATGGTCCTAATAGTAGTGACCCAATGTATGATGAGGAGGAAGGGTTTGAAGAGGAAGGGGATGAACTTGAAGGGGACACTGAAACACAAGATGGGAAAGCTACATCAACACCCTTGTGGAACTATGTGACCAAACTTGATGGGGGAAAGGGTGGTGGATCTTACAAATTTGTGTGCCCTCATGGTTGTCATGGAGGAAAACCATATTGTGGTTCATATACCCATCTGAGGAGGCATCTTTGTGGGGTGTTGGACAGTGATGAAAAAAAGGGTTCTGTGGGGGTACAAATTTGCCCAAACATTTCAACTGAAGAAAGAAGAAAATACATCCAAATAGAGATGGTTGCACAACAAAAAAACAAGAAACAAAAAACTCATTCTGAATCAAGTGCAACCTCTAAATTTGGTAGTTGCTCATCTCCTCATGGTACTTCTGCAAGCTCTGGAGGTAGAAGAACAATAGGGGATTTCCTTAATGTTGCTGGGAGGGATGATGTGGATGGAAAGATAGTTCGTTTTCTTTGTGCTTGCGGTGTACCATTCAATGTGCTTCGCTCTCCCTATTGGCATGAAATGGTAAAGGCCATCAATGAAGCCCCAAAAGGATACAAGGCCCCCAACTATGAGAAAGCTAGAACAGTGTTATTAGAAAGAGAAAAAGCTAAGGTTCAAAGAGCTTTGACACGTTTTACAAATGAGTGGGTAGATTCTGGGGTATCCATTGTATCAGATGGGTGGACAAATATTAGAAACCAACATTTGATAAATGTTCTTGGTGTTTCTTCTAGTGGTGCAGTATTTATTGCATGTCATGACTCCTCCTCCATCACTGCATCTGCACAAAACATTGCAGATCTCCTATTGAAATCAATCAAAGATGTTGGTCCGAATAATGTGGTTCAAGTGATCACAAATAATGCAGCAAATTGTAAGGCAGCAGGAAAAATTATTGAGCGTACTCATCCACACATCTTTTGGTCTGGGTGCCTGGTTCACACATTGAACCTTTTGATGCATGATATTGTGAAACACAAAGAATGTGGGTGGATTGCTGAGGTTTACAGGAGAGGGAAGCAGCTCATTAAATTCATCACAGGGCATACAAGGGTAAACTACTTCTATGGCACTTACTCCAAGTTGCAATTGCTTAAAATTGCAAAGACAAGATTTGCTAGTTATTACCTCACCTTTAGGCGGCTAGTGAAGGTGAGACAAGCTTTAACTAATCTGGTGTGTGCTGAAACATGGGATGAAATTAACACTGACATAGATGGTGCTAATGCAGTCAAGGACACTGTTCTTGACAGTTACTTTTGGGGACAGGTTAAATATGTTTTGCAATTCACCAAACCAATTTATTACATGATCAAGTTTGCAGATTCAGATCGACCAGTAATTGGGGAGGTGTATGAGCAAATGGATAGCATGTTGGGGCAGATTAAAGACATTGTTGAGCCTAGAGATATCAACTTGTACAATTATATTCGTGTAGAGGTGCAAAACCGATGGGAAATGCTAAATGTTCCATTGCATGCATTAGCATATGTTTTGACACCTAAATACTATCATCCATCATGGCTTTCAACACCAGCACCTGGGGGGGGAAGCAGGAGAAAACCACACCAAGATCAAGAGGTTCACCAAAAATATATGGCTGCATTGAGTAAATTAATCCCTGATGAGGAGGAGGCTGCATTGGTACGGAGACAGGTGAGCAACTATATGCTCAACACTGGTCCATTTGGGAGCATGCATGCAATTAAAGATCGAGAGACTTTTTCTGCTCTTGAGTGGTGGAACATGCATGGAGGGGGTACTCCACTTCTACAGAGTTTGGCATTGCGGGTGCTATCACAGGTGGTAAACACTTCTTCTGCAGAGAGGTGTTGGAGCTCTTATTCTTTCATCCACAGTGTTAAAAGGAACAGGTTGAATTTAGACCGGGCAGAGAGCTTGGTTTATGTTCATTACAACTTGCGATTGTTGTCCCATTACTGTGAAGATGCAAAGTCTAATAAAGACTTGTTGATTTGGGACAAGAATCCAGAGGAGCCCAATTTGGAGGATGGAGTGTTGCGACTAGAGCAATTAGAGGATGCTCTTATCCAGGTATGTCCATTGTGGTATGAATTTTCCAATTTTCCCTTATAAAGCATTTCTCTAATTCATGTTTTAATTTTTTTGTTAACTAGTGTTTTTTTTTTGCATGAATTTTTTGAGCGATTCTAGAATGATGATGACCGTGTTGATATGCCACCACCCCCACCCCCATCTGGTCCCTTGGTTCCTAGGTTCCATGGTTCAACACCAACAGCAGGGGGTTCTTCTTCATCAGTGTCAGTGCCACGACTTCCACAGGCACCATCTTCTTCATTGCCACCACGTGGAGGCCCGCCACCACGTTCTATTCGTGGTGGAAGGAGGAGAGATTAGTAGATATATTCACAATCTACTACTTTTTGTCATAGATTACTCATTAGACTTGTAGACTTGTGAATTTGAATTTTGAACCTTTTTGGCTTGGCGGTGACCAAGTGACATATTTTGTAAACATTATTATTTGAATTTTGGACATGACAAATGTTGACAGTTGCTCACTTGCTAGATAAATCATAATATGCTCTATGTTTTATGTTTTATAATATGCTTAAATGTTTTATGTTTTATAATATGCTTAAAAATTTGATGTATGTTTGTAATAGCTAGAATATAGATGATTGTTGTACATACTAGTAACTACAATGGAATCATGGATGCCATATCTATCTTGATTTATGCAAAAATATGCATGTTTTCATGTCTTCTACAATTAATTTGGTATTTGGGATGTTTGTTTTGAGTATAAATGCAAAAAAATATAAAAATATATATATATATATATAGCAGACGCTTCCGCGGACGCTTCGCTTCCTAGATTTTTGGAAAATGACGCTTCGGCGTCCCCGCTTCCAAAAAACGCTTCCGCTTCACTCCCGCTTCGTGCAACATTGGGTTAGATCAATTTCAATGACTCGGTCATTGTAAAAAATACATTAAATATTTATTTTTTATAAAAAAACATAATTTTAAAGATTTTCATTCATGTTTCCAAACACATGGCATTAGAATATAGATAGAAGACAACATACCGATCAAAGTAGGCTCATGAATATATCCATTATATCAAAATGGCATCCAGTGCACTGTCCAATACATACATGATGATGATATAGAGATCAAAACAAAAACACATAACCAAGGAGGCTAGAAATGGCATTATCCTCCAAAATAGATTGTAAGTCATCAAGGAACTAATACAAGGGTCCAAGAGTGTTCCTCACTCCAAGAAAGTCCCAAAGTGCATGTGTACATCTTCAAAAGGTGCATCCTCCACCATCTAAGGGTAAGCATTGGCATCAAAGAGGGATGTGCTAGCCCTCCTAAGTCATCTCAATGATAACCATCCTCATCTGTGCTTTGGAAGAAGGCACCATCCACCAAAATAGGGTCAAGGCCAACCAGGGGGCATCTTCAATCCATTTGAGCATATCATCAAATAGTCCAACGTCCAAGCTTTTAAGTTTAGTGTTTTAGCATTTGGAGGCTCATCAAGGGGTGTAGCATCACGTTGAATCAACTCAAGGTTCGATGCTCATCTTTGGAGGGCCAAGGTTGGGGCCACAAAGTTAGGTTTGCTTTAAGAAAGGGGCAAAGAACCTATTGGAAGGTTTTGAAGAAGAATGAAGCTATCCCTTAAGGAATCTCTACTACATATGTGATACCACCTAAACAAACCTCTCAAGATCAAGCGAGATAAACTTATTTAGGGACAAAAAACCATTAAAGTATCATCGTGAAAACCTTGGAGTCCCCCAAAAGCAAAAAAATTAAAAAAAAAAAATCGTTGTTTTTTAATTCACGGGCCGCTGTCATCCAACCCGGCCGAGTAGGCTCGGACTCGGCCGAGCCGGCTGGGTTATTACCGAGCTCGCTGAGTTGTTAGACAACTCATTCGGCTCGGTAATAACCCAGCCGACCGAACCGGTTCACTGGCCGAGTCGACCCGATGAGGCCTTGACTCGGACCAACTCAGCCGAATCGGTTCTGAGCCGACCAAATCTTAAAACACTGCTCTCAAGTCCTTTCTTGAATCTGCACCAAACTGCTACACACTACAACTTTGATCTGCCAGCTATAGCATTGCTAATTGACCTGCAATTTTGGCCTTGTAGTTCCTAAAGAAACCCTAACTCAGCCTCCTTCAGGGACCTTCCAAGCACAAGAAAGCGCTTCCTCAAATCAGTGACGTATAGACAGAGTTTCCTTCCTCCTAGCTACAAGATGTTGCACTTCATCCTACTGCAACTTCGGCCTCTTTCTGCGACCCAGAACTCCTAGAATTTCGCACGTGTGAGAGAGATAAAGCCCAAATACCCAGAAATTTTATCCTTATTTCTTCCTGACCTTCGCTCTCCTGGTAGCTACCCAGCTATAGATCGAACTCTTTCTTGCAGATTGAACTTGTTAGTGTATGTCTCAAATGAAGTCGAACTACTCCTTATATAGCCTTTTCAAGGGGTCGAATTCCCTCCTTTAGGCCGACTTGATGATCCCAGGGCTGACTTGTACACTTTGAGATTCCAGGATTTTCTAGACTCAAAAATAATTCTATAGCCTTTTCAAGGAATCAGATTCCCTCCTTTAGGCCAACTTGATGATCCCAGGGCTGACTTGTACTCTTGGAGATTCCAGGACTTTCTAGACTCAAAAATAATTCTTTTTATAATTACAAATTGCCTGGAAGGGTCTTATAAACATGATGTTGACTCCATTGACTCATGACAATAAATCCTAAGACCTAACAAACCCTAGAAGCACGAAGAACATGCTTTTACCTAGAAGACCATCAATAATGAGCATGAAACCCATGCTTTAATAATAATAATTTTTCTTTCTTCTTTTCTTGTTTGTTACATAGGATACATATTGAAATGAGTACAACAATTATGAAGACCGAAACTAGTTACATTTCTCAACACTCCCTCTTAACTAGGGAGGTATTCATAATTGTACAACCAATACAACATCATTTCTCAAATTGAAGAGTTCTGCGAAGAAGAGTTGCATTGATAAGCCATATTGTAAGCATCATCATCATGACGAGCATTGTCCCTGAGGCCTAACTAAACAAGCTCTTCTTTTATCAAGAGCATTATGCTGGGAGGCTTTATGTGTGATATCACACTACCTCTACAAGGTACATACCCCATCCGGATGTTTACAGGGTGTGTCCTTTTAGGACTATTCTTATCTTGGATCTCCAATCCTGAGTCTTCAAAGAATATTGATCCTCTTCGACCACTCTTCTATTGGATACATATCACATCCTCAAAGAGTGTTGGTCCCTTTCCTTTCCTCAAGGAAACCACAGATGTTTATCCAATCCTCACCATTCTCTCTTCATGACCTTCACTTAGAGTTACGACTCATCCCTTTCTTCTTCAATATGAAGGTATTGCATGGAACCTTCCTAAACTTCAAGTTGATCATAGCTTCCTCTTAAAAGTAATCTTCCTTTGACCCTTAGGTTATCTTTTCGCATTGCCACTCTTTTAATCCCAAGATGTCAGTATCTTGACTTCACAGTTGCCAGATACAAAATATCAAGCTTCCCTCAATATCCTTCATCCATATAGTTGAACTTGCCTCAACTGCCATCATATATTCCTACAACATCCTTCCAGGTAGCAAAACAATATATTAACCAAATCATAAACAAATTAGACTTACCTCGCCATGATGACCTCCTCATCAACATCCTCATCGACAATCTCCACTTGAAACTTCCTTCATGCATCAGAGTGCCCAAGTATCGAACTTGATTACCAAGTTACAACTTTTCTTCTGGAGAATATACTGGATGTTAATCATTCTAGAGAAAGTCTTAATCTTTATACATTCTTAAGTAAGTCAAATTATATTTTTCTTAAACATCTTATATCCATATACCTAAGCATATCTTATAAGCAGAGTGGAAAAAGTCGGGAATAAATCAAGATTAAATCCTAAAAGTCTGATTTTTTCAGCCGGCCGATTAAATCGGCCGACTTTTTGCCAACTTTTTCACTCCCGAAAAAATCGGGAATAAATCGTAATACTCCTAATTTTATCGGGAATCGACCCAAAAAGTCGTCCCTCCTTTCCCAGGCCACGGATAAGAGGCCAAAAAGGGGAAAAAACACATATTTCTTTGTTGTTTTTGCTCCCATTCGTCCCTGTGGAGAGAGTAGTTGTTTGCCATTGCCCAAGAGGAGGAGATTTGCTAGTTTTGTGGTGGGGATTTGGAGATTTGTCCACTGCTCAACGTGAGAGATTCAAAGTGCCGAATCATTTGCTGCCAAGTATGTATTTTAATCTCTTTTAGTCTTTGTTACACAAATGGCTTCTTAAATCTTTCTATAATTCTATTAGTTTGTTTTTATCTTATTTTTGCTTAGAATTTTGAATCAAAAAATTGTTTAGAATCTAGATTGGAGCAAAACTTCAACTTTCAAGAATCAAATGACAAAAATTCAAACCCTTGTTTAGTGAGTCTGAGTATGTTCAAGTGAGTGAGAAGAGGTATTTAAAATCTAAAATCAACAATTACATTTGTGTTTGCTACTTGTGTGATGGGAAATTTTTTATTTTTTTTCAAAAAAAAAAATTGTGCCTAAGTTCAAATTCAAGTTCAAAGTTAATGCCAAGGCTTTTGGACCCTATGTAGGAATATGATGAACTTGATACTATACCCGAATCTGGGGGGGTCAATAGAATGTATTTGACTTGCAACTTGTGTGGAAAGCATATGTCAGGAGGTATCAATAGATTAAAATTCCATTTGGGGCAAATTCTAGGGCAAATGTAGACCTTTGCCCAAATCCATCTCAAGAAATCCTTCGGCAGGCCATTCAATTGTTGATGGATAAAGAGGAGGGCAAAGACACCGGGGGCAGCACTAAAAATCCAACTTGTAGGGGCGTCAAGAGTGGGGGGAAGTGAGAGTGGTTCTTTAGCATCACCTTCCACACCCATATGTCCCAACCCCTCGGCTTTCTCAACTTTTGTTGTTCCTAGAACCACACCTAGTGCACAACCTCGCATCAAATCGACACTTCAAAAAAAGGAAATGGCAGAAGCTGACAGGTTGGTTAGTAAGTGTCTTCTATGGAGTGATGCTCCTTTCAACATTGCCAAGACAAACCCATTCTACCAACCTAAGTTTGATGTTGTTGTTGTCGTTGGCCCGGGGGTACAAAGCCCCCACCTTTGCAGAATTGAGAGGGCCTCTTCTTAAAGATGAAAAGACCGATTGCACTTCTAGATTGGAGGACTTTAGGGCATCATGGGAACACACTGGATGCACAGTCATGTCCGATGGTTGGACTGACCGGAAGGGTAGGACCCTTCTTAACTTCTTGGTTAGTTGTCCCAAGGGGGCAATTTTTATGAAATTTGTTGATGCATCTACACACATTAAAGACGCACGTTTATTATGTGAGTTGTTGGACATCTTCATTCAGGAAGTAGGCCCAAGAAATGTTGTCCAAGTCATAACGGACAAAGTTGTAAATTATGTTGCAGCGAGCAAGTTGCTTATGGAGAGGTATCCTAACTTGTTTTGGACACCTTGTGTTGCTCATTGTATTGACTTGATGTTGGAGGATATAGGTAAGATTCCTATTAAGAGGGATATTGTTGAATCATCCGGAAGCATAACAAAATTTATATATAATCATGCATCTGTGCTTAGCTTGATGAGAAGATTCACCGACAACAAAGAGTTGGTGCATCCTGCCATTACATGATTTGCCACTACTTTCATATCTCTTCAGTGTCTATTGAATTCTATGTGGGATGTGAAGAGCATGTCTTTTTCACAGGATTGGCATGCTTTATCTATTAGCCGCAAACCAAAGGGAGAGGGCATATGCAGACTAGTTTCATATGATCAGAGCTTTTGGGTAGGAGTAGAGGAGGTGTGTGCCATTTCAGAACCTTTGGTAAGGGTTCTTCGTTTGGTTGATGGAGACAAGCCCGCAATGGGTTACTTGTATGAGGCAATGGATAGGCCCAAAGAAGTCATTTGTTCTTATTATGAAGATAAGGGAGAGGAGGGGTTAGAGAAACAATAGGTCATATAGAGAGTGATTGATGAGCGATGGAACAATACCATCGATCGCCCCATTCATGCTACAGGGATCTACCTCAACCCCGCATTTGCTTACGCATGTGGTTTCAGATTTGATGCCAAGGTGATGGATGCATTCTTCACTTGCGTTGAGAGGATGGTGTCATCTAAGCAAGAACATGAAGATATTTCTAAAGAAATGGAGGTATATAGGATGGGAGGTGGCACATTTGGTTTTAACATGGCTATTAAGAATAGGACGACCAAAATGCCAAGTAAGCTTCAATTTGTTTCAAACTTTCAAGTTTAGAATTTCAATGTTTAAACCTTTTTTTTATGTTCCTCTTTTTTGGTGGACAGGCTATGGTGGCAGAATACCCCATCTCCAAAAGCTTGCCATTCGAGTGCTCAGCCAAACATGCAGTTCTTCTGGGTGTGAGCGACACTGGAGTGTATTTGACAAAATACACAGCAAGAAGCACAACATGTAAAAAAAAATTCAAATTAAATTTTCTAAGTACTAATTTACAATCTATGACCCTAATACAAATTGGAGTCCCAACACCTCAATGACATGGTCTACGTCTACTACAATCTTCGATTGTGGATGAGACAACTTCAGAAACCTCCTGATGTGGAAGCCATCTCATTGGCCAATATTGATATCATTGTTGCATGGAGGGCCGAAACTGAGAGGTCGACCATGGACTCGATCCCTGATTGATTAGATGTGGATCCAGAGGAGGTAGCAGTTGCAGGGGAGGGAGAGCCAGAGGTAGAGGAGGAGGAGCAACATCAAGGTCAGGAGGCAGAGTGGGATGAGGATGATGAGGAGGAGGTGACACCATCTAGGATGGGTAGTAGCAATATAGGACAGAGGCCACCTCTTTTATCGGCCTCTAGAGGACGACTGAGTCCATTTGTATCCCCAGGGGCTGGGCCTTCTTCCTCTAGAGGAAAAGGCAAAGCCATTCCCTATTCCCATAAAAGGAGCAGAGGATCTCAGTGACTGATTACTTTATGACATGTAGATGACTCATGAGTCATGATATACATTTATTACATTTTTTGTTGATATTTTGACTCTTGAGAGTTGAGACTCAGACAAGACTCGAGATTCAGGGGTTGATTCACTATTTTGATATGTGATGTAGCACTAGACTTCATATACATATTATATATTAGCTTTCTATACATGTTTATGTGGAAATGCATTTATTTGATGTTGTGGATACTTTAGATGCTAAAAAAATAAAAATAAAAATGAATATTTTTGTAATTTTTAATTTCGCTGACTTTTTCAAAAAACTCCCGACTTTAAAGAGTTTTTCAATTTTTGGACCCTTGTTGATTTAACCCCGACTTCGACTTTTTCCACATTGATTTTATGACCAACATTCTTTCACAATATTCTACACATGAATCTTATCCAAAGTTTTATATCTAGCATGCATTCTTACGCTTTCATCTAATCATCTAGCTATCCATATATCTCACAAAGAGCCTACATCCTGACCCATTGGACTTCATCCCTTTACCAATATTGACTCCACATTACATGGAATGCATACTAACCTTGTCATAGTGATTTTCCCAAGAACCTTCCATAATGATGGTTCTTCCAAGATCATGATGATCCACCTAAGCAAGATGACTACCTCTAACATAATGTTAGATAATGTCTGGATGATCAATATGCAAAAATGGTCTATCTATCCATCTATCTAGATGATTTCTACAAAGCAACTTAATCATGTAAATTCTAGACATGCTACTATCATATGCTTCTTTCTATGATGCTATGCAAAACATGCTATTCTAAAAGAAAGATTAATCTTCTCAAAGAACCTGACAATCAGTGAACCTTCTTTAGTAGTAAAGATCCTTCACTTCTTCCTTCTTTGCCTTCTTCTTAGGTTCTCCCACTACTTCGACTACATGAGCTTCACTCCTTTCCTTTCTCTTATTGTTCTGCTTGTTTGGACAGTCCCTCTTAAAGTGTCCAAATTCATTGCATCCAAAACATTGCACTTTGGACATGTCTTTCTTCTTGGACTTGCCAAACTTTCCCTTCTTCAGCTTCTTGACTCAAGCTAGAAAGGCTTGAGATTGCTCATCAGATCCAATATCATCCTTGACCTTGATCCTTGATTCTTCCAATATGCACTGCGCCCACAACTCATCAAAGGGAGTTGAATCCTTCTTGGAGTAGATGCTTGTTGCAAAGTTGCTCCATTCTAGTGGCAATGCATTCAGTACACAGATGGTTACTTCAGAATCAGTGATTGGTTCCCCAAGTCCTTGCAGATGGTCTCTTAGTTGAGAGACTCTCATGAGGAAGGATGCCACATCCTCATCCTTTGATTTTTTCATTTTGTACAACTTGTTCCTTAACAACATCTTTTGACATGTTGTACTTACTGAATACAAATTCACTAGCTTGTCATACATGGCCTTGGAAGTCTTCAAATTTGCAACAAATGGAACAAGAGAATCCTTAATTGATTCAACTATGATCCTTTGAGCTCTTACTTCCCCTTTCTTGTACTTTGCTAGTTCTTGTGTCTTATCTTTCTTAGGTTCAGTAATTTCCCCAATAACATATTCCATTACTTCTTGTTCTGTCAATATCAAGTCAATTATTTTCTTCCATGCTAGATAGTTTGATGCCCCAATGAGCTTGTTGCTCTCTTTGCAGAAAGAACCCATATGACTTGAAGATTCAAGCATGATGTAATAATATGTTACTTACTTGATGACCAAGATTCTCCTTGATGATGTCTCCAACCTTCTTGATTCTTTCAAGACCTTTGGAGAGTTCTTGATGATGTCCTTGAAAGATGTTCTCTAGGATTCTTCCACCAACAGCTTCCAAGATTGATGCCTTGCAAATAGACTTTCTAAGATCAACAACCTCCTTGTGAGATCGATGTAGTCTTGATCTTCTCCAATGTAGAAACCCTAGATTAGAAGGATCTTCCATGTAGTCTTCTTCTTTCAGGGCTTCGAGAGCTTCCTATTCCTTTGATCAACAATCCTTTCTAGTGTCCTTCCCAACTACCTTTCTTGCTCACCTTAGCTCTGATACCATGTTAGAAAAATGTAAAGCGGCAGCCATTATATCTTATTTGCCTTAACCTTCATAGTGCTTGTGAATCTTTAGTTCGATCTTTCATCAAACAATATCAACAACAATAACAGTGACAGTAACAAAAAGAGGACACAGATATAGGCTCTCAACCATGGAAAAACCCCTCCTAGGGGAAAACAAGGAAACTCTTCTCTTTTTAGAATCTGCTTCAAATGAGATACAAAGACCCAATCCCTAGACCACGTCCTTCTCCCAATACCAAGTCACCCCTCTCTCAAGTCCTTTCTTGAAACTGCACCAAACTACAACTTCGACTTGCCAGCAACAACATTGCTAATTGACCTGCAACTTCAACCCTGCAATTCAACCTTATAGCTCTTGAAGAAACCCTAACTCGACATCCTTCTGAGACCTTCCAAGAGCAAGACAACTCTTCCTAAGGTCAACGAGATATAGACAGAGTTTCCTTCCTCCCAGCTACAAGATGTTGCACTTCATCCTACTGCAACTCAGTCCTACAACTTCGGCCTCTTTCTGCAACCCAGAAACCCTAGAATTTTGCACACGTGAGAGAGATGTAAACCAAGAAATTTTGTCCTTTCTTCTTGACCTTCGCTCTCCTTCTTGCAGCTACCCAACTATAGATCGAACTCTTTCTTGTAAATCGAACTTGAGTGTATGTCTCAAATGAAGTCGAACAACTCCTTTATATAGCCCTCTCAAGGGGTCAAATTCCCTCTTTTAGGCCGACTTGATGATCCCAGGGCCGACTTGTACTCTTGGAGATTCCAGGACTTTCTAGACTCAAAAATAATTCTTTTTATAATTACAATTTGCCCGAAAGGGTCTTATAAACATGGTGTTTACTCCATTGGCTCATGACAATAAATCCTACGACCTAACAAACCCTCAAAGCACGAAGAACATGCTTTTACGGTTTACCTAGAAGACCATCAATAATAAGCATGAAACTCATGCTTTAATACTAATAATCTTTCTTTCTTCTTTTTTGTTTGTTATATAGGTTTCATATTGAAATGAGTACAACAGTTATGAAGACCAAAACTAGTTACATTTCTCAATAAGACCAGCGCCCCTAGGTGCTTGCTTAAGACCATATAACAACTTGTTCAAATTACAAACTAGGGTTCAAGTTTTAGAATTAACAAAACCTGGTAGTTGTTGCGTGTAGATTTATTCATGAAGAGCAATATAAAGAATGCACTTTTAACAACCATTTTATAAATCCCCATAGAACAAGAACCAATTGGTGCAGTAATAGTGTGAATAGTGTTACAATAGAAGTAAAGGTCTCATTGTAGTCAATGCCTTCACCTTTTGAAAAGCCATTCGCTTCCTAATGAGCCTTATGCTACCACTCTTATCAATCTGCAAGGAACTTGGTTTTACTGAGCATCCTACAAGATTCACCTTCATCTCGCTGTACCAACTTCCAAGTTTTGATCTTCAGGAGGGAGACATTCTTTTGCCATAACCTTGCATTCTAGCTTCCCCTTCGAACCTTCGTAGGTTTTGAGATCATCTATGTCCAGAGCCTTTAACATTAGAGAAAATTTCAAAATTGTGATTGAGTCCTCCTTGTGTTGCATAGATCACCAACATTAGAATCTACAGTGTCATGGGTTTTTTTACCAAAACAGGAAGCGATCTAGTAGTATTGTCTTCACAACTAGCATCCTACAAAGATTCAGACATCATTTGTAATTTTTGGAAAAGGAAAATCATCTACATTAATTGACTTGAAACTAGACATAAGATCAACAGAAGATTTACTAGGAGACAAATTCGGAGTAACGAGGCTCAAATGAATTTGGTGGTGCAAAAATTTCATTAAAATGAACATGCCTATGAATAGTCACACATCATGAATGAATTGATCAAATCGCTTGTCCACAATATAACCAACAAAAATACCTTTCTGTGACATAGGTTCTAATTTCTTTGTTTTCTCAACTGAAATGTGAGCCCAACACTCGCATCCAAAAACATTGAACTAGCCAAGATATAGTTTCTTGCTAGATCTGTTTTACTCATGAGTAACAATCAAAATTGCTCTTGTAGGTAACTTGTTCAAAATGTAGTTTGCCAAAAAACAGCTTCCCACCAAAATCTTTTCTGCAAGCCCCTTCTAACTTTGCCCTCTTTTTCCTTTCAATAACCCCATTTTGTTGTGTGGTTTCTAAGGAACAGTGCTTTGAGACTCATTCTTGGTAATACTCCCCCAACCATTATCTATGTGAAGAACCTTAATTTGTATACTATATTATTTTTCAACTAGGGCCTTGTTACCTCACAATCTAGCACAACCTTTAAGGAAAGGAAACCTAAGGAGCAACTACTAGACTAAGTGACAACAACGGGACAATGACCCACTATCACCTCAGTCAAGGTCCCCTGCTTTTTAACAACATACACCGACGGTAGGAGTCTCGGTAGGAAGCGAATCACTTAGGATGAATAGATCAATGATTTAGGTGTGAAGTGATTCCACAAAGCTCATTCAAGGAGAGTCAGAATAATGATTTAATGCTTCAAAGAAGCTAAAATATCTCCAAGAAAAGCTTTAGGATGAAGAGATCAAGACCTAGGGTTTTAGATATGATGATGGTTATCAGTTTTCTTAAGGCCAAGATTCTATGAGGTGAGGTAGGACCTCTCAAAGAAATTATATGCGATGATTTTAATACTTCCAAAGGTTATTTGCTTCCTTTGAGAGACCTAGGAAAGAGTTGCGCTAGACCTAGGGTTTTATGAATGATCGTGGGAAGAAATACTTCCAAGGTACTCACTAGGTCAAGGCAAGGGAGGAGAAAGGGTTTTTTATGATTTATTACAACGAATACAATGCGCATACAACCCTCAAAGAAGTCCCCAAGGTGAGAGAGAAAGACCTAGGTTTCCCCTCTTAGAGTAGCACCTAGGGCAAGAGATTTTATGGATGAAACTCGGGCAGATGCCCACCAAATTTGGATCATATGTAACCTAGACCCTGAGCTTGATGTTTGGACCCTCAGGTTCCCGAAAAATCACCTCCCTAAAATTTCGCTACAAGCCCTAGATTTCCGCCCTACCTTTAGGGGACCGAAATTTAGGAGGAGAAAAGGTGGAGAAAAGAGAAGTTGATCACCAAAACTCTTAGACCAATGCCTAGTCCTTTGGGATATGGAATCCTAGATGCGTTAGATTGGCCAAATTTGTCCTCAAGGAGGGTAAAAATTGATGCCCTAGCTACCAACCATGAATAATTACCTACTATTAGAAGAATAAGCCTATAGACTGCTCCAAAATGAGGGCCCTAACGATGGTGCTTGCCCTCCCATGTCTCAAGGGTGAGACAAACCTCCTTTAGGCCTTAGATCAGCTGCCAATCCATGTGTGCATTGCTAATCTGGGTGGGGGCAATGTTTGTCCAGGTGCATTATCTCGCAAATAATGCAGGGCAATGAACAAGTTGTTGAAGGTGTTAAGGGTGCCCATGAGATGAGATAATGCTCTATCACATGACGGAATCCCGTGGCTCTCAACACATCCCATACAAGTCTCAATATGATCCTCTGGTGGGTTTGGGCCCTAGTTAAGTTGCCCAACTTGTGATAAAACCACCTGCCAATTATGCATAAGATCCAATGCGTCTCTTCACCATCAAGTACAATAATTCATTGGTGCATCTAAGTGAATCAAGTTTGTTTGTCAATGGAACAAATGAGATGGGCTTCCCTTCCAAATTTGGGGCTTTGAGCATATAATAGTGTTACCTCCCTAGGTAGGAGTGGCTAATAAACAACCCTACTAGGTGTTCCCAGCCCCTAAAGGAAAAGACATGTCCAAAGTACACCCTTCAAGTGATAGGGGTCATGTGGATAATGATGAGGTAGAATGGGACTCAGGGGTCTCAAGGCCAAGTGCCATGGGCTCAAGGTAGGTAATGATGAGGGATGTCGAGAGATTAGGGTGTATAGACGTAGGAGGGAGCAATCGTGGTACATGAGTTAACCCGACCTTGGCTTTTCCACCCTTCTTCATTTGCCTTTTGCCTTTACTTGATTTTTGTTTTATTATACTACTCAGGGCTCCAGGGGATGAGAGCGTGCTATGTATGACATAAGCAGTGAATACCCCCTTAAGGTGGGGTAGTTCATCGCCCACCAACAATTGGGACATGCATGGGTTCCATAATGATGCAAAGGGCGCTCATAGGGGCCCTAGGAACCAGGGTGATGGCCTGGTGATAAAGGGTAGAGCTCATGTTTGGCTTTTTCCCACGCACTAATATATTGTCCCGGCCATCCTTTGCATTTTGTGGTATTATTTCTTTGTATGTGGCCATGATATGTTTTTAATCTCTTTTTTTTAGATACATCAACCTTCGGGGCATCGTTCCAAGCCCGATGCAGACATGTGAACAAGGGGGGGGGAGTGCCGAGCCTTGTGGACCAGTGGTCAGGTGGACCCATGATGAAAAATGTGTAACTAGGTTCGGTCTTCATTAGTATGAAATGTATTCTTGAAAATGTAAAATGAAAAAGAAATTATTATTATTATTGAAGCATGGGTTTCATATTCAAGTTCTTTTATTTTATAGGTCAAGCACCCATTGAGTGCTTCTAGGGTTTGTCCTAGGTATAAGAGTCATTGTCGTATATGAAAGACCCTATGGGCACATTGTAAATTGCAAAGAAAAAAATATTTTGTCTTGAAAGTGTCAAAATACTTGCAAGATCAAGTCGGCCTAATGAGCTGTCAAGTCGGCCTACATGAAGAGCCACGTCCACCCTTGAGGAAGCCTATATATAAGAGGAACTCGTCCTCCATTTGAATCACTCACTCTCTCGTCTCTTATGTGAAGAAGACGGAAAGTCGAAGAAGGAAGTGCGAAGAAGAAAAGGTTGAAGAAGTCGAAGTGTTTGGATCTTTCTCTATTCTTCTGGAAGTGTAAAGTTAGGGTTTCTGCGCTAGGATAGTCTAAGGTTTGATTTTGGAAGCAAGAGAGAAGGGAAGGCCAACGAAGGTCTCTTATGGCATCTTACTAGACCTAGGACTCAAGTCAAGGCAAACGATGTCAAGAAGAAGGTTGTTAGAGGGAGATCGAAGTCTCCTAGAGAAGCAACAGCAGTTGTTGGGGAGTAGAATTTCATATCTACTGGAAGGTCGAAGATATTACAGCAGGAGGTTGTGGAAGACTTGATCTTCGAGGGTATTTGTTTGAGTCTAGGTCATGGTATTCGTCAATTGAAAGATCTGAAAGATAAGAAGAGATTTTCGGGCTTTCCCCTCAAGAGGAGGGGTTTTGGCCCTGGCTTGCAGCCTATATATTGTGTCACTGTTCTTACTGTTTTGGCCCTGGCTTGCAGCCTATTGCACATTAGAATAATAACGAACAAAGCTAATAAGTAAAAGGTAACACAAATAGTTATCAAGCAAAGAGAATTAACATATTCATTGCCCTATTGAATTCTCAACATGGTATCAAAGCTTTGGTTCTCTAAGGGCATCATGAAGATCTCCTCTACAATGAAGAAGTTCATCAAGAAGATTGCAAGCCATCTCAAGAAAGGTATCAAGGAAGCATGGAGTCTCTTATTTTCTTCAAGGCATCAATCAATCAAAGGGATGAAGGTCTCTTTTCGGCTCTCTCTGGTACATTCCAAGACGAAGACATCTGGGTAATTGATAGTGGTGCATCAAGGCACATGACTGGTCACTCCAACCAATTGAAGACCTTATCAAAAGGAAAATCCACTTACTCTATGGAACTTGGAGACAACAAAAGCTATCCAGTGAAGGGCATTGGATCAACTTCCATAGAACTCAAGGATGTTAGCAACATCCACCTCAACAACATTCTATTTGTTCCAGGTTTGCACAAAAATTTACTTTATATTTCAAGCTTAGAAGATAAAGGAGATAGAGTAGCCCTCATCAATGGAAAGGTAGTTGTTTGGGGAAAGGACTCAAGCATAGATCAAGCTAATGTTTTTGGTATCCGTGAAAGAATGCTTTACAGATTAATATCTCTCGTAAACCAAGCCCTAGTTCAAACTAAGGTTAGTCCATGTGAACTTTGGGATCGAAGGTTTGTTCATCTACATTTCAAAATTCTTCCAACTTTATATTCCATAGTAGATGGAATCCCAAATCTAAAGGAAGTTCATGAAGGTGTCTGCAAGGAATATGCATTGGGTAAGAATACCAAGAGACCATTTGGAAGCAATGCTTCGTGGTCGAAAGAAATCTTGGACCTTATCCAATTTGATGTATGTGGCCCTATGACTCCAAAATCACTTGGAGGCCATCTATAGTATGTCACATTCATAGATGATCATTCAAGAAAGACCTGGGTTTACCTAATGAAAACCAAGGATGAAGTATTTATAATATTTCAAGAATTCAAAGCGGAAGTAGAGAACCTTACAGAGAGAAGAATAAAGATACCAAGATCTGATAATGGAGTAGAATATACATCTAAAGGTATTATAGCATTCTGTAAGGAGTCTAGGATTAAGAGGGAGTTGATAGTCCCATACAATCCCAAACAAAATGGAGTAGCAGAAAGAAAGAACAAATCCATTGAAGAAAGTGTAAAATCAATGTTACACGATCAAGATCTACCTAAGTTTCTACGGGGAGAGGCAACCAAGACAGCAATCTACATTCAAAATCAATGTCCTCACAGATCCCTAGAAAACAAAACTCCAGAAGAAGTGTTCACTGGGAAGAAGCCATTTGTAGATCATCTCTAAATCTTTGGGTGTCCTGTGTATATTCATATACCAAAGGGCAAAAGAAAGAAGCTAGATCCTTCTGGTATAAAGGGGACTTTTGTTGGGTATAGTAACTCATCAAAGGCCTATAGAATCTATATGAGAGATGGACATCACATTGAAGTTAGTCGTGATGTCATATTTGATGAGAGTATAAAATTCAAGAAATCAAAAGAACTTTCTATAGATTCTGATGACGAAGAACTTCCGATATTTGAGGAAGAAGTTGACAAGGGAGGATAAGAATCACACCATGAAGAAGAAGGGCCAAGTGAACATGTTCAACCCGTGGTCATTCCCGAAACAAGGAAAAGACCTAATTGGTTGAAATCTACACTACTTGATGCAGAAGGTCATTGGGCAGCACAAGGATCATTTAGAGAAAGGAAGAGACCTAAGAAATATTCTGGGTATGTCACATACATGACAAAATTAGAATCAGAACCATCCACCTTTGAAGAGGTTGTAGAACATCGAGAATGGAAGGATGCCATGAATGAAGAATCTCAATCTATAATGAAGAATGGAGTTTGGGAGATCGTACCTAGGCCCGAAGATAAATCTGTGGTTACTTCCAAGTGGATCTATAAGATCAAGCATGCAGCCGATGGAAGTATAGATAAGTAAGATTTGTGGCTAGAGGATTCTCTCAACTTGAAGGCATTGACTATGAAGAAACATTTTCTCCAACAACAAGATATACAACGATTCGATCATTAGTCTCTCTGGCAGCATCGATGGGATGGCACATCCACCAAATGGATGTCAAGATTGTTTTCTTAATGGCGCTATGGATGAAGAAGTCTATATAGAACAACCCTTGGGATTTGAAGTCAAAGATAGGAAGGCATATGTTTGCAGATTGAAGAAAGCATTATATGGCCTCAAGCAAGCACCAAAGGCATGGAATGCTAGAATGGATGCATACCTACAGAGAATAGGCTTCACAAAAGTTATGTTGACTCGAACCTTTATATTAAGGTTGTAAACAATGAACTTGTAATTATTCTTTTGTATGTAGATGATCTTCTCTTGACAGGTGTTGAAGGTCGAAATGAAGAATGTAAAAAGCAATTGGCAACAGAATTTGACATGAAAGATCTTGCGCTGATGCATTACTATTGGGGCTAGAAGTCTGGCAAGGACCAAATGAAATCTATCTCGGTTAAGGAAAGTATGTGATTGAGATTCTAAAGAAGTTCGACATGATGGACTGTAAAACTATGACCACTCAAATGATCACAAAATTGAAGAGACTAAGGAGTTCTGAATCAAGCCCTGTGGATCCTTCCAGGTATAGACAACTTGTTGGCTCATTGATGTACTTGGTGAATACTCGACCAAACATATGTTTTGCAGTAAATCTATTCAGTCAATTCCAAGTAGAGACAAAGCATGATCATTAGATAGCAGCAAAGCATATTCTGAGATATCTGCGAGGAACCACCAACTACTGTTTGAAGTATGATAGAAGGAATGATGTCCAATTGATTGGGTATACAGATTCTGACTGGAGAGGCAGTGAACAGGATGAAAGAAGCACTACGGGAGGATGTTTCAATTTGGGATACTCCATGATCTCATGGATGAGCAGAAAGAAAGACACCGTTGCTTTGAGTAGTGCTGAGGCTAAATATGTTGCAGCATGTGAAGTAAGCAGGGAAGCAGTATGGTTAAGGAAGTTGTTATCCAACTTGTTTGAAGGACCGATGAACCCTACAGTGATAGTTTTTTATAACACCAGTTGTATTCGTTTGTCTGGACCCAGTGTTTCATGGGAAGACAAAGCATATCAACAATAAGTATCACTATATTCAAGATCTAGAACAAAATTGTGTGTTGCAGCGACAGTATATCTCCATTGATGAGCAGGTAGTTGACATATTGACGAAATCACTTCCAAACAAGAAGCTTGTATATTTAAGGGACAAGCTTGGTTTGGTGGATTTGTCCTCCCTAATTGAGAGGGAGAGATAGACAAGACATTCTTGTCTTCACTTGGGAAGAAAGAATGGAGGATTGGGTAACCATCTAGCATTCGATACTATTTGAGAATGTGGTAGGGCATTCAAGACAAGAGTAGTTGTGGACCGATATTCTTGAGGATTAGCTACCCAACATAAGAATAGTCCAATGGGAGGTCATACTTTGTGAAAACCCGGGTGGGGTATGTACCTCGAGAGACAATGATGATGGTGTCTATATATCATTAGTCTCGCCAGCATTGTCCTCTGATCTTGTGGAGACATAGAGTTGTTAGTCAAGGCCTTGCTATGTGACAATGCTATTTATTATGATGCTAGACAGATGGGTTACCAATCTGACTCTTCTTATGAGATCTCTTCAGATTGAGAATGACCATGTACCTCTTATGAATACCTCCCTAGTTAAGAGGGAGTGTTGAAAAATGTGTAACTAGGTTCGGTCTTCATTAGTATGAAATGTATTCTTGTCAATGTAAAATGAAAAAGAAATAATAATTATTATTATTATTATTATTAGTATTGAAGCATGGGTTTCATGCTCAAGTTCTTTTATTTTATAGGTCAAGCACCCATTGAGTGCTTCTAGGGTTTGTCCTAGGTATAAGAACTCGTTGTCATATATGGAAGACCCTATGGGCACATTTCAAATTACAAAGAAAATTTTATTTTGTCTTGAAAGTGTCAAAATACCTGCAAGATCAAGTCGGCCTACATGAAGAGCCACATCCACCCTTGAGGAAGCCTATATATAAGAGGAACTCGTCCTCCAATTTGAATCACTCACTCTCTCATCTCTTATGCAAAGAAGACAAAAATTCGTAGAAGGAAGTGCGAAGAACAAAAGGTTAAATTAGTCGAAGTGTTTGGGTCTTTCTCTATTCTTCCGGAAGTGCAAAGTTAGGGTTTCCGCGCTGGGATAGTCTTTAGGTTCGATTTTGGAAGCAAGAGAGAAGGTCTCTTAGGGCATCTTGCTAGCCCTAAGACTCAAGTCAAGGCAAGTGAAGTCAAGAAGAACGTTGTTAGAGGGAGATCAAAGTCTCCTAGAGCAGCAGCAGCAATTGTTGGGGAGCAGAATTTCAAATCTACTGGGAGGTCGAAGATATTGTAGCAAGAGGTCGTGGAAGACCTGATCTTGGAGGGTATTTGTCTGAGTCTAGGTCATAGTATTCGTCAATTGAAAGATCTGAATGACAAGCAGAGATTTTCAGGTTTTCCCCTCAAGGGGAGGCGTTTTGGCCCTAGCTTGCAGCCTATATATTGTGTCATTGTTCTTACTGTTTTGGTAGTCGTTTCATGTATTGCACATTGGAATAATAACGAACAAGGCTAATAAGTAAAAGGTAACACAAACAGTTATCAAGCAAAGAGAATTAACATATTCATTGCCCTATTGAATTCTCAACAACCCATAGAGGGAAGATGATGAAATAGAGCATGTAATGTGCAGATGTTAGGGTCCCACCCTATCCCCCTTATTTATGTAGTGGGATCGAGTCATAGTAAAGAGTCAATAAAGCCCATATTAATAATTGTAAGTGGTTAACCCGCAATTAATGATGGGACCACAGTTAGTTGCAAATGGGCCATGGTATTAGATAGATGGTATTAATAAAACCCATGGTATTGATCCATGGTATTGCATGTATGAGTCATATATAAAGGATAGAGACTCCCTGCGAGGAGCATCGTGTCTTATTTTTGTATCGAGCTCTGCTCTATTGGAGGTTGCCCCCTCGAAGAGGCCAGTGAACATTGCTTTCTGAATAATAAAATATTTGTTGTTGTCTCTCACTATTCTATGTTCTGGGTATCTTTCTTCGCATATTCTGTATTTGGGTATCTTTTTGCAGGTTAAGAGCATAACAAGTGGTATCAGAGCACTTTCCAGGCCGATGGGATCTCCATTTCTTAGCAAAAAAAATTTTGGCTAGAGACGTGTTCCGGCGTCTTTAAACCACGGGATCTGTCGTTGAGCGCATAAACCTGCGGATTTGGGGAGGCATGCACGCAGGAAATACAAGAGGTGGTCACGCTTGTTGGACTCCCTTGTAACCCCTGTGGGTACCCCTTCGAGTAGTAGCGCATTAGACAGAACCGCGTACGGACTGTCTTCCAAGTACCTTCTGGGTATATCGGAAGCCCCTTAGCTCCTCTGCAACCTCGCCATAGATAAACCATCGGCCGTCTTGTTGCTACATTACACTGAGAACAGCACTCGGAGAGATTACTCGCCCGTACGATAGGGTAGTCGGGTTGTACGGCTAAGGGTACGATTGATCCTCCTTAGTTAGAGCCCTGAAACATTGGGCCGAGTACTACTGTCAGACCCTTATGTATATTGCGATCTGTAGCACTTGACACTCCTCGAGACCATAGTTCCCTTTTCTATCTTGGGATCACGCATCATCTCTGCCAGATCCGCTCGCGCAAAGGGGTGCAGCAGCAGCAGACATCAGTCCCGCAGTTCCGACCAGCCATTCCGATCTATTAGATCCATCAGATCCGCAGCAGCAATCTGTTCCGCCGCTCAGAGCTATCCGATCTGCCATTCAGATCTCTCAGATCCACCGAATCTGAGTAGTTGTGTGGGGTTCCTATACCGAGGCATGATTTTCGCAGGACTTTTGGCAGCATTGACATTTTGAGGATTCGGTTACTGTAGTATTCCTAAGGAAGGAGTGAAACTCCGTTAGGAGTTTTCAAAAAAAAGTGTCTGAAATCTTCCAGGATGCTTATTGGTGATCTAGCCCATCGGAATCAAGACGACGAGCTGAGCACGGTGGTACCATTCAATTCTTAGTGAAAAAAAAATTTTGGGCGGTCCCAAATTTCAAGAACATCAGGTCGGTGCATGGTAGAAACTAGAGCTCAAGCTATGGCCAATGAGAGGATGGACAAACTAGAACAAACCTTGCAATCCCTCCAACTTCAGCTTTACAGACTAACTAGCATAATCCCAAAGGGCAAGGAGGAAGCCCACGAGGAGGCGTATATTGGCAATGGACACAGTGAGGGTGAGTCTAGCCACTCTCTTCACCTCTGGGGCCCCCACCAATAATCCCGTCCGCGACCTCCCAAGTTGGATATGCATAAATTTGATGGTTCTCACCCGGTAGCATGGATAGCACAAATGGAGCAGTATTTCAATCTGAATAACATCTTAGATAATGAGACTCAGCTTATGGTGGGAAGCATGTACTTGGACACTGAAAGGTGGCAATGGCATCAACGTTGCAATGGACCGTTTGCGACTTGGACCACCTTCAAAAAAGCTCTTACAGACCGCTTTGACCAAGAATCTTCTTTTCTGGGTCGTCTTACTAAGCTCCAGCAAACTGGCACAGTGGATGAATATGTTACAGCGTTTGAAGCCTTAGCCTTCCGCACTAGGGGTCTCTCAGATGTGTTCTACACGGAATGTTTTATCAGCGGTCTTAAAGAAGCCATAAAAGCCCACGTTCTACTGCACCACCCTCCCACATGGATGGAGGCTTGCAAGGTAGCTCGTAACGTGGAACGTGCGTTAGCAGCCCAGTACAGTCGCCCAAATTTCACAGCTAAGGGTCACCCCCACAAGCTCACAGCACGACTCAAACACTTGAGGTTCAAAAGGTGTCACCTGCAGAAATGGCCGAAAGAAGAAAGCAAGGATTATGTTACTACTGTGATGAAAAATACTCTGCAGGTCATAAATGCAAGGAGCCCAATTTTTTTCAAATTGATGCCACTGATTACAGCTCATCGGAGGAAGATCCACCACTGGAGGAACATGAGGCGGTAGAAGAGGACAACCAAAAGGACAATGTCCCTGACGAACCCGTTATTTCGCTACATGCTTTGGTCGGGATTTCTTCACCTCAAACTCTCAAAATCAGAGGTTTTATTAAACATCGCCCAGTAGTAGTCTTGATTGATAGTGGAAGTACACATAATTTCATCCATCAAAAAGTCGCGGAAGCAGTGCATTGTTTTGTACGAGCAGTTTCTAACTTCCAAGTCCAAATTGCGGATGGGGGCACAATGAAATGTGAAGGCCGCTGTGAAAATGTCAAACTTCAAATGGGGGATTATCAGTTGAAGACCCACATGTTTGCCATACACATGGGAGGGTGCGACATTGTCCTCGATGCTGAATGGCTTCACACCCTTGGGCAAATCACAATGGATTTCCAGGAGTTATATATAAGTTTTAAGCAGAACAACTCCACACATACCCTCCGTGGACTCCAGGCGGGAGCTCCCTCTATCATCAGCTCGCATAGGATGGAAAAATTGCTAAAAAAGGGCCATCATGGAGCTCAATTTAATGCCATCCAGGCAGTCGAAACCAAGTCTCTACCGATTCATCCTGAGATGCAACAGATTTTAAATAACCATCTACTGGTCTTTGACAAGCCTCATGAGCTGCCACCCTCGAGAGGGGAACATGATCATAGCATCACCTTGGTTCCAGGGGCCCAACCCCCAAATGTGCGCCCATACAGATATCCGTTCACCCAAAAGAATGAAATAGAAAAAATAATCAAGGAACTTTTGGAAGCAGGTGTCATTCGTCCCAGCATGAGTCCTTATTCATCACCGATGGTCATGGTGCTCAAGAAATATGGGGAGTGGCGGATGTGTCCAGACTTCAGGGCCCTCAATAAGTTGACAGTGAAAGATAAATTTCCCATCCCGGTGGTTGATGATTTGCTGGATGAACTCAATGGGGCTCAATTCTTCACTAAGCTGGATCTTCGCTCAGGCTACCATCAAATTCGCATGAAGGAAGTCGACATTCCAAAGACTACTTTCCGAACTCATGAAGGCCATTATGAGTTCCTGGTCATGCCATTCGGTCTTTGTAATGCCCCATCTACCTTTCAGAGCCTTATGAACCACCTTCTCAAACCATATCTCAGGAAATTTGTCCTTGTCTTCTTCGATGACATCCTCATCTATAGTTGCACTTGGGCCGCACATCTTTAGCATGTAGATCTACTCTTGCAACTTATTTGTTAAGATGTCAAGTGTTCCTTTGGCATGGAAGAAGTCGAGTATTTGGGCCACATTGTGGGGCGTGAAGGTGTCAAGGTGGACCCCAAAAAGATCCAGGCAATGTAGGATTGGCCTCAACCTAAGACCTTGAAGAGCCTGAGAGGATTTTTGGGTCTCACAGACTATTATCGCAAATTTGTCCGCAATTATTGTCGCATAGGGAAGCCCCTCACTCAACTCCTGAAGAAAAATTCATTCTTCTGGAATGAGGATGCACAACAGGCATTTACAGCTCTCAAAAATGCCATGTGTTCCACTCCAATCTTAGCACTCCCTGACTTCACCAAATCTTTTGTCATTGAATGTGATGCTTCGGGTACGGGTATTGAGGCGGTCTTAATGTAGGAAGGGCGACCTTTGGCCTTCACAAGCCAACAACTAAGTGGAAAGAATCTGGGCCAATCTACCTATTAGAAGGAAATGATGGCCATTTTACATGCAGTAAAGACCTGGCAACCTTACTTATTGGGGCGACGTTTCCAAATCCGCACAGACCATCACAGTCTTAAAATATTTTTTAGAGCAACGCCTATCCTCCCCACAACAAAATAAATGGCTCGCCAGAATGCTGGGATATGATTATGAGATCATTTACAAGAAAGGACAAGAAAATAGTGTAGCAAATGCATTATCTCGCCAATTTGAGTAGGGAAGTACCCTGTTAGCAATTTCCCTTCCCATTCCAGAATGGATTGAAGAGGCTCGCAGGGAATGGTTTTCACATCCCGGGCTCCCCCAACTCATTTCTCAATTGCAGGCGGATCCAAATTCCACCAAGGGCTACTCGTGGCAAGATGAGATTCTTTGCTACAGGGACAGAGTCGTAATATCACCAACATCCACCCTCAAAAGTCACATTTTGGCAGAATTGCACTCATCCCCCATTGCAGGACATTCAGGCTTTCAGAAGACGTATGCTCGCACCAGAAGATCATTTTTTTGGACAGGCATGAAAAAGGACATCCTTACTTTTGTAGCAGAATGCGATGTCTGTCAACGCCACAAAGGGGAGACCGTCAAAGCACCAGGCACATTACAACCGTTGCCTATCCCGGCAGCAATATGGACGGAGGTTTCTATGGATTTCATTACAGGTCTTCCAAAGTCAAGAAACAAGTCAGTCATCATGGTGGTTGTGGACAAACTTTCGAAGTATGCTCATTTCTGCGCCCTACCCCACCCATTTACACCGACTTTGGTCGCTCAATCTTTCATGGATCAGTCAAGAAACAAGTCAGTCATCATGGTGGTTGTGGACAAACTTTCGAAGTATGCTCATTTCTGCGCCCTACCCCACCCGTTTACACCGACTTTGGTCGCTCAATCTTTCATGGATCAGATCTTCAAATTGCATGGCATGCCCACTTCTATTGTGTCTGATCGCGACCCGATCTTCACCAGTAATTTTTGGCAGGAACTCTTCAGGCTACAAGGCACCCAACTAAAACTCAGTACTTCTTATCATCCACAAACAGATGGTCAAACTGAAGCTGTCAACAAATGTCTGGAAACCTACCTTAGGTGTTTCACTTCAGAAAAGCAACATCTTTGGGTACAGTGGTTACCTCTGGCTGAATGGTGGTATAACACCAACTATCATGCCACCACCAAAATGACTCCCTATGAAGCAATATATGGTCAACTCCCTCCTTCTCCTACTTCTTATATCAAGGGGTGCTCAAAGGTACAAGCAGTGAATCAACTCCTACAAAACCGCGCAACCATGATCGCACATCTTAGAGAGAATCTTATCAAGCTCAAAACCGCATGAAGCAACAAGTCGACCAGCATCGCTCAGAGCGCCAATTTCAAGAAGGGGATCAGGTCTTTTTGAGGCTGCAACCATATAAGCAAACATCACTCAAAGACAAGGGTTGTCAGAAACTGTCTCCAAAATTCTACGGACCATATCAAGTACTTCAGCGCATTGGAGAAGTAGCCTACAAGCTGGCTTTGCCGCCTACTGCAAAAATCCATCCAGTTTTCCATATCTCATGCCTCAAGAAAGTGATTGGGAACAATTGCAGAATTCAAACCAGTCTACCTGAATTGGACGAGGAAGGGTCAATCTGGCTCCAACCTGAGATGCAACTTGGGAACCAGCCAATATTCTTCAGCAGTTTCCGTAGCTTCAACCTTGAGGACAAGGCTATTCTTAAGGGGGAGAGCATGTTAGGGTCCCACCCTAACCCCCTTATTTATGTAGTGGGATCGAGTCATAGTAAAGAGTCAATAAAGCCCATATTAATAATTGTAAGTGGTTAACCCGCAATTAATGACGGGACCACAGTTAGTTGCAAATGGGCCATGGTATTAGATAGATGGTATTAATAAAACCCATGGTATTGATCCATGGTATTGCATTACGAGTCATATATAAAGGATAGAGACTCCCTGCAGGAGCATCGTGTCTTATTTTGTATCGAGCTCTGCTTTACTGGAGGTTGCCCCCTCGAAGAGGCCAGTGAACATTGCTTTCTGAATAATAAAATATTTGTTGTTGTCTCTCACTATTCTATGTTCTGGGTATCTTTCTTCGCATATTCTGTATTTGGGTATCTTTTTGCAGGTTAAGAGCATAATAGCAGAGGGGAGTGAAAAATATGAAATGGGAAAACGGGAACGCGCTACCAAAATCAGGGTTTTCCAAGTAGTATCCATTCTGAAGCTACAAGCTAATAGCGGAGATCCCACAGGACTAGGATTGAGGATTAACCCCCCATTTAAGGTGAAGGAACAAGACTACAGTCAAAACCCCTCCTTCCAAGTCACCCAATAATCCATACCCAAGTGTGCCCAAGGAAAAACGAGCATAAACACTTGATTGTACAATGAAACACGTACCTTTAGGATTGGATGGCCGACCTTCAAACATGCGCTCTCGACAGATGGACGAGGGGACATATGATTGGCTCAGGGAGCGAAGATCAACTGGCACAATATTAGCTACACTAGTGGTTGTCAAAGGTTATTGGCTGTCCGCCGAAGACAAATCTAGGAGACAAATTTCTCCTATGGGGTCACCCACTGGTGGTGGGTAACAAGCCTTTAACTCTTGAAACTTAACAAAAGTTGCACTTTTATGCTTCATCAAATGCACGAAGATCTATAATAGTAAAACCTATACAGTGCGTGGAGAAAAAATATATTATTGAAGATGAAGACTATTATTCTCCACAACCCTATTACAATAAGCCTCCCAAGACTCTTCCATCATCCAACTCTACACAACCTCACAATGGACTAATTGAAAAATACCTCTAGATCCCCTCAATATATAGGCCTCCAGTGAGAAGATCACTTCACCTAATGTATGTGGGATAAAGAAATCTCACCTGCCAAGCCCATATTCAGCCACAATGACACATAAGTGGTTATTTTAAAGTAACAAGGGCCGCACCACTTTTATGCTTCATCAAATGCACCAAGATCTATAAAAGTAAAACCTATACAGTGCGTGGAGAAAAAATATATTATTGAAGATGAACACTATTATTCTCCACAACCCTATTACAATAAGCCTCCAAGACTCTTCAAGCATCCAGTTCTACACAACCTCACTATGAACTAATTGAAAAATACCTCTAGATCCCCTCAATATATAGGCCTCCAGTGAGAAGATCACTTCACCTAATGAATGTGGGATAAAGAAATCTCACTTGCCAAGCCCATATTAAGCCACAATGGCACATAAGTGGCTATTTTAAAGTAACAAGGGCCACACCACTTTTATGCTTCAACAAATGCACCAAGATCTATAGTAGTAAAACCTATATAGTGCATAGAGAAAAAAATATTATTGAAGGTGAACACTATTATTCTCCACAACCCTATTACAATAAGCCTCCAAGACTCTTCAATCTTCCAGCTCTATAAGACCTCACTGTTGAAAATAATAGTGAGAAAGGGTTCCTTGATTTGTGCCTTAATCAAAAGGACCACAACGAGTTCCTCTTTAGCATGCTCGAATTCCTATAAGTTAGAAACCAATTCCTATAAGTTAGGAGCTAATTCCTAGAAGTTAGGACAATTTCATAAGATTTAGGATGAGTTCCTACAAATTAGTATGAGTTCCTATAATTTAGGATCAGCTCCTAAAAGTTAGGAGTTATAAGCAATTAACTAATGTGTTAAAGTGGAAGGTCAAGTTATTAGTCTTCTAGTGCGAGTTAATTGAGGAAAAGAGCGTTTGTTTGAGTCTCAAGTCCTTGATTTGAGATAGGACAAGTTGCATTAGTTAACTCATGCTAAATCAATCACAAAAGCAAAGTCCTTAATTAGAAACTCAGTGAACTTAGCCATTCGAATTTCTTTAAAAGGAGGAATGAAGGCACAATTTGATCATTGTCTTGTAAGCACGAGTTGGTGAGACAAGACAATAGAGCTCATGGATTTGTGAGAAGGTTGCACAAGTTTATGTGCGAAGCTTGTGAGAGAAAGGTGTGCCAAGAGAAGTTTGTGCGCATTAATTTATGAGGCAAGGATCAGTAATCTTGCAAGGGTTTCAAGCATGGTTCAAGGCAGGAAAACAAGGTTGTTTTAGGATTGAAACAGTTGTATTTGTATCAAATCTATTGCTCAGTTTTTCTCGATAAAATTTTGAAGCAAGCAAGGGTTTTCCTAGTTGGGTTCCCTAGAAAATTGTTGTGTGAATTTGTGTAATTATTTATGTTCTATTCCACTAATATTTGGTAGAGAAATTTTGTGTACATTTGGAAAAAAAATTGTTTTCAGATTGTTCATATTAGCATAACAGAATTTCGTGGAAATTCTACATGGTCTCAAAGCTAGTGGGCAATTTGTTGAAGACCCTAAGAGCAAACAATCTTGGAGGAGAAGGAGAGCAACAAGTGGGCATATTTGTTTCAGCAAGGCATGAAGTCTTTATAATAGAGAAGTGATGGTTGAGCAAGAGCAAGATAGAGCTCTCAAGATGAAGCCTCAGCTAGTATCTTAGTTTCAGTCTAAGCTAGTTGGCAGTTGGGCCGACCAGCAGGATGATGAGGAGCATAGCCCAAGGCAAGTGGAGGCAACCACTCAGTCAAAGACTCCCAGTATAGGGAGAGTTCGAGCCAAGTGGGCAAAGGATTTGGTTAAGGGAGATCAGAAGAGGGTTGAGTCCCCAAACATCAAGAAGCAGACACAAAGGTACACAGGGTACATGGCACTTATGGCTAAAGTAATGGACTCGCAGAGCATGGTGGTAAAGAACAGGTCTTCAAAAAGGTTCCATAGAAGAATGCAAGGAAGTCTTCTAGTTCAGAGGGAGCAGCTGCAGCAGTGGAGAACTTAGTAGTGTTGGAGATAGATCCAAGTAGACGAGGTTCTTCAAGGAACACCTTCCTCGCTAAGAGGGAGTGTTGAAAATAATAGCGAGAAAGGGTTCATTGATTTGTGCCTTAATCAAAGGGGCCACAACGAGGTCTTCTTTAGCATGCTAGAGTTCCTATAAGTTAGGAACAAATTCCTATAAGTTAGGAGCTAATTCCTAGAATTTAGGAGCTAATTCCTAGACATTAGGACGAATTCCTAAGATTTAGGATGAGGCCCTACAAATTAGGACGAGTTACTATAATTTAGGATCATTTCATAAAAGTTAGGAGTTATGAAGCAGTTAACTGATGTGTTAAAGTGGAAGGTCAAGTTATTAGTCTTCTAGCGTGAGTTAATTGAGAAAAAGAACGTGTGTTTGAGTCTCAAGTCCTTAATTTGAGATAGGACGAGTTGCATGAGTAGTTAACTCATGCTAACTCAATTAATCACAAAAGCAAACTCCTTAATTAAAAACTTGCTAAACTTAGCCATCCGAATTGCTTTAAAAGGAGGAACGAAAGCACAATTTGATCATTGTCTTGTGACCACGAGTTGGTGAGACAAGACAATAGAGCTCACGTGTTTGTGAGAAGGTTGCACAGGTTTTTGTGTGGAGCTTGTGAGAGAAAGGTGTGCCAAGAGAAGTTTGTGCGCATAAATTTAGGAGGCAAGGATCAAAAATTTTGCAAGGGTTTCAAGCTTGGTTCAAGTCAGGAAAACAAGGTTATTTTCATATTGAAACAAGTAGTATTTGTATCAAATCTATTGCTCAGTTTTCCTCCATACAATTCTGAAGCAAGTGAGGGTTTTCCTAGTTGGGTTCCCTAGAAAATTGTTATGTGAATTTGTGAAATTATTTATGTTCTATTCCACTACTATTTGGTAGAGAAATTATGTGTTTATTTGAAAAGAAAATTATTTTCAGATTGTCCATATTAGCAAATCAAAATTTCATGGAAATTCTACATGGTATCAAAGCTAGTGGGAAGTTTGTTGAAGACCCTAAGAGTTGACGATCTTGGAGGAGCAGGAGAGAAGCTAGTGGGCAGATTTGTTTCAGACAGGGACAGTCTTGAGCAACAAGGCATGAAGTCCTCAGAATAGAGAAGTGATGGTTGAGTCAGAGCAAGATAAAGCTCTCAAGATGAAGCCTAAGCCAATATCTCAGTTTCAGTCTAAGCTAGTTGGCAGTTGGGCCGACCAGTAGGATGATGAGAAGCATAGCCCAGGGAGAGTCGAGGCAATCACTCAGTCAAAGACTCTCAGTATAGGGAGAGTTCGAGCCAAGTGGGCAAAGGATTTGGTTAAGGAAGATTAGAAGAGAGTTGAGTCTCCCAACATCAAGAAGCAGACACATAGGTACACAGGGTACATGGCACTTATGACTAAACTGGTGGACTCACAGAGCATGGTGGGAAAAAATAGATCTTCAAAACGGGTTACATAGAAGAAATCAAAGAAGTCATCTAGTTAAGAGGGAGCAATTACAGCGACAGAGAACTTGGTAGTGTTGGAGACAGATCTAGGTGGACGAGGTCCTTCCAAGAACAACTTCCTCACTAAGAGGGAGTGTTGAAAATAATAGCAAGAAAGGGTTCTTTGATTTGTGCCTTAATCAAAAGGGCCACAAGGAGTTCTTATTTAGCATGCACGAATTCCTATAAGTTAGGAACTAATTCCTATATGTTAGGAGCTAATTCCAAGAAGTTAGGACGAATTCCAAAGATTTAGGATGAGTCCCTACAAATTAAGATGAGTTCCTATAATTTAAGATTGTTTTCTAAAAGTTAGGAGTTATGAAGCAGTTAAATGATGTGTTAAAGTGGAAGGTTGGGTTATTAATCTTCTAGTGCGAGTTAATTGAGGAAGAGAATGTGTGTTTGAGTCCTTGATTTGAGATAGGATGAGTTGCATGAGTAGTTAACTCATGCTAACTCAATCAATCACAAAAGCAAACTCCTTAATTAGAAACTCGGTAATCTTAGCCATTCAAATTGCTTTAAAAGGAGGAACGAAGACACAATTTGATCATTGTCTTGTGAGCACGAGTTGGTGAGATAAGACAATAGAGCTCACGAGTTTGTGAGAAGGTTGCACAAGTTTATGTGTGGAGTTTGTGAGAGAAAGGTGTGACAAGAGAAGTTTGGGCGCATAAATTGAGGAGGCAAGGATCACCAATCTTGCAAGGGTTTCAAGCTTGGTTCAACGCAAGAAAACAAGGTTGTTTTCAGATTGAAACAAGTTGTATTTGCATTAGATCTATTGGTTAGTTTTCCGCAAGGGTTTTCCTAGTTGGGTTCCCTAGAAAATTGATGCGTGAATTTGTGTGAATTTGTGCAATTATTTATGTTCTATTCCGCTGCTATTTGGTAGAGAAATTGTGTCTACTTGAAAAGAAAATTGTTCATATTAGTATATCAGAATTTCATGGAATTTCTACACTCACAATGAATTAATTGATAAATACCTCTAGATCCCCTCAATATATAGGCCTCCAGTGAGAAGATCACTTCACCTAATGAATGTGGGATAAAGAAATCTCACCTGCCAAGCCCATATTAAGACACAATGAACCACACAAGTGGCTATTTTAAAGTAACAAGGGCCACACAAGTGATCCCATAAAGAAGAATGATGCCCCAATAGATGTACATAAATCCTTCAACAATGATGACTTCAAATGTTACAAAAATGCCATCACAATGGCACTAAGTACATCAACAAATGCGACCACTAGATATGCATATTTGATTGCTCTCTCTCTCTCTCTCTCTCTCTCATACGCACACATCTCACACCCACACAAATGTCCCATGAAGGAGGGGAAAGTCGACAAAGGAATCATACTCACAATGGCACCATGGGATCATTTTACCTTTTGTATTAAGATGTATTCTTTTTATAGATATCATAATTTTGCCTTGGTAGATGATCATATATCCCCAAAACAAGCTTTATTTTAAATGTAACTAGAGTATACGTGTGCCAATATGTCACCTGCCATTTTATTGTAACAATATGTGATATGTTTTAATCAAATAAATGAAACCTTTTACAAATTGAAGAAAAAATAAAAAGTACATGTAATTAACAACTACTAAAATTTTAAAGACATTGATATGTTGGATTAATTGTAAAAATTATCTAGAATTGGAGAGGGAGATTGTGGGGAGGATGGAGTTGAGGATCTCTATACGAGTTCTGTCACGGTTTAGGGTTTCCTGCAAGTCCCTGAAGCACATTTACAACTAACATTATGGAACCCCACCGCTCTTACCTACCCGTATGCCTCTGCTATTACTTGTCTGTGTATGCCGACAATCGGTTACGGTTAACACATCCTCTCAGCCGTTTAGCCTCTCGTGCCCCTCCCTGTTCCTTACTATTCTAGGTCATTCAACGACGGGCTCCCCAACACTCCGAAGGCAGCTGGCGCGGGTTTTTAGTGACAGTTATGGAGAATATAGTTGATTATTCAGCGGACCATTTGGAGGGAATCTATATTTGGACACATCCTCATTCATCCCTGGCAGGCGTTTCCTCCCTTGATTGTGAACTCTTCGAGGTCGTCTAAGTGCCGCCATCTATCTCGGGGTCCAAAAGCTCGGTTATCACCCTCCAAGAAATCAGCCCCAGCCTGCCTGACCTCACGGATCAGCCTCTCTCGCCCTCTACTCTCCAGTTTGTGGATCATCCTCCAAACCCTAGCAGCGAAACCCTACTAGCGGGACCCGGCCCTTTCCCTCCCTCGACTGGCTCTCGGGCCTCCTCAATTGCTCAATCCCTCAATCCTATGTCTCAAGCTGCTGCCGATCATCCCTCGCTGCCTCTTCTTGCCCCCCCATCTGGTAACCTCACTAGAATTCCTCCCTTATCTAGTGTCTTCACCTTGGCGCCTAACCCGGACTCTACTATCCCTAGAACTAGCCCCCCTTCGACTGACTCTCAGCAACCCTCACCTGATGATTGGACTAGACCAACAACAAAAAAAAGAGGTGTTTGAAACCTAAGGCCTGTGAGGTCTTCCTTAAGCTAACCGAGGACACTCAATTGTGCGATTCCATGGACATCGCAGATAGGGTTTTGGTGGGCCGTGCCATGGCACACAACTATACTGCGGCAAGACTGAAGCAATGGGCAACTGAGGTATGGGGTCATCACCTGGCTGAACCTCCTTCCGTCCAAACTTTTGTCAAGGGATGGTTTGCCCTACATTTTGCCAGGGTCGAACACACAAATTGGGTGCTCTCAACCGTCTAGCACATAGAACAGGCGCCAGTGCTCCTCCACAGATGGACTCCCCTGTTTGATCCTGAACAAGAGCGGCTTGAAGTTGGCCCCCTCTGGGTCTATCTTCCTTGGTTACCATTACAATTCTGGTCTGAGGACGTCTTCAGACGTATTGGGAATGCACTTGGCACTTACTTAGAACATGACAAATCCTACCTCACTACAGGGAAGATGGCCTACGCCAGGGTCCTGGTACATTTGGATACCACTGACGGATTACAGGAGTTCATCACTATCCAATGGAGGAATTTCTCTCGGCGGCAGACATTGGATTATGAAGGAGTTCCCTTCAGATGCAAAAGATGCCATAAGGTAGGGCACCTATTTCGGGATTGCCCTCTTAATGGCAAGGCGCGCACAGGGGGTTCTGGAAGGGTGATCCCACCAAAGTCACCACCGAAGCCGGGAGAACAACCCCCTGGAACAGACTCAGAGGTACAAACGGAGCTAGCTACTGAAAAGAAGAACCCCACACAAGCAACCCCGAAGAAGCGAGGCAGACCACCTCTTCGGCCACCCTCTCCTCCTCTCACAAGGGCTAGGGCGACCGCCGGGACTGCGGATGCTTCAGGTAAGAACTCTCCCTCTGCATTTTTTCCTCATCTGCTCTCTAATGCAAATGGTAATGTTTCTTCTGCTTCTGGCATTATTCATGGCTTGGTCAGACTCTCTCTGCCCCCTTCCTCTTTGGCCTCCTCCCTTGGCCCCCCCTCATCTACTTTCTCTACCATTCCCCCTTCGTTCCTGGATCCCCCTCCTCTAAACCCTTCTGCACCTGAGTTGGGGCCTCCCTCCCCACGATATCAGACCCGATCCAAGGCAAAAAAACAGGCCCTGGACCACATTGGATTAGATCTGATTGCTTCCCACCTCTCCCCTAAACTCCCTTGTGGTCGACCCTCGTCTCTCTCCAAAGCACAGAGCCTGGCTGGAGATGAGATTGCTTCTGCCAAACAAGCAACCATTCATGGGGCACTTAGAGCACGGACCCCCCATGAAGATAGTCTCCTTCAACTATAGAGGGCTAGCTAGGCCCGATAAAAAACTAGCACTTCAAAGAATGATAGTCGCAGAACCGGTGGATGTCATCTTTTTACAGGAAACCCTAGGAACAGCGGAAGCTATCACTCACCTTCTAGAATCAATGCTCCCCGGATGGAAATTTCTTCGCCTTGATGCCAATGGAAGATCTGGTGGAATCACCTTAGGCTTCAACCCACACACCATTATTCTCCACAATTGTTGGGGTGGATGTGGGCATATTGGGGCGGATTTATTCATAGCTGACCTGGGATTGGAAATTCGGTTTTACAATGTGTATGGGCCTTGCCACCATCATCCTGAATTTTGGGATCATCTCTTGAGCTCTAAGCTTCTTCAAAAGGAATACCTTATCATGGGAGGTGATTTAAATTTCTCCTTAGGCCATTCTGAATCATGGGGACACCGAGCTCAGAGAGATCCCCTATCTGATTACTTTGAGAATGCTCTGGATGCACACAACTTGATAGATATCCCCTCTGCAAAGATGCAACCCACCTGGAGGAATAATAGGATTAGGGATGACAGTCTAGCCCGCAAACTTGATCGATTCCTGATCAGGGAAAAACTGCTTGACCATGGTTATAATCATAGACAATGGGTGGGGTCGGGAGGCATCTCTGATCATTTCCCTATTTATATGGAAAACTGTGTTGGGCAGGGGAAGCCTAAGGGGCCATTTAAATTCTTCTCTGCATGGTTAAAAGATGCTTCCTATATACGCACGGTCACAGATTTTTGGAAGAGAAATCCCCCAGATGCTGGAGGAAACATAGCTAAAGGTTTTGCTCACAATCTCACCGAGCTGAAGAGGCTTTCTAAAATATGGGCACACAACAAGAGGGTCAAGGATGATCAAACCCTGAGGCAGGCAAAAAGAGAAATAGCAAAATTTGAAAATGATCAGGGGGGTTATACAACTCCATCGAACACAAGCAAAAAATCACCTCTTACTATGCAACCAGAGGGAAGCTTAGAGATTGAGGAGCAGGGCGATCTGGATGCAAGAGGGTGACGATAACACTAAATTTTATCACAAATTTACAAATGGGAGGAAAGCAATAAACTCCATCTGGCAACTCTCGAATGAACGAGGAAAAACTGTAAACACTTTCCCCCAGCTGGCTTCGTTGGCATCCTCTCATTTCAAAAAGATTTACAGAGCTCACCCTGATGTCAATCTAGCTGAAATAATTCAAGTAGCTCAGCTTTTTCCATGCTTTGTGGAACAGGAGGATGCCAAGGATCTGACTATGGAAGTCTCTCTAGAGGAACTGGAAGCCACTCAAATGTTTTATGAAAGATAAGAGCCCTGGGCCAGATGGGTGGTCGATAGAGTTCTATCTAGCTTTCTTTGAGATTCTGGGTGTAGACCTCCTCAAAGTCATTGAGTACTCCAGACTTAACGGCAGAATGCATGCTCCCTTCTCCTCAACCTTCATTGCACTCATCCCCAAGACCGATAAGCCGACCACTTTTGATGACTACAAACTGATTTCTTTATGCAACTGCATTTATAAGATCATGGCCAAAATTATAGCCAACAGACTGAAACCTATCTTATCCAATCACATATCTCTGGAGCAATTTGCCTTCCTACAAGATCGCCAGATTCATGAAGCTGTGGGAATAGCTCAGGAGGTATTGCACTCTCTACATGTCAAGAAAATCAAAGGTATGATTCTTAAGGTAGGTCTCTCAAAGGCTTTTGACAGAGTTTGTTGGTTGTACTTAAGAATGATGTTAACCCACCTGGGTTTTCCTTTTGCTTTTATTAAATGGATTATGAGTTGTATCACTAATATACCATTCAGTGTTCTGGTTAACGAAAGCGCATCTCCATTCTTTCATTCTGAAAGAGGCCTACGCCAAGGGTCTTGATATTTCTCAATGGAGGCATTGGGGACTTGACGAATATGAGGAATATATTCTCCCTATTCAAATCAACCATTGGAATGACTATTAACTGCACCAAGTCTACTTTAACAGCGGCAGGATGCTCCCAGCACGAAATCCATTATGCTCTTCAAAGATTTCAATTCTCCCATCTAGGTCTGGAGGAGGGTCTCAAATATCTGGGATACAAGTTGAAACCTTTGGGTTACAAAACAGCAGACTGGACCTGGCTTATTGCAAAGATGGAAAAGAGACTCAACATCTGGTATCATAAATATCTATCCAGGGCAGGCAGGCTTGTTCTTATTAAAAGTGTACTGGAGGCCACCCCGGTCTATTGGATGACCCTGGCATGGATTCCCAAGGGCATTCTCTCTAGGATACAGGCCTTATGTTGCAGATTCCTTTGGAAGGGTAGTTAGACGGGGAAAATTTTTGCATGGGTCAAGTGGGATGCTCTAAACCTGCCAAAAAAATGGGGTGGTTGGGGGATTAAGAAGCTAGAGGATTTCTCCTCAGCACTGGCAGCAAAACTTGGTTGGCAGCTCATTACTACTAGCAGTCTTTGGACAAAGGTGGCTGTCTCCAAATACATTGCCCCACTACAAGTGATGGACTGGCTTAGACTACCTCAAAGGCTCTCCACAGGGATCTCAATAATATGGAAGGCGGTCATCAAGTCTATGGACTCCATCAGAGCAGGTATTACTTGGAAAATACAATATGGATCGGCTATGAGGATTGGGCTGGACCCATGGATTGGTTGTGGTAATGCTCACAGGCTGCCAATAGAACTCACAAACCACCTCAATGCAGCGAATATCACTCACATTAGTCACATCGCAAACTCTGAGCATACCACTTTATTTCAACAAGCATGGAGATCGGCTCATCGTCTGAATATCCCACATCAGTGGTATCAGACCTGGAATGATTATATCGAGGCTCTTAAAGAAGCACCCATCCGAATAAGTGAGGGTGAAGATGAGGTAATCTGGGCTCTTTCAAAGACCAGGAGATACTCTCCAAAGGAAGGCTACCTTGTTTTGGCTGAATCTCGCAGACCTCTAAACATAGAGTCATGGTGGCAGAATCTTTGGAAATTAAAAGCACCTCCCAGATGTAGACTCCTTATGTGGACAATCTTAAAAAACAAAATCCCCACCGGAGACAACCTCCTCAAAAGTTCTCAATATGGTCCATATTGGTGTTGTCTCTGTAAATGTTGCAATGAATCAGTCCCTCATCTAGTTATAGAGTGCACAGTGGCACAAGAACTATGGCAATCTCTTTTAACATCGGTGGCACCACAATGCAGGTGGACGGGAGCATCTATCACAGAAGCATGGACCGATTGGTGGACTAATGCCATCCCGACCAAGCTTAGGAACCTACCTCTCCTTGCTTGCTAGGCTCTCTGGATCGCAAGAAACAGACTCATTTTTCAGAACATCGCCCCACACTGGCCCTCCATTGCTGCTCGTGTTTTCTCTGATTTCGCCCTCCTTCTGGATGACACCGAACTCCCCAGATCCAGTATTACTGAAACAGAGTCTATTAATCATCGGTTTCCTTGGGCCTACTTTGACGCTCCGCCTAGGAGGGAGGATGTGGTGGGGGCGCCATTCTTCATTTATCTGTTTCCCACCAATACAACATTCAAATGGGATTAGGGAGGGGAACAAATAACTTTGCTGAATTAACCACCGCAAAATTTATTGTGCAATTTGCTTTGGATAAACATTGCAGAGATCTACAATTATTTGGGGACTCTAAAGTTGTTTGTGACTGGTTAAACAAAACTACTAGATGCTCTGCTTTTTCATTGAGACATATTCTGGATGAGGCTCTGTGACTTATCTCTTATTTTGACTCTTTTACATGCCATCATATCTACAGGGAATGGAACACAGCTGCCGACAGACTATCCAAGGAGGCTGCGGACAGGCCTCCAGGCACTTGGTTAATTCAGGAACAGAGGGAAGGCGCTCATTACCAATACTTCCATCGGCCATATATGGACATAGCTGTATAGCACCAGCTCAATGGCAGCCAGGACTACTTCATAAGTTTTTTTGTCGTCAGTCATTATTCCATCTGTAAATATACATATTTTCTCTTGAAATGCTCAGCACTATTCAAGTGCTGGACTACTTATCTGGTAAATTATTATACAGTATATTACATGACATTGATGCCTCCCTGCGTGGACATAAGGCATCAATTTTTTTGAACAGTTACACACCTGAACTTTATTTTTGGACAGGCAGCACCTCTCTTATAGCATATGCATCATGCATTTACAACATGTAATTTTCCTTCCTTAATGAAAGTTACGATTTTTCCAAGGGGAAAAAAAACAACTACTAAAATTTAGAAGATAATAGAAAATCAACACACAAATGTCTGATATGAGCATGGCATTTGATGTGGAAAGCTTATCAAGACAACTACACGGGTGAGAACATAGTTAAAAGTGTTGTTAAAACGTTACGAGTCAACAGAGCTCAGCTCAAAGCCAACTAAATCAAACAAAAAAGAGATTCTACCCACTCTACAAGTTTTCCATGATTCAGTAAGTTTAGTGAGTAATGCCAAAAATGGAATATTTAACAAATTGCCAACTTAATGTTAAAATATTCCCAGGCTAATGTCAATTTTTTTTTCGTTTTCTTGAAATGTCAATTTATTATGACAAGTGATATGAAAACTCTGTTTTTGGGTTAGTGAGTCATTGTCGAGCCCCAAGTGTCTTTAAGTCCTTGATTTTTCGTGAGGGTATTAAGGATAACTAAATTAGATCTTCCAATCACTCTTCCACTCTGCCAGCAATCTCTAGAAATTTTTGCATGATTTTATTCCAATTAGAGTCTGAGATTTAACTCCAATTGTTTTCTAAATTACTTGTTCTATGCAGTTTGAAAGGTCATTTCCTCGGTAGTAAAGATATCTTTGAACTCCCTTGCTAAATTCAAGCTCTATTGAAAACAGTGAAGTAGAGATGTTTTCAACAGGAATCATGATTGTGTTCCTACTCAGATCAAATATAATAATGATCAAAATCTCCACGATCCAGGTCATGAAAAATGCAGGCGTTTGAGACGCAAGAAAATGCAACCATATTTATCAAATACATTAGAACAGAAATCACTTTGGAAACACGAAGAGCAATTAGATACGTAAGAAGTATCTTACATTCCTCCACAAAGGTTAAGGCTTTTCTGGATGGAGAACTGAAGTGAAAAACTGATACTCAACCCTCAAAGATGAAGGTTACTAAATATTGTAAACTCAAGTACAACAAGGACATCGTGATGTCAAGTTCATAGATAAAAATTAATAAATATTATCAAAACAAATAGAAAGAGAGCAAGGTGATGCACACCGAGAAAACTACTGTTTGCCACCTGAGAAGTTCTGTGCAGCTAGCACTAGCTGCAATACCAAGTACAACCATCTTACAAGACAAATACCTCTATGTAAACTATAAAAAAAAAAAACTTACTAACCAGCAAATATTAACCATGAATCATCTCAAAATCATAGCTCCATATAGAAGCAAAGACACTAGCATTTTGAACCCAAAATCTACTGCATGATCCCAAAATTTCCCCGATGGAAAGGGATAATATTTGAAAGCTTTAGTCTGGAGACAACAGAAATGTGAACGGAAGGAACGTGCATGGTCTTGTCAAAAATTATCAACTACCAGGCCATGCTTTAGGCTAGAAGCCAACTTACAGTAAACCACTTACCAAACCTTACTCTAACTCTGCAAAGGACAAAGGGCTCAAATAAGCTTTGTTTCAGGTTTGCCAAGTAGGCAATGGTTTTGCAAGTTATACAACTAAACTGTGTGGAAGTTATAAAAGGTTTTCCTTGATTCCCAAAACATATTGTGACATAGAAAAACCAGTGATAAACAAGGATGCATTCCTGATGTCAGGGGGCACGCTCCCCACACACCCGGGGGATGTGGGTATTCCAAGGGGGGCATTCGCCCATGTCTCCTTTTGCAGGGAAGCACAAGGAAATGCAATAGGGAACATCCTCTCAAAAAATGAGATGATTCCATGCTCTCGTTTTTTATCAAAACCCACAGTTTTCAACACCCCCCACCTCCCCAGTAATTGCTGGTAATATTAAGAGTGAAATTCTCCCATGCTCTCTTTTTACCGGAGTGCTGTTTTGAACCCCACCTCCCTGGTAATTACGGGTAATATTAAATAGTTGAAGTTTTCCTTCTCTATCCTTTTACATTCTCCTTTTATCTTTCCTGTGTTATCCTTTTAAATTTCTAACACTACCAATAATTGTTCCAAGATGTTTGAAAGTGGTTCCGACTTCCAATTTCATTGGACTTTATATGGAGAAAGCAAAATTTCATATCCCATCCAAAATTTCGCAAACCTAACAATTGTCAGGAATGGCAGGATTGCAGCATTTTCATTGCATTATATGATTGGCATTTAATCAAGAGCATCAAGCCCTCTATGTACTGCAATGTTGTTGGTGTTGATTGTTGAACTCCTCTGTCGTGATTTTAGCAAAAATGTACGCTTCACTCAAGCCAAAACCACTAAATAGGCATTTTAACTTTTTTTCTGCCATGTTTAAAAGCTTGGAATAGGTAGTTTCATCAAAATTAGACAGTTTTGACTGATGTCCTCGAAGGATCAAAGTGGAGGCAGAGAATAGAAAAGGAAACAAAGGATGATACTAATGATGGAGATCCCAATATAAGAGATGATTTTGATGGTAGCATGATGGTTTTTGGACCCTAGAGGCTATTAAAAGCCTCAATGTCTAAGTAATTCATTTCGGATATATATCATGATTCGCATTGGTGCCATTTTGCTATAATCACCATTAATGCTTGCCATATTAATGAGATATATATTAAATTTTGCATATTTATGTAGTTTTTAGTAACTCAATTCACCAGCCAATTCCAATCCCATACTAGTCAGACCTTGACTGGTTCCGATTCTGCAAAGTTTGGTTACATGTAATGATGAAAGTTGTTGGAACATTGTTATGCATAAGATTTCAATAAATTATGTTCCAGTTTTCATTTATTTTAATTTATATTTATTACTCTTTTAGGCACGGTCCACCGTATATCAAGGACCCCAATGTCACCTAATGTTCCCTAGAATTTGGGGGTTGCTTCCACGCATCCCTAGGATGCATTTCCTCACTCCCTCATCCCAGAAATTTGGTTGAACATTGAGAAAAAATGACACTCATCCAGTGAACCAACCACTCAATGAGTTCATGAACAAGCTACTATTGAGTAAAGGCACCTCTAAATGTCAAGGTGAGCTATAATGAACAGCAATATTCTACGTGAAACATGTTAGAAAGTAAAGAATGGGAGAATAATGAACAAGGGATCAGTAGAAAGAATCACAAAAAAAAATTCCACCTACTTCTATACAACCATTCCTTGGATGAAGGGAGACTGGGGAAATTTTTGTGGCTGAAACTAATGTATCTAGTTAAAATATGGTTATGTGAAGTTACATAACATTTTTCTAAAGGTCAGACTGCTAGTAGATGACTTCAAAACAAGGAAGCATTGTGTAAGGAATTGTTTTACAATATTAAACATTCATATTTTACAGAGGAAATAATGCCTACTTACCAATGGTTGGCACATTCTGTCAAATTATACTACCATCTTGGTAGTACCAAGACATTTTCAAAGAAATATGCTGGCAGGTGCAGAAAATAAAATAAACATCTTGTAATCAATTAAGCTTATTTCACTAACAAAGAAGCCCTCTCACCATCAAATATAATACACAACCCAGCATTTATCAAAAAATGCTGAGAAAGCATCAAGATTAAATATCCTTACTTCGAAAAAACACCAGACAGGAAATCTGATACTCTTGAGTAAGAAACATTGTATTGAAAAATTAATGTTTGCTAAATCTAAGACTTGCTGATTTAGAAATACAAGACGCTACACATGAATAGTCAACAATTTCAGACCTGTGTACAAAGCAGCTAATACCTTGGAATCTTCAGAATTCCTCATTAGTGTTTCATTTTTATCACACTAAATTCATATAGATTTCAATTTTGTGATATACAAACCCACACAAAAAACATTGATCTAATCGTGAATCACACCAGTTATGGTGGATCACACTCCTGCGGAAGAATGAGGCCAGATCAGACCAAATTAATCATAACTGGCATTCAAGAACTTCAAAAGCTCACTCCTGTTGTTCTCAGCCAATTTGTCTTCCTTTGTTTTGTCAACCTTCAGAAGAATCTGCAAAAAGGAGATAAGATGATGAAATTCTAGCGTAGAGATAAAATGACACACTAATAAAAGTCATTAAATTCACTATAAAAAGGAAGAAAAACCCCAACGCAGATCTTGAAACATCCAAAGACATTGAAAATCTCTAGCATAAAACTAAATAAATACAATTTTATCAAAATTAAATAATAACATGCAGAATGACCATATCCCGGGGTTAGGAAAACTACTAACTGAACAGTATTTGAGGATAGAGCAGGAAGAATATTGCAAACATCATATCAAGGCCCAATTGATAATAATAACTTTAAAAAGGCGTGATTTTAAACATAACCTTTTTTCCAGAGACCGCACTGCGTCTCACATTATCTTCTTTATCCCGCCCAAGGAACTGAATTACATTTGACAAATAAAAGTATATAAGGTGGCTGCAGCACACAATATCTTAGCAGAGACAAAACTATGGTAGAATTTTGTATAGAGAAACACAACTTCAATACCAGATTTCAATAATTTGCAATTCACTCTCCATTACTAACCTTTGAAAGTTGCACTGGACCATTACTCTCTTTTTCCTGCTTCTATATTTAGCTCCCAGTCAATCGACAAGCCCAACAACAAGACAGTCGAGAAACATCAGCAAGCAGCATCAAAACACAGCCAATAAGAGTTGGCCAGCCAAGAAAGTGTCCAGCAACCAGGTTGCAGATCCCAGCTCCAATGTCAGAAGAGCCCATCCAAATACACAGGCAGAAAACCATATCAGTAACCTTGGAAGCGAAGCATTTAGATTACTTTACATTACCTTCTTCCCAACCATAAGGCAATCTACTCTTTGACAAATTATACGTTTTGTACAGTAATGTAATATAGGATATATTTTCAAAAGAAAAAGTTTTTACTGAATCAAAATTGTCAGATCAACCCTTGCAATGGAAAAGAGGCTTACCTCTCTTGCCTTGTGTTTATGACGTCTGTTCTTGTGACTCCTTTCCCTGGACTTCTCTTTGGTCTGTAAAAAGGAAACAAAAATAATAAATATGCAATGAATAGAAGAGACTAGATGCAAGCATTATAAGAAAGAGAAACAAGGAAAAGGAACTGATACCTTTTTTGATTTGTCTCTGCGTCTATACTTTCTTGGCCGATCAGATGCCTCTGAATCACTACCACTGGTGGAACTTTCACCCCTGTTACGCAATAGGCATATCAATTACTTAAATCCGTAGTAAATGAAACTAAACCCTCTACTTAATTGATTTTATTGCTTTTCAAGTATTTCAAATAAAGTCTAACTGTTTTATAGCCCAGTGATCTATCACTTCAGGTGGACCCTTTTAAAGGATCAGACTTCACATGATAATACTTCAGATGAAAAGTTTAATACGAGAAAAAGACCCTGTAAATAAACCAACTGAATCTGATTAAATAATCACTCTATATTTGATTTGATGTTAAAGTTCACTGTTTTCTGACAATGCCCAGTAAATAACCAACAGGTAACAGAATTCCACGCATCAAGGCAATTCTATTTTGTTTGTTCTTTTATCATTTCTTGGTGCTTGCACCCAAAATTGATCTATTTTACAGAGTTCATGCTCAAAAACTGATTTTCAATCGTTTTCAATTAGCCATGTTTACTGCAACAAGGATGTTGAAGAACCAGGCAGAAAAACACCAGAAAGCCAACTTTGGCTCCCAATGGCAAAGCACACAATCCTTTCATTTTTAAAAATGGTAAACTTACCTACAAGCAACTCTTTTTACACGTGAGTCAGTAGATAAGTAACAAAACAAAGTTTCCCCTGGTCTGAACTTGAAGTTCCCACGGAACCCTCAAAATTAGTTTAATCTGGCTGTCAAATATTACTTCATTGTTTACCATTCGAACCATATTGAGAGCCTATCATAGTCCAATATAGTTTAAAACATGCATTGCATATAGAATCTAGATACAGCTTCTATGGCTTCTGAGGCACAAAGAAAAATCTATACTTTCCTATGCATGCAAAAGGGTTCATGCATCTACCATTCGAGTGTAAGTATATAGCCACTGCAACTATTTAATGCAAACCACAAAAACAAAGACAAGCAAAATTCTACAATATCAAGAAATAAATAATGTACACATGGCTTGAATACAGAAGCATCTACCATTCGAGTGTATGTTTATAGCCAATGCAACTATTTAATGTAAACCACAGAAACAAAGACAAGTAAAATTCTACAATATCAAGAAATAAATAATGTACACATGGCTTGAATACAGAATTGTTGAGCAAAATGAAATCATTCAATCATTAGTCAACTTTAGGTCATTGACATTAGGCTCTAGCTCCGATAATCAAAGAAACTTCAACAACACCAACACACTTGAGTATTTCCAGTTTATCCAGACCCGAAATTAGGTCCAAAACTTTCTGCAATAATCACATGGTTTGCATCCAAGCAATAATAATGCATCCAAATTTGCTTTCTTCAATGGAACTTTGCAAAATCATGTAATGTTCTAAATTAACCAAATATTTAATTTCCAGGGAGAAGACCCCAAAATATCCACTGTAAACTATACCCAACAAATTATAAGCAAGCTTACCAATTCTGTGGTTAACTGGATAAATCAAAAGCATATTTCAACAGACTAGGCCAACTGCATGTCCTAGGTGAATTTGATAGAATAAATATCCCCTCGATCATGGAGGCTAAGCCAGAGTTAAAGCTACCTTCATTAACAAATGGTTATTTACTAAATAAATTAAAACACAACGATAATTATAACAGGAAGTAAGCTCTTTGGCCATCAACATCCCGCTCAGAAGGTTCTGAGTCCTGACCTGAGTGCAAGCAGAACTTTTCCTGGTAACAATCCGACAAGCTAGCTAATTTTCCACCTTAGAAATCTATTGAGTGCCTCGCGTATATGACCATTTATTTACTTCTGGTGCAGCCCAGGTTTGCTTGTTCCCATTTGCTGCATGCACAACTACAGACGTGCTAGCAGCTATTTTGCTCCCCAGTAACCTCGAATCACAGATTCACTCAATCCGCATTCATGGATCCACAACCAGCATTTGGGACATTTCACTCCAGGTATCACAAAAAGATCAAGAATATGTTCTCTCCCTACACGATGGATTTTTTCTGTACATCAATAAAATATAAAATCCACATTAAAAAAGGAGTCGGGAGAAAACAAAAGCCAGACAACATATTCATATCCTTATAATGGTGCCCTACGACCTATTTCCCGTGCCCTCTACAATCCTACAAGGCTCCAACTCTAAACCTAAACTTAAAAGGCAGCTCTTCCAAGCTATAATGGTCCACATTAGGGTTCGTCCAATGGGCAGCGAAGGGTGTTAAGCGTTTTGTTTGCACCTAGTCTCCTTCGTACCAAAGTTACACAAATCTACTTTACTCTGCAACGCAAAGTAGAGTCAACATAGGAATTTTTACAATGAGTTTCTAAAAATATTGTTTTTCAACATTATGTTACATCAACAACGAGGCTCTAAAAGCCCTCTAGAGTACAAAAAATAATCATGTTACAATAAATAACTAAATATCATTAAAATCATTGTCTATATTTCGATTGTCTTCATTAGTCTCACCCTCTAAGCATTAAAGTAAGATAGAAAAAGTTTAACATGTCAAAACAGTGATTTTGTTTGAGTCATTGATACATCTTACTAGGGTTATGACAGATGAGTTCAACAATCACTGCCACCAACATCGAGGTACATAGAAGGCTTGGTGCTCTTCCTTAAATGTTTGTAGCTTTGTTCCATACCCTCAAACATGACAGAATCCAATGGAAATGTTGCAATGCCACCAATCCTGAAATGCTGAATTTTGAATGGGATCTAAAATTTTACTTTCTCCATATGGATACATCTTACTAGGGCTATGGCAGATGAGTTAAACAATCACTGCCACCAACATCGAGGTCCATAGAAGGGCTCGGTGCTCTTCCTTAAATACTAGTTCCATACCCTCAAACATGACAGAATCCAATGAAAATGCTGCAATCCCGCCAAAATGCTGAATTTTTAAATGAGATTTAAAATTTTACTTTCTCCATATAAAATCCAATGAAATTGAAACCACTCTCAAACATCTTAAAACAATTAATGATAATGTTAAAAATTTAATTAAAAGTGAAGTGACATACTCTATTATCTTTTATAAAATTTAAGTAAAAGTAAAAGACATGCTCCTTTATCTTTTATCTTTCAGCATGTCACTTTAAATTTAACATTACCATTAATTACTAAGGTGGGTGAATTGGGGGTTGGGGCTCACTTTAAATAGCATTAGTAGGGCCCATAAGTCATTGTGCTTGCAAATGACTTATTATATGGCCTTTTTTTTAAATGGGTGTCAGTTGTCCCTGGCTGCACCATAAAAGGCTATATGATCCGGCAATTCATTGCTTTAAGGCCAGTTAAATGGTTCAGAGCACCCGGTGGAATTCATTTTGCCTTCAAACCAGTTGAACCAGCCAGTTCTGCTCTGCTTCCAATAACACTGACACGGTTCCAGCATTGATCATTTCCTAACCCATGCTGGAAAAGTAAACGTTAACAGCAAAACAAATTATCCAAATAAAAAGTACAAGAACCAGTGCATGTAACACTAACTGCACATTTTCAGGCAATCACTAGATTTACAATAATAACAAAGGCCACTTTCTGACCATTGCCAAAGAAAGAAGAACCCAACAATTGGAAAGTAGCTTACTGTGTGAAGAGCCCATCGGTGACTTGACAAAACGATAAAAATAGCTCAGCTTATCAAAAAACTAAGGAACGTGATCTCGGTAAAACTCCGCAAGCTTTTTGCTTAACAAAAATTATCCAATTTTTTGCTGAAACCGGATCAGAAGTCCTGGGACATGTCACCTTGGGGCATCTCATTTCAGACAATTAGTGGATTTAAAATAAAAACAAAGGCCACTTTCTGACCATTGCCAAAAACAAAGAAAAATCCAACCATTGGAAAGCCATAAGTGCCTTGACAAAACTCTGGCACTGGCTCGACTTATCAAAATATAAGGAACATGATATCGGTAAAGCACCTACAGGAATCCTCTAAGGACCGAACCTGGCGTAGTTGTGGTAAATTCCCACCAGTCTATTGCTAGACCACACCGCAGCCGACGGTAAAATTCGGCAAGCATATTTTTGCAAAACCAAGTGCCGCTGATTCATACGAATCGTGTATAAACGCTTGACTCATGTATAAACCCTTTGACTTCGGTATGTGGATGTGTTGGGCAGTTAATTTACTTCCCTTCGTAGCACACATTCTCATCCGTGTTGTTTTAGTATGGCTGCTTACGTTAAAAAAGAGTAAAGGCCTGAAGCCATATTCATCCAGGTATTAGGGATTTGGCCTATTAAAAAACCCAATAAGCAAATGAAAAAAGCAATTTATCGAGGCAGTGATCTCAAACAGAGAATAAATTCCGTGTAAACCCTGGGTAATGAGGGTTTTACTTTTCTTTTTTGAATGGCGCGCACCGGAGTGACTTTAAAACTAATAAAATAAATGACGTGCAGAATAAATCATACCTGCAGCGCCGCTTGGGAGATCGATCTGAATAAGAAGAATAAGAAACAGAAGAGGAAGTGTCATCGCTTTCACTGCGCTTTCGCTTGTGCTTCGATTTGCGCGGGTGCCTGTCCTTGTTCTTGTGATCTTTGTCCCTATGGCGGTGCCGGCGGCTTCTTTGGAGCTGCTGCTGCTCTGAATCAGACGATGAAGACGACTCCAATGAGGACGATGCCGCCATTGCCCTGCGCCACGTTATCCTACAGCTGCCTATGTCCTCCTCCTGATCGAGCTGAGAACGTTAAATATGCTATGGTGCTCCGGCAAACAAAAAGCTCTGCAGCAGATCGAATTTGTCACTCGGTGGTCACGAGATCGATTCGCTGAGTGGAATGCACGCCTTGAATTGCGTGCGTACCAATTAGCCCCTTATTCACTATATATATGTAGTGAATATAAAAGGGCTTTAAGTTACCGTTTAATCGGTAATGTTATAGTTATATATATATTACATGCAGCACGCAGTAATTTGGATCGTTGGATTGGTGAAAATAAGTGTGATAAAATAAAAAATAAAAAAATCAATCTTTTATATATAAAATTTTAGTGATTTGGTTCATTTGATTGATGATGTCGGACCTGCTAATATGTCAAGTGATTTCTCCAGTAAGAAGTCTCAATTAGACCTTAGACTGTTTGGTGTAGAAGTCCCAGCGGTGGATCGTATAGTAATGTTTTGAACGTGATTTCGCACAGAAGCAAGTAAGATGTCCCTGTTGGTAGCAAGGGTATGATAGTTGCGGCAAAACAAGGAAGGTGCATGAATGGTTCTAACACACGGAGAGTGGGGCGAGTGCGCCCCTTGGAAACCTATGATAGCACGCGACTTGGAAGGGAACACACGAGCGTAGATGTATTACAAACTGGAAAGCAAGTTAGCTAACAATCCAAAGTGATGTTAAACAAATCAACACATTTCAGTGAGATTCATACATACTTATATAGAATAGTCCATACATGCATGCATAAGCAAATAGATACATATACTATTTAGAGTAAACAAGATAGCTGGAATACAGTGTGACATATGCATGAAACATGTTGGCTCTGTTATATTAAGAAGTGTAAGTTCCAGTCATAGAATACATCCATGTCCAACCACTAGTTCTGACAATATAACGTTATAGCCACAACCGCCTGCTCCTCCGAAAGAGTTACTAGCTCTGCGCAGTGCAGAAGCCAAGGCTCGTTACAATACTATCCAAGCTCTCTCTAAGATAGTCTTATCGGAAGCTTGGCTGACCAAAAGCCTATACAATGAGTTATGAGGTGTTATTTATAGCAAAGGGTGGGGTGACCCTTAACATCCCCCTTTGAGACCGTTCATCTACCCTCATGACTCTTCAATTACTCTATGGTTGTTACATTCAACTATCGACACTTGAACTTCCACTTGACAAGACGTTACATTACAATGCACATGTGCCGTGTGAGACAAAATGGCTTGAGCAAGCCATGCAAGACATCACTCACACTCGAACCGTTGTGGTGAGACCAACTCTTTGACATGCTTGTGATGGTCGAAGGTGATGAGCTGATGCCAAGCTTGGTTGTTCGTGATGGTGTCTGTGCGCTCAATGGTGACATCTTGTTGAAGCGAACTCTTGCCTTCGTTGAGGTCCACTGATATGGCTCCTCTGTCCAAATCGTCTGATAGCATGTGCATGGTTGTCCTGGTGCGACCAAACCGGCAACATGTTGATGCATAGTGTCTACGCTGCTCTCCAAGCATGTGTTGGTGGCCATGCACATCAACTTGTTGAGGTACATGTTCAGCTCCAGTCGGACTTGCTTCTTGTCTTCGCCTCAGTGAGTGTGCTGAATGGGTGGGATCGCATGCGTGCGCACAATGACATGCATGCTGTTGCATTCCCTTGCATGCGATCAACAACACTGCTCACCTTGTCTGCTTTGTGCCAGCTGCTAGGATGGATCTATAACTTGTACGGGCGTAGTTTCATCCGTGAGTGCATGTTGCGCCCCCTATTGTACATGTTCCTGTTGCAACTCATTCTCTCATCTATGCAGCTCTTGTTCTTCCTTAAGTTGTTGCTTCAGCACATGCAACTCCTTCTTTGTTCCGTTCTCTGCCTTCGCACGATCTTCATGTCGCGTCATCACCTCATAGCCTGAGTCTCCAAAGTTGCTTTCATCACAAGTGGATTTGCTTGAGCTTGCAACTTTGTTCCACCTTTGTGTTGTCAACAACCTTCCTCTTGTGTTTGTTGCATTTGGTATGCTGCCTTTAGTTGTTGTTGATAGTGCTACTTGTTGTAATGTTGTTGCCATCATATCTTGATGTCTTTGTGGGTAGGCAAGTTCATAAACACTTGATTGACTGCATCCACAAGTGTGCTCTAAATAGTGTCTTCTACTCTACTCTCATGGAAACCAGTGTACCTGTGCTCCTGAGAGACAGATGAACACCTGTGATACCTGGAGACATGGCAACACTCATGGCAAGCAATCCGTCAGTCGAAAACCAAAACGAACTTGAGAATTGACTTGCAACATACCTGTGTGACTGATCATGAAGGTTGTACAATTTCCATCGGGAGGTCGAGAGACTAATTGCCAAAACTGCGCAAGGCACAGTTCGCGCTATCAAGAGACTGACTAACTGTTGGAAGTCCAAGAAACCCACTTGTTGTACAAAGAGTTATGTAAAGTCGAAAAGTCATGGAAGTTAAACAATCATGAGGGTAGTCAAATAGCGATAAGAGTTAGTTTCACCCTTGGCTATAAATACCCCCTCATTTGTACATGCAAAGGACTTTTCTCCTCAACTCCTCCCACATAGCCAAGAGAGTTTGTTATCTTTTCTTTGAGGAGTAAGCAGTGGCTCCAACGCCCCTCACACGGGGTTAGTGATGTATGGTGTAACAATGTGTCTTGGAACTTTCGCTTAATTCAAAAGCCTGCTAACAGGCCAGCACATTTTCACACATGTATTGTATCTGTTGTAAGACTAATCTTTAACACTTGTAATGCATGTTGCTTGAACCTGTGTTTAACACTAGAACTAATTCACTTGTTGTAATACACATATGTTAATGGAATGTTGTATATGTTGTTAACGTTGTCTCACCCGTGTAGACTACGCACTCGTGCGGACTAATCCGCTGAATGTTATACATGTTATCTTCCCTTGTGTGTTGTGATTGTCGCATCTGTGTGGATTGTTCCACCGGAAGCTGTGCATGTCCTATTGTGTTGTGAGTTCCTAGCAGAGTTGGGACTTCTCCCAACCGACTTGGAGCTCACTTTCACCCTCTCTCCCTCTACAGTGAAAGAACCATTGACACAAGTAACACTTACACTTATCAGGCACGCGAACCTCACTTCTTGAAGACAAAGCAAACCACTCTCTTGTGCTGACAAGCAAGAGTTGAGGCAAATCTTTAAGATAATGGCAATCGGGCCATCATACCGGATGGGACTCCCACACCAAACGGTGTGAGGTCTAGTTGGGACTTCATACTGGGGTGATCCCCTGAATGTTGGCGGGTCTAACACCGTTTATGTGCTATTATTGTTGGTAGGATTGTTGAAAATAAAGCAATGTTATTATTTTAAGATTATTTTTGTATTTTAATATAAAATGCTATAATAAAATAAGTTGTTTTTAGTGCAATTTTTTGGAAGCTTTTCCAGAGGGTTTTTCCCCTCTAATCTATCTAAAATCCGACAAGAATTTATTGAAATCACAAGCTTGATGGGTAACCCATGCACAATTGAAGTGCCCTAGAGTTTTCCAGGGTGTTAAATCCATATATACAATAAAAAACCAGTTTAAATAACACAAATCAAGATTTCACCTCAAATTTTTCCACCGGATTCCGGCACCAAAAAGTCGCAAAAAAGACAACTCCATAATAAAATACATAAACAAAGTAGTGAAGAAATAGAATGGCTAATAAATGTTTATAGTAATTATTTTGTGTCATTTGTAATGTTGAGAATTTGTAACATCAAGAAGAGAATAGAGGTCAGAAAAACAATTTGTAAACCTTTAATTTCATTTATTATAATGTGTATATGATGAAGAATATTCTGATACTATGAAATCTAGACCATTCATAATTTTTTTTTTTTAAGAATTGAAATTCCAAAAGCCCTATTTTAAAATAGATTACACATATTTGCATAAATATAATATATCATAATATTAGTGTAGTGATAGAAGATCTAAAGTTAAGATGTGTATTTGTTATGGTATTTTCCATAAATAAATTAGGGTTTTTTGCAAGGTCCAAGTCAATCATTGCACAAAAGTAATTTCCTTCATGTTGTTATCACATAGGTGTGACACTTAACCCATCTGGTGCGGTGTGAGAGTAGTCATGGCAAGTGCCTTGAGGATGGGGGTGCAAACCCCTCCTTCAAGAATGTGGTCATAGGGGATGGAGGTTCTAGTTCGAGTTATTAGATGCAAGCACCTCATTGATCGACTCCAAGGCCAAGTCTTGCAGATAGAAACAAAGACAATCCTCCATTGGGGATGAATTGGCAAAAATGTATGCAAGGGAGATGCTTCCCTAAGACGCTTAAGGATTCAAAATACGAAGTAAAATTAGACAAAATTGACAGCTACATCCAACATATAAAATATCACGCCTTAATAGTGAAGTTCATTGGCATTTGGTCAATGGAGAGAGCATTGGTTGGATGGATCCAACAAATATGACAGCTAAAGGGACACATTGATCTCAAGTTGGGAGCAAAGGGTTTCTTTATGGTGCTTTTTACAAAGTCAGAAGACAAAATTAGGGTATTCGAAAATGACTCGTATTTTTTCAATAATGCAGGGTTATTCATGATATTTTGGTAAGGTACAACCCAAAAAAGGAAAAATTCTTGATGACCCCAATTTGGGTTCACCCATTTTCTTTGCCAAAAGAATTTTTGGAGGAGGGAATCTTAAAATGTATTGTAAATTTGATCAGATATTTTGTGAAAATATTCAAAGTGACCAAGTGAGGACGCTCCACCTCATATGCGAGGATATTTGTATATATAAATATCTCCCAGCCACTACCGAAATCAATCAAACTCTCTTAACATGATTCAATTTGAAAACAACCTATGGATTATGAGCATGCACCGTTCAGATTCCATAGGGACCATGAATAAGGCCATCTCTTCAAGGATTGTCCCTTAAATCTTACAGAGGAAACAAACCAAAATCAACAAAAATTGTATCATGGCGATTTTTAGAAAGTCCAACCCATCGAAAAAACCCTTGGGCACAAAATGTGGCAACACCAAAGGAGCTCCTTCAATCCAAAAACTATTATGAGGCATTGACTAAAGAAGAGCACGAAATGCCATATCAGGTTCATCCTCAAGAATTGGATCAAGAGAATGGCAATGGAAAACCAGAGGCAGAAACTCACACGAGAAAAGTGCAGGAGGAATCCAAGAAGAGAGCACTAATAGAGGAAATTAATATGCCAGACAAATAAGAAACAAGGAATGTTGATGGGTCGGAGAACATGGATATGGATGAAATTGGAATCTCATACCTCGTTGAAGAATGGAAGGTTGTTTAGACAAACATACTTGCAGCTAAAAAATAAAAGGAATGTGATTTCAAAGGAAGCAAGGTTAACCCCGGTAACTCTTGACAATCCAAACACAAAGCTTCACAGATGCACCTAATCATGCGAAGGAAGACAAAAAGAGGAAGGAAAAGCAAAAGAGAGTTAATATAGGATATGGGAAGCACTCTTCAATTATAGATAAGTGGCTTTCTTAATGAAGGTGATTCCCTCTGCCCAACCTTCCTCCCAATGAAGATAGTTTCATGGAATATATGAGGCCTTAGTTGTCGAGGTAAATAAAGGCTTCTCAAAGAGAGAATCTGTAGGTAACTCCTTATAATAGCAATGTTACAGGAGACTAAGTGTGATTGTGAGAAAGTCATCTCAATAGCCTCTCATTGTTGGAGAGGATGTCAAACCATAGCACTAAATGTTGCAGAGAAATCAGGGGGATTGCTTATTTAATGGAATCCAAACAAAGTGGAATTTAAGAATTAAATGGCTACCTCAAGGATAATCTCTAGTAGATTCCACTACACATGATCAGAAGAAAACATGATGCAGAACAACAATATATGGGCCAAATATGGTGAATGAAAAGGTGAGATTTCTCATAAACTTGGCTAGCATCAAAGAACTTCACCAAGATAAGTCGTGGATTCTAAGCAGAGACTTCAACATGGTGACATCATTAGAGGAAAAAAAGGAAGGTATTCACCACTTGGACACATACTCCCAACAGTTCAAATAGTTGATGCAACAAATGAAGTTGGTCGACATGGAAATAGTTAATGGAGTATTCACCTAGAATAATCGTTGTGGCGATAAGAACCAAATAGCCTTGCACTTAGATAGATTTTTAGTCTCAGAATCTCTCTTGGACGTGGATTTCTTCATCGAAACATATATATTTTCCATGTACAGATTGAGATCATTAGCCAATATGTTTAGAAATAAATATTGAGACTGCCCTTAAAAATAGGTCTTTTATATTTGAGAGTTCCTAGCTTAAGTATCCATCGTTCCTCGAGAAGGTAGAGGCGTGGTGGGAAGAGATTCAAGTGCAAGGTCCCTCGAATATGGCCTAGTTTCAACAAAAGCTCAGGATTCTTAAGTCAAAAATAAAAAATAAAAAATGGAACAAAGAGGATTTTGGAAATATTTTCCAAGCGAAACAAGAGCTAAAGGTATAGATGTGAGAGATTCAACAATGAATCATTATGGAGGGAAGAATTAAGGATCTAGCTACAAAAGAAGGAGAATTGCTCATAAAAATAAAGGAAAGAAAGCATAAGAGGAAATAGTGTGGAGGTAAAAGTTAAGAATCCACTAGTGAACACAATCTTAACACTAGCGCCTAAGTCTGATAAGGCCCAGGATCCTGCTAGCTTCATACCAATAGCCTTATTTGTCAACTTGTATGATCTTCTGGACTAATAATTAATTCCAATGATTACTTAATTAATTCTTCTTGTGCCACATTCATTATTAAACAATTATACATAGAAAAATCTCAAATGTAAAACAAATAATAATAGTAGAATCATGGAGAGACAACCACACACAAGAGACACAAATTTTTACCTTGGGAAACCCCTAACTAGTGAAAAAACCCAACAATCTTTTCTTAAGAGAAATTGTTCAATTCATCAGAAGTACAATATGATTTTTCCCAGTCACGATATGTGAGACTAACTACAAAATTCAATAGATCAAACCTGGTCAAACATACCACTTTTTCGGCCTCGTGCAACTCCTTTGAAATTTGGTCAACTCTGGTCAACAAGGTCGAATTTTAGCCCCCTGCAACTACCTGAGAAACTCGATCAACTTGCCTTAGACCTGTGGTCAACCTTCCTTAGAAATTCAGTCAAATCCTGCCTTAGAGAATCTGGTCAATGTTATGAAACTTTAATTATTATTGCAGTTAGCTCGTCATTATTCTCATATCAATTGATTATTTGTCTTTTGCAAATTATTTGTAGCAAATATTGAATAAAACACAACTGCAACTTCACCAAAAAATCAATTAACCACAGAAATTGAGAAAATTACTGCACACACACACATACACAAATAATGGACACCAATATTTTTGGACAAATGTCCCTCGAAAAAACCCAGTGTGGGGAAAACCATTTCTACGGATGAGTTTATTATTATTCAGCAAAATATTTGATGGAGAAATTACAAAATTGTTTGTCGTAAAGTAGCAAACCTGCAGAAAATTATTTCTACCACTTATGCAATTCAATTTATCGTCTTGGAAGCAATTTGGCCCCCCTCTGGCTCCTGATCTGCTCAAACGTGTGACCCTGGCTTTGGCAAACTCACACTATTGAGGAAGCAATTCGGCCTCCCTCTGAATTTCGACCTCTACTGGCAAATTTTACCTTCCTGTGCAAATCGATCTCTCTTGCAATCCCTCCTTGCTCCTGCAACTCATCCTCCTAGAGAAACTTGCACTATTAACTAGGGTAATTCACACCCCTCTCTAGAGCAATTTGAAGCACTGGAAAATTGGCCTCTCTCTATAAAAAAAATAATCTCCATATATATCTTTGGAAATCTCTGTGATAAGTTCCTCTGGCAATCCTGCCTCCAAACATTGTTGATCCCACTTTGTTGATGCCCCTACACTGCCTCTACGCCCTTATCACCATTGCAATATTGTGTCTCAATCTCTCACTAATATGTTTTCCAAGTGCTCATCGATTTCCTCTTATAATCTCTTATTGACAAATCAACGACCATGATCTAATCTCACTCAATCGCTAAGATCATCTTGACTCCTTCTCATGACTTTTTTGGGAAGTCTCTAGAGGAAAATTGATTTACCCCAATTAATACTAATTAATTAAGCCATTTCCCTAAGTTAGACTTAAGAAAATTAATAATTTGTTTACTTAATTATAATCAAGGCCTTTTCTTGAGAAACCTTTTATGGGTATTAAAGAAAACGTGTTCCCTAGCCTCATAGACACAATTCGAGACTAGAACACTTGTTTGGGCTACATAAACTAATAATCCCTCTCAGCGAGGAAGATGTTCTGCATAACACCCAACTTTTCTCTGAAGAAGATGAATCTCATCTTCCCCAAAGCCTTTGTTAGTATCTCTGCTACCTGCTCATCTATGGGTATATATTGTAGCTGAACAATCTTGCATTGCACACGATATTGGATGAAGTGGTATTTGATATCTATATGCTTGGACCTGTCGTGAAACATTGGATTCTCTAATAACTTGATGCAACTCATATTGTCATAATACATCATTGTTGTCTCAATCCTTTGACCAAACAAGGATATTAACAACTTAGGAAGCCAAATAGCCATGCTCGTTGTTATGTACTCTACCTCTGCAGAACTTAGTGCGATAGACTTTTGCTTCCTTTTGTACCAAGAAACAACTCTCACTCCCATGTTGAAGCAACACCTTGAAGTGAGTCTATATCAACATATCTAACCAACCTGACATCGTCACCTCAAGCATACCTAATCCCATACTAGATAGTGTCATGCAAATACCTCAACACATGTTTTGTTGTTGTCCAATGCACTCCCTTTGGCTCCACCATGAACTGACTAAGAGATTTTATTGCGTAGGATATATTTGGCGTCACGTTAACCAAATACATGAGAGAGCCCATCAATTGCCTGTATAAGGTGGGGTCCACATCCTTCTCTCTTAATGCATCTATCTTCCTCTAATTAGTGATCATGGCTGTAGACATGGCTTTGCAATCCTCCATCTTGAATCTCCTCAAGACCTCGATGTAGTATTTCCCTTGTCCAAGGAAATCTCACCATATGTTTGCCATACCTCCATGCCTAGAAAATAGTGCATGAGCCCCAAATCCTTCATCTTGAACTCAGCTGCAAGATCCCTCTTGCACTCCTTTATGAGCCCCAAAGAACTTGTTAAGAACAAGTTGTCCACATGTACGACAAGAATGAGTACATCACCCACAACCAACAAGTAGTCGAGGTTTGTGTTTACCTCACTCTTCACGAAGCTCATGCCCTGCAAGTATTTGTCAATGTAGTCATACCACACCCTGGGAGCCTGCTTGAGTCTGTATAAATCTCTCTTCAACCTGCACACGTGGTCTCTTTGTTGTGTGCCACAAAGCCCTTTAGTTGTTCAATGTACACCTCATCCTCCAGTCACCATTCAGGAACATCATCTTGACATTCATTTGATGGATTTTCCATTCCAATTGTGTTGCTAATGAGATCACAACTCATTTAGAAGTGTACCTGGCTATAGGAGCAAATGTATCCTCGTAATTTATTCCCTCCTCCTGAGAGAACCCCTTGGCCATGAACCTATCCTTATATTTCTTGATGATGCCATTTGCACCGTGCTTGATCTTATAGATCATGTGTGATCCAACCACTGCCATATCTGTCAGTCTCGGTACTAGCAACTGTACCCATGCTTTATTGCCCATGATCCTACTGCTAACCTATAGGAGCATCTACTAGCTTCTCATTCTGATCTGCAGCTGCTTGCAAATTTCTGGACCTCCTGTATGCCTTGTACTCCATGAACTTGACATACCGTCTAACTATAATCCCCTTGGCCCCTAGGATGAAGATCTTATATGCCTTAAAGGTTTCGTTGTACCCAACGAAGTAACCTATCTGTAACACCATCCCCCCACATCTACCCAAGTAACCAACCAACCAGGGTAAACATGTGACGAGAGGCCACTATGATATGATTCGACCTCCTAAGTCACATTAAGGAAGTGGAACCAACATAAACACACTATACAGATCTTTGACATCAGCATTAGGACCCTTAGGAACCATCCCAATCTTTTTTCCAACCCACCCTTCGGTCCTACTGAGATTTTGGATGACTTGACCCGCGAATGCTCCCATGTTATAGGCTTGCCAGCGTCCAGGAGGCTCTGGACACTCTCATGCCAAGGCATGCCAGCATCCAAGGACTATTTTGCTCAATGTTGTGCTAGCGTCCTCGAGATTTGAGCCACTTTTTCATGCCCAAAGCCCAAGTCACTACTTAGAATTTAATGACACCTTCAGAACAGTAAGACAACAAGGAAATGACAGTACAAATACAAATACTTGAACAAGACCCTGACTAGACCCCTACTAGCCATGACAGGCATTTCGTCAAACATATCATGAATATGTAATCTACAGGTATAAATAACAAATTTGAGCAGAGGGGTCTCATACTTAGTTGAGAATGGCTAAGAGGCATTAATGCCTCAACACATTAGCTGTCATTTCATCCATTAGGTCATAGATACATTTTTCATTCATTTATAAGTAAAAACATGATGAGAGCCATACATAACCAACACAATAGCAACAAAAATACCAATGAAATTACAACTATATGATCCACATATAAACCAGTATAATACTCATAGAAATACAAGGAGATATAAACTCATATTGATGATGCAAAATCCAAACCCGGGATGGGACTTCCATGTTCCACCCAACTGTAGAATGGTTGAGCCAAATCTTTCTTTAGTCGTTCACCTTTGTGCCACATTCCAAGCATGAATGTGGGATCTCATAGAACACATCAATACAAAACCATCCAGGGCTTCTAGAGTCCAACCACCTCAACCCATCAAATAATGATTCCACCTCATGGTCGGACATCACCAAACCATCACCAGATTGGTCTCTATCCAAGCCTTCTAGGGCTCCAGAGCGCTTGTTCCAACCAAGGCTCTAGGACTAGTAACTCAACCCGCAACTTATGTCGAGCTCTAGAGCGTTTGTCCAACCAAGGCTCGAGGACTAGTAAATCAACCTACCAAGGGCTCCCAAGTGTTTGTCCAACCAAGGCTCCAGGACTAATAACTCAACCCAAGTTGTTATAGGACTCTAGAGCGTTTGTCCAACCAAGGCTCCATGAACTAGTAACTCAATCCAAGCGAAGGAAACATGAGAACCATCCAGAAAACAAAGCAAATGAACCCACAACACCATGGTTATCTAGCAAATGGCAAGGCTAGGCAAATCCACTGTCAATCCAAGCAATCCTCCATAGCAACGACAGATCATGACCAATAAACCACATGCATGTGTCATGCATGCCAAAACTAGTGAGGAAAACATACATGCTACTCGGTACCTCCAAGCCAAATCCACTATAGTTGTTGATCCCAATGTCCTCTTGCACTTTCCTGCTCTTCCTTTGCCTTCTTGCTTCGAAAATCCAAGTATGCCACACCCTCCAAGAGTGCTCTAAGAAAACTCTAAATTTCCAAGAATGAAAGAGAGAGAGAGAGAGAGAAAATGAGAGAGCTCCAAAACTAAACAGAAAAAAAAGGTTACCAACTGATCCTCAGAAGCCTTTTTATCAATGAGGCCTCTAATTTCTTCATTTTCCATTATTTTCCTTCATTTTCCTCCTCACGTGCACCTGTGAACTTTCACCTCCCTTTTCTCCTATTTTCCATTATTTTCATACATAAATGTGCCAAAAATGTCATTTTGTCTTTCCAAAGCCTTAGCCATTGCCTTTGACAATTTCTTTAGCCATTAATAAACCGATGAACACCCACACTAGGATGTCTTGCCCAACATTCAACTTGGAATAAGTGTCCCATCAACTGTGGTTACTATTTTGCCTTTATTAACTTTTATTACATGGAATTTTCACGAGGGCTATTACAGAACCCCCCTCTAGAGGAACACCATCCTCGGTGTTCAACTACACCTATAACCACAAAACTGTTGTAAGAAAAATATACTACCGATGGAGCTTTATAACTTAGCTCGATGCAATATTTATGATGCAGGAGCATCCAGACTTAGCCAACAATGTTATTATATGTTCACATGTTGTGACTAAAAAGAGATGGATTTGATTGACCTAAGTGGTCAAAATCAATTCTTAGGAGAGAGGGTTGGATCTCTCGAATTGATCTTTACTTCAATTATTGTAATAATTAAATCATTGTATTAATTTTAGAACAGGAGATAAGTGTTAGTATAGGTGTGTATCAGAGCTTGAGAATAGGGATTTAATAGTTGAGTTGATAAAAATAGAGATTGAGTTGTCAATGTTGCTAGGATAGGATTTGATCCATAAAAGAAAGGGGAAAATGTAATGATAGAGATGGGATGGAATAGGAGAGTGAGTAAGTGAGAGATTGAGAGAGAGAGATAGGGTTTGAGAGTGAAACAGAGGTCAGACAAATGTTGTAATCGAGCGAGAGGGCCAAGACTCTATAATTTCTATTTTATTGAATAAATTGATTAAGTGTGGCATTGTGTATTATTCCTGGTGTGAAATTCTCTCGAATCTGTGTATCGGCATTCTGGACCCTAATCAAGTATTATTTTCCATTTATGTGTTTCATTGATAATTATAGCCAAATAGCGTTAAGGGTTAACACCGAGATTAGACGCTAAATCTTATTAAGTATATTTCTTAATGGTTCTGTATTAAGCACGTGGGTAGTATTCGGAACGCAGTAAGTGGTATATTGCGTGGAAAATAAATGGTAAATGGTATTTTTCCAAATTGTGCGATTAACCTAAGGTGTTGACACATAGCACGGAGAAACCACTTATCTCGCGTGCTCTCGACCTGATATCGATTGTGCAAGTAATCGCGTGAGATTGCGCAATAACCGTTGGATCGAATGAGACAGATCGACAGTGGAAATCAACCGGACTAGTTGGCAAGCGGATATGACGCGATATCCGTTGTATCTAAAGAAGCCAGATCAATGGTGGAGATTGAAGCGTTGATACGAATGGAAAATGGCATCAACCCATGGTACTCATCCACCCATATTATTCATTGACCCATGGAATTTACCCATGGTATGGTAAATGGCATCTGCCCGTGGTATTGTAAAATCCACCCATGGTATTCATTCACCCATGGTATTGTAAATGGCATCCGCTTGTGGTATTGTAAAATCCACCCATGGTATTCATTCACCCATGGAATTGACCCGTGGTATTGTAACTAAAAAATACTATAAGTAACAAGTCACATTTTGTAAAAGGACAGATTGTCCGCCACAATGTAGCCTTTACAGTTCAGAGGCATGTAGCCACACATCTCTTCTCAGAGATAAGCTACCATCGCCCTAGCTGGTTTATTTCCATATCTGGTTGTAAGCATATTTCAGTATTTTCCATTAATGAAATGAAGTATTATTTCCGCTGCATAACTATCGTTATGGTTACCTCTGTATTTTGTTGCATTCATGTTTAAATCCAGATAAGTGGGTTTTCATAAAAAAGTTTCTTTGTGGTTTTGTTTATTAGGCATTCTCATATTTTTCTTCTCGCAATTCAAGTTTTCAGATCTTGGGGGTCTCTTCTCCCAAGATCCATTTCAATCTTTTAGATCTTGGGGGCCTCCCCACCAAGATCCGGATCAGTGGTATCAGAGCAGGTTACGATTCCATGGGAATGAGGGTTTCATGCATATTTCAGTCTCAATTTTTTTGCAGGAATTTTTTTGGGCGGCGACTTTTCAGATCAGATCTGAAACATTTGGTACAAAATTTACAAAAACAAATACCAGATCTAGATTCCTCTCGAAAAATCACCCAATTTCAAAAAAAAAATGGGTCGAATCGAAGTTCGAATGTGGGAGATATCACTGATTTAAAATCAGCGATTTTATCAAAATTTTTGTTATGGCGGAACTGTTGCAGCGTGAATCTGAGATCTCAAAGTGTCCAGATAAGGATTTCCAACTCATTGGAAGATGCAAAATGATCCTTCTGCTTCTAAAAACAAGTTATAATAAATATTCTGAGTTATATTGGCCGAGTTATGTCCATTTTAATTTTGGAGTAGCATTCGGAGTGGGTTTCCATTGGAGACGTGCCCTCCCACCCCACTTTAGTAGGCACCTGCTTCACATTCATTAGTTTCAACATAGCAGCATTTGACTTGGGTTATTTGGAGATGTGCCCTCCCACCCCAGGCTATGTAGACACCTGCTACTTCATCAGCAACCAACATCATGGTTATGGGTCAACCGCATAAAATCCTTGTCATCGAAGTCCATTTGCTATGGCCGCATACTGTCAGAATCACAGTTGGTCACAAGCATTACAGGGTATCTCTATCCTCGGATCTTCGTTTGTTAGGGTTTTTGGCTAACCACATCAAACCCTTATCTTCAGTGGCTCTTCATATTCAACAGAGGCTTTGCAGGAGGGAACTTTACGCAATGGGGATCATTGCTTCTTAAGGAGGGAGGAATGATCCGAATGGAAAATGGCATCAACCCATGGTACTCATCCACCCATATTATTCATTGACCCATGGAATTTACCCATGGTATGGTAAATGGCATATGCCCGTGGTATTGTAAAATCCACCCATGGTATTCATTCACCCATGGTATTGTAAATGGCATCCTCCCGTGGTATTGTAAAATCCACCCATGGTATTCATTCACCCATGGAATTGACCCGTGGTATTGTAACTAAAAAATACTATAAGTAACAAGTCACATTTTGTAAAAGGACAGATTGTCCGCCACAATGTAGCCTTTACAGTTCAGAGGCATGTAGCCACACATCTATTCTCAGAGATAAGCTACCATCGCCCTAGCTGGTTTATTTCCATTTCTGGTTGTAAGCATATTTCAGTATTTTCCATTAATGAAATGAAGTATTATTTCCGCTGCATAACTATCTTTATGGTTACCTCTGTATTTTGTTGCATTCATGTTTAAATCCAGATCAGTGGGTTTTCATAAAAAAGTTTCTTTGTGGTTTTGTTTATTGGGCATTCTCCTATTTTTCTTCTCGCAATTCAAGTTTTCAGATCTTGGGGGTCTCTTCTCCCAAGATCCATTTCAATCTTTTAGATCTTAGGGGCCTCCCCACCAAGATCCGGATCAAGCGCTCGGGGAGTAAGAAGTCAAAGTAGGACCGACGGTGATTGGTCAGGTAAGCGAGGCCCTCGGGAGGGAATACATGTACAAAATATATTTAACGTGCATCTAATTGGTTTTTAAGTGAACCATTAGTATAATTCTAGACTACCACATCAATTTTGGTAACCATCCACATCATTTGGTATCAGAGCTCAAGGATTAAGAATTCTATAGTAAACATGCCACCTAGGAGAGGAGTTGGCATAGGTCGAGGGAGACCTGTAATGAATGCAGTTTTGCTAGAAGATATTCGAAATCTGCGTACAAGGATGGAGATAATGGAAACTGCTCAAAGGAGAGCACCTGATGAAGGAGATGCCAGTGCTGTAGAGGAATCTTCTGAGGAAGAAGAAGAGGATGAAAGCGAAGCTACCAAAGTTCTCAAAATGTTGGCCAAAGTAAGTGGAAGACCAAAGGTGGAAATACCTTTGTATGACAAGAATCTCAATGTAGAAGAGTTGATGGACTGGATCAGTTCATTGGACAAGTATTTCGACTATGAGGAGGTTGATGACAAAAAGAAGGTGAAATTTGCAGTTACCAGATTGAAGGGTCATGTAGCTATCTGGTGGGATGAACTACAAACATCCAGAGAGAGAAAGGGGAAGCCCAAGATCAAACAATGGGATAAAATGGTGAGTAGGTTGAAAGGTAAATTCATGCCAAAAGATTATCAGTTAAATCTTTTCAGATAGTTACAGAATTTGAGACAAAAGGGGATGACTGTCAAAGAATATACAGAAGAATTTTATAAGCTGAGCATTAGAGCATGTTATGAAACCAGCTCAAGAAAAAGATAGAAAAGATAGATCAACGCCTTAAAATTCAACCTCTTCGAGGGGGCAACCTCCTTTACATTACATAAATGAACAATTCTTGGATGATTCAAATGACAAAACCTCCTTTCTATATATAGGAGTCTAAGGAGTCACAATATAACCCAGCCGACCTAACAATAATAATATAAAGCCACAAAAATAACAATAGAGGGATTCTATGGGGCACAATAATAACAATATGGGGACAATAGGGGCACAACAATATTAATAAGGGGTACAACTACAATAGTAATGGCTTAATCACTAGTATTATAGGGACCCAACATGCCCCTCTCCTTCAAAAAAGTGTTGTCCTCAACGCTTGAGTAGTTCTGGATGCTTCTGTATAAAATTCTCATCTTCCCATGTGAAATCTTCAGTAGATAAGTTCTTCCACTTGATAAGATACTCTGAAATTGATCGATTTTGTAGCTGTCGAGTTCTTGTTTCTGTGACTACTTCTGTTTCCAATATAATTTTTCCTTCCTCATCAAGTTCTGGCAATATTGTTTGAACCGGGAGCTTATCGCCTATAACCTTCTTTAAACATGAAACATGGAAAACTGGGTGCAATCGAGAAGCTGCAGGAAGCTCCAATTTGTATGCCATAGTACCAATGTTTTGCAACACCTTGTATGGACCATAATACTTTGGGGATAATTTATTATCCTTCTTAGCTTGCTTAAGGGACATTTTCTTATATGGTTGTAGCCGTAGGAATACCCAATCACCTACATCAAAACTTCTTTCGCTGCGATGTTGATCTGCCTGTTGTTTCATTCTATTCTGTGCCAACACAAGGTTATCCTTTAAGAGTTGGAGGACTTGTTGTTGATGTTCGATGTGATGTTCCACTGCTTGAACCTTAGAATTTTCTCTTAAATATGATGTGATGGATGGTGGCTGATACCCATAAAGTGCCATAAATGGGGTCATTTTTGTTGCTGTATGGAAGGAAGTGTTATACCACCATTCAGCCAGAGGCAACCATTTGACCCATTGTGTCTGTTTATCAGATACAAAGAAACGAAGATATCCTTCCAAACATTTGTTTACTATCTCAGTTTGCCCATCAGATTGAGGATGATAAGATGAGCTATGAGCTAACTGAGTACCAAGACAAGAAAATAATTTGTCCAAAAATTTCCAGTGAAAATGGGATCTCTGTCACTTACAATAATCTTTGGGTTTCCATGTAGCTTTTGAATTGTTTCCATAAATGCAGTAGAAACTGTACTGGCTTTAAATGGATGTGATAATGCACAAAAGTGTGCATACTTGGTAAGTCTGTCAACTACCACCATGATGACACTCTTTCCCTCAGACTTGGGTAAACCTGTGATAAAATCCATTGAAACCTCCTCCCAACGTTGGCTTGGAATGGATAAAGGTTGTAATAGACCGGTGTCTTAATTGTTTCAACTTTATTTTGTTGGCAAACCAAACATTCCGCCACAAACTTTTGAATATCTGATTTAAGGCCATCCCAAAAAAATTCCTTCTTAACCCTGTGGTAAGTTTTTAAAAATCCTGAGTGCCCTCCTAAGGGAGAAGTGTGCAATTCCATAAGAATCTTTTGTTTTAGCTGGGAATTCTTACAGAGGTATAAGCGATCTTTGTACCATAACGAATCATTTTTCCAGTAAATGTATCAGACGTACTGGAATCTTGTTGTAACTTTCGAATAAGTGCCCACACTTCTTCGTCATTCTTCCATTCCTCCCTTGCTTTGTTTATCCAATCTGGTTGGATAATAGAAATGGCGCACAACAATGCTTCCACATCCTCATCCTTTCTTGAGAGTGCATCTGCCACCACATTTTGCTTCCCTTTTTTGTAGATGATTTCAAAGTCATAACCCAACATCTTTGTGACCCACTTTTGTTGCTCTTTAGAGGATAATCTTTGTTCTAAAAAGTATTTAAGGCTATCATGATCCATTTTTACCTTGAAGTGTCTTCCCATTAGGTAGGGTCGCCATTTCTTAAGTGCATGGAGTATTGCCAACATTTCCTTCTCATAAATAGCTTTGTGTAAAAACTTTCCCTTGATTGGACGACTTTCAAAAGCAATGGGTCTTTCATCTTGCATTAAAACAACACCAATTCCATTTCCTGAAGCATCACATTCCACAATAAAGGTTTTTGTGAAGTCCGGTGTAGCTAAGATAGGTGCTTGGCACATTGCCTCTTTAAGATGTTCGAAGGCCTTTGTTGCTTCTGGAGTCCATGAAAATGCATCTTTCTTCAATAATGTTGTTAGAGGTGCTGCTATTCTCCCATAATTCTTAACAAACTTGCGATAATACCCTGTCAACTCGAGAAATCCTCGCAAATGCTTTATGGATGTGGGGATTTTCCATTCCTTAATGGCTTTAATTTTGCTAGGGTCTACCTTAACTCCTTCATGAGATACAATATGACCCAGATATTCCACCTCTTGTACTCCAAAGAAACATTTGGATCTTTTTGCATATAATTGTTTCTCCTCCAATAGTTGTAGCACCCTGTCAACATGTTCAACATGATCCTTCCAAGACTTGCTGTAGATTAGTATATCATCAAAAAATACTAACACAAATTTTCTAAGGAATGGTTTGAAAATTGAATTCATCAAACCTTGAAATGTTGAGGGTGCATTGGTAAGGCCAAAAGGCATGACCAAAAATTCATAATGACCCTCATGAGTTCTAAATGTTGTTTTCAGAATGTCTTCAGTCTTCATTCTGATTTGATGATATCCTGAACGAAGATCCAACTTGGTGAAGTAAATTGATCCATGCAATTCATCCAGTAATTCATCAATGACAGGAATGGGAAACTTATCTTTAATAGTGAGCTTGTTGAGCTCCCTATAATCCGGACACATGCACCATGATCCATCCTTCTTGTGCACCAATACTACTGGAGCAGAGAAAGAACTTTGACTCGGTGAATTATACCAGCCTCTAGCATTTCTGCAACCATACGTTCAATTTCACTCTTTTGGGCATAGGGATATCTGTATGGCCTGATGTTTGGAGGAACACTTCCTGGAATCAGATGAATAGCATGATCATGATCACGAATAGGTGGGAGACCTTTGGGAGTCTCAAATACCTTGGAATGATTGTCCAAGACTTTTTGGAGATCTGGAGAAATAGATGATTCCAATGTGGAAACATCTAGCGAACATAATTGTGCAATTACACCTTTTGTTCCTTTTTTAGAAGCTTTGTCATACCGTTAGAGCTGATTATCTTTCCCGGTTTCCCTGCAATACCCCTTAATTCAACTTCCTTTCCTTCCACAGAAAATTTCATGAAAAGTTCTTGAAAATTAAAAGCTATTGTACCCAAGGATTGTAGCCATTGGACTCCTAGTACAACATCAGCACCTCCCATTGGAATGGAAAGCATTGGGCTAGTCAATACATATTCTCCCATGGATAGCTTGATATTATGGCACTTTCCAGAGCAATTTATTGTTCCTCCATTTGCAACCATCACTTGACACTCTGGTGTTGGATATAAGAAGCAATTCAATTCTTTTGCTACCTTACAATGAATAAAATTGTGGGTACTTCCTGAATCAATCAACACTATTACCTTTTTCTTCTTGATTTGTCCTTCTATCTTGATGGTTTGAGGAGTGGTAATTCCCGCCAATGCATTACAAGATATGGTCGGATTCATTTGTTCTTCATCTAGGCTTTGTTCCTGGAGTATATCCTCTTCTTTTGACCTTTCTTGCTCTTTTTCTTCTTCCTCTTCACAATCTATGTAGAATAATTTCTTCTTAGCACACTTATGACCTTTAGTGTATTTGCTATCACAACTGTAACAAAGCCCTTTTGCTATTTTTTCTTCCAATTGTTGTGGTGTCAACCTTATAGGTTGTGGAAGACTAGCGGCAACAACACTTCCATCTTTATAGTTGTGAGTGGTATGCTTCCTGGTTGCCATAATTTTGCTTTCCATTTTTTTTGCTAACCTGAATGCCTTCTCTAATGAATCAAGTTCCCAAAGGCGAACATCATGTTGGATATTATCCTTTAAAGACCCTATGAACACATCAATCCTATGCTCCTCTGGAATATTTTTTACCCTTATGTTCAATTTTTGGAACTCCTCAATGTGCTCCATTATTGAACCCTTTTGTTTGAGACTTATCAATTGGCTAAAAAAAGTGTTTCTTTTTGTATCCTCATAATGTGCTATCAATTATTCCGTAAAAATTTCCCAAGTGATAAATTGTTTATGAGAGCAAAGCCATTGATACCATACAAACTGATTTGGTTCCAAATATAAAGTTGCAATACGTACCTTTTGTGTGTTTTGCACATTATTGAGATCGAAAAATTGCTCCATCTGTAATATCCATGTTGCGGGATCCTTGTCATCAAACTTCCTCATATCGATTTTTGGAATATGGTGCGTCTTCGATCCAACATTAGAGTCTATGAAATCATGATTAACATTTCCTTTGTTTGCATCATGAGTTTCCTTTCCTCCCCTTTCACCATTAGTAAGTATTTCTTGTAGAAAATTTGTCAAATCTGCCTTCAAATCTATCTTCAAATCGTCAATCTTGGCTTCCACGCCCTTTATCTTAGATTCCACTCCATTTATCTTAGCTTCTGTTAGCTTTTGTGAGAGTGAAATTTGTTGCACTTGGTCTTGTAATTTTGATATATCATGTAGCATTTCTTCCTCTTCTTCATGAGTCATGCTAGATCTTTCAGATTGCTTACTAGGTGTTTGCATTTTCTTTCCTCGGGGCATCAGTTACCGATACTAATGCTCTACTATGCCCTTTGAATTCCTTCAAAATAATTTTTCAAACCAAGCTTAAGCAAAAATTTAAAAAATCTACACACCTTTTTTCACTTTGTAGGAGCTCGATATTGCCTCTGATGTATCTCTGTAATTTTGGATCATCCAATTTTGAAATTGCGACCTGTGGTAGCCCTCTGTGTCCTCTTTCCAATGCCACTAGTCTGACCCCAATTAGATTCTCCAATGAAGAGTTATGCCAAAACTCCCACATTGACCTAATTATAGACTAATTCAGTAGAGCGAACTTGTACGACGTGCCACGTGTCCCTGTTTTGACCTTTGGCTCTGAAAAATATATACAAGAAACTACAATCCGTCCTCTTTCTGTACCTTCTTACAAAATTTCAATCTGATGCTCAGAGAGAAAGTTATGATGATTTTCCCCAGGTCACATGTTTGGAATGTAATTCAGGAGTCTACAAAAAGACCAACTTCCTTAGATCATATCTCCGCAAATATAGCGCGAAAAACTCTGAAATTCGGACCCGAGCTTCAGCGCGATGTCTTCTCAAATGGGTTTTTTTTTTAGCTTCTAAAACGTCGCAGAAAAAAAGTTATAGCAAAAATTCCACGATGACTTGTTTGGAGCAGCGAAACCCTAGAATCCAAAGCTCTGATACCAAATGTTATGAAACCAACTCAAGAAAAAGATAGAAAAGATAGATCAACGCCTTAAAATTTAGCCTCTTCGAGGGGGCAACCTATTTTACATTACATAAATGAACAATTCTTGGATGATTCAAATGACAAAACCTCCTTTCTATATATAGGAATCTAAGGAGTCACAATATAACCCAGCCGACCTAACAATAATAATATAAAGCCACAAAAATAACAATAGAGGGATTCTATGGGGTACAGTAATAACAATATGGGGACAATAGGGGCACAACAATATTACTAAGGGGTACAACTACAATAGTAATGGGGTAATCACTAGTATTATAGGGACCCGACAGAGCAGGACATGTAGAGGATGACGTAGAAAAGGTAGCTAGATACATCAATGCTTGAGATATGACATATAGGATGAAATCATCTTGCTGAGTTTGAAGATAATTGAAGATGCCTATCAAGCAACTTTGAAAGCAGAGGATGAGATGTTGAGGAAACAAAATCAGAGGAACAAAGGGAAAAGTTCAGCAAGAGGTAGAGGAACTACCAAATCAAGATTTCAACACCCTCAAGGTGAAGCAGGAGGTTCAAGTAGTAGACCACCACAGAGAGGAGACTTTAGTAGAGGAATATTTGCACCCAGAGGAAGAGGCCAAGGAAGAGAAATTTGGTGATATACATGTGGAGAACGGAGACATGGATCATGGAACTGTCCTCATAATAAAGCAACAAATTAGCGGAATGTGAATGTGGCTGAGGCAAAGGAAGAAAAACCTCAAATTGCAAATAAGGAAGAATCACTTGAAGTAGGAGAATCTTTGTTGTTGAAAAGGGTATTAATTAAAGCAAAGAAAGAGACAGGAGAACCAGCTCAGAGAAAGAGTTTATTTAGAACTACATGCAATTCCAAAGGAAAATGCTGTAAAGTGATAATTGACAGTGGAAGCATTGATAACCTAGTTTCTACAGAAATGGTGGACAAGTTAGGATTAGTGAAAACAATACACCCTACTCCTTACAAAGTATCATGGCTGCAAAAAGGACATCAGCTTATTGTGACAGAACAATGCAAGGTAGAGATCCAGATTGGTACTTATAAGGATGTGATATTATGTGATGTAATGCCAATGGATGTATGTCATATATTGCTGGGAAGACCTTGGCAGTTTGATCGGAAAGATATACATGATGGAAGAAGAAACACTTACACTTTAGAGAAGGATGGAAATAAACACACACTGCTGCCATTGAAGGAGGAAGCAGGCAAAGAAGTGCCTGGAAATAGTGTTATGTTGATAAGTGGGAAAGAATTGCTACAAGAAGTCAAGAAGGATGAACATATACATTTTGCTGTCATAAGGAGACCTAAGGTAATTTTGACTTCCACAAACTTAGATGATTTATCTGAAGAAATCAAAACTATGTTGAATGATTTTGTTGATATTATTGTGGATGAGTTACCAAATGCATTACCACCAATCAGGAGTATTAGTCATCACATTGATCTAGCACCCATAGCAAGTTTGCCAAATAAAGAAGCATACAGGTTAACTCCTCAAAAAAATGCAGAAGTTGGGAGACAAGTGCAAGAACTGATGGATAAGGGATTAATTAGAGAGAGTCTTTGATCCACGTGGCTCTAAAGACACAAAACAAAGAGGGCTTATGAATGCTTGAAAATCAAAGTGCTCAGAATGACTTCGACCCAAGACCAGAGCGTAGATCTCGTCGTCCTGATCGTGGGGGTGCAAACAGTTTGTCAATCTGAGCTCATGTGAAGGAGATAGAGCTCTTTAAAAATTGACATGACAGGGGAAAAGGGGGGCCCACAGTGTGCCACATGGCATCCTAGTGAGCAAGTAAGCCCACATAGCAGCCCATCAACCATTGACACATGGCATTCCATCATTGGCCTCTTTACTCTGGCCAAAAAACAAAACAATATAATATTAAAATATCTCATATAAAACAAAAAAAGACATTTAATATATAATTATTAATATAACTATAGCAAAATCCAAAAAACATGAATCCATGTAAGACAAATATTTCGTGGGTAGTGTTAAGCCATGGTTAGGAGCTCAATCGTAATACATAACCGCCCACTATATTAAATATGACCATTGAGATAACCGTTACCATTTTATTAATGCGCCATTCCAATAAATCATGTCTATTTAATATCCACGAACTCAAAACAGTTCGTAACAAAACGTAACCGCGCCTCTATTTAAAGGAGAGTTATGGTTAACGCGGGGGTTTGGCATGGGCAAGATTTGATCCTCTAACCCCATGCTTTCCATTCCTAATTTTTACCAAGTAGACCAACGGCCTACTCTTTGTTTGAGTTGCCAATATTTTTATATATATACCAAATTCTGCGGTGCTTTTGAGGAGAGGATGGCACGGATTTCAAGACAGTAGAGGTCAAATTTTGGCACACAGTTCAAGGCAGCGTTTTGCGGAAGGAGTGAAATTTCACTTTGTCAAATATTGACAAATTTTATATGGTTTAAGCACTTCTCGACGCCACGAACACAATGGCACTAACATTTTTCAATATGCAGGTGGAACTATCACTATTGTAGAAACAGGGAGCGGAACCATGTTCCTTGAAATTTTCCCGAGGAAGTAATTTTGCTCCATGTCAGAATATAGTCAAGTTTACAGTCGTGTTTCATGGTTTTCTGCTTTGATTGCAATGGCGAGGTCAAATTCGCCTTTGGAGTTGCAGATTTCCAGTGCACCCATGGGGCAGAATCTTTGAGGAACCTAAGGGGAATCTAAAAGATCCTTGAGCCCCAGATTCTCAATTTCTCAGAATTCGAAAATTGGATAGTCGATTTTGCACTATTCGAACCCACAAATCTAATGGTGCGTTCAGATTTTTCATTTTCTCATTCTATTATTTAACCACTTTTCTAAGTGGAATGCATATGTCAGCATTCATGTGTGAGCAATCATTTTCATGCGATTGATGACGTGAAATCGATGGTCCGAACAGATTCAGCAGTTTGACATCCACTTCTTCATATGGCCCTTGGTTGTGAGGTATATGCAGTGTGTTCATGTACTTCTTTTGCTATGCATTGTGCTACATAGATCCCTGTTGATGCTTGATGTGGGATCTTGTTTATTACTTGTTTTCATGATTCCTGCTTGTTGTGACGCGAAATCGTCTATGTTATGTACTTGTTATCATTATTCTTCATGTTATGTTTTGAGTTCCCTTTGTTGTAGGTTGATGGGATACTCATATTTTCGTCATGTATGTTTGCATTGAGATCCCTTTTATGCCATGTTGGCGGGATGCTCATCATGCATGAGATTGTGTCATACTGATAGGAGTCTTTTGACTAAGAGTTCCTGTAGTGGAACATCTCTTGGTGCCACTCCTACGTGAGGGCTTTTTCATTGTATGAGAACGACATCACCTCTATGTACATCATCACTATTGACAACACTTAATGCAGCGGCCTACACCATCTTGACATTAGGGCTCGGAGACGTAGTCCCTCCTGGATGACCTCCATTATCAACGGCTTATGTTTTTATGTTGCTAATTATTGTCATGTTCCTCTTCTTTACAACATGCAGATGTATTCATTCATGTTCTTTTAAAAATGCAATTTAACACATCATGAAAGTAAAAGGTCTTGGAAGGGTCCTTCGTCACACCCGGACCTGGATCAGCCTTAGTCCATGTGTTGTACCAACAATACTCAGTCCAAAGAAAGGAGGTGAATGGCGCATGTGTACTGTTTCCAGAGCCATAAACAAGATTACTATTGGGTATAGATTTCCTTTACCACACATGGATGATTTGATGGATTGTTTAGTGGGTCAAAGTATTTTACTAAAATAGATCTGAAGAGTGGATACCATCAAATAAGGATTAGAGAAGGAGATGAATGGAAGACTGCATTTAAAAAAAAACAGTGGGTTGTATGAGTGGTTAGTGATGCCTTTTGGACTCACTAATGCACTTAGCACATTCATGAGATTGATGAACGAAGTCTTGAATGAATATGCAGGCAAGTTTGTCATTGTTTATCTTGATGATATTCTAGTTTTCAGTTTAAGCAAAGAAGAACATTTGGAGCATCTTAAGTTGGTTTTAAGAACTCTGTAGAAAGAGAAAATGCTGATAAATATGAAGAAATGTAGTTTCATGAAAGAAGAATTAATCTATTTAGGGTTTGTAGTTTCTAAAGAAGGTCTGAAAATGGATCTAGAGAAAGTCCAAGCAATTTGGAATTGGCTTATTCCAAGAAAGATATTTGAGGTAAGAAGCTTTCATGGTCTTGCAAGTTTTTATAGAAAATTTATCAGAAGTTTTAGTCAGATTTGTGCACCAATTATTGAAACAATCAAAGAGGCTAATCAGCCATTCAAGTGGACAAAAGCAACAGACCGAAATTTTAAGTTGCTGAAGAAGAAAATTACAGAAAGACCAGTTTTAGCTTTGCATGACTTTGGAAAAGTTTTCCAAGTTGAAATTGATGCTAGTGGAGTTGCAATTAGAGCAGTTTTAAGTCAGGAACAAAGACCAATAGCATACTTTAGTGAGAAACTAAATGAAGCTAAGAAGAAATATTGTTCTTATGATGAAGAATTTATGCTATTGTGCAAGCTTTTAAAAAATGGAGACATTATTTACTACCAAAAGAGTTTGTATTGTTTTCTAACAATCATGCATTACAGTTCATAAACAACCAACCAAAATTGAATTAGAAGCATGCCAAGTGGGTAGAATTTTTACAGAGCTTTACTTTTGTGATAAAACATACAAGTGGTAAGTTGAACAAAGTTGTTGATGCTCTAAGCAGGGTAAATTTCATTGTGCAAGAATTAAGAGTTGATGTTGTAGGATTTGAAGAAATGGTTGATATGTATAAAGATGATGCAAAATTTAAATATATTTATGCAGTTGTACAAAATGCAGCAGTTTATAATAGAAGCCAGTGGTTAGATTATCTTATCCAGGAGGTTTAAAGGTAACAAACTGTGTATTCCCAAATGTTCTATGAGGGAAAACATAATCAAGGAGAAACATAGTGGAGGGTTATCTAGGCACTTCGGACAAGACAAAACCTTTGCTCAGGTAAATGCTTTTTACTACTAGCCAAAGATGCAAACTGATGTTAAGAAATTTGTTGAGAAGTGCAGGATCTGTGAACATGCTAAGGGGAGAAGCCAAAATACAGGATTGTACCAGCCATTACCAATACTAGACCGCCCATGAGATGCAGTTAGTATGGATTTTGTTTTGGGATTACCTAGAACTCAAAGAGGAAATGATTCCATTTATGTTGTGGTAGATAGATTTTCTAAAATGGCACATTTCATTGCATGTAAAAAGACTAGTGATGCAACACATATTGCTAATCTGTTTTTTTTCAGAAGTTGTAAGGTTACATGGATTGCCTATAAGTATTGTGTCTAATAGGGATATAAAGTTTATTGGGCATTTTGGAGAACTCTTTGGAAGAAACTAGGTGCCAACCTTAGTTTCAGTTCAGCATATCACCCTCAAATAGATGGACAGACCGAAGTGGTAAACAGAAGCTTGGGAAACATATTGAGAAGTTTAGTGTATCAAAATCCTAAGCAGTGGGATTTAGCACTTGCTCAAGTTGAGTTTGCTTATAATGACACTCCAAACCGAAGTACTAGGATGAGTCCATTTCAGATTGTTTTTGGAATGAATCCAAGAGGTGTGTATGAGCTCAGAAATTTGGGCAAACAGGAGACAAGAAGTGCAAAGGCTGAAGAGTTTGCAGAGCAGATGCAGAGACTACAAGAAGATGTCAAAGACAGATTGCAGGAAAGTAGTGGCAAATACAAACAGAGAGCTGATATGAGGAGGAAAGAAAAAGAATTCCAAGTGGGAGATCTAGTGATGGTGTACTTGAGGAAAGAAAGATTTCCTGTTGGGACTTATAATAAACTAAAGATGAAAAAGATAGGGCCATGCAGAATTGTGAGGAAGTTTTCAACCAATGCTTATGAAATTGAGTTGCTAGAAGGGATTGGAATATCACCTATCTTCAATGTTGTATATTTATATCCATACAAGGAGACAGAGATAGAGTTACAAAAGGAACCCATAGAAGATGAAGTTCATACTTTAAATTCGGAAAAACAAATGCCAAAGACAGTCAAGAAAGACGTGGAAGCTATTTTGGAGAAAAGAGTATCCAAAAGAACCAGAAGACAAGATTATTTTCAGTATCTAGTCAAATGGAAGGGACAACCAATGGAGGATGCCAGTTGGTTAACAACAGCAAAATTACAGAAGTACAGAGTCAATCCTGACAGTTTGATGAATGATTCTTTTCTTCCTTGGGAGTCTGATGTGGGAGCATCCAGACTTAGCCAGCAATGTGATTGTATGTTCACATGTTGTGGCTAACAAGAGATGGATTTTATTGACCTGAGTGGTCAAAATCAATTCTTAGGAGAGAGGGTTGGATCTCTCGAATTGATCTTTACTTCAATTATTGTAATAATTAAATCATTGTATTATTTTTAGAACATGAGATAAGTGTTAGGATAGGTGTGTATCAGAGCTTGAGAATAGGGATTTAATAGTTGAGCTGATAAAAATAGAGATTGAGTTGTCAATGTTGTTAGGATAGGATTTGATCCATAAAAGAAAGGAAAAAATGTAATGATAGAGATTGGATGGAATAGGAGAGTGAGTAAGCGAGAGATTGAGAGAGAGAGATAGGGTTTGAGAGTGAAACAGAGGTCAGACAAATGTTGTAATCGAGCAAGAGGGCCAAGACTCTGTAATTTCTATTTTATTGAAATAATTGATTAAGTGTGGCGTTGCATATTATTCCTGGTGTGAAATTCTCTCGAATCTGTGTATCGGCATTCTGGACCCTAATCGGGTATTATTTTCCATTTATGTGTTTCATTGATAATTACAGCCAAATAACGTTAAGGGTTAATACCGAGATTAGATGCTAAATCTTATTAAGTATATTTCTTAAAGGTTCTGTATTAAGCACGTGGGTAGTATTTGGAAAGCAGTAAGTGGTATATCGCGTGGAAAATAAATGGTAAATGGTATTTTTCCAAATTGCGTGATTAACCTAAGGTGTTGACATGTGGCACAGAGAAACCACTTATCTCGCGTGCTCTTGACCTGATATCGATTGTGCAAGTAATCGCGTGAGATTGCGTGATAACCGTTGGATTGAACGGGACGATCGACAGTGGAAATTAGCCGAACTAGTTGGTAAGCGGATACGACGTGATGTTCATTGGATATGAAGAAGCCAGATCAACGATGGAGATTGAAGCGCTCGGGGAGTAAGATGTCAAAGTAGGACCGACGTGATTGGTCAGGTAAGTGGGACCCTAGGGAGGGAATACACGTACAAATTATATTTAACGCGCATTGATTTTTAAGTGAACCATTAGTCTAATTCTAGACTACCACATCAATTTTGGTAACCATCCACATCAATTTACAATGATCAACATGCTGAGAAGTAAACCAACATGAAAACATAACATCATAATGACATGACACCCATACCGCTTATTGGATATTTATCACATACCTCATCGTGATATTTACATCCATATACATATGTACATATACTAAACATCACCAAAACATGTACCAAAACATATACCAAGACATATACCAGAACACCATACCAAAATTGCTTTGCCTTAACTAACAAACAAGGAAGTATACATAGCCTGCATTTGATCCGCCATTCCCATGTAATTTCATCGCACCTAAAGTGCTTCTGTTGCACCTTAACTTGCTCGATAGCTCGGTTTTGGAGCATGAGCACCTTTTTCTGCAATATACATTGAGGTTCCGGCTGGAATTATCGACCTGGTTCCACCTACAATATAGACCAATCAATCACATGATCAACATATTTAACATACTTCTTAAGCAATGACACATGGAAAACATCATGGACTTTCATTATCAGAGGCAGTGCAAGTCGATAGGCTACTGGCCCAATCCTCTCAATAATACTAAAGGGTCCACAAAACCGTGGTGCCATCTTGGCACATGATCCAATCCGTAAGGAGCTCTTCTTTGGTTTGATGTGCAAGTACACATGTTCCCCAACTTGGAACTCCTTGAACAACCTGTTCTGATCTGCATAGCTCTTCTGCCTATCCTGTGTTACCTTCAAATTCTTCTTGATTACCTACATTTCTTGTTCCATGTCCGCCAACATGTTCGGTCCAATCAACACCTTGTTAACTAGATCACTCCAACTGATGGGAGTATTATAACTCCGCCCATACAATGCCTCAAATGGACTCATCCTCAGTGACTCCTGGTAGCCATTGTTGTAAGCAAATTCAACCAGTGAAAGACACTCTTCCCACTTTTGTTGCTGATGCATCACATACATCCTCAACATATCCTCCAATATCTTGCTGACCCTCTGTGTCTGTCCATCAGTCTGCGGATGATAAGTTGTACTGAATGCCAAATCTGTGCCCAAACCTACAAACAATTCCTTCCAAAACTTGGAAGTGAACTTTACATCCATGTCTGACACAATATTCTTTGGGACACCATGCAGTTTGACTACATCTCTGATGAATACCTGTACTACATCATTAGCTGAGAATGTAGACTTCACTCGAATGAAGTGTGCAACCTTTGTCAACCTATCCACCACAAACATGATGGGATCGTGTTATCTCACTGTCCTCGGCAAACCAGTGATGAAGTCCATGGAAAAGACCTCCCATTTCCATTCTGGAATTGCAATCAAATGTAGCAGTCCACTGGATGTTTACACTCTGCCTTCACACACTGACAATCAAAACACCTAGCCACAAACTCTTCTACATCCTTCTTCAGATTCGGTTAATAATAAAAATTCTTTATTACGGTCAATGTCTTTTGATAACCTGGGTGACCTGAATATGGTTTTTCATGAAACTCTCTCAAGATCTCCTTCTTGAGCTCACTGCTATCTAGTACATATATCTTGTCTCTGAATCTAACCAATCCATATGCTGTAAGGCAATAGTCCACATCCTATGCACCTGCACCTATACCTGTACCACCACGTGTACCTGTACCTATACTACCACCTAAACATGTACATGTACCTGTACCTGTACTACTATCTGAACTCTGTTGCAACCTGTGCACAACCTCTATATACCTGACGTCTTGCTGATCTGCTTGCAAAATCCTATCATGTAAGTTTGTCCCATAGGAGCTCATATTTGCTAAGTGATTTACCTGTATTCGCTTGTTAAGGGCATCTGTTGCTCTGTTCTCTTTGCCTTTGATGTATCTAATCTCGAAATCGAATTCATTGATCGTGGCCAACCACGGAGCCTGCCTACCATTTAGGTTCGGTTGGTTAAATAGATACCATAAGTCACTGTGATCACTCATCAACACAAATCTCCTACCTAGAAGATAGTGCCTCCACATCTTCAATACATGTATGATTGTTGCCAACTCAAGATCATGTGTGGGGTAGTTATGCTCATGCTCATTCAGTTTTCGTGACTCATAGCATACCACTTGTCCATCCTGCATAAGGACTCCACCAAGTCCCTTCTTGCAAGCATCTATGCATACTACAAACTCTTTGTCCAGATCTGCAATCTTTAACACTAGTGCATGTGTTAACAACTGCTTAAGTTTCTCAAAACTAGCCTAGCACTCCTCTGTCCATTCAAACTTCTTGCCTTTTCTCTGCAATGATGTGGTAGGATAAGAAATATGTGAGAACTTCCTGATGGACCTCCGGTAATAACCTGTCAACCCCATGAAGGACCTCACATCATCGACATTTCTAGGAATTACCCACTCCATGATGGCCCTTATCTTTTATGGATCTACTGCAATTCCCTCCTTAGAGACAACATGTCCCAAGTAGTGTACTTCAGTCCGAAAGAAACTGCACTTGCTGAGCTTAACATACAAATGATGCTCTCTCAACAACCTCAACATTGTTTCTAAATGCTCGACATGCTCTTCCTCATTTTTATAATATACCAATATGTCATCAATGAGCACAATAACAAACTTATCCAAATACAGACGCGACACACTATTCATCAAGCACATAAAAGTAGTTGGAGCATTAGTCAAACCAAATGGAACTACAACAAACTCATAATGCCCATACCTGGTCTGTTAGGCTTTCTTGTAAATGTCCTCCTCTTTGACATGTACCTGGTGATATCTAGATCTCAAATCAATCTTCGACAACACTACTGCTCCCTTCAACTGATCGAACAAGTTGTCAATCCTCGATAACAGATACATGTTCTTGATGGTCACTTTGTTCAACTGCCTATAGTCAATGCATAACTGAGAGTACCATATTTCTTCTTCACAAACAATATTGGTGTGCCCCATGGTGATACATTTAGCCTAATGTATCCCTTGTCCAACATTTCTTTTAACTGTAGCTTCAGCTCTACCAAATCAGGTGTGCTCATCCTGCAAGGTGCCTTTGATGGCAGAGTTGCCCCTGGCACCACCTCAATAGAAAAGTCTACCTCCCTGTGAGGTGGAAACTCTAAAATGTCCTTAGGAAATACATCTTGAAACTGTTGTAGAACTGGGTACCTGCTCAAAACATTTGCATCCTCAACTTCCTTACCTTTGTCACTAGAAATGTGCACTGCAAATAACACACACCCTTTCCTGCGACTATGCTTGGCCTGCATAGTTGTTAACATCCTAATTGATGTGGTTTTCTTCTTTCCTTGTAAGAATTTGGGTTCTCCATTGTCATCCACTCACTCAATGGCTTTGTCATAACAATCCACCTTGGTTCTATGGAGGTACAACCAATCCATGCCCAACAACACACTGTCTGATCCCAATGGTAATACATTCAAATGTGCTGCGGTAGGCATACCATTCAAGTCAAATGTGCAATATCTTATCCAATGGTGAACTTGCTTCTCTATACCTGTAGCCAACTGCACTAACCAAGATTATGCTTGCAGATCCTTACTCAAACCACACTTATCCACCAAGTTAGGACTAACATAGCTATAATTAGATCCAGGGTCAATCAAAATAGAAATAACTTGATCACAAAGCTTACCGTCCATCTCAATGATAGATGCCTAATGCTCTGCCTGTTTGTTATCCAATGATGCATAATATGAGGAACGCTCTGACCAACATCCCCAACAGTTGTGCCTCATGTGCACTATATATCTGAGGCCTACCACCCTAATACTGTGGACAATCTCTCCTGCGATGATCCCCTCCATAATTCCAACACCGCACGGGCTCCTTATTCTACTCCTTAGATCGATGTCCATGTCCTCTATTAGATGCATTGAACTTCTTAGATGGCGTTATGTTCTCTTTATTCCTTGTACCCTGAGGTCTTGCTCGCTTATTGTCCCATTTTCCTTTTTCCTTTTCGTTACCTTTCTAGTTTGGTTTAGTTTCAGATCTGCACTTTGATTGCTCATAGAAATGCCTTAGCTTTCGGATGGTCTCCTCTAATGATCTAGGCTCATCGAACTCAATCATGTCTTTGAATACAACTAGTAATCCACTATTGAACCTCTGAATCTTGGCCTTCTCCTCCGTGAGGTAAGGCATATGCCTCAGTAGCTCCAAGAACTTCCTAGTGTACTCCTCATATGTCATTGATACCATCTTTAGCTCAAAGAACTCCTTTGCCCTGTGATCAAGTATCTCTTCGATAGATACTTCTTCTTGAATAGCCTCTCGAACTCACTCCAAGTCAAGTCCTCTTCATGAATACATATGACATTCTTCACATCTTCCCACTAAATGTCTGCTTTACCTTTGAGACTAAATGTAGTTACTCTGGCCTTCATGTTCTTTAAATAGTCATGCAACCTGAAGAACCTTCTCATGCCAAGCAACCTGAAGAACCTTCTCATGCCAAGCAACCATGCCTCTGCACCCTGTGATTTCTTCATCTCTCCATCAAAAGTAGGTGGCTTCACTTTCTTAAACTCATCTAGCAAGTATCCCTATCACTCCTCCTGTAAGGATGATAACGATGACAATCATAGTGCCTATCTAAACTAGAACTCAAATAGTACCTGTGTCCATCACCTCTCTTATCCGGAGTGTCCAAAAATATACCATTTCCCATTATGTCATCTTTTATCTAACCTGTGACCACAATAGGACCTACTACCATATGCCCCCATTAGTTCTACCCTCCTACTCAGGGCTAATCTGACGCGGTCCCTGTCACTGCAAATCTAACAAACTCTGAAGTATCACTACATGTACCTTTTCTTGTTTCTCCTGTACCTGTATGATTTTGTCATTGTCTTCCTTACAACTCCTTATTTATGCCTTTAAGCTTCTTAATGTGTTTGCTAGATTAAAAGAATGCCCAACACCATTTTGCTCATTTGATCCATAGGGAGAGTCTCAGGAATTGTAGTCTACCATCTTGCTAGTCATCTTCAATATTATTCCTGCAAGGTAGATCATGTCAGCTAAACCAAATCACAATAAACCAACGTACCTTACTATAGCTCGGGGAGGATACCTTGTCTACAAGATCAACAAATCAGCGTGATACATGTATAACATAATCATGACAACATATAGAACACAACACATAAGCATATAACCATGCAACCATCATTCTAGCTAGGGTCCAATCATCAATGCATGACCTTATCCACAACGCATACCACGACCTCATGCCTCACAACCACCATTACATCATTGTACACTTGACCACATGCAAACATTAACATGCATAAGCAATGCTTAATCCACCACACACATGCATAAACACATATAATCAAACATAAACGAACAATACTTGTAACCAAGCCTACAAGAATGATACATGTAACCAAGCATACAAGAATGATACATGTAAGTGACATATAACGGCATGTAACCAGTCATACACTCATGACAATGCATCCCACAACAACACCATCAACTTCCACATGGCGACATCACTACAACCATGATCAACATCATGCAAATGCAACAAGCACATGGAATACAAGCATAAGAGACACACATGCAACTGACATGAATGCCTGAACAACAGACACAACCCATACAATTCTAGGGATGAACCATGTTCTATTACCACTCTGTAACACCCTCGTCCCACATCTACCCAAGTAACCGACCAACTAAGGTAAACAGGCCACGAGAGGCCACTATGATATGATTCAACCTCCTAAGTCACGTTAAGGAAATGGAACCGATAGAAACACACCATACAAACCTTCGACATCAACATTAGGACCCTTAAGAACCATCCCAACCTTTCTGCCAACCATCCACTGGGTCCCATTGAGATTTTGGACCACTTGACCCCCAGACACTCCCATGTTATAAGCCTGCCATCGTCTAGGAGACTTTGGATGCTCCCATGACAAGGCATGCCAGGGTCCAAGGACTATTTTGCTCAGTGTTGTGCCAGCATCCCCGGGATTTGAGCCACTTTTTCAGGACCAGAGCTTAGGTCACTTCCCATAATTGAACAACACCTTCAAAACACTAAGATAACAAGGAAATGACAGTACAAATACAAATATTTGAACAAAACCTTGACTGGACCCCTACTAGCCATGACAAAAATTTCATCAAACATATCACAAATATGTAATCTAAAGGTGTAAATAACGGATCTGAGCATAGGGGTCTCATACTTAGTTAAGAATTACTAAGAGGCATTGATGCCTCAACACATTAGCTGTCATTTCATCCATTACGTCATAGATACATTATTCATTCATTTACAAGTAAAAACATGATGAGAGCCATACATAGCTACTGTCATAAAACATATACATAACCAACATAATAGCAACAAAAATACCAATGAAATTATAGCCATATGATCCACATATAAACTAGTATAATACTCATAAAAATACAAGGAGAAATAACCTCATATTGATGACACAAAATCCAAACCCGGGATGGGACTTCCACGTTCCACCCAACCATAGAATGGTTGAGGAAAATCTATCTTCAACCATTCACCCCCATGCCATATTCCAAGCATGAATGTGGGATCTCGTAAAACACATCAATCCAAAACCATCGAGGGCTTCCAGAGGCTAACCACCTCAATCCATCAAACAATGATTCCACCTCACAATCGGACATCACCAAACCATCACCAGATTGGTCTCTATCCAAGCCTTCCAGGGCTCCAGAGTGTTTTTTCCAACCAAGGCTCCAAGACTAGTAACTCAACCCACAGCTACTACTGAGCTCCAAAGCGTTTGTCCAACCAAGGCTCTAGGACTAGTAACTCAACCCACCAAGGGCTCTAGAGCGTTTGTCCAACCAAGGCTCTAGGACTAATAACTCAATCCAAGTTGTTACAGGGCTCCAGAGTGTTTGTCCAACCAAGGCTCTAGGAACTAGTAACTCAACCCAAGTTAAGGAAACATGAGAACCAACCAGAAAACAAAGCAAATGAACCCACAACACCATGTCTATCCAGGAAATGGCAAGGCTCTGCAAATCCATTGTCAATCTAGGAAATTGTCCATGCCAGTGACAGATCATGACCAATAAGCCACATGCATGTGCCATGCATGCCAAAACTAGTGAGGAAAACATACATGCAACTCGGCACCTGCAAGACAAATCCACTGTAGTTGTTGATCCTGATGACTTCTTGTGCTTTCCTGCTCTTCCTTTGCCTTCTTGCTTCAAAAATCCAAGTATTCTGCACCCTCCAAGAGTGCTCCAAGAAAACTCTAAGTGTCCAAGGATGAGAGAGAGAGAGAGAGAGAGGAAATGAGAGAGCTCCAAAACTGAACTGGCAAAAGATTACCAATCGATCCTCTGAATCCTTTTTATCAATGAGGCCTTTATTTTCTTCACTTTCCATTATTTTCCTTCATTTTCCTCCTCACATGCAACTTATGACCTTTCACCTCCCTTTTCTCCTAATTTCCATTATTTTCATAAATAAATGTGCCAAAAATGCCATTTTTCCTTTCCAAAGCCTTAGTCGTTGCCTTTGCCAATTTCCTTAGCCATTAATAAATCGATGAACACCCACACTAGGATGTCTTTCCCAACATTTAACTTGGAATAAGTGTCCCATCAACCATGGTTATTATTTTGCCTTTATTGACTCTTATTACGTGGAATTTTCACTAGTTCTGTTACATTCTCTTTGTAGTATGATCTAACTTCAAACTTGTGTCCCCTAGAATGTGACAATATGTTAGGCTACCAAATATCCTAAAGTGATTGACATCTAGCTTCTTCCCCATGAATCCCCCCTTAGGTGTCATATTAACAAGTGCTCTATGTGGGACCCTGTTTTGAATATAAATTATCGTATTGCATGCCTCTGCCCATAAATAACGTGGTAGATCATGATCATACAACATTGCTCTCGTTGCCTCCGAAATAGAGCAGTTCTTCCTCTTAACAACCCCATTATGTTGCGAGTTTTAAGGAATCATCCATTCTCTCCTAATTCATGCCATGGTACAGAATTCCTGGAACTCCTTATTGGGGTACTCACCTCCATTATATGACCGAAGAGTTTGTATCTTTCTTACTGTCAGCTTCTCCACTAATGCCTTAAACTCTTGAAAGAAACTAAAGATATCATCTAATAAGAATGTCATTCTGGCTTTCCAAACACCAAAGTTGGATGCTCCATCCAATCTGTCCTAATCTCTCAAACTTGTTGTGACCATCTCTGGAAAACGAGAAATACAACAAAACTCAAATAAACCAGAGAATGAATTGAAGAACTCGAACTGGGTTAAAACCCGTAGCTTTTCTCTTCCTTTGCATGCACAGATCCTCCTTCTTCCCTCATATCTGCTTTGATATCATGTGAAATTTTAATTATTGTTGCAGTTAACTGGTTATTATTCTCATATCAATTGATTATTTGTCTTATGCAATTTATTTGCAGCAAATATTGAATAAAACACAACTGCAACTTCATAAAAAAATTAATTAACCAGAGGAATTGAGAAAATTATTACACACACACAAATAATGGACACCAATATTGTTAGACAAATGTTTGTGGAAAAACCCTACTATGGGGAAAACCAATTCTATAGATAAGTGTTTATTATTCTTCAGCAAAATTTGTGATGGAGAAATTACAAAATTGTTTACCATAAATTAGCAAACCTATGGAAAATTATTTCTACTTCTTCTGCAAATCGATTTATCATCCTAGAAACAATTTTACTTCCTCTAAGCAATTTGGCCTCCCTCTAGCTCTTGATTTTCTCACACGCGCGACCCTAGCTTTGGCAAAATCATGCTACTGAGGACACAATTCAACCTCCCTCTAAATTTCAACCTCTACTAGCAAAATCGACCTTCCTGTGCAAATCGATCTCTCCTGCAATCCCTCCTTGCTCCTGTTACTCATCCTCCTAGAGAAATTCACACTACCAACTAGGGTAATTCACACCCCTCTGTGGAGCAATTCGCACCATTGGAAACTCGACCTCTCTCTGCAAAAAAATCGGTCTCCATATATCTTTGGAAATCTCTGTGATCAATTCCTCTAGCAATCCTATCTCCAAACATTGTTGATCTCACTTTGTTGATGCCCCTACACCCTTGTTATCACTGAAACATTATGTCTCGATCTCTCACTAATTTTTTTATCCAAGTGCCCATCAATTTCCTCTTGTAATCTCTCGTTAATGAATCAATGGACATGATCTATTCCCAATCAATGGCTAAGATCATCTTGACTCCTCATGACTTTTCTGGAAGGCTCTAGAGAAAAATCGATTTACCCCAATTAATATTGATTAATTAAGCCATTTCCCTAAGTTAGACTTAGGAAAATTAATAAATTGACTACTTAATTCTAATCAAGGCCTTTTCTTGATAAACTTTTTATGGGTATTGGAGAAAATGTGTTCCCTAGCCTCATATACATAATCCGAGACTAGAACACATGTATGAGTTACATAAACTAACAAATGTTGGTCAAATATATCTCCACAAGCTTGAATTAACCTTAGAAGGCTTCCTCCTTTCTTCGCAGGTGTGAACAAAATATTAGAAAGATTGATGAGATTCGAATTGATGTAAGTGAGGGAGGTTGAGTTCCAATATATAGTGGTTTAGGAAGCATGAATAGGTGTGTCTTTATGGCTAGGCTGACCTGACCTTATGTTGGGCCGAATTAAACAATTTTGAGTCAACCTTACTTTTGGAGGCAAAATTTAAATTTGAAATTTCTTGTTTTTCATTTTTTCATTAAGGTAGACTTGTATAGTAAGGAATACCAACTGCAACTAAAAAAATTCAACACTCCCTCTTAGCTAGGGAGGTATTCTCTTGGACTTCCTTAGATGTACATTTTGAAGAAACAATTTCTCCATCCCAAGAAAATATTGAAATAGCTAGCTATGTTGATGTGTCCATCCACTACATGTGGAAAGCATCTTGCATCAACGTCATGCAAAGGGATCTAGTCATCCACAAGCCAATTACCCATTGGCTAGTCAGGTACCCCTTGACACAAGACTAGTCCTTGTTTCACCAACCCACCAAGTTGTCACTTGGAACCATGTCAGGTACCCCCTGACAAATGGTGAAACCTTGGGCCCATTTACCATTCCCACATGTTGTCACATGCTATTGAATGGTAAAACACTTGCCCGATGCTATAAGGCACTCACTTAACCCACTAGCGAAATAACCATTGGCAATATGGTCAGGTTGTTGAAATATGCAACTAGGTTTGGTCTTCATAATGGCATATGTAATCATCATCTTATGTATTTAATAAAAAGAGAGAAATAAAATTATTAATGTTATTCTTTAGGCATGGGTTTCATGCTAAAGGTTATTTGTTTTATAGGTCAAGTACCCATTGAGTGCTTCCGGGGATTGTCTTTGAGTCAGAAAGTCATAAGAGTCACTGTCATGTATGGAAGACCCTTTTGGGCATGTTACATATTGTAAAGAAAAAATTATTTGAGTCAAAATAGAGTTAAAAGACCCTCGAAGAGCTCATCACGGTGAAAATATCAAGTCGGCCTACACGAAGGGACAAGTAAGCCTAAAGATAGCAATTAATACCCCCCACAAACCTATAAATAAAAAGGAACTCGACCTCATTTGGACACTCACTCAAGCAAGTTCGATCTCCTCAAGATAGAATCTGGAAAAGGACGATGAAGAAGAAGAAAAACAAGATCAAAGTTTTGGGTCTCTCTCTCTCTCTCTCTTGTGTTAGGGTTTATACAGTTGTTGGGCAAGTTGAAGTGCTGAAAATTTGATGGGCAAGTCGAAGTGCTCGGAATTTGTTGGGAAAGTTGAAGTGTTGAAAGGTGTTGGGAAAGTCGAAGTGTTGGAAAGTTGTTGGGTAGGTCAAAGTTGCAAAAGGACATGCTGGGCAGACCTAAGTTGCAGAAGGATTTGCTGGCCAGGTCAAGGTTGCAGATGGATTTGCTAGGCTGATCAAAGATGCAGAAGAATTTGTTGGGCATGTCAAAGTTGCAAAAAAATTTGCTGGATAGGTTGAAGTTACAGAAGAATTTGTTCAGATCGAAATTGCAAAATTTTCCATAAAGAAAGATAGATTTGACTTTGTCTTGGAAGGTCTCGGTCAAGGGTCATAGGTCTTGGAATTCATTAATTGAAGGTCTATATGAAGATAATAATTTGTGTGGGTTTACCTCTTAGTTGGAGAGGTTTTGGCCCTGACTGATTGCCTATATCTTGTGTCCTCTTGTTCCACTGTTCTTTATGGTTTGGTAGTTGTTTGATGAAAACAACACTAAATATAATCAAGAAAAAGAAAAAATTTATCAAGTTAAGTAAAAATATATCACAAGAAGTTATCAAGAAAGAGAAATCACCTAGTCTAGCTGCCTCTAGATTTCTCAACATGGTTTCAGAGCTAAGGTGACTACATCAAGGAAAGGTAGCTTAAATAAGGATACTGAAGGGTCAAAGCACGAGAAGATCATTTAGGAAAGATCAAGACATCAAATAGGATATCGTACCATCAAGAAGAGATATACAAGGGTCGAATACAAGGAATATCAAAAAAGACCTCAAAACTCTTGCTTGTCAAAAGAAGGGTTTCTCACTTGAAGCATTGTTGGGAAGCTCATCATCATCAAAGAAGATGTCAAGGACCCTACCTCCACTCAAAGAAAGTCTACAAATTGAAGATTTTTGAAGTCTCTAAATCCAAGGAAAGTAAGAAGAGGCGTTGTCATAATCATCAAGGAATCAAGGTGGTCTCTCTCTCTTTGAAGGATCATTTTTGAAGTAAGACATCTTCTATTATCTACATCATCATCAAAATCAAGAAGAAATGAAGTTGAATATATTGTAATCAAGAAGCATCTTCACTTGACAAGTAAGTACCTTTAGATTTATGATTGAATCTGCTATCAAAATGACTTCATTTTGCAAGGAAAACAACAAATTGGTTGGGTCATCAACTTTCGTACATAGAAGAAGAGGACAAATTTGATCCTCATAGAAAATGAATTCGTTGAACATGTTAAAGGTACAATCACTAAGCCTCCAAAGGAAGATGCTCAAGCTCTTGCAAAATATATGAAAGGGGAAGTGAGGGCTAAAAGGATTCTCATAGAATCCATTAAGGATCCCCTCATACCTTATGCATCAAATTTGGAGACATCAAAAGAAATATATGACAAGTTAATATAATTGTTCACCGTAAGTACTACAAGAGAAGTGATATCTTTGAGAAACGAGCTATACAAAATGAAGATCTCAAAGGAAGATGGAATAACATCATACTTTATGAGGGTATCATAAATAAGATACCAACTACAAGAGTTGGGAGAAATAATGTCCAATAAAGGAATGACCACCATAGTGCTCAATGCACTACCAGAGGAATGGGGCAACTTTACATCAAGCATATATGGAAAGAAGGAAGCTACCCCATTCAATGAACTTTGGTCATTATGTAAGATTGAAGAAACCAGGTTGAAGGCAAAAAGCAATGTAGGATCAAACGAACAAGTTCAAGCATTTGTTGCCATGGCTAAAAGAAAAGGAAAATTTGGAAAATTTGGTCCTCAAAAAAAGAAGAAGTATATGTCAAAGATATAATGTTATGGTTGTTAGGAATATTGTTGAAATAATAATAAGAAATGTTAAAAATAACATCAAAAAATTCTATTTTAATTTGTCCTTGAATTAAATTAGGAATTGAATCGAAATTCTATTCTCATAGCAATTTGTAATAGTTAAATAAGTTAATTTGACTTAGTTGGAAGTCTATATAAAGTCATGTATAGTGATTCCTAAATTTTAGGGGTCCAGGTTGAGTTCTTTTGAGTTGTAATTAATTAACTCAGTCTAATTGAGTTAAAGTCAGTTAAACTAGTTCAAACAGTTGGAGGAACTAGTAGGAGGTCTAGTAGTGGGGAGCAACTTCAGTGCCCCACGAGTTAACTGAAGATTCGCTCATAAATAACTCATGCATGTCAGTTCTGAGGAAGACCCAGTTGAGCTTAGAGTTCAGGGACAATGTATTATGAGTTATATGATTTTTCAAGTTGTACAGATGGCAATGCAATCAGTTGAGGGCCTATAAATGGATTGCGCAGTTATGGAGAGAGAATTTCCCAATTAAATATGGGTTAATTCTCTTAGGAATTGCACCAGTAAGTAGGGCCTTGGAAGGATAGGAATTTGGCTAAGTGTTGGCCAAAGGTAGTCAGTGAGGTAAAGGATAGAAGATACTTGTGCAGTTGAGCTCAAGGTTGAGCAGAGCATATTGTATCCATCCAAGGCTTGCCTAGGAAGTAGAGAGATAGATTGTACTTATGTAGGAACTCTTCGGGTTGAATAAGCATTGTATTTTCTTCTCAGATCTTTTGGTTAATGCAATATAGATAGTTGGGGTTTTTAGCAATTGCTTTCCCCAGAGAAATATTGTGTTATGTGCGATTGATATTCTTCCTTTTTTGCTTATTGTTTTCATTGATCAATTTTGGTTTCTGTTGATGAGTAGAGTAGATTCTTGTCTTATGTTTTAGCATATCACATAAGTTATTGAATATACAAATAAAATTATACATGGTATCAAAGCTAAATACATTATATAAGAGGATAATTCGAGTTTGTTGTGTAGGTGAAATCGAATTTGCAGGTTCATACTTGAGAGTCAGCAATATGTCATTTTACGGTTTGAGACTTGAGTATGCCCTAGAGGGCAGCTCTAATTACATATCTTGGAAAGACAAGAAGGAGGGAGTGTTTTGAAGACAATGGGATGAAGGAATTCATAGATCATGATATTCCGAAGCCTCCATCATTTGATGTTAAATATCTGGTTGAATGGAGAAAGTGTGTGGCAAAAGTGAGAAGGATTATCCTAGAAGGAGTTGAGATCACATTGTCTCGAATCTCCGTGGTAAGGAAAATCCATTGGAAATGTGGAAGGCATTGACAGACATGTTTCAAAATAGCAGTGACCAGAGGAAGATGGCACTAAAGGACAAACTCAGAAAGATCAAGATGGAGAAGGGTGACTTTATTTTGAAGCACTTGACCAAGTTCACCCAATGTCAAGATGAGCTTGGAAGTGTTGGGATTATTGTTGCCGAAGATGATCTAGTGAGCCTAGCACTTCTAGGACTTCTCAAGAGCTAGAAAAGTTACCAGCACTCAATTAATGGGAGGTAGAAGCTTCCAGAGTGGGAGCGGTTGTGATCCGACTTGGTACAAGAAGAGTTTGAGCAGAACACCAAAGATGGGACCTCAAAGAAGTGGAAGAGGAATTTGCATTAGTCAGCAAAGAAAAGAAATACAAGTGAAAGAAGCCTAAAGGTGAGGAGGGCAACAAGAAGAAGTACTTGTCAAAGATCAAGTGTTTTCACTGTCACTAGTACGGGCACTATGCCACGAATTGCCCATAGAAGAAAGCAAGCAAGAAGGAGATTGCAGTAGCAGCAACAAGTGAAGCTCTAACTTCACAATTAGTACTTGATTTCACTCTCATTGCATGCATGACCAACACTGTAATGGGAAGCATGTGGTATCTCGATAGTGGTGCCTCATTCCATATGACGGGGAATAGAGATCTCTTCAGTGACTTGAAGGAGAAAGACCTCAAGCAGAACATAGAGTTTGGAGATGACGGGAGGTATAATGCGAACGACATCGGTACAGTTACCTTTCAAAGGAAGTCTGGCTCCCCTCGCAGAATCACATTTATGATGTATGTTCTAGGACTAAAGAAGAATCTTGTTTCCATCACGGTATTGGAAGACTGTGGCTACGATGTGATGTTTAGCAAAGGAAAGGTTTTCCTTAGACATGTCTCCATGGGAGAAGTGAAGCAAATTGTTGTGCAAGTCAAGAACCTGTATGTACTTGAAGTATAAGATGCATGCAAAGCCTTGAGGAGTAAGGAAAAGGTTAGAGACTTGGTGGTTGAGAGGGAGCATGAATTACCTCTCAACATGCAACCTCAGAAGCAGCCTCAGAAGAAGCCTCAACAAGTTGTGGAGCAACCATGATTAGAGAAGCAGAGAGGAGACTGAGTGGAGGCATCCACTCAAGAAGAGACCTCCAATAGGGAGAAATTTCGAGCCAAGTTTGTAGAGGGAGCACATGTAGCCATACCTCTAGGTGAGAGGAGGGACGATGCGAAGTAATAGTCCCAAGAGTGCAGAAATTTGGGCAGGATCTATTGAGGTGTTTTTTGTCTCATGGATCATTACCTTGCTATGGGAGCCCACAGTACACAGTAATAGGATGGATCAGTGGCGGTTGATGTAGTCAAATGTCAGAATGACAGAGGAAGAGACTAGTAGTAGTCAGATAGTGGGGAGCACAGAGCAGAGTTGGCAGCAGTGTAGATGGCACAGTGCAGAGTTAGCAACAACGCAAAGTTTTCAGTAGACAGTGCAGACGCTAGTAGCAGTCAGAGACTCTAGTGATAGATGCATCATATTGATTCAATTTGGATTCTTTTTCAGTTGCAACAACAACAACACTAGAGAGAAGTGTTGCATGCAGAACATTCCAAAGGTACCAGATCGGGATAGAGTTGAATTCCTTTATTTTTGAGAGGGAGTGTTGAAATAGCAATAAGAAATGTTAAAAATAACATCAAGAAATTCTAGTTTAATTTGTACTTGAATTAAATCAGGAATTAAATCGAAATTCTATTCTCATAACAACTCGTAATAGTTAACTAATTTAATTTGACTTAGTTGGCTTAGTAAATTCGAGTTGGAAGTCTATCTAAAGTCATGTAGAGTGATTCCTAAATTTTAGGGGTCCATGTTGAGTTCTTTTGAGTTGTAAGTAATTAACTCAGTCTAACTGAGTTAAAGTTAGTTAAACTAGTTCAAACAATTGGAGGGACTAGTAGGAGGTCTAGTAGTGGGGAGCAGTGAAATTTTAGGGGTCCATGTTGAGTTCTTTTGAGTTTTAATTAATTAACTCAGTCTAACTAAGTTAAATTTAGTCAAACTAGTTCAAACAGTTGGAGGGACAAGTAGGAGGTCTAGTAGTGGGGAGCAACTTCACTGCTTCACCAGTTAACTGAAGATTCACTCATAAATAACTCATGCATGATAGTTCTCAAGAAGACCTAATTGAGATTATAGTTTAGGGACAATGTACTATCAGTTGTATAATTTTTCGAGTTGTACAAATGGTGCATGCAATCAATTGAGGGCTTATGGATGGATTGCGCAGTTATGGAGAGAGAATTTCCCAATTAAATATGGACTAATTCTCTCAGGAATTGCGCAAGGAAGTAGGGGCTTGGAAGGCTAGGAATTTGGATAAGTGTTGGATAAAGGCAATCAATCAGGCATAGGATAGAAAATACTTGTGCAGGTTGAGCTCAAGGTTGAGTAGAGCATATTGTATTCATCCAAGGCTTGCCTAGGAAGCAGAGAGATAGATTGTACTTATGCAGGAATTGTTCGGGTTGAACAATAATTGTATTTTCTTCTCAGATCTTTTGGTTAATGCAATATAGATAGTCGAGGTTTTTAGCAGTTGCTTTCCCTAGAGAAATATTGTGTTATGTGCGATTGGTATTCTTCCTTTTCTATTTATTGTCTTCATTAATCAAATTTGGTTTCCACTTATGAGTAGAGTAGATTCTTGTCTTATGTTTTAGCATATCACATAAGTTGTTGAATCTACAAATAAAAAATCTACAAATATGGGCATTACAAGAGAGAGTGTAACACCCTCCTCCCACATTTACCCAAGTTAACTGGTTCGTTGGGGTAAACATGTGACTAGAGGCTACTGCAATATGATTCAACTCCCCATGTACAGTTAAGGAAGTGGAAACAACACAACACAACCAATCTGACCTTTTGAACATGTCACAGAACCTACAAGAGCCAACCAACCCTTCCAAGTGATCAACCCCTGAGACAACTTGACACTTCACTGCCATAGAGCCTCATTCGCTCCCATGAAATGGGCATGCATGCGAATAGGGCCCTCCACTTGCTCTCACAGCATGGGAATGCAAGCGACTGGGGTCTTTTTCAACTAGTTCTGAGACTGGGACCCCTGATTTTGTACCACTTTTTAAGGCCAAGATTCAAGCCATTGCCCAAAAACCCATGAAACCTTCAGGAATGAAAAGTAACATCGAGGTAATGATACAAATGCAAATAATTGAGCAAATACTTAACTGGACCCCTACTAGCCATGATAGACATTTCGTCAAACATGTCACAAATATGCAATCTACAGGTCATAACAACAAATTTGAGCATAGGGGTATCATACTTATATGAGAATTGCTATGAAACGTTGGTGCCTGATCACATTAGCTACATTATCCTCTATTAGGTCATATATTCATTGTTCATTCATTATCAACCAAAACATGATGAGAGTCATACATTATCACTATCATAAAGCATGCTCATAACCAACATATAAAGAATAGAAATAATAAGGGTATATAAACCATAAATGCCACATATGAACTAGTACACTTGCTCATAAAATACCAAGGAAAATAACTCTTATTAATGAATGCAAAAGCCAACCGAGTATGGGACTTCCATGAACCACTTGACCATAGATTGGTTGAACCAAATCTTTCTTTCAGTTAATCACCCTCATGTCATATTCCAAGCATGAATTTGGGACTCATAACCAAAACTCAACCAGGGCTTCCTGAGACTACACCACCTCACCCTCATCAATATAACCAGGCTTTACTGCAATCCTCATCGGATCATTAGACCAAAAACAATAAACATACAATACCAATATTTACAACAATCCGCACTGGATCGTTAAGCCATAAACAAGCATGGATGTCACTAGAGTATCTCCACCTACACCGTAAGGAATTTTCCTATCTCCTAGTCTCTAGGCTTTATCGCAATCCACACTGGATCACTAGGCCCTAACCGAGACTCCAGTCTCTGGGTTTTACTACAATCCACACCGGATCACTAGGCCCTAATTGAGACTTCACCCTCCAGGCTTTACCGTATATCCCATCCTGGGATTCCCAGGCCTGATGGAGAGCACCCACCTCTAGGCTTTACTGTATATCTCGCCATTCATAGGTCGAGGATTCCTAGGCACATACTACTTGGCTTTGCCACAACCCTCAGTCCGGTTCAGGGGTTACTAGGCCAATGGCTTTACCGCAACCCATAGTCCGATTTAGAGATCACTAGGACATGTGTTCTTTCCTTTTAGGGATCCACCTCACTCAACTTTAAATCCATTTGAAAATCCAACTCAACCAAAATATAAGAACCCCATTACACCATGGCTATCCGGAAATGGCAAGGCTAGGCTGAAAAGCATTGTTACACTTAGCAAAACCCATGCCCATGACAACAAGAGAACCAAATACACACATGCATAACCATGCATGCCAAAACTAGCAATGAAATCATACATGAAACTCAATAATTGCAAAGAATCCCATTGTAGCCGCTTGATCATGCTCTTCCTTGCTTGATCTTTACTTCCTCTTGCCTTCTTTGCTTTTATCGATCCAATGTTGGAGTGTTCTAAGAAACTATAAGTGTCGAAGAGTGTGTGAGAGAGATAATATATAGAGAGAGCTCCAAAACTGAACTGATAAAAAAAAATATAATAATAATAATAATCTATGAACTGATCCTCATAAGATTTTTTTTATCAATGAGGCTTCTATTTTCTTCATTTTCCTTGATTTTCCTGCTCACATGCAACCTGTGACCTTTCACCTTCCCTTTCTCCTAATTTCTATTATTTTCATAAATAAAATTCTAATTAGTGCCATTTTTCCTTTCCAAATCCTTTGCCATTGCCTTTGTCATTTTCCTTTAGCCATAATAACTGAAATGAACACCCACTAGGATGTTTTTCCCACCATTCAACTTAGAATACGTGTCCCACGACCTTGGTTTTATTTTTGCCTTTATTGACTTTTACATGGAATTTTGACCAAGGTTGTTACAGATTGTTTGAAATTCAAGAAGGACAACAAAGGGAAAGAAATAAATGAAGCTCATATCACCAAATAAATGGAAGAACCTAATGAGAAGAAATCCAAAGGGATAGATCTTCACTATTAGGGTTTCTCCAATGCATAGCTAGGAAATGTAGAAGGTGAAAATATCTCCACCATGGTAGTCAAGATTAGAAACATTATGATGAGATGCGTCATAGTAGAAGATGGCATCATACTAGAAGCATATCATTGAAGCAAGAGCTCATGACATCATTAGATAATATTGAAAGAATAACTGAAGTATAAGTCTACATGGATGTAGTCATCATCATATAAAGGAAGTAGCTCTTGGTAACCTCATGTAGTACATATGGTTGAAAGAAAGTTATCTAGCATGATAGAAGGAACTCATCATACATCATCGTCATGTGAAAGGAGCTTCTGCCAGATGAGGATAATTTAGATCCTCTGTTGGAATATTCATTAGATGGTTCACCTCTACTTGGAAGAAGAAAGTGTCTTGCTGATTATTCCACCTTGTGTGGGATACACTATTTAGAAGGGTGATGGTATGGTGACAAAGGAGTGCAACATGTCAAGACGATTAAAGTACTTTCAATCAAGGAAAGGAACCTGTCGAAGGAAGTCTAGATGACCAAAAGAAGAAAAGAGGTATGTATATATTTGATAAATAAGTCATGACATCATATAGTTGTAGAAAACATGGGAAAATGCTCTACATGCTGAGTATTTTCGAAGAAAAAGGGGATCTTTTCCTTGGAAAGATGAATGAAGGCATGGTTCACATATTGACAAGATGAAATCAAGATAATATGTCCTCAAATGGAATATGAGGCGGTTGACAAAGATAAAGGAACTATGGATGAAAGTTCCTGGGAAGCAATATGTGAAGAAAGAAAGAAGAGATCATGAAAGATGCAACTATGGCCACATAAGGAATCAACATTCGAGGACTAGACAGACCTGATGTGACATCTCCATGGAAAAGGTATGAAGACCTTGATGAAGTCTATACATAAAGGAGACCCTTGACACATGAAGTCTTGGAGATGTGTTTATGAATGTGCAGGATGTTGCAAGAAAGCAAGATGTCATGATGAATGACCATCACAAAAGGTAACTATGATTTGATATTCATTTGTTGATTTTTGAACAACATTTGGATGGGTTGATACAGGGATGCCGAAAGAGGGTTGTAGATACAACTGTCACTCATGTGGTTGGATGAAAGATATGAAAGAAAACATGACTTGAAAGAGGTAGTTGTATGAGGTAAAACCAAATGTGGACTAGAGAACCACTTTCTAATAGAGAGAAGGATGACATGACCAATATGGCTCATGGAGGAAAGTGATGGATGATCGATGCCCTACGAAATTATGAAGGCTCCATAATGTTGAAGATGAACTTCATGACATTGAAAGAAGGATCCCCACAAGCAGTTGATAGTCCCATGATCTCTACCTAGAACAAAAAGTTGATAGAAACAAATCCTTGGTTAAGAGGGAGCTTGGACAGGTCCCTGAATAAGAGGGAGCTTGGGAACATTCTTTTTATAGGAATGGGTACATTCCTTTACAGGAATGGGTATATCCTCCCAAGTTTAGAGGGAGATATAGACACACCATTCTTGTCTTCACTTAGGGAAGAAATAATGGAGGATTGGGTAAGCATTTGGCATCTAATACTCCTTGAGGATGAGGTAGGGCATCCAAGATAAGAGTAGTCATAGAGTATCGATATTCTGTGAGGACTAGGAATCCAAAATAAGAATAGTCCTAGAAGGACATACTTTGTGAAAACTCGGTTGGGGTATGTACCTTGAGAGACAATGATGATCATGTCTATGAGTCATTGGTCTTGTCAACATTGCACTTTGATCTTGTGGAGAGAGGGAGTTGTTAGTTAAGGCCTTGTTATGTGACAATGTTGGACGGTATGATGATAAACATATGGGTTACCAATCTACCTCTTCTTGTGAGAATCCTTCTGTTGACGGTGTTGGACTCGCCAATATTCAGGGGATCACCCCGGTATGAAGTCCCAACTAGACCTCACACCGTTTGGTGTGGGAGTCCCATCTGGTATGATGGCCCGATTGCCATTCTCTTAAGGATTTGCCACAACTCTTGCTTGTCAGCATAGGAGAGTGGTCTGCTTTGTCTTCGAGAAGTGAGTTTCGTGTGCCCGGTGAGTGTAAGTGTACTCATGTCAATGGTTCTTTCACTATAAAGAGAGAGGGTGAAAGTGAGTCCCAGGTTGGATGGGATGTAGTCCCAACTTGGCTAGGAACACATAACACAACAGGACATGCACAAATTTCGGAGGATTAGTCCACATGGATGCGGCAGTCACAACATACAAGGTAAGATAACACATATAACACTCAACGGATCAGTCTGAACGAGTGCAACAGTTGTTACAACAAGCTTCATGTGAAAGGTTTGTCTAATGTCTGGGAGAGTAGTCTACATGGGCGAGACAACGTTAACAACATATACAACACATTTCCATTAATATATTATGCATTACAACAAATGAAATAGTTCAGATGTAGAACACAGGTTAAAGCAACATGCATTACAAGTGTTAAATATCAGTCTTACAACAGATACAATACATGTGTGAAAATGTGTTGGCCTGTTAGCAGGATTCTGAATTAAGCAAAAGTTCCAAGACACATCGTTACACCATACATCACTAACCTCGAGTGTGGGGCATTGGAGCCACTGCTTACTCCTCAAAGAAAAGATTAAAGACTCTCTTGGCTATGTGGGAGTAGTTGAGGTGAAAAATCCCTTTGCATGTACAAATGAGGGGGTATTTATAATCAAGGGTGAAACTAACCCTTATGGTTGTTCGGCTACCCTCATGATCGTTTAACTTCCATGAATTTTCAACTTACATGACTCTTTTTTCAACAAGTGGGTCTCTTGGACTTCCATGTTACATCACATTGATTGACAACATAGCCCATAGTAGAGATGTGGGCGACATGAATCATGAAATGACTCGACATGACAGTGCTGGTACATTCATGCTGTTGCTGAAGTGCATGTCAAGCTTCAGTGTTGTTGAGTGATGGGTATCTTCATGGTGTATCATAGCTTCACCTCTGCCTGACGAAGTGTGCAGAGTCTTCGATGGTCCTTGGTTTGCTTGATGAAGCTTTAACATGTTGTTCCTTGATTGCATGTTGGAAGGCTTGACAGGCTCATCTGTTCGCGAAGGTGCATGTTCGTCGCGTTCGTCTGTTTCACATGCATCATTCGTTCGTCCGTTGGTGAACCTGTCCTTCTTCATGTGCTCCCTTCGTTCATCCCATTCGTCGTCTTGCCATGTTTGTTGGTGTACCTATACTTACAGTTACTTATGACGAGATGACATCAAATCTGAAACCTCCTAGTCTACCATGGAACATGATCATTTCGGATGCAAGTGACCAGAAGAGGAAGCAAGGTTGTGAAGTAGGATGATAGTTCCGGGCACTGCTATTGAAAACAACACAAGAGTCACTGAGTAATGGAGATGGGCAATCTAAGCCAACAATGAGTGTTTGCGAGGTCTAACTCGACTGGGAGGCAAAATTGCGCAAATTTTGGAAGGGACAGTCCGGGCTACAGGAAAGCAAGGCAGGCATGCTTTGCGCAATTTTTGGAACAAACGGACAGCGGGGGCTGGACATCCAGATTTGCACAATTTTCTAGAGGAGTGGGCCAGGCTGCATAAATGGTCAGCAGGCAGGGATTGCGCAGTTTTTTGGGGGAACTGTTCAGGAGACTGGCAACCAAAACTATGCAATTCCTTGAGGGAACTGGCAGCTGTTTGTTGGGGTCAATAGCAACCAAAACTGCACAATTCCCAAAGGGAACTTCCAGTTGGCTATTGGAGACACTGGCAGTAGAAACTATGCAATTCTTGGAGGGAACTGGAAGTCTGCTACTAGGGAAACTGCACTAAGGCCGGGACGTCAGCCTGTTGATCATCTCTGTGCAATTTCTGAGCTGAGCTGACTGATGGGCAGCGGAAGGCCTGCTCATGAACAGTGTGCAATTTCTGAGATGAACAGTCGGTCGACTGTTGGGATGACTAACTAGGAAAACTACGCAATTTTCTGAGGGAGATAGGGATGGGAACTTGGCGTCTGTCCGGCATGTCTGCGCAATTTCCTTGGTCAGCTAAGCGAGTAAATTCAATGGCCTCTATGCAATTTTTGAGGGGAGTTAGTCCCGGGGTGACCATCAGGTTCGACTATCCGGGTGGCCAGCATGGGGGTTGATTTAATTACTTGCGGGCAGCGCAACTTGAAAAGACTAGCTTGGTGCTTCTGCACTGTTCTAGTTGACATTCTATCGAGTCAAAAGCAAGGCGATGGTATGGCTATTAGAGGGGAGTCTGGTCATTAGAATTTCAGTATAAATGACTATGTGTGTGAATGATCGAAAGACGCATAGGTGATCATACGAACACACACTCACATGACTCGATGATGAAACGACCCAAACCATCTAGACGCACATGTTCAACAGAATTGACCGACAGTGCAAGTGACAAGCGCGACACTCGTGAATGATCGTTCATTGATCGAAACGACACTTGCACGACAGTGAATGTGACTCCGTGTATGAGTGCGACAGATGTTTTCATAGTGAACACAACAAGCACATACGAAGTAAAGACTTTAAGCATAATCAGAACATGGTCGCAAACATGACTTAGACACCAACATGCAGAAACTTGAATGAAATGAAGAAGCAAGGCAGATGTAACGACTCACAAGAGCTCAAGGAGTGAACCCGAGTGTGTGCAGTAATTAAGTGAAACTCTCAAGGGAGGCTCCAAAATTGGTGCAGGCCAAAATTTTGGAGGGTAGTTGTAGCCGCTACAACACCTTCATATTAGGAATGTCCTAGTACCTTATATGGATTATGAATACATCCCTAGTTAAGAGGGAGTGTTGACATATGTAACTAGGTTCGGTCTTCATAATGACATATGTAATCATGATTTTATGTATTTAATAAAAAGAGAAAAATAAAATTATTATTGTTATTCTTGAGGCATGGGTTTCATGCTCAAGGTTATTTGTTTTATAGGTCAAGCACCCACTGAGTGCTTCTAGGGCTTGTCTTTGAGTCAACAAGTCATAAGAGTCATTTTCATGTATAGAAGACCCTTTTGGGCATGTTACATATTGTAAAGAAAGATTTATTTGAGTCAAAATAGAGTCAAAAGACCCTCCAAAACCTCGTCATGGTGCAAAGATCAAGTCAACCTACATGAAGGGACAAGTTGGCCTAAAGATATCAATTTGTAACCCTCACAAGCCTATAAATAAGAAGGAACTCGACCTCATTTGGACACTCACTAAAGCAAGTTCGATGTCCTTAAGATAGAAGCTGAAAAAGAACGAAGAAGAAGAAGAAAAGCAAGATCAAATTTTTGGGCCTCTCTCTCTCATGTTAGGGTTTCTATAGTTGTTGGGAAAGTCAAAATGTTGGAAAGTTGTTAGGCAAGTTGAAGTGCTGGAAAGTTGTTGGGCAATTCGAAGTGTTGGAAAGTCAGTTGGCCAGTCGAACTGTTGAAAGTTGTTGGGAAAGTTGAAGCACTGTAAAGTTGTTGGGAAGGTTGAAGTTGCAGAAGGATTTGTTGGGAATATCGAAGTTGCAAAAAGATTTGCTGGGAAAATTGAAGTTACGAAATTATTTGTTGGGCAAGTCGAAGTTGCAGAAGAATTTGCAAGGTAGGTCGAAGTTCCAAAATAATTTGCTAAGATCGAAATTGCAGAAGTTGTTGGAAAGAAAGATAGATTTTACTTGGTATTGGAAGGTCTTGGTCAAGGGTCACATGTCTTGGAATTCATCAATTGAAGGTCTATAAGAAGAGAGGAATTCTTGTGGGTTTTCCTCTCAATTAGAGAGGTTTTGGCCCTGATTGCCTATATATTGTGTCCTCTTGTTCCATTGTTCTTTATTGTTTGGTAGTTGTTTGATGAAAACAAAACTAAATATAATCAAGAAAAAGAAGAAGCTAATCAAGTTAAGTAAAAATATATCACAAGAAGTTATCAAGAAAGAGAAATCACCGAGTGAATCCGCCTCTAGACTTCTCAACACATGTAACCCCTGACCGAGGGGGTACTCTGGGCCTTGATCCTTTCTAGGCCATTCTCCTTAGCAAATTTACATGGTTCCTGGTCAATATCCATGACCTTGTCAATACCCATGACCTGGTCAAATACCGTTGACCTAGGAAGAATATATGCCCCTTGATGCTACAACTTCAACACTCCCTTTAACCAAGGGAATCATTCTCAACCACTCCAAGGTTGTCCCTAAAGTATATAAATTTCATCTTGGGACAGAGGCTTAATGAAAATGTTAGCAACCTGCTCTTCCATATAAATGCATTGGAGCCTCACCGCTCCCTTCTATACCATGTCCTAGATGTGGTGGTACCATGATCTTGATATGCTTTGACATGTCATCACGGTTATCTCCTACACCTGATCAAAAAATATTGCGAGTATCTTTTGAAGCCACACTACTTCTCAACTCACCAAGCAAGCTAGAGTAAGCTTAGCTTTAGTAGTGTTGAGTGTGACAAAATGTCTACTTCCTTCCCATCCAAGATATCATAGTAGAACTCAAACTGAAACAACATCTTGATGTGCTCTTCCTATCTTAAGTACTTCTTGCCCAATCAAAATATGTGAATATGTAACAATCCTGGTCAATATTCCATGTAATAAAGTTAATAAACGCAAAATAATAACCAAGGTCATTGGACACGTATTCCAAGCTGAGTGTTGGGCTAAACATCCTAGTGTGGGTTTTCATATGGTTTATCATGGCTAAGGAAATTGGCAAAGGCAAAATGAAAAGGCTTTGGAAAGGCATGAGGGATTAATTGGCATTTTATTTATGAAATAATAGAAATTAGGAGAAAATGAAGGTGAAAGGTCACAGGTTGCATGTGAGGAGGAAAATGAAGGAAAATAATGGAAAATTGAAGAAAATGGAGGCCTCATTAATAAAAAGGTTTATGAGGATCAGTTGGTACCTCTTTCTAGTTTAGTTTTGGAGCTCTCTCTCTCTCTATGTTATCTCTCTCACTCTTGGACACCTAGATCATTCTTTGAGCACTCTAGCATTGGATCAAGGAAAGAAAAGGAAGGAGAAGGCAAAGGAAAGCAAGGATCAAGCAAGGAAGAGCAACATCTAGCAGCTACAGTGGGATTATCTGTAAGTATCAATTTTCATGTGTGATTTCCTTGCTAGATTTGGCATGCATGGTACATGCATGTGTGTATTTGGTTCTCTTGTTATCATCAACATGGGTTTTGCCAGGTGTAACGGTGTTCTTCAGCCTTGCCTTGCGATTTCCAAATAGCCATGGTGTGATGGGTTCTATTTTATTTGGTTAAGCTGGATTGTTGGATGGTTTCAAAACTGAGTGAGGTGGTCTATGAAAGAAAGAATACAAGGCCTAGGAATCCCTGGACCATACTTGGATTGCTGTAAAGCTGGATTGTGTGTGCCTTGATGGGCCTAGGAATCATCAACAGATGAATAGTGAGATATATTGTAAAGCTTAGAGGTGTGTGCCCTCGATCACGCCTAGGAATCCTTGACTGATGAATGGTGGGATATACGGTAAAGCCTGGAGGGTGGAGTCATGATTAGGCATAGGAATCCTCAACTATTGTATGGCGGGACATACGGTAAAGCATAGAGATTAGGAAATAAGGAAATTCATCACAGTGTAGTTGGAGAAATCTGGTGGCATCCATGCTTGTTTAGGGCCTAGTGATCCGGTGGGGATTGTGGTAAAGCCTGAGGAAACATGGTTTGGTTTGGTTTTGAGTCCCACATTCATGCTTGGAATATGACACGGGGGTGATTAGCTGAAAGAAATATTTGGTTCAACCAATCTATGGTCGGGTGGTTCATGGAAGTCCCATACCTGGTTGGATTTTGCATTCATTAATAAGAGCTCCTTCTCCTTGGTATTTCATGTGTAAATGTACTGACTTATATGTGGATTTTATGGTTGTTATATCCTTGTTATTTCTGTTAGTTATATGCTAGTTATGAGTATGTTTTATGACAAACTTGATGTATGGCTCTCATCATGTTTTGATTTGCAAATGAATGTATAATAAATATATGACCTGATAGATAATAATGCAACTATTTTGATAAGACAACATTTCTTCTTACGAATCTCATATAAGTATGAGACCCTTATGCTCAAATTTGTTGTTATGACCCGTAGAATGCATATTTTTGACATGTTTGACATAATTCCTATCATGGCTAGTAGGGGTACAGTCAAGTCCTTACTCAAGTGTTTGCATTAGTACCTTTGTTTCAATGTCATTTATCATTTTTGGAAGTTTCATGAAGTTCTGGGTAGTGGCCTGAGTCCTGGCCTTGGAAAAGTGGCACAAAATTCAGGGTCACTGGCTCAGAACTAGCTGAAAAAGTCGAGAGTCACTGGCATGCCCTTGTTGTAGGAGTTACTAGAAGGCCTTAGTCGCATGCATGTCTTGTCATGGGAGCAGTTGGGGGTCCAGATCAGTGAAATGTCAGGTGGCCTCAGGGGTTGGTCACCTAAAAGGGTTGGTTGGCTCCTGAAGGTTTTGTAGCATTTGTGGAAGATCATATTGGTTTGGTTTTGCTGGTTCACTTCCTTAACTGTACATGGGGAGTTCAATCACATAATAGTAGCCTGTCGTCACATGTTTACCTTAGTAGAACGGTTAATTTGGGTAAATGTGGGAGGTGGGTGTTACAAAGTGGTATCAGAGCATGTCTCACCCCTTGGACTCGATGGGCGGTGTGTTGGTCATGCATTCATGTCAGTTGCATATATGTTTTCTTTATGCTTGTGCTCTATGTACTTTTTGTGTATGCATGGTTGTGGCCATGGTTGTAGTGATGTCACCATGTGAAAGTGGATGGTGTGTTGTTGGATGTGGTCATCATGAGTGTATGTCAGTTATGCATTGGTTATGCATGTCAGTGCTTATATATTGTTATGCATACATTGATATGGTTGTAGTTGTCATGCATGAGGTCATGGTATGTGGTCGGTATGGTCAGGTATTGATAATTGGATAGTGGTTAAACTAATGTTATATGATGATGTGATTATGATTATAAATGTATCGTGCTAATCTAACTGATCTTGCAGATGAGATATCCTCCCCTGAACTATATTGAGGTATGTTGATTATGTTATGTTTGGTTTTAGTTGACATGGTGTACTTCTAGGAAAGAGATCAAATATGACTAGCAAGATGGTAAACTACAGTTCACTAGACTCTCCCTATGGATTAGGTGAGCAGCGTGGTGTGGGGCATTCTTCTGACTTAGCACACATTGAGACGTTTGAAGGCAAAAATAAGGAGTTGCAAGGTAGATAATGACATGATCATTCAGGCACATGAGAAACAAACAGAAGTCAATGCAGTAATCCTTCAGAGTTTGTCAAAATTGCAGATACAGGGACTGCTTAGGATCAGTCATGGGCAAGAGGACAAAACTAATGGGGCATATCGCAGTAGGCCTCATGGTGGGCACAAGTTAGATAAGGATGACACGATTAGAGATGGCAGACTCTTGGATGCTTCGGATAGGAGAGGTGATGGACACAGGTTCTATTCTAGTTCTAGTTTTGATAGACACTATGATCGTCATCGTTATCATCCTTACAAGAGGAGTGACAAGGGATATTTGCTAGATGATTTCAAGAAAGCAAAGCCACCCACCTTTTATGGGGATTTGAAAAATATGGAGGATGCAAAAGCATGGCTACTTGGGATGAATAAATTATTTGAGTTGCATGATTACATAGAGAATATGAAGGCCATAATAGCCATCTTTAGCCTCAAAGGGGAGGCATACATTTGGTGGGAATATGTGAAGCGAGTCAGATACATCAGAACAAAAGAGTTAATATGGCATGACTTCAAAAGACTTTTTAGGAAGAAGTACTTTTCTGAGAGCTACTACAACAACAAAGCCAAGGAGTTATATGAGCTAAATATGGGACTGATGACAAATGAGGAGTGTACAACCAAGTTTCTGGATTTATTCAGGTATGTACTGTATCTTAAGGATGAGAAGGCCAAAGTTCAGATATTTGTCAATGGATTTCCATTAACATTTAGAGATCGGATTGAGTATGATGAGCCTCGGTCACTTGAAGAAGTCATTAGGAAATTGAAACATTGTTATGAGCAGTCAAAGAGCAAGACAAAATATCTGCAAGGTTGGAAATGGAAAGAAAAAGCTAAAGGTAAATGGCAACCAAAAAGAATAAGGCCTTAGGATGTAGGTGAGAGAGAAAATATTACACCTTAAAAGAAGTTTAATGGGTCACAGCATGGAGGGCAACAGAATAAAGGTGATGGTACATGACGATTGCAGTGTTGGACATGTGGTAAGGAGCATCTTAAGAGGGATTGTCCACAAAATCAACATGGTAGGCCTCATATTTAAAGTGCACAGGAAGCATAGACAGTTGGAGATGTTGGGCAAAATATTCCATAGATTTATGCAGCTCTAGATAACAAGCACGCAAATCACTAGGCAACTATTATTGAGATGCACAGTAAGCTTTGTGATCAAGTTGTTTCCATTTTTATTGAACCTGGATCTAATTATAGTTATGTTAGTCCTAACTTGATGGATAATTGTGGTTTGAATAAATAAGTGCATGTAGAATTTGGTTAGTGCAGTTGGCTACAGGTACAAAGAAGAGAGTGTATCAATGGGTAAGAGCTTGTGCATTCGAGTTGAATGGTATGCCTACCTCAACACATTACCGTTGGGATCATATAGTATGCTTTTGGGTATGAAATGGTTGTATATTCATAGTACCAAAGTGGATTTTTATGACAAGGCCATTGAGTGTTTGGGTGACAATTGAGAACAAAGAATATTGTAGGGTAAGAATAAGGAAACATCAGTTAGAATGGTGACAGCTATGCATGGAAAGCGTAGTCGTAGAAAAGGGTGTGTGTTATTTGCAGTGCGCATTTCCAGTGATAAAGATAATTATGTTGAGGATGTGAAGGTATTGAGAAGGTACCTGATCTTGCAATAATTTCAGGATGTGTTTCCAGCAAATATTTCAGAGTTGCTGCCTCAAAAAGAAGTGGACTTCTCCATTGAGTTGGTACTAGGGGCAACACCAGAATTGAAGGGACCATATAGGATGAACACACCAGAGTCAGTAGAGTTGATGTTGCAGTAGAGGCAAATTCTTGACAAGGGATAAATTAGGCCAATTTTATCACTGTGGAGTTCACCAGTGTTGTTTGTGAAGAAGAAGGATGGTACTCTAAGGCTATGCATTGATTACAGGAAGTTGAACACGTTGACCATCAAGAACAAGTATTTGTTGTTGAAGATTGATGACTTGTTTGATCAGTTGAAGGGAGTAGCAGTGTTCTCAAAGATTGATTTGGGATCCATATATCATCAAGTACACATCAAGGAAGAGGACATATAAAAGACTACTTTTAGGACCAGGTATGGGCATTATGAGTTTCTTGTAGTTCCATTTGGTTTGACTAATGCTCCAACTAATTTTATGTGCTTGATGAATAGTGTATTACGTCCTTATCTAGACAAGTTTAATATTGTGTTCATTGAAGACATCTTGATATATTCTAAAAATGAGGAAGAGCATGTCTAGTACTTAGAAAAAGTGTTGAGATTACTGAGAGAGCATCAATTGTATGCCAAGCTTAGAAAATGCAATTTCTTTCAGACAAAGGTACATTACTTGGGACATGTTGTTTCCAAGGAAGGCATAATAGTAGATCTAGAGAAGATAAGAGCTATCATGGAGTGGGAAACTCCTAGAAATGTGGATGAGGCAAGGTCATTCATGGAGTTAGCATGTTATTATAGGAGGTTCATGAGGAACTTCTCTCGCATTGCATATTCGATCATGTCACTGTAGAGGCAAGGTTAGAAATTTGAATAGACAGAGGAATGTGTAGCAAGTTTTGAACAATTGAAGCAGTTGTTAATGAATTCTCTAGTGTTAAAGATTGTAGATCCGAACAAAGAGTTTGTGGTGTGTATAGATGCTTGCAAGAGAGGACTTGGTGGAGTCCTTATGAAGGAAGGACAGGTAGTGTGTTATGAGTCATAGAGGCTGAATGAGCATGAGTATAATTATCTAACAGATGATCTTGAGTTAGTAGTGATCATTCATGCTTTGAAGATGTGGAGACACTATCTTCTTGGTAGGCGGTTCATTTTGATGAGTGATCACAGTGGATTGAGGTACCTATTTGACCAACAGAATCTGAATGCCAGACAAGCTAGATGGTTATCCACGATTAGTGAGTTTGACTTTGAGATCATGTACATAAAGGGTAAGGAGAATAAGATCGCAGATGCTCTTAGCAGGAAAGTACAACTGAATCACATAAAAACTATGAGCTATTATGGGATAGACTTACATGATCAAATATTATAGGAAGGACAACATGATAGTAGGTACATGGAGCTTAGGCACAGGTTACAACAGTAGACTATCATCTTATAATATATGGTTTGGTCAGATTTAGGGATAGGATAAGATATAGGTTATATAGTTTGTGGCTAGATGTTTGGACTGTTAGCAGGTGAAGGCATAGTGTAAGCATCCAAGTGGACTACTATAGTTGCTATCGATTCTAGAGTGGAATTGGGAGGTCATTTCCATGGAATTCATCATAGGTTTTCCAAGGACACCTATATAACATGATTCCATCATGGTTGTGGTGGACAGGTTGAAAAAAGTAGCGCACTTCATTACAGTGAAGTCTACGTATTCAGCTAGTTATGTCACATAGGTATTCATCAGAGATGTATTGAGGCTACATGGTGTACCGAAGAAGATTGTGTCAGACAGGGATGCTGAGTTCACTTCTAAATTATGGAAAGAGTTATTTGTAGGTTTGGGTATAGAATTAGCCTTCAACACAACTTATCATCTACAGACAGATGGATAGACAGAGAGGGTCAACAGGGTATTGGAGCATATGTTGAGTATGTATCTGATGCATCAACAACGAAAGTGGGAATAGTAACTTCCACTGGTTGAGTTTGCTTACAACAATGGGTACTAGGAATATTTGAGGATGAGTCCGTTAGAACCATTGTATGGGCGAAGCTGTAATAATCCCATTAGTTGGAGTGATCCAGTGAATAGGGTGTTGATTGGACTGAACATGTTGTGGTAATCAAGAAGAATCTGAAAATAGCATAAGAAAAGCATAAAAGTTATGTATATCGGAACAGGATGTTTAAGGAGTTTCAGGTTGGGGAACAGGTGTATTTTCACATCAAGCCCAAGAAGAGCTCCTTGAAAATTGGATCATATGCCAAGATGGCACCTCAGTTTTGTGGACCTTTCAAGATTCTTGAAAGGATTGGAATAGTAGCTTATCGACTTGCATTGCCTCCGACAGTGAAATTCCATGATGTTTTCCATGTGTCATTGCTTAAGAAGTATGTTAAAGATGTTGATCATGTGATTTACTGGTCTATATTGCAGGTGGAGCCAGATGGAGAATTCCAGCTGGAACCTCAGTGTATATTGTAGAGAAAAATTCTCATGCTTCGAAACTGAGCAATCGAGCAGGTTAAAGTCCAGTGGAAGCACTTTGGCCCAATGAAGATACATGGGAAATGACGGATCAAATGCGGGCTATTTATCCTTCTCTATTTGCTAGTTGAGTGAATGTTTTTGGTATATGCTTTGGTGTGATGTTTTGGTATATGTACATATGTATATGGATGTAAATACTGCGATGAGATGTGTTGTAAAGCTCCAATAAGCGGTATGGGTGTCATGTCGTCATGATTGTCATGTAGTTATGTTTGTCATGTTGGTTTTCTTCTTAGCAGGTTGATCATTGTAAATAATGCATCGAGTTAAGTTATAAAGCTCCATGGGCAGTATGTCTTTTTTATTTTCAACAAGTTTTTCTGCTGTAGGTGTCGTTGAACACCGAGGACGTTGTTCCCCCAAAGGGGAGGGTTATGTAACAACCCTGGTCAAAATTCCATGTAATAAAATTAATAGAGGCAAAATAATAACCAAGGTCATGGGACACGTATTCCAAGCTGAGTATTGGGCAAAACATCCTAGTGTGGGTGTTCATTTGGTTTATTAATGCTAAGGAAATTGACAAAGGCTTTGGAAAGGCATGAGGCATTAATTGACATTTTATTTTATGAAATAATGGAAATTAGGAGAAAAGGAAGGTGAAAGGTCACAGGTTGCATGTGAAGAGGAAAATGAAGGAAAAAAATAGAAAATTGAAGAAAATAGAGGCCTCATTAATAAAAAGGTTTATGAGGATTAGTTGGTACCTTTTGTCAGTTTAGTTTTGGAACTCTCTCTCTCTCTATTCTCTCTCTCTCACTCTTGGACACTTAGAGCATTCTTGGAGTACTCTAGCATTGGATCAAGGAAAGCAAAGGAAGGACCAAGAAGGCAAAGGAAAGCAAGGATCAGGTAAGGAAGAGCAACATCTAGCAGCTACAACGGGATTATTTGTTGGTATCGATTTGCATGTGTGATTTCCTTGTTAGATTTGGCATGCGTGGTACATGCATTTGTGTATTTGGTTCTCTTGCTATCATTGGCACGGGTTTTGTCAGGTGTGACAATGTTCTGCAACCTTGACTTACCATTTCCAAATAGCCATGGTGTGATGGGTTCTATTTTATTTGGTTAAGCTAGAATTCCGAATGGTTTTGAAACTGAGTGAGGTGGTCTTTGAAAGAAAAAGCACAAGGCCTAGGAATCCTTGGACCAGAATGGGACTGCGGTGAAGCCGAATTTTGTGTGCCTAGGAATCTTCGACCGGTGAATGGCAGGATATACGGTAAATCCTAGAGGTGTGTGCCCTCTATCAGGCCTAGGAATCCTTGACCAATGAATGGTGGGATATATCATAAATCCTGGAGGGTGGAGTCTTGATTAGGCCTAGGAATCCTTGACCGTTGTATGGAGAGATATATGGTAAATCCTAGAGATGAGTAGACAAGCAAATTCCTCATGGTGTAGGTGGAGAAATCCAGTGGCATCCATGCTTGTTCAGGACCTAGTGATCCAGTGGGGATTGAGGTGAATCTTGAGGAAACATGGTTTGGTTTGGTTTTGAGTCCCACATTCATGTTGTTAAAAATAACAACAAGAAATTCCAATTTAATTTGTCCTTGAATTAAATTGTGAATTAAATCGAAATTCTATACTCATAGCAACTTGTAATAGTTAATTAAGTTAAATTGACTTAGGAAATTCAAGTTGGAAGTTTATATAGAGTCATGTAGAGTGATCCCTAAATTTTAGGGGACTAGGTTGAGTTCTTTTGAGTTGTAATTAATTAACTAAGTCTAATTGAGTTATAATAAGTTAATCTAGTTCTAACTATTATAGGAACTAGTAGGAGGTCTAGTAGTGGGGACGAGCGCTAGTGCATCCTCAATACAACATCAGTTAACTGAAGATTCACTCATATATAACTCATGCATGTTAGTTCAGAGGAAGACCCAGTTGGGATTAGAGTTCAGGGACAATGTACTATTAGTTGTATAATTTTCCAAGTTGTACAAATGGTGCATGCAATCAGTTGAGGGCCTATGGATGGATTGTGCAGTTATGGAGAGTGGATTTCCCAATTAAATACAGGCTAATTCTCTCAGGAATTGTGCAAGGAAGTAGGGGCTTGACAGGCAGTAGAATTGGCTAAGTGTTGGCTTGAGCTAGCCTGCGAGGCAAGAATTGTTCGGGTTGAATAAGAATTGTATTTTCTTCTCAGATCTCCTGGTTAATGAAATATAAATAGTCGGGGTTTTTAACAGTTGCTTTCCCCAGAGAAATATTTTGTTATGTGTGATTGATATTCTTCCTTTTCTGCTTATTGTTTTCATCGATCAATTTTGGTTTCCGCTGAAGAGTAGAGTAGATTCTTGTCTTGTGTTTTAGCATATCACATAAGCTGTTGAATCTATAGTAAAAATCTACATGGTATTAGAGCTGAAAACAATATAGAAGAGGAGAATTCGAGTTTGTTGTGTAGGTGAAATCGAATTTGCAAGTTCATACTTCAGAGTCAGTAATATGTCATTCTACGACCTTAGACTTGAGTATGACCTGGAGGGTAGCTCGAATTACATAGCTTGGAAGGAAAATATGGAGGTAGTGCTGGAATACAATGGCCTCAAGGAATTCATAGATCCCTAAGCCTCCATCATCCGATGATAAAGATATGGCTAAATGGAGAAAGTGTGTGGCAAAAGCGAGAAGGATTATCCTGGAAGGAGTTAGAGATCACATTGTCTCGAGTCTCCATGGTAAGGACACTCCATATGCAATGTGGAAGACAATGACGGATCTGTTTCAAAATAACAGCGACCATAGGAAGTTGGCACTGAAGAACAAACTCATAAATATCAAGATGGAGAACGACGACTAAATTCTGAAGTACTTGACCAAGTTCACACATTGTCGGGATGAGCTTGGAAGTGTTGGGATCACTGTTGCCGAAGACGATATGGTGTGCCTAACACTTATAGGACTTCCCAAGAGTTTTCATAGTTATAAGGACTCAGTTAATGGGAGGGAGAAGCTACAATTTTGGGAGTGGTTGTGGTCCGATTTGGTACAGGAAGATATTTGGTATTTGGCGGAACACCAAAGATGGATCCTCATCAAAGCATGATGATGAGGAAAATTGTTCCTTAGCGGGTAAGGAAAAGAAAGGGAAGGGGAATCCATCCCATTCCAAATCAAATTATTGTCAGGGCGGCAAGAAGAAGGACATGTCGAAAGTCAAGTGCTTTCACTGTCACGAGCTGGGACATTTTGCCACAAAGTGTCTACTCAAGAAGGTTAGTAAGAAGCCCTCAGGAGGAGCGGAAGGTGAGGCTCTTGCCTCACAATTCAAACTAGACTTTACCCTCATCGCTTGTATGGTGTCATCGATGATGGGTAGTGTATGGTACCTGGACAATGGAGCTTATTTCCACATGACTGGTAACAAAGAGCTCTTCAGTAACTTGGAGGAGAAGGATCTCCATATGCATATCGAGATGGGTGATGATGGGAGGTATAACGCTACCAAGATTGGTACAGTTACCTTTCAGAGGGAGTCGGGTTCTCCCCTCACTTTGTGAGATGTTATGTATGTTCCTGGTTTGAAGAAGAACTTGGTATCTGTTTCCATGTTGGAGGATAGATACTATGATGTGATCTTTAGTAAGGGAAAGGCGTTCCTTCGTCACATAGCCACAAGACAGGTAAAGAGGATAGGGGTTCAAGTGAAGAATCTCTACAAGTTGGAGGTAGAAGATTGTGTTGCCTTGAGCATGAAAGCAGAGAAAGTGCAGATCCGAGACATCGATGAGTTGTGGCACAAGAGGTTGGGTTACTTGCACCATGGCACTTTGAAATTCATGCAAGAAATTTCTATCGGTCTTCCCAAGGGTACATTTGAGAAAGTAGACACATGCAAAGGGTGTACATTGGGAAAATACACCAAAGCTTCCTTTCATGACAAAGACAATCGAGCACAGGCGATCCTCGATCAAGTTCACTCAGATGTGTGTGGACCATTCTCGACAGCATCCACGACCAAGCACATGTATTATGTTATATTTGTTGATGATTTTTCTCATAAGTGTTGGATCTTCTTCATGAAAAAGAAAGATCAGACTTTTTCAAAGCTTTGTGAATTTAAAGAATTGGTCGAGAAATATACTAGTAGGAAAGTTAAAGCTCTTAGGAGTGATAATGGTGGAGAGTATGTGTCGAATGAGTTCAAAAACTTATGTGCATTAGAAGGCATTCGACGAGAGTTGATAACACCTCATAACCCACAACAGAATGGGGTGGTTGAAAGGAAAAATAGAAGCATAGTAGGAGCGGAATGGGCGATGTTGCATGATCAGGGCCTACCACTACACTTGTGGGATGAGGCATGCACCATAGCTGTTTATTTGCAGAATAGAAGCCCCCATTGAATTCTTGGCATGAGTACACCGGAAGAGGATTTTTCAAGGAAGAAACCAGATGTGGGACACTTCAGGATTTTTGGTTCATCAGTTTACTGCCATGTAACTAAAGATGCATAGAAGCTTGAGCCAACAGCAAAGTTGGGGATATTTGTGGGTTACACTGATAGGCTTCACCACTATCAGGTGTACTTGTCGACCAAAAAGATGACCATGGTTCATAAAGATGTAAAATTTGATGAAGAGAAGGTCCTAAGGTGTTCCCTTGAAAGGGAGTTTCAACTACATGTGGTTGAGGAGCTTTTAGCTCCTAAGGAGGAACCTCAGGATGATGTGGAGCAACCACATGTAGAGGATTAGGGAATGGAGACTCCCACTCATGCATAGTCTTCCAGAGATGGGAGAAAGTGCACCAGAGAGGCTGACATGTTATTACATGATGCTAGAGAGAATGTGGGAGCACCCACATCACAGTACAGGTAGAGGAGGTCACCAGAGAGGTACACTGGCTACATGGCTCTAATGAGCGGATGTGTAGAGATTGAGCCATCCTCTTTTAAGGAAGCAGTGCAACAACCAGTTTGGGTTGATTCCATGGTTGAGGAGTATGACTCCATTGTCAGGAACAATGTTTGGGATGTGGTCCCAAGACCAGAAAATAAGTCAGTGGTGAGTTCCAGATGGCTTTACAAGGTAAAGCAAGAAACACATGGTAGTGTGGAGAAACACAAGGCCAAGTTTGTGGATAGAGGTTTTTCTTAGGTGGAGGGGATTGATTATGATGAGACTTTTGCTCATGTTGCAAGGTACTCATTAATCAAATGGATTCTAGCATTGTCAACGCAGATGGGATGGAAGATACATCGGATGGATGTAAAGACAACATTCCTCAACAACATGATTGAGGAAATTTTTTATATTGAGCAGCCTGAAGGATTTGAGACCTTCAACAGAGAGTCACATGTGTGCTGACTCAAGAAAGCGTTGTATGAACTGAAACAAGCACCTTGTGCTTGGTACACCGGGATCGATAGTTATTTCATCGAGTTGGGCTTCACCAAAAGTGGAGCAAATGCGAACCTTTATCATATTATGGTTGAAGGTAAATTGTTGATTATTTTTTTATATGTCGATAATTTGATTATGACACATGATGATAAGCTGATCAAGTCTTGCAAAGATGATTTTGCAAGAGAGTTCGAAATGAAGGACTTGGGGCTTATGCACTACTTTTTGGGTATGGAAGTATGGCAAGGTGATGAGGAACTTTTTGTCTCTCAGGGCAAGTATGCCAACGAGATACTGAAAAGGTTCCACATGGAGAGCAGTAAACCCATGGAGACTCCCCTAGAAAGTAACTAGAGGAAGGAGGATGCTACTTCCAGTGAAGTAGTGGAGGCTACTATTTACAGGCAGCTTGTGGGTTCACTCATGTATTTGGTTAACACATGACCGAACATGTGTTATGCAGTTAACCAGCTTAGTCAAGAAATGGTTAAGCCGACCAAGCTGTATTGGAAGGCATCCAAACATGTGCTGAGATACCTTAGAGACACTACTCAGTATGGTTTATGGTACAGGCGGAAAGAGGGAGTGAAGCTTCAAGGCTTCATCGATGCAGATTTGGCAGGGATTCCATCAGACAAGAAGAGCACATCAGGTGGGATATTTAGTATTGGGTCAACAATTGTTTCTTGGTACAACAGGAAACATAGATCAGTTGTACTCAATTCAGCAAAAGCAGAGTACATGACTACTAGTCAAGCAGCTTGTGAGGCGATCTGGATGAGGAAGATACTTGTTGGTTTGTTTGGTCAGCAGATGGATCCAACTGTGATTTATTGTGACAATAAGAGTTGTATCAACTCTATGAGAATCTAGTTTTTCATGAACGGTCCAAGCATATTGATATCTGGTATCACCATCTTCGAGATTGTGTGCAAAGGAGAATTATGTTGTTGGATTACACTCCCACAGAGGAGTAGGATGCATATATTTTGACAAAGGCATTGTCAAGATGCAAATTCGAGTTTCACAGAGGCAGGATCGGGGTAGCTGATAATCCCTTTCTTGTTGAGAGGGAGTGTTAAAAATAGTAACAATAAATTCCAATTTAATTTGTCCTTGAATAAAATTGTGAATAAAATTGAAATTCTATTCTCATGGCAACTTGTAATAGTTAATTAAGTTAAATTGACTTAATTGGCTTAGGAAATTTGAGTTGGAAGTCTATCTAGAGTCATGTATAGTGATCCCTAAATTTTAGGGGCCTAGGTTGAGTTCTTTTGAGCTGTAATTAATTAACTCAGTCTAACTGAGTTATAGTCAGTTAAACTAGTTCTAACTATTGGAGGAACTAGTAAGAGGTCTAGTAGTGGGGATGGGCACGAGTGCATCCTCAGTACCACACTAGTTAACTGAAGATTCACTCATAAATAACTCATGCATTTTAGTTCAGAGGAAGACCTAGTTGAGATTAGAGTTCAGGGACAATGTACTATCAGTTGTATAATTTTCCAAGTTGTACAAATGGTGCATGCAATCAGTTGAGGGCATATGGATGGATTGCGCAGTTATGGAGAGTGGATTTCCAAATTAAATATGGGATAATTCTCTAAGGAATTGTGGAAGGAAGTAGGGGCTTGACAGGCATCATAATTGGCTAAGTGTTGGCTTGAGTTGGCTTGTGAGGTAGAGAGTTAGATTGTACTAGTGCAGGAATTGTTCAGGTTGAACAAGCATTGTATTTTCTTCTCAGATCTTCTAGTTAATTCAATATAGATAGTTGGGGTTTTTAGCAGTTACTCTCCCCAGAGAAATATTGTGTTATGTGCGATTGATATTTTTCCTTTTTTGCTTATTGTTTTCAACGATCAATTTTGGTTTCCACTGAAGAGTAGTGTATATTCTTGTCTTGTTTTTTAGCATATCACATAAGTTGTTGAATCTACAATAAAGATATACACATGCTTGGAATATGGCACGAGAATGATTGGCTGAAAGAAAGATTTAGTTCAACCAATCTATGGACAAGTGGTTCGTGGAAGTCCCATACCTGGTTGGCTTTTGCATTCATTAATAAGAGATCCTTCTCCTTGGTATTTCATGTGTAAATATACTGGCTTAAATGTGGATTTTATGTCTGTTATATCTTTGTTATTTATGTTGGTTATATGCTAGTTATGAGTATGTTTTATGACAGACTTGATGTATGGCTCTCATCATGTTTTGATTTGCAAATGAATGTACACTGAATATATGACCTAATAGATTATAATGTAGCTATTTTGATAAGGTAACAATGCTTCTTACAAATCTCAGATAAGTATGAGACCCATATGCTCAAATCTGTTGTTATGACCTGTAGAATGCATATTTGTGATATGTTTGACAAAATGTTTGTCATGGCTGGTAGGGTTTTGAGCAAGTCCTTACTCAAGTGTTTGCATTGGTACCTTTGTTTCAATGTCATTTATCATTTCTGGAATTTTCATGAAGTTCTAGGCAGTGGTTTGAGTCCTGGCCCTAGAAAAGTGGCACATAATTTGGGGTCGCTGACTTAGAACTAGCTGAAAAAGTCCACAGTCGATGGCATACCCTTGCTGTGGGAGTGACTGGAAGGCCTCAGTCACATGCATGGCTTGTCATGGGAGCAGTTGGGGGTCTAGATTAGTGAAATGTCAAGTGGCCTCAGGGGTTGGTGGGTTGGTTGGCCCCTAAAGGTTTTGTAGCATGTGTGGAAGATCAGATTGTTTTGGTTTTGTCGGTTCCACTTCCTTAATTATACATGGGGAGTTTAATCACATCATAGTAGCCTCTTGTCACATGTTTACCCTAACAGACTGGTTAACTTAGGTAAATGTGGGAGGATGGTGTTACAAAATGCCTGCAGTTATAATTTACCATTTGATACATATCTCAATCCATATCCAACTATACCATGTTGATACCTCAACAAATATTGTGCCACAACAACTTTCCAGACACCCTAACTGGGTGCTCCCTCTAACATTATAATAGATCTTGTTGTGGCAATTATGGTTGCTCCCTCTACCACTTAGCTTCCTCAATTTTGTTACTAGGGGAATGGCCATAAACTGGTTGTCCATCATCCCAAATATTTGAAGGATCGTAATAATATGCGTCCTTTGACCAAGTAATATCTCACCTTACTTCTGCCACACTTCTAGTCTTAAGAAGTAATGTATCCAACCAATATCCTTCATCTCGAACTCAGTGGTCAACTCTCTTTGACATTGAAGTAGGGATTGACTGCTCCCTCTATCACATAAGCAAATTTTCCTAACATTGCTACTCCCTCTATCATGTTAGTCCTTCTATTCCCGCCAAGATAAACCAAGACTTATAAGATATCCATCAATCCAAGGGTACCATGCCTGAGGCTCGTGCAAAGCTTTCTTTAGTATGTAGACATGAGATTTCTTCTCATGTACCTCAAATCCTTGAGGTAGCTCTATGTACACTTCTTCTTCCTCAATTACCCCATTGAGGAAAGTTATATCCACATATAATATCCAATCCATAATAGAAGCAACACAAATAATAGTTCTGAAAGAAGTGTACCTGACTGTTGGATCAAATGTCTTCTCATAGTCCTCTCCCTTTTACTGGGAGAATCCTTAAATCTCACTTTGTAATTCTCTATGTTGCCATCTACTGCATACTTGATCTTGTAGATCCATTTGGAATTCAACATTGACTTCTCTTCGACACAATTTTCTTCATCATGACATCCTTCAAACTTGCTGGCCTGCCTACTCCCTTTGAACTAGGAGCTCTTTTGGTCATATGTCATGGTTCTAGATGTCAATACAATTTCCCCCTCTTGAACACAAATAAATCTAGCTCAATAATGGTGTAACAACCCCTGGTTGATATTCCATGAAAAAAATATAAGACCAAGGTCATGGGACACGTTTTCCAAAGTGAATGGTGGGAAAAACGTCCTATTGGGTGTCATTTTCGGATTATTTATGGTTATGGAAATTATCAAAGGCAAAGTGGCATTAATTGACATTTATTTATGGAAATAAAGGAAACTAAGAGAAAAGGAAGGTGAAGAGACAAAGATTTTCATGAGAGGGAAAATGAAGAAAATAGAGGCCTCAATGATAAAAAGGCTTTTAAGGATCAATTCACATACTTTTGTCAGTTTAGTCTTTGGCTCTCTCTTCTATTCTCTCAGACTCTTGTACACTTACAATATTCTTGGAGCATTATGGCATACTTTGGATTTGGAGAAAGAAGGCAAAGGAGGGTAGGAAAGTGCAAGGGATCATGTGGATCAACAACTACAGCTGGATTGCGTTGTAGATAACAAGTTGCATGTGTGATTTCCTTGTTTATTATGGAAGCATGGCAGATGCATGTGGTTTTCTGGTTATGTGTTGTCATTGACATGTAGGATTTCTTGGATTGACAGTGGTTTTAGCCTTTCGTTGCCATTTCCTGGATAGCTATGGTGTTGTGGGTTTTTCCACTTGATTGTGTTTTTGATTTATGCTCATAATTACTTATAGCTATGGGTTGGAATAAATGCTCTAGAAGCCCTGGAACAACTTGGGTTGGGTTACTAGTCTTAGAGACTGCGTTCGAAAAAATTATCTGTAGCCCTTGGTGGATCGAGATACTAGTCCCTAGAGTTGAGTTGGACAAACACTCTAGAGCCCTAGAAGATTATGGGTTGAGTTACTAGTTCCTGGAGTGTTGGACAACTTGGGTATAGATCGATCTGGTTGGTGTTAGTGATGTCTGACCATGGAGGTGGAATCACTGTGGTTGAGGTGGTTTGGCCTCTCGAAGCCCTGGTTTGGTTTTTTTTGGTTATTCCATGAGATCCCACATTCATGCTTGGAATATAGCGCAGGGGTGATTAGTTGAAAGAGAGATTTGGTTTTGCCCAATCTATGGTCGGGTGGTACGTGTAAGTCCCTGACTAGGCTGGCATTTTCTTATGTCAATATGAGGTATTTTCCTATTGTGATCTATGAGCATATGGATTGATTATGTTGGTGATATTATGCCTAAGTTTTCATGGCTTCTATGCTGGTTATTTGTTGGTTATATGTTGGATATATGATGTATATTATATGGCTTTGTTCAAGATTTGATAAGTATTTGATGGTTAATGAATGCATGGGCTAACAAGTGTTATTGCAGCTATTTATTGGCATTATGATACAAGTGTTGTCCTTGATGGCAACTCACACAGATGACAGATCATAGTGCAGCAGGTCAGTAGCAAAGAATTGATGTTCAGGCTCTCAGAATGGAAGAAAATGAGATACCCGCAGGTTCCTGTTCACAAAGCCGCGGACATACGCAGGTGCGCCGAACAAAAGGTGCGGACATGTACGCAGGTGCTCCGAACAAAAAGTGCAGACGTAAAGTACATGCACTTTCATGCAGAGAAAAGCGCGCACGTGGGAAATCTTATGGTTGGTCCATGGTATTTAGTCCGACATTTTTGAACCTATGGTTTTGGTCCGTGGTTTTGCATCTAAAGTATTGAACCCAGGTTTTGGGTCCCTAGTATTGGATCTCTATGGTTTTGGACCATGGTTTGAGTAAGGCCTAGACTATAAAAGGAAAGGAGATCATTTGGCTTTATGTGACTGATATGTTGAATATCTTGAGAAGAGCAAGATCTGATATACTGGTGATCGGTTGGTGAGTTATAGCTGGACCTGAATCAAGGAGGAACCTGAGCATTACAAGATGGTTAAGATCTACTGATGGGTCGAGATCTCCTTGACGCATGATCAGATCTATAAATCTGATAATCTGAAGTCTGATTAAGAAAAAGGATAAATTATCTATACCCGCAGGTCCGACACAGTGGAAGCGCGTATACCCGCAGGTTCGACACAGCGGAGGCACGGATATACGCAGGTTGAACACAGTGCAGGCGCGCATTCCGCAGGAGCGACACAACAGAGGTGCGGATACCCGCAGGATCGACACGGCAGAAGTGCGGATACCCGCAGGTTCGACACAGCGGAGGTGCGGATACCCGCAGGTTCGCTTTGACATATCTGCGTATGTACGCAGATTTCTATTGGTGAAGTTGCAGACTTTTCTTGAAATATGGTTTAGCTGCTTCTGTTTATTACTGCAGTGTTCTGAGTTCTGAATTGGTGTCTGGTTACTGGTACTGTGTTCTGAGAAGTTATTGGTTGATTCAGTATTTGTACAAGGAAGTTGGTTGATTGCAGATCTACTTGATGTTTGATTGATGCTCATGGATCCAGTTTGAAAATTTATGAAACGTGGTCCCTGGAAGGAAAGAGAAGGTTGTAGCCTTCTGTAGGACAGCACCTACGTACTAGTACATCAGCTAGTACAAGAGCTAAGGGGGTGGTAGCTCCCTTCCAGTAGCAGCTGGAAAACGAGTGAAGGTTGGAGCATTCAGTAGGCCGGCACCTACGTACTAGTAAATGGATCGGCTAGTACAAGAGCTAAGGGGGTTGTAGCTCCCTTCCAGGAGAGTCTGGAGAACGAGAGAAGGTTGTAGCCTTCTGCAGGTAGCAGCCTGTGTACTGGTATAAGACTGCACCAGTATAGAACTATTGTAAAAAGAACTTTCTTATTAAAAGAAGATTGAGACGACTTGCAGCAGGTGGTTTTCACCCACATTGGATTTCCACCTTACACCATGGTGTTCATGTGTGCTTCTTGTGTGTGATGATCTGTTCTATTTTACTGCTCCTGTTTACTGTTCTGATACACTCATTAAGGATCAACTAACTGAATCATAAGTTTACTGGATATACGCTTGTTGCTTTACACACAGTTGCGTATACACACAGTTTTCCTTAACTGAAGTAGCATATATGAATCTTAATATGGAAATTGAAAAGTTATATTGATTTGATAATACTGATTCACCCCCCCCCCCCCCCCTCAATATTATTTCCAACACTATTATGATAGGGCATTACACCTTCTTGGTGATTCTCAAATAAATTTCAGATTGCTATGTTCAAATATGTATTCTTGACTTGTAGATTACATGTTCATCATATGTTTGATGAAATGACTATCATGGTTACATATGGTTAGTTCAAGTCCTTGATCAAGTTTGGTATGATTGACATTGTATTCAAGTATTTTATCATTCTAGAAAGTTTCAGGAAGTTTTGGGCAGTGATTTTGAGGCTGGCTTGGAATTGTGGCTCAGATCTTAGGACCATAGGCATTGAACTGAGCAATTTCGATCACAACCTCACTTAAGAGGCTTGTGCATGTGGTTGGAGGGTCACAACCACACTCTTGTAAGCTTGTGCATGTGGTTGGGGTGTTAAGTCACTGAAAAAGGCAGTCTAGCTCAAGGTTGGGTCACTTGGGGTGGTACTTTGGCCCCTGAGTGTCCTATAAGCCCTGTAGGGTGTCAGTTTGTGGTCATTAAGTTCCAGTTGTCGGCCCCACTTCCATAAATGAAGGTTGGAGGTCAATTCATGTCATAGTAACTGTTCGTATCATGTTTACCCTGGAGGACTGGTGAAATGGAGTAAACATGGGAGGGGTGGTTATAGATTGGTAGGAGAGCTATGTTGCAGCACTAGATCTTTGGGTAGATGTGGTTGATGTTTATACATGTCTGACTGTCTATGTGTTTGTCATGATGCATAGTAGGTTAGACATGCATCGTGGTGGTAATTTTGCAGTTTGTGTCATCATTATGTTGTTGGTATGTTATGATGTTGACATGTTGTCTGAGATGGAGTAGGAGATGTAGATTATTAGAGCGAGGTTGCACCACTAGATCTCGAGGTAAGAGGAAATCGTCATATAGGTTTGTATGTTGGGCATGCAGGTACGATGGTTAATGGTTTTTATATGTATTGTGGTTATATGCATGCCTATCATTCTATCGTTGTTGTTGTTGCATGCATGATAGATGCTAGTTGATCCATGTGGTCATATGCACATGCATCGAATAGTCATGAATGATAGTAGCTTGTTGTTATATGTATTGCGTTCATATGCATGATGAGTATGGTCATTGCAACTAATATCTTGTTGTTATATTCATGATGCTAATCTGGATTGGCATGTGCAAATCTTTATGGTTATGATATTTAGGTATGAGTCAATATATTTGTGATATTTCATTGTACTAATCTGGACTGATTTGTGCAGATGTGATAGCCTTCCCTGATATACATTGAGGTATGAGTTTGACTATGTCATCTATTTGGTTCATTAACATGTATGTTTACAGGGTGTTTGAATGTTTGATTAATTACATGATATGAGTATGTGTCTATAAGATTGCATGAAGGAATGATCTTGTTTTAAGACGATTGTACTAACACATTATGTGTGACAATTGATATGCACTTGAGTGCAAGTGGGTGCTAGTTGTAGTATTATGATTAACGACTGTGAGTTGATTATGACTTGGTTGTTAGTATTGGTAAAGGTTGAATTCAAATTAATAGACATGATGTCTTGACCTTTGGAACATGTGACTGACATGTGTGAGTAGTTTCAGGGAAACATGCTTTGTATTAACATGACAAGGTAACAGTGGATTTGCTTATATAACTAACAACTGGGCGATGTGATAGTACATAATAAGACTCAATTACAGTAAGGTAAAAGGTAAAAGGTAAAAGAAAGAAATTGGGTGAGAATTCCTTTGGCTATGTTTGGAAACCACAATTCCAAATGAATGAGTGTTTTGCATGAATACAAGAAGTCTTCTTAACCTTGATTTTGTCTGACATTATGTGGATATGTGCTATATTCATGAACATGTATTTGACAGGTATAACAACTAGTTTTCATTTATGGATAAATTTGTCAAGGAATTGGATTCCCTTGAGAGATGATATATGTATGTGTTCAGTTACAAGTCAGCATATTGGGTACAACAAGGTAAGGAAACTAGTATATTTTTATGTTTATTTATGCACTGGTAGTTGTGTGTTTAAGGCAGTATGATGTAGGGGATTGCATGGAAAAAGAGACTGCAATGAAATCTTGAAGAAGGCTTAGGTTGAGCTTTCCCTTGGAAGCATTAGGAACCCATGGGGATTGATTTATCGTGTCTGTTGAATGTTTTGTGCTTTCGGTGCTTTGTGATTTGTTTATGCTTGATTTATAGTTTTATTTATTTCTGGTGCATGGCCATGCCACTTTATTTGTGGTGTCGTATTGTTATTGGTTTTCATGGTTTTCTTCTTGTTTACTCTTATTTTTTCCTTTTATGTTTTGAGGGTCTTGGGAATTGGTTTGGGAAGGAGGAAATTTAATGGATTTTGGGAGAACTGAATGAAACCAAACAAGTAATCTAAGACCCAGATGAAGCCTGGTGCATGTAAATGGTAGCTAAAGGCAAGAATATGACAACTAGTTGGATTGGTTGGGTCCATTGGGATAAATGGACTGTGGAAATACAATCGTGAGAAAGGTAAATAGGAAAGGTAAAGTGAATGGATTTGAGACATTAGATGCCTTGACTATGTTGGGAATTGTTGTTCTCAAGTTTGTGCATGTTGTCCACAGAGAAAGGGAGTTATCTTAACCTTGAACTTATGAGCGCGGGTAATTATGTTGTGATCGTGATTATGCTGATCTCTATATATGTATACATAAAATTTCACACCACTGATGAATTACCAAAAAATGATGCATACAACAAGCTCAGAACACCAAACTTTAGCAATATCTAGATGACTTTCGTATCCTAGTTTGCTCCCCTGTTGTCTGACAGGGTCATTAGGGATCACTATTGTGGAGGAATGATTACTCACATAGGTGAATGGCATGAAGAGGTTCCTCATTTTATCAGGAATCAAGTGGGAAAAGCAAGCCTAACAGATCTATGAGGCCAGTATCATGCAGATATGAATTGATATCATGTTCTTGTACTATGCTTATGATTATGTTATGACAGGTAATGTTGAGGGATACATCAACAGAATGAAAGCAGTCAGGTCTGCAACATGTTGGGACAAGCGTGGATAGTGGAAAGGCACTAGAAGCAAGGTTGCCTGGCAGAGACAGTGTGATCTCTGGATGTACGGGACTACTATTGTGTATACGTTGTGCATGTCGTATATACAGTGCTATGTACAAATGGTTTTGTGTATATGTCGTATATGCGGTGCTGTGTATAGATGGTGTTGTATACATGTTGTATATGCAGTGTTGTGTATAGATGGCATTGTGTACATGTTGTATATGTGTTGCTATGTACATGTGGTGCAGTGTAAATGTTTTACGTATGGTGTTGTGTACATGTTGTACATGTGGTGTTGTGTGCATGTGGTGATGTGTACATGTTGTACATGTGGTGTTGTGTGCATGTGGTACTGTGTACATGATGTGTAGGTGGTGTTGTGTACACGTTATGTAGGTGGTGTTGTGTACATGTCGTGTAGGTGGTGATGAGTACACGTGGTGTTAGGACATTTTGTGCATGTGGTATTATGTACATGTCATAGATGTTGTGTTGTATATATGTGGTATTGTGTTATGTGTGTTGTGTATTCGTTGTACCATGACATGTGTGTTCATTGTGTTGTACACCTGGTGTAGGTGTATGTCTTTTGTTGTACACTAGGTGTAGGTGTATGTGTTGTGTTGTACACTAGGTGTAGGTGTATGTATTGTGTCGTGTTGTATGCTGTGTGTGGGTGTATGCATGTGATGTAAACTATGTGTATGTGTACGCAATTGAAGAAAAGGCACTGGGTGCTTGCCGTGTGTGACAACCGATTCAGTGTGTGTACAAAAAGGACAAAGAAAAAGGTAGAAGCAAATAACCGATTGAATGATAAGTACAACTATTTTCTTTCAATTTTAATTATGCATGTGATTTATGAATCTGGTTTATAATGATTACATGTGATCTATGATTTTGATTTATGATGGTTGAGTTTTAAGTTAACCAGATGTGATGTGTTCATACATGATGATTTGATCGAAGAGCTAGTTTGACTCATTGTGACAAGAAGTAAACAGAATTGCATGTGTACCTTATTGATGAGCTACCACTGAGGTATGCTTCTAATTTATTTCAATTTATTTTGAATCTAATGGCAAGTATGTGCTTGTTATAAGAAAGCATGGAAATGCTTGGTTTGGGTTGTTGGAACTAACTGCGAGAATTAGCAGCAACAACAAAAAGGAATTGGAACATGCATTAGTATGATGGTCAAGCAATTAAGGAGTAGGGACATTGCCCAATAGTGTCCATTGATTGCCATGAGCATGCTATGGCTAATATGATGGTTTTGAAGCAGGGATATGCCTTGGTTTTTGGACCTTCTGATGCGAGGAAACCTTGCCAAGGGATGGATCGCCCGAGGGATTATGTAGCAAAGAAGAGGATGCCAGTGGAACCTGGAAGGTGTGTGATTGCATGGAAGGGGGTGACCGGTTTCCAAAGGGATTGTGTAGCAGAGAAGCGAAGGCTGGTGAATACATTTGTTTTTGGTCATTAGCATTGCCATATGGAATTAGAAACAAATTGGGAGTGTGCCCTAGAACAATAAGTCGGTAAATATTCAATAAGAGAACAAATAGCACTAGGATCATAGCATTGGACATTGGATGCGGGTTTGACTTTTGCAGTGGATTTTGGAATTCCTAGGAAGGAGGTGAATCCTAGTACTATTTTTTAGGGTGGAGGTGTGAGACTTTGAATTCCCTTGTTAACTGATGCGGGCATCGTATCCTTTTATTTGTTGGTTAAAGCAAATGTGCATATGTATGTATGTGTATATTATTGTGAATACTATATCGAGCTATGGTTAGAAAGCTCCATATATGATATGGTTATTTGTTGGTTGAAGCAAATGTGCATGAGTATATGTGGTTGTTATTGTAAATATCGTAATGAGTTGTGGTATAAATCTCTCGTAAGCGTAATTTTTATCATGTTTCAACAATTTGGTATATTGTAAATACTACAACGAGCTATGTTATAAAGATCCATGGGCAATTTGTTTTGTTTTCAACGGTTTGCTGGTCATAGGTGTCATAGAACACCGAGGACGGTGTTCCCCCAAGGGAGAGGGGTTTGTAACAGAACCTGGTTGATTTTTCCATGTAAAAATTATAAGACCAAGGTCATGGGACATGTATTCCAAGCTAAATGGTGGAAAAAACATCTTAGTGGGTGTCACTTTTGGTTTATTTATGGTTATGGGAAATTGTGAAGGCAAAGTGGCATTAGTTGACATTTATTTATGAAAATAAAGGAAAATAGGGGAAAAGGAATACGAAAAAGACACATATTTGCATGAGATGGAAATTGAAGGAAAAATGAAGGAAAATGAAGAAAATAGAGGCCTCAATGATAAAAAGGATTTTGAGGATCAATTCACAAATTTTGTCAGTTCAGTCTTTGGCTCTCCCTTCTATTATCACATTTTCTCATAGTCTTGCACACTTAGAGTGTTTTTGGAGCATTATTGCATACTTTGGATTTTGAGACATAAGGAAAAGAAAAGCAGGAAATCATAGAGGAACATGTGGATCAACAACTACAACTGGATTGCTTTGCAGGTAAAAGGTTGCATGTGTGATTTCCTTGCCGATTTATGGATAAATGGTAGATGCATGTGGTTTTTTGGTTATGTGTTGTCATTGGCATGGAGGATTACCTGGATTGACAATGGTTTTACCCTTGCCTTTCCATTTCCTGGATAGCCATGGTGTTCTAGGTTTTTCCACTTGATTATTTTCTGATTGGTGCTCATAATTCCTTATGGTTGTGGGTTGGAACAAATGCTCTGAACTCCCTGAAACAACTTGGGTTGAGTTATTGGTCCTAGATCCTAGGTTGGGACAAATGCTCTGGATCCCTTGGTGGGTTGATATACTAGTCCCTAGAGCCAGGTTGGAAAAATTCTCTGGAGCCTTGGAAGGTTGTGGGTTGAGTTACTAGTTCTTGGAGCCCTGGACAACTTGGGTAGAGAGAGATCTAGTTGGTGTTAGTGATGTATAAACCGTGTATGTGGAATCACTTTGGTTGAGGATTGAGGTGGTTTGGCCTCTGGAAGCCTTGGCTTGGTTTTGTTTTGGTTATTCCATGTGAACCCACATTCATGCTTAGAATATGGCGCGGGGGTGATTGGCTGAAAGAGAGATTTGGTTCAACCCAATCTATGGTTGGGTGGTACGTGGAAGTCCCTGACTTGGTTAGAATTTTCATATGTTAAAATGAGGTACTTTCCTATTTTGATCTATGAGCATATGTATTGATTATGTTGGTGATATTATGGCTGAGTTGCCATGGCTTCTATGTTGGTTATTTGTTGGATATATGATGTATATTATCTATGGATTTGTTTAATATTTGATAAGTATTTTATGGTTAATGAATGCATGGGCTAACAAGTGTTATTGCAGCTATTATGAGAGGGCATTAGAACTTCTTGGTGATTCTCAAATAAGTTTCAGACTCCTATGTTCAAATATGCATTCATGACTTATAGATTTCATGTTCATCATATGTTTGACGAAATGACTGTCATGGTTAGGCCTGGCTAGGTCAATTACTTGATCAAGTTTGGTATGATTGGCATTGTCTTCAAGTCTTTTATCATTATGTAAAGTTTCAGGAAGTTTTGGGTAGTGGTCTGGAGGCTGGCCTGGAATTGTGGCTCAAATATCGGGACCATAGGCACTGAACTAAATAGTTTAGGTCACAACCGCGCTCAAGTAGGATTGTGCATGCATTTGGAGGGTCACAGCCACACTCTTGTTAGCTTGTGCATGCGGTTAGGGTGTTAAGTCACTAAAAAGGCAGTTTAGCTCAGGGTTGGGTCACCTATGGTGGTCCTTTTGCCCTTTTTTCTCTGTTTTAAAATAGAAAAGTCCCCTGTTTTTCTCAATGGTCCATAGAATGGCTGAGCCAAATCTCTCTTCATCCATTCACCCCCGTGCCATATTCCAAGCATGAATGTGGAATCAAACCAAAAGAACTCAACCAGGGCTTACCGAGGCTAAATCACCTCACCCTCATCAATAGAAACCATGCTTTTTCGTAATCCATTTTGGATCACTAGGCCAGCACAATGAACACATAATAACCAAATTTACCATGATCTCCACCCGCTCAATAGGCCATACATGCATGGATGCCATTGGATTTCTCCACCTACATCATGAGGAATTTTCCTGTCTCCTAGTCTCTCAGGCTTTACCGTAATCCAAACCTAGATTGCTAGGCCCTAAATTGAGACCCACTCTCCATGCTTTATCGCATATCCCAAACTCGATATTACAAAGCCCAACAAAGAGAAAAATACCTCTAGGCTTTACCATGTATCCTGTCATTCACCGGCAAGGATTCCTAGGCCATCCAAGGTAACACAAAATCTGGCTTTACCATAACCCATAGCCCGGTTCAGGGGTTACTAAGCCATGTGTTCTATCATTTTCGAGATCCACCTCACTCAGATTTGAATCAATCTGACAATCTGGCTCAACCAAACATGAGAGCCCCATCACACCATGGCTATCCAGAAATGGCAAGGCTAGGCTGAAAAACACTGTCACACCTGGAAAAACCCACGCCATGATAGAAAAGAACCACATGCAATTCCATGCATGCCGAATATAGCAAGGAAAATACACATGAAAGTCGATACCTGCAATGAAGTCTGTTGTAGTTGCTTGATCCTGCCTTTCCCTGCTTGATCTTTTCTTCCTCTTGCCTTCTTTGCCTTTCTTGCTTCAATGCCAAAGTGCTCCAAGAAAAGTGTCCAAGAGTATGAGAGAGAGACAATAACGAAAGAGTTCCAGAGCTAAACTAAGAAAAGGTTACCAATTGATCCTCATAAGCCTTTTTATGAATGAGGCCTCTATTTTCTTCATTTTCCTCCTCACATGCAACCTGTGACCTTTCATCTCATTTTTCTCCTAATTTCCATTATTTTCATAAATAATTGTGCCAAAAATGTCATTTTTCCTTTCCAAAGCCTTAGCCATTGCCTTTTCTAATTTCCTTAGCCATAAACAACCAAATGAACACCCCCTAGGATGTCTTGCCCAACATTCACTTGGAATCAGTGTCCCATCCATTCGTGGTTATTGATTTTAACTTTTCTTACATGAAATTTTCACTAGGGCTGTTATAGAACCCTCCCCCTTGGGGGACACCATCCTCTGTGTTTAATCACACATATACCTCAACAACTTGCTGAAAGAAGACACACTACTCATGGAGCTTTATAACACAGCTCAATGCAGTATTTACAATGAAAGATCTGCTCAAGAGAATAACATCATGATATGATGACAACATACCGCATAGTGGAGCTTTATAATACAACTCATTATGGTATTTATAGTGATCATCCTGCTGAGTGCCAACTCATATAACATCATAAAATCATGATAACATAACCACATGATAACATAATAGCATGACACCCATACCGCGTAATGGAGCTTTATAACATAGCTCGTTACAGTATTTACATCCATACCCAGATGTACATATAGCAACATCACCTTAAATATAGATACCAAAACATATGCCAAATCATATACCAAAACATATATCAAACATATACTAGTCATAATATCTAAGCACATATCAAAACATCATATAGCATATATCAAACTATTATAAAGCATATATCAAACCACCATAAACAAATATCAAACCACCATAAGCAAGTACCAAACCACCATATCAAGCTGCTTTGCCTCAACCAGAAAACAAGGAAGGATACATGGCCCGTATCTAATTCGCCATCTCCCATGTAGCTTCATCAAGACCAAAGTGCTTTCATTGCACTTTAACTTGCTCGATTGCTTGGTTCTAGAGCCTGAGCACCTTTTTTTGCAATATACATTGAGGCTCAGGCTGGAATTCTCCATTTGGTTCCACCTGCAACACAGACCAGTCAATCACATGATCAACATCCTTAACATACTTCTTAAGCAAAAATACATGGAAAACATTGTGGAATTTCATTGTCGGAGGTAGTGCAAGTCGATAAGCTACTGACCCAATCCTCTCAACGATACTGAAGGGTCCACAAAACCGTGGTGCCATCTTGGCACATGATCTAATCTGCAAGGAGCTCTTCTTCGGTTTGATGCGTAAGTACACCTATTCCCCAACCTAGAACTCCTTAAACAACCTGTTGTTTTCTGCATAGCTCTTCTGCCTATCTTGTGCCGCCTTGAGATTCTTCTTGATCACTTGCATCTCATGTTCCATGTTTTCCAACATATCTGGTCCAATCAATACTCTGCTAACCGGATCACTCCAACTAATGGGAGTGTTACAACTCTGCCCATACAATGCCTCTAAAGGACTCATCCTCAATGACTCCTGATAACTATTGTTGTATGCGAACTCTACCAACGGGAGATACTCTTCCACTTCCTCTGCTGATGCATCACATACATCCTCAACATGTCCTCTAATATCCTGTTGACCCTCTCTGTTTGTCCATCTGTCTATGGATGATAAGCTGCACTAAAGGCCAACTCTATGCCAAAACATGCAAATAACTCCTTCCAAAACTTGGAAGTGAACTTTGCATCCATGTCTAACAAAATCTTCTTCGGAACACCATGTAGTCTAACCACATCTCAGATGAACACCTGTGCCACATCGCTAGTTGAGTACGTAGACTTCACTAAATGAAGTGTGCAACCTTTGTTAACTTTTCCACAATGACCATGATGGAATCATGCTGCTTCAATGTATTCGGCAACACTGTAATGAAATCCATGGAAATGACCTCCCATTTCCATTCTGGAATTGAAATCAGCTGTAGCAGTCCACTTGGATGTTTACTCGCTGCTTTCACTCTCTGATAGTTGAAACATATAGCCACAAACTCTGCTACATCCCTCTTCAAATTTGGCCAATAGTAATATCTCTTCACTGTTGTAAATGTCTTCTGATAACTTGGGTGATCTGAATATGGTTTCGCATGAAACTCCCTCAAGATCACCTTCTTGATCTCACTGCTATCTGGTACATATATCCTGTCTTGGAACCTCACCAATCCATCTGATGTAAGACGATAATTCATGCCCTATGAACCTGCACCTGTACCTGTACCACTACATGCACCTATACCTATACCTGTACCTATACCTATAATATCACCCTACTGCAACCTGTACATAATCTCCATATACCTGACATCCCGTTGTCCTGCCTGCAAGATCCTATCTTGTAAGTCTGTCCCATAGGAGCTCACAGTTGCCAAGTGATGTACTTGTACCCGTCTACTGAGAGCATCTACCACCATGTTCTCTTTACCTTTGATGTACCTGATCTCGAAATCAAACTCGTTGATCATGGCCAACCATCTAGCTTGCCTGGCGTTTAGATTCGGCTGGTCAAACAAATACCTCAACCAAATATGATCACTCAAAGCACAAATCGCTTGCTAAATAAAATAATGCCTCCACATCTTTAGTGAATGTATAATCGTTGTTATCTCAAGATCATGTGTCGGGTAGTTCTGCTTGTGCTCGTTTAATTTCTGGGACTCATAACATACCACCTGTCTATCCCGCATAAGGACTCCACCAAGCCCTCTCTTACAAACATCTATGCATGCCACAAATTCCTTATCCGAATCTGCAATCTGTAGTACTGGTGCATGTGTTAACAATTGCTTAAGATGCTTAAAGCTAGCCTCACACTCCTTAGTCCATTCGAACTTATTACCTTTCCTCTGCAAGGATTTAATGGGATAAGCAACTTGTGAGAAGTTCTTGATGAACCTCCTATAATAGCCTACCACACCCATGAAAGATCTCACCTCATCCACATTCTTAGGAACTACCCACTCCATGATGACACTTATCTTCTCTGGATCTACTACAATTCCTTCCTTGGAGACCACATGCCCCAAGTAATGTACCTCAATCTGAAAGAAACTACACTTGTTGAGCTTAGAATACAAATGATGCTCCCTCAACAACCTTAATACTGCTGCTAAATGCTCAGCATGCTCTTCTTCATTTTTAGAATATACCAGTATAACATCAATGAACACAATAACAAACTTATCCAAATATGGACCACAACACTATTCATTAAACACATGAATGTACCTGGAACATTAGTTAAGCCAAATGGAACAACAACAAACTAATAATGGCCATACCTGGTCCTGAATGCAGTCTTGTAAATTTCCTCCTCTTTGATGCGTACTTGATGGTATCTGAATCTCAAGTTAATCTTCGAGAACACTGCTGCTCCCTTCAGCTGATTGAACAAGTCATCAATCCTCGGTAAATGGTACTTTTTCTTGATAGTCACTTTGTTCAACTGCCTGTATTGAATGCATAATGTAAGAGTATTGTCTTTCTTCCTCACAAACAATACCGCTACACCTCAAGATGATACACTAGGCCTAATGTATCCCTTGTCCAACATTTCCTTCAATTGCAATTTTAACTCAACCAACTCAGGTGTGCTCATCCTGTAAGGTGCTTTCGATGCTGGAGCTGCCCCTGGCACTAACTCAATCGAAAAGTCTACCTCCTTGTGAGGTGGAAACTCTTTAATGTCCTCAGGAAATACATCTCGAAACTGTTGCAAAACTGGGTACCTGCTCAATACGTATGCATCCTCAACCTCCTTACCCTTATCACTAGAAATGTGTACTGCAAATAGCTTGCACCGTTTCCTACGACTACGATTTGCTTGCATAGTTGTCACCATCCTAACTTATGTGTATTTCTTCTTGCTTTGCAAGACTCTTGGTTCTCCATTGTCATCCACACACTCAATAGCTTTGTCATAACGGTCAACCTTGATTCTATGTTGATACAACCAATCCATGCCCAACAACATACTGTATGATCCCAATGGTAAAACATTCAAATGCGATGTTGTAGGCCTACCATTCAAATCAAATGCGCAAGATCTTATCCAATGATGAACTCGCTTCTTTGTACCTGTATCCAACTGCACTAACGGCGAATTTGCATGAAATTCCTTATTCAAACCACACTTATTGACCAAGTCAGGACTAACATAGTTATAATTATATCCAGGGTCATTCAAAATAGAAATAACTTGATTACAAAGCTTACCGTCCATCTCAATGATAGATGCCTGGTTTCCTGCCTGCCTGTTGTCCACTGCTGCATAGATACGTGGAATACTTTGACCAACGTCCCCAACACTGCGTGCCTCCTGTGCATTGTATATCTCAGGCCGACCACCCTGATTCTGTGGAAAATCTCTCTTAAGGTGTTCTTTACCACATGTACAACACTCCAACTAACCAATACCAACACTTCTATGCTGCTACTGCGACTCATGTCCCTGTCTAGCTGCATTAAATCTCTTTTGCGGTGCCACATTCTCTTTCTCATCTCCATGTTGAGGCCTTGTCCTCTTAGGTTTCCATTTACCTTTACTTTTATCCTTTCCTTTCCATCCATGCTGAAATTCATTCTTACACTTTGATTGCTCATAATAACGCTTCAGTTTTCCAATAGCTTCCTCAAGTGACCGAGGCTCATCAAACTCAATCCAATCTCTAAATGATAATGGAAAACCACTGGCAAACCATTTGATCCAGACAGATGTTGGTGGGCACCCACATATCCCACTTGGACCCCCACCACTGTCTCTTTCAATTTTTCAGTTTCCTTAATTGTAGGACAATTTACTATTTTCGGGTCCTAAACTTCTGGAGCCGTTTTAAGGCCCTAAACGATGTTTTTTTTAGCAAAATGGATTTAGTGATTGCTGTGGCAATCACATCAAAAATTGTAGTCCTCGGAGATATCTTTCCAATGAGGTATAATACACGTCAAACATAGATAACATGACCAAGTTACAACCCTGGGAAGTTGGCTGCCCAACTAACTCCAACAGGGCCCATAAAATCTTGGTGTTACATCTTCTTGAGTTAGGGTTTTCTATTATTGTTAAATAATAAAATGGCCCTTGAGCCTCATTGTAACTCAGTTCGGAGGTATGTAGCTGCCACATCTCTTCTTAGAGATAAGCTACCATCACCCGAGCTATCTTATTTCCATTATGTTTGTAAGCATAGTTCAATATTTTTCTATTAATGAAATGAAGTGTTTTTCTACAACATCTTTGTGTTTATGATTATATCTGTAAGTTGTTGCATTCCTGTTTAATTCTGAATCAGTAGTATCAGAGTGGTCTACTCTTTGTCTGCTTTTCTTTGCATGTCCCCAACGAGGTCGAGATATAAGGAGTTAGGGCTTGAACTAGTCGAACCTTTGCAAGACCAGCCTCGAAAATCCGTACGACCTCCCATGGCGGATGAAAAGAAAGACGAGGGGGCAGGAGACCGTATCAAAATCTTGCTCAAAGAAGCCCTCGAGTGACAAAGGAACTTGATGATGGACAACTTTTCCCAGATCCTTCAGCGACTACCCAGGGGCGATGCATCTACTTCCAACAGCTACTCTGGAAGTGCCACACCCTTTAAGGTACAAGTTAACTTTGACATTCCCATATTTGAGGGTCAGATAGATGTGGATGTTGTAGATAAATGGTTAAATATGATAGAAGGATATTTTTCTGTTCATGATTTTTCTAGCCGGGAAAATATCACTTTTGCACTTCTCAAAGCCGCCCCCCACGTCAAGGACTAGTGGGAAACCTACTGCGAGTAGAAGGATGAAAGTACGACCTCACTGTTTTCAGCCGCACCCACTTGGAATTCATTCCGGGATGCCATCAAGGAGCAGTACTACCCTGTTGGAAGCTATGAGGATAAATACATAAAGTGGACCACACTGCGGCAGGGAAGGGACCAAGACGTGCCAAAGTTTACCAATATTTTTCATACCCTTTGCACAAAGTTGGGTATCAAGGATTCTGAGCGGCATTTGGTACTCAAATACCGTGGCTGCCTACACAGGTACATCCAGGATGAGATGGAGTTCTTGGACATCTCCTCACTTGGCACGATGTACCAATACGCTATCAAGATCAAGCAGAAGTTTAAACAAAAGAAGCGAGACTTTGGATATGCGAATCCAAAGAACAAAGGCTAAATCCAAGGCAGGGTGACCCAAGACAACCCGTTGAAGCTACAAGAAAATAACACCACCACGAAGAAGGACACAAGAAAGTGGTGTGAGTTCCAAAATAGTCCCACTCACAACACAAGTGAGTGTCGGGCCAAGCAGTCATTGGTGGCCGAGTTGAAGGCTTCAGAATTAGATGCATGTTCCGACCCTGAGTTAGAACTTGACAAGAGGAATGGCAAGGGGAAGCAGATTATTGATGTAGAGCCTAATTCCATTATTTCCACCGCCAAGATCTAGAAGAATGAGCCCGAAGATCCAGAGGAGGGGGAGCGTCTTTTCCACTCACAAATGTGGGTGAAGGGTTCGCCGCTGCAATTCATTCTCGACAATGGCAACAAAAAGAACCTCATTTTAGCAGAGGTCGTGAAGCAGCTGGGCCTACTGACCATACCACACCTGCAACCGTACAACATCGGGTGGCTTCACCAAGGATGAGATCTCCGAGTCAGCCAGTAGTGCCACCTTCCCTACAACATCAAGCCCTTCACAGATGAGGTATTGTGTGATGTTGCTCCTCTTGACGTTTGTGATGTATTATTAGGAAAACCATACTTGTGGAAGCGACATGTTGTATATGAGTCTAGACCTCTCTCTGTGATTATTTCTTTGTGATACATTATATAGGATACCAGAAGTAGCTCCACCTACCACCACATCTTTGATCTCTGCTAAGAAATGAAGCAAGATCATCTCCCAGACTAGGAAATTTATTTTCTTTTTGGTTCACTCTCAAAGTAAGGGGAAGATTGTAGCCACATCCATGGCCCCCGGGAAGGGTTCCTCCACGCAGCAGAAGTAGGTGGATACAATCATGAAAGAATATAGGGACATCTTCTCCTCACCCACAGGGGTACCGTTGCACTGTCAGTTCAAGCATTCGTTCGATCCGACTCCTGGAGCACCTCTACCCAACAGGCTGATATATAGTCACTCCATTATGGAAAATGCCAAGTACAAGCAGCGACATAATCAACATTGGGTGCCACACAAGTTTCAAGTGGGCGATAAAGTCTGGTTTCATTTTGCAGAAAGAACGCCTTACAAGAGTCCATTGGAAGCTCAAACCACTCCAATATGGTCCTTACACCATTACCAAGGCTGTGGGAAACAATGCTTTGGAGCACAACATTCCCCCATTCCTTGGCTTGCACTGAGTGTTCAATGTGGACCGCCCTCGACCATGCTTCCCACCATTATTGGACACATCAGAGATTGCAGAACATCTCACCAAGGACCATGTTTAGCAGAAGTTTCCCCATCTCATGGAGGCACTCAACGCAATGGGGACCATTGCTTTGTAAGGGGGGAGGAATGATCCAGGCAGATGTTGGGGGCCACTCGCCTATCCCACTTGGACCCCCACCACTATCTCTTTCAGTTTTTCACTTTCCTTAATTGTAGCACAATTTACTATTTTTGGTAGTTTTTACGGTCCTGAACTTCCACAGCCATTTTATGTCCTAAACGACCTTTTTTTTGGCAAAATGGATTTGGTTATTGCTATGGTAATCACATAAATAACTATAGTCCTCAGAGAGATCTTTCCAACGAGGTATCATACACGTCAAACAAAGATAATATGACCAAGTTACAACCCTGGGAAGTTGGCTGCCCAACTAACCCCAATGGGAACAATAAACTCTTGGTGTTACATCTCCTTGCGTTAGGGTTTTGGTTGTTTATGGTTTTCTCTTATTGTTCAATAATGAAAAGCCCCTTGAGCCTCATTGTAACTTAGTTCGGAGGCATGTAGCCGCCACATCTCTTCTTAGAGATAAGCTACCATCGCCTGAGCTATCTTACTTCCATTCTGTTTGTAAGCATAGTTCAATATTTTTCTATTAATGAAATGAAGTGTTTTTCTGTTGTATCTTTGTGTTTATGATTATATCTGTAAGTGCGTTCGTGTTTAAATCTGGATCACCGTTGAACTTTAGCCTTCTCATCAGTAAGATACGGTACATAACTTAATAGTTCCGGAAACTTGGTTGTGTACTCTTCGTCTGTCATTGATCCCATATTTAACTCATAGAATTCTTTTGCCTTACTGTCATAGTACTTTTCTGACAAGTACTTCTTCCTGAAAAGCCTCTTGAACTCTCACCAAATCAAGTCATCTATCCTGATGTCTCTAACCCGCTTAACATCTTCCCACCAGATGTCTACTTTACCTTTCAAGCTGAAGATAACTATTCTGGCCTTCATGTTATCCGTGTAATCATTCAACTCAAAGAATTTGTTCATCCCAAGTATCCAAGCCTCTGCATCTTTCGACTTCTTCATATCTCCATCAAAAGTAGGTGGTTTTTCTTTCTTGAACTCATTCGGTAAGTATCCCCTATCATTCCTCCTGTAAGGATGGTAGCGACGACGATCGTGATGTCTATTAGAACCAGAACTAGAATAATACTTGTACTTATCACCCCTCCTTTTCGGAGTGTCCAAAAACCTTCCATCTCTCATTGTATCAGATCTATCTGACCTGTGTCTACCATGAGATCTACTACTGTACGCCCCATTAGTTTTATCCTCATGCCCATGGCTGATCCGAAGCAGCCCTTGTCACTACAAGTCTGACAAACTCTGAAGAAGTATAACATTCACCTCTGCCTGCTTCTCTTGTGCCTGTATGATCCGATCATTATCTGCTTTACAACTCCTTATCTCTTCCTTCAAGCTTCTCAATGTATCAACCAAATCAGAAGTATGCCCCACACCACGCTACTCATCTGATGCATAGGGAGATTCTACGTAGTCTACCACCTTGCTAGCCATTTGATCTTTCTCTTCCTGCAATGCATAATATGTCAGATAAACCAAATCACAATAAACCAATGTACCTTAGTATAGCTCAGGGAGGATACCTTGTCTGCAATATCACCAAATCAACGTGATACATGTATAACATAATCATAACAACATATTGACATACACAAGTAAATGTATCAACTCATAAACATCACTCTAACTAGGATCCAGTCATCAATGCAAGGCCATATCAACAATGCATGTTATGACCTCATGCATGACAAAAACCATTACTCCATTATACACATTGCTACATGCAATCAAAAATATGCATAAGCAATGCCAAATCAACTACACCTACACATAAACACATGTAGTCGAACATAATTGATTAGTTCTTACAATCAACCTACAAGACTGATACATGTAATCAAAATATTTAAAATGTAACCTAACATACAAGGATGTAAGTAGGTGACATAAAATCAACATGTAAGTGACAAATAACCATATACAATCAGTCACATACTCATGTCAAATACTCTTCACAAAATCAACATCAAATTCTCCATGATAACCATACTACAACCCTAATCCAACATCAAGAAATTGCAACAAGTATATAAGTGTAAGAGACACACATGCAACTGACATGCATGCATGGCTAACACATTCAACCCATCCAGTCCGAGAGTTGAACCAGGCTCTGAAACGACTTTGTAACACCCTCCTACCACATCCCCCCAAGTAACCATGCGTATCGGGGTAAACATGAGATGAGAGGCTACTATGATCAGATTTGACCTCCTAGATGACCTTAAGGAAGTGGAATTGACAAAACATCACACACAGTCATCCAACATCATCTACAGAACCCTCAAGAGACAAGTCAGCCACTCAGATAGCCTGTCCCTGGGTTCCACTGCTGTTCTGGTCCTCTTGGGCCATATTCACTCTCATGCTATGGGCAAGGGAGTGGCCAGAGACCTAAAGTCGCTCTCATAGGCCTGCCTACCAACAAATTTCGACTAAAGTTGCCAGTTATATGCCAGCGACACAGGGATTTAAGCCACTTTTTTTGGTCCAGAGCTTAGGCCACTGCCCAGAATGGAATGAAAGCTCAGAATCAAGCAAAGTATAGGGAAACAATGAATCAAAAGCAACAAAATCAACAAGATCTTAACCAGACCCCTACTAGCCATGACATGCATTTCATCAAACATATTGTCAACATGTAGCCTACATGTGTAAACGACATAATTAAGTTTAAGGATCTCATACTTATCCAAGAATCACTATGAACCATTGTTCCCTCATGCCATTTGTTGCCTTAACACTTATTAGGTCATAGATACCTTATCCATTCAATTACAAGTAAAAACATGTTGAGATCCATACATAGTTGCTGTCACAAAATGTACACATAACCAGCATAATAGTAACAAAAATACCATAAACATATCAGCCATCAAAATCCATATATACATCAATACATTTTAACATATAAATCAAGGGAATGAATTTGTCATTAATCAATGCAATCAACCAGCCGAAGATGGGAATACCAAGTTCCACCTGACCATAGAATGGATAAGCCAAATCTGTCTTCATCCATTCACCCCCATTCCATATTCCAAGCATGAATGTGGGACTCAAACCAAAAGAACTCAACCAAGGCATACCGAGGCTAAACCACCTCAACCTCATCAACAGAAACCAGACTTTACCATAATCCATCCCAGATCACTAGGCCAACACAATGAACACATCATAGCTGAATTTACTGTGATCTCCACCTGATCACTAGGCCAAACAAGCATGGATGCCACCAGATTTCTCCACCTACATCGTGAGGAATTTTCCTATCTCTAAGTCTCTCAGGATTTACTGCAATCCAAACTTGGATCACTAGGCCCTAAACCACGACCCACTTTGCAGGCTTTACTGCATATCCCAAACCCGGGATTACTAGGCCCAATGGAGAGCAAGCCACCTTTAGGCTTTACCGTATATCCTTCCGTTCACCAGCAAGGATTCGTAGGCCATCCAAGGCAACACGAAATTTGACTTTACCACAACCCACAGTCTAGTTCAAGGGTTACTAGACCATGTGTTCTATCATTTCAGAGATCCACCCCACTCATCTTTGAATCCATTTGGCAATCTAGCTCAACCAAACATGAGAATCCCATCACACCATGGCTATCCAAAAATGGCAAGGCTAGGTTGAAAAACACTGTCACACCTCACAAAACCCATGCCATGATAGAAAGAACCACATGCAATGCCATGCATGCCGAATCTAGCAAGGAAAATACACATGCAAATCGATACTTGCAACGAAGCCTATTGTATCTACTTGATCCTGCCTTTCCTTGCTTGATCTTTGCTTGATCTTTCCTTCTTTGCCTTTCTTGCTCCCATTCCAAAGTTCTCCAACAACACTCTAAGTGTCAAAGAGTATGAGAGAGAAAATATTGAAATAGCTCCAAATCTAACTTGACAAAAGGTTACCAACTGATCCCCAGAAGCCTTTTTATGAATGAGGCCTCTATTTTTCTCCTAATTTCCATTATTTTCATAAATAATTGTGCCAAAAATGCCATTTTGCCTTTCCAAGGCCTTAGTCATTGCCTTTGCCAATTTCCTTAGCCATAAACAACCAAATGAACACCTCCTCGAATGTCCTACACAACATTCAACTTGGAATAAGTGTCCCATTCATCCGTGGTTATTGTTTTTAACTTTTAGTACATGAAAGTTTCACTAGGGCTATTACAAAACTTGGTCAAACATACCAATTTTTGATCTCCTGTAACTCCTATGAAATTTGATCAACTCTGGTCAATAGGGCCAAATTTCAGCCCCTTGCAACTTCCTTAGTGTTGAAAAATGTAACTACGTTCGGTCTTCATAATGACATGTAATTGATGTAAACAAGAAAATAAAATTATGTTTGTAATGCTTGTCTCGTGGGCATCATGAGCAAGGAATTTTATTTTAGCTATGGCTCCCATTGTGAGCCCTTAGGATTGGTCATAAAGTCAAATTGAGTCAATGTCATGTATGAAGGACCCTTCTTGGGCATGTTACATTTGTGTATGAGTCAATGAAAGAGTCAAATAACCCTCCAAGACCAAGCTCAAGCATCTCCTTCAAGTCAGCCTTAAATGAAATAATGAATTTGCTCCAAAAGACATGTCGGCTCACCCACAGTTCAAGTCGGCCTATTATGGATGTTCCAACCACTATAAATAGGGTAGCTCAGCCTCATTTCAAAGACAGAATTTTCGGTGAAGGAGAAGTCTGCAATAGGAGGTGTGAAATTCATCTAGGAAGCCATAACTAAGAGAAGGAATGGAGAATATAACCGAGGTCATTTTTGATCTATTTTTGGGTTGATTTACTCCACACTTGCGAAGAAAGGGTGTTGTCCACTGCAAAAGAAGATGAGGTATCACAGTCTCCTTTGAAGGAAAAATTAAGGAAGGTGTTGGGTGTGTGATATTCTTTCCACGACTAGCCCTAGGCGCGAAGCCGGGGGGCAGCAAGTGTTCCCTTCATTGCGTCGGGTCAGTGCCTTGGAATTTTTTTTTCAGACCCTATATTAGGTGGGCAGACCTACCTATGGTTTTGTGAATGGGTATTGCACATGGTTTTGAGCATGATGGTTTTTTTCCCATCGTATCTTGTAGATATGGTCAAGGGAACTACGATTATATTCTAATCCAGGGTTAATGGATGCTCCGACATGTATATATATGTATTGTAACATTGAAAGGAATATAATGAAAAATCAATCTGGTAGTCCCAGTTTTGGGAACCATGGGAAAATCATTGTGTATATATGTTTTATGTTTTATGCTCTCACCATTGTTTATTTTCTATTTTTAAGAATTCGTTTGCAGGTAATTTATGTACAGGGTTAAATCCTACAGAAGGGAACAAGTTCATTATCAAGCTAAGTTTCCAAGGAAGCCGCCCCCACCTAAAGCGAAGGGAATCAAGGTTCTAAAGTTGATAATTTACATGTGCTAGGGTTTCTTAAGGAAGCCGAGAAGTTGTAGGTCTAAAACAGAGAAAAGGGAAGCTTAGATCTGAAGTATAGTTGAGGTACAAAGGAAGGCAAGCAATTGGACCAAGTGTTGACTTGGGCACGAAAGAGAAGCAATGAAAGGGAACTTATGTCTTGGGCTTGGAGATTCAATTAGGGCAAGGGTCTTGGTCTTGGTATTCGTCAATTGAAGTCTTTATAAGAAGAAAAATTCGTTTGGGTTTTCCTCCCAAGTGGGAGAGGTTTTGGTATTGGATGATAGCCTATATTATGTGTCTCTTGTATCTTTATGATTTATGGATTGGTAACTATTCGATGAAGAAGAACACTATAATAATCTAAGTAAAAGAATATCCTAATATAAGAAGTAAAAAACATTCACAAGAAGTTATCATAAGAAGAGAAATCACCTAATTGTTATGCCCTAGATTTCTCAACATTTAGAAACTCGGTCAAAGCCGTCAAACTACCTCAGACCTGTGGTCTATGTTCCTTAGAAATTCGGTCAAATCTTTCCTCAGAAAATTTTGGTCAATGTTGGTCAAGCAAATCTCCACAAGCTCGACTTAACCTCTTAAGACTTCTTCCTTCCTTACACGCGTGAAAAAAATATTAGATGGATTGATGAGATATGAATTGATCCAAGTGAGGGAGGTTGAGGGCCAATATAGAGTGGTTTAGGGTGCCCAAATAAGCGTTTCTTTATGGATGGGCTGACCTAACTTTATGTTGGGCCAACTTAAATAATTTGGAACTGACCTTACTTTTGGAGGAAAAATTTAAACTTTAAATTTCTTATTTTTCTTTTTTGATTTAGGGTTGACTTATATAGTAAGGAATAGTGACCGCTGCTACCAAAATTCAACATTATGCAATGTGATATATAAGATTATTTTGAAAATCGTTTAAATCAAGTCCCACCAAATCTAATTTCAATGGAGCATACTGGTTATGTGGAGGACGATCTTAAATGGAAAATTGGTAGCCCATGAGGTCCTACATTCATTGAAAAAATTTAAAATGGAAAGAATGCTAATTAAGCTTGACCCATCTAAGACCTTCGAAAAAATTATTTTGGCTTATCTCTTCAATGTTCTCACATCCTTTGATTTTTCAAGTAGTTGGATCAACTACATAGGAGCTTTGGTTGCAATCCCTTTCTTCTTAGCGATGCTCAATGGATCTCCTCCCTCAAAATTCAAGTCTTCACATGGAATTTGTTAAGGCAACCCTCTCTCACCATTCGTATTTATTTTTGTTGTAAAATAGTTGGGATGCACCATAAAGGTAGCAGTAGCACAAGGAAAGATAAAATGATTAAGACTCCATGGCAATGATCTTCCCATCTCCCATCAACAAGTTGTTGATGATACAATACTAAAGGGAGTTCCTATAGTAAGAGAAGTTAGAACTCTAAAAAAAAGATTGTATGACTTATTGGAGGACATCATATAGACCCTAGGTACATCCATTAACACGAGTAAATCTTTAATTTATTTCTTTAATATTAACTTAGTAGTGCAGGGGCACCTAGCTAGATTGATCGGTTTTCAGTGCGGTTCTCTCCTTGCTAAATATCTAGGGGTTCCTTTGGTAGACAACTCCCTTAAATTATTCACTAGAAGGAATTAGTTGAGAAAGTATCTAAAAAAAATTGATTGTTGGACCTTGATATCTCTAAATTTTCTTGGCAAACTAGTCTTGCTAAAATCAGTCTTGCAAACCCTTATAGTGTATTTTCTCTCCATGTTGACAATGCCCAAAGGAATCCTCAGATCCATCAAAATTATCTATAGATCCTTTATCTGGGGAGGGGCTATGCAAGAAAGAAAATGGGATCTTGTAGCCTGGGATAAATTATATCTTCCAAAATGGGTGGAGGCCTTGGTCTTCGTGAGCCAGAAATTCTGAATAACATTTTAGGGGGAAAATTATGGTGGAGGTGGATCCAAGGTGTCTAGGAGTTATGGATGCAACTTTGGATTAGGAAATATATCCCCTCTCAATCATGGCAACAACAATTGAGAGCTCAAAACCCTGTTGAAGGATCTTCAATATGGAATTTGGCTAGTCAAATAAATTCATCAAACAACAACATTGTTACTAGGAAATTCAAGAGGAAAACGATGTAACCTTGATTTGGATGGACTCTTGGTAGTGATATCTAACGCTTTATGGTGGGGAAATTTTCTTTCTATAGAAGATCTTATGAAATATAGAGGTCTCTTGGCAGTCGCAAATTATTAGCACCAAACAACGAAGTGCACCTCGTGGAGAGAATGGAAAAATAAGTAAAGTTGGCCTCAAACTATTAATCAATCCAATCTGGACAGTTTAATGGAAGAACTTCACACAAAAAGGATCCCACTCTTTGAAAGACATGAAAAAATTAGATAGGGTTACCATTCACAATCAAAGATGCATATCAACTAGCTACAAATCACACCAATCTTCCTCATTAGTCGATCTAGAAAGATGTTTGAGATCAGAACTTATTGTAGAAATTTTGAATAATTTAACACATATTCAACAGAGATTATCCTGATCATGTACTATTGCGGAATACATACACAATACATAAGCTCCTCTACGTTGATCATCAATATAGCAGCATCAATAACAATAAAACATCAAGAGCATTCACACATTAACACAGTATGTAACCCGGGGAAAGCATCTCGCTAAAAACCCCACACTATCTGTATATTAATGATTGAGACCATGTAACATTACAAAGTACAATGCTTATCACAAGCAATCCAGTACCAGCTCCACCTGTTACACACAATACAGCTAAGATCTGATCTCCAAATCTATTCCACTGCTTGCCTGCCTCCACTGCTCAATACCTGCTCAAGAACTGATGAGAATGGCTTCCTAAACTCGTATTTCACCTCAAAATAATCACTCACACTTTGTTGGATGTGAGCAAAGGCTACAATACTGGGCAAATACGTGAGCAAACTCATTGGCATACTCAATCCCTTGATTGTGCAAGATCTGGTGCACAACTATAGTCACAACTGATAGCAATCTGATTCTCTACCACCTGTCCCTGTTGAACTGAACATGCACTGACATGCAACTGAGTTAACTGATGTATTCTATAGTTGCATTATGAGTTAATAACTTGTGAATTAATTAATAACTAATTCACCCAACTCATCTCTAGTCTATTGATCAGTTAGACTAAATACAACTAGTTTAACAAAGCTAAACTGAACACAACTCCATCAACTGTACCTCCAGTCCACTAAACTCAACTCACTTGAGTTCTAACTGAAGTCATGCATGCAACAACTCAACTGACTCATAAGAAAAGCGTATTTCCTTCTGAGAGCTGCATGTGCCACCTCTGTAGCTCAAACTGAAGTGCTCCAAGAGAATAAGATCAAGTTTATAGTCCAAATATTATTATGAGACAATAATATTTGACTTTTCTATTTTTGACAGCCAGTCTAAAAGTAGACTTTGATCACTCACACTGTGATCACTCACACTTTGATAAAAAATAGAAGTCCATCTATTTTTCCCAACTTGACCAATCATCCATAAACAGCAACCTGCAATCCATAGACATGATCCATATGTCTAAAAATAGACTTGCGCCAAAAATAGCCTGCGAGCCCACTTAGTGAAGGCGACTCTTTTCACTAAGCTCCATCATCTTGTTGCACTCTCAACAAGCATTTCTTGTTGCACACTTTTCAACACTTATGGTCCAAATTTCCTCATTTTATTTAGATGTTAGTACATAAAAAAGGTCTTTCATGGGATGAAATCATCCATAGAGGATTAGAAGGCCTTTCCCTCTATTTCTTGTGTAGATCAAATGCAGAGGACATGGAGCATTGATTCATTATATGTTCTTTTTATTGAACTCTATGGTCTCAACTCTTCAGCTTATTTGGACAATCATATAGGAATAGTAATGGCATCATAGAAATGATTGAAGGTTGGAGATCTTATATGACAAAGAATTCTATTGTAAATTGAGCTTGACCCATCTTTCCAAGGTTTTCTCTATGCAACATATGGAAGGAGAGGAGCAATCACGTCTTTAATAACCTATCATCAAAAGGAGAGGTTATCTAGGCAAATGCATTGTAGATTGTTTGTGAAGTAGCCTTCTCCATCCTTGGTCATCGTTAGATTGGGAAGCTAAAGGTTTGGGTGCCGCAATTTTGTGTAATCTCCAGTTGTTTCCATCTCTTTCTATAAATACTTTGCCTTCAAGAAGCCCATATTCTAGTCCTCCATATTCCTAGAGCCCTCCTCCCCTTGGGTTCCTTAAAATTAATATTAACAAGGCATATAAAGGCAATCCACGTACTTCTGGTCTTGGAGTAATCTTCCTTGACAACTATGGACAACCAATGTTCTTATTCATAGAGAGTATGGGACATTCAAGTAATAATGTGGCTAAATTTGCAGCTCTAGATTGGCCTTATTATTGCATCATCGTAAGGCTTCGCTAGGATGATTGTGGAGGATGATTCTTATATGGTCCTCTCGAGAGTAAATAAATTGATCAATTAAGCTTCTCTAGAAAAAAATTCCCACAACTGAAGATTGGAAAAATATACCACACACATTAACCATATGATTCCAATGATTATTCCCTCTTACGTTAGGAGAATAAATAATAAGGCAAAAGACCTTCTATCCAACTTGGGATGCAATGAAATTCACCTTCATCTTTCAACAAAAACTATAATAATAACTTAAAGGAGGACTGGAGACTAGGACTTATTGATTTGATAAACAAAGACTGGGAAACCCCGTTGGGGTGGAAGAACATGAAGAATTGGCTAACGATGAGGAACAACTCTGCAACAATCGAAACCATACACCTCTAGTCAATCCAGTCATTCTAGGCACTATTGATATTTCCATGCCCTCTTGACGATTTTAGTTAACTTATGGTTTATGTACTTCACTTAGAATTTACCATTACCATGGCATAATGTATTTCACAATGAATTCTTAGTCATTAGATACTTTTGTATGTATATGGTTAGTATATGGACATTTGGAATAAAGGACATTAACTGCTGCCATTGGTTTGGTTTCCAATCTAGGATACCATGGAAAAAGGATTTTGCTATTATGTAATATGGTATTATTTTAATAAAAAAATCTTACACAAAAAATATTAGGGTAGTGATATAAATTAAATGTAGTGAAGGAATGTTATCAATATAGTATATTATAATATTACCATAGCCAAATAAATTAAATGGTTGGTAAATGTTGATAGGCATCAATTTGTGAAGGCAACTCCGATTGAGGGTTTTTATGGCGATGAGTTCGGTTTGTGTTAAAAAAATCAAAGCCTCTCGCACTCAATCTATGAAGACAACAAACAACATCGTTGACATCATTCCACTGACATTAGTTAGGTTTTCAAAGGTAGCAATCCAATATTAGGGAAGTAATTGGTGATATCGTGAACCACTCAGGTTTGTAAGTAGTGAATGTTTCGTTGCATCAAATATAAGAGAATTTGCATTAAACATTAGAGATGACTATGTATTAAGGGAATTAATGAAATTTATTAAGTACCTTTACAATGAGCTCCAAATGACACGAACTTGTGTAAAAAGCTTATCCAAAATTTCCTTCTTCATTATCTAGGAAAAAGTGGTGAATGTAAGTTATTATATCCATACAAATATTTTCATATAAGTAAAGAACATATGAACTTATATAGTTGAATCTTCAAATTTAATTATGAGGAATAAACAATGTTGGAGAGGTAAATCCCCTCTGCGGACAGAGGCGATCCCACTAGCCCAAAATGGGTCTAGCAACAATCAATTCACGCTACTATGCAAGTTCCTAGTTGCATACTGAAAGTGGATTACGAGAACCAACCTGGAGTCCAACGCTAATGTCGAAGAAGAGTTGATACTCCCGTTCCCTTGCTCCGGCAGGTCACAATCCTAGCGATCCCCGCGTATGGATACCTGCACATGCAAAGAACGAAACAAGAACAAGCATAAAATCCACTAAAATACAACTATATTTCAGTCAGAAAGGAAATAGATCAAACATTATCATGATGAACAATAAGATCGGAACCATAATAGTAGTCGTTTATTAATGAATAATAAACAGAGAAAGATACAACCAAGGTTCTGACGTTGAACCTCTCCTCTGGCTGGGCGAGCAACTATTTATGTCTTGCAATAGACCTTCTCTCTCTCAGACTTCCGGCAACATAACCTCCCTATGCTTCAAGACTCTTACTATCACTCAAGACAAGCATAATCACAACTAGCATTACTCAAAAACTAGCTTGTCTAATGCATGAGGACAAACTTTTATAGATGGAAGAGGGGAGGAAGATACAATGCACCAGGACACCCATTGTGGATTGGCATTATCTCCGAAAAGCCGCTGTGGATAGATGTCAAGGATAGATGATGACTCTCGACCTCTATCAGATGAACTTTATCCTCAAAAGACTTCGTGATTTGAAGGGAAAAAACATATGGGCGTGCGTTTGTCAAAAATCATTACCAAACTTGGTTGGCGCGGGTGTTGTTCTAAGACAGAGCGCCAATGGTCGCACCTTCTTTTGAGGATCTCAGTTATTGGCGCGGGTAGGACATTGTGGACCCGCGCTAATGGAAAAAGGGCACTTTTCAGGGATATTTTGCAGAAGGTGTCTTCAGGGAACATGAAGTACATACTCAGGGGAACATAATGCAAGTGTTTTTAGGTTATGTCACTGCTCACAGGTCCCGGAATGCGTCCTCCAACGTACGGAAACAGGGGTAACAGGGACGGTGACCAATGGTGACAAATTACTGTGTAACAGATGCCCCCTAAAGCATGAGGCCCGAGAGAGAGAGAGGGGTGAAATGCTTTACAAGAACACATGTAGCTGCTGCCGAGAATCTGCATTGAGAGATACAACTGATAGCTCAAGTACATGATGTATGTGGTATGGTCGCAGCCATCCATAAGAGAGTACATAATAATCTAGATCCATAGTATGGACGCAGCCATCTGGTTAGGATCAATGAATCGACTCAGGTATGGTCGCAGCCATCCAGTGAATGAGTCATGTATCAAGAATCACGCCTGGATTACAACAGACACAATCCAGGGTCTTGCGCTCCATCTCGACCCGAACAAAAGTACAAGTTCAAGCATGCGAATATATGAGCTGAAGTCGAACATGCATGAACATCGTCTGATTACCAGTCAATATTGAAAACTGTTAACAGACGCGAGAGGTACCACCAATAATGACAATGGCCCTCAAGGTACTACAGGTACAATCTACGGCGTGCGAATTAGTGATCTGATGTCGAACACCCGTAGAATCATTCGATCAGAGGCCAATGATGAAAACCTCATGTCGAACACGAAGAACCTGCCATTGAGGCATGCAGGCTCCAAGGCACCGGAAGGGAGTCTCTAGATCAGCTTCCTGGATAATGAGCTGAAGTCGACAGGAAGTGACCTTGATTGAAGGTGGGCCATAATGTTTCCCACATCATCGACACGAGACAGAGAGATAATGTTGTGAATCAAGATTGTGTGAGCTATCAGAGGAAGGTTGTTTCTTTGCAGAGGTCAACTTCTCTTGAACATATCGGCGGCACGACAGTGGAATTGGCAGTATTTGACGTCAATGTATCAGAGGTCATGGTGACGAGGCAATGAGCAGATGAGAGGTCAAACAGGATTACCCAAGTCCATGGAGGCAAGTGAAAAATGAGATGAGATATCCCCACCCAGACACGAAAGCAGACGAGTGCCATGTTCAAGAGCGACATACTGCCGACACGACAATAACTATGGTTCCTTTTTTCCCCGCCATTTCTGGCGAGTACCCCAATTATTTTTAACAAGCTTGATGGGGATAGCATATGCTTGTGGTGCGTCATTTCGACAAAATCCGATGTCATCAGGTTTTAACGAGTCTGACAAAGGAAGAACTCGGCGTCTTTTCATATTTAGAGAGTTTGAAAAGACAGCAGAAAAGGAAACTCCAGGGGTGTCCTTTCTCGTAAAGTTGTGTCTCTCGAGCCCGAAAAAGTATAAAACAATGCTCGAAAGAACCGCCCGACCATTATGATCGAGGAGTACTTTTCATGAATAGTGATTTCGACCTGAAAAAGTAAAAAAGAGATCAAAATCATGCCGTTTCGTAACCATTAACGAGTTTGAAACGACAAAAACCCGGTAATCTTTTTATGTTTTAACAGTCGACAAAAAGAACTTAAAACGACCGCCCCTTATTAACATTTAACGAGTCAAGAGGAGTGACTCGGCAATCTTTTCCTCTTTAAGCGGTCAGAAAAGAGCTGAAAGCGGACCTTAAAGTAACCTTTTCACATGTTTTATCGAGCTTGAAAAAGTAGAAAAAGGAGCTCGTTTCGTTGCTTGAGTCGCACCAACCCCTGTCATCATACAAAAAACAGCGTAAAACCCACTTCGACATAAATATATTCCAAAAATACCCAAAAAAATTATTTTTTAATGTATTTTTAGGTCAAAAAATGCTATAAATAGTGAAATGGTAAAAAATAAATTTACTTTTCACTTTTTACCTTGTGAGTTTACCATTGGAGGGTTTTGGGTGCAAACTTCAACTGCTGATTGCGATCAATCCAGGAGAGCATTCGAGCCGCCGTCTGAAGCAGGTAAGAGGCCTCATCCTTAGCTTCATTTTCATTCCATTTTTTCAGTTTTTCATCCATAGATTAGTCCCCTGCCAGAGGAATTGCAAATTCTTAGGGTTGCGCCATTGGCGCGAGTTTCCCGCTCGGGATCGCGCCAATGGGATTTTTTGCCCAAAGGGGGCGCGACCTTGGCGCGACTGTTTTGAAAACAGTCGCGCCAACCGCGCGACCTAAAATTCCCATGAATTTAACCGTTGAAATTGCAAATTTTTTCCAATTTTGGTTTCACCAATGATCTAATGATGAAAATTTCAACTTTATGGTTGCAGGGATTCGTCAGAATGGCTGTAGAATGGAGAGAAAGAGAGCATGATGCCATAGATGCCATGGAAATGGAGGATGATGCATGTATGGATGCTTTGAGAGACTGCGGTTTGAAGAATTTCTTCCTCACTTCATACTTACGTGCACAACCTGAGTTGCTACGATTTATCGTGGATGCTTGGGATACGGAGGATCAGGTATTCCGCCTGAAAGATCAGACATTGGAGCTAGATGTTTCCGATGTCTACTTTATCACTGGACTATCGCGGAGAGGTGCACGGCCCATCTTGACTGGTAGTAGACCTTCCGGGGAAAAGATGGGGGAGGTGATGGAACGGGTTTGTCCTGGGGCACAGTTTGGATCAAACAGTGCCAAAGTAGATATTATCACAGTTCCCGACCTGGTGCTACGAGTGATATTATTCACTATCACACGGACGGCTGGGGTACAGGCGCCCCACGAGGCCAGCAAGAATCATTTACTGCTGGCAACTGAGTGTCTCCAACCTACACTGTTTGATTGGGCCACGACAGTGACGACAAATATCAAGAGGCAGCTTACCAAGTGTAAGCGTGGCAACAAACAGTTTGGATATGGATCTATCGTGGTATCTTTCTTCCTGGAGCGACTGTCGATATTCCGGATTCAGGGAGGTATAGTGGCAGATCCAGTGCCACGGGAGCCGAGGTTGACTCGATGGGCAGAACTCATGCCCAGAGGAGGAGGGGGCCAGCAGATGGCCTGGAGGCCCGAGTTCTTCATTTGGCTCCGTCACCAGATGATCGTCATAGAGGACTGGCCCTATGTGGGCACTGATTTTACTGGAGATCCAGATCTCCCATTGCCTGCGGGAGAAGACTGGGACGAGGAGCTAGGTAAGAACTCTTTGTGTTTTTAATGTTTTTTATGTATTTAAGTTTTTTTTTTTTTTTTTTTTTTTTTTATGTAATACATGCCTGTTTTTGACAACAGCTATATATATGTATGCAGATGTTGGTGCAGAGCGACCAGCTGATTTGTCTCACATAGCACAGAGGGCACAACCTACAGCCGACCCTCAGCAGGCAAGGCATGCCAGAGGAGAGGAGCTGCTGGTGCAGAATCTCGAGGGTCTTACCCAAGGGATTCCGGACTACGCTAGGCTAGCGGACGTGCCTTTCGAGTACCAGAGGCACACAGTGGGAGTACCAACTCGCGTCCATCGTCTGCTGAGACGTTTGGTGCGAGCGGTGACATGCTATCATGAGCATCACCGTGATTAGACGCCTAGGTTTCATTTTTGCATATTTTTGAGAGACATGTTGTCTGCGGCAGTATGACATTCGGACATGTATTATTTTTTGGATTATGTAATGCGCATGGCGCAAACATTATGACACACACGTATATATATACATATGCGTATGGTTTATTATTGTGTTTTCATGTGCTTGCTTGTATAATGTTTTGGTTACAAATTACGTAAATGTCTATCTAATACATGATTAGCCAATGCATCAGATAATGTGTTTAATTGTCGTGGAATATGCTGGTATGTGATAAAATCAAAATTCCTTTCTAACAATCTCACACGTAAATACAACCTTAAAATGCGATGGTCTCTGACGGAATATTGCCCGTTGAGCTGGTGGACGACAAGTTGAGAGTCCAGGTTCACTACCAATGCACGAATGCCGAGATTAATTGCTTCAGCAAGTAGCTCGATTACAGCACAGTATTCGGCAACATTGTTAGTGGTACGACCCAAACACACACCCTGAAAATCTATCAGCTCGCCATGAGGATCATAGATCACCCACGCCGCAGAGGACAAGTTGCGAGTACTGCGGCAGGCACCATCAGCGAAACCAACATAAGGTGCATCAGACATCTGCACAAGAAGCAAAAAACACAATAAGTGGCAGTTACGCCTTTAAAAACTGACACACACACACACAACACACTTGCTAGAGTACATGTATGTACAAAATAAAATGTACCAGCATCACGCATAGTACTTTTTCAAATACAGCCCGTTTCGGGGCTTCCCAAGAGGGTTCCCTTCATAATCAATCAGCTCGTAGGCCCCTTTCTGCAAAAATTTCTTGACAATGTAAGGGCCTAGCCACATAGACTCGAGCTTTCCTGCTCCTAGCTTATCTTTTGCCTGATCGTAAAGCAGGACTAAGTCTCCCTCAACAAAAGAACGCGGACGTACGGTCTGATCGAAGTGAGTCTTGACTCGCTTCTTTTGTGTTTCGATGGCCAAAGAGGCCAGGCGACGAGTCTCATCTAGCCGTTCCAAGTAAAGAAGGCGTTCTTCTAACGGAGTGGTGTTGGGAAGTAGCTCGACAGCTAACTTTAATGAAGGGATTTCACATTCGATTGGAAGGGTAGCCTCTAGTCCATAAACTAGTTGGAATGGAGTGAAACCAGTGGCATCCTTCACAGAGGTTCGGTAGGCCCACAAGGCAGGGAACAACATCAAATGCCAGTTAGACTTATGCATGCCAACGGTACGTTGAAGCATTGTAACCAAAATCTTATTGATAGCTTCAACTTGGCCATTGGACTGAGGGTAGTATGGAGTTGAACTATCATGCTGCAAGCCTAGCTGGGTTGTTAATTCCGACATCATATGATTACGGAAATGTTTCCCGTGATCAGTAACGATGGCTTGAGGGACGCCGAACCACGAGATAACATGATTAAATAAAAATTGCGTCGTTGTGTGACCGTCTTCAGTTAATGTAGGCATCGCCTCGGCCCATTTAGTAAAGTAATCGACGGCAACGATAATAAACCCATGCCCCCCGGCCGAGTGAGGGTTACAGGTCATATAATCAATGCCCCATTTTGCAAAAGGGCCAACGGTGACAACAGGGTGCAATGGAGCAGGAGGCGCTCGCATTTTGCGCTAGTATATCTGGCACTCATGATAAGAGCGGACGGCAAGAATGCAATCCTTGAAGATAGAGGGCCAAAAGTAGCCAGCACGGAGGATTTTTTGGGCAGTAGCATATCCAGACATGTGACCACCACAGGCACCAAAGTGGCAGTCATTCAAGACCCGCTCAGCCTCCTCGAGAGTAAGGCAACAGCGGAGAATAGAGTCGGCGCCGAGGCGATATAATGTATCCCCAATAATACGGTATGGTTGAGATTAATGACGAATCCTTCGCCGAGCGTCTTTTGATACGCCCGGGCGAAAGGAGGACGTTTGCAGATATATAATGATATCTCCGTACCATGGATCAAGGGTGCTAATGAGGAATAAGGTCTCATCCGGAATTTGATCCTCTATGTGAGAGGTCGGGGAAGAAGATGGCAAAGAGAAAATTAACTCAGCAAATACAAGGGATTTCTTGGACTTGGCAGTGGTAAATTCCAAGTCAAACTCTTGGAGGATAACAATCCACTTTGAGTACTTGCCCCCCAGCAACTGGCGTGACAAAATATACGTCATGGGGTTGCAATCAGAAATGACAGTAGTAGTACGCAGCAGAATATAATGACGGAAACGTTGGACAGCACAAACAACGGCCAAAGCCAACTTCTCGACATAAGCATATCGAGTTTCCGTATCTAAAAGGTTGCAGCTGAGATAATAGATAACACGATCAGTGTCATCATCGTCAGTTTGGACAAGAACCATGCCGATGGTGGTGTCGGCTGCGGCCAAATATAGAGTGTAGTCGCGATAATAATTCGGAGGACGGAGCAATGGAGCAGAAACAAGGAGGCCCTTGAGACGCTCAAAAGATTCCTGAGGAGTGGTATCCCAATGAAAAGGGACATCGCGCTTTAGTAATCGTGTAAAACCTTTGGCCACCTCGGCATAGTTTGGAACAAAACGACGTAAAAAATTTGCTTTACCCTGCAAGCTTTGCAATTGCTGTAAAGAAGCAGGGGGAGGAAGATTCACTATAGCCTCGACTTTAAGGGGATCCAAACGGATACCCTCTCGGGAAACGACGAACCCGAGAAGTCGGCCAGATTCAACACAGAAGACACATTTGTGAGGATTAAGCCTGATTCGGTAGTATCGACAGCGAAGAAAGATTTCGCGAAGGTGCTTGGGGTGGTCCTGACGTTTGGCTGAATGAGCAGGGAGATCATCCAGGTAAGGCTGTACAATGTGTCGAATGTCATGGAACGCATAAGACATTGCACGCTGGAAGGTAGCACCGACATTTTTAAGACCGAAAGGGAGCTTCTTATAGGAAAAAGTGCCCCATGGACAGATAAAGGCAGTTTTGTGTTGATCAGCGGGAGTAATATTGATCTGGTTATAGCCAGAGAAACCGTCCATAAAAGAATACATTTCACTTCCGGCACACTCGTCAATAATTTGATCAATGAATGGTGTGGGAAAATTATCTTTAGGACAGGCTCGATTTATATCACGATAATCAACACAAACACGGATTGTACCCTGTTTTTTAGTCACAGGTACGATATTTGAAACCCAATCTGTGAGCGGAATAGGATAAATAAAACCGGCTTTAAGAAGCTTCTCTACCTCGGCCTTAATCGCTGCAGCCTTTCGGGGGTGTACAGGGCGTAAACGTTGACGAACAGGCTTAGCACCTGGGTATGTGATTATCTCATGCACCACTATGCTAGGATCAATGCTGGGCATTTCTTCATAGGACCATGCAAAGACGTCACGAAATTCGCGAAAAAGATTAGAATAAAGTTGAATCTCCTCCGGAGTACAAGTGACTCCAATGTGAAGATGCTCGACAATCCCTGGTTTCACAGAGATGTCGATAGGCTGGGTTTGCGTAATATTTTCCATATTCCCTTCAGAAGACACCTGATAAATCTGAATAGGTGTTTGTAATGGGAGACAAGGAGCAAACCGCTCAAGACAAGTGAGAATATCCTGAGGGGCAGGAAGAAACGAGGAATGATGGTGAGAATCACGCCAAGGAAGTTCCTCGAGAGACATAGTCTCAATAATGGCTTCATCGGAAGAGAATGTTTCTTGCAAAGGATCCGAAGTAGTCTCATCTACTAGCCCTGAGGATGGAGCGAAGGAGTGGAGAATCGTGCTCGAAAGAGGGAGCCGATGCAGCAATAATTTCGACATAGTTGAGTTCGGCAGGACTCAACGGCATCTGGTCGCCCCAAGAATCTACTTGGTCGATGGGAGGAATAATCCACGGATCAGAACAAGTAGTAATCATATTAACAGAAGCGACGTTAGGAGGTGGGAGCGGAAAAACACCCATAAGGGCGGGATCTTTAAAAAGTCCTGCTCCCAGACTCTCAGATAATTTCGAGGTATGCTCCACAAAAGGGATGTTACCTTCAGAAGAGGAAGCGAAGAAAGATAGCTGGTCTACAGTAACAATCTTCCCTTGATGAGGGAAACGGATGATACGAAACAGAGATGAAGCTACAGCTTTCATCACATAGATCCAGCTACGTCCGAGAAGGAGGTTGTAGGTAAGAGTAGCATCAACGACTTCAACTTCCATTTTGACTGTCTTCCCTTCCAAAGAGATGGGCAAACGTTGGAGTATACCATAAGGACGAGAGGCTCTTCCATCAAAAGCTTCCAAGGTTGTGGGAGACTGGCTCAGCGTAGGAGATCCAATCGCTTTCCAACAGGCGACAGACATGATGCAAGTTGAAGCACCTTCATCAATGACTGTACGATGAATCGTTTTGGAATCAGTAACAACCTGTATAAGGACTGCGATTTGGGGAGGTAGTCTCTGCATATGGCGTTCTAAGTCAAAAGTAATTAAATCCGAGTCAGCCGGGTCTATGCCACCAATAGCGGATAGCAAGGACTTCCTCTGAGAAGGGCAGCTCTGGAGAACTTCTAAAGCGGACATAGCCGACGGAGTCTACGCTAAGTCCTCAACGATATTGTAGTGCTGTGCAGCACGAGCATTTGGGTTGCAAGAAGATTTCCGGAGTACTCCTTTTGGAGGGGGTCGAAGAGGCGTCTCAGTAGTAGGTCTCTCAATGTGGAGCGGACCCGAACTGAACGGTGGAGCACTGGAGGGAATTTCAGGCTCTTTCCCGGCAGATGGCAGATAATCTTTCGTTCGAGTACTGATATTGACGGGTATCGTTCCAGCCATAAACACTTGAGAACCGAAGGAAGAGGGAGGCTGAGAAGGGTCAGCCACCATTTGAGTTTTTTGAGTTTGTTGTGAGGGAAAGGGTTCTTTGAGCACCGCAGGAGTCCCGGGAGCGCCTTTCAACAAACGACTAACTTCGGACCGCCTAGGGCAGTCTTTGGTATAGTGATCTTCATCACAGATAAGACAAGGATACTTGGGTTTGCGTTTGGCACCGTCCTCAGGCGGAGGTTTAGGGGCTTCCTGCTTAGGTTGATCTGGCTTATTCTTCGCTTTCCCTTTCTTTTTTCCTTTCGAGGCTTTGTCTGCCGTGGTGGATTGGACGGCATTGACCTCGGAAGTAACATTTGAAGTGGGTATTACCTGAGAAGTGGGTTCATTCGAAACGGGTGGTTTTTGCTTCCCAGGATTCACGGAATTTTTCTTTGAGGATGAACTAACAAAACCAATAATACCGTCAACAGTTGGTGTTGGCGGGGCTTTGGAGGTTCCTGGCCTTGGGGCATCAGGCAGATAATCATATAATGTACCTGACTGACAATAAACCAAGTCAAGGTACTGAGAGCGCGCGATAGCTTTCTCTTCAGTGACACACGCCCCCATGGCAATGTCCCGAGCTATTGGAGGAACGAACGAAGTCGTAAACCAATCGGTAAGCAGTTGGTCGGGAATCCAAAATTTGATCATACGTCTACGCCGTCTCCATTCATGGATATGATCAGAGATATGCGTAGCCGTTGTTTGTCTTAAGGATGTGAGGAGGTGTGTACCCGTCTCATATCGAACGGGCAACTGAAAATGAGTGAGGAATGCCATAGCCAACGAGTTGAAATCCTAAAAGGATCCGCGATTGAGCTCAATATACCATTTAGCGGCAGAGCCAGTGAGAGTCCTTTGGAAAAGGCGAAGCCGAATTGAATCATCAAGCCATGAATTGGATGAACACCACAGGTGATAAGTCATGACATGAGCTTGTGGATCTTCATTAGGTTTACCATCGAATTTTGGACAGTCACCGAGAATTTTCGTTGGAACCGGAGGCCAATATGGATTATGGAGAATAGGATCATTGGTCAATTTAGACACATTCGGTAATTCTAGAGTCGCTAAGAAAGGTAATTGAGGATTAAAGGACATCTGGGGCTGCTGGTGGGTTGGAGCACCAGGGTTCCAACCAACTGGTGGTTGCCCCCACGGGCTTGGTCCGGATGGATTTGGCCCCATCGGGTTTTGTCCGTAGGGATTTGGGTTTTTCCCCCCAGCATTCCATGGATTACCAATTGGTCCTGCAGGAGCACCATATGGTTGCGGATAATAAGGATTCGTCTGCAGTTGTTGATAATTTTGATACGGGGCAAACAAAGGTTGCCCTTGAGGTTGCTGGTAACCATAGGGTGGCTGGACTCCAAACTGAGTTTGAGGAGTAGGCGGAGGTTGATAAACTGGTTGGGATTGAACCCCAGCTTGCATTTGAAGACCAGATGGGGTCTGGGGTCCAGCCTGGGGCAAAAAACCAGGTTGAGCAGTGCCAGAAGGATGTCCTGTAGGTTGGGCTATCTGGCCGGAAGGATAACCTTGTTGATATTGAGGTTGACCTACCTGCCCAGAAGGTTGTACCTGCTGGGAGGGGAGTTGTTGTTGCACAACTAAAGGTTGTCCTAATGGACCAGATGGCTGAGTGGGCTGGGCAGTTGGTTGGCCTGATTGGATTTGAGGCTGACCGACTTGCCCAGAAGGTTGACTATACTGGACGGTAGGCTGACCATGTGGTTGAACAGCTTGTCCAGATATTGGACCATACTGGACATTGGATTGGTTTGGATAAAAATATGATTGACCAATTTGTCTAGTAGGATAACCTTGCTGGGTACCATGTTGGGCTTGTTGAACAGAAGATTGACCTGAGTTACCAGAAGGTTGACCATAAGAAGGGAAAAACGGACCACCAGAGGCAAAAGGGTTTCCATGGAAGGATTGCCCTTGTTGGTCTTGAGGAGGTTGCCTTGGAGATTGCGCAGACGATACTTGGCCACCATGAAAAGAGGTGGAGCCCCAATCAATTGACAACGGAACTGATACCTCAACAATCGGTTGAGATGGCAAATATTGATCGTATGGCCCCTCTGTTGGGACATTTGACGTAGGATCAAAGACTTCGAATAAAGAAGCCGAAGGACGACTAAAAATAGGAGTCGAAGAGGCTGCACATACCGTTGGAGCGGTTGTGATTGAGGTAACAGACGCACTGCAACTTTGTTGAGTAAAAGGCTCCGTGGTAGGAAAAGCGAGTTGCGACCAAATAGAACCCGTGAAAGGGGTTCCAGAGGGCATAGTATCCCTGAATGCTTTATAGCCTGGTGGTAGGTTCGTAGTAGTAGGAGTGCTACTGATAGGTGTAGATTCTGTTGTGGTGGGAATTTCACCGCTCGTCGCAACGGACTCGTCAGTCGAAGTAGGGGACACGTCCTCCATGTCGGAGGAAACAGGGGGGACTGAAACACGAGGAGAAGTGTAGTCCCAAAAAGGGACACTATCCTCAGAAGGCTCCCAAACAGGGTTCCAATGAAACTCGTAAGTCTCGTCGCTTGGAGAACGAGAACTAATCGATTGTATGCTCGGAACAACAGAAAGAGTTGCACTCACAACCGGTATCTCGGAAGAGGACGAAATTGGAAATTCCGCCAGGATGAAACTTCACAAAATCCTAGGGAATCTATCGAGACAAAACCCTACTCAAACTAACGCAAACAAAATCTAACTGGGTAAATGTTATCGTGGCCGAATAAATTTTAAGATGCAAAGACACAACTTGACCTTTTCATGTCTTAAGAGTCGAGAAAAGGACAAAAGATGACTCTAGTCTCCTTCGAATGTTTAATGAGCACGAAGTGACAAGATGCTCACTGGCACCTTTTCTTTTAAGGAGTCCGAAAAGGATCAAAAGTGACTACTCTGGAGACTCTAGGCAAAAGGGTTTACCAAATAATCCGTAAAACTGCTTATACACCTTGGCAATCAGATGAAAACCAAGGACTTCCCGTACGACAGTCAATCTTCCCGAATGCTGTGTTCAGTGCATTACGGCTTGTAAGGCGGCAGACACGGCTTCCTGTGGATAAAGGATGATAACCTAGTGGGGTCTCCCTTATATACGCGACGGTACGTGGGAGCTCAGTCCGTGCTAGACCACTATCGAGTCACAAGAGGAGGAATCACCCAACCGTAGTGTGAAACAATAGTGACTAGGTTTAACGACGCCGGAACACGTCTCTAGCCTAGACCTCTAGAATATGTGCGTTAGGTTCCAATGCGTTGTTAGATTCATTCGGTTTATTTTACAGTTGATCTTCAATTAAGTTTCAGTTTTTTGGTCCTACCGTATGTGATCTCTCAAAACTTCCTAAATGCAAACTATATGCCAAAATTATATCATTTCGTTCAATGAATGCTAACTACAGGAGAGTTGAGATTTTCAAACAAACAAAATGAACAATAAACAATCAACAAAGATCCTAATGCAGCTAATAACAAGAAATGAAACTTTTTCTTTTCTTTTCTTTTTAAAAGCGACAAATAACAATAAATGCTAACTAATATAATGCAAAAAGATCCTTTGTTTTTTTCTCTTTTAAAATGGCATAATGCATTTAAACAAATCTCGAGAGATATTAACAAGCATAAACAGACAAAATTCACTCAATGCAAATAGAACCAAGTCTGAAACACCAAGATGAACCGTCACAACAAGGTAAATCACAAAGACCTTCAATGAACCATGTGATCTAAGCTCAAATGAAGTCAAGCAAAATCCAAACGAGCTAGAAGTGAATTGCTCGAAGCACAGAATAATAAGCTTTAACAACCACTAGACAGGTGCGGAAAACAACCAAAAAGTTGACTGGACAATCAAAAACCAAAACTTCCCACAGAAGGCTCGACATGCAAAGCCACTAGGTACTCTAGGGCTAAGATATAAAATCGATAGAAATAGGCAAACAACCGAAGGATAAAGGTAGAAACCAGTCAAACAGAGGTCCAACACACTTCCAGAAGCTGCAAAGGATGTTAAAAAGACAAAAATCTGAGTTTAAAGAGCTTCCAACAAACACACTGGCAAAGTTCACAGGACTGGCGCGACTGTCAGCCTGCAACTTGCGCTATTAAGAAATTGGCGCGAGTTGCTGTTGTGCAACATGCGCCAACTGGCGCGACTGTCAGAAAGAAAAATGCGCCAACATAGTTTGCTGGCCCAAAAAATAAATAAAGCAACCCAGGGTCTGGTCAACAGTACTCAGACAGATCTAACAGCAAGAAACAACTTTAAAGCTGACCCAGAAAGCTCATTTATGCAAGCAGGCAAGAGAAAACTAACATGCAAGACAAACTCCAAGCCGTTCGGTTCATAAACCAAACCGGAGATTGACTGAAGTGGCATTGATCTACTCCGCTAATGCAAAGCAATAGCGTTTCAAAGGCTGCCTGGCCGTGCTTCAGACTCCGTCCAAGGTTTATGAATCAAACAAAAAATAGCTCATCCTCAGCGGAGTCGCCAAATTGTTGGAGAGGTAAATCCCCTCTGCGGACAGAGGCGATCCCACTAGCCCAAAATGGGTCTAGCAACAATCAATTCACGCTACTATGCAAGTTCCTAGTTGCATACTGAAAGTGGATTACGAGAACCAACCTGGAGTCCAACGCTAATGTCGAAGAAGAGTTGATACTCCCGTTCCCTTGCTCCGGCAGGTCACAATCCTTGCGATCCCCGCGTATGGATACCTGCACATGCAAAGAACGAAACGAGAACAAGCATAAAATCCACTAAAATACAACTATATTTCAGTCAGAAAGGAAATAGATCAAACATTATCATGATGAACAATAAGATCGGAACCATAATAGTAGTCGTTTATTAATGAATAATAAACAGAGAAAGATACAACCAAGGTTCTCACGTTGAACCTCTCCTCTGGCTGGGCGAGCAGCTATATATGTCTTGCAATAGACCTTCTCTCTCTCAGACTTCCGGCAGCATAACCTCCCTATGCTTCAAGACTCTTACTATCACTCAAGACAAGCATAATCACAACTAGCATTACTCAAAAACTAGCTTGTCTAATGCATGAGGACAGACTTTTATAGATGGAAGAGGGGAGGAAGATACAATGCACCAGGACACCCATTGTGGATTGGCATTATCTCCGAAAAGCCGTTGTGGATAGATGTCAAGGATAGATGATGACTCTCGACCTCTATCAGATGAACTTTATCCTCAAAAGACTTCGTGATTTGAAGGGAAAAAACATATGGGCGCGCGTTTGTCAAAAATCATTACCAAACTTGGTTGGCGCGGGTGTTGTTCTAAGACAGAGCGCCAATGGTCGCACCTTCTTTTGAGGATCTCAGTTATTGGCGCGGGTAGGACATTGTGGACCGCGCTAATGGAAAAAGGGCACTTTTCAGGGATATTTTGCAGAAGGTGTCTTCAGGGAACATGAAGTACATACTCAGGGGAACATAATGCAAGTGTTTTTAGGTTATGTCACTGCTCACAGGTCCCGGAATGCGTCCTCCAATGTACGGAAACAGGGGTAACAGGGACGGTGACCAATGGTGACAAATTACTGTGTAACAAACAATTTTGTACATTCTTGATATTCAAGTAAATAAACATATTTACCAAATCCCACTGTAATTACGTCTATAGGCATGTCTATTTTGGAATAGACTTCTAGAATTTTAATTTAATTATCAATAATTATTAAGTGGATGCTAGGGATTTAACCTCCATGAAATATTTTAGAATATTTTTAGTAGTAGTCACATATCAAAGGTTAAGATTTATTACAAAAGCAGTTATGCTCTTATTTATCTTTTAATTAAATTGATTAATTTAAATAAAAAGTTATATGAACATGTGCCAGTTATGGTTTTTTGGGCACGTGGTATTAGTAAGCCATGACATTGAAACAAAGTCTATTTACATGTTAAGAATCTCAATGGTAAAGTGGCGATGTATACCTCATTAAGAATCTTGTTACATGTTTTTTAAATGTATATATATTTAATTCACATTCTTTTTATAATTAATAATATTTTAAAATAAAGTTATAATTTAGTTAATTTTTATGATTTTTTTAAAAACCTTGACAATATGGGATGTGTCATAAGGCAAATGTTTTGATGCCTATCGAGCTATTTAATTTATATGGCCACGCTAGTTTATGCAAATCTTTGCATAAATTTAGGTAGGAGTAAAAATGTAAATATGTAGATTTATTAGGTAGGATAATTATTGAGGTTGTTAATTAAAAGTAGGCAGTAGGACTAAAAGGGAGGATAATGATTGTATGGATGGTCATTGTTCAATCTAGAAGCTCCCTTCCAATTCCAAAATAAATAAATAAATAAATAAATAAATATATATATATATATATATATATATATTCAGGTGATAATATTTATTATAATTTAGTTGTTAATTATTATTGGTGAATATGGGTCTACTCATGAGGGAAAATCATGCCACCTAAAATGAGTTATTGGTGGTCTTTAAAGGGGTAAACTTCCACTCTTGCCAAATGACTTTGAATCTTGCGTCGTTAACATATTTCCTTAGGTTTGAGAAAAATGATTTTTTAACTAATTAAAAATAGTTTGAATATCATGTTATAACCAAAAGCATATACATATTATAACATAAAAAAAGTTTTTAAGTAGGGATATTATGATAAAGAAAAGCGTAGACTAACTATTAGACATTTTTACCCTTTTCCGGAGATATTTTCTTGGTAAATTTTATCCGAAATCCTATAGGGATTTCTTGGAATTGTAGGTTTTAGCTATGTAATCTACAAAATTCAAGTGTCCCGAGGTTTTTTTAGGGCACAGAATCCATTTATGCATTCAAAAGCACATTTTAAACAACTAGAATTCATCATCTTTCCAAGAATTGTATCCTCGAATTCTAGAAGAAAAAAAAGAAGAAGACAAAAATGCTTAATAGTTAGATTATTCCATAGCCCTGAGGGTTATCTCAATTGGTCGAGTCCCCATCATTAAATCACCTTTGCTATTGATACGTCGCGGGTTCAATTCTCTCAATGCTCTTGGGGTCAGGCTTCGTCATTGAGATGGCGAGAAGTGATCCCTTCAGGTGGATTTGCCTAGTACAAATTTTCCATGGACATAACAGTCACCAATCTCCAAGGTTCGTGAACCACATTTAAAATAAGAAAAAAAGAAAATAAAAAAGAGTTAAACTATGCCATAAAGAAAATACGTCTTATATCTTAAAAACTGTCACCATTCGATATGGGACAATAAATACAATAAAACATGTATATTTTAGATGCTACAAAGTACCATTGTTTAATGTAAGAATTTACAATCAAGCAAATACACTTCACATGGTTTAAAATGTATCCAACTAGAGAATATTACAATGACACAAATATGTCTCAAGTGCTATAAAGCAACACCATTTTATATGAGATATTGCAATAAAGAATGTATAACTTACACGGTGCACACTACAAAAGTTATCGAACTAGGCGATATTATAATGAACCAAATATGTCTTACTTGTTATAGAGCAACACCATCCTTAATGAGATATTAGAATGAAGCAAATACATCTTACATGTTATGAAAGAGCAAAGCAAACATGTCTAATGCTACAAAGATCCACTATTAGATAGGGGATGTTGTAATGAAGTGACAAAGTGACACTACTTGATAAGGGCTATTATAGTGAAGCAATATGTCTTAGACACTACAAATGTCACCCTTTAGCTAAACAAGAAAGCATATACATATGACATGTTGTAAAAGTTATATGCCATCTCAGTAACTATGAGATATTATAATGAAACAATTTTTTCTGACATGCTACAAAAATTATCCATAGGAAAATTAGTTTACAAAATGGCTAAATAAACATGGTATAGAATATCTCATTCAAATCACATAGGGCTTGGATATACTCCAACCACATTAAACAACATTCTTGTGTAGAAGAACAATATGGTAGGTATGGTGGGGGGCGATGGGTATCTATGAACCCAAGGGGACAAAAGCATACTTATACCCATCTACAAGTCCAAAGGGAAAAAACATACTTATACCCCAATGGTAGTAACCACTAATAATGTATCCAAAGCATACACTATGCTACATGGACAAAAACTTGCAAAAGATATCAAAGCTTCAAAGTTGATAGTGATTGGAAATTCCATATTAATCATTGTATCTTTGCTCTTCAAATTTAGCCTCACAATATTATCAACTAGAATCTATCTTAGAGAAAATTTGACAAAAGAAAGGCATAATGACCTAAATATTTCGCTATCGGGTCTTTAGGCATCAAAGCCGAGAGATAGATGGGTTAGAAAACTTGGCGGCCAAAAGGAAAATGGTGAAAATTTTAATAAATTCTAAGGAGTATGTGTAACTGTTGACAATGCTAGATACTGCCAATATACAGGGGGTTTCCCCGATGTGAAGTCTCAATCATACCTCACACCATTTGGAGTAGGAGCCCCATCCAAAGTATCAGCCTGACCACCATAACACAAAGGTCCATAACACATAAGAGATTATATACATAAACCTTGAATAAGAAACAAAGTTGACATTGTGAAACACTCATTGCAATGTGTAAAAGGAGACCTTCATGAGCGGGAGAGAAAAGTGAGTTTCTAGAAGGAAGTAATAGTACTAACCTAAGAGAGACACACAAGAGCATACAAATATTCGTTAGAAAAATAGTTCATATAACGATTGTAAAGCGAATACAACACACATTCAACAAGATAAGTACCAAAGCCACCAAAATAGTTCAATTTCTCTAGTACATGTGAACACAACATATACCGTAAACATCCCAAGAATAGTCCTAAAACATTTGTCATACATGCATGAAAATGTGTTGGCTCATTGAATTTTAATTAGGTGAAAGTGTTGGAATTATGGCACAGGTTTGGCACTATGACACAGGTGTTGTCCTTGATGGCAACTCACTCAGATGGCAAATCACTGTTCAGGCTCTCAGAATGAAAGAAAAAGAGGTATACGCAGGTTCCCTTTGACTAAGTCGCGTATACACGCGAGATTGCCAACCAAAAGTGGCATATGCATATGCATGCACTTTCATGGACGAAAAAAGCGCGTACATGTGGGAAAACTTATTTTGGTCCATGGTATTTAGTCCTTGGTATTTGGACCTATGGTTTTGGACCATGGTATCTCTTTTGAAGTGTTGATCCCAGGTATTTGGTCAAAGGTATTGATGGTTTTGGACCATGGTATTGTGTAAGGCCTAAGACTATAAAAGGGAAGGAGATCATTAGGCAAAAGCATTGACTCAAGCATTAAATATCTCATGAAGAACTAGATTTGGAATACTGGTCATTGGGTTATGGTGCATAGCTCGATTTGAATCAAGGAGGAACTTGAGTGCAAGAAGAAGGATAAGTACTATTGATGGATCAAAATCGTAAGGCTTGAATAGTAGTATCTTTGTGTGATTTTGATCTGTTATTTTGGCGCATGACTTAATCTATAAATTTGATAATCTGGGTATAACTGATGTCTGAATAAGTGAAAAGGATAAATTATCTTTTACATATCTATACGCAAGTTCAGCGAAGAAAAGGCGCGTATACACGCTGTTCTGTAATGCAAAATAGCATATACGCTGGTTGGCCTTAATTCAGAAGTGCACGCAGATTGTACACATTGAAGTAGCGTACGTCTCTTGAAATATGTTTTAGCTACTTCTGTTTATTGTTGTAGTGTTCTGGGTTCAGAATTGGTGTCTGGTTATTGTTACTATTTTCTGGGTACAACATTCAGAGAAGTGACTATTTGAATCAGTTTTGTTTGGTGCAAAGGAGATTGGTTGATGCAGATATACTTGATTGATGTTATTCATGGATCCAGTTTGAAAATTTATGAAACGTGGTCCCTGAAAGAAAAGAGAAGGTTGTAGCCTTCTGTAGGTTAGCACCTACGTACTAGTACCTCGGCTAGTACAAGAGAAAAGGGGGTTGTAGCTCCCTTCCAGGAGAAGCTGGAGAATGAGAGAAGGTTGTAGCCTTCTGCAGGTAGCAGCCTACGTACTGGTATAAGACTACACCAGTACAGAATCATTGTAAAAAGAAGTTTCTAATTAAAAGAAGGTAGAGACAAATTGTAGCAGGTGGTTTTCTCCCTCATTGGGTTTCCACCTTATATCTTTGTGTCCATGTGTGTGATGATCTGTTCTGTTTTACTGCTCCTTTTGACTGTTTTTATGATTAATGAAGTCCCGATGCACTGATTAAAGATCTACAACTAATGAATCTTAAGTTTTCTGATATACGTTGGTTGCTTTAGACACAGTAGCGTATATACGCAGTTTCCCATAGCTGAAGTAGCATATACAAATCTAATTATGAAATGAAAAATAATTGATTTGATAATACTGATTCACCCCCCCCCCCCAGTATTATTTCCAACAATTGGTATCAGAGCAGGTCCTTCAGAAGAAGCTTGATCGCTTGAAGGAAGATCGATCATCATGAGCAACTACGAAAAGGAGGCATCTATCAGGCTACCAATCTTTGATGGAAGCAAATTCGTCTATTGGAAGGTAAGAATCACAACCTATCTTCAATCTCTTGGTACATAATTTTGGGATATCGTGGAAACATGATACACATTTCCATCAACAACTCCTACAGATACGGCTGGTAAGAAGCAGTATGAAACAAATGCAAAGGTTGTCAATACTCTATTAGGGAGTTTATCTCAATCAGAATTCATCAAGGTTATGCAGCTCAAAACCGCAAAAGAAATATGGGACAAGATCGTTCTGAGCTATGAAGGAGATGATCAGGTAAAACGTGCAAAACTACAAACTCTCAGAATTCAATATGAAAATCTCAGAATGCACAATGATGAAAGTGTGGCTAATTATTTCTTACGTATAGATGAGATTGTTAATTGTATGAAAAATTTGGGTGAAGAGATAAAAGAAGCTACTTTGGTTGAAAAGTTTCTAAGATCTTTGTCTTCTAACTTTGAATCAAAAGTTTCGGCCATAGAAGAAAAGCAGAATCTTCAAAGCATTACCATGTCACAGCTACACGGAATCCTAACTGCTTTCGAAATGAGAAAAGGGGGACCATTAGAGATGAGAGAATCTGAATTCAAAGCCTCAGGAAAAGGAGAATACAATGAGTCAGGACATATGTTAGAAGGAGAGGAAGAATCAAACTTTGTCAAGAACCTTCAACGGGGTTCTGGAAGATTCAGAGGTAAGCTACCTTTTAAATTCTTTGCTTGTGGAAGAGTTGGTCACTATGCAGCCAAGTGTCCTCATAAAGATAAGCTTGACAAAGGTAAGGAACCAGTTAGATGGAACAGAAAACAGAATGTAAGTAAGAAGAGCTATTTTACACATGAAGACAATGATGGATTTTCAAATAGTGATGAAGATGAACAAGGTAATGATTATAGACTTTTGATGGCTTTTGAAGATGATGATTTCATGGATGCTATAGATGAAGAAGGTCTTTATGAAGAAATTTCTAAACTTAAAGTTTGTTTAGAAGAAAAGAATATGATTATAGATACTCTGACATTCCAACTTGCTGAAAGGGGAAAACACAATGAAAATTTAGAATGTGAAATTGTGGGACTTAGAAAAGATATTGAGAAAACAAAAGCTATTAATCTTAGATTTGCTAAAGGATCTGAAACTTTAGATGAGATTATCAAAGTGCAGTGTTCTCCTCTAATTAAGACAAGTCTTGAGTATACTAAAGAAGCATCTCAGGCACAGAAGCCATCTATCTCCAAAAGTTATCTTGAAGCAGCAAGGAGAAGTGAACAGGTTGACAATCGACAACAAAGGCATAATGCAGATCACCAGGTAAATCATGAACAATTTACTTCAAGAATGAACAGAGATCACCAAGTAAATCTAAGGCAATCTACTTCAAGGATGAACAGAAGCTACAACCAACTGCAGGTAAATGATTCTCAATTTGCCTCAAGAACGAATGGCTATTACAATCACATAGACGGAACATTTGATAATCGCAGGAATTTCTTCAATGGCCAATGTTTCTCTTGTCATAACTTTGGACATAAAGCAGCTCAATGTGTTGCCTACAAGACCATCATGACCAGAGAAGCACGAAATCAAAGGAGTGTGACTGGAATCATGAAAAGAACCTACAATAACTTTTCTGCTCTTCAAAATGAAATAGAATGTTCTATTTGTAACAACTTTGGTCTTGAAGATTCTGAATGCAGGAGTAGGTTTCGGCAAACAACTCAGAAGGATCAAGCTTCATTGAGTCCCAAAACATGGAAGAAGAAAGAACCACAACCAGAAAGATGTGGTATAGCCTTATATGCGGAAGGGCATGAAAATTAGTGGTACATCGACAGTGGATGCTCGAAACATATGACAGGTGATAAAGAAAAACTTCAATCATATAGTGCCTTAGAAAAGGAAAAGAAGGTCTCATTTGGAAATGACACCCCTGCATCCATAAAAGGTAAAGGTTATGTTCTTTTGAAAGAAAAGGTCAAAGCTGGAAATGTTATGTATGTTGATGGCTTAAAGCATAATCTATTGAGTGTCAATCAAATGTGTGATCAAGGAAATGAGGTAATACTTCGATCAAATGGATGTATTGTTTGTGAGCTTGATACAGGAGAAACAATGATCAAAGGCATAAGAACACCAAATAATTTATACATACTCAAGGGAGGACAACAACAATGCTATCTAAGCAAGAATGATGAACACTAGCTATGGCACAGAAGATTTGGGCATCTAAGCTTCTCTAAGATAAGGAAATCATGCAAATATCAGGCGGTTCGTGATCTCCTTGACATTAGAATTCTAGACAATACAATATGCAAATCATGTTAGTTTGGGAAGCAAACTAGAACTAATTTCCCTGAGAAGGAAGGATCAGCTAGTAGGCCACTTGAAGAGGTCACCTCGAGGAGAAGAATACTTCATATTGTTCATTGCCGACTTTTCAAGGATGTGTTGGATAGGACTTCTGAAGCATAAAGACGAACCTTTCGAAAAGTTCAAAGCATTCAAAGCCTTGGTTGAAAACGAATCAGATCATAGAATCAAATGCCTCAGGTTTGATTGAGGAGGGGAATTTACCTCGGATGAATTTTTTGACTTTTGTGAAGAACATGGAATAAGAAGGGAATTCTCTACTGCAAGGACTCCTCAGCATAATGGAGTAGTGGACAGGATGAACAGAACAATTCAACAAATGGCTCGTGTTATGCTTGATGGGTCTGGAACTCCTGCAACCTTCTGGGGTGAAGCTGCATTTGCTGCGGTTACTATTCTCAACAAGACAAACGTCCGGGTGAACAACACTCAAACTCCTCATGAAATTTGTTATGGTAAGACTCCCATAGTTAAATACTTCAAAATTTTTGGAAGCAAATGTAACATCAAAAGGACTGATGAAAACCTTGGCAAGTTTGAACCTAGAGCAGATGAAGGCATTCTCCTTGGTTACTCTCCCCACAGCAAAGGATACAAGTGTTACAATAAAAGACTTGGAAAATTGTTGAAAGTATTGATGTAGTGGTTGATGAAGAAGGAAACATTCCTAGGCAGGTAAAATCCGAAGATTTCGAAGATGATGAGGACTATCCTTCAACATCAAATCAAACTTATGATGAAGAAGAAACGCAGGAGGCACCAGAAGAACATATAAGGATAGAAGAAAAGACTCCATCCAGGTACGTTTAGAAGAATCATCCAGAAACTCAAATTTTGGGGTAGAAATAGGCGGGTGTACAAACAAGAAGAACTATTTCATAAGCTTCAAGCTATCTAGCATTACTCTCCTCCACTGAACCACAAAATGTAAGAGAAGCATGCAAAGATGAATGCTGGGTCAAGGCCATGAATGAAGAACTAGATCAGATTGAAAAGAATAACACTTGGGAGTTGGTTCCTAGACCAAACGATAAGAATGTCATAGGGACAGAATGGATATTCAAAGACAAGCTGAATGAAAATGGAGATGTTATTAGAAACAAGGCCATACTTGTTTGTAAAGGGTATGCTCAACAAGAAGGTATAGACTTTGAAGAAACTTTTGCACCTGTTGCTAGACTTGAAGCCATAAGAATGTTCCTTGCTCTTTCTAGCTTTTAGAAGTTCAAGGTTTTTCAAATGGATGTGAAATCTGCCTTTTTGAATGGATACTTGGAAGAAGAAGTGTATATTGAGTAACCAGATGGATTCATCCTTGGAAATGATACAAAACTTGTATGCAGACTTAAGAAGGCACTCTATGGTCTTAAACAGGCTCCAAGGGCTTGGTATTATCATCTGGACAAATACCTCCATCAACAAGGTTTTTCAAAATGATCAGCAGATAGCAATCTATATGTAAAAATTGATAATGATAAATTGCTAATACTTGTCGTGTATGTTGATGATATCATCTTTGGTAGCAATGAAGAAGCCATGAGTCAAAATTTTGCTTTGGTGATGTAGAAAGAGTTTGAAATGTCCTTGCTTGGTGAGCTGACATATTTTCTTGGTTTACAAGTCCAACAAAATAAAGACGGTATCTTTTTGTCACAAACCAAGTACCTCAAGGAGATCTTGAAGAAATATGGCATGGAAGATTCAAAACCAGTATGTACCCCTATGGTAACAGGATGCAGCCTCAGCGCCAATGATGATTCAGCAACAGTACATCAACAAACCTATAGATCCGTGATTGGTAGTTTGCTCTATCTGATAGGTACCCGACCAGACATCATGCATGCAGTGGGAATAGTTGGAAGATTCCAGGCAAATCCGAAAGAAGCACACCTTCAGGCAGTTAAAAGAATTTTCAAATATCTTCAAGGGACACAAAACTATGGCTTATGGTATCCTACAGATACAGATCTCACACTACATGCATATACAGATGCAAATTGGGTAGGAAGCGTGGATGACAGAAAAAGCACTAGTGGTGGTGCATTCTTTATGGGTTCTAGATTAATATCTTGGTTCAGCAAGAAACAAAGTTCAATTGCTTTATCTACAGCTGAAGCGGAATATGTGGCTGCTGCATCTTGCAGCACACAATTCCTTTGGATGATGCAATTTTTGCAAGATTTTCAAATCACTTGTACTCCACCTATCTCCATTTTATGTGATAATACAAGTGCAATTAGTATTTCAAAAAATCCAGTCATGCATTCAAAGACCAAGCACATACCTATCAAATATCATTTTCTCCAAGAACAAGTGCTCGAACAAAAGGTCAAATTGGAGTATGTTCCCTCCAAGGAACAAGTTGCTGATATACTCACCAAACCACTGCCCAGGGAGACATTTGAATATCTCAGACAGAAGCTGAGAGTAGTTGATGCATCATCTTGCTGTTGAAACTTGTCTGTTTCAGAGAAAAGTGGTTGTACGCGAGTTTAATGAGGAGAATCCACGTACATACGCCAGTTTATGTGGATACAGTCGCATATATGTTGGTTTGAAGACAAACAGTGGGCCAGGCTCAGGATGAAAGGAGTCTGATATGGGTCTGACAGAGACCATCTGGCACAGGTTCAGGGGGAGCATACATATTCTTCTAATAATGCATTGTTGGCATTATCCTAGAAGATCTTGGTTCAAGTTCACAATATTTTGGTTTCAGGGGGAACAGGTGCAGAAGGAGAACATGGTTGCTGGTCTGAATGATGATTGACAGATGCTGCTGATGATAGTTGTTGATAACTATCTGGTTGTAGATATTTCGTCTCTATGTCATGTATTTCTTTTCTTATCAAGGTCATGTAACGGCCTACTTTGATTTCCCCACTATGCTTGGGATGGATAATGTAATGTTCTTGTTTTATCTTGTGTAAACTTTTGGTGTATCCCCACTTGGTTGGGTGGATGAGTCAATCCCCACTTGGTTGGGAGATGGATGTATGTATGAGTCTTTGGTGGTAGGAAGGTCATTTATGATGTATAAGGTTATGTATCTTCTTGTAGAACATCTTCTTGCAGACCTTGCCTACAGTCAAGGGGAGCATGGATAGTACAGCAGAGCAGAGATTTCAGCATGAACTCAGGGGGAGCATAACCCTTTGCCCTTGATGTCAAATGGGGAGAATGACCTTGAGTGACTTGGGGTTGCCATCAAGTCCAAAGGGGGAGATTGTTGGCATTATGACACAAGTTTGGCACTATGACACAGGTGTTGTCCTTGATGGCAACTGACTCAGATGGCAGATCACTGTTTAGGCTCTCAGAATGAAAGAAAAAGAGGTATACACAGGTTCCCTTTGACTAAGTCGCGTATAGATGCGGGATTGCCAACCAAAAGTCGCGTATGCGTATGCATGCACTTTCATGGACAAAAAAGCGCGTACGTGTGGGAAAACTTATTGTGGTCCATGGTATTTAGTCCTTGGTATTTGGACCTATGGTTTTGGACCATGGTATCTCGTCTGAAGTGTTGATCCCAGGTATTTGGTCCAAGGTATTGATTCTTTATGGTTTTGGACCATGGTATTGTGTAAGGCCTAAGACTATAAAAGGGGAAGGAGATCACTAGGCAAAAGCATTGACTCAAGCATTGAATATCTCATGAAGAACTAGATCTGGAATACTGGTCATTAGGTTATGGTGCATAGCTCGATTTGAATCAAGGAGGAACTTGAGCACAAGAAGAAGGATAAGTACTATTGATGGATCAAAAGCTTAAGGCTTGAATAGTAGTATCTTTGTGTGATTTTGATCTATTATTTTGGCGCATGACTTGATCTATAAATCTGATAATCTGGGTATAACTGATGTCTGAATAAGTGAAAAGGATAAATTATCTTTTATAGATCTGTATGCAGGTTCAACGAAGAAAAGGCGTGTATACACGCTGGTTCTGTAATGCAGAATAGCGTATATGCTGGTTGGCCTTAATTCAGAAGCGTATGCACGCAGGTTGTACACATTGAAGTAGCGTACATCTCTTGAAATATGTTTTAGCTACTTTTGTTTATTGCTGCAGTGTTCTGGGTTCAGAATTGGTGTCTGGTTACTGTTACTGTTTTCTGGGTACAACATTCAGAGAAGTGACTATTTGAATAAGTTTTGTTTGGTGCAAAGGAGATTGGTTGATGTAGATATACTTGATTGATGTTATTCATGGATCCAGTTTGAAAATTTATGAAACATGGTCCCTGAAAAAAAAAAGAGAAGGTTGTAGCCTTCTGTAGGTCAGCACCTACGTACTAGTACCTCAGCTAGTACAAGAGCAAAGGGGGTTGTAGCTCCCTTCCAAGAGAAGTTGGAGAACGAGAGAAGGTTGTAGCCTTCTGCAAGTTGCAGCCTGCGTACTGGTATAAGACTGCACCAATACAGAATCATTGTAAAAAGAAGTTTCTAATTAAAAGAAGATAGAGACGAATTGGAGCAGGTGGTTTTCTCCCACATTGGGTTTCCACCTTATATCTTTGTGTCCATGTGTGTGATGATCTATTCTGTTTTACTGCTCCTATTTACTGTTCTTATGATTAATGAAGTCCTGATGCACTGATTAAAGATCTACAACTAATGAATCTTAAGTTTTCTGATATACGCTGGTTGCTTTAGACACAATAGCATATATATGCAGTTTCCCATAGCTGAAGTAGCGTATACAAATATGATTGTGAAATGAAAAATAATTGATTTGATAATACTGATTCACCCCCCCCCCCCTCAGTATTATTTCCAATAGAAAGATCCAAGTACATAGTTACAATGGCGAGGCACTAGTTCTAGTAGTGGAACATTAAGTCACTTCTTGCTTCTCCAAAGAATAATATTCGCTCCTATGTCAAGTAGAGAAGCCAAGACTAGCTCTCTAAATCCTGAGCCTCCAAAATCCCTTTGCTTGAGTTATTAGGCTTATTTTGTAATAAGGGGAATGACCTTTCATATCCCCATGACTCTTGAATTTCCCTCATGACTCGGCTTATGATGTGTCCTTTGGACTTCTAAGCAACTCTTGAACTTCTCCTAGATATATTTAGTCCATATATGACTAAGTGAATTTTCATATTCCACATATGACTCTTAGACTTCCACACATTACATTTTTTCCTTTTCTTGAGAATACATCATTACATTCCACATTATTATGTGGCATGACACATGAACACATTTTGACCATTATGATGACACTTGTGAAAGTTACAACATGACAATGACGACATGGACTTCATGATGAAGTGGCAATGCAAAGTTGTCTTGCTGCTTCATCTTGAATTCTTGACGATAGATCTGATGTATGCTTCATCATCTTGAAGGATCCACTTTGTTCTTATCCTTCACCCTCTAAATGGTCTTTAATGAACATCAGAATCCTCTGAGTCATCATACAGTGTCTTCTTCCTGTCTTGGTCCATGATGTGCTTCATGTTTCCACGATAGTTTTATTTTGTTCTTCTTCTTTGTAGGCATTTTTTTATGATTTCTAATTGTTATATGTCCTTGAGAATCACCTTGTTATTCTAGGAAGGTACTCCTACCAATAATAACCATCCTTAATAAAGCCAATCTGTGTTAAAAACATATATTTTATCACTACCTAGCTCATGGAATGATTAACTCATGATAGGCCTATGAGAGGATTGAAAGAATGAGGCTTAATTAGAAGGGTGCAATCAAACTCATCAAGGCTCGCAAGAGGCCTTCAAGGTGCACTTGTGCACTTAAGCAAGAGAGATAACTCAAGGGTGTAGGGCGCAGGTCTGAAGCATGAAGAGAAGTCATTCGTGGTTTCAGGTTGTGCTCATCCATTGAAGGAGGCTAAGGAGGGTGCAAGGGCACATACTGAAGGGATGAAGGGGTCAAGATTCAAGCCTTCCAAGTGTTCTCATGAGTTCAATATGAATAAGGAGGGTGTAGTTCTTCGAGTCAAAGAAGTGCACTTAAATGAAGGCTTCAGGCTTCGTGACTGTGCCATGCGCTCTAAGGGAAGGATGAAGGATTCATGCTTCAAGAGTGTGACATGTGCTCAAAGGCTTTATGCTTTAAGAGTGCACCATGTGCTCAAAGGCTTTAGGCTTCAAGAGTGTGCCATGCCCTTTTTAACAGATAGAGGATACTTCGTTGTTCCAAAGTGCACTTCATTATTTCGAAGTGCACTTCATTATTTCAAAGTGTGATTCATTATTTCGAAGTGTGATTCATTGTTCCTGTTATCACCCCAAGAAACTCTCCTAGGTTGTAGCTCAGAGATGCTCGGGAACATATAAATTCAACTTATTGTTGCAAATGGATGAATGGAAGGAATGATGCTTGTTCAAGCTAGATAACCACTTCTACTTAGCTTAACTCCAGACATGCGTGAACACCCCCAGACTACAAGGCTTTAGACCACCAATTACTCACAGTTTAAGGATTAGGTGAATATGGAGAACACTGACCACACCAGCAGATGCATAAGACCATGTGATGGCCGGCTGCAACCAGTAAAGTAGTCTGCAAATATAATTCCCTAATGCACAGATAGGATGACAACTCTCTGGCACTAGGTGAAAAGAAACCTGAATAACTCATTCACTATTACATACAAGATACCTAACACAGAGATAGGATGACAGCTTCTCTAATGTTAAACATTAAGAGCTCATAAATACAACATATCGGGCACAACTTGAAATAGAAGAAGAATGGAGAGTGAGCAATTAACAACAAAAGAAGCTTGTATTAGCTGAAAATGAAGATGAGACGGTGCAAGTATCAAAATAGTTACAGTCTCCAGACGTTGAACCTTACATCAAAACAACAACCATCAACCCTGATTACATCTTATTTCTGGGTATATATAGAGTTTCATTACAAAGGCACTCGGCCATTCTAAGTAGGGAGGGGTCATAATTGACCACCAACCGCATTTAACTGCTTGATGGAGTCTCTGGCTCATTTGCTTGCCTCAGTGGATAAATTTGATCTTTTCCTGCGCTCTGCTATCCTCTTAGGTGGCTGAGGTGTCATATGGGATGAAGTCCCATAACTATTAAATGCATTCACCTGCTTGGGCTCTATCCTTTTCCTCCTCGGCCATACTATTGGTTAAATATGGTGGTTGAGGAGCGGCTGCAAACAATAATGAAACTGATCACCTTCGTCCTTCGGGTGCACAAAATGATCAAAGGACGTGGACTGCATGGCGAACGGACGAGTTGGATGACAAAGGAAGATCAGTCGTAGGATCTAGAAAATGGATGGCTGGGATTGCTCGACGGAGGGTATCAGGAGATATGGGAGTGGGGCGATCGCGGGCCATTGGATCTCAGGCGGACAGATCCAACGGTCATCGGACATCGAAGCTACGCGGCGTTTATCGGGCGGGAATGGAGGTTTTGGCGGTAGGCAGTATTGATCGCACCACCTCAGGGCATAAGGTGGTAAAAGGACAATGGCGCGCGATCTCCTCAGGGCGTGACGCGTGGCAGCGGAAACCGCTCTCCATCGCGCATTATCGTCCTAACGGTTCGAGGGCGTGGGGAGAGCGACTACCGTTGGATCGGTCATGCGGCAATCAACGGCTGCGATTAAAGGTGATGGTGGATTAATGAAGCGCGGGGTCATGTGAATATGGATTTACGGGGTTTAAGCTTTGTGCTCGGAGCTTGAGGAGACAAGGGTTCATGCCGGGTTTTAGAGGAAAACGGAGGTAGTGGAGGTGGGAGGGAGTAAACGGGATAAAGGATAAGAAGGTAGGTGACCACTGTAGGCTTTCTTCTGAGCATAATCCATCTATTCGAGCTTATCCCTGCCCTTCAAAACCATAGTTATAGCAGAGCTAACATTGGCTCCTTCTGGGGATGAGATCCTCCCTGTGAGGTCTCAAGAACTATAGACCAATGCCTTTCCTGTGAAAATCAGATTAGCAAAATTTCCTAGTGTTCCATTGGGCATGGAGTCTAATGGGGTCTACACTAAAATTGATAAAATAACATATTTACAACTTTAAGGCCTGAAGACCTTAAACAACATAAACTTTCAGAAAACGCCCATTAACTGGGCCATCAAAAACTGTCTCCCCTTCCATACTTTTCAGTATGAAAGTATTGTTCCCTTGGATCTGAGAAATGATAAAAGGCCCCATCCATAAAGCATCAAACTTCCCATGGTTGCCTTTCTTCTCTTTCAGTGCATCCCACTTAAGAACCAAGTCTCCAACCTAAAAATTATCTGTTTTTGTCCTCTTGTCAAAAGCTTCCTTGATCTTCTTTTGATGAGCTGCAGACTTCTCAACCAACTGTTCTCTGATTTGATGTACCTTTGCTAAATCAGTGATCCTTTTTGCCATGTCTTCTTCCTCATTCTGCTCTCCTTGCAAGAACTTTGCCACAGGGAGGGTTAACTGAATTGGGAATACAACTTCAGTGCCATATACCAACTTGAATGGAGAATTCCCTGTGGATTTCTTGGTGGTTACTCTGTCAGCCCATAGTGCATACTTGAGTTTAGAATCCCAATTCTTTTTATTGTCTTCCAACAACTTTTTGATTATCCTTATCAGGCTTTTGTTGGAAGATTCTGCTAGACCATTGCCTTGAGGGTAGTATGAGGTGGAATGAATCAGCTTAATGCCCATTGAGTCACACATGTCCACCAATTCTTTTGCCCTGAAGGCTGCTGCATTGTCTGTAACCAGTTTATGTGGACAGCCAAACCTAGTGAAAATATTTTCATTCAAGAACTTCATGACCACATGATGATCAACCTTTTTGGTAGGGATTGCTTCAATCCACTTAGTGAAGTAATCTGTGGCTACTAGGATCCATCTGTGCTGGCCACTGGAATGTGGATTGATTTCTCCAATGAAATCCAAGCCCCACTGTTGAAAAGGGCCACTAGCATGTATGGGTTTTAAGGGCAGGGACTTCAATTGTTGCTTCCCTTCAAATCTTTGGCACCTGTCACAATATTTAACAAATGAAAAGACGTCAGAAAATAAGGTGGGCCAATAGTACCCAGCTCTGAGGATCTTGTGAGCTGTAGTCTTCCAATAGTGATGTCCTCCACATATGCTGGAATGAAACTGCTGCATCACTTCCATGGATTGTTCTTTGTCCAGACACCTCAAAAGAATCCCAGAGGGGTCCCTCCAGTAGAGAAAGTTTTCATAAATGCAATATTTAGCTGCCCTAAGCTTAATAGTTCTGGCTTGGCTTGAACTAAGGCCTGGAGGAATTTCTAGCTTCAACAAGTATTGAGCTATTGCAGAGTACCAATCACAAGAAGTTAGATTTTCTACCAATGACTGATCTTTCCCTGGTTCAGCTGTTTCTTCTGCTGCCTGACTATCTTCTGAATTTATGCTTATGAGATTTATGTCCAACATTCTACAGTTTTCTTCGGCCATTAATCTGGAAAGGCCCTGACCTTTGACAAGCTTGGTGGGCTTCAGTTCTATGTTAAATTCAATGAGATTTGCAATCCATTTAGCCCTTCTTCCATCAGCATCAGGCTGCGTTAGGACATCTCTTATTGAAGTAGAGGGCACATATGCAATTACCTTGGAGTGCAGAATGTAAATTCTGAAAGCTTTCAAAGATTTTATAAGGGCATATGCTTGTTTCTCAATAATATCATACTTTAGCTCAGCATCCCTTAAGGTTTTGCTGAAAAATGCCACTGGATGCTCTGAACCTTCCTCATCTGCTTGCATTAAAACTGCTGCAAGGGTGTCATCAGAGGCAAATGAAAATATATGGAACTCCCTGCTGTAATCTGGGCTGATTAAAGTAGGAGCTACCATAATAGCTTTCTTAATGGCTTCAAAGGATCTTCTTGCTGCATCAGTCCATTTGATCTCTGACCCCTTCTTCAACATGGAGGTGATGTGTTTTACAAGTTCTGCAAAATTTGGGATAAACCTCCTCACAAAATTTAACTTACCTAGGAAGGACTGGATATCCTTCTTTGATCTCGGGACAGACAAAGTCTATATGGCTCTTACTCTTTCTGGGTCAATTCTGACACCTGCAGTAGAAACAACATGTCCTAACAGCTTGCCTTCTTCTAATGCAAACTGTGACTTTTTAGGATTGAATGAAATCCCAAACCTTCTGCACTTCAAGAACACTTTCTTCAAATGCTGCAAATGGTCATGATGGCTGTTGGAGTAGAATGTTATATCATCTAGGTAGATAAGGACGAACTTATCCTTCTCTCCCACAAACGCTATATCCATAGCTCTCTGAAAGGCGGCTCCAGCATTCATCAGCCCAAAAGACATCTTGGAATACATAAAAGCGCCCCAAGGAGTGGTGAGTGAAGTCTTCTCTTGGTCGTCTGGATGTACAACAACCTGGTTATACCCTGAAAATACATCTAGGAAAGACATCACTTTAGTCCCTGAGACGTTCTGCAACAAATGCTCCATCTTGGGCAGAGGGTAATTGTCTTTCTTAGAGCATTCGTTTAAGTTTCTAAAATCAACGCAGAGCCTGATTTCTCCACTTTTCTTCCTCACCACCACCAAATTGGCTACCCATTTTGAATATCTGAGAGGGACTATGATTTTGGCAGCCAATAACTTCTTGATTTCTTTTTCAACTAGGGGAAGGAGCAAGGGATTTATGGGCCTCAGCTTCTGCTTGAAAGGGATGGTGTCTTTCTCTAAAAAGATTTTATGCTGGATGATCTTTTTGTCATATATTCTCAGGCAAAAACATCAGCAAATTGCTTCATTAAATTGCAGTACTCAGAACTTTGGGCAGCAGACAAATGGGTGGACAGATTTATATGCCTTGGATGTTCTGGACTCCCTATATTATGCCTATGGACTGCAGATTGGTCTTCTTTTTGGGCAGCCTTATAAGGCACATCATTCTGGTCAAACAACTTTTCTAAAGGGACTAGTCCTTTAGGTATGTGATTGCTGGGCAGCTGGACAATGCTATTTTTGCCAATTTTGTTTCTAAGCTGGGACTGGGGACTTTCTCCTAAGGCTTCATTTTCTTGATCAATTTGCATTTCAGAGAATTCATCAATGACTTGCAGAAACCTATTCACCTCATCATCATCTTCAAAAACTTTCCAATGCTGGACATTATCAGGCAAGGATGGTCTATATTTCATCTGAACTTCATAAACTAGTCTGGGAGGCATGGGAGGAATAAACATGCTAGCAAATACAACAAGGGAATCAGCAAGCTGATTTCTGACTCTAGGGATATATGAGATACAAAAATTATCAAAAGAATCTTTGAGTCTCCATACCTCATCTCTATATGCTTTCAGCCTTGGGTGCTTTGCCTGAAATGTTTTGTTCACTTGCTGAATGATAAGATCAACATCTCCAAACACCTTTATGCTTCTGACTTCTCTGTCTTTAGCTGCGTTAAGGCCCAATATCAGAGCCTCATACTCTGCTATATTGTTGGTGACTTGGAAAGCCAGCTTAAATGACAGATGTGTGCTTTCTTGTTCTGGGGATATCAGCACCACCCCTACTCCTGTAGTTTCCCTTGAACATGCTCCATCAAAGAACATTTCCCAAGCCTGACTTCCTTTCTCTCCCTCGGCCTGGACTATTGGTTTCTTGAGCTGCAATGAGGCCTTCTAGGATTCTTCAATTTGGAGGATACATGCTCCAAAATCGGTGTCCACAACATAAATGGGATGATTAGAAGGATTCTTCTCATCACTAATGATATAGGCTAGCTGTGCTTCTTTGTACAATCTCCTGCTTTCCCCTCCAAAAACTGGGACAGTGGCATAAGATAAATCATTTTGTAATGTCCCACCTAGTCTCTTAATCCACCCTCTAGATAGCAACATGCCAAACTTGGGAGGGACATCTGCTACCACAATGTCCATCATCATGCTCTTCATGGGCAGTTGAGTTAGGGTAACAATTAGGTCTTTGATTAATCCTAGGCATTTTACCTTTCTTGAATCAAATGAGAATAAGTCATGATATGGTCTAGTGATATCAAGGCCTAACTCTTCCATGACGGCTTTTGGCATCAAATTGTGGCTGGCCCCTGTATCTAGCAGGAAATTATGGAGGGTTTTGTCATGAATGGTCAGGGAGACATAGAATGATGGGGAGCTATAATCAGCTGGTTCAATTATTGGGCTAAGCACAACTGTAGGCTTATCATCTTGCAAATTGACGTAGTCCGTGGAGGTTTGTGAGGCTTTCAGCTCAAGAGCATCAAGGATAGGCTTTCTAAAAACTTCACTCTTTACAAGTTCTATCAGAGGCATAGATATTTTTAACTTCTGGACTTCTGATTCAAAGCTGAAAGGGGAGGGAGACTTATCAGGACCTCTTACCTCTTGAGCTGGTGCTTTGAGGATGACTGAATCAGCTGTTGGCTTCTTCTATCTGATATTCTATTGTTCTGTTGGGACAGCAGCCCTTTGGGCAGGATTCTCCTTGACATTGCTCGTTCCTGATCTCAGATTATATCTTTGCTATTCACTAGTCTACAGAACAGCCTCTTTGTCCCACTCTTGACTGGTTTGGTCTTGGAGTAATGATTCTTCATAGGCAGCCAATGTCAAGAAGGCCGCACTGCCTTTATCTTCCATGCAATGAATTTCATCCTCTTCTTCAAACTGCTCCTCTTCCATGACCATGTTCTGGAAAGGAGCCTTAACCTTTTGTTCTTCACCGGCTTCTTTACCCCTGTGAATGATCTGCAATTGATCATTTGCTCTTCTGAATGGATTTGGGTTTCTTGGAGCGAATGTGTTTGGAAGCCTTGCCTTTCCAGAGCCCTGCTCAACCTTCAGCTTAGATATCTCAGCAGCCAATGACTCTATCATTTTAGTCATTTTGTCTAATTTGGGTTTTGAAGATGAAGCAGAAGAAGAAGAAGCCTCACCTCTCTACCTCCTTCTATTAGCATGACTTTTGAGCTTTTCTGCAGCCATGATATTCGATTCCACCTCTAAGGCTGCATCTTGCATTTCAACTAGAGTGGCACATATTCTTTCTCTTAAAAGTAGGCAGAAATCAGAGTCAAAAGCATTGGCATAGGTGAGTTTGGCAGAGGTGGGGGTAGGCTTTACTTCAGCTAGTATCTTACTATACATACGGTTAAATCTTTTATTAAAGTCAGGCAATGATTCCCCATTCTCCCTCTTAACGCTTCCAAACTCTACATGGTAATAGAGCAGGTCTTTCTTATCTCCCCAGTGCTTCAAGAATACATCATCTAAGGCTTCAATGTCTGATATAGACCTAGGGGGCAATTCTCTGAACCACTTTCTAGCCTCTCCATCAAGGCTCTAGACAAACATTCTCATCCACACATCATCCTCGCTGATATCCAGGTTATCAGCATAACTATAAAAAGATTCAAGGTGTTCTTCAGTTGTTACCCCCCTCTGTACCAGTGAACTTAGGCATATATTTATGATATTCTCCTGCAGGCATGGCATTCAAAGGAACAGGTAAGACCAGGGGTCCATACCTAGCAGCTATGATTCTTTCCATCTTTGTGGGTGCTTGCTGGCCTGCCATGACTGGGGTAGGTGGAAGGATATTGGCAGTTTGAATGGTAGGGAGCAATGAAATAGATGACAGAAACAAAGGAGTATGAGGGAGTGTATGAGAGGCTTTCTTTGGACTGAGATCCAAAGGGGAACTAGATGAACAAGGAGCTTTATGAATCTCTGAAGGTATTTCTTCACTAACAATGCTAGGCTCTAAATCTTCAAACTGTATATCCTCAGCTATAATCTTCTCTTGCAGAGATACATAAGATTTCTTAGACTTACCTGATCCTGATGCTCCTTTCTGTGATGTTTTCCTTTGCTTAGCAATCTTCTCAGGGTCAGGCACTGGATCAGCTGGTGATTTCTAAGGATTTCTCCAGGTATGCCTCACAAACTGAGCCAGAACTGTAATGTGGAGTCGCCACTAGGTTGGTCCTCCAGTAGAGTCGCCAGATAGATGATTACAACCAGAAAAGTGTCTAGAATTTGTCTATCATCAAATCTAGAACTGTGTCGTTCTCCCAGGGAAGCTGAGCTTCAACCTCCTCTCCCCGGCAATGGCGCCAATTAATGTTATCACCCCAAGAAACTCTCCTAGGTTGTAGCTCAGAGATTCTCGGGAACATATAAATTCAACTTATTGTTGCAAATGGATGAATGGAAGGAATGATGCTTGTTCAAGCCAGATAACCACTTCTACTTAGCTTAACTCCAGACATGCGTGAACACCCCCAGACTACAAGGCTTTAGACCACCAATTACTCACAGTTTAAGGATTAGGTGAATATGGAGAATACTGACCACACCAGCAGATGCACAAGACCATGTGATGGCCGGCTGCAACCAGTAAATAAGTCTGCAAATCTAATTCCCTAATGCACAGACAGGATGACATCTCTCTGGCACTAGGTGAAAAGAAACTTGAATAACTCATTCACTAATACATACAAGACCCTAACACAGAGATAGGATGACAGCTTCTCTAATGTTAAACATCAAGAGCTTAGAAATACAGCATATCTGGCACAACTTGAAACAGAGGAAGAATGGAGAGTGAGCAATTAACATCAAAAGAAGCTTGTATTAGCTGAAAATGAAGACGAGACAGTGCAAGTATCAAAATAGTTACAGTCTCCAGAAGTTGAACCTTACATCAAAACAACAACCATCAACCCTGATTACATCTTGTTTCTGGGTATATATAGAGTTTCATTACAAAGGCACTTGGCCATTCTAAGTAGGGAGGGGTCATAATTGACCACCAACCGCATTTAACTGCTTGATGGAGTCTCTGGTGCATTTGCTTGCTTCAGTGGATAAATCTGATCTTTTCCTGCGCTCTGCTGTCCTCTCAGGTGGCTGAGGTGTCGTATGGGATGAAGTTCCATAACTGTTAAATGCATTCACCTGCTCGGGCTCTGTCCTTTTCCTCCTCGGCCATACTGTTGGTTAAATATGGTGGTTGAGGAGCGGCTGCAAACAGTAATGAAACTGATCACCTTCGTCCTTCGGGTGCACAGAATAATCAAGGGACGTGGACTGCATGGCGAACGGACGGGTTGGATGACGGAGGAAGATCAGCTGTAGGATCTAGAAAATGGACGGCTGGGATTTCTCGGTGGAGGGTATTGGGAGATATGGGAGTGGGGCGATCGTGGGCCATTGGATCTCAGGTGGACAAATCCAACGGTCATCGGACATCGAAGTTGCGCGGCGTTTATCGGGCGGGAATGGAGGTTTTGGCGATAGGCGGTATTGATCACACCGCCTCAAGGCATAAGGTGGTAAAAGGACAATGGTGTGCGATCTCCTTAGGGCATGACGTGTGGCAGCGGAAACCGCTCTCCATTGCGCGTTATCGTCCTAACGGTTCGAGGGCGCGGGGAGAGCGACTACCATTGGATCGGTCATGCGGCAATCAACGACTGCGATTAAAGGTGATGGTGGATTAATGAAGTGCAGGGTCATGTGAATACGGATTTACGGGGTTTAAGTTTTGTGCTCGGAGCTTGAGGAGACAAGGGTTCATGCCGGGTTTTAGAGGAAAACGGAGGTAGTGGAGGTGGGAGGGAGTAAACGGGATAAAGGATAAGAAGGCAGGTGACCACTGTAGGCTTTCTTCTGAGCATAATCCATCTATTCGAGCTTATCCTTGCCCTTCAAAACCATATTTATAGCAGAGCTAATAGTTCCAAAGTCAACTTCATTGTTATGAAGTGTTCCCAGGCTTGGGAGGGCGCAGTTCTCTCCAAAAATGGCTACTTGTTTATATGGATTGCACTTTTCACTGAGGGAGTCAACACAAGGATAGGTTACTTATCCTTAGGAAGTCCTGATGCACTGTGAGAGTGGTATACCTTAGAAAATTCTTTGTGCATAAGTATGGGAGGAAATATACATCAATGAGGCTCATGAATAAATTGTGCCCATCACCTAGTAAGAGGGTTAATTCCTTTAGAACTTGCACTGGTCTAAAGGACCAAGAAGATCTCTAAAAATGGCTAATTGTGGGACCAACATAGTAGGAGAAATAAATGCATCCTAACACGAAGCAAACATGGATAATACACATAAATTCCATAAATACAAGCCAATGGAATGCAGAGGACTCATGAATGTTAATCAAACCTTGAAATGGCAACCAAGCGACACCTATTTCTAAGTGCGACAGTTGAAACAACACATTACAACACTAAGAATAGAAGTTATGACAAGAGTAATGACTGTGACCAAAAGGTGTGCTAAGATGTAAGAATGTGTCTAGCACATATTCTAATGATATGTACGACCATGTAATGCATAAGGGTGCACCAAAACTATCTTTGGAGATATGAAAATGTGCAACACATGCAAGAGTGAAAACAACAAAAACAACACTTGCGATAGGTGGAAAACATGAAGACGACACTTGCACAATGCGAATGAACTTGAAAGTGACACATGTTAGAGCGAAGATAATATAAAAATGACACTTATTAAAGTGGAAACAAGCAAAAGAGACATTGTAAACATGAAAGCGACACTTGTGAAAGTGAACGTGCGCCAAAAATGACAGTTTGTAAAACTCACTGAATAAGTAATACAAATGTAATCAAAGTGAGAGAGATTGTTAGCGAAATTGCACACTGAATGTTGACATGAGGTAAAAATTGCACAAGAAATTTCTTGATGGATGGTGTTATGCTTGTTTGATCTTGCGTAAAGGAAGTGCGCTCATGAGTTCAACCAGAACTATACATGTGTGAGCAAGTGACTTTACAACTAAAAACTAGAAAGAAGACTTGAAACCTTTAGAAAACATCAATTGACCATGGAGTAACCTTAGGGTGACAGACCATAAGATCCTCAGTAGGCTCCAAAATTCAAGTGTGTGCAAAATTTTGGAGGGTATTGATCACAACGTCAATAATAACCTATCCCATAAACCCCCCTCAAAACTCATTCATGACATCAACACAATTCTCTCTTCAAGGATCAACATGTGGCCACTCATCACACCCCTAGTGGGAGATGGTCAATAAGACCCTCCCACCACCCGCTCACGCTCCTGATAATCACCACCTTTTCTAATTATCTACTCATTTCATGAAAATGGGATAAATTTGGGAATTTTTATCATGGCATGAAGATTCAAATAACATCAAGTTCATTTCTTTGGTTCAACTGCAAATCCATTTAGTTCATTCCATTTTTAGCTAGGGATCACCTTACCTGCCTTTCATCTTCTCTCCTCTAATGGGGAATGAACTCCATCAATGTTAGCAGTCTCATGACCTCTTAGTTCTAGGTGGGGCTTCCATTTCCCTCTTATTCGACTCTCCTCTCTTACTTCTTTTGACATCATTCTAACTCGATATTTGCTTTCTGTAGTGCTCCATAGGCTTCATGTGTTTTTGGATTCCTATGATTTAGGGGCCTATAGGGAGGTGTGAATTGTTTGCAATCTAATGTATCTTTATTCATTGGATCTCGAGGAAGGAACAAAACCCAAGGTGGAAAGAATGAGACTCTTATTTGAAATCCATCTTCAATAATTAAACGATAAGGGGACCCACTCCACCACTTACACAAGGATTATACTAAGCTCAAAAGGACCAGACAAGTGTTCGAAAGCCATGAAGCTAGGATAAACAACCTGGAAAACTAATTTCAGGACTGCAAAATTGAATGCTAATGAAAACCATTCTCACCCCAACATTCAAAACTCATGACAAACTAAGTTGTCCTGAGTTCCCTAGTCCAAAAAAATCATTACATATATGGAGAAATAAATACAATAAATCCAAGTCTGTATAGTCCACAATTCAATCCAGACCTTTGTTCTTTCTACTTTAAGGACACATCCTCTCAATCTTATTAATCCACACTTGGAGAAATCTCTCAAGGATGCAAACAACCAACAAATGAAAACTCAAGCATCACCATATCAATGTTTTGTGGATGAATTGGCCATTGAAATAGAAGAGAACAAGGTCCTAATCGTTGACTCTCTTCCTCCTTTTGAATTTTGAATGTACTATGAAGTATGCCTTTTTTAGGATTTTTTGGCAAAATCTATGTTTCTAGACTCTTTAGAATTTTGATGTACTAGAAATTCACTATTCTAACTTTACTATGTAATTATTCAAAAAGGAACTCTCAAATCTCATATAAGTGGGAATCCCTTTTCTTATATATAGATTTTATTTATTTATTTATTTTGTTGCTGTAGAAATAAATCATAATTTTCATTAAGAAAATGAACAATTACAATCTGTTGATGCACTGGGTGCATTCTGATAGTACTGGCATATGCCCATCTGATAAAAAACTGGCAATAACTTGCCCAAAAACATAAACTTGTCCACTGTGAACATCATGTATAATTTAAGACATCATAAAATAGTTCAGCTTGTGTGAGCTGATCTAACTATATCTATTTCCAATAATACATAAAGCATAATTGGATATAACATAAAAACCCTACAAAACATATCCATCAGTGATATATACCTGAAAACATTGTGTTACTGTTGTTGTAGGATGCCTTCATTAAAAGGCCTGTGATAATAAATATGCAATGTGCCCTCTAACTATTCAAAATTCCTCTAAGATCCCAGAGGTTGTGAAGTGTGTTCCTTAGAGAGTTTTTTACCTCAGTGTTCCACTCCCTGTAAATGTGGCAACACGAAATATAGTCAAAGGTGTGCTTGACACAAAGAACCTCCTCAACAATGGGTTAAAGTGTGTGTTTGTGGCATCTCCAAACCTCATTAAACCAATTCACAACAATCATGGAGTCCCCAAAGATCTGAATAGCCTTGCTCCCCTTTTTTTGAAGCAAATGGCAGGAGATATTTCATTGCTATAAGCTTAACATAGTTATTAGTTCCCCTTCCTAGCCCATATTTGCATGAATGGGAAGCATTCAAGAATAGTATAACTCCACCTCCACATGAATCATTTTTAAGGGAAGCTCCATTGAAATAGGCCCATAGAATTGAAGGGTCAATTTCTTCTGCAACTATATTCTGGGGAGATTTGAAAGATATTGATGATGGTAGAAGGGAATAAATGGCCATCACCTGAGCTGCAACCTTTTCAGGGGCTGACATTTGTTCCTGGAGGATGACCTTGTTCCTGGCCTGTGACAACACCCAACTAATGAGAGGGGCGATGTTCTTGAGTTTATTTTCACTAACCCAATCCCCCCAATTATGCCATGCTTCTTGGAAAGACTCCCCTTGCCATTGCATTCCAACGCCAATGGTGGATTTGAAAACAACCCATACCTGCAAGGAGAAAGGGAAAGATATGAACAAATGTGCCACTGATTCTTCAGTAATTTTGCATAATGAACACCAACCTGTACCTTCCTTTCTTCTTTTCTTGCATATTATCCCATGTTGAAATTTTGTTTTCTAACAAGCACTAGATGAATAACCTTATCTTTGCAGGATAGGAAAGTTTCCATGTTTTCTTCCACCACCATTCTCGGGATGTTGGCAAGATGGAACAAATCAAATGTTGATATCTTGTCTTAAGAGTATATTCCCTAAAAGGAGAATGGATCCAACAGAGAGTATCCTCAAGGTCTTGCAGTTTGACATGTGAGATACTCAAAGCATTGGTATAATTTTTCGATTACTCCACAAAAACTTTGGGCAGATCTAGTTGTGCTACTGTAACACCCTCCTCTCACATCTACCCAAGTAACTAGCCAACTGGGGTAAACATGAGACAAGAGGCTACTATGAATCAATTCAACCTCTTATGTGACCTTAAGGAAGTGGAATTGATAGAAAAATTACACACAGTCATCCAACATTAGCTTCAGGACCCACAGAAACCAATCCAACACTTCAAACAACTTTCCCTTGGGTCCTACTGAAGTTTTGACCATCTTAGGCCTTAGTCACTCTCATGTTATAGGCATGACAATGTCCAGAAACCCAAAGTCACTCTCACAGGCTTATGTGCCAATGTCCACGGACCTAATTTTCCAGTTTTGTGCCAACAACCCCGAGATTTAAGCCACTTTTTTAGGCCCATAGCCCAGGTCACTGCCCAGAATGGAGTGATAGCTTAAAATCAGTAAAAGAATAGGAAAACAATGATGCCAAAGCAATAAGTTGAACAAGACCTTAACCAGACCCCTACTAGCCATGACAGACATTTCGTCAAACATATCATCAACATGTAACCTACAGGTGTAAACAACATAATTAAGTGTAGGGATCTCATACTTATCTGAGAATCACTATGAAACATTGCTCCCTCATTTCATTTGCTGCATTATAATCTATTAGGCCATTGATACATGATCCATTCACTTACAAGTAAGAACATGCTGAGAGCCATACATAGTTGTTGTCATAAAACCTACATATAACCAACATAATAGGGACAAAAATATCATAAACATATTAGTTATAAAATCCACATATACATCAGTACATTTACACATGAAAATCAAGAGAATGAATTTCCCATTAATGAATGTAATAAACCAATCGGATATGGGACCACTATGTTCCACCTGACCATAGATTGGCTGAGCCAAGTCTCTCTTCAGCCAATCACCCCCGTGCCATATTCCAAGCATGAATGTGGAACTCATAGAACACACCAAAAAACACCAACAAGCATGGATGCCACCGGAGTTCTCCGCCAACACCGTGAGGAATTTGAGTGCCTCCTAGTCTCTCAGGATTTACTGTAATCCACAGTTTGATCCATGGATCACTAGGCCCTACACTGAGACACACTATCCAGTCTTTACTGTACATCCCATCCCGGGACTACTAGGCCTAATGGAGAGAAATATGCCTCTTGTCTTTACCATATATCCCGCCATTCACCGATAAGGATTCCTAGGCCCACCGAGGCACACAATCTGGCTTTACCGCAACCCACAATCTGGTTCAGGGGTTACTGGGCTAGTGGCTTTACCATGATCCACAGTCTGGTTCAGGGACCACTAGGCCATGTGATTGTCAGTTTGAAGATCCAACCCATTGAACTTTGAATCCATTCGACCATCCCACATTAATCAAATATGAGAAACCCATATCATCAAAGCTATCAGGAAATGGCAAGGCTAGGCTGAAGAACATTGTCACACCTAGAAAAACCCATGCCATGATATAAAAGAACCACATGCAATACCATGCATACTAAATCTAGCAAGGAAAATACACAAGCAAGTTGATACCTGTAATGAAGCCTATTGTAGCTATTTGATCCTACCTTTCCCTGCTTAATATTTGCTTCCTCTTGCCTTCTATTGCCTTTCTTGCTCCAATGCCATAGTGCTTCAAGAAAAATCTAAGTGTCCAAGAATGAAAGAGAGAGAGAGAATAATGAAAGAGCTCCAAAACTCAACCGACAAAAAGGTTACCAATTGATCCTCATAAGCCTTTTTATGAATAAGGCCTATATTTTCTTCATTTTCCATTATTTTCCTCCTCATATGCAACCTGTGACCTTTAACCACCTTTTTCTCCTAATTTCCATTATTTTCATAAATAATTGTGCCAAAAATGCCATTTTTCATTTCCAAAGCCTTAACCATTGCCTTTTCCAATTTCCTTAGCCATAAACAACCAAATGAACACCCCCTAGGATGCCTTACCTAACATTCATCTTGGAATAATTGTCCCATCAACCGTGGTTATTGTTTCTAAATTTTATTACATGGAATTTTCACTAGGGTTGTTACAGAACCCTCCCCCTTGGGGGACACCGTCCTTGGTGTTCAATCACACATATACCTCAACAACCCGCTGAAAGAAGACATACTGCTCATGGAGCTTTATAACATAGCTTGATGCAGTATTTACAATGAAGGACCTGCTCAAAAGCAAAACATCATGACAACATACCGCATACTGGAGCTTTATAACATAGCTCATTACGGTATTTACAATGATCATCCTACTGAGTGCCAACCCACATGACATCATAACATCATGATAACATAACCACATGATAGCATAGTAACATGAAAACATAATCATAATGACATGACACCCATACCACTTAGTGGAGCTTTATAACATAGCTCATGGCGGTATTTACATCCATATACATATGTACATATAGCAATATCACCAAAATATATACCAAAAACATGTACCAAAACATATACCAGAACATCATATCAAAACATATACCAAAACACCATATCAAAGCATATACCAAAACACCATATCAAAGCATATACCAAAACACCATATCAAAGATGCTTTGCCTCAACCAACAAACAAGGAAGGATACATAGCTCGCATCTTATCTGTCATCTCCCATGTAGCTTCAATGTGCGAAAAGTGCTTTCATTGCACTTTAACTTGCTCAATTGCTTGGTTTTAGAGCATGAGCACCTTTTTCTGTAATATACACCAAGGCTACGGTTGGAATTCTCCATCTGGTTCCACCTGCAATACAGACTAGTCAATCACATGATCAACATCTTTAACATACTTCTTAAGCAAAGATACATGGAAAAAATCATAGACTTTCATTGTCGGAGGCAGCAAGTCGATAGGATACTGGTCCAATCCTCTCAAAGATACTGAAGGGTTAACAAAACCGTGGTGCCAACATGGCACAAGATCCAATCCATAAGGAGCTCTACTTCGATTTCATGCTCAAGTACACCTATTCCCTGACCTGGAGATCCTTGAACAACCTGTTCTATCTGCATAACTCTTCTTCCAATCTTGTGTTGCCTTTATATTCTTCTTGATCACTTGCATTTCCTGTTCCATGTCTGCCAACATATCTAGTCCAATCAATACCCTGCTAATTGGATCACTCCAACTGATAGGAGTGTTACAACTCCACCCATACAATGCCTCAAAAGGACTCATCCTTAATGACTCCTGATAACCGTTATTGTATGTGAACTCTACCAAAGGAATATATTCTTTCCACTTTCATTGTTGATGCATCACATACATCCTCAACATGTCCTCCAATATCCTATTGACCCTCTCTGTCTGTCCATCCGCCTGCAGATGATAAGTTGTACTGAAGGCCAACTTTGTGCCCAAACATGCAAATAACTCATTCCAAAACTTGGAAGTGAACTTCACATCCCTGTTTGACACAATCTTCTTTTGAACACCATGCAACTGACCACATCTACGATGAATACTTATGCTACATCGCTAGTTGAGAATGTAGACTTCACTGGAATGAAATGTGAAACCTTTGTCAACCTGTCCATGATAACCATGATGGAATCATGTTGTCTCATTGTCTTTGGCAACCCTGTGATGAAATCCATGGAAATAACCTCCCATTTCCATTTAGGAATCATGATCAGTTGTAACAATCCACCTAGATGTTTACACTATGCTTTCACTAGTTGACAAGCGAAACACCTCGCCACAAACTCTGCTACATCCCTCTTCAAATTCGGCCAATAGTAAAATCTCTTCACTAATGTCAGTGTCTTCTGATAACCTGGGTGACCCGAATATGGTTTTGCATGAAACTCCCTCAAGATCACCTTCTTGAGCTCACTGTTATCCAATACATATACCCTGTCTCGGAACCTAAACAATCCATCTGTTGTAAGACAATAATCCATACCCTGTGCACCTGCACCTATGCCTTTACATGTACTTCCATCGGTACTCATACCACTACTTGTACTTGTACATGCATCTGTACCTGTACATGTACTATCACATGTACCTGTACCAACACCTTGCTGCAGCCTGTGCACAATATCCATATACTTGACATCTTGTTGACCTGCCTGCAAGATCTTATCTTGTAGATCTATCCCATAGGAGCTCATAGTTGCGAAGTGATTTACCTGTACCCATCTGCTGAGAGCATCTGCCACCCTGTTCTCTTTACCTTTGATGTACCTAATCTCGAAATCAAACTCGCTGATCGTGGCCAACCATCTAGCCTGCCTGGCATTCAGATTCAGCTGGTCAAACAAATATCTCAACCTAATATGATCACTCATAAGTACAAACCTCTTGCCAAGAAGATAGTGTGTCCACATATTCAATGCATGTATGACCACTGCTAATTCAAAATCATGTGTCAGGTAGTTCTGATTGTGCTCATTTAGTTTCCGGGACTCATAGCATACCACCTGTCCATCCTACATAAGGACTCCACCAAGCCCTCTCTTGCAAGCATCTGTGCATACCACAAACTCTTTGTTCAGATATGCAATCTGTAGCACCAGTGCATGTGTCAACAACTTCTTGAGTTGCTCAAAACTAGCCTCACACTCCTCTGTCCATTCAAACTTCTTACCTTTCCTTTTCAATGATGTGATAGGATAAGCAATCTACGAGAAGTTCCTGATGAACCTCTTGTAATAGCCTACCAGACCCATGAAAGATCTCACGTCATCCACACTCTTAGGAGCTACCCACTCCATGATGGCCCTTATCTTCTCTGGAATCTACTGCAATGCCTTCCTTGGAGACAACATGTCCCAAGTAGTGTACCTTACTCTGAAATAAACTACACTTGCTGAGCTTAGCATACAAATGATGCTCCCTCAACAACCTCAACACTGTCGCTAAATGCTCAAATTTCTCTTCCTCATTTTTAGAATATACCAGTATATCATCAATGAACACAATAAAAAACTTATCCAAATATGGAAGCAACACACTATTCATCAAACATATAAATGTAGCTGGAGCAATAGTCAAGCCAAACTGAACAACAAAAAACTCATAATGCCCATACTTGGTCTGGAACATAGTCTTGTAAATGTCCTCATCTTTGATGCATACCTAACGGTATCTGGACCTCAGATCAATCTTTGAGAACATTGCTGCTCCCTTCAGCTGATTGAACAAGTCATCAATCCTCGGCAAGGGTACATGTTCTTGATGGTCACTTTGTTCAACTGTCTATAATCGATGCATAGTCCGAAAGTACCATCTTTCTTTTTCACGAACAAGCCTCGTACGCCCCAAGGTGATACACTTGGCCTAATGTATCCCTTGTACAACATTTCTTAACTCAACGAAATTAGGTGGGCTCATCCTGTAAGGTGCTTTTGATGCTGGAGCTTCCCCTGGCACTAACTCAATAGAAAAGTCTACCTCCCTATGAGTTGGAAACTTTGTAATGTCCTCAGGAAATACGTCCTGAAATTGCTGCAAAACTAGGTACCTGCTCAACACATCTACATCCTCAACCTCCTTACCCTTATCACTAGAAATTTGTACTGCAAATAACATACACCCTTTCCTATGACTACACTTTGCTTGCACAGCTGCCACCATTCTGAATGATGTGGCTTTATTCTTACCCTGCAAGACTCTTGGTTCCCCTTTGTCACCAACACACTCAATAGCTTTATCATAGCAATCTACCTTGGTTCTATGAATATACAACCAATCCATGCCCAACAACATATTGCACGATCCCAACAGTAATACATTTAGATGTGTTGCAGTAGGCATACCATTCAAATCAAATGCACAAGATCTTACCCAATGATGCACTCACTTCTTTGTACATGTAACCAATTGCACTAACCAAGACTCTGCATGCAATTCTTTACTCGAACCACACTTATCCACCAAGTCAGGACTAACATAGCTATAATTAGATCCAGGGTCAATCAAAATAGAAATAAATTGATCACAGAGCTTACGTCCATCTCAATGATAGATTCTTGGTGTTCTGCCTGTCTATTGTCCACTTCTACATAAATATGAGGAATACTCTAGCCAACATCTCCAACAGTCTGTGCCTCTTGTGCATTGTATATCTTAGGCCTACCACCCTAATGTTGCTGATAATCTCTCCTAAGGTGTTCCTCACCACATGTTCAACACTCCAACTAATCAGTTCCCTCACCTTTATGCTACTGTAGTTGTGACCCATGTCCCTATATAGCTGCATTAAACTTTTTTTGCAATGCCATATTTTATTTCCCATTTGCATTCTGAGGCCTTTTTCTCTAAAGCTTCCATTTACCTCTACCTTTTTCCTTCCCTTTCCATCCTTGCTGAGATTCATTCTTGCACTTTGACTGTTCATAGCAATGCTTCAATTTCCCAATGATTTCCTCAAGTGACTGAGGCTCATCATACTCAATCCGATCTCTAAATGCTAATGGAAAGCCACTGACAAATCTTTGAACTTTAGCCTTCTCATCAGTAAGATACGGTACATACCCCAATAACTCCAAAAACTTGGTTGTGTACTCTTCATCCGTCATTGATCCCAACTTTAGCTCATACAATTCTTTGGCCTTACTGTTGTAGTACCTCTCTGACAAGTACTTCTTCCTGAAAATCCTCTTGAACTCTCGCCAAATCAACTCATCTGTCTTGATGTCTCTGACCCACTTAACATCTTCCCACTAGATGTCTATTTTACCTTTCAAACTAAAGATAGCTATTTTGGCCTTCATGTTATCTGTGTACTCATGCAACTCAATGAATTTGTTCATCCCAAGTATCCAAGCCTCTGCATCTTCTAACTTCTTCACATCTCCATCAAAATTAGGTGGTTTTTCTTTCTTGAATTCATTTTGCAAGTATCCTCTATCATTCCTCTTGTAAGTATGATAACGATGACGATCATGATGTCTATTGGAACTAGAACTAGAATAATACCTATACTCATCGCCCCTCCTATCTGGAGTGTCCAACAACCTCCCATATCTCATTGCGTCAGATCTATCCAACCAGTGTCGACCATGAGACCTACTGCCATATGGCCCATTAGTTCTCTCCTCATGTCCATGGTTGATCCGAAGCAGCCCTTGTCGCTGCAAGCCTGACAAACTCTGAAGAAGTATTTCATTAACCTCTACTTGATTCTCTTGTGCCTATATGATTCAGTCATTATCTTCCTTACAACTCCTTATATCTTCCTTTAAGCTTCTCAATGTATCTGCCAAATCAAAAGTGTGCCTTGCACCACGCTGCTCATCTGATGCATATGGAGATTCTATGTAGTCTCCCACCTTGCTAGCCATTTGATCTTTTTCCTGCAATGAATAATATGTTAGATAGAACAACTCACAATAAATAAACGTACCTTAGCATTATTCGGGGAGGATACCTCATCTGCTAGATCAACAAATCAATGTGATACATGTATAACATAAACATAACAACACATATACATACAAAAATAAATGTATCAACACATAAACATCGTTCTAGTAAGGGTCCAGTAATCAATGCAAGGCCATATCAACAATGCATGATATGACCTCATGCATGAAAACAACCATTACTCCATTGTACACATTGCCACATGCAACCATCAACATGCATAAGCAATGCCAAATCAACTACACATACGCATAAACACATGTAGTCGAGCATAAGAGATCAATTATTGTAATCAACCTACAAGACTAATACATGTAATCAAACCTACAAGAATGTAGCCTAACATACAAGGATGTAAGTAGGTGACATAAAATCAACATGTAAGCAACATATAACAATATGTAACTAGTCATATACTCATGACAAATGCATTCCACAAAATCAACATCAAATTCAAAATGGCAACCTTACTACAACCATAATCAATCATCTAGCAAATGCAACAAGCACATGGAATGCAAGTGTAAAAGACACACATGAAATTGACATGGATGCATGACCAACACACATCGCCCATCTAGTTTGAGGGGTGAACCATGCTCTAATACCACTTTGTAACACCCTCCTCCCACATCTACCTAAGTAAATAGCTAACCAGGGTGAACATGTGACGAGAGGCTACTATGATTGGATTCGACCTCCTATGTAACCTTAAGGAGGTGTAATCGATGGAAACATCACACACAACCATCCAACATCAAGTTCAGGACCCATAGAAACCAATCCAACACTTCAAACAGGATGCCCTTAGGTCCTACTGAAGTTTTGACCATCTTAGGCCTCAGTCACTCTCATGCTATAGGCATGACAATGTCCAGAAACCCAAAGTTTCTCTCATAGGCTTATGTGCCAGCATCCAGGGACCCAATTTTCTATTTCTGTGCCAACGATCCTAGGATTTAAGCCACTTTTTCAGGCCTAGAGCCCAGGTCACTGCCCAAAATGGAGTGATAGCTTAAGATCAATAAAAGAACAAGGAAACAATGATGCCAAAGAAATAAGTTGAACAAGATCTTAACCATACCCCTACTAGCCATTATAGGCATTTCATCAAACATATCATCAATATGTAACCTACAGGTGTAAACTTCAAAATTAAGTGTAGGGATCTCATACTTATATGAGAATCTCTATGGACCATTGTTCCCTCATGTCATTTGTTGCATTATCATCTATTAGGCCATAGATACATTATCCATTAATTTACAACGAAAAACATGTTGAGATCCATGCATAACTGTTGCCATAAAACATACATATAACCAGCATAATAGGGACAAAAATATCATAAACATATCAGCCATAAAATCCACATATACATCAGTACATTTACACATGAAAATCAAGGGAATGAATTTCTCATTAATGAATGCAATAAACCAACCAGAGATGGGACTACCATGTTCCACCTGACCATAGATTAGCTGAGCCAAGTCTCTCTTCAGCCAATCACCCCCGTGCCATATTCCAAGCATGAATGTGGGACTCATAGAACACACCAAAAAACACCAACAAGCATGGATGCCACCAGAGTTCTCTGCCTACACCGTGAGGAATTTGAGTGCCTCCTAGTCTCTCAGGCTTTACCGTAATCCACAATCCGATCCAGGGATCACTAGGCCCTACACTGAGACACACTCTCCAGGCTTTACCGTACATCCCATCCCGGGACTACTAGGCCCAATAGAGAGAAATCCACCTCTTGGATTTACTGTATATCCCGCCATTCACCAATAAGGATTCCTAGGCCCACCGAGGCACACAATTTGGCTTTACCACAACCCACAGTTCGGTTCAGGGGTTACTAGGCTAGTGGATTTACCGTGATCCACAATCTAGTTTAGGGACCATTAGGCCATGTGTTTGTCAGTTCGGAGATCCACCCCACTCAGCTTCGAATCCATCTGGTCATCCCACATTAATTGAATATGAGAAACCCATCTCATCAAAGCTATCAGGAAATGGAAAGGCTAGGCTGAAGAACATTGTCACACCTAGAAAAACCCATGCCATGATAGAAAAGAACCACATGCAATACCATGCATGCCAAATCTAGCAAGGAAAATACACATGCAAGTCGATACCTGCAATGAAGCCTGTTGTAGCTGCTTGATCCTACCTTTCCCTTCTTGATCTTTGCTTCCTCTTGTCGCCTTTTCCTTTCTTGCTCCAATGCCAAAGTACTCTAAGAAAACTCTAAGTGTACAATAATGTGTGTGTGTGTGAGAGAGAGAGAGAGAGAGAGAGTAATGAGAGAGCTCCAAAACTCGACTGAAAAAGGGTTACCAACTGATCCTTGGAAGCCTTTTTATGAGTGAGGCCTTTATTTTCTTCATTTTCCATTATTTTCCTCCTCACATGCAACCTGTTACCTTTCACCTCCTTTTTCTCCTAATTTCCATTATTTTCATAAATAATTGTGCCAAAAATGCCATTTAACCTTTCCAAAGACTTAGCCATTACTTTTTCCAATTTCCTTAGCCATAAACCACCAAATGAACACCCCTTAGGATGTCTTGCGCAACATTCAACTTGGAATAAGGGTCCCATCAACTGTGGTTATTGTTTTTAACTTTTATTATATGGAATTTTCACCAGGGCTGTTACAGCTACATTGACCCAAACTTGAGCCCATATAGTTGATCTCAAATTATCCGCCACCTAGTTTAAGGTATCCCTTCCTTGGATGTTTAAGTGATTATTCATTTCACATGGGAGACAATAATGTTGCTTACATCCAACCCAGGGGTCCTTTCATATCCTTAACTTTTCTTCATTTCCACCTTCCAAGCAAGACCCTCTTTGATCACAGAAAAGGAGGATAAAACAACTTTCCATATGACTGATATGTTGGGTTTTTTCTTATTAGGAGATCTAATCTAATCTTCCACGGAGCTAGGATATATATATATTTCCTGTATACCATAATAGTCCATAAGTTGTGTGTTGACAGAAGCCTTCATCCCACTTTGGCTGCCAGAGCTTTTGCAAAGAGGGGGATGCTCTTTAATCCAAAACACCCCCAAGCCTTTGGGACCACTATAATTTTCTCCCATTTCACCCACCAGAGTGTTGGTTCTTCTTTAGAGACATCCCATAAAAACCTAGAACACATATTTTGAACTGAATTGAGGACCCCCTTTGGATTCCAAGATAAAGACATCTAATACACTGGGATTGCTTCCAAAACTGAATTTACAAGAACTAATTTGCCTACTCTAGACAACCATCTGAAACTCCAAACCTTTTGTCTTTTTGTTTTTGTTTTTTTTCTTTTTCTTTTTTCCATTTTCGCTAAATGCCACTGCCAGTCAACTTTCCTGCAGTCATTCAATTTTAGAAAGAAACCATATATTTTAGGCCTTCTTCTAAGTCCTTTATCTGGTATGGGAACACTTCTTGCATATACCTAGAGTCATCAATAGACAAGTCAATTGGCAAAAGAGTTTATTTCCTAATGTTAACCAACATCCCTGTAGCTTTCTGGAAAATACCCAAAGCTATTTTTATTGCTGGAGCCATTATTGAACATCAAAATGTCATATATAAACAATAAATGGGTAATTTCTAGGTCTTCCACCACTACAAAAATTCTCAAGTCCCCCTTCTTCTTGCCTCTGATATAATCCTGCTTAGTCCTTCAGCTTCCAGGAGGAATAATAAAGTGGGACAACCTTGGTGTAGACCCCTTTATGCATGAAAAAAACCAATGTTGAACCATTGATCAGGACAATGAAAGAAATTGTGGTAATACAACTCATGACCCAAATTATAAAGGGGACTTCAAACCCTAGGTGAGGGAGAACCAGTCTTAGGAATAACCAGTTGACTCTATCATATGATTTTGAGAGATCTATTTTAATTACCAGGCCCTTTAGTCTTCTAGTTTTTATACTATGTAGACCTTCTTGTGCAACATTGATTGCTTCATGGATTTTTCGGCCTTCAACGAAGGCAAATTGTTCCCTTGATACATTTTTGGACAATATAGGCTTGATCATGTTTGCAATAATTTTAGCAATCACCTTGTATATGCAATTGCAGAGGGATATGGGCCTGAAATCCTCATATGATTGTGGGTCATCAACTTTAGGGATAAGGCGTATGAATATATCGTTACAACTTTTATATTCATATAAGTATTTTTAAATTTCATATTAAAAAATAATTATATATCTATATATATATATATATATATATATATATATATATATATATATATATATATATATATATATATATATATATATATATATATATATATATATATATATATATATATATATATATATATTTTAAAGCAATAAGACATACAATTCATTGTTCTTATAGAACACAAAAAGCCATAGCTTGGAGAGTGATGGATATATAGAGAGAGATCGTGCACCACCAAATCACAGAGTTGTAGAGAATCATGGTCTTACAATGTTGGCTTACTGGCATAAATCCCCTCTCGTAAGAAATGATGGAATATACAATTTCTTCCACATTCAGCCACACCCGATCATAGGAATAGGCCAAGAAATCATTCTTGAATGTGTATTTGTTGGTGGGATGTTGTAGTTATGTAGTTTCACACAGATACAAGGACAAGATTGTGATGAGCGAAGCTGAATGTTGTTGAGGAACCAAGTGTAGATTAGATTGGTTGCTTTATCATCATGACAATTACTTGTGAATGTTATCTGCCTTTTATTACTTATTATGTTCTCTTCATTAAGAAATTATACAAATTTTCAAAACAAAAGGATCACAAGGAGACAAGAGACACCATAAATTGGGCTCCAAGCCAGTGCAAAACCCCGTAAGGGAGAAAACCGAACAACAATCCTCCTGTTATAGAATTAGATCAAAATGAGATATTAGAGACTGGGACCAAAATTCTGACCAAAATGCCAAGTCAAACCCTCCTCTGAGTCACCTCCAATGTAAAAGTCAACTATGGTCAAATTGTCCCAAATTTGGTCAACCCCTAAAATTTTGGGCTTGCAGTAGCACATAAAAATTCATCCTTCAAGTCTGAAATTTGGTCAAGGAAAGTTCTCTTCTTTGACTTCAATTCTCTCTCCTTTTACTTCTGCTCTTTGTCCTCCTTCGCATAATTCAGATGTACTTCTTATGTGTGAATGAATGGTCTTTGTTGGTACCATTTCATTACCATCCTTTTCTTATAGAAACACCATCATTTGTCTATCTTTTTCTTCCATAAACCCTCATATCCATTGAAATTGATTAATCAATAGCATTATAGTTGTTAGTTTACATTAAAATTAATTTGTGAATTTTTATGTTAGAAATTAGGAATTTTCAACAAAAAGATTACAGGATGTCATAACTTCCTGTAAATGGTTTATGATGTGACACGTGGCATGACAGGCAAGTCAAAGCAATGGATAGGAACATGATCTGTAATGTACATGCATGGTGAAAAATCGATTCAACAACAAATCTAACGCTCCTGGATATGCGTTCAATGTTGGTCAAACCCAGCCCTTTTGGTCACAAAGGCAGCAAAAAGCCATGGTTTCCCAAACTGATTTTGTTTTGCTTTTGGAAATCGGTTTAGATTAGAAAGGATAAAAATCACTCTTTTGTAAAAGCAGAAACATCTGCTTAATGTATGTACATTCGATTTAGATAGGAGACAGGCAGATAAAGACTGCGTATTGTATTGTTTCAAAAAAAAACGATTATTATCTCTGTGTATTATTCCACAACGCTCTTGTATGTGATTTCAATCTTCAAAACTTAATTACAATCACCGTTTACTCCAACAGTGTTTATGCGTTAATATTCTCATCGCTTGAAGTTTCTTCAGTGTGCCAGTGAAACGTCGACGGGCCCTGCGTGGAATTGGTATACTGTTAATTTCATTTCCCTAGCGTTTTGAATTTGAATAGTGTGCATAGTGTTTAATGTTATTTTCATGTTTGTGAGTTTATCGATTTGATTAGAAATTCTTGCAAATGATATTTATGGTGATAGCTTAAAGATCTGATTGTTAGATTGAACAATATCTTGTAAAAGATTTGATCGATCATTAGATTTTAAGGCATCTCCGTACACTCTGTTTCCATGCATTTAAAATTCAGTGTGCTTTTGATTTTCATGAATGCTTAGTGTGTTAGCTAGAAAGATCTTTTGTGCATAACATCCTTGTAAGGGGGTTGAAAGCTCAGTCTAGCAATACGTTGTATCTTTAGGACAATTAGATCAACTAGATGATAAACTAGATGATCTGAGTGCTAAAGTGTGAGAGGAAACATATTTTAACCTCCTGTAAAGGAGCGTTGTAACCTGTCACAGTAAATACTTAGTTAGGTAGCCGAGATCCTTTTAGGTCTATAGACTTTAGACGCATGCCTCTAAGTTTACCTACCTTGGTTGATAATAAATCTAGTCTAATCTAGCACCCTAGATTGGCCACTACATTTTGGCACCGTTGCCGGGGAGGCGCAGCTAGAGGATTTCTAAAAAAAAAAAAACAAAAAAAAACAAAAACAAGCAAAAACATAGATTTAATTTTAATTCATCATTTTAGAAGTCATGTTTACTTATGCCTAGATCTAGAGATAATAAAGGTAGATTCATAAAAACCCCCCATCCAAAAACTAACCTACCATCAGGAGCAGACCCTTTAGGAAAAGTTGAACACACAACATCAGCTGAGGAAGTCACCATACAAAAATTAGAGGATAAACAGAAATCAGGGCAAAGACTCACACTCATCGAGAGGCAAATTCTATTAGCACACAAATCACAGAAGAAACATTTCCTTGAATCCTCTATAAAAGGAGAAAGTAGCACAGTAACTCAACAATCTTTCCTTGAACTTCTCTTTCAAACAAGTGATACTGAACAAGAAATTAAATCAACATAGGAACCTATCAAAATGGCTGAAGAAGAACATGGATCAGAAAGAGGACCACCAAATCAAGGTCAAGAGGAAGAGTCAACCTTTAAATTTCCTATCCAAGAACCAGAAGAGGATGACGAAATAAAAATGAAAAACATACCTCCATCTGTGCTACCAAAATTTTATGGCATGGCTTCAGAAGACCAGATTCATTCTTGTTTGAGTTTGACATTGTATGTCGAACATATGGCTACACAGATGATGCCCATAGGCTTAGACTCTTCCCAGCAACATTAAAAGCATCAACATTAAGATGGTTCATGGGGCTTGGTGAACATGCGATAACTGATTGGAATGGCATGAGAAGAATATTCCTAAAGAAATACCAACCTTATTGTAGATCGAAAGATTCCAAAGATGATATCTTTAGGATGAATCAACAAGAGGATGAAAATTTAGAGTACTTAGAGCGGTTTGTTTACAATTTACAAAAATCAAAACACAGAACCATGCCTCTTGATCTGATTCGAACAATATTTTTGAAGGGCATTCGAGAGGAATACTTAGATGATCTTAATTTGATGGGAAAAGGTGATATTTCCACTTTACCTTTTGAAGAAATTGCTGAGTTATGTGAAAAGTATTTTAGGAGCAAAGCCAAAATTGGAAAAAGAACCATCTCATCCAAAGCCATAAAATCTGCTTCAGCAAGTGTCACAAGAGTTGAAATAGGAAACCTATTAGAGGAATTCAAAACTGATCCAGGTGGATGTTGGTGGCCACCCACCTATCCCATTTGGACCCCCACAACTGTCTCTTTCATTTTTTCAGTTTCCTTAATTATAGCATAGTTTACTATTTTTAGCAGTTTTTCGGGTCCTGAACTTCCGGAGCCGTTTTGAGGCCCTAAACAACGTTTTTTGGGAAATCCACCGCTAGAGATTTTTTTGATAAAAATCGTCTTTTCCGTCGTAGTCCTCGGAGAGATCTTTCCAACGGGCTATCATGCGCGTCAAACGGAGATAGTACGACCAATTCGCGACCCCGGGAAGTTGATGTACCAACTTACCCAAAAACGGGGCCCACAATTTGGCGTTTCATCTTCTAGGGTTAGGTTTTGGAATGTGAAGGGTTTTCCATTGTTTCTCAACAATAAATAGGCCCTCGAGCCTCATTGTAACACAGTTCGAAACAGTTCAGAGGCATGTAGCCGACACATCTCTTCTCAGAGATAAGCTACCATCGCCCTAACTGGTTTATTTCTATTTGTAAGCATATTTCAATATTCTCCATTAATGAAATGAAGTATTATTTCCGCTGCATCTCTATTTTTATGGTTATCTTTGTAATCTGTTGCGTTCCTGTTTAAATCTGGATCAAAAACAGATCTATTGAGTACCTTAGGAACTCAAATTGACACTCTCAAAGCTAAGAAAATACAAGAAGAGGAAGATCAAATGATGGCTATCTTTTGTCCAAAATGCCAGAAGAAACATGCCTTAAAAGAGTGCCCATTAGAAAAAATTCAAGTTTGTGCCTTTTGTACTGAAAATCATGATATATTTCATTGCTCTAAAGTCAAGGTTTTGCAGAATTGTAATGTGGCAGCTAACACAGATATGGAAAATGTGTATTTCATGGGTGCAAAGAGACCATGGCAGCCAAAACTTGCACCTCAAGGTATGTTCCCAAACCAGAATTTGCAATTCCTGTACATGATCAGATGTATGCTCAGAATTCATGGAATGTACCCATGCCATGGCAGCACCAAAATTACCCACAACAACAATGGAGACCATCTCAACAATACTCTCAACAATATCAATCATATCCTCAACCATACCAACCATATTCGCAGCCATATCAAAAATATCATCAGCCATATTCGCCATATCAGCAATATCCTCAGCAGCAAGTTGTTTACCCACATCAACCTCAACCCACTCAACAAGCATTACCTGCTCCTCCACCAATAAATCCACCACAATTACAACTTCCATCTAACCCACAACCTCCTAGACCTACTCAAATCCCTGCTCAACCTGTACCAAATCCAAATAATAGAGCAGAGAGACCAGCTTACAATGTAGATGAGGGACCCTCATATCCCACATTACCCTTGCAAAATATCAATTTGAGGTCTGGTAAGATACTTCACAAAGAATCTCCAACAGCTGATAAACAAGAAGAAAACGAAGAAAATGAAAATGAAACTTCAATTCAAAGGAAACAAAATGATGACATAAAAACTTAACAAATGCAACCGTTGCATCAACCACCTTTTCCAGACAGATTGGTCCTGTTAGCGCTTGAGATTTCACCCTAGGCTGAGGAAGGTAAACCTTCAAGGCAACATCAAACCATTTCACCTCGTAGCTAGCCCTACGGGGTACGAGAAGGCTCTCTCCGGTCAAACTCGGTAGATCTTTCAATAGGATGAGCTGACCCAATTAGGAACACTGATATTAGGCTAGTAAACTGATAAGGAAGTTTGATTTAAAGTTTTTTGGGGTTTTTAATTAAATGACGGGGCTTTTCTGGGCTGCATGGGCAAAATCACAGCTTGAACAGAGAAATATAATGACTACACAGATTATCAACTGAGGCAAGGTAGGCAAGCAATTTAACACCAAATCTAGATTTTAAATGAGATGGCAAGACTGGTGAGGAGCTGACAAGGGCATAGGAGATGAATCTTTGTCAAACAGAAGAAAACATCGAACGTGAACAAACTTATAGGAGGAGCATATAATACTATGAATTCCTACCTAAACACTTCATTTGTTCAGCTAGAAATGATCATGAAATGAAATGAAACATAACGGTTTACATATGTAACAGAGGAAAAACTAATGTTAAATTGTCATACCACATGAATCTCAGCAAACAGAGCTGTGAAATTCCATTAAATTCTCTGCCAAAAACTGTACAATGAAAGCTCTGTTCCAGCACTTAGCACTCAGAAAATCTCCCTTTCCCACCTAACAAATGAATTTTTTAATACAATAAATACATGCTGCTAAGGAAAAACAAATCGACTCCCTAAAACCTCTACGCTGTTTCACCTGAAATTACATAAAATTATGAAAGGGCGTTTCATCTATTCTAAACATGGAACATCGTTCCTCTACATCTTTTGATAATTGGCCAATTAAGAGATACATCTGGAGCGCAGATCTCCATAGGACCAGGATTGGAAATCTTAAACCAAATCGCAATCTTTGGATGTGATAGATAGCCCTGATTTAAGTTCGGTTTGCCACGCTGCATTTGCCATTTTAATAAAACAACTTTAAGCTAAAATCCTGTCCTTTCAGCTCATGGTGACAACTGTACTGAGAGAGATTTGCGTGGTTTGGTTGCATTCGATAGCCCACAATCCACCTTCTAAGAGCCACATCGCCTGCAATCCCACAAAATCTCCAAAGAATCCCAACAATCTTTGGCGGAAATCATGGAACAAACTCCTGTCTGTCGCAGGCTCCCCATTACTGAAACTCATCATCTGTGCACGTTGCTAACAGTGTTCCAAGATTTGGAGGCATAAAAGTGTTATTTTTTCCTTAAACATAAAATACTTGGCCTACATTTAGGAGGCTCTCATGAGGAACATTAAAAATGACATTATTTTCCATGCATATCCTCTGAAGGAAAGCATAGATATAATCTATTGCAATTTTCTTCAGCGAGCTAGATTCCCTTCTTGCGCTTACTACGCACCACACCAGCATCCCTGATTGTTGTGGAGATGCTTCGGAGACAATTAAATTCTGTGATGATTCTACTGAGACCATGCCTAAAGACATCAGATCCGCATTTTCTGTGTCTACAGTAGGTGCTTGTTGAGACTCTTCACATAAGCTATAATCCTCTGAATCTGAACATGTGAAAGTCCTTGGGCCCAATGCGCCTAACAAGAAAACGCTCTGCTTGCGGAACTGTATTAACTGGTAGATGCTTTACACAGACAAATACAACACTAGAATGTATAGCAGGAAGATGAGTAATGAAATGTGAGAATATGCGAGGAACTCCATTCACAAGTTCTGTATACAGAAGGTCAATCCCCGGAACTCGAACCAAACCAAGGCCAGGACCTAAACCCAGAATCCATGCCATTGAAACCTTGGTCTCTATTTCAAATTCATATTTCTTTCCCTGTACCATAATGCCAGGTATACATGATAATAAGAGACACAACAGCAATCACAAGTGGAACCCAACCTCCTTGGTCAACCTTGAATAACATAGACGAGAAATATACCAGCTCGACTTATAGTGAACAATCCATCAATGAAATTTGTTTTTCGTATGTTGAAAGGATTCCAACGCAATTGTGTTGGTGTTGCAGGTAGATTTGGCTGCAAAGGAGGTCCTCCCAAGATGATCAGGGTCGCTTGACAACAAGGTAACACCACGGCCCAGATTTTTTGATAGCCACTGAGGTGCTAATGTTTCCGAGAAACCAGGTCCAGAAAGTTCCCGAATCATACCATAGAGAAATCCATCCCTAAATTATCCGAACCACGGTGACTTGGTCTTTACTTCTTGCCATGTCAAGAGGTGTCTGGCAATCATCATTGATTGTCAAAGGATTGCGCTCCATGAGAAAGAAACATTTTCACAGTTTTGTCAAGGTCGAGACCGGTTATAATGGTTGTTTAGACTTCTGTTTTTCAGCATTTCCAGACATAAAAAACACGCACTAAACAGAAAATGGCGGAAGCATACAGCAACAAGATCTCCATGCAATGCTCTGTTTTGTAGCTTCCGACCAGGAGCTAAGATTTTAAGTAGAGATGCCTCGCCCTTATTGCTGGGGCGAACAAAACCTTCATCTAGACTGTACTTGGTGGCATGGAAAGTGCCAATTCGAAGATCGCCATTTGCACTTCCCTCTTCAATTGCATTTGCTGAGAGATGTTCTTTATAAATAAAGTCTTTGTGAGAGGTTGCCCCAGATTGTTCATCAATTACTGTATCTTCACTATATATTGTCATGTCGATATTTGACTGAGTCAAGGAGCTACACAACTCAGAAACAGAAGCATCATGACTCCAGAAACGATTGAAATATTCAACAGCATTCAACACCTCCTTTAGAAGATTCGTTTAATAAAAGCCAGGTATAGATAGAATGCTCATCATCGTAATAGAAGTTTTGACGCCTTTTATCCAGAAATAGCAGCCTTAAACGCCTCCAATTTCGAACGATAGGAAAATCCCCTGTTCTTCATCAATTGTAAAATATATTTTGCCTCTACAATCTTCCCCGCAGATTCATAAAGATCGATAGCCATCCTATAAATGTGCTCATCGGGTTCTATATAATCCTGCAGCTTTTCGAACAAGAGAATCCCTTCATGTGTGTGACCATTGTCACGGTATATCTTCAGCATTGTGCGGTGACAAGCCAAGTCACCCTTAAGTTCTGCCTTCTCTATCTCCATGTATAACCTGGAAGCATCCTCAACCAAGCCAGCCTTTCCAAATGCAAAAACCAAATGACTAAAATGGACAAGTCCTGGGGCCAGCCCTTGTCGATGCATTCTCTTGAGGAGGTCTTCTGCTTCTTGAAATCTTTGACAGTTTGTGTAAGCACAAATTAGTGAAAGGTAAGTATAGGAATCTGGAGAATGACCTGCATCCTGCATTTCAATGAAAACTTCCTCTGCTCTGGTATGCTGCCCTGACCTGGCATATGCATCGAGAAGGGTATTGTATGCTATCTTCCCAGGTTTTATACCCTCTTGCCGCATCCTATTGAACAACTCAGCAGATTCACGGAAGAAACCAGCTTTCCCGTAACAACTTATCATGTTGCTGTATGTCTTTTCATCTACTGAGAGGCCAGATTTCTGCAATGAATTGAATATCTGAACAACATTCTCTAATTCTCTAGCCTTCCCATAGATACTGATCATGTTTTGTTTTGTTTGTGCAGGGATAGGAGTTTGAAGTCGCTGCTGCCTTTTGGATAGCTGAAGAACAAATTACATAATCTAGAGCTGGAGAATAAATTACATAATCTAGAGCTGGAGAATAAATTACATAATCTAGAACAACATATTAATGATTTCTTCTTCAAAACAGGGTTTTGAAGAAGAATCAATCTCTGACATGAGACGGAGTCTAACAGGTCCAAGCAAAACTTCCCATGTTTATACCACAATTTGATGTTTTAGATGAGCTAAAGAATGTCTATATAAAAATTCCACTACTACAAGCCATAAAAGACATTCCCATATATACTAAAGCCATGAAAGAATTGTGCCTTAAAAAGCCTACTAGGAAAAGAGTTGATCCACAAACCATTCATGTTATTGGACATTTAGCTGGCCTTATGACAAACACCATTTCAATGGAAAAGTATGTTGATCCTGGTATTCCCAGAGTCACTACAATCATTAACAACATACATATTCCAAACACCTTAATTGACCTTGGGGCCACAATAAATGTGATGACTCTTGAAACCATGAAAACACTCCAGCTCACAAACTTGCAGCACACAACAATTGTTCTAGAACTCGCTGATAGGTCTAAAGTGATTCCTGAAGGGATTTTGGAGGACATAATTGTTTCACTGGACTCTTGGGAGTATCCAGTGGACTTTTTAGTTCTTCAGCCAAAATCCAATTTAGGAGGACACCCTATCATCCTTGGTAGACCATGGTTAGCAACTGCTGATGCATTCATAGGATGTCGATCGGGTAATATGATTATTTCACGAGGAACTGAAAGAAAACAACTCACTCTTTACCCATCAGCACAATCACCAGCAGTAGCACACAATTTATGGCTTGACGATAAATACAATGACAAGGAAGAAGTTCAATCTGTTTTTAGCATCAACCAAATCTATGATTTTCAAGAACATAATAATGATGATTTGGTAGAGTTGTTCCTTTCTCAACCTGATGTTTCCGAAGATTTGAGAAATGACCAATATCATGCTGTGGATGAACTTTTGGCACAAAATTTTTAGGAAACATGCACCATTCAATCTTTGCAAACAACATTTCAAGACATTTTTCCTATCCAATCTATCATAAACACACTGAGCAAGACCATAGAGATTAGTCCAGGAAAAATTTTGAATATTGGCACTCACCTAGACTCATCTCAGGAGGAAAAATTGATTAAATTATTGAGAAAATACCAGAAAGCATTTGCTTGGGACTACACCGATATGCACAGAATTCACCCTGAAACATGCACTCACCATATTTATACAGATAGTAATATCAAACCAGTGAGGCAACCGCAGAGATGAATGAATCCCATGCTTCAGGATATTGTTAGAGAGGAATTACAAAAACTGTTGAAAGTCAATTTTATCTATCTTATCTCTGACAGTCAGTGGGTATCCCCATTGGTAGTAGTGCCCAATAAAAATGGTAAGTGGCGGATTCGTGTTGATTACAGACAATTGAAAAAAGCAACCCTCAAAGATTATTTCCCACTACCATTTATTGACCAAGTGTTAGACACATTAGCTGGGAAATCATCATTCTCTTTTCTTGATGGTTTCAGTGGCTACAACCAGATCATGATAGCCTTAGAGGACCAGGACAAAACCAATTTTACTTGTCCTTGGGGCACTTATGCTTATAATGTTTTACCATTTGGACTTTGCAATGCTCCAGCTACATTTCAGAGAGCTGTATTAGCTATTTTTGCTGATTTAGTTCATGATTGTGTTGAAGTTTACATGGATGATTTTTCAGTGTATGGTAATTCATTTGAGCATGCATTAGAGAATCTTGAAATTTTTTTGAAGAGATGTACTGAAGCTAATCTGTCCCTGAGCAATGAAAAGTGCTTTATGATGTTAAATGAGGGGATAGTATTAGGCCACTATATTTATTTTCAAGGCATTAAAGTTAATCCATCAAAAATCTAGATCATTGTCAATTTGCCAATTCCGAAGACTCAAAAAGAGGTAAGAAGTTTCCTTGGGTATGCAAGCTATTACAGAAGGTTTATTGAACATTTTAGTAAAATAGCTTCACCTCTGTTTAAACTTCTAGCAAAATATACACCTTTCAACTGGAATGAGAATTGTCAGCAAGCATTTGAAACACTCAAAGAAAAGTTATCAACCACACCAGTCTTAAAAGGACCTAACTGGAACCTACCATTTCACATCTTTACAGATGCATCTGATATTGCAGTAGGTGCCTCACTAGGCCAAAAATAGGAGTCTTTTCATTATGCCATCTATTTCATTAGTAAAAATCTAACACCTGCAGAACTAAACTACACAGTCACTGAAAAAGAAATGCTTGCAATCATACATGCTGTGAATAAATTCCGACATTATATAACTGGTTATGAGGTTTTTATACATACTGACCATTCTGCCATTAAGTATTTAATGAATAAACCAGTAACTAATGGCAGAGTTACCAGATGGTTGTTATTATTACAGGAATTTAATATCACAGTGTTAGATAGACCAGGTAGAGAGAATTAGGTGGCAGATTTTCTTTCTAGACTGCAAAATCCAGGTGAGGTTGTTCTGGTTGAAGATTCTTTTCCAGATGAAAATTTATTTGCAATTTCAATAGTGAATCCTTGGTATGCTGACTTGGCCAACTATTTGTCCACAGGAAGAACACCTCCATATCTTACTCCAAAGGAAAAGAAGAGGCTAATCAAACAAAGTGCTTGATACTCATGGGTTAATGGAGATTTATTTTACACTGGTTATGATATGATTATTAGACGATGTGTAAGAAATGATGAAATAATTGATATTTTAAAATCTTGCCATGATGAACCGTGTGGTGGGAATTTTGCAGCTAAAAGAACAACATTCAAGATTCTTAGTCTTGGATACTACTGGCCATCTATTTTTAAGGATTCCAAGAAGTATGTGAAGAGTTGTGATAACTGTCAAAGAATGGGTAGGCCAACAGCTACAGATGAAATGCCACTTCAGCCTCAAGTACACTTAGAGCCATTTGAAAAATGGGCTCTAGACTTCATAGGACCCATCAATCCAACTTCTAAAGGTAAAAAGTACATCTTAGTATGTACTGATTACGTAACAAAATGGGCTGAAGCCAAAGCACTAGTCCGAGCAACTGAACAAACAATGGTAAACTTCCTTTTTGAAGAGATTTTTGTAAGGTATGGAGTACCAAGGGAGATAGTGACTGATCAAGGTACTCAGTTTACTTCAAAGCTAGTTAAAGACATCACAGAAAAATATCAAATCAAGAACAGAAAAAGTACACCTTACCATACACAGGCCAATAGCCAAGTGGAATCCACAAATAAAACTTTGGAAGGAATTATCACTAAGACCGTAGCAATGAACAGAAAGAATTGGGAAGAGAAGCTCAAAGATGCACTCTGGGCTTATAGAATCACGTGGAAGAACACTACAGGATTTACACCATATCAGTTGGTGTATGGCAAAGAGGTAATGCTTCCTATTGAATTTCAAATACACACTTATAAGATGGCTGCAGATTTAGGAATTGATCTTAATGAAGCCCAACAAGAGAGGATTCAACACTTGAACCAGCTGGATGAAATGAGGCAGCAAGCAGAGGAGACAACACTCCTAATGCAGAAACAAAGGAAGCAGTGGCATGATGCACACATCAAGAAGAAACAGTTTAAAGAAGGAGACTGGGCTTTACTCTTTGACTCTAAATTCAGAGATCATAAAGCCAAATTTACCACACATTGGATGGGCCCATACGAAATAGTTCAAGTTTATGACAATGGATCAGTTAAGCTTATTACCATTGATGGAGAAGGCCACCCCTTTCTTGTCAATGGCCATCGGTTGAAACTTTACCATAAGCCCATCAGTAAGAAAGATTTTCTTCAAACTGTATCTCAGCAAAGGGAGGTTGAGATATTGCAGCCTTCAGCTGTGATATCTCTACCTTAGTTCATTTCATTTCAATTTAAAAAAAATTTAAAATATATATATATATATATATATATAAAATAATAATAATAATGGTTTAGATGTGAAAACCAGACTCTGGCACACTCTAACCCAAAATTCTTACTTGAAAACCAATTCTTTGGCTGGTAAGAATTCCTTGTTTTATTTATTTCCTGTTTGATTCATAGCTTCAATAATGACTTGAGGACAAGTCAAAGATTTAGTGGGGGAGAAGCATCAGCATTTTTGTCTTCCTTATCCCATCTCCTCACTGTAAATTTCCAAAGAGTTTGTTTCAGCACTTCAGTATTTCAATAAAGAAGTTGTTTTTGTCTTTGTTCTAATCAGAGGGACCTGTTCAAAGTGTAAATGCAATGGGACCTGTTCAGAAGATTATGTTACCAGCACTAATAATAGAGGGACCTGTTCAACAAACATCAAAGGGACCTGTTAAAGATTGCTATCTCAAGCTACTTCAGCAAAGCTTCAACAAGGTTTCAACAGAATTTCAAAGGTTGCTCCATCAACACCAAAGATCAAGAAAGCTGCACACACATAGTTCTTTTCCAGATTTCAAAGAAGCTGCACAAACATTCTCGAGATCTCATAGGACCTATTGTATCCAAATTCATATCAGAAGGAACCTGTTATGGATAGTGAAGATTAGTCATATCTGAACAATAAAGATCAGTCCTACCTATGCATGCCAACTCAACTCTTTATCAACCAATAAAGTGTAATGTATAGTTGTAATTTTTATTTTTAACATTTAAATTCTTGGACTATTTTAGTGTTAAATGTGATGACTATGATTGCTTATGATCAATTTCAAAAACACCCCTATACCCATCACCCTTGTCATATTTCTAACTACTATCATTTCCCAACACACTCTAGCCTATCACCATACTCCGCCCTATGATTTTTTAAATCTTCTCCTACACCACCCTTCAAACCTTGTTATTAACTCCTTATTCTTGAATCGGCCATCCAACCTTATTATCGGTCCAACATTCTCCTAATCAGCCAAGTACCAATGAGCAAGGGATAGGTGGTGAATCATTGGAGAGCCAAGTGTTCAACGATTTCATTCATTGTTTTTGAATCGGCCAATTTATAACATGATCGTTCGACCCAAGTCGACTCATGCAAACAACTATCCATTATCATCACTCCAGCACTCCATATATGCTTACGACGTTCTCATGATGGTACCTATACAACCCAGTACAGCTACTCCTCTGTCTTTGTAATATGAATACGCTCTGTCATTATTATTATAGTGAATTGGGTTAAGTCAGTTGTTAAAGTTCCATTTCATTCTCAGTTTGTAAAAAGGGCATTCCATACTAGTAATTCAAATGCTATGATTTCAAAGAAGGCCGAGAACAACAGGTGCTACGAAGGGAGAGCATAGTAATTGGGCTCACGGGTTTCCACCTCCGCCATAATCCAAGGACATTCATTTGGTCGCAACCGAAGTCATTGAAGAAGCTGACCTTGAGAACAGAGGGCGCTACCAAGTCGGTTGAGTGGAGTGAAAAACAGAGGTAACAAATCAAGAGACCCTTGTTGAATTATTAAGCATAAACGAGGAGGGTTAGAACAAGAGTTTCTTTGTCAAAATGACTAATAGAGCAGAGCCTAATACATTTGATAGTTCCCAGTATCATGATGACTGTATTACAATTTTAAGGGAAAAGCAATGGCTACCCTTCTTGGAGAAGTTTAATGGGAACAATGAAGAAGTAACTAAGCAGTTTGCCTTTACATTTAATGGAGAGAAAGCATTGATAGGCAACTTCTCTTTTAGGATTTCAGAAGACACCATAGCACAATCCTTGGGGATCAGCCCAGAAGGAGAAAAATACTTCAAAACAAAACAATTCAAGGAAAAATCATGGACCCAATTCATGTCTAGATCGAGGGTTTCATCTGTTAACTGGAAAAAGGGTGTCCCTAGGAGCTGGCTGATGCACCCATGGGATGAAATGGTGTATATTATTCAGAAATTTGTTACGTGTGAGGGTCGTTACAACATAGTCTATTTATATCACATCAAACTCCTGTTACACCTAAAAGGGCAATGCACCATCAGTTTACCTTACTTCCTCTTACAGAGCTTGACTAAGATGTCAAAAACTATTCAAAAGCAAAAGGGTAATGAAGATAAAAGTTTATGTCATTTTGGGTTAATTAAAATTCTGATTGAATTTGAAATGCAGAGGAGGGGAACAACAAGAGCACTCAGGATTTATGCCTGACATTGATGAGGAAATCCCTGTGCACAAGACAAGCACTGTCCCTCCACCCTGCAGTAGTGTAAGGACGAGAAAAATGAGGCAAGAAGCTGCCCAGAAAATTGAACAAGACAAGATTTTCACTACATATACAAGAAGATCAAGGAGAAGACAAAAGACCCAGACACAAGAAGATAAACCGGAGTCAAATGCACATGCACAAATGGACATTAAGAGCAGTGCTCATTCACAGCCTAGACCGGAAGCCGAAATGGAAGTTGAGAGCAACAACAGACAAGGGAAAGAGTCACCACCTGCAAACAAGAGACAAAGGAGGTTAGAAAAGCAAATTGAGAAGTTAAAAGAAGAACTGATGGAGGCCAACATGCTAGAGAAGGTCATCAAGAAAGAGAATGAAATGTTGAGAGCTCAGAGTAAGGAGACTCAACAGAAAAATGAGAAGCTGAAGGAGCAAATCAAAGAACTCGAGGCTGAACAAACCGACATTTGCAAGTGGGCAACCAAATGGTATACTCAAAAGAAAGCTCTCAAAGAGAAGTACAAGAATTTAAAACATAAGCTCCACATTCAGAAGGATGCCCAAGCTCAGAAGAATATAGATGCATTGTTACAAGCAGCAGAGGCATAGGCAGGAACAGAGTATAAAGGAAGTACATCAGGATTAGCATGAGGACATGCTAAATCATTGAGCTTGGGGGAGATGTTGGTACCATTTCATTACCATCCTTTTCTTCTAGAAACACCATCATTTGTCTATCTTTTTCTTCCATAAACCCTCATATCCATCGAAATTGATTAATCAATAGCATTATAGTTGTTAGTTTACATTAAAATTAATTTGTGAATTTTTATGTTAGAAATTAGGAATTTTCAACAAAAAGATTACAGGATGTCATAACTTCCTGTAAATGGTTTATGATGTGACACGTGGCATGACAGGCAAGTCAAAGCAATGGATAGGAACGTGATCTGTAATGTACATGCATGGTGAAAAATCGATTCAACAGCAAATCTAACGCTCCTGGATATGCGTTCAATGCTGGTCAAACCCAGCCCTTTTGGTCACAAAGGCAGCAAAAAGCCATGGTTTCCCAAACTGATTTCGTTTTGCTTTTGGAAATCGGTTTAGATTAGAAAGGACAAAAATCACTCTTTTGTAAAAGCAAAAACATCTGCTTAATGTATGTACATTCGATTTAGATAAGAGATAGGCAGATAAAGACTGCGTATTGTATTGTTTAAAAAAAAAACGATTATTATCTCTGTGTATTATTCCAGAACGCTGCTCTTGTATGTGATTTCAATCTTCAGAACTTAATTACAATCACCGTTTTACTCCAACAGTGTTTATGCGTTAATATTCTCATTGCTTGAAGTTTCTTCAGTGTGCCAGTGAAACGTGGACGGGCCCTGCGTGGAATTGGTATACTGTTAATTTCATTTCCATAGCGTTTTGAATTTGAATAGTGTGCATAGTGTTTAATGTTATTTTCATGTCTGTGAGTTTATCGATTTGATTAGAAATTCTTGCAAATGATATTTATGGTGATAGCTTAAAGATCTGATTGTTAGATCATTGAACAATATCTTGTAAAAGATTTGATCGATCATTAGATTTTAAGGCATCTCCGTAGACTCTGTTTCCATGCATTTAAAATTCAGTGTGCTTTTGATTTTCATGAATGCTTAGTGTGTTAGCTAGAAAGAGCTTTTGTGCATAACATCCTTGTAAGGGGGTTGAAAGCTCAGTCTAGCAATACGCTGTATCTTTAGGATAGTTAGATAAACTAGATGATTTGAGTGCTAAAGTGTGAGAGGAAACATATTTTAACCTCCTGTAAAGGAGCGCTATAACTTGTCATAGTAAACACTTAGTTAGGTAGCCGAGATCCTTTTAGGTCTATAGACTTTAGACGCGTGCCTCTAAGTTTACCTATCCTGGTTGATAATAAATCTAGTCTAATCTAGCACCCTAGATTGGCCACTACAGTCTTCAAATCACGAAATTTAGAATTCTGTGATTCATAATTTATACAAAATATCTTCTGGAGAAATATCTTTGTCCTGATGACAAACAAAAGTAAGTGGCTTGAAACGCATCGGCCTTGAAACCTACTTTGTGATTTCTCCAGAAGAAATTTTGTATGGATCTTCAAATCAATCGAACTACCTCTTATATATAGCTATCCAGGAGGGTCGAATAGGTGACTCTTGGAGGCCGCAACCAACTTGTTCCCAAGTAGGATTGACTTGACAACTTTTGTGGACATTGACTCAATATTTTTTTTATTTTTCTTTACAAAAGTCCAAATGGGACTTGACTCAAATACATTTCCTTTGACTCAAAATAATTTCTTTTTGACTCTTTTTGACTCTATAAGCATGAAGAACATGCTTTGACCAAAATAAAATAATAATAATGAATATAATAAATATTTTGATGATGAAATTACATTGCATTATGAAGACCGACACTAGTTACATTTTCAACACTCCCTCTTAACTAGGGAGGTATTCATAATGACACAACAGGATACCAGGATACTCTCAAGTTGAAATATTCATATAAGAAAGGATCCAGACTGATAAGCATCAATGATGATTTACATCATCATAGCCATGATCTGAAATGGAGCAGATTAGTAATGTTGTGCTAATTCCCCATTCAGAATAAAACCCAATATGCTTATCATTTTCTTATCAAGTACTTAAGGATTCACCATGTTTGCTTATTTTAACTAATTCCCATGAGAGTTTCTTATGTAAATGTTATAAACAATTTAATATAAAACATATGCTAAACAACAACAATATAACAACAAAGAACATCAAAATTCCACACACAACATAGAGATTTGATGAGGAGTTCACGCTTCTTGGGCTACGTCTCCTTGGTCCAACTTCCAATGCTTGGGACTCTCTATTATGCTCAAAATTACAACAAAAGTGTTTTTACAATGCTCAAATACCTCTGAAACTTGTCTCAATCAGTTCAGAATAGCAAAAACTACTAGAATTGACTCTTTTTGCCTCTCATTTGGATAAGCACTGAAGAAGTTATGACTTCTCCTAGTTCTCCCTCTATTTGTTCCACAAAATGCTCCAAAACCGGTAGAAAACCACATTTCCGCTCCAAAACTTACTAACTGAGCGAGAAATTTGCTGCTCCGTGGGCCATAACCTGTCAGCCGTATCGCAAATCGCAATCGACGAGGTTTGGCGGGTTGAAGGTCTTGTTAACACAGCGAAATATTGTGATAGCGATATCGCGGACCCGACGGGAGTATAAACTATGGATCATAACATCTTGCGTTTGGGGTCTTATAGATCATCGCAATCGGCAAAGAACCAGTGGAAATATTAAGCGGGACTTGTTTTCCTACGATATGCGATTATGATTAGATCGCACTGCAACCTGTTCGCGCTGGGGGCCGATTCTTTAACCCGTTCCACCTGCGATTTGCGATATGCGATGGCCAATGGTAACCTGACACTTGGCACCTCCTCATTCGTTGGGACCTTTGCCATGTCATCCAATCCTACCATGTAGACAAGTCAAACTTGAACTTTTACTTGCTCTAACTTCTGCATACGAGCTCAGATTTGAGTGTCGTTCACACTGTTGGATTCAGAATGATGAGCTCTTTGATCTGAAGCTGATTTTAACAAGATTTTGACACTTTGATTTTTGAGCATAAACTTGAGCACCTGATCACTCCTCCCCACTGGAAGCCTTTTGGACCCCAAAAGATTATATTCAGTTATTGAATAGATGAGGTTATTGTTCCCTCACCTTCTCATCTTCAATCCATTTGGCCTTTGATGGATTTGTACCTTTGAGACCCACTCAAAGATAATTGGCATTCCCCCTTTTTGATGACCTCATTCTTCTATTAAGTATGGTATCTTGCTAAAGCTATCAAGAGATTCTGGAGAAAAATCTTCAATTGATGGAATCTGTACACTTTCTCCTTGATCTTCAATCAAAGGAGGCTCATACAATCTCAATTTTTCAACATTAACAACGGAATAAATTTGCATATATGAAGGCAAATCAAGCTTGAAAGCATTATTACCAATCTTTTCCAGAATTTTAAATGGACCATAACAGATTGGTTTCAACTTTTTACCTTCACCTTGAAGCCTTTCCTTGCTAATGTAGATCCAAACTTCATCACCTACTTGAAACTGATGATCCACATGATGCTTATCATGCCTTGCCTTATACTTATCTTGACTCTTTTCTAGTTGTTCTTGAACTGTTTGGTGAATCAACTGAATTTGCTTAATGAATTTCTTTGCTCTGTCTATGTCACTATGTCCATCTACAACTACATCTTTCTCAAAGATGAAATCCAAAGGCGATTTAGGCAAATAACCAAGACATGCCTCAAAAGGCGAAGTTAGAGTAGAAGAGTGTTTTGCTTGGTTGTAAGCATGTTGAATATAATGCAATTGTTCATCCCACAACTTAGGATGTTTGCTGCAATATCCTCTTAGCAAATGAATAATTGTCCTGTTAACCACTTCAGTTTGACCATCTGTTTGCGGATGGAAGGTTGTACTTTTCTTCAACTTGGTGTCCATCAAGTTCCATAAACTTAACCAAAAATTCCCAAAAAATCAGGAATCACAATCACTTACAATAGAAATAGGTAACCCAAAATGACTCTATACATTTTGAAAGAAAAGTTGAGCTGTTGGTTCAGCTGTAATTTGTTTTTTACAAGGCATTAATATACACATATTGCTGAACCTATCCACAACTACGTATAAATAATCACGACGTTTTCTTGATAAAGGAAGACCTCCTACAAAATCCACAGAAACACTCTCCCATGGACATGAAGGCACTGGAAGTGGTGTGTACAATCCTAGTTTCCTATTACTAGGCTTACTGACTGCACACAATGAACAACCTCTGATAAAACGTGACACACTTTCAAGCATACAAGTCTAGTAAAAATACCTCTGAAGATTTGCCATTGTTTTACTTACACTGAAATGTCCATCAATAAGAGAAGTGTGTGCTTCCCTTGTAACACTTACTCTCTCTCCCTGTGGAACACAAAGTTTTCCCAAATGATACAAAAAATTATCATGTACATGGTAGTCTAATTCCTCAACTTGGTGGCCTTGACTCAAGTTTGAATATACCTCTTGAAATTCAACATCATGTGCGTATTGTTCAACATAACTTTCAGGCAAAACATAATTATTCTTGAGTAAAATGGCTACATTAACAATCGTTCTAGAAATCATATCAGCAACTCTGTTATAAATACCTTTCTTATATCTGATTACCAAGTGGAATTGCTGTAAAAATCCCATCCAACGAAAGTGCCTTGATTGTTGCAATTTTGTTTGAGATTGCAGATATTGCAAAGGTTGATGATCGGTGTGAATAACGATGTCTTTTCCCATCGGTAATGCTTCCATTTCTTCACACTTTGCACCAATACGTAAAGCTCTTTATCACACGTAGGATAGTTAATAACAACACCATTAAAAATCTCATAATGAAATGAAATGGGCTTACCATGCTATAAAAGAACTGCACCCATGGCGTAGTCACTTGCATCTATTTGTATTTCAAATGGTTGTTTCAAATCTGACAATGCTAAAACTGGCGCTGAATTGATCTTTTGTTTTAAAGCATCAAATTGTTTTTTGTTGTTTGCCTCCCCATTGGAAGACAACCTTCACACTAGTCAAAGCATGTAGTTGAGCTACTATGAAAGAGATTGGAAATGAACTTCCTCCAATACTACGTTGCTCCCAAAAGACTCCTTACTTTTGCCACTGATTTGGGTATTGGCCAATTTACAATGACTGAAACTTTAAAGGGGTCAATCTTCATCTCACCTCCTCCAACTATGTGGCCCAAATACACTAACGAAGCTTTCCTGAATTCACATTTAAACATCTTTAGAAATAATTGTTCTTTTCTCAAGACATCCAACACTTGCCTCACATGCTTGACATGCTCTTCTCGTGATTTGTTGAATATCAAAATATCATCTAATTAGATAATTACAAACTTATCAATAAAGGATCTTAAAACATCATTCATAACTCTCATGAATGTAGCTAGAGTGTTGCAAAGACCGAAAGGCATAACCAACCACTCAAACAATCCCTGTTTGGTTTTAAAAGCAGTCTTCCAAATATCCTCCTAAGCTATTCTAATTTGTTGATATCCACTTCTCAAGTCTAATTTAGTGAAATATTTTGCATTCTTCAATTGATCTAGCAAATCATCTATTATGGGTGGTGGGTATCATTTATTTATGGTAATTTTGTTCAAATCTCGATAATCTACACACATGCACTAGGTTCCATCTTTCTTGGGTACCAAAACAATTGGTGAACCACATGGCGAAGTAAAGGGACGAATTACACCTTTATCTAACAATTCCTGGACTTGTTTCTTAATTTCTAAACTTTCCAGAATTAACATTTGATACATACCGATGTTTGGGAGTGGACAATCTTGTTGTAGCTGTATTTCATGCTGAATTCCCCTTTTTGATGGCAATCCCTTTGGTTCTTGAAACATGTCCCCATATTGATTGAATACATCAACCAATTCAACTTTCAGCTTCACGTCACAACTTGCAAAGGATTCTTGCTCCGTGTCATTCTTCTGCTTGATCATAAGGAGCACGAGACTCTTGTTTGAATTGGCCAGTTGTTTCATTTGCCGTGCGCTTGCCAAAGATAGATTAGGATTTCTGCAATGGGCTCTCACAATATACTCCAATCCATCTTTGAACAAATGATATTTGTTCTCAAATTGATGGAAAACGACTTTCCTGTCATACAAATACGGGCTTCCCAACATAATTCAAGAAATATCTAGCGACACCACATCTAATTCGACTTCATCAATGAAATTTGCAGTAATTGCAAACTTGAAAATGCATTTCTGTGTGACCTGAAGATTGTCATCCTTGGTTATCCAACGCAATGGATACAATTTATGATGAGGCACGGTTTCTAGATTCAATTTCTTGACAAAACCTGTAGAGATTAAATTTGCCTGAGATCCACTGTCAAACAACGTATCGATTTTTGTATGTTTGGAAATAACTCGGATGTGGAACAACTTGATTCGATTTTCCTCATTTGAAACGTTGTTGGAGTTATTAATTGCACTGGTGCTTGCCAAGAATTCCTCTTTGCTTGCTTTTACCACGACTTTTCCCTTAGTGACTGTGGCTGCAATCTTGGTTTCATCACCTGAGTCAGAACCCAAGTCTTGTTGTACAACAATGTTGGTCTTCTATTTCCCTTTATTGTTAAATTTCTTCGGTCTTAGTTCTGGATGAAGCTTCTAGGAATGTGCTTCATCATGGTCCTCTTTGGAACAATTCTTACACGCAGGTTTCTCCCTTTCTTTCTTAACATAAGAATTTTTCTTATGCTTTCCTTTAAAATTATTTCCTTTTTCACCACTCTAGAATGGCTTCTTCTTACCTTCTTCTTGTACATTTTTCCCTCTTGCTTTTAGGTGTGTAGCTTGAACACAAACCTCATCAAGATTCATGGGATTAAACATAATAATGGTGTGTCGAAGATAGCTATGCAAACCTTGTATATATTTCAAAAAAGTATCTTGTGACTGCAAGTCTACTCTTAGCATAAGAGCTCTTCTCATAAACTCTTGAGCATACTCTTGCACATTTTGACCTTTTAACAGGCTGAAATTTTTCCAATTCATGATAGCTTTTTGCATATGGGCTAAAGGGTAGAATTGTCTTTTTATAGTAGCAATGAAATCTGACCAAGAAATATCGATCTTACCATGTTTTTTATCTCGTCTTGAGTCCTTGCTTCCCACCAAATGAGTGTTCACCCTCCATTCCCAATGAAGCCAACTGAATTTTGATATCATCCTCTTGAAGGTTATGAATTCTATAATACACCTCCAATTGACGAATCCATTTATCCAACTTTTCTGCATTAACTTCTCCATTGTACATAGGCAACTAGAATTTAACATCAAACTTTAGAAAATGTGATTTACCAGTTCCTTTTGTTGTATGATGATGAGCATGTGTAAGGGTTGTATTAGTGGAAGAGTGTGAAGATGATTGTGAAGAAGATGATCAAGAAGATGGTGGAGAGGGTGGAGGCTTGTCTCCATTACCATTACCTCCTCCTGAAGAGCCTTCTCCTTTGAGAGGTTTGGAACTTCTTGCAATCTACTATTCCTCTCTTCATAGAGGACCTTCACCATCTCTGTCATATTGAAGAAAGCCTTTCTGAAGGTCTTATCATCTTCTGTCATGATAGGTTCTCCTTCATGAGACGTGGTCTCTGAAGACTCAACTACAACTTCTATAGATTGAGGATGTACTAGTGTAGAGGACTTTGGAAACCTTGCTCTTCTTCCCCTTGAGCCAACTATAGGGCTTTAAACCAACTTCCCTTCTCTTATTTTGAGTTTTAACCTTGTTAGCATGACACAAAACTAGCAAACAATACACCTTCTTTTCACAAGCAAATCTAATAAGCAAAAACGAGTGCTCAGATACCAACTTGATCTGAAATGGAGCATATTAGTAATGTTCTGCTAATTCCCCATTCAGAATAAAACCAAAGATGCTTAAGGATTCACCATGTTTGCTTATTTTAATTGATTCCCATGAGAGTTCCTTATGTAAATGTTATAAACAATATAACATAAAACATATGCTGAACATCAGTAATATAACAACAAAGAACATCAAAATACAACACACAACATGGAGATTTGATGAGGAGTTCACCCCTCCTGGGCTACGTCTCCTTGGTCCAGCTTCCAATGCTTGGGCCTCTCTATTATTCTCAAAATTACAACAAAAGTGTGTTTACAATGCTCAAATGCCTCTGAAACCTATCTCAATGAGTTCAGAATAACCAAAACTGCTAGAATTGACTCTTTTTGCCTCTCATTTGGATAAGAACTGAATAATTTATGACTTCTCCTAGTTCTCCCTCTATTCATTCTACAAAATGCTCCAAAACTGGCAGAAAACCACATTTCCGCTCCAAAATCCACTAACTGAGTGAGAAATTCACCGTGCTATGGGCCATAACTTGTCGGCCATATCACAAATTGCAATCAGCGAGGTTTCGCAGGCTGAAGGTCTTGTTAACACGACTGAATGTTGCGATAGTGATATCGCGAACCAGACGGGAGTATAAATTGTGGCTCATAACATCTCGGGTATGGCATCTTATCGCTCATCACAATCAGTGAAGAACCAACTACAGTCTTAAGTGGGACTTGTTTTTCTTGTGATATGTGATTGGGATATCGCATCGCAACCCAACTTATTAGGGGTCGATTTCCGTAATACTCAACCATCTGCGATATGCGATTGCGATTAGATTGCATCGCAACCTATCTGCGCTGGGGGCCGATTCTTTAACCCGATCCACATGCGAACTGTGATTTGTGATATGTGATGGCCAATGGCGGTCTGCCACTTGGAGCCTCCTCATTCACTGGGACCTTTGCCATGTCATCCAATCTTGCCATGTAGACAAGTCAAACTTGAACTTTGACCTTCTCTAACTTTTGCATACGAGCTCGGATTTGAGTGTCGTTCACATCGTTGGATTCATAATGATGAGCTCTTCGATATGAAGTTGAGTTTAACAAGATTCTGACACTTTGATTTTTGAGCATTAACTTGAGCACTCGATCAAGCCCACATTGTCAAAATATCAAGGCCTTAACTGAAACACTCTATCTCTCCATTATATTAGAGCACAATGCTGGGAGGCATAAATTTGGACACCACCACCTCTTAGGCACATACCCCACCCGGGTGTTCACCAAGTATGTCTCACATGACTATTTCATAATCCATTGTCACAATACTTGACACTAGGAAATATCGATCCTCAAGACTATTCTTATCTTGGATTAATATACTTGACTTACAGGGGTTAGCCCTAGTCAACGTAAAAACCTGCAAAGAATATCGGTCCCAGATGCTTACCTAATCCACCATTCTCCCTGCCAATGCTTTTATTAGGCTTATGACTGTTAGTCCTGGCCATATTACATGACACAAGGAGAATATGGTGTCCATCCTCACTCTCTCTCAACCAAGGAGAAGACATCCACAAGCCTAATCTTGTCTCAAAAATTCCCTGAAAAGGAACTTCATCAATTCATTGGCTACCAATTCTTCCATGGAGATTTGTTGTAGCTTCTTGGCTCCTATTTGCATAATACTCTTAAATCGTAAAGCACTTGAACCTTCCTATTTCTTTGATAATATTCATGTAGATTTCATAATCGAATCTAACATGTCATCGAGTAGTTCATTAAACACCTTATGGATCCAAACTTCTTTACGACTGATTGCACAAGCCTTAACATCTTCTATCTTCGTATTGCAATAGAATTCTTCTTCACAATCTTCCAAGAAATCATATTAGCTCCCAATTATCAATAGTATCTCTATCATCACCAATAATGTCAAACCAATTAATTTGTTTTTGAATCGAACCAATAAGAGCTCCCTATTTCTGGCTGAGCTAGGTTAAATTCTTCTTTTGTGCTGCCATCTAATCAACTTCTTCTTCCTCCTTATTAATCTTCATGCTTTGCCACGTTCTTTCAATTATTCCATCTACTAATCAAGCTTAGATATATCATGTATTGACCTACAACCTTTATTAGAATACTATGAAAGGACAAAAGGCAAAGTACAAAGATAATAACAATAGAGTACTTATCTTTTTGAAGAAGGTTAGCTCCCTCTTACTATTAGACTTGTTCACCAACCTTGTTCCCATATCAACATAATGTCATTTCTTTCATTCTCAAGACCTAGGTTTTATTTTTATGACAAAAATGATTAGTTAGGGTTTTCTGTTCCTAGGTTTTTCTAACTCAAACCTTTACTAGGGTTTACAAACGCTAGATTCTCCAAGGTATTCAAGATCTGCCATTCCATTCATTAAAAGTTGCAATTTCTACATGGGCATAACTTTGTTAACTGAAAACCTTAGATATATTATTAGCAAGCTCTATACACGTGAGATGGAGTTCATTTCATTCCTTGATTTCATAAACCTAGTATTTGTATGTAAGGACATAATCTGAATGCTACCATACGAATTAAGTCATGACCTCTAATGTATCTATGCATACCCCTTTTATAGTACGTAACAATTTAAAAAAAAAATCATTATAAATTCCTATAAGTGATTTTAGCATGACCTAGAAATCTTGGTATCCTATCCAATAGATTTGGCATAGATCATTTGAGGAAAGTGAACAAAATTTATGTGTACCTCTTCAAATTTTATCTTATTCAACTTTACAGAGATATGATCCTTTGAATTTTCTTCAGTTGTCACTATACCAACTTTCTTCAACAAAGGTGCTTAAATCCTTTAACCATCACAAACAGTTCTTTGGGCTGCTTGCTTTGTCTTGTGTCACAAATATAATCTTTATAAACCTTCAAATATATTGTTACAATTCTCCACAAAGTTTGCAAGGTCTCGACCTTTAATTGTTTTGGTATATTCCATAGATTATATGTCACAATCTTCTCAAAGCTTGCATATAATTACAATGCCTTATATATAATGTCACAAAATTGGCATTTTTCCACATAGAAGAATTTATGGATTTGACAATTTCGGATGTCTTTCCTAATGTCATCATATATGCCTTGATTCTTAGAAGTATGTTGCCACAATGAATTTGTATGTCATAGGAATATGTAACCTTAGTAGGCTTCAAATTCCTTAGGGAAATAGATTGAACTATTACTTGCCTCATAGATACAACAATATCTAAATCAGAGATAGCTGTCCACAGGGGTTCAAATGTCTTCCATAGAATGTTTGGATTTGTTACTCATCCAGATATGTCATATACATACTCTGCTCTTTATTAATTAGTTCAAAGTACTGTAGTGAATACTTGCTATTCAGAGAGTTCATAGTATAGACTTTAAAACCCTTCTTCCAATCCTTGAAATTTATTGCTTTATCAAACTATTTAATCTTCAGAAAATTCAGATGCCTTGGATGGATCTTGGACAAGTATTGTTAGTTGGTGTCATCATCAATGCCTTTAAGATACCTACCAAAGCTCAATTTAGCTACTTCTCCACAAATTTGGCTATCATACATGGTCTTCTTCTGAACTGTGAAAGAGATGCTCTGATTAGCTACAAATTTAAGTGTCACTTGAACAGGGATGAGGCATGATATAGTACAAACTTCAGATTTATATGAATCATCTTTTAAGGACATATATTATAGTTCTTTAACTTGCATAGTCCCTTAAGAATTTTGTCTTGGATGTCATGAAATATTTTGTCATAGGTGACTCTCATGAGCCTCAAAGAAGTGCCACAAGAATTGATCCAAATTGCAGAGATGTAAAGCTACTGATACTCATTATAGACTTATCATTGGTATGTGGAGACACAAAGCTACAGGTTCTTCAAGAAACTCAGATATGGTGTCATACCTTTATAGGAATAGTGCCATATTAAAGTTAGATACGCAGAATATATTACCACTGTAAGCTTGAATTCCATAGAAAAAATAGTAGTTCAGATCCATAGAAAACATGTTGTCACAGTAACTTAGATACCAAAGAAAATATGTTGCTACAGAGGATATGTTGCTACAGGTGGCTCACATATGTGATTTAGGATCTAAATTATTTTGCTATAGATCTCTTGGATGCCTGGCAAGTCACAATGATATAGAGAGCTTGCTACAAAGACTTGGTTTAGCATAGAGAAACTTGCATCATCATTACTGGAACTTGTTTCATAAAAAAAAGGTGTCTTCGTATTCACAGAGATGGAAAGTACCACAAGTGGATTGAATACTGTAAAATCAGGTGTCTTCAAACTCCATGCGACAAACTTGGATTTTCTTCTACAAAAGGAGACCTGAATTTTTGTTATTATCTTGGCATCTTATACTAGAATTTTGCACTAATTTCTTCTATACTTAACCATATTTAGGGATTCTTTAATAATGCTCCTGTCTTCACCATAGTCTAAAACCATGTTGAGAAACCAAGTGCAAAGTAGATTAGGGTTGATTTCTTTGAATGATAATTACTTATGACTGTTATCTACCTTTTATGACTCATTATATTCTCTTTATCAACCGATTATAAAAATGTTCAAAACAAAAGGATCACAAGGAGACAAGAGACACCATAAAATAGGCTCTAAGACAGGGCAAAACCACACATGGGGAAAACCCAAGAACAATTAGTTTCTTTCTCACGAGGGTCTGAAGAAATCTGTACAACTTCAAGATTTGGCCAAGCAAAGGAGTTCTTATTCTCTTCAGAATCTGTCATGCAACTCCGATGAGGGTTTTATGCCAAATCTGGTGAATTTTCTAGTCTTTGTACGAACATTCTCAGGGGGTTCCTTCTACATGTTGGTCGAAGCCTCAGATCTCGTCTGTTCACTCGCTGTCAGAATCCAGGATCAACTATGAATCTCCTCTGACCATTTTTTGGCTCATATATGACCAAAGGCAATTCCAAGGCTTGAAATCCCTCAGAGAATATGGCATAACCAATGATTCCTCTATTTCTCTAATTGCCAGATTAATAAGTGGAGCCAAAGGATAGATTTTAAGGAAGTCCTAATGTCAAGACATTCATATTCGAACCAAAAGATCTATGAGGGACAACATTTGTTGTGGATTAGGCAACAAATACCCCATCTCTTGAAGTGAAAGACGTTTTAACCAACTTCATGGATGTAGATCATGAAAAACAATCAATTGTTTGCCGTTATAATAGATTTTGGCGCTCGACATCTTCTCTCTGAGAATGGGTACACCAGAGCTACTCACAAAACAAAGAGTTGTTATTTTGCTCAAAAGGATTCTTTGTGGTGTTTTTCTAAAATTTAGAGGACAAAGAAAGGTTTTTGACCAGGGACCCTGGTTTTGGGGCTGTTTTGGCCTCTCAATGCAGCCATGGACTCCTAAATTTAATCCTATTAGCATGACATTTCTAGAAACTACAGTATGGGTAAAGCTTCCTAACTTTCCCATCCATTTGAAACATTCAAATATCTTAGAAGATGTGTGAAATTTAATAGGTCACTTCATCAAAATAGAAATTGAATGAATTTCAAAAGGAATTCCCATATTTGTTCACATATGTGTCAAAGTGGACCTCAATAAATGGTTTCTAGATAAAATCCTACTCAAGTGGAGGGGAAGGTTTTTACGCAAATGTTGGGTTATGAAAATATTATTTTCCACTGTAGGACTTGTCAACAACTTGATCATCTTCAAAATGTATGTGCCTTTTCTTAAGGGGAATTTTCCCCCCAGGTTTCAAGAAAATGAACTGTGGATGAAAAGATCTGAAGGGATCAAAAGTGTCTAAGAATACTTTAGGTTAAAAGAAGAAACACTCTCAGCAATAGAAGACATCTATTTCCAAATTAAATCCTCTAGACTCAGCTCAACCACAGGAGTGTAACACCCTCCTTCCACATCTACCCAAGTAACTAACCAACTGGGGTAAACATGTGATGAGAAGTTACTATGGTATGATTCGACTCCCTATGTGTTAGTTAAGGAAGTGGAATTGATGGAAACACACCATAAAAACCTTCCACATTAACACAGAACTCTCAAGAGCCATCCCAACCCCTCAGGTAACCAACGCTTGGATCCCACTGAGTTTTTAGACCATTAAACCCCCATGCGCTCCCTTGATATGGGCAAGCATGCATCTAGGAGGCTTCAGACGCTCCCACAGCATGGGTATGCACGCGTCTGGGGACTTTTCTCGTCAGACCTATGCTTGCAACTCCAGGATTTGTACCACCTTTTTAGGCCCATAGCCCAGGTCACTGCCTAGAATGCAATGACACTTTCAGAACTGAAAGATAACAACAAAGCAATTATACAAATGCAATTACTTGAACAAGGACTTGACTAGACCCCTACTAGCCATGAGAGGCATTTTGTCAAACATGTCACAAATATGTAATCTATAGGTTTAAACAACAGATATGAGCATAGGGGTCTCATACTCATCCGAGAATCGCTAAGAAGCATTGATGCCTCAAAACATTAGCTGCAGTTTAATTCATTAGGCCATAGATACATTGTTCATTTGTTTATAAGTTAACATGATGAGAGCCCATTGACGGTGCTGGACCCGCCAACATTCAGGGGATCTCCCTGGTATGAAGTCCCAACTAGACCTCACACTATTTTTTGTAGGATTCCCATTTGGTACGATGGCTCGGTTGCCATTATCTTAGAGATTTACCTTAGCTCTTGTTGTTCAGCACATGAGAATGTTATGCTTGTATCTTCAAAAAGTGAGGTGAGTATGCCTGATGAGTACGTAATGTAGCTTGTGGCTAGGTTCTCTTACTGTAAAGGAGAGGGTAAAAGTGAGCCTCTATATGATAGGTAGTAGTACCATCCAGGGAGAGACACACGCGAAACAACAAGGTTTTGACCAGCATCCAGCGGAGTAGTCCACATCGGATGCAGTAGTTGTTAACACTGAAATGCAGGGGAAATCACATAAACCATCAAACAGAGTAGTCCACACGGAGGTGACAGGAATGGTCTGTCTAATGTCCTACATAGTAGTCCACACAGATGAGACAACAATGATAAACAACACAACACATATTCAACAATATAAGTACTAAAATAACCAAAGTAGTTCAACTATCTTAATATAGGTTATGCAAACATGCATTACAAATGTTTAAATAGTAGTCTTACAAACATCTACAAAACATGTGTGAAAACGTGTTGGCCTAAAACAGGCTTCTGAATTAAGCAAAAGTCCCAAGACACATTTGTACACCATACATCACTAGTCCTAGTAGTGGGACATTGGAGCCACTCCTCGCTCCTCAAAGAACAAAATATAGACTCTCAAGGCTATGTGGTAGGAGACAATGTGAAAAGTCTCTGCTCATATAATGGGAGGGGTATATATAGCCAAGGGTGATGCTTGACCCTTGTGACTCTTAGAAAACACTCGTGACTGTTCAACTTCCCATGAATTTTCAACTGACATGACTCTTCGACTTTTGTGTGCGTCCATTGGACTTCACATGAAATTCAGTTACAACGGATATGGTCCATAATGGTGATGTGGCCAGGACAGCTCATGACACAACTAGACATGACATTGTTGACATGTAATGGCTGACTGTGGTGTCCATGTCAAGCTGTTGTGTTGTTGAGTGGTGGATGTACTCTTGGTGTGCTTTTTCTTCTCCTTCGCATGGCACAGTGCTGCAGAGTCTTTGATGGTCTTGGTCTTTCTTGATGGTTCAATGCATGTGTTCCTTTTGCTTGTTGCTTGATATGCTTGGTACGTCTGTCCAAATGCAAGAAAGTCTTCTAGCATGTGTGCTCTTTCTTCATCTCATTCGTCGTCTCGCCATGATCTACCAGTGTACCTATTCCTGCAATTCGCTCATGATGAGACAACATCAAATACAAAACCTCCTAGTCTAGAATGATGAATTGTTATCATGTTCTAGGTGATAGGGAGGGAGGGCAACTCACTGAGATAGCGCAGAGCACAACTCAGGCTAGAATGAGGCATTCCGGGAGGACAACCTGCACTATCAGGAAAAACTGCGCAATGATCACTGGGAGGCAGGATTGTGTAGTGAGAGTCACTCGTGTTAGTTGCAAGGTGGGACCCTGAGGGGGGGAACTTCTACGAAGTTTTCAAAGAGAAAACAAAGTGGGGTTGTAGAGGGACTGCTGGGTAGTTCTGCATAATTTCATAGGGACGACAGACCAGGGTTGCAGAGAAACTGCCAATCATGACTGTGCAATTTCCAGAGGGAAGATAGAGTAGTGCTGCAGAGGGATCTGCTGAACATGACTGTGAAATTTCTGGGAACAACGAAGGATAGGCAGTAGGGGAACTTCCAAACATGTCTGTGCAATTTCTGGAGGTAGGGAAGAGCAAAACAGTAAGGGTCATCTGGGCAGATCTACGTAATTTTTGGGAACAATGTAGAGCAAGGCAGCAGGTGGCCAGTTGGGAATGTCTGTGCAAATTTGGAGAACAATACAGACCCAGGTCTCAGAGCAGTGCAGGCTTCGGGCAGGTGAGGAGGAGGGTTGATGAATGTGCTTGAGAAATGCGCAGTTCAATTGGACAAGGATGCAATTTTTGTGCAATTTTGGGAGGAAGACAGGTTGCTTACCTTTGGGATTGCATAGTGCAACTGACCTAGAGGACAACCTCAAGAACTGTGAAATTCCAGACAACAGAGCAGGGTCACTGAGGGCTGAGACTGCGTAGTGCAGCTTACTCGGGGTCCGACAGAAGAGGGTTGTCTAGTTGGGTAGATTTTTAGGAAATTGGCTAAGTGTCGAAAGAAAAAAAACTTGTGTAGATTTACATTGTGAACATACACTTAGCATACTTGATGACGAGACAACATAGACCACCATGACAACAAGACAAAACATGCCCTTAGTGAGACTATCTTGGAGTTGAGAGAAATAAGCATGACACTTGTGATAGACCTTCAGACGACCGTGACAACACTTGCGCGACATTGTTTACAACTTTGTGTGTGAGTACGACATATGTTTACATAGTGAAGACAACCCAAACACACAAAGACAGACCTTCAAACTCACCAGAATTAGATCACAAGCATGACAAAGCAATCAACATGCTGAAAGATGACCGTTGGTCAAACAAGAAAAAGGTGAAAAGACTTCACAAGAGCTCATGGGGTGAGCTCGAGTGTTTGTAACCATCAAAGGAAAAACCAAGGAAGGTTTCGAAATTTGGATGCAAGCCAAAATTTTGGAGGGCGTTGCAACCGCTACAATAGAGCCATACATAACCATTGTCATAATACATGTTCATAACCAACATAATAACAACAGAAATACCAAGGAAAGAACAACCATATCATCCACATATAAACTAGTTTTATTCTCATGAATTAGGAAGGAGAAATAACCTCATATTAATAATGCAAAGGCCAACCAGTTGTGGGACTTCCAGTAACCACCTAACCATAGACATGGCTGAGCCAAATCTCTCTTCATCCAGTCACCCCCATGCCATATTCCAAGAATGGATGTGGGATCTCATAAAACACATCAATCAAAACCATCAAGGGCTTCCAGAGGCCAAAACACCTCAACCCATCAAACAATGATTCCACCTCACAACTGGACATCACAAATCCATCATTATATTGGTCTCTACCCAAGCCTTCCAGGGCTCCATAGCATTTGTTCCGACCAAGGTTTCCAGGACTAGTAACTCAACCCATAGATGTCGTCGGGCTTCCAGAGCGTTTGTCCAACCAGGGCTTCCAAAGCATTTTTCCAACCAAAGTTTCTAGGACTAGTAACTTAACCCAAGATGTTATAGGGCTTCTAGAGCATTTGTCCAACTAGGGCTTCCAGGAACTAGTAACTCAACCCAAGCTAAAGGAAACATGAGAATCAACTAAAAAAACAAAGAAATGAACCCACAAAACCATGGCTATCCAGGGAATAGCAAGGTTAGGCAAATCCACTATCAATTTAGGAAATCCTCCATGCTAATGACATATCATGACCAATAAACCACATGCATATGCCATGCATGCCAAAACTAGTGAGGAAAACATACATGCAATTCGGTTCTACAAGCAAAAACATTGTAGATGTTGATCCCAAAGTCCTCTTGCATTGTCCTGTTCTTCCTTTGCCTTATTGATCCAAAACTCCAAGTATGCCACACTCCTCCAAGAGTGATCCAATAAACTCTAAGTTTCCAAGAGTATGAGAGAGAGAGAATAGAGAGAGAGCTCCAAACCTGAACTAAAAAAAGTTTGTGGACTGATCCTCAGAAGCCTTTTTATTAATTAGCCCTCTATTTTCTTAATTTTCCATTATTTTCCTTCATTTTCCTCCTCACATGCAACCTGTGACCTTTCACCTTCCTTTTTCCTAATTTCCATTATTTTCATAAATAAATGTGTCAAAATACCATTTTCCCTTTCAAAAGCCTTTCCCATTGCGTTTGTCGATTTCCTTATCCATTAATCAATCAACGGTGATCCCCATCACTATGCTTTTTCCCAACATTTAGCTTGGAATAAGTGTCCCATCAACTGTGGTTATTATTTTTCCTTTATTACTTTCACATGGATTTTTGACTAGGCTGTTACAAAACCATCCCCCTTGGGCGAACACCGTCCTCGGTGTTTAACAACACCTACAACCAACAAGGTTGTTGTATGTAAAACATACTGCCCATGGAGGTTTATAACTTATCTCATTGTAGTATTTACAATGATCATCCCGCTGAGAAGCAAACCAATATGACAACATAACAAGTATAACATCATAATGACATGACACCCATACCACTTATTGGAGCTTTATAACATAGCTCATGGTGGTATTTACATCCATATACATATATACATATACCAAACATCACCAAAACATGTACCAAAAACATATAACAAAACATCCGCTCAACCAGTGAATAAAGAAGGATACATAGCCCGCATTTGATCCGCCATCTCCCATGTAGCTTCATCGAGCTCAAAGTGCTTCCATTGCACTTTAACCTACTCGAATTCTCGGTTCTGGAGCATGAGCATCTTTTTCTGCAAAATACACTATGGTTTTGGCTGGAATTCTCCTTCTGGCTCCACCTGCATTATGGACTAGTCAATCACATGATCAGAATCTTTAACATACTTCTTAAGAAATGACACATGGAAAACATCATGGACATTCATTGTTGGAGGCAGTGCAATTTGATAGGCTACTAGCCCAATCCTCTCAATAATCTTGAAAGATCCACAAAACTGGGGTGCCAGCTTGGCACATGATCCAATCTGCAAGGAGATCTTCTTCGGTTTGATGTGAAAGTATACCTATTCCCCAACTGGAACTCCTTGAACAACCTATTCCAATCTGCATAGCTCTTCTGCCTATCCGTGCTGCTTTCAAATTCTTCTTGATTGCCTGCATTTCCCACTCCATGTTTGCCAACATGTCCGATCCAATCAACACCCTGTTAACTGGATCACTCCAACTAATGGGAGTTTTACAACTCCGCCCATACAATGCCTCAAACAGACTCATCCTCAAGGATTCTTGATACCCATTGTTATAAGCGAACTCTACTAGTGGAAGGTACTATTTGCACTTTCGCTGCTGATGCATCACATACATCCTCAACATGTCCTCCAATATCCTGTTGAACCTCTCTATTTGTCTATCTGTATGTGGATGATAAGATGTAATGAAGGCCAAATATGTGCCCAAACCTGCAAATAACTCCTTCCAAAACTTGGAAGTGAAATTCACATCCCTGTCTGACACAATCTTCTTCGGAACTCCATGCAATCTGACCACGTCCTTGATGGAGACCTATGCTACATCACTTGTTGATAATGTAGAATTCAATGGAATGAAGTGCACTACCTTTGTCAACTTGTCCACCTCTACCATGATGGAATCATTCTATCTCATTGTCCGTAGAAAACCTGTGATAAATTCCATGGAAATGACCTCCCATTTTCACTCTGGAATCGAAATTGGTTGTAGCAGTCCACCTGGATGCTTACAATCCGCCTTCACTTGCTAAAATCCAAGCACCTAGCCACAAACTATGCTATGTCTCTCTTCAAATTCGTCTAATAATAGAATTTCTTCATTGATGTCAACGTCTTTTGATAATCTGGGTGACTTGAATATGGTTTCACATGAAACTCTTTCAATATCACCTTCTTGAGCTCACTATTATCTCGCACATATATCCTATCTCTAAATCTAACAAATCCATCTACCGTGAGACGATAGTCCACTTCCTATGCACCTATATATGTACCTGTACCACTACATGTACCTATACTTATACAACTACCTATACCTGTACCTGCACTATGCTACAACCTACCCACAATCTCCATATACCTGTCATCTTGCTGACCTGCCTGCAAGATACTATCTTGTAAATTTGTCCCATAGGAGCTCATAAATGCTATGTGATTTACCTGTATCCGTTTGCTAAGAGCATCTGCCACCCTTTTCTCTTTACCTTTGATATACCTAATCTCAAAATCGAAGTCACTTATCGTGGCCAACCACAGAGTCTACTTTCCATTTAGATTCGGTTGGTCAAATAGATACCGCAACCCATTGTGATCACTCATCAATAGAAACCTCTTGCCCAGAAGATAGTGCCTCCACATCTTCAATGCATGTATGATCGTTGCCAAATCAAGATCATGTGTTGGGTAGTTCTGCTCGTGCTCATTCAGTTTCCGTGACTCATAGCATACCACCTGTCCATCCTGCATAAGGACTCCACCAAGTTATTTCTTGCAAGCATCTGTACATACTACAAAATCTTTGTCCAAGTCTATAATCATTAACACTAGTGCATGTGTCAACAACTCCTTGAGCTGCTCAAACTGGCTGCACACTCCTCTATCCATTCAAAATTCTTACCTTTCCTCTATAATGATGTGGTAGGATAAGAAATCTATGAGAAGTTCCTGAAGAACGTCCTTATAATAACCTGCTAACCTCATGAAATATCTCACCTCATCCACATTCCTGGGAATTGCCCACTCCATTATAACTCTTACCTTTTCTGGGTCCACTGCTATGCCATTCTTGGAAACCACATGTCCTAAGTAGTGTACCTCAGTCTGAAATAAAATTCACTTGCTAATCTTGGCATACAACTGATGCTCTCTCAACAATATCAACACTGCTGCTAAATGATCGACATGCTCTTCTTCATTTTTTTGAATATACCAATATATCATCAATGAACACAATAAAAAATTTGTCCAAATACGGACACAACACACTATTCATGAAGCACATAAAGGTAGCTAAAGAATTATTTAAACCAAATAAAACTACAACAAACTCATAATTCCCATACCTGGTTTGAAAAGTTGTTTTGTAGATGTCCTCTTCTTTAATGCGTACCTGATGATATCTAAATCTTAGATCAATCTTCGAGAACACTGTTGCTCCCTTAAATTAATCGAACAAGTCATCAATCCTTGGTAACAAATACCTGTTCTTGATGGTCACTTTGTTCAACTTCCTTCAATCAATGCACAATCTTAGAGTACCATCCTTCTTCTTTACAAACAATATCGGTGTGCCCCAAGGTGATAAACTTGGCCTAATGTATCCCTTGTCCAACATTTCCTTCAACTACAGCTTCAAGTCTACAAACTCTGGAGTGCTCATCCTGTAAGGTGCCTTAGATGCCGGTGCTACCCCTGGTATCGACTCAATAGAAAACTCTACTTCCTTGTGAGGTGGAAACTCTGAAATCTTTGCAGGAAATACATCTTGAAACTGTTGTAGAATTGGGTACCTGCTCAAAATATATGCATCCTCAATTTCCTTACCTTTGTCACTAGAAATGTGCACTGCAAATAACACATGCCCTTTCATGTGACTATGCTTGGCCTGCATAGCTGTCACCATTCTAACTGATGTTGCTTTCTTCTTACCTTGCAAGACTCTTTGTTCCCCATTGTCATCCAAGCACTCAATGGCTTTGTCATAACAATCCACCTTGGTTCTATGAAGGTACAACCAATCCATTCCCAACAACATATTGTATAATCCAAATGGTAATACATTCAAATGTGATGATGTAGGCATACCATTCAAATAAAATGTACAAGCTCTTACCCAGTGATGAACTCACTTCTTTGTACCTGTAGCCAACTACACTAACCTAGACTCTGCATGCATTTATTTATTCAGACCACACTTATCCACTAGGTCAGGATTAACATAACTATAATTAGATCCAAGGTCAATCAAAGTAGAAACAACTTGATCATAAAGCTTACCATCCATCTCAATGATAGATGTCCAATGATCCACCTGTCTGTTCTCCAACGATGCATAGATCCTATGAATACTCTGCCCAACATCTCCCACTGTCTGTGCCTCCTGAGCACTGTAGATCGGTCTACCAACCTGATGCTAAGGACAATCTCTCCTGCGATGATCTTTGCCATAAGTCCAACACTCTATAGGCTTCCATCCTGCATCCTTGTTATGATCCTTAGATCAGTGTCCCTGTCCTCTGTTAGATGCATTGAACTTCTTAGATGGCACTACATTCTCTTTATTACTTGTATCATAAGGTCTTTCTCACTTCTTGTCCCATTTTCCTTTGTTCTTTGCATTACCTTTCCAGTCTGACTTAGTCTCATATTTGCGCTTCGATTTCTCATAGAAATGCTTTAGCTTTCAGATGGCTTCCTCCAATTATCTAGGCTCATCGAACTCAATCCCATCTTTGAATATAATCATTAATCCACTAATGGATCTCTAAATCTTGGAGTTCTCCTCCTTGAGGTAAGGAACATACCTCAATAGCTCCAAGAACCTACTAGTGTACTCCTCATTTGTCATTGATCCCATCTTTAGCTCATAGAAATATTTGCCTTGTCATCAAAGTATCTCTCCGATAGGTACTTCTTCTTGAATAGTCTCTCGAATTCACTCCATGTCAGCTCCTCCTCATAAATATATCTAACGTTCTTTACATATTCCCACCAAATATTTTCTTTACCTTTGAGAGTAAATGTAGCTATTATGGCTTTCATGTTCTCTAAATAATCATGCAACTTGAAGAACTTCCTCATACCAAGCAACCATGCCTATGCATCCTGTGATTTCTTCATCTCTCCATCAAATGTAGGTGGATTTGCTTTCTTAAACTCGTCTAACAAATATCCCCTATAAATCCTCTTGTAAGGATGATAACGATGTTGATCATAATGTCTGTCAAAACCAAAACTAGAATAGTACTTGTGTCTATCACCTCTCCTATCCAGAGTGTCCAAGAACCTGCCATCTCTGATCATGTCATCTTTATTTGACTTGTACTCACCATGAGACTTGCTGCCATATGCCCCATTAGTTATGTCCTCATGCTAATGGCTGATCTGGAGTGGTCCCTTTCGCTCCAATTTTGACAAAATCTTAAGTATCACTGCATTTACCTTTGCTTGTTTCTCCTGTGCCTATATGATTATGTCATTGTTTGCCTTACAACTCCTTATTTCTGCCTTTAAGCTTCTCAATGTGTCTGCCAAATCATAGGAGTGCCCAATACCACACTGCTCATTTGATCCATAGGGAGAGTCTTTGGAACCGTAGTCTACCATCTTGCTAGTCATCTTTGATATCCTTCTTGCAAGGTATATCATGTCACCTAAACCAATCACAATAAACCAACGTACCTTAGCATATTTTTGGGAGGATACCTTGTTTGTAGGATCAACAAATCAATGTAATACATGTATAACATAATCATGACAACATATAGAAATATAACACATAAACATATAAGCATATAACCATCATTCTACCTAGAGTCCAATCATCAATGCATGACCACATCAACTACATATACCATGACCTCATGCATGACAACAACCACCACATCAATGTACACTTGACCACATGTGAATACTAACATGACTAACAATGCATAATCAACCATGCACTCATGATGACACACTCCACAACAATACCATAAATTTCCCATGGCAACCTCACTGCAACCTTAACCCATACCATACAAATGAAACAAGCACATGGTCTCACAACACAAGAAAAACATATGCAACCGACATGAATGCATGACCAACACAACCCATCCAGTCTGAGGGATGAACGATGCTCTGATACCACTCTGTGACACCCTCCTCCCACATCTACCTAAGTAACTGGCCAACCGGGGTAAACATGTGACGAGAAGTTACTATGGTATGATTTGACTCCCATGTGTAAGTTAAGGAATTGGAATCGATGGAAACACACCATACATACCTTCGACATCATCAACAGAACTCCCAGTAGCCATCCCAACCACTTAGGTAACTAGCCCCTGGGTCCCACTAATTTTTAGACCATTAAACCCTAGGACGCTCCCTTGATATGGACAAGCATGTGTCCAGGAGGCTCCAGACACTCCCACAACATGGGTATGCATGCATCTGAGTACTTTTCTCCTCGTACTTGTGCCTAAGACTCCGAGATTTGTGCTGCTTTTTTAGGCCCAGAGCCCATGTCATTGCCCAGAACTCAATGACACTTTCAGAACTGAAATACAACAACAAAAAAAGTATACAAATGCAATTTCTTGAATAAGGACTTGACTGGACCCCTACTAGCCATGACAGGAATTTCGTCAAACATGTCACAAATATGTAATCTACAAGTTCAAACAACATATCTGAGCATAGGGGTCTCATACTCATCTTAGAATCGTTAAGAAGCATTGATGCCTCAACACATTAGTTGCAGTTTCATCCATAAGGCCATAAATACATTGTTCATTCGTTTACAAGTAAAAACATGATGAGAGCCATACATAGCCACTGCCATACTACATGTTCATAACCAACATAATAACAACAAAAATACCAAGGAAACAACAACCATATCATCCACATATAAACCAATATAATGCTCATGAATCAACAAGGATAAATAACCTCATATTAATAATGCAAAGGCTAACCAGTTGTGGGACTTCCACGAACCAACTGACCGTAGACATGGCTGAGCCAAATCTCTCTTCAGCCAGCCACCCCGGTGCCATATTCCAAGCATGAATGTGGATCTCATAAAACACATCAAACAAAATCATCTAGGGCTTCCATTGGCCAAACCACCTCAACCCATCAAACAATGATTCCACTTCATGGTCGGACATCATAAAACCATCATAAGATTGGTCTCTGCCCAAGCCTTCCAGGGTTCCAGAGCGTTTGTTCCAACCAAAGCTTCCAGGACTAGTAACTCAACCCACCAAGGGCTTCCAGAGCATTTGTCCAACCAAGGCTTCCAGGATTAGTAACTTAACCCAAGTTGTTACAGGGCTTCCAGAGCATTTGTCCAACCAAGGCTTCCAGGACTAGTAACTTAACCCAAGCTGTTACAAGGCTTCCAGAGCGTTTGTCCAACTAGGGCTTCCAGGAACTAGTAACTCAACCCAAGCTAAAGGAAAATTGAGAACCAACTAGAAAAACAAAGAAATGAACCCACAACACCATGGCTATCTAGGAAATTTCAAGGCTAGGAAAATCCACTGTCAATCCAAGAAATCCTCCATGCGAATGATAGATCATGACCAATAAACCACATGCATATGCCATGCATGCCAAAACTAGTGAGGAAAACATACTTGCAACTCGGTACTTACAAGCAAAACTTGTTGTAGCTGTCGATCCCTATATCCTCTTGCTCTTCCTTTTCCTTCTTGCTCCAAAACTTCAAGTATGCCACACTCCCCCCAGAGTGCTCCAAGAAACTCTAAGTGTTCAAGAGTATGAGAGAGAGAGAATAGAGAGAGAGAGTTCTAAAACTGAACTGACAAAATTCCGTGTATTGATCCTCATAAGCCTTTTTATTAATTATGCCTCTTTTTTCTTCACTTTCCATTATTTTCCTTCATTTTCCTCCTCACATGCAACCTATGACCTTTTACCTCCCTTTTCTCCTAATTTCCATTATTTTCATACATAAATGTGCCAAAATTCCATCTTGCCTTTCCAAAGCCTTTGCCATTGCCTTTTCAAATTTCCTTAGCCATTAATCAATCACCAGTGATCCCCATCACTATGCTTTTGCCCAATATTAAACTTGGAATAAGTGTCCCATCAACTATGGTTATTATTTTTCCTTTATTATTTTTTACATGGATTTTAGAGCCATTACAAGGAGGCACCATCTCATCCCTCATGGGAGGAGACCCATCCTTTAAATGAGAATGAAAGAGACTCAGTGATAATTGTGGCTTTTGCAATGAGTGGGAAAAAAATACATGCAAGTCAGACCAATCCAATAGCGATAAGGAAATGAAAAATATAACCTTTGGCAATGGAATTATCTCAAAGAAATGATGTCAATGTCCTCATATAATTGTTCCTAATAATTTCGTGTAATGGATTGACATCTACAAAAAAAGAAGGAAAAAATGAAAATTCCATTATTAATCCTGGGATTTAATACCAAGATTGTAGTAAATATAGTATGTTGTATTGTGCTTATCGATAATGGATGATATATTGTAATTTGCTACTTTAAGGTGATACAAATTAACTTAAAAAAATAAATAAGACGTACAATTCAAATATAAACATACTCATTTTACAATGTTTTTACTTAGTTTGGGGAAGTTTAGTTACTAATGATTTTGTTCATAATAGTGTTATTGATTTTTCTGAATCCAAAGTTTATTATTTTGTTTATGAGTGGTCAAAATAATGCTAGTTGTATGGATTTAAGGTCATTACTCCAAGAAAAAACACATCTAATTAAGAAGGGATTGTAAAAATTAATTAAAATTAATACATTTTTTTTTAATGGTAGGATATTAAACTCATTACTCCATGAAAAACACATCTATTTAAGAAAGGGACATATATCTATCTATCTATCTATATATATATATATATTCTTTTTTGGGTCTCCCATTAAGGTTTAAGGGTGAGTTGTAACTCTTTTATTGAAAGAAATTATATTATTAAGATGTTATGTATTTTAAAAGTAATTTAAAAAATAAAAATAAAAAAATATATTATTTATTACATTAAAAATAAGTAAGAAAGTTTAGATGGATTAATGAAAATAATATATTGTAAAAGATTGTATATTTGTTAGAGTCTCTACACTTTTGAAGATTTTAGTAGTCAAATTATTGTACAAGGTGAATTTCTTATTCGACAAACAAAGGAACCTCATATATCAATTTGGTGCTTGCCTTAGCCATAATCTCATATTTAGGTGATGATGATGATTATTATTATTATTAAATTATTTTCCAAGATTCGATTAATGTTGAAATTTCATAAAGATGTTGTCAAGTGATAGACCATCATGATTATTATGTTGAGTGGTCATACATCATACAATGTAAATAGTATCTCATGATCCAAATGCATTACAAAAAATGAACGACCTTGTAAAAAGCTAAAACTCTAGTTCTTAGAACATTGAAATTCACACACACACCATGGTGAACCAATAAATTGTTGGAATAACATGGACAAGGCCAAGGATCAAACCTTCTCGTTACCACTATAACACTGTAAGTATGTCCCATAGGTGGCAAACTAGATATACTAATAATTTATCACTTAGCAAAAATTAAGATGTCTCAACCCCATCAAAGTGAACTATATCATAGGGAGTATCTACTCTTCAAACATTAAGTCAACATTTTCGAAACCGAATTAAAAAAAAAAATCAATTATTTCCCAAATATTCTAACTAAACTCACAAGACTTTAACATTGAAATATTGAAATTGAAAATGCAGACAGTGGAAGGTACAACCTCTTCGGAGTATTACTCCTTGGAGTTGTCGTGGTCGTTTGGACATCGCAAAATTGTAATGACCATAAATTAAAACCCCACAGGGTAGAGGAGTTGATTAATAAAAGACACATGGTCTTCAAAATTGCAACGACCATAAATTAAATAAAAGACACATGGTCTTCAAAATTGCAACGACCATAAATTAAAACGCTAGAGTAGTTGATTTATAGAAGACACATTGTCCCCAAAGGAATTTTCGGTGGAGTCTACAGAACCATCAAACATGGTCCACATCGTTGGATCTCATTAAATATAAGTTGTAAGTGCATTTCCTAGGCAAGACTTAGGGGTGTTACACCATTGAACTATGCCCGTCCTCTTATGGAATCAGAGATTAAACAATTCCCAATGAAGCAAAATTTGTGGGTACGACCTCTCCAACTCATTTAAATTTTTGTTACATGTTACTAAGATGCCAAGTGGCACGAGGAAAAAATTCAAGGTCAATAAACTCTAATGGCCTAATATGTGAAGAGGGAATGTGGTGGGACATGTTAATAAAACTCCACCTAAACATGTTGTGTGTATCTCACAACTTCTTATGACAAGTGCTTTCCTAGACATGAAGGAATATGAAGCACATAATGAATGTGACTATGGTAAATTTAGATTACAATTTCTTAGCCCATGGTCGAGTTTCTTGAACATAAATAATAAATATAAGAAACATTATTTAATAAATATTTAATATATGGTTGGGTTTTTAATAAATATTTGTTAGGTTGTCCATTTTGCACAATAGTGTTTTTTTTCATCCTTTTTGAGTTTGCTTCTCACAAGCATCTTTATGTGTGGTTCTATAAATTTATTTACATCTCCAATTATGTCTTCTCACTATTTTAATAGATAAGTCATTTAAGGTTAGGCAAGTAAGAGAAGTCAGTTGGTAAATGAAAAGGGTTAGCTTTTCAAATTTAAAATAAATAATTAAAAGGAAATATTTTTCCATTTTTAATTAGGTAAATTTAAATTTATAAAATAAAATATAATTTAGTTAATATCAATATATTAATTTAAAATATTTATAAATTAATTTATTTTATTAACTAAATATTAAAATCATTAATAACAATTTAAACTAATTTATAAACAATAATAAATATTATAAGAAGGTATCATTATAACATTATAAAATTTATATTAAAAATAATGGTTTTGTTTTTTTTCTTCCGAAACTTGGATTATAACATTATCAAACTAATTTTCAAAGTTATGATTCACACTCTGTTATATAGGAAAACATAGTTGTTGGCTGGTATAAGCATATAAAATGTCTATATAGCAAGCCAAGAACAACTACAACATAAAATACCAGATGGCTTAAAAAAACCTTCAAAAACATAACCAAAAACATAATAACCAAATGATGTATTTGATGATGTATAGTGGTTCAGAATTCATCACACTTGCCCCATGTGGCATTGCAGGCTTGAACTCAAATTGGATATGTCTCTTAATGTGAGTTATATGAGCTTCTAAGTGGTCCAGACAATCCTGCTACTTCCACTCGTTGCGCTAAATGTCATTGAGAAAGGAGATAATGTCATTCTTATCTTCATTCTTTTCCTTTAATACCTGCCCCAATAAAGTATTTAGTTGCCAATGTAGAGTAACTGAATGCATACACACAAACTCCTTCTTCCCCTAGTATGAATAGGGTGAGGAAGCCATTCAGGACACCTCCTTTAAGAATTTTAAATAAGAATGAGCTTGTCAATCTTGTGCAGCGTAGTTCTCAAGTCTCTTAATCTTTGCCCAAGTACGATAATATGTAGTTTAATGATAAGCAACCACCGCCTCCTATGCTTGTGACTGGGCACGAGACCAATTAGGTTGGCCACGTCCACAAGCCCCACGATGCCCACACACATTTTGGCGAGGCATTGTAGTCACCATGCCTACATAACAATAATAATGTAAGGGCACAACATTAACAATAGTGGGCTTTTATGGGGCACAACAATAACAATATGGGGGATATATGGGCACAACAATAACAATAAGGGGCTACACTAACAATAACAATAAGGGAGATGCACTAGTATTATTATAGGGACCTAACACACATGCATTTCAATGATTGCTTTTAATAACTCAAAGAAGGTGGATGAATTCATTTAAGGCACATGGCAGAAAAGAGATGGATTCTAAGGTCGACACTTAGCAAATGGAAGACTTAATTTCCCATAACCCCCTTTCTCTTTCTATCTTGTGGAATCATAGCCCGATTTATGCTTTATATAGCCATCCTAGACCATTATATTATATCCCAACATTAATACTTACATAGCTTTATTGTACCATGGGTATGCCTAACACATGGTCTATATAAGTATATTTACATCATACGTGTCTAGCCATTCACTAGTCAAACATTTATCTTGAGCTCCATACTAGGAGTCCATAGTAGCATATTTACTTTATTTACATAATTTTGAGATAATTCATGCCAAGGGTAAAAACCAAGGTATCACAAACTTTGTCTCGTATTACGAGTGTTGTTAATATTTTGACATAGAGGTGTTCATGCATGATGAAACCCTATAATATTTTGTTTTTGTTTACAAGAGCTACACAAAAAACATGTAAGAGCACTTTTGACATGTCCATGGTCAATATGAGTCCTTTGTGAGGAGAAGACCATTCATCAAAGTGTCACATTGAGTGAACATTAACTTCGCCATATCCATTCAATCCTTAAGATTTGGAACATTTGGTTCTATTCTTTGTGGCTTTCCATCCACACGTTTGATACCGAAGGAAAGTATTAAGTGAGGTACTTCGAGAATATTTCTTTTGCTAAATCAAATTAATAAATACTTGGTTGGAGGCATGGTTCATGTTACCAAAAAATCTAGGAGGCCTAGTGCGAAGTCCCACTAGGAAATCTAGGTCTTATGGAAACAAGAGATCGACTAACATTGTCACCTTAATTACTTCTCTTGATGTTTAGTAGTGAATTTAATCCCACAATGGAGGCTTCCCTATGAAAGATCACCAAATTCATATTCAATATGGCAGAGCCTAGAAAGGCTTAAGCACTCTTTCCCAAGACTTGTTTAAGTTACAAGACAACTGTTACAAGTTAAGGTTTCTAAGATATGCAATTTTATGGCACACGATGACATATGCAACTCTAGAAAATAGCCTATCAAGCATGGATCAGGAAAAGATCAAGGATATCAATGAGGTAGAAGAAGTTTAGGGCAATAATGTAGTTTTTATGGTTAAAACATGAACACAACGATAAATAAGATGATGTCAGCCCTGTTTTAGGGTTTTAATATGTAATTAATGTTAGATTTTTCCCTTTTCAAGTTTATTAAATGCAATCCCTTTATTATGGAAATAACACATAAACATAAATTTACTAAAAACTAAATTTACCCTAACCCTAACCCTAGTTACAGAAAAAAAGAGAAATTGGTGTTTTGATCAACACCTACTAGACAAGTGCCTTGATCTAATTAGCTAATGCAGTAATTTGGGGAAATATCTATGAAGAGGGAAAGAGAATTAAGATATCCACTTTGAAGTTCTAGAAACTTCTTTAGGTGGGAGATTCTAAGTTCAAGAGATGCATATAACAAAGTTCTCTTGAAGGACTCTTGCAATTTTTTTTACATACCATGAAACATTAAGATTCTAAAGAAGGATATTGCAATTTTTAATATGGCATACATAGAAAACCTTAATTCACATAAGTTAGCATGAACAATGGAAGAAAATTAGTATGAAACTTACATCATTCTACAAGAATCATTTTAATCAATCCCAAAGAAGTCTCCCCATGCAAACATCTCCCTCACAAGGCAATTTGCTTCATAAAGATCACATTATGTCCAAGTACAAGAAGACAAATAACTATTGTGCAATTCTTAAGAGAACATAAGTGTGATGAATGATGATGTTGAATAATGAAAAGTGACTCCCCTCTATTTATATGAGGGAAATCAAGTCATTTTTTTTTTTTGTAATTTTACAAGAAAATCCCTAAAATATTTGATTTAAGCATTCAACTAGGTGAAAGATCACAAAACAACCGTGGGATAACTCAAAAAAAGTAATAAAATGCCAAAATGGCCCACACATGTGGGAAATAAGACTCTCCACCATGACATCATCCTCCAATAATGATCAATCTCCATCAAGCAAGTGATGAAATGACCTATTGAGTGTTATTCACTTTAAGAAATCATCAAATTTTATAGGTACATCTCCAAAAGACACATTCTTCACCATGATGTCATCCACACAGAGGCTTATGTCAGCATCCTAGGGCATGTAGAGATGACATTGAATCATCTACGGAAAACATTGGTATCAAGGCATGGTGTGTTAGCCCCCCAAGTCATCTCAATGACATCCATCCTCATCTAGACTTTGGAACAAGGAAACATCCATCAAAGAAGGTTAAGGCTAGCTTGGGGGAATCCTGTGTCCATCTAGGCACATCATCAATCAAGCAAACACCCAAGATTCTTGGGTCAACATTTTAGAATCTGGAGGTACATCAAGAGGTGTGGAACCATGTGGAATTTGTTCAAGGCCCAATGCTCATATATAGAGAGGCCACATTGGGGCTAAATGGTCACATCTTCTCTCAAGTTTAGGAAAAGCATCCTTTGGAATGTACCGGAAAGGAGTCAATCCATCCCTTAAAGGACCTCTACAACATGTGTTATGCCACCTGAAAAGACCTCCCAAGATCAAGTGAGATCAACATAATTAGGGACACAAAACCATTAAAGCATCATATGGGCCATATCTAATGCTAGGGTCACAAGAATACTTCACACAAGACTTACTTTCAAAAGTCTAACTAGCTCAGGATATGTAAATAAGTTACCTCACTTATGTTATGGATGATTAGGTTAACAACCCTATTATGTGTTTTCGCTCCCCAAGGGGAGTGACATGTCCTAGGTAGACCCATCAATGCATAGGAATTGGTGATAATGTGATCATAGAGTGGGAAAGATGTCTTTGAAGATGACACAACCATAAGACTAACTAGTAAGGAGGGAGAAAATGTGGAGGCATGAGTTACCCCTTTCCTCAACATACGTTTCCACCCCTCAGTTGTAACTTTTAATTTAATGATTTATATTTTTTGGTGCATATCTTAGGAGACCAAGCTTGCTATGTGCTTTTAAAATACCCCTTAAGGATGTAGTAATTCCCACTCATTAGGGTTGGGACATTCAAGATTTCCTTTATTTTAGATGAAGTATTGAATTCTTAAGGAACAAGGTGATGGCTAATGAGGGGGGTAGATATCATGCTAGGATTTCGCACACATGCTAAATGAGTCTCAACCATCTTTTACATTTCACATTTTATTTTATTGTGGCTTTATATGCATTTATAATTATTTTAGCTGCATCAACCTCCAGGGCCAAGTTTCTAAGCCCTTACTTAAGGATATGGTTATAGGGTGCCAATCCCAATGACCAATGGCGACCAAACCAAAGGATAGAGATGAATAATAGGGAATGATGGAAAATGACAATTATGGATTACCATGGACATGTTATATCAATCAATGCCCCTCCTAAACCACAAGGCCTTAGAGGTGTTGGAAAGTGTAACTAGGTTCGGTCTTCATAATGACATGTAATTATGATTTTATGTAATATGATGTAAAGAAGAAAAATAAAATTATTGTATTGACTTGATTCATGGGTTTCATGAGCAAGAGATTTTATTTTTGAGTCAAGACTCCCGTTGAGATTCTTTAGGATTTATTTGTCATCTAGTCATAAAATGTTAAAGTCATTGTCATGTAATGAAGTCGTGTTACACTTTGTAAAATGTCAAATTTGTCTATGTAAAGTATCCTCTAAGACCTTGTCACTTATCCTCTTCAAGTTAGCCTACAACGATGGAAGGACATGCTAGAAGAAGTCAGCCTAACTTCTAGGGATCATGTCAGCCTAAAGGACATGTGTGGAGGTGTATATATAATTCACACTCGGCCTCACTTAGGACAAGAAAATCAACTTGCATTTGATCAAGAGAAGTGCAAAGAAGGGGCAACGAAAGAGGATTCTTTTAGGACAACGAAAGAGTTTCTTCTGGGGCAACAAAAGAGATTCTTTTGGGGTAAGTGAAGAAGGGTTCTTCTGGATCAACAAGGGATATATTATTTTGGGACAACGAAGAGGGTATTTTTTCTAGGCAAGTGAAGGAGAGGTTTCTTCTGGGTTAGCAAAGGAGAGTTTTCTTCTGGGGAATCAAAAGAAGGATTCTTCTGGGTGAGCGAGATAGAGATCTAGAGACCGAGTTTCTCTAGAGAAGATTAGTGAAAGCCTAGAGACCGAGATTCTCTAGAGGAAGTAGAGAAGGAGCAGTGTGAAGAATAGAGATCGAGTTTCTCTAGAAGGAGATAAGGAAAGCAGTTCGAGATCAAGAAGACAGTTGAGGAAGGCAAGAGGTAGATAATCAAGGTTAGTGACAAGGTTCTTGGGTTCTTGGGAGGATACTAAAGTCAAGGGTATGTGTCATGGTCTTGGTACTCATCAATTGAAGATCTAGAAGAAGAATTTTGATTGGGTTTTCCTCTCAAGAGGTGAGAGGTTTTGGCCCTGAATGACAAGCCTACATATTGTGTCACTTATCTTTTATTGTGCATATTGGTAATTGTCTTGATGAAAATAACACAATAATAACATAACGAAGAAAATACTATAAGCTAAGAAGTAAAAGTATATCACAAGCAATTATCAAGTAGAGAAATCTTTTAACTATCTGTACCCTAGATTTCTCAACATGGTATCAGAGCTTAGGTGCTGAAGTCAAGAAGGGGAATTCAAGCAAGTGGACACACAAGAATCGAGCTTCAAATTAGGATCGTAGAAAATCCAAGGGCTATCAAGGGAAATATATTCAAAACCTAGATCGATGAAATCTACACCAACAAGAGTCTTGAAACCATCTTCAAGAAAGAAGGAAGACTAAATCATTCAAGGAGGATCATGAATCAAGCTCTCTCCCATAAATCTCTCAAGATGCAAATCCTCTATCAACATCAAGATCAAGTAGGAAGCAAGCATAAATCTCTCAAGTAAGTCTATGACTATATCTAATAATAACAAAATGTATTTTTGCAAGGAAAGCAATAAATTGGTCGGGGCTGCAAATTTCCTTGCATGGAAGAAAAGGACAAACCTAAATCTTATTGAGAATGAGTTCATGGATCACAAAAAGGGATCAATAACCCAACCTCCAAAGGAATATATTCAAGCACATGCTAGATTCATGAAGGGAGAAGTGAGAGACCAGAGGATTCTTATAGAATCTATAAAATACTCTCTAATCCTATATGTATCAAAGTTGGAGACTACAAAAGCTATATATGACAAATTGGTAGAGTTTCTTTCCATAATTATTTCAGGAGAAGTAATCTCATTAAGTCAAGAACTCTACAAACTGAAGATATCCAAGGAAGAAGGAATAGCCTCACTTTATGAGGATATCATAAATTCGAGATCAACTACAAGAGCCGGGAGAAGTCGTGTTTGATAGATAGATGACCATAGTGGTACTAAATTCACTACCAGAATAATGGGGTAGCTTAACTTCAAGTTTATATGGAAATAAAGAGGCTACTCCATTTCAAGATCTATGGTCACTTTGTAAGATCGAAGAAACCAGACTAAAGGCAAAGGTTGATGTCGGACCAAATGAGCAGAACCAAGCATACACTGTTATGGCAAGAAAGAAAGGGAAATTTGGAAAGTTTTGTCCTCAAAAGAAAAGGAGGAACATGGATAGGTTAAGATGTTATGGACATCAAGAACTTGGGAACTATAAAAGAGATTGTCCTAAACATAGTAAGGACAAGAGGAATAGGGAAGAAACCCACATTACTGAAGAAGTGAAAGAGTCTGAATCAAAGAAGTGTAAGAATGAAGAAGTAAAAGATCTCTACTATTACTGAGATGATCTTCTTCATTAGAAGGTACTTTTCACTTGAAAATTATAGATAGGAAGCAATGTATATAAGATAGGATGCATTATATTAGAAAACATTATCATGGTAGAAACATTAGAAGTAAAAGCTCGTGACATGAGTAGCAGAAATAACGTTTGAAAGAAATTCTATTGAGTACAAAGAATAAGAGCTCTTGGAAACCTCACTGAAATCCCAAGTGATACTTATAGAAACAAGTAGAGGTCATCATCAGCTGGGATCATCATACAATAGTCAATAAAGAAACATCTGTTGGGTGAGGATATGAAATATCCTCAAGTTTCTTTAACAAAATCCTTATCAATGGATTCACCGATTTAAAAGGGAAATAAGAGTTTCTTCAGGGATTCCAACTCGTGGGATTCAAGGGATGATGGGATGATGATGTAATAGGAAATAAAGTCTAAAGGATAAAGTTCTTTCATTCAAATGAAGCTACTACAAGAAGTTTGGATGATCGAAAGGAAAGATGAGGTAGGTATGCTCACATATATTATTATGAAAGTCGTGTAATATGGCTGTAGATAATATGGATCACTATTTCCATCTTGGGAAATATGATCAAGAGAAGAAGGGATCTCCTCCTCCAAAAGATTGTTGAAAAGGCATAAGTCACACTGCATGAAATCAACATAATATGTTCACATATGAATAATGAGGAATGCAACTATAATCGAAGAACTCTGATTAGGAATTCCTAAGAATGAAGTGTTAAAAGGAAGAAAGAGATCATGATAATATGCAACAAAGAAGGTATTCAACATCCAAAGTCCAAGAAGAATTTACTAGAATATCTCCTAGAAAGATATGAAAACTCTGATAAGAGTTCGGAAAAAGATGGAGACCCTTGACATTGAAAATATTTGGGAAATGTGTCAACCTGTATGCGGGATGCTGATACCTACAGGAAGATGTTATGATGAAAGACCATCACAAAGGTAATGTTTGATTTAAGTGTTCATTTATTTGTGAAATAATATTTGGATGGGTTGATGTAGGATTACCAAAGGAAATATCTGTGGATGACTTCCAAGAGGACCATATTGAAGGATATAAGATCCTTCCGGAAAATATGGCATGAAGGCAGAATGACATAAAGCAAAGGCCAGATGGAAAATCTGATGGATCACTTTTTGATGAGATGAGGACATGACTAACTCATGGATGAAAGTGATGGATAATCTGTGCCCTATAATGAAGTCCCCGAAAGATGAAGACTCCATGAAAAAATAAATTGATGACATCAAAGAAGAGAGGAGTTCTTCAGGCAGTTGGTTGTTCCACATGAGGAGTTGTTGTAGGTCCCTGGCTAAGAGGGAGTTGAAAAAATAAGTTTTGGAATAAAACTTGGAAATTCCTAAGCCAAGAGGCAGCTTAGGTACATTCCTTGTTGGAATATGGCCTCCCAATTTGAGAGAGGGAGAGATAGAAATGACATTCTGGTCTTCACCTAGGAAGACACAATGGAGGATTGGGTAATCATTTGGCATCCGATACTCTTTGGGGATGAGATAGGGCATCCAATGAAAGAGTAGTCATGGAGGACTGATAATCTTTTAGGATTGGGGAGTCCAAGATGAGAATAGTCCTCATGGAACACACCTTGACTACCCAGGTAGGGATGATTCGAGAGAGACAATGATGAGGGTGTATATAAATAATTGGTCTCGCCAACATTGAGCTCAAATCTTGTGGAGATAAGGAGCTATTAGTCAAGGCCTTGGTATGTAACAAATCTAGTTGATATGATGCTATACAAATGAGTTACCAATCTGAATTATTCTTATGGGAAATTCTTCAGATTGAGAAAGTCCAAGTACCATTATGAATACCTCCCTAGTTAAGAGGGAGTGTTGAAAAGTGTAACTAGGTTCAATCTTCATAATGACATGTAATTATGATTTTATGTAATATAATGTAAAGAAGAAATATAAAATTATTGTATTAACTTTCTTAATGGGTTTCATGAGTAAGATATTTTCTTTTTGAGTCAAGACTCCCATTGAGATTCTTTAGGATTTATTTGTCATATAGTCATAAAATGTTAAAGTCATTTTCATGTAATGAAGTCATGTTACACTTTGTGAAAGGTAAAATTTGTCTATGTAAAGTATCATCCAAGACTTTGTCACTTATCCTTTTCAAGTCAACCTACAACAATGGAAGAACATGCTAGAAGAAGTCGGCCTAAGATTTAGGGACCATGTTGGCCTAAAGGACATGTGTGGAGGTTTATATATAAGTCACACTTGGCCTCACTAAGGTCAAGCAACTCGACTTGCATTCGATCAAGAGAAGTGCGAAGAAGGGGCAGCAAAAGAGGATTCTTCTAGGATAATGAAAGAGTTTCTTCTGGGGTAGTGAAAGAGATTCTTCTAGGGCAAGAAAAGAAGGGTTCTTCTGGATTAGCGAAGGAGATATTCTTCTAGGACAATGAAGAAGGTATTTTTTGTGGGCAAGCGAAGGAGAGGTTTCTTCTAGGGAAGGAGAGTTTTCTTCTGGGGTAGCAAAAGAAGGATTCTTCTGGGTGACCAAGATAGAGATTTAGAGCCTAAGTTTCTCTAGAGAATATAAGTGAAATCCAAGAGATCGAGATTCTCTAGAGGAAGCTGAGAAGGAGCAATGTGAAGAATAGAGATCGATTTTCTCTAGAAGAAGCGAAGGAAAGCAGTTCGAGATCAAGAAGAAATTCAAGGAAGGGAATAGGCAGAGCATCAAGGTTCTTGGGAGGACACTAGAGTCAAGGGTCTATGTCATGGTCTTGGTACTCATCAATTGAATATTTAGAAGAAGAATTTTGATTGGGGTTTCCTCTCAAGAGGTGAGAGGTTTTGGCCCTAGCTGACAAGCCTACATACTATGTCACTTGTCTTTTATTGTGCATATTGGTAATTGTCTTGATGAAAAGAACACAATAATAAAATAACGAAGACAAGACTATAAGCTAAGAAGTAAAAGTATATCACAACCAATTATCAAGAAGAGAAATCTTTTAACTATTCGTGCCTTAGAATTATCAAAAGGGGAATGTCCTATTAGGCGAGGGTCAAAGGCTAACATCCCAAGTGAAGCACGAGAACATGTATACAATCAAGAAAGGTCAATCATCTAGTTTTCCCCATGATTCATATTAATTTTCCTTAACATTAAATGAAAGTACATGATTTCTAAAATGGTTAGAGTACCTATTGATAGAAGACCCACCTTCCTTCAAGAAGAATGTTAGATGGGGGAGAGCACTGACTGGAGCAATAAGTGGAGAGCTATGGCATAAAACTATTTGAAGACCATCATAGAGCTGCTAGTTAGTTGGTTGTCAAATGAGGAGAATTTTTTTTGCTATGGGTGGGTAACGATTTCCATTTCACATCTAAGTATTCCTTCATCATTTATTGTTCTAAGAGCACTTAATTTATATTGTATATTGTTATTTCTATTGGCTTTATTTTTTGGTTAATTTTTTTTGTCATTCAAGGCTTATTTTGAGAATTTCAATTTAGTTTATCTTTCATTATCCATTTCTTTTCAATTCTTGAAATTATTATATAATCAATCAAAAGGGATAGCTTGTCTCTTTTGTGTTGCAACTAATTTACAATTTACAATTATTAATACTAATTTGTATGTTTCTACATAGGTAAGAAGAGTGAGTGAAAGTTGGAGGTTTTCTTTATGGAGACTCACATTCAAACTTCATAGAAGACATGTGTTAGCAATACAAACAAAAAAAAAGTAAATTGTAACTTATTAATGTAACATTCATAACTCCATGTCTCCACAAATGTAACTTTAAGTTTCAAAACCCATTTGTATCTCCCCATGTGGAAGGTAAAATTGAAAGTTTTAATCATGGGGATAATTGAATCCCTAAATATAGGGTTCAATAAAATCATTTGTGAAGGTGACACATGAAAACCATCAAATCCCTAAAGCCAAGGTTGAAGAAAATTATTTTTGAAGGTGTCTCCAAAATTTTCATAGACCATATCAATGCCAAAAATAAATAATATTCACAAGCAATGGCTGGCTAAGTTTCTTGGATTAGGTGGGCCATTAGATGTTTTGAATTATGCAAGTTTGAGCTTGTTAAAAAGTCTTCTAATTAGGTAACGAATTGGCTTGTGAAAGCATATTTTTTTATTAATAAAGATAGTGTTGTGTCATTAGGAAATTAAACCTTAGATTAACAACATAAATAACAAGGAATTTTCTCACACATCCTAATCTCAAGGGGTCCTTATTCATCATATAACCTCCCATACTCATGATTAATGATGTACAATGGATAATTAATCTTTCACAATAAAGTCAACTTATTTGAATTATCCTTCCAATCAAATCTAATCACATGCCCTAAACATGCAACAACTGTTGAACCCAAGAAACAAGTTAATTGTCCCCTATGCATAAAGTAAACCTAGACTATTCATAATTGTGAGAGAAATTATGTCTATAACCTTTATGTTTTCAATTCATCCTCTAAAGTGAAGTGCCTATGTAGAATGGAAAACCCATTTGAGAAAGGAAGGAGAGTTGGTTCATGCACCAGAGTGGTTGTTGTTGTGAGAAAGGAACAACAAGGCAATTGTTCACATACTTTGATTAGTTAAACAACTTTATGGCCTATAAGGGTTGATGGGTCTCCACATTAGACACAAATTAAGGCCCACCTAACCTTTACTATGCACAAAAAGACTATATTAAATCTCTCCTTCTACACTTAATAATGTTTTTTTAGCTTTAAGATGTTCTTAGGAAGCTTTAGCGATAATTGCATATTATGTGCCTAATATTATTTATTTTTGTAGAATATTGGGCAAATTATGAAGATTTGGAGGAGGAGATAATTTAGGGACTTGCCACCTGCTGTAAGAGGATCAAGATTGGATAATAAATGAACAAAACATCATGAAATTATTGACAAATTATAGAGCTCTACTTATTGAGAAAATCTAGGAATGTGTTCCTTGTCATTTAATGCAAATTCCTAGTGTTGGGAACTATATCCACTTTTTGAGGGATTTTGGAGGCGAAAGCTACCTCCTTTCAAGGAGAATTCTTCCTCATCACTTTGCATAAGTACCAATTTGAATTTGCCTCTAGAGGCATGTATTTCTTAGTCTTCTTGTGGAGAAAACTGTTATTTAGTATTTTTATTTTAAATGAATTGTCAAGCATTGATAAATACCAAAAATAAAATTCCCTCCACTAGGGAATTATGTCCCATCAAAGCTTGCTAAGCCAATTGAAAATTAGAAATAAGATTTCTAGAAAATTAAAAAATTATTTTTGAATTTATGGAAAATAGAAATATTCAACATTTTCCCAAAAATTTGGTTAAAATAGCAAAAAAACAACAAAATAATGCATAATCAATGCACTTTTACCATGAGGTGAATGCTATAGTCTTTGGCGAGGCAGGGAATAATAATATCCAAAATAACTCTAGAAAAGTATCAATCTAAAAAAGGTATTGTATTGATTCAGCATTCCCCCCTACGGATCAAACATATGCTTGGGGCCCTTCTAGGACCCCTTCTAGAGATTATCCTAAGCTATGATTTTGTTATACAAAGGTAGCTATAAGAATACCTTTGTTTTAAGTGTTGCTTCTAATTTCCATGCATCCATCCACCATTGATTTACTCCTCTCTTGAGGCTGGCTGAAAAGCAATTGAGTACCCCAACTTTGTAACATAAATCCTTTAATTGGATTAATTGTCTATATAGCATCACCTTCTTCCTCCCTAAGCCTTAAGGAATCCTTGACTATGACTTCTCTATATGTTTTCCTTTCTTTTACCTAATTTCCTTCTAATGTTTCTTCATGTGCATTTTCCCACTTGAATCCATAAGTTTCCTTCCACTTGAATGTAGACATTGCCAACCTTTTACATCCTCTTTGAGCTAAGGTCCTCCTTGGGTCTTTTGAAATCCCATGGACATCCCATCCACCTCCTCCCTCCCCGCTATTTGAAGAAAAAGCTTGTGGGAGAAGTCAAGGGATGCTTCCCCACATTCATGGATGACATCCTTAGTAAGCATGTTGGTGTAAACTAGGGTGCTTACACACCTAAGGGGATTTCAACTAAAACCCCTTGATGGAAACCTAAGGGATGACCCTATGTGTAATAATTTTACTACTTAGCTTATGAAGGTGTACATTCCATAACCGATATTTGGATTTGAACCCATGACCTAAAAGGAGGAAACACATGTTCTTAAGTTTTAGGTCCACTCATATTATACACATATACATGCGTTAGGAAAAAAGGGCTTAGGCATGTAGGAGGGATGGTTCCCAAACCTTCTCTACCCTATTGGGGCTCTAAGAGGCCAGGGTTCAAACCAAATGTCATGTTTGTAGGGGTTGTAATGATATATTATGCCAATGTAAGAAGTTCTCAGTTTCGAAAAGGGTATGAATTTATTGGTGAACATGTGATCATATTAATTTAGGACATGTTGGTTCAGGATTAGTCCCAACTCCTAATGGTTTAGTTGATTCCTCGCCTGTTGATTGGAATAAATATAAATGTTAAAATTATTATGTTGTAACTTAGTGGTTGGGATATAGTGTCACCATGCAAATAACATAGGTTGGAACCATAGTTGGTGTAGAGCTCTTGTGTGCGTGAGAAATAAAGTGTTTGACCAATCGAAGACAAATTGATCTTTCTTTTTTTCTCCCTAAAGCAAAAAAAAAAGCTACAATACTAAGGGCTACTTACACTTATTGGCGATCTATAAGGGGGAAAACTTCTTCTCTTACTATATGCCTCTAGGTCTTGGCTTGTTAACTTGTTTCATTATGTTTGAAGAAGATAAAATCCTAGCCACTAATAGATAGATTTAAGCTAAAATTTAGGATCAAAAACATGATTTCAACCTAAATAGTATTTATAAAAAATCTAGTATCCCATATTATTATTACTAGAGTTACACTAATAATAACACTTAAAGTTGATCTCATATACCCATAAATAGGTCATGTCTATTTTGGAATAGGGGTTCGAGAATTCTAATTTAATTATCGATAATTATTAGGTGGATGGTAGGGATTAACCTCCATGAAATATTATAGAATATTCTTAGTAGTAGTCACACATCAAAGGTTGAGATTTATCTCAAAAGTAGTTATGGCCTTTTTGTCCTTTTTTTTGTAAGTCAAAGATTTTCATTATATCAAGAAGTTACATTGTTGTCTACAACTTTTCAAAATTATACCAGCCTTACTCTTATTGTATTTATTGGCTGGGAATTGATTCAGAAAGATTTTTACATTAGCCCAAAAGGATAGAGAAAGCCAAAATAAGGGAGTACCCAGAAACCAGAAAACTATTAAAATCTTCACACAACCTCTAACCATTAGGCATCTAAAGAAGTGACTGACGAAGGGTTTTCTGGGCTAGAACATGGAGGAGGAGGCTTTATAAATTCACACTGAACATGCCTCTCCCTATGTTCTAAGAAAGCGTCTAGACAGGTCAAACATGCCTCCAAATGAGCCAGATTGTCCTGCATCCTCCACGGATTTCTATACAAATCATTGGGGAAGGAAATAATCTCATTGCGATCATCATGCTTCCCCTTGAGGAATTGCCCCAACATTGTTTTTAATTACTGATGTAAAGTGACTGAATGGATGTACTTTGATCTCTGCCCCCTAGTATTTCTTGGATTTGGGAGGCAATGCCAAGGTTTCTCCAATAGGATCAGAATTTGAAAAAGATTCTCTCTCTTGGTGCACAATCCTCTCCAGTCTCTGAATATTAGATTGAGTGCTAAGAGAGGTTGCAGTATGAAATGCAACAATGACCTCCTTTGCTTAAATCTCAACTTGTGAATGGATGGGATGGCTGTGACTGGATTACCAAAATTCCCCCTTCCCCTGACGATTATAACCCTGTTTCCTAAGCACATTGAGTTGTGTTACTGAACTAACTCGACACTTGTCAAGGAGGTACTTCTGATACTGACTCAAACAATCTCTCCACTCAAGCTCTGTTGGAGGTGCACAAGAGTGTCTTCCCTTTATCATAATTGTTCTGCATGGTTGCTCTATTAAATTAGATATGGAGTACATCACCAGGAGGCCGACAAGACAATGCATGAGATATGGTGGAGCCCCATCCCCTACTAAAATCCCTAACCCCAGAGGAACTAAGGTCGAGGAAGGGGTGTCAATAGAAAACTAGAACAAGACAAGAACTGAAGCCCAATAGTACAAAATTCCAATGAATATACTGACAAGGCAAGCCCTAGAGTCATAACCATGACAATTCTAAAATACAATGAAAGCCTTACAAAAGAAATGAGCATTAGAGCTAAATTGAATAAGCCAAGCAATTGAGATTACCTCAAAGCCTAATTTGGGACGTTGTGAGACCTTGACCACTATCACACGCCTGTAATTCTTGTTTTGACTAGGGGTGTTGAAACCCCAATTCATTCTTCCAAACCACTGTCTCGATCGAACTAGCTATCTTCCCCTGCCAAATGGAGCCAAGAGTTTGCAGAACCAAACCACACTTTTTGCAATGATAAAGCATTATACAACAATGCCACCCAGTTCCATCCCAGCTTGAGAATCCCATAGAAGACCCCGACTCATTCGACCAACATCCCAAATGAAAAATTACTAACTGGATTATAGGAGAGCTTAGCTAGCACCCTTGCAACTAGCTAAGACCCCGCTCTACTCTCCTCTGCATACCCTTCGAAGGATAAATGAAATAACACTTGACGCAAGGTGTCATTAAATGGTGTTTACTCTGCACGCATTGTGCATAGGAGGGGCGCGCCACGCCACCCCCCTCCTTAATTCCATGGGAGTCAGTGGGGTGGCGAGCACCTCTCGAGATCCCTTTTGCCTCGATTATCCATCCCTAATGAGGTATGCCCTTTTTTGTCCTTTCAATTAAATTGATTAATTAAAAAAAGTCATATGAACATGAGTTATGGTTTTTTGGGCATGGGGTATTCGTAAGATATGGTATTGTAACAAAGCCATGGTTACAAATATCCATGCTAGAGTGTGAGTGAATTTTATGATTAAAAATCTTGTTACATATTTTTTTAAATGTATACATGTTTAATTCTATATAATAATAATGAAGAAGTTATAATTTAATTAATTTTTTTGGCATTATTGTCATCGATGGCAAAGGAGCATTGAAGGAATGCAAGGAGCAACAAGAAGTAGTAAGGCAAGGAGTAGCAGCAAGGCAAGCAACAACTAGGCAATGAGCAACAACAATGCAAGGAGCAGCAAGATGCAAAGGCAAGACTTTGAGGCAAAGGCAAAGATGTTGCAAAGATTGTTGTGATGCATTAATGATAAATATTGTTATTTGATGTTGACATTAGGTTGATGCATTTAATCATTACATGTGGTTGCAATTAATATTAGATGGATTATTTATTTTTTTGTTCTAATATTCAAGATATGAAGAGTTTGGAAATGAATGAGTGGAAGGCAAAGAGTTAAGCCTATTCACTTCATATTCTTATGTGGGATACAAACAACCAACAAACTATCTTTATAAAAGATGTGATTTTGGAAGGCATTAAGAGGTTAGAGAATGGGAGAATGTGAGAGAGTTGATTGAGCTATTATGCATTAGTTACCTGGCACATATGAAGTTGATGTGAAGTAGATTTGAAGGGAAGAAGATACGAAAATGAAGACGGAGATATGTAGAAATTATGACTAGGTAAACCAGCACATTGCTCCAGGAGATTCTTTGCTCCTGGAAAAAACATCACATGTTTTTCTTGCCATGAACATGGACATATGGCAGCGGATTGTAAGAACAAGAAGATCAAGACTATTTAGAAAAACATGCAACAAATAAGAAGGTATTATCCAGCAAGCAAACAAAGGAGAACACCAACAACCAGGTATATAAACTCTTTCTATGGTTATTGTTATATGTGTCATGAATTTGGACATAAAGCATTTAAATGCAAAGTGTATATGAAGAAAAACATGAACGCAAAAAGAAACACACCATTTTCTCTATTTATTGGCCACACAAGATGTTTTGTGTGTAATAATCTTGGCCATAAAGCCAAGGATTGTAAGTTACCATATATTCTAAAGAGCACTAGACAGAAGATGGAAGTAAGGCCAAGTAGACCAAACTATGAATAAAAAAGAAATGCAGACAGTATAAGGCAACCCAATAAAGTGTGGAAGAGGAAGAAAAAGGAGCATCCCGTTACTTCAATGACATAATGAAGTCATCATGGTTTTAGGGGGAGCTGCTCTAGGAAGAAAGGCAATCATCCAGTCAATATTAGAAGAGCAACAACATCCCAGGGGGAGAGTAACCCATAAATGTGAGAAGATAATGGACATGGTGAGATCAAAATTGGCATGGAGAACGTGAAGCAAACAAATACATATAAATGCGGAGGAAACAACTAAACAAATACCAATGAGAAATACATAAGGGGAGTGGAAATATCATGAGGACAAACTTGATTGGGAAGCTGAAAATAAAGAAAAAGTTCTATTTGAAAATTCGCTTGTAACTTCAAAGGCCATAAGAGAGAAGCACCAAACATATCCTCTAAGAAGAGAAAATATCTTTAAGAAGATAAATTGTGCATGGAGCATTCACCTAGTAGAAAATTGGACAAGCCTACAATAAAATTATCATAAGTGTTTATAGTAGAGTGAGAACAAGAGTTGGAGATTTTTTTTTCTTCCTAAAACATAAGTACTTATTTCTGGGTTTTTCAATAGTTGAAACAAATGGTGACTCAAGTGCTAAATGAACCTATTTACATGCTTTCTTTGTTGCCCAAACCATCCCAATGTCTAGCAACCTCGGGCATTAGACATCACTTGTTTATTATCAATTAAAAAAAGAAAGAAGAATGAGAGAGCTCTAATAAGTGAAGTGATTACATACACCATCCATATTTTACTGATATGTCAGAAGCAAGTTAGGCAACGCAACAATTCACAATGAAAATCATTGTTCAAGGGCTAGGTGATGGCATCCGTGCATTTAGAATGGCGACAAACAAAACACTAGGGAAATTAAAACTATCGGTCTTGCAGTCGATAACAAATGAAAATAATGGCATCGATATCAACAAGAGAGGGAAGAAAACATGTCAATTTTATTTTAGCATATAACTATAGATTGATAGATATGGATATGGGTCACAATTCACTTATACAATTGATACTTAGGGTTTTTGGCGATGGTGGAGCTCCTGGTGTCGAGTCCATGGATTGCTATTTAGAAATATATGTAAAAAAAAAACCGAGACAAAGTTGATCCCAAAGAAACAAAATTTGTAAGTGGAGCACCTGTGCTCTGTCCCAAGAAACCCTAAAACTGCCATGCACAATTGATTGCTTGGGCAACATTTTCAACAAGGAGTCTCTGGTTTTATTAGTCAAAACTTAAGGCAAAGGGGTTCAAACTGAACAAATTAAATAGGAGGATCGTGGAAAAGAGCGTTACATTAATTGAGAACGTGTAAGAACGCTACCTTAGTCCAACAATATTCAAAGGTTTTAGCAGGGTTATGATGGTTTGAAAATTACATAATCTAACACAACAAAAGTTTGAGAACCTCATTTGTAACAAATAAGTGGTATGACTATTGATATGAAGCTTAATACAATTTATTATGTACATTTGTAGGCCCAAGGAATCCATTACACATAGATGGTGGCATTATCTATCATATGTAAATGAAGATATGAACCTGAATTGAAACGTTACAATAATTAAGAGTGTCTAAAAACATTACATAATCTGTCATACATGCTATCATACGTTACACTCCAAACTTCAAGTCAGAGCATATGCTAGAACTGAGATATTTTCTGTCTATTCACTGTACCAAATACCATAAGAGTTTGATCCATTTGCTTGTTGTGGCATTCCCTACATAATGCCTTGAAGATCGCTGCCTACCTATACAAACCCTTGTTTCTAGAGAATGATTAATATTTACAGGTGTGGAAAGGAAGTATGCGTTGAGTGTGCAAAAGATATGCCAACGATCTAAAGAGAAGTTGAAATGGATGAAAAAAGTCTAACAATAGTATTCATTAAGTGTTGAGAATGCCAGTGATCAGTCCTGCTCTGGAAGAGAAGCACATATGACAGGGATACAAAAATACAAAATGTCAGTGTTATTGGTGGATTGTGTTTGGTTTAGACCCAAGCATAAGAATTTGAGGCAAGAGGCTCATGAATCATCATTTGAAGGATGCATAACAATGTGTAAAGAATTGTGATATCAAGATCGAGTGCTTGAAAACTTGTGAAATGTTGTTTGCAACCATAGAAATCAGCGTTTCTGCACCCATAGAAAGTGGTGAAAAATATGCGCACATCCATGGAAATATATGTATAAGTATTCTCAATATAAAGCATGGTGCAAGTTAATATATCAGGAACTATTATCCTACTTCTACTATGAATGCTTTGTTTAATTTTTATTTCAGCAACAACATTTGCTCGATGGCATAACTCTTCCATCAATGTTCTTATTAAATATCTTTTTGTTATTATTTGCAATTGGAAGTTTATGGTTCGAGGAGTTTTGTGGCATTGGCGTTGCACTTGTTGTGGATGGTGTCATAGCATGTCACTGCTTAGCTTCAAACTCTCATGGTGATATACACTTGGTGTAGAAATATGTTCTCATTATGGTCTTCGACAAAAAGTTCAACTCAGATGCTGCATTGAGAGAAATTGATGACAATTCTTAGGCATTACCTCGAGTGAAAGTTTCGTTGCTCCCGGCCGCAGAGAGGAGGGTGGCGATGGCTTGGCGTATCGGGGAAAAAAGGGTCGATATTGTGCATGGTCGGGAGCAGAGGATTTCCGACACATGCAAAACCAGTGTTCCTTCCCTTCTGTTCCCTTTACGGCAACCCGATTGGTTTTCAGGCGGTCGCGGCTCCAAAAGGCGGAATATGGTTTTGCCCGTTTGGGAGCAATCACATCCGCGGTGCGCCATGTGGTAGTGGGGTCGGGAGGAAAACCGCCCCCCCCCACCCGCGTGTTATCCTTCATACAGGTTGGTCGGTCCGATATTAATATCCACCGTTGGATGGCTCTTGGTGACTCAACGGCTCAGATCAAACGCACAAGTTGGTGGTCCTGGGTGGTGCTGGACAGCAGCGCGTCAGTACGGTTTGGTCAGCAGCCCAGGGTTAATAAAGTAAGGTCTATGGATTGTAATTAATTTGGTTGATCAGGGGTGGCGGTTATGTCTTTCACGTAATGCCGAACCATTGTTTTAGAACTTGTGCTTTTATACCGTTCTTTCGTGTTGACCACTCTTTGTTTTTTGTGGCCAAGCCCAAACTCTTTGATTTTTCTTTTTGGAGAAAGGTAAAGTTTGTTGGTAGGGTGCCAGGCAAGGTTTGGCTTAGTTTTTACTCTCAGTCTTCGTCCCTAAAGGCTTGTTTGTATTCTATGTACTTTACTCTTTATTAATGAATTGAAAGGTCCGACTCTTGCATTAGCAAAAAAAAGAAAGTTTCGTTGCTCCCACCATTCTAACCTTTCCACGACAAAATATAAATAATGAGAACATTCGTACAACGTCAAAACAACAAGAAATCCTGATTTTTTTATTTGTTATAAGGACCAAGCAAGATCATTGGACTATCTTGCAAGTCTTTGCTGGAGGAAGGTGATAAGTGTGAAGCAAATTTACAATCCAGATTGTCAAGCATTCTAATTAGTGTTAGCAGCTACCAAATCTCAAGCACATTATCATATATTCAACTATTTTGAGCCCCTCTAAAGATACACTTGCCCATCTTTCCATGATATTTATTGGGTTCTCGCCATAAATTAGAATAAATTTCCAGTTTAATTGTGAAATTTGCAATCCAGGATGTCAAGCATTCTTCTGAATCACAATAAAATTATCACATATTCTCAATTCAAGTTTCTTAACATATGCATGGCCGTCCTCCCTTTACCTTTCATGTTTGTTTGAAATCTCACCATTATTTAGAATAAGATATAATTTGATTCATTTTCTTAGGTTCTCATTGTAATTTAATTCAAAGATTCTATCAGCCTGTCTTTCAGAAGCTTAGGGTGGAGAATTAATTAATCTTAGAGTTTTCTATCTATTTCACGAAATTGTCAAGGAAATGCATGAGAAGGAATAAAAGAAAGAATACATGAGGAACAAGCATTGTGCCGATTGTGATCCTGGTTGTAATGTCGGCCTACAGGTATTCTCTCCATTTGTAGGTTCGAATCCAGCGGGTGCAGGGCAGTAACAACTCCAACCATTCCATGGAAGACTTTCTTTGTATCTTAGAAAGCCATTTGGAAAAATGACGAGGACTGGGACGAATTAAAGATGATGTAGAAGATGGAGGAGGATGTTGCAAAAGAATGATCTTCAACGTCTATTGACTTCCACTAGGGGTTGCAGGGTCACCTGAAAACAAATAAGAGGAATATGACCTCCCTTGAGAACGAATAAGAGCTTTAGAAGCTGATGACAAAGTCACTTGTATGATGTTACAAGTGTTTTTGGAGCAAGTCGATACTATTGGAAGAAGCACCAGGTCGATACAGTTTATTGGGCATAGAAAGGGTGAACTTGATACTTGAAGAAGCAGTTGGTCATGTAGTGCACATGTTTGACTCTCCAGATGCATGCCATCAATATTGTCATAAAACTATCATTAGTCAAGTTTTCATCAAAATGGAACAAGTTCGGTTTCATAGAAGGCATGTTTGATGATACAATTTGATGTTGTCATTATTTTCTATTCTTAAGTGAAAAGCAGGATTATCAAGCTCGAGGGAGACACCATTAAAACATTATATTATGGAACTTTTCAAGGTTGGATATTCTGTTAGCTTACTATATTGTTGTTGCAATGGGTGTGTTGCCAATGCAACAGTGCATTGATACATTATCGAGTTGCATGGTATTATGGAATTGTTGTGCATGGCTGTAGTATGCGAATGAGATCCAAATTCATTTGTTCCTGCATGTTAATGACAAGTGTAGTTGCCAGAGTTTAATGGTGTATTAAAATTGTTGAATGTAGTGCAATTTGGTGCATGATTGAGCTATGTTCCTATAAGCAAAGACATCCATTCATATGGAGTGTTAGAACCTATGATGGATTAGAAAATTTAGACAATGTGCGCTTGGAGGCTATACATACTTATGCATTGAGAAAATCATGACTGACATAGAGGTTAAATGTATTATGTGATGGAGTGATGTAATATTAGATGTGCATGAGGTAGATTAAAACTTGATTAATGTGTTGGAGTGTGTGGATCAAAATTTGGTATGTATGGTATGCATGTGTTCCAGGTCATGGCTCCTCTTATTGGTGTGACCCTTAAGCAAGTGATTGGTAATTATCTTTGAATGGAAGTTGATGTTATGCTAGATATTCTACTCAAAGATGTGTTCCAATATTTCTTGAACTTTGCTTCCAAACTGCATAAGTTCTTCAAGAATTTGATTCAAGGAATTGAAATATTATATTTGTTCTATGTTCTAATTGAGAAGATACTTCCATTTCCCTAACATTTGATATAGTTCTTCCTTGAGATATATGATGAATCAACCGGTGAAAATCTCATGAGAATTTGAGTCATGAGCCTGAATGAGTATCAAATTCTGGAAAGATGCGTTCATACATGCCAACCCTCAAATGAATCCATATATTTGGTGGTCAATGCATTACAATACATGCCTCATAGATTTAATGTCTCATATATTCAATGGTCGATGTGTTCATATCCTCTCGCAACAATGTGCAATGCACTTATTACTTGGAAAGTATTATTTAGAGCTTATTTTTTTATTTATCTATATACAATTGCAATATATTACAAAATGTTCTCCCAACAATATTCCTACAATGTGTTCGACAATGTGTTCATTTAGTGAGTTCTTGCAATATTTTACAAAGTGTTCTCACAACAGTGTTAGCGATTTCGGAGCAATGTTTATGGAGCAACATTCATTTTGGAGTGGCATTCATTCAATCACAGTATCAACATTGTTTATATAGAACAAGACATTGCAGGTTGTAGAGCATTAATGCAATGATGACAGCTACCTTGAGGACTCTTTTACAATGAGTTGAAGACTATATATATATATATATATTTTTTTTTTTTTCTCAGTACCTTAATAATAGAAAATGGATAAATGTGGATTGGAGGGCTACAAGACATTTATAACATCTTTCCATTGATGTCAAAGGGGGAGGTAAGTAGAGGTTATGGGCAACAATGAGAAATAATTTTCAGGACAAAAGGGGAAGACTAACATGTTGCCATCAATGCCCAAAGGGGGAGATTGTTGGCATTATTGTCATTGATGACAAATGAGCATTGAAGAATGCAAGGAGAAGCAAGGAGTAGCAAGAAGTAGTAAGGCAAGGAGCAACAACAAGGTAAGGAGTAACATCAATGCAAGGAGCAACAAGATGCAAAGGCAACACTCCAAGGCAAAGACAAAGATGTTGCAAAGATTGTTGTGATGCATTAATGATAAATATTTTTATTTGATATTGACATTAGGTTGATGCATTTAATCATTACATGTGGCTGCAATTAATATTGGATGGATTATTTATTTTTGTTTTATAATATTCAAAATATGAAGAGTTTGGAAATAAATGAGTGGAAGCCAAAGAGTCAAGCCTATTCACTTCATATTCCTATGTGGGATACAAACAACCAACAAACTATCTTTATAAAAGGTGTTATTTTGGAAGGCATTGAGAGGTTAGAGAATGGGAGAATGTGAGAGAGCTGATTGAGCGATTATGCATTAGTTACTTGGCACATATGAAGCAGATTTGAAGGGAAGAAGATGCAAAATTGAAGATGGAGATATGCAAAAAACTATGACCAGGTAAACCAACACATTGTTATTTCTTGTTTGCATCAGGAGATGGTAGTCTCCTTTCAAATAATGGCTTGATAAACATCAGGTTAGAGCCTGTTGAGGTAGGAACCTCTTGTGGGTTGTAGCCTCTTGTGGGTTGTAGCCTACAGAAAATATATGGGAGTTGGAGCTTCCTCGCAGTTGCAACTTGTAGAAAATTGAGGTAGCAGCCTCGTATAGGTTGGAGCCTACAAAAAATCAGATGTAATAAGGAGTAGGAGCTTGCCTTTGTATCACAACAATAATAAAATCGTGATTTTCTCCATTTATGGGTTTCCACATATATCTGGTGTCAATATGTGTTGTTATTATGTGTTCATGTGATGTTTTGGTTTGCTTATGTTAAGCATACATGGAATGCAAACAACTAATGTAAATGATAAGCATGAGATTTCATATATTATTGACATGATATACATTTATAGTACATGGTGTGACCCTTGGATTCATATTCCAAGTGGTCTCTTGGGCTCTGGTGGCTGTTCACATTCCACACCAACCCATAGAGGATTAGGTGTCCAAAATTCCCCCCTTAATCCGAAGGGGTATGTATGAGTCCAAGAAGAGAGTTGTAATACACAATGTGCAAAATGCATGGTAGAACTAGGTTAAATGTGCTCTCTGAAATGTTGGTATAAGGGGGGTGGTTTAAGGATGACCAATAACACTGGAACGCTTAGTGCAGTTCCTGAAACTCTTCCAAATCTAGCATGAAGCCGAGTTCTTCTGACAGAGGAAGTGCTCCTCATCTCTTGAAGAGGGAAACCTTCAACCTTGAAAGGGAGGTCTCACCCTGCATAGAAAGGGAGAACCTCAACCTGAAAAGGGAGGTCTCAACCTGTGATGGTTTAAGGATGACCACCAACTCTGGAATGCTTAATGCAGTTCCTGGAATTCTTCCAAAATTGGCAAGAAGCTGAAGTATTATGCTGGAGGAAGTGTCCCTAATTCTTTGATGAGATGTCTCAAACCCACATAGATGGTTTAAGGTTGATCATCAACCAAAGGCATGCTCAAGGGCATATTTGTCTCTGGCCACAACTCTGAATTTGGTATCGCAGGTTGTGGCTCAGGGTCACTTGATGTGTCTTTGAAGGTTGTCGATGACCATCACTTCCCCCTGTCAGATACAAGGTGAGATGATGGAGAAAACTCAACTGCAAGATTGTTCAATACTCTAGAACAAGTTCTGACATATGACTAAAATATCTTCTTGGCTGTTGAAGCCCATTGCCAAGAAGCGATCCATCCAAGATGAATCTTTGTTCTTGCAGGAGGCTTGTTTTTGAAGCATCTGTTTGAATAATGAGTGGTTTTATGATAGTGCTCACATGGATGAAGATCAAAACAATGATATTTCATATGGCCAACTCAGTCACAGTGTTGGCATTTAACAACTTTTGGCTGCGAATGTGGAGGAGCAGAATCTGGAACAAGTGAAGGTGAACTGTCATGAAGGAATCCAACACTTTGAAATTGAATGGGCTTGGAATAGTATGGAATATGAAAGGACAATTCCTTGTCATATCCAAGACCGGTTTTGTGCTTGTTATGGACAAGCTCTTCCCAAGGTCTGATGATTGACTTGGGAAGTGCAGGCTGAATTTCTGCATCTACATGTAATTCTGCTGCTTCATTGGGTACTGGATCTGAATCAACCTCAATCTTACTAATTTCATCACTTGCTGGCTATTGATGGGTGTCTGTTTTAACCTTGAACAAAGGATTGTTTTGAGCAGAAAACAATTTAGAATGACAAATTTGCTGAAGCTCATCTTGCTGGAACTGAGATTCTAGTTGCAAAAAATCAATCTTTTCTTGTGCATTATGCAGGTAGGTTTGAATGTCACAGAGACTGTCTTTGCTGATGTTTACTTTCCCATCAATAGTGGAAAGTATTAGGGTGTTCAGTAGCTCTAATATATCATCAAATTTGGCCATTGTGTTAGCAAAAATAAACTCCTCTCAACGATCTCTTCTTTAAACCGATGGATTCAAAACTTTACACCATTATATATACAACCTTTATGGAATTCAATGTATACAACCAACATATAATAAACATCAACCATGCTCACGGTCTTCACAGAATTTTCAACAGAGATCCAACGATATCTTCGGTATTCAATTAGACCGACCAAAGCACACACTTCGCACATATGCACAACAACAATGACCAGTTCAATGTAGTAATGACCGAGAGCTCCGCATTCATCGAAGAGTATTCTGGTGAAAAATACTTTGATGCTGCAAGAGAAGCCACGAGAGTTGTTTTTCATAGAGGGCATGTACCAATAGTTGATGGTGGTAGTGGGTTGTACTTACGATGGTGTTTGTATGGCAAGCCGAATGTGCCAGAAACAACTCCTGAAATTGTCTCTGATGTGAACTTGGAGCTTAGAACACTCTAGAGCAATGGAGATTGGGATACAGTTGTGCAACTTCTTCTGAAAGCAGGTGATTCCACTGCTCGTAATGTGGAGCGCAATGACTAGTACTGCATTCGTCGTGGCCTTGAAATCATTAAGGTTGTAGGAGTTCCTCGAACTTCATTTCCTTTACCATATGACGCTCTCAAAGGACAAGTAGCCTCAAGAATAACAATTTCCTGCAGTGATAGCTCTGTTGCAGAAGTTGAAAACATGCAGAGTTCCTTGACAGAATTGGACTATGAATTTCTCTATTGTTATTTATTTATTTTTATTTTTTACAGTTAAAAGGACAGATCTTTATCAGAGAATTGATCAGCGGTGTGAGGAGATGCTTACAGGGAGCAATGGAATTTTGGCTGAAGCCTCTTGGCTCTTGGATATGGGAATTCTTCCTAATACAACTTGCGCATCTCGTGCAATTGGTTATCGACAAGACATGGAATGTTTGTTCAGGTGTAGACAAGAAAGAGGTGTCACTTCTGAGAAGGAGTTCTAGGAAGAGGGTCGACGCATGACTCGTGGGCCAGCGGAGGGTATAAATAGAGGTATATGGAAACCGGTGTGAGCGTTTTGGATGGGAGGTATGGAGGACGATGTGATTTTTATTACCACGGAGGGAGGTATTGTAACTGGAGGAGCGGTATGGTATGGAGCGGGAGCTGTATGGCGCAACATGGAGGAACACGGTGATAGCACCGGGAGAGGAGTTGAATGGTATGGTCCATGGAGGCATTACCACAATGGGTGCCACGATACAGTCACTGTCGATTGAAGAGGAGTCGTATGAGTGGTATGGTGGAAGCCATAAGTGGTGGTATTAACATGGAGGCTGACTGTGTAATACCGCTGTGCAGAGGCCGTGTAGTACCGTTGCGCAGAGGTCGACTGTGTAATAGAGACCGAGGGTGATTGTGTGTATGTGTATGGAGTATAAAATATTTGGAGAAACCAATGATGTATTAGGTGACCCGGTGTGGTATTGTCGAGTGGTATTAAAACACCACTACATAGTGCCAATGGGAGCGATATGAAGCGGAGTTTAACAAGAAGACCAGAGTTGTATTACCACTGGACAAGTGGGAGTATCGATAAGGAGCATGGTTCAATACTGTGATACCACCAACTGTTTGAACGCAACTATATGGAAGGAGGACATAATTGTATGGAAGGAGAAACCTCACGATTTTTTTTTTAATACAGTGCCAACAACACAATCATCATAATCACAGTCACATGATACTTTAACACAATGCTTCACAGTTTGAAACAAATTTAACACAGTAAATGCCAACCGCCATACAAACGATCCTCATACCTCAACGCTAGACAAGTTTCTACCTCCACAGAGAATGCGCATTCGAATAGGGAGTACCAGAGAGGAACACCCAGTGATAGAGAATTCAATTGACACCTCTTCTATCACTCCATTCTTCGTGTTAAGCAAAATAGGCAAAACATAGGCAAGAGTGCAGGTGCGTTTTTACTATTTGAGACAATGGATAGAGAACCTAGCACGAATCTTGCTGAGAGAGGTCAGTCGGACAGTGCACAACATGAAATAAGCATGCACACAATAAGGACAGTTCTACCAACAGGAATGCAATACTGACATGCACAGAAAGGCCACAACAAGTGGCTCAAATTTGAGCAGGGCATAAATTCGCCTGCAACTCTGATACCATGTTAAACATACATGGAATGCAAACAACTAATGTAAATGATAAGCATGAGATTGCATATATTATTGACATGATATACATTTATAGTACATGGTGTGACTCTTGGATTCATATTCCAATTGGTCTCTTGGACTCCGGTGGTTGTTCACATTTCACACCAACCCATAGAGGATTAGGTGTCCAATAACTTATTACTTGCTGTTCACATATTCAATCATTATTTGTTAAACTGCTCATATAATATTTCAGTTAATGAGTTTAAAGAAGAATTCTATTTGTCCATAAATATGCTAAAATAATTCACCCCTTCTCAGTGTAGTCAAGTTTTCATCAAATTCTTATGTTTTTCGAATTTTGACAATGTGAAACATATTATAAAATAAATGTTTTGATGTTTATCAATATATATCAGCGATTTAATTTATATAACTATGCTAATTTTATTTTTTTAAAGAACAAAAATTGTAATATAAGATAAATATTTTAATATTTATCTATATTAGAAATTTAAACTATTTTAAAAAATAAATTAAATGAAAAATCCATAAATAGGCTGAAAATTTGTAAACCAAATGCATAAATATACACACACAAAAAAAATTGTGATCCGCAGGAAATGATTAAATGAAAAACTTCCAGAAATATACTGAAAAATTTGTGAACCGAATGAATTGATTAGGTGAAAAAATGCCACACATATACTAACAAATTTGTGAAACGATTTATAAATAGGGCAGGCCAAGGTCAATTTTGCTGATCTCTTTGAAAAGCACATGTGATAAATGCTTCGATTACTAAGCACTCATAAATCCACCGTGAAATTTCTAACACAAATCGTTATCCATAATCATTGCGACCCTGGTCCTAATGCTTCGCGATTCCACATGATTAGGAGTTAGGACAAGTAGCGAAATTAAATTGTGGTCTAGCGAGAAATTAGCAGAACTTTAGGACAGCTGCCCAACTTAAAGTCTCAAAGCGCTCGAACAAATTCAACGAAACAACGCCGGACAAGCAACTGAAGACCAATCATTCATGGTTGGCGTAGCCATGGAAATATCTTAAAATCTCCGCAATGCCGTTGGATTATGTTTATCGAAACAATATACAGTAATCCGGAGAATCTACGCGATTTGTTTGTTGCCCTATTATTCTCCTCAATCATGAAGATCCAAGGCAGCACGCAAAATATTTGCTGAAAACCAGTCTACCATGGAGGAGAGATTGAAGATGCTCGCCCTGAAGATGAAGAATCCTCTCGACTTCATGCCCAAAAGACGCAGAAATCTCATTCTCTGCCTCGCAGCAATTGCGGGAACGGGTTATGGAGTTTACAGGGTCTACAATTCCCCGTCGATAGCCAGGAAAAAGTACCAAATCGTTTGCTTTCTGAGGTCTCTGATGACAATCGCAGAAGCAGCGTCTGCATCTGCACAGACCATCTCTCTGGTCTCCAATGACCTCAACAATTTCTTGCGGTCGGATTCTGATGAAATCCCATCAAGTTTAAAACAGCTCTTGAAGGTCGCCCAGTGCCAGGAATTTCAGCAAACCCTAACTAGGGTTTCAAGCGCCCTTACCGCCGGAGTTTTGCAGGGTATCCGTGGTCCCACGGGGGAAATTGCCAGAGACGGTCAGTCCGAGACGCCTGGAATCGCAGAGAGGGTGATGGACAGGCTCTTCACGCCGGTCGGTACGGGTTTTGTTTCTGTTGTAGCAGGGAATTTTGCTCGGAATTTGGTTTTATCTTTTTTAGAAAATTACAGGGCACTTAATAATAATAATAATAATAATAATAATTTGGCGACTGGTGGGCATTCGTCTCCGAACTTAAGCTCGGAGAATTCGAACTCGGGACCTTCTGTTGGATCGGGCTTTGTTGATGTGCTCTGTAGAAGTGACACTAGGGTTCTTATTGCCGAGTGCATTCGTAATTTTGTAAGCACAGCAGTGGGGATATATTTGGACAAAACGATGAACATCAATGTCTATGACGAGATTTGCTCAAGCCTCACCAATCCCAAGCATGAGGCCCAGATGAAGGGCATTTTAATTTCTGTCCTTAATGGGGCTGTTGAAACGCTTGTCAAAACTTCCCACGATGTTTTGACCAATGGGTCTTCTTCTAGGAATGCCGAGATGTTACAGACTAAGTTTATCCATGAAGGTGGTGGTGTTCTGACAAATGGATCTTGTTCTAAAACTATAGGGATGCTGCAGAATACGTGTAATCGTGAAAATGAGATTGAATTGAGCGATTGTGTTGAAGAAACTGAAGCAATCTCATCTGCTCCCCAAAAAGCCTTGGCTCCCTTCACAGTTTTTGGCTCTCAGATGACTCCCAGGGACCAGCAACAGACGGTCATGGACAGTAGGAATGCCGATCCTGGGCTTTCAACAACTTGTCATAGCTGGGTTGATAGGATCTCCCATACTCTTGCCATACCCAGCAATCAGAAACTTTTCATTGAAGTAAGTGGCAGAATGACTTTTGAGGCCATCCGGTCTTTTTGTGAATTTATGCTTTGTAAATTTTCCAATTTTTGTTTTAGAACTTTGCCGGCTATGGGCCATGAAGCATCCGATGGAATTCTTGAGTTCATGAGGTATGTTGGAGCCAAATCGATCGTTATTGCTACCCTTTGTCTTGCAATCTGCTTGCATGGTCTGACTGGTGTGAGAGTTTTGGAAGTTGCATAACTCAATTGGGCTTTCGTTCAGAAGAATACTTTCGTGAATGTTAAAAGAATTAGAAACATCTGGGTGATTTTGTTGGGGATTAAACTTACTTCTTATTTTCTGTCTTCTCAATTGCTAAATCTGATGCAGCTGTATCATTGTATATTACTGGTCAGATTCTTCTGACCAATTATTCTTTATTAAAGATGAATTATTATACCACAGTAAAAGTATTTAGTTTTTGGTGAATAGATGCAGCTATTGAAAGTAATGTTGATTTTCAATATCGGCATTACTTTGCAATTAAATTCCTCCTTTCACATCCAATTCGATATGGGAAACTATTCAGAATTATTGATTACATTTAAGAAATATTCATGTATTGACATTTTTTGGTTAAATGAAACTTGTTGACACTCGATTTCTAATGCATGTTCAAAAGCATTGAGACTTATTCAGACACATAAACTAATTTTCTTCCTTGGAAACATATAAATTAATTTTTAGAGGATATAGAGATTTACTAGTGCACTACAGTTTTTTGAAAGTGTGAAGTTAATATCCGGTTGACCATATCTCCGTCACTATTGTCTACCAAGGACTAAATTTGTAGATTTATAACTGAAAGTAATGTTTAATTTCAATATCCGCAGTACTTCGCAATTAAATTCCTCCTTTCATACCCAACTCGATATTGAATTCTATTCAGAATTATTGACTACATTTTAGAAATATTCATGTCTGAAATTCGAATATGATAAGTATTGACATTTATTGGTTAAATGAAACTTGACACATATTATCCAATGCATGTTCAAAAGCATTGAGACTTATTCAGACATAAATTAATTTTCTTCCTTGGAAATATATAAATTAATGTTTAGAGGATATAGGGATTTACCTGTGCACTACAATTTTTTGAAAGTTTGAAGTTAAGTTTCCTTTGGCCATATTTTTTTTTCCATTACTGTTGTCTACAAAAGATTAAATTTTTCATATTCATAACTGTTTCCTGAATAAGATATTTCACATTTGTTTTACCCGGGGCTATTTCTATGGAGCGTTTAGGTAAGTCGGATAGAGCGTTTCCATCTTGCATCGTTTCTCGTTGTGGTATTCTGTATCTTCTGCTGTTTACCGTGTTCATGTTTTACATGAACTTTCTTCAAAAAGGAGACAGTATTTGTATTGGTTGTCTCACAATGTTTCTGCATGTTTTAACTTTTAAGGACTTGAGCATCTGTCTCGGAATGCTTCCATGTTTGACATAAAGGGAAGGATGTTGTGTCTTTTCTCTGTGTGTTCATATTTTATCAGTTAAACGAGACATATGGTGGGGTGCATCCCCCTTGCACCTCATGCCATTGGGATGGGGGAGGGGGCACCTGGTGAAATGTTTCGCCATGCCCCCCTTTTTGTGAAACTCTGCAGAATACATTCCAAAACGTTTCTTTGTGTTGCAGGATGCATTTTGCAAAAAGGGGGGATTGCGGATGCCCTCTCTTAAAAAATGGGATGCTTGGGTGAACCGTGACTCCCCCTACTCCCCCACCACACAATTTTTCTTTTCCAATATTAAAAACTTTAAAAGAACACAAAAGAAGTTCAAAAAACAAAAAACACCCTAAACTTATTAAACTTAATTCCGCCTAACCTGTACATATGTGTTATTTGATATTTACAAGTCATTTAGCATTTGACTTTGAGATGAAAGTGAGCTTGATGACCCGGCCTTTGACTTGTCACTCTTTACTAATTTTAGGCAATTTTAATTTACCATTTCAGATTTCAGTATATACTATTTAGTATTACTTAGTACTATTTACAACTTGAATCAGTGTATTTCATTTTGTTATACGTTTTAATTTTGAAATTGTGATGTGCATGTGTCATGTGAAATATGATTAACAATGGTGATTGGTGAATTGTGCTTGAATCATTTACAAATCTGAATTAAGTATTTACATTACATAATGATGAATTTACATGGGATGAGTTGTTATTGTTGGGATTCTTCTTTTTTTATAGTTTTAGAGATGAAGCTCCCTGTGCTAGGGACCCAGGAATTTCCCTAAAATCCTGGGGGTGTATTCAGACATCCCCGCCGTGCATTTCCCTGCTCCTCTGTCCCTGAAACTAGGGTAACGTTGTATATCATGAATTGGATATCATCATATTTGTTAATAAGTAAGTTGTCTTCCTTTTGATTCTCTTTGGGATTTTCTATTTTGCGTTGTATTTTCTTTTTTCCTTCTGGTTTCATTATATTTTCGGAGATTAAAAAAGGGACACTGCAGAGCTGTCAATTGTGTCAGAATTTCAACTTTCTACAGCTTTGATTTCAAATTTACTTGCTCAAGGATCTCCTTGGATTTTTTCCCATGCATTTTATGCGTTAAATGCATTCAATTCAAATGAAATAGAAACTTAATGCTACTTACATTTTTCCAAATTAGCCCAGTGATATAATTCTCTTTCTTTGTACTCTGTTTGCGTTTAGATAATTCAATCCTCATTCAAAATTTATTTTTATCCTGCACCACTTTGTTTCCTTGTGCATAATTACACCTCCCTTATTTAACTTATACATGTTACATGTATGTTAGTTCCAATGTAGATCTGTTTGAATTGACTCAGGGGTCTCCTATATCTTATCTGTTCCTTTTAGTTTAAGACTCCAACTGAGGTTTATTGCATCAAACTGATGACATAATTCAGCATCTTCATAAGTTGCTGGAGTTGGTTTTGAAACTCTCTTCCCCAAATGGTGGGTTGGTTGAGTGATAGTCATATCAATATGGCCAAGGGTTTTTTTCAAGGATATCTGTATCCTTTGTCGCTTGAGTGGTTATCACATTTAAATTTTTCCATTTTATGAACAAAATGTTCATCTATTTCGTTGTTTAGGATATGCATTTTGAAAACGCTGATCAGATATTTTATGATATCTAATCCAAAGTTAGTACTACTGATACTTCGCTTCTGAAAGGAAAAGTTGGATAAAGTATAAACGTCTTCAAATTAGCACAAGTGTTGCCTTCCAGTTGAGGTCACGCTTAAGGAAATTTAACATATTCCATTACTCTCTCTTTAGCTTTTGCCAAGGATTGTCTTTGTCTGGGTTCATGCTTGTATGCCCTTGTAACGTTTTGATCTTTTCATTAATCTCTATTCGTCATGTGAGAGTTTCTTTTTCTTTAAGGCGTATGGCATTGCTGTCCTGTCCTTATCTACATGGATCTAAGCATCACAATATACGAGTTCAAGGTTGGTATTGACTGTTTTGAACTTGGCATAGTTGTAAATTATAAATTTTAACCATTCGAAAATATGTATTTGATATCAAAACTTTTAAATTTGGTTTATAATATATTGTGATCTAATGATCTAAATTGGTTTGTACTACCATATTGTGATCTGATTAGGTTTGTAGGAGTACAAGGTTGGTGCCAATTGTTTTGAACCTGGGATGGTTGTAAATGTAATAAATTTTATCCATTTGAAAATATGCATTTGATATCAAAACTTTCAGGTTTGTTTTATAATATTTATGATCTGACTCCTCCTCTCTGTCAATTGTTAAATAAAATAAATGACATGCTGGTCATGTGGGATATGCTGTGGGCAAGGATATAATTTAATGTTTTTTTGACATTCATAGAACGTAGAAATTTTTAATTTCCTCCAAAGTTCTCAAGTGAGGTCTGCATAGCTTCTTAAAAGATATATGTCTTATTTTGTACCTATAATATTGCATAAGGCGGTGGCTTTATCCATACAGCGGAATACAAAAGGGTCAATAGGATTACAATATCCAGAGCACTGATCATCCCTTCGAAAATGACAGGGAGAACAAAATGCAACTCTAACTTCTTACTTCCATCGAGGCATTCTCTTCCATATACGCAAGTGTACTGTATACCAAATTGATTGCACTCCCTAAAGACAAAAATTAGTGATAATTCCTGGTGAATTTCTTGTAGCCTTTGCTTCCTGTGATTGGAAGAGCACGCAGAAATGCTTGAATGATTTTTTGGTGGCTTCTTTCTCCTCGGGAGTCAAACCTATACCCAAATTAGAACCAAATAAATTCCAGTTACCTTCAGATGTTCCGTCTGCTGCTTTTCTTTCCGTACTAGTTGGATTTCCCTGGCTTCCAATTCTAGCTTTTGGGCAGGACTGTGTGGGACTTCTTTGTGTACTTGCCCTCTTCTGTGTTGTCAGCTAATAGGGAGTGCTGGAATTCATTAGAGGGATTTCCCTTCAAGCGGATGCATGGTTGCGGGGGAGCATGCTCCTGGAAATTTTTTTTCGCTCCCTGGTTTTTTCACAAAAATATTGTCACAAAGATGTTCCAAATACAATTTTTTTCCAACGAAACAAGCGTTTTTGAGTAGGACAGCCTAATATTCAAGCCTATGGCCCTAGTATTGATATGCAATTCATTATAATGTTAAATTCTTGAAGTAAAAGAAATGATGAAAATGAATTTCATTTTCATTCTCTCTTTTACTTAAATTTTTAATACTACCATGAAATGACTCAAGATGTTTGAGAGCGGTTTCGACTTCATTGGATTTCATATGGAGAAAGTAGAATTTTAGATCTCACTCAAAATCCAGCAGACTTATCAGTTTTTCATGATTGGGGGGATTGCAATGTTTCCATTGGATTTTGTCATATGCTAAGGTATGGGAATCACATTTAATCAAGAGCACCAAGTCCTCTATGTACTTTGATGTTAGTGACATTGGTTGTCGAACTCCTCTATCATGACCCTACTAAAAGGTATCCATCGCTCAAACAAAATTTTGACTTGATATGCTACATTTTTTCTATCTTATGTTAATTGCTGAGAGGGTGATATTGTTGATAAAGATGCCAAGATAGACAATGATTTTGATGATATGTAGCTATTTATTGTAGCATGATTGATTTTTTTGGATGCTAGAGGCCATCTAGAGCATATTTGTTGATGTATTTTCAGTTCAAAGATGGATTGCACTCGACGCTATTTTGGTTATGTGCACCCTTACATGCTCTATATATGACAACTTATAACTTCTAGACGTGGTTGATGAAGATTATAACTTCTAGATGATTGATGTTATATGGTTTAATCCATGTTTCTATGCTTTTTATATTTAATTCATCATGTCACATGCTTTTGTTGACATATATGCATCAAAATATATATATATATATATATTATAAAAATTTGCTCCTGATTCGCTCCCGAGAGTTCTCGGTTCGGGAGCAAATTTTTATATAATATATATTTTTATATATTTTGAAGCATATATGTCAACAAAAGCATGTAGAATGATGAATTAGATATAAAAAACAAAAAAACATGGATTGAACCATATAACATCAATCATCTAGAAGTTATAATCTTCATCAACCATGTCCAAAAGTTAAAATTTCTCATATATATAGCATGTAAGGGTGCACATAACCAAAATAGCATCGAGTGCAATCCATCTTTGCACTGAAAAGACATCAACAAATATTTTGAAGCATATATGTCAACAAAAACATGTAGAATGATGAATTAGATATAAAAAACATAAAAACATGGATTGAACCGTATAACATCAGTCATCTAGAAGTTATAATCTTCATCAACCACGTCTACGAGTAAGTAACATACAATATATCGAGGTTCATGATTCATCAATCTTAAAGTTTTAATCTTTCAAAATTCGATATATAACATTTATCATCATTGATCACAAAAGTTGTAACTTGTATTTGTAACCATCATTAAGGGATTTTTGAGGTCTAAAATGGGTCTCCTAAGAAAATTATAAAGTAATAGTGGAAATAATAAAATAATATTAGATTTCATCATTAAATTTTAGAGGGAAAAAATAAAGAACTATTTTTTTCAACTCGTATTTTCAACTTATCCCTTTATGGCTTTACTCAAATTTCGAGTAGAAACACTCGTTGGATGAAAAATTTGATTCCTCATCTAAAGAGTACCCATGTTGCATACTTTCGATGGACCTTACTACACGAAAAATAAAAATGGGGAGATAAGTTGAAAAAATAGTTTTATTATTTTATTATTTTTTAATCTTTTTATTTTTTTACTCCAAAAATGGTGAATCATTCCCCATGGTTACATCATCATCTTGAATCCTATTGGTTCTTATAAAATTTATTTTGGTTGTACATTTTTCTTAGGAGGCCCATTTTAGACCTCAAAATTCCCCCCATTACCAAGTAACCAAATGATAACAAAGAATATCTAACATGAAATGAAATGTTTCAACTTTTGACTTTTACAAAGCATCATATTCATAATTCATTACCAATTAGTTGTAAATGCCAACTTCAAAATTCAAAGTTAAATTGTCATATATTGTTTACAAAAAACACCATAATAAAGAGTCAATAGTTATAAAAAATACTAGAAACTAGAAAAAACAAGTAAATCTATTATCTACTGCTTGACCCTTTTACCTCGAGAAATTTCTAATTTCTTGTCTTATGCTTTATTGGGAGTCTCCTCCTGCATAGTCGAGCGACTTTGATGCTCCTCATTAAATACAAGTTCTATACCATAGTTTTCTAAGTGCTCTTGATTATTGAGCATCTCCTCCGCATAGAGGGCTTGATGATCTTGATTAAATACAAGTTCCATACCTTAGTACATGACAAAATCCAATGGAAACATTGCAATCCCTGCAATTATGAAATCTTGAAAAAATGATAAGTTTGCAGGATTTTGAGTGAGATTTAAAATTCTACTTTCTCCATATGAAATCTAATGAAGTCGGAACCACTCTCAAATATCTAAAGTTATTTCATGCTAATGTTAAAAATTTAAGTAAAAGGATGAAAATGAAAGATAATGGAGAATGCCACTTTTATTTCAAGAATTTAACATTACCATGAATTACATATCAACACTAGGGCCAAATTCTTGTTTCCAATCTTCAATAGTTCGCTCTATCACTTTTGAATTGGTAGGGAGCAAATTTTTTTTAGGGAGTGTGCTCCTGCTTGGAGAGCTCTTTGGGAGTAGGTTCAAAGGAGGGGGGGCGCTCCTCCGCAACCCTGCTCCCAAGTAACATTAAGTCGGTGTACTCAGATTCTGATTCAACACCTGAGTATTTGTCTTTAGTTAATACATTTGATTTATTAAAATAGCCAAACCCGTGACAACCATTCCATCTAGCTTCAGTTCAATTGCATCTGGGAGACCATCTTCCATATCTATTATAATGCAGATTCAAGGACATGAGTGTTAAAGTTTGGATCATAGTAATCTACAAATTTTCCAAGCTTAATCCCTGTTGCCTAGAGAATCTCCTCATCTTATAGGCTTAGAGGGATATGACGTAGATAGACGCAAACTATGACAATTGAGGGCACTATCTGTATTGGGTCAAAGTCCAGAGTCTAATTGTTCGAAGTACAAACTAATGGACCCTAAAAACCGAGGGCTACTTTTAAAAATGTCACCCTATCCTCATTGAAATGGAAATAGAAAGCAGGAAAACCTTTACCACTGAAATATAATTGCAAACGACCTTTCATATCGCTGCCCCAAAAGCTTTCAGATCCAAGATTTAAGGGCTCTTTGGATTTGTAAATTGTCGTGCCTTCTTTTTGGGAATGCGATCTTTCGCTGGGTATTCCGTCCACCCTTTATAAAAACTTGTTGGAGGGCTTTGGGTTCTTGGATCAATTGGATGAGGTCACCAGATGTCTGAAGGCATCAAAGGTTGGGGAGGTGAGGTTCTACTGCATTGGGAGTCGTTAGATTCAATTCTTCCGCTGAAGAAAGAAACAAAGGAGAGATTATGGATTTGATGCACAATTGTGCAGCTAGGTAAATCTAGTCGCTATCTTCCAGCTTCTCACTCATCTGCTACTTCTTTGTCTACCATAGTTGAGGAGAATTTTGACGTCATCTTAAAATATAATTTATTTATTTTTTATTCGTAAAGTAAGATTGGTATTAACTTCTCATCGATTGGGGTGCGAAACAATTCATAGTCCCTCTCGAGACACTCGACAACAATGATATGGCGGATGACAGAGCGAAAGGGCGACTCCTGCCAGAGCCTTGCATGTGTGATCAGGACGAAGGGTCGGTAGATAGCGTGGGGGAGGTTAATTTGGGAGAGATACGAAACAAGGCTCATAACCTCCAGGTGGTGAGGGTGCGTAGCCCAATTCATGCATTTTCCTTGTGTTGTAGACTGGTTTTAGGCATTAAGCGAAGGTGTCTGGGTCTTTATTCTCTGGTGGCAAGCTTGGTAGGGAGGTTTTATTCGCGGGATGACACCGACCTCGGGTTCATGGCGATGGTAGTTGGGTATGTAATGTTTCTTTTCTCCCCTCCTTACCCGCGGAAAACTCTATTTTTGACTGTTGCATGCAAGGTAGTCGATCCCTCCTGCAATTTGCTTACTGAGCGATCTGGAATTGCCTGCTCGGTAAGCGAGCATGTTTCTGTGTCCAATTTTTATATTGCGTCTACTGTTTCTATGCTGGTGTCCGTCTTATATGGTATTTTATTGCTTCGAATGGGAATGTATGGAACAATTTGGGTTAGTTGTCTTTTATGGAAGGACTGTCCACCTGATGGAAATGGTTTTCTTTGTGATTTGACAGACTGGATCGTGAAAGTCTCTTGTATTTCGTCATCTCTGGTTTTTCATAATTCTGGTGTATTTATCTATGGGAATTGGCTCGAGGAGCCAGTCTGTAGCACCTCCTTTCTGAGGAGACAAACTATCCCTAGTTTCTATATGTCAAGTGATCTTTCTGAGCATGAGGTGCTGGTGATTGGAAACAAGCGGCGTTGGTGGTTGGCCCTCTCGACTTGTTATTTTTTTGCATGGCCCAGGCCTAATGTAATTCGCTTCTTGCTCTTTTCCTCTGTATATGTGTCAGGTCTTATTAGTTGGGGGTTCCACTTAGCCCACACGTCGCTAGTCTTTTCCCGGACTATGGTTTGGTCGGTTTGGGTGGAAGGGTATACTATGTTGGATTGGTGGTTGATAGATATGGCTCAACCTTCTCTGGGTGCTGTTCCATTGGGAATTGGGGGTCATGGCCATAGTCGAAAGGCTAGGAATAGAGGTGGATGGGGCTCCTGCTCGTTGCAGCCACCATGACGGAGTGGTAGAAAGTATGATGCCCAACTTATCAATGTAGCGGCCCAAGTTTATAATACAGGTACTCTTGCTCAGGTAAAGCAGTTGATTGCGTCATGGGAGGCAGATCTCAACCAACAGGTTGAGAATGAAGTGCAGCGTGAGGATTGGCGTTTATAGGTTCCTGATCCTGGCCATACCCGAAGTAGGCTCACTTAGTTAAAACAAACAATGCACCTTGAAGAGTATTGTGGCCCAAGCTATTATGAACTCTATAGGTTCCATTAAGCCTGACCCCAGTTTCCAGGAAATTCAGAAAGAATTTCAACTTGTCCAATTTCAAATACAACAACAAAATGTTCATCTTGGTCGTATTGAGAAGCACATTCTGTGCCTTCCTCAATCAGAATTACCAGGTTCTAGTGCTAAGGACCCAACCCCGGTGGAGTCCTCTGATGAGTAGTAGCGAGCAACTTCTTTTTTGTTTATTTTGATGATGTATATGTCGGTTAGTAGTACTTATGTTAGCATGTTAGGGGTGAACTAATTTATAGAGATTCAGTCCTATAAGGCTTTGTGTGATAGACTTAAGATTCCCAGATTTTTGATGGCATACAATGCAGTCTTATGGCCAATAGGCCTAGTTTCCCAATGGGTGGGCTGAGGCCACATAACGTCTTTCATGGATGTAACCTACTTTTTTGCAAATGAATGAATGAAAGGTCCTGCAAAGCTTACAAAAAAAAGAAAAATTGGTATTACCTTCGAAATTAAAATTACATCGTTGATAATCACATCGTCCAAAATATTACTAGCCTCAATCTGCCATGAGGGAAATTGGATCTATTGGCCGGTAATTTAAAAGGAGTGGTATCAAAATAGAGTAACTGTAACCAACCATAACAAAAACTGTTCACCACGGAACTACATGATAAAGAAAAATAGCTGTAAATCAACATATTTGAAATCAAGAATCAGAGGAAGTCATAGGAGTCGGATTTTGTGCATTTGTACCAAATATAGCAGGGGGCTTAAGCTCACATTGGAGATGGCTTCCTAGATGGGCCAGGTGTGCATCCAATCGCTCCAAATAGGAGTGCTAAGAGCATTGCACCCTTTGGATATTGTTCAAAGAAGAGATAATATTGTTCCGATCTTCATGCTTCTCTTTCGGGACTCGACCCAAAAGAGTCTTCATATGCTAGTGAAGGGTGATGGAATGCAGGTATTGAATCGTTGTCTCTTGGTGTGACTAGGGTTAGGAATCCAGTTAGAAACCACCTCAGAATTTTTTGAATCTAAATATGCCCTAAGACTGCTCTCTCAATTCACCAAAGCCAATATGAATTCTCGCGCAGACAATTGAAATATGATGTCGACCTCCTCCTACTTCAATTTCTGCTATCTCCAAGAAGTCAAGGATCGCCTCGACAGAGAGGTTCCAACTCTTGGTAAAAAATCTTCATCTAGTATCCCAAGCAACTAGAGTAAGCAACTAAGTCCAAAGGAGGAAATACCTAACATGCATGTGTGGGTCACTGCCACTGCATCGCCATAGGCACACAATCCTTGCTCAATTGACGTCCAAAAATCACGCCATCTTACAACCAACTGATCATTGGTTGCGTACTTCTCTGTGTAGAGCAAACAGGATGATAATCCCACCAACGGCAAGAGAGGAGGCTAAACATGGCATAAATGCCATAAACATAGCAAGAGCGAGCTCTTGCAGGAGATGAACCATCTCAAAGTGTGAAGTAATGCTTCACATGTTTGGTGCATGGGGGGCAAGTCACACCACCCTGTCTTAATTACAATGAGAGGCAGCAGGGTGGCGGGCACCCCTCCCAATCTTCATTGACATGTTTCCATTCATCCTGATAAGGGGAAAATATACTATTCCACATGTTTCCATTCACCCTGATCATGGGAAAAGATATTATACTATACTAACAATTTAAAATCAATAAATCAGATCATAAGAAAACAATGCCTAATTGCCTAACTGTGGATGTCTTAGACAAGCATTTAGTTTTATGTCAACCGAATTGGTAATCTTTAGGAATAATTTAATAATCTTGCAAGCCTTGAAACAAGGTTTTATCAATCATTTGGCTCTCCTTAGCTAGCGTAGACATTCTAACCACGTTGAGAACATAGTTCTTATGTTTGAACCATGGGTTTGCAACTTCATTTTTTTAAGCCACTCACTGTACCTATTACCATTCCAGGTCATGTCAGACTATGTTTTAAACATTATTAATAAACATAACCGCCGATGCCTTAAATCTTCTATAAAATTTAGCACTTCTATTTCACATCAGACTTTCCTCTCAAACATTATAAACAAACATAAACATTGGTCGTTTAGATCTTCTAGAAAACTTATCCTTTTTGGTTACGATTTGTAAATTTTATTTTTCATTTTATGCTAGGGACATTGCCTATTTGAGGTGGCCATCAACCCCTTTTTCCTTTATTCTTCATTTGACATCCCTTTCCTTCATACATTTTGTGAGATCATTTGAATTTTACCTACAACAAGTGGTTTTGCATGGGAATTTCAAGATAGGTTGCAGGGTGCAAATTATATGGTTGAATCTTAAACATTGCTATAAGAACCATAGTATGTAATAAATAAATTTGTACCAGAATCTGAATAATCCATCTTCAAAATTATGATTATATCATTTTCCTTCTCAAAAACATGAAACCAACTACTTGCAGGATATGCATCCTACCTGACCAAAATGATAGTCACAGTTATTTTGCAAGGTACATATATCATTGGTAGAATTTCAACCCATGACGCTGTAAGTATAAAAATGCTAGTGAACATGTATGCGGAATATTTATTTGTAATGGACAATAAACTAATATGCAATTGTGATGTATTGACAAGTAGAATACTCTATATTTTAAGAAGATGCATGAGGAAATGAGGATGAATTAATGTCAGTCCAACATTAATGACTTTAATGAACTACATTTTATAATTGAAAAACAAGATTTGATCTTTATAAGCTTTTCCATTTTTAACAGGTCAAACCCCACAAACAAGCAACTTGTTTAGATATTGATGTATCATATTGGATGAGAGTGAAGAAAGCATGCATAAGAATAGGTTCCTGAATTTCCCTTCTTCACAATTTAAGAAGCCTTTTCAGAGGATTTTTTTGTGAGCTCATTTTTTGAGTCTTGGGCTTAAGTCACATAGCTATCCAATCTCACTTGTAAGGTAAAATGGGTAATAATTCCTTCTTAAATATATCAATGTACCTTTTACTATAGCACATAAATACCAAAAACATTCTTATTCTAACCAAAAATGCTTGTTAGACTTTTAGATACCCAAAAACTAATTTAATGAATTTTTAGAAATTAAAGAAACTAGAACTAAAACTTTCAGATGCATTTACCAAATATATTGAGTATTCTAACTGAATATTAACAACGGAAAATAAATCATTGAAGACACAAGCACATTATAAAACACATAACATCAAAAGTTACCTAAGAAACCCCAACTAGAAAACTTGCAACGTGTGTGTTCTTTATTTCTTCTTCATCAATTTGCTCTATTCATAAAGATTACTATGATGAGGGAAAAATTTCCTTTATACTTAGCAACCCCTGCAAAACCCTTCGTGATTTTCCTCGATTGCGCACTTCCCTTTCGACCTGACCCTCCTACGTGCAGTATGGAATTTGTGCAGCCATATGTACGCTCTTTTTGTGGTCCTCTCTGCAAGTGAACTCAGGTTGGTTGTAGGAAATACTTGGCTGAAAAATATGAGGGTCGTATGGCCTCTTTTCTTCCACCCTTCCACACTAGAAGTAATGCCCTAGCGCTGAGCACATCGGTTACAAAATACCGAGAAGAACACTGTTAGGGTCCCACCTTAACCCCCTTATTTATGTAATGGGATTGAGTCATAGTCAAGAGTCAATAAAGCCCATATTAATAATTGTAAGTGGTTAACCCGCAATTAATGACGGGACCACAGTTAGTTGCAAATGGGCCGTAGTATTAGATAGATGGTATTAATAAAACCCATGGTATTGATCCATGGTGTTGCATGTATGAGTCATATATAAAGGATAGAGACTCCCTGCGAGGAGCATCGTGTCTTATTTTTGAATCGAGCTCTTCTCTATTGGAGGTTGCCCCCTCGAAGAGGCCAGTGAACATTGCTTTTTGAATAATAAAATATTTGCTATTGTCTCTCACTATTCTATGTTCTGGGTATCTTTCTTCGCATATTCTGTATTTGGGTATCTTTTTGCAGGGTAAGAGCATAACAAGTGGTATCAGAGCACTTTCTAGGGCCGGTGGAATCTCCATTTCTTAGCAATTTTTTTTTTGGCTAGAGACGTGTTTCGGTGTCTTTAAACCACGGGATCTGTCGTTGAGCGCATAAACCTGCGGATTTGGGGAGGCATGCATGCAGGAAATACAAGAGGTGGTCACGCTTATTGGACTCCCTTGTAACCCCTGTGGGTACCCCTTCGAGTAGTAGCGCATTAGACAGAACCGCGTACGGACTGTTTTCCAAGTACCTTCTGGGTATATCGGAAGCCCCTTAGCTCCTCCGCAACCTTGCCATATATAAACCATCGGCCGTCTTGCTGCTACAGTGCACCGAGAACAGCACTCGGAGAGATTACTCGCCCGTATGATAGGGTAGTCGGGTTGTACGGCTAAGGGTACGGTTGATCCTCCTTAGTTAGAGCCCTGAAACATTGGGCCGAGTACTACTGTCAGACCCTTATGTATATTGCGATTTGTAGCACCTGATACTCCTCGAGACCATAGTTCCCTTTTCTATCTTGGGATCATGCATCATCTCTGCCAGATTCGCTCGTGCAAAGGGGTGCAGCAGTAATAGACATCAGTCCCGCAGTTTCGAGTTAGCAGACCAGCCATTCCGATCTATTAGATCCATCAGATCCACAACAGCAGTCTATTCCGCCGCCCAGAGCTATCCGATCTGCCATTCAGATCTCTCAGATCCACTAGATCTGAGTAGTTGTGTGGGGTTCCTATACCGGGGCATAATTTTCGCAGGACTTTTGGCAGCATTGACATTTTGAGGATTTGGCGACTGCAGTATGCATAAGGAAGGAGTAAAACTCCGTTAGGATCTGAGTAGTTGTGTGGGGTTCCTATACCGGGGCATAATTTTTGCAGGAATTTTGGCAGCATTGACATTTTGAGGATTTGGCGACTGCAGTATGCATAAGGAAGGAGTAAAACTCCGTTAGGAGTTTTCAGAAAAAAAAAGAAAAAGAAGAAGAAGAAGAAGAAGAAGAAGAAGAAGAAGAAGAAGTCAGAGATCTCTTGGGGCGCTTATTGGTGATCTAGCCCATCAGAATCAGGACGACGCGCTGAGCACGGTGGTACCATTCAATTCTTACTGAATTTTTTTTTTTGGGCGGTCCAAAATCTCAAGAACATTTAATCGGTGCATGGTAGAAACTAGAGCTCAAGCTATGGCCAATGAGAGGATTGACAAACTTGAACTAACCTTGCAATCCATCCAAAGTCAACTTGACAGACTATCTACCCTAATCTCGAAGGGCAAGGAGGAAGCCCACGAGGAGGCGTATAATGGCAATGGACACAGTGAGGGTGAGTCTAGCCACTCTCCTCACATCTGGGGCACCCACCAACAATCTCGTCAGCGACCTCCCAAGTTGGATATGCATAAATTTGACGGTTCTCACCCAGCAGCATGGATAGCACAAATGGAGCAGTTTTTCAATCTAAATAACATCTTAGATAATGAGACTCAGCTTATGGTGGGGAGCATGTACTTGGACAATGAAAGGTGGCAATGGTGGGAATGGCATCAACGTTGCAATGGACCTTTTCTGGCTTGGACCAACTTCAAAAAAGCTCTTACAGACTGCTTTGACCAGGAATCTTTTTTTTTGGGTCGTCTTACTAAGCTCCGACAGACTGGCACAGTGGATGAATATATTACAGCCTTTGAAGCCTTAGCCTTCCGCACTAGGGGTCTCTCAGATGTGTTCTACACGGAATGTTTTATTAGCGGTCTTAAAGAAGCCATAAAAGCCCAAGTCCTACTGCACCACCCTCCCACATGGACGGAGGCTTGCAAGGTAGCTCGTAACGTGGAACATGTGTTAGCAGCCCAGTACAGTCGCCCAAATTTCTCCGCTAAGGGTCGCTCCCCACAGTCTCACAACACGACTCAAACACTTAAGGTCCAAAAGGTGTCACCTGCAGAAATGGCCGAAAGAAGAAAGCAAGGATTATGTTACTACTGTGATGAAAAATAATCCCTAGGTCATAAATGCAAGGAGCCCAAATTTTTTCAAATTGATTCCACTGACTACAGCTCATCGAAGGAAGATCCACCACTTGAGGAACATGAGGCGGTAGAAGAGGACAACCAAAAGGACAATGTCCCTGACGAACCAATTATTTCGTTGCATGCTTTGGCAGGGATTTCTTCACCTCAAACTCTCAAAATCAGAGGTTTTATTAAACATCGCCCAGTAGTAGTCTTGATTGATAGTGGAAGTACACATAATTTCATCCATCACAAAGTCGCGGAAGCAGTGCATTGTTTTGTACGAGCAGTTTCTAACTTCCAAGTCCAAATTGCGGATGGGGGCACAATGAAATGTGAAGGCCGCTGTGAAAATTTCAAACTTCAAATGGGGGATTATCAGTTGAAGACCCACATGTTTGCCATACACATGGGAGGGTGCGACATTGTCCTCGACACTGAATGGCTCTGCACTCTTGGGCCAATCACAATGGATTTCCAGGAGTTATATATGAGTTTTAAGCAGAACAACTCCACACATACCCTCTGTGGACTCCAGGCGGGAGCTCCCTCTATCATCAGCTCGCATAGGATGGAAAAATTGCTAAAAAAGGGCCATCATGGAGTTATAGCCCAATTTAATGCTATCCAGGCAGTGTCAACCAAGTCTCTGCCGATTCATCCTGAGATGCAACAAATTTTAAATAGCCATCTGCCGGTCTTTGACAAGCCTCATGAGCTTCCACCCTCGAGAGGGGAACATGATCATAGCATCACCTTGGTTCCAGGGGCCCAACCCCCAAATGTGCGCCCATATAGATATCCGTTCACCCAAAAGAATGAAATAGAAAAAATAATCAAGGAACTTTTGGAAGCAGGTGTCATTCGTCCCAACATTAGTCCTTATTCATCACCGGTGGTCATGGTGCTCAAGAAAGATGGGGAGTGGCGGATGTGTCCAGACTTCAGGGCCCTTAATAAGTTGACAGTCAAAGATAAATTTCCCATCCCGGTGGTTGATGATTTGCTGGATGAACTCAATGGGGCTCAATTCTTCACTAAGCTGGATCTGCGCTCAGGCTACCACCAAATTCGCATGAAGTCGACATTCCAAAGACTGCTTTCCGAACTCATGAAGGCCATTATGAGTTCCTGGTCATGCCATTCGGTCTTTGTAATGCCCATCTACTTTTCAGAGCCTTATGAACCACCTTCTCAAACCATATCTCAGGAAATTTGTCCTTGTCTTCTTCGATGACATCCTCATCTATAGTTGCACTTGGGCCGCACATCTTCAGCATATAGATCTACTTTTGCAACTTCTCCGCAAGCATAAATTATTTGTTAAGATGTCCAAGTGTTCATTTGGCATGGAAGAAGTTGAGTATTTGGGCCACATTGTGGGGCGTGAAGGTGTCAAGGTGGACCCCAAAAAGATCCAGGCAATGCAGGATTGGCCTCAACCTAGGACCTTGAAGAGCCTGAGAGGATTTTTGGGTCTCACAGGCTATTATTGCAAATTTGTCCGCAATTATGGTCGCATAGTGAATCCCCTCACTCAACTCCTGAAGAAAAATTCATTCTTCTTGAATGAGGACACACAACAGGTCTTTACAGCTCTCAAAAATGCCATGTGTTCCACTCCAGTCTTAGCACTACCTGATTTCACCAAATCTCTTTTCATTGAATGTGATGCTTCGGGTACGGGTATTGGGGTAGTCTTAATGCAGGAAGGACGACCTTTGGCCTTCACAAGCCAACAACTAAGTGGGAAGAATCTAGGCCAATCTACCTACGAGAAGGAAATGATGGCCATCTTACATGCAGTAGAGACCTGGCGACCTTACTTATTGGGGCGACGTTTCCAAATCCGCACATACCATCACAGTCTTAAATATTTTTTGGAGCAACGCCTATCCTCCCCACAACAAAATAAATGGCTCGCCAAAATGCTGGGATATGATTATGAGATCATTTACAAGAAAGGGCAAGACAATAGTGTAGCAGATGCATTATCTCGCCAATTTGATGAGGAAAGTACTCTGCTAGCAATTTCCCTCCCCATTCCAGAATGGATTGAAGAGGCTTGCAGGGAATGGTTTTCACATCCTGGGCTCTCCCAACTCATTTCTCAATTGCAGGCGGATCCAAATTCCACCAAGGGCTACTTGTGGCAGGATGAGATTCTTCGCTACAGGGACAAAGTCGTAATATCACCAACATCCACCCTCAAAAGTCGCATTTTGGTAGAATTTCACTCATCCCCCATTGCAGGACATTCAGGCTTTCAGAATACGTATGCTCGTACCAGAAGATCATTTTTTTGGACAGGCATGAAAAAGGACATCCTCATCCTTTGATGTTTGTCAACGCCACAAAGGGGAGACCGTCAATGCACCAGGAACATTACAACTGTTGCCCATCCCGGCATCAATATGGACGGAGGTTTCTATGGATTTCATTACAGGTCTTCCAAAGTCAGGAAACAAGTCAGTCATCATGGTGGTTGTGGACAGACTTTCGAAGTATGCTCATTTCTGCGCCCTACCCTACCCGTTTACAATGACTTTGGTCGCTCAATCTTTCATGGATCAAATCTTCAAATTGCATGGCATGCCCACTTCTATTGTGTCCGATCGCGACCCGATCTTCACTAGTAATTTTTGGCAGGAACTCTTCAGGCTACAAGGCACTCAACTAAAACTTAGTACTTCCTATCATCCATAAACGGATGGTCAAACTGAAGCCGTCAACAAATGTCTGGAAACCTACCTTAGGTGTTTCACTTCAGAAAAGCAACATCTTTGGGTACAGTGGTTACCTCTGGCTGAATGGTGGTATAACACCAACTATCATGCCACCACCAAAATGACTCCCTATGAATCAATTTATGGTCAACTCCCTCCTTCCCCTACTTCTTATATCAAGGGGTGCTCAAAGGTACAAGCAGTGGATCAACTCCTACAACACCGCGCAACTGTGCTCGCCCATCTTAGAGAGAATCTTCATCAAGCTCAAAACCGCACAAGCAATAGGTAGACCAACATCGCTCAGAGCACCAATTTCAAGAAGGGGATCAGGTCTTTTTGAGGCTGCAACCATATAAGCAAACATCACTCAAAGACAAGGGTTGTCAGAAACTATCTCCAAAATTCTACAGACCATATCAAGTACTTCAACGCATTGGAGAAGTGGCTTACAAGTTGGCTTTCTCACCTACTGCACAAATCCATCCAGTTTTCCATGTCTCATGCCTCAAGAAAGTGATTGGGAACAATTGCAGAGTTCAAACCAGTCTACCTGAATTGGACGAAGAAGGGTCAATCTGGCTCCAACCTAAATAGGTCCTAGACACACGAGATAGGCACCTGCGGGGCCGCATGATTAGGGAAGTCCTCTTCAAGTGGAAAGACACCTCTCTGGAAGATGCAACTTGGGAACCAGCCACTATTCTTCAGCAATTTCCTCAGCTTCAGCCTTGAGGACAAGGCTAGTCTTAAGGGGGAGGGCATGTTAGGGTCCCACCCTAACCCCCTTATTTATGTAATGGGATCGAGTCATAGTCAAGAGTCAATAAAGCCCATATTAATAATTGTAAGTGGTTAACCCGCAATTAATGATGGGACCACAATTAGTTGCAAATGGGCCGTAGTATTAGATAGATGATATTAATAAAACCCATGGTATTGATCCATGGTATTGCATGTATGAGTCATATATAAAGGATAGAGACTCCCTGCGAGGAGCATTGTGTCTTATTTTTGAATCAAGCTCTGCTCTGTTGGAGGTTGCCCCCTCGAAGAGGCCAGTGAACATTGCTTTCTGAATAATAAAATATTTGCTGTTGTCTCTCACTATTCTATGTTCTGGGTATCTTTCTTCGCATATTCTGTATTTGGGTATCTTTTTGCAAGTTAAGAGGATAACAAACACACACAAATCTGATGCACTAATTCTTTCTATCCACCAACTGCATTATCTCCCCTTTACAACTTGACCTCGGCCCCAGTAAGCGCTCCCAAAGGCTGAAAATACTTTTCAACATTATGCTGAGAACATATTATAATTTGACTTTGGAAAAATAATATTTTCTTAAGTCAATACATAAGAAATAATTAAAATATACAATAATGGAAATATGTGGGTCCCTCTACTAGTCTAGGCATCATAGACTAGGCAGAACCCTTGCTCTCTAACTCCATTGAACACTCCCTTCAAAAGAAGGTGGTGTTATGTACTATGCCTTGTTTATCTCTAAAGGAGACAGATCTCCCTCTAGACAGTGCTTTAGTCAAGATATTTGTTGTCTACCCTTCTGTAGGCACGTATTGAACTTTGACTATACCCTTCTGAACATAATCTCTTATATGGGGGTACCAGATCTTGATGTGCTTGGAGTGGTCATGGAACATTGGATTTTCAAAGAGCTTTCAATTTTATGGTATGTTCTATCCTTGCAATAATTACTTCAATGTCTTATTAGCCCAATAACAACTTTACTTCAGATTCCAATAACAATCACATTAAAACTTCGGTAGCATTCACTTTAGATCATCATTGATAGTGATTATAGATAGAACATCAACAATAAGTACAAGAAGATATGAGATGATAAGTGAATTGTGTAAAATGAAAAGTTTCAAGTGAATTTTATACTCAAGATACCCAAGAGACATGTCTCTTTGTAAATTGGATCACGTATCTTTGTAAATTAAATTCTAGTAAGTTTGCACATATACATTTTTATCCATATTTGTTAAAGTGTCGAACACCCGTAAATAATGGTGGGTAGTAATTCCTAGTAAGTATATCTATTTACATTTTTTTCTTTATCCCAGCATTTACACAAATACTTGTTTAAATTATGGTGAGTAGTAACTTATGGTAAATATGTTATTTACACTATATATATATATATACATATATATATATGTATACATATATATATGTATACATATATATATATATATATATATATATATATATATATATACATATCTATATATATATATATATATATATATGTATACATATATATATACATATGTATACATATATATATACATATATATATATATGTATACATATGTATATATATATATATATATATATATATATATATAAGGCTTTTAGAAATGGGAATTAGCTCCTAGTTGCACTCTTTAACACTCCTTCTCAACTAGGGAGGAATTCCATATGTCAACATTCATCCATGGCTATGCTATCATGTCCAGCGTGTGTCATCTCTGCAACTTGTCTTGTCTCTGTTGAAGGTTGATATCATAGTCTAATAAGAAAGCACTGAAAGAGGATGGGTCACAAGACCCTGCCACTCTTGCCAAAATGGTAGAGGCAAGTCCTCAGGTCTAGGGATAGAATCCATACCAGGATTGATCTTTAGTGATCAAGCTATTGAACATCATGCATCTAGTTATAGGGAATACAATAGTAGCTGACACGTCCATCGATAGTACTAATTAACCCGAAAAACTTTTCCCAACTCATTAGCCAAATGAGAAGTACATCCCAAGAGTCCCAAACTATAAGGGTAGGATATATGCTGGGGTTTCCACAAGGGAAGATGAACCACTCACCCTATGTTCACATGCTGGGGTATGTACTCCACAGGGGAAGGTGAACCACTCACCCTGTGCTCATATAGCTCCGAGAAGTACCTCAAACCCCTATGAGCTCCCAAGGCTCAATGTCCAACTCAATTGAGACCCTCATGGGAGGGTTTTTCCACAACTCCAAGTCTCTCTTTGAAGGCTAAGAGCTTGGCCTTTCCCAAATGACTTGTGAGGATGTTAGCAACCTGTTCATTTGTCCTGATGTGTTGGAGCTTTATTGCTCCCCATTATACCATATCTTAGATAAAACGATACCTAATATCAATATACTTGGATCGATCGTGGAACACAAGATTCTCTGAAAAGTGAATCCCACTTTTATTATCACAATAAATGATGGTGGTATCCAACACGTGCTCAAATAGCTCATTGAAGAGTTTACTCAACCAAAGGACTTCACAACAAACCATACTAGCTATAATATATTTAGCCTCAACGATGCTTAGTGTAACAAACTTTTATTTTCGGCTCATCCATGAGATGGAAGCAGATCCCAAAGAGAAACAACATCCATATGTGATTTTTCTATCCACCACATTTCCAACCCAATTGACATCAATATATCCATGTAATCTCAAATCCCTGACAATGTACCTCAGTCCATGGTTGATAGTACCATGAAGATATCTTAGAAGATTCTTTGCAACAACCCAATGCATATGATGAGGCTCAACCATAAATTGATTCAATGTATTAACAACAAAGCATATGTCCAGTTGTGTGTTCACCAAGAACATCAATGCTCCCACAAGTTGTCTATATTCGGTATGATTTGTCAAAACTGGACCAGTAACACTTCCACATAGTTTCTTGAAATTTAGTTCCGTCGGTGTAGTCACAAACTTGCAATCGACGATGCTAGATCTTTCTAACAAATTCACAATGTAATTTCCTTGAGAAAGGAAAATATCACCTGACTTTTGCCAGACCTCCAAGCCTAGGAAGTAATGCATAAATAGGTCCTTCATCGTGAATTCAAAAGTCAACTCTCTCTTCCATTGATAAATGAGAGGGTTTGCACTAGCCATAAATAGATCATCAACATATAAGACCAAAATAAATGGCATGTCCTTTTCAAACTTGAAGTATAAGTTTGGATCAACATATCTCCTTGTAAATCCCAACTTCATGAGATAGCTATCAATCCTCTCATACCAAGCCCTAGGGGCTTTCTTTAACCCATAGAGGGCTTTCTTCAACCTGCATACATGAGTTTTTCTATCCTGCTCTTCAAACCCTTGAGGTTGTTACAAGTAGACTTCTTCCTTAAGTGAGCCATGTAAGAATGCGGTCTTGACATCCATTTGATGTAGGCTCCATTCTTGATTTTCAGTAAGAGAAACTATGGATCTTACAATGGTGTATCAGGAAACAAGATAAAAAATCTTAGCATAGTCGATTCTTTCCTTTTGTAAGAAGCCGCAAGCCATGAACCTTGCCTTGTATTTCTTAGCACTTCCATCAACTCCATGTTTAATCTTGTAGATCCATTTCGAAGTGACTACATACTTGTCCTTGGGTCTAGGAACCACTTCTCAGACATTGTTCTTCATGATTGACTCATATTCCTTAGCCATAACATCTTTCCATACCTATTACTTCATAGCTTCTTCGAAAGTGCAAGGTTCAGTTTGAATGATAATACTCATGGCAACGAAGTATCCTTGATACTTGGTAGGCTTCTTACTTTCTCAAAAAGTTCCTCTTGGGGCAACATGATTTTCTGCATCTTGAAGTGTATCTCAAAGCCATATTGGTATTTTCTTTGAGATAGAGGGATCATAGGGAGGTGGATCAAGTGGATCCATCAGGCCATCAACATCAGGCATAGGTTCATCCATCAAAGGTTCTTCTTGACTTTTAGCAACATCATCATCCTTGCGATGGGGAGAGCCCACGCTTTTTCGAGAGTAGGGTCTTCATCAAAGGTAACATATCTACTTACTACTACATTTCTTTGACCAAGTACATAAATTCGATATGCCTTTGAATCTTGACTATATCCAAAAAATACACCTTTCTTCCCAAAGGATTCCAACTTGTTCCTTTTCTCTTTTGGTACATGAAAATATACATGACAACCAAAGATTCTAAAATGTGCAACATCAGGTTTCTTACCAGTGAAGATTTCTTTGGGTGTCTTGAAATCCAAGCTTTGATGAGGACTCTTATTTTGAACATACACAATAGTGTTCACAACTTTTCCCCATAAAAACTTCGGTAGGCCTTGATCATGAATCATGGCACGGGTGGCTTCCATAATTGTACGATTATTTTTCTCTTCAGCTCCATTTTGTTGTGGATTGTATGGAACAATTAGCTCCCTTTTTTCAAAGTCATTGAATTCGTTAGATTCACATTCAGTTCCATTATCAGTTCTCAATGTCTTGATGATCTAGCTTGTAAGATTCTCCACCAATGCTTTGAAAGAACAAAGCCAACTAAATACTTCATCCTTCTTCTTTAGGAAATAAATCCAAGTCTTGTAGGAGAAGTCATCCACAAATATCACATAGTATAAGTATCCTCCCAATGAAGTCATGGGAAAAGGACCAGCCATGTCAGAATGGATCAATTGAAGAATATCATATGTCTTGCTCTCACTAGAAGGGAATGGTCCCTTTGTATGTTTTCTTTTTGCACAACCTTGACAAACTCCATGATTCATATGAAATTGGGCATCCTTGTGACCATCTTCCTTACACTTGGTAAGGCTTTGTAATGTAAATGAGAAAATCTTTGGTGCCATAGCTCACATTGAATAGAGGTGTCATTTGCCAAAGCTCCCAAAGGACTTCCACCAACTTGATAAAGACCATCAACCCTAAAACCAATAGTAAAAACATCTATACAGTTATTATTCCATGCATGTACCTTTCCATCAATGAAAACTACCTTGAAGCCTTTTTCCTACATTGTAGAAATAGATACTGAATTCTTTTTCAAATCGGGCACATATAAAACATCTTGAAGATGTATGGTTTGACCATAGTTCAAGTGAAGAGTAATAGTTCCTATTCCTTTCACGGGGTAGGTGGCGTTATCTCTAAGAATAATATTTAGATTACTCTTCCTGTCAACTAAATTTGAGAGAACCTCGTTATATCCAATGAAATGCCTTGAGGCTCCATTATCAATTAACCACTGATCCAAGGTTTCCGGAGGAGAGGTAGTAGATAAAGTAGAAACGAGATAATACTTATCTTGTTTTTCAACAACGTTATTTTCATCATACTTGGTATTTATTGTCATCTTGGTAGGTCGATTATTTACTTCTCGAGAAGGAGGAGCATTCAATTTTACTTTTTAGTTAGACTTGTTGTTTCTTTGAATGTTGTTGTCCCTTGGAGTATTATTCTTGTGAGGAAATTCTCTAGCATAATGGCCAAACTTGTTGCAATTGAAGCATCTTCCTTTTCCTTTTCCTTTGAATCCCTTCTTAGATCCAAAACTCTGCCTTATTGAATTTGATGGACCAACATCATTTCTCCTTTTAGCATGTGTAGAGAAAGCATTAGGTTCACTTACATTAAAAAACTTATTTCTCTCCACCATCCTTATTTCCTCTTGAGTGCATATGGCTAAGAACCCAATATATATCAAATAATTCTTTACTTGAGTTATTCTCATGAAAAAGCTTGTATAGACTCCCTTTTGTCCATTTTGATATCCTTAAACTTGTTCTTGAGAAAGAGAATTTGATTTTCATTGTTAAATTTGAACATCCCTATCAACTTATCGTACATTTCCTTGGAAGTTCCTAGAGGAGAAATATAAGAGATCAAATTATTTTGAATGGAGTCAACTAAGATTTTATTAGCTTTAACCTCTCCTTTTCTATACTTCATTCTAGCAATAACATGTGCATTTGAAGGAGGCTCCACCACTTTCCCTTGCGCATAATCCAACACTTCATGTTCCTCCAAGGTCAAATCAAGAGTAATCTTCCACACACGATAATCTGATTTGTCATTGAGCTTATCCTTTGTCTTGAAATAAGAGTGAGTAGCCATGGAGACTTATTCCAATAGACCTTGTTCAACAACAACAATTATTCAATAGTGATTGCTTCTCTTGTTCCTTGGGCTTGTTTTCATCAGGACTTGGATGTCATGTCCAAATTTATGGTATGTTCTATACTTGCAACAATTACTTGAATTTCTTATTAGCCCAATAACAACTTTACTTTAGATTCCAATAGAAATCACATTAAAAATTCAGTAGCATTCACTTTAGATCATGACAATAATTATATATAGAACACCAACAATAAGTACAAGAAGATAGGGGATGATAAGTGAATTGTGTAGAATGTAGAAATTCCTTGTAGATTCAAACTGTTAGTTGTAATTTACTAAAAAATAGACTTGAATCTACTCTACTCATCAGCGGAAACAATTATACGATCGTGAAATCAGGAAGCATACAAGATAAAGAATTCAATCAACACATTACACAATGATTTCCTAAGGAAAGCCACAATTAAAAACCCCTACTATTTGTATATTTCATTAGTCAGAAAATCTGAGAAGATTACAATGCTTTGCTCAAGCCCGAGCAACCTTTGCACTATATCTATCTATCTCATTGCTTCCTAGACAAGCCTTGGCCAATACTTAACCAATTTTATACTTGCCCAAGTCCTTATTTCCTTGCGATTTTTCCTTGGGAATTAGCCCCTATTAATTAGGGAAATTCCTCAATTGGAATTGCGTAATCCTCATAGGCATTCTTCTGACTGCGTGCACCACTTTTACAATTTGGATGATTAGACCACTGATGGTACACCACCCTTGAACTCCAATCTCAACTGGGTAACTCTCAGATATGACATTCATTAGTTATTTATGAGTGAATCATCAGTTAACTAGTTGAACACATGAAGCAACACCAAACTGTCTGACCTCCTACTAGTTCCTCCATCAGTTGGAACTTGTTTAAGTGAATTTAAGTCAGTTAAACTGAATTAGTTAATTACAACTCAAAATAGACTCAACCAGGGCTCATATAACGTAGGAGACACTCTACATGACTCAACTTATATCCTCAACTCGAATTAATTGAGCCAACTAAGTCCAATTAACTTAGTTAACTTGTACAAGTTGTCTTGTGATGTGGAATTACAATTTTATTCCTAATTTAATTCAAGGAAAAATTAAATCAGGATTTTCCTATTGCATTTTCAACACTCCCTCTCAACAAGAAATAGATTATCAGATACCCCAATCTTGCCTCTATGGAACTTGATTTTGTCTCTTGACAATGCCTTAGTCAAGATGTCTGCATCTTGTTCCTATGTAGGAATGTACTCTAGCAACATGATTCTCCTCTGCACACAATCTCGTAGATGGTGATATTAGATGTCGATATGTTTGGACTGATCATGAAAAACTAGATTCTCAGAGAGTTTGATACAACTCTGATTGTCACAGTAGATCACTGGAGGATCCATCTGTTGACCAAATAACCCAACACATATCTTCCTAATCTATATAGCCTCACGAGATGCTTGACTAGCAACCATGTACTATGCTTTTTCCATACTGAGTGCAACTGATCTCTGCTTCCTGTTGTATCAAGAAACTGTTGTTGACCCAATACTGAAGATCCCCCCTGATGTGCTCTTCCTGTCAGATGCATTCCCTGCCCAATATGCATATGTGAAGCCTTGCACCTTCACTCCCTCTGTCCATCTATACCAAAGACCAAACTGAGTGGTGCCTCTGAGGTACCTGAACACATGTTTAGCTGCCTTCCAATAGAGTGGTTGGATTAACCATTGCTTGACTAAGCTGGTTAACTGCAAAACATATGTCCGATCATGTGTCCACCAAATACATAAGTAAACCCACAAGCTTCCTGTAAATAGTAGGCTCCACTACTTCACTTGAAGTAGCATCTTCCTTCCTCCAATTCCCTACTAGAGGAGTCCCCACGGGTTTGCTACTCTCCATTTGGAACTTCTTCAGTATCGCGTTGGCATACTTGCCCTAGGAGACAAACAATTCATCATCTCCTTGCCATACTTCCATACCAAAGAAATAATGCATGAGCCCCAGGTCCTTCATCTCAAATTCTCTTGCAAGATTTTACCAGCTTCTCATCACCTATTAGAAGTAAACAATCAACATATAATACTAAAATCAATAATTTACCTTCAACCACAGTATGGTAAAGGTTTGCATATGCTTCACTTTTGGTGAAGCCCAACCCGGTGAAATAGTTGTCGATACTGGTGTACCAAGGATGGGGTGCTTGTTTCAATCCATATAACGCTCATTTGAGTATGCACACATGCGACTCTTTATTGAAGGTCTCAAATCCTTTCGGCTGCTCAATGTACACCTCTTCCACAATCACTCTGTTGAGGAATGTTGTCTTCAAATCCATCTGATGTGTCTTCCATCCCATCTGCACTGAAAGTGCTAGAATAGATTTGATTGAAGAGTACCTTGCTGCTGGAGCAAAGGTCTCCTCATAATCAATTCCCTCCACCTGAGAGAACCATCTAGCCATAAATATGGCCTTGTGTTTATTGACACTCCCATCTGTGGCTTGCTTTACCTTGTAAAGTCGTCTAGAAATCACCACTAACTTGTCTGTCGATCTTGGGACCACTTCCCAAGTATTGTTTTTTATAATGGAGTCATACTCCTCTACCATGGCATCAACCCATACTAGTTTATGCACTGATTCCTCAAATGAGGATGGATCAATCTCTACACTCTCGCTCATTAGGGCCATGTATCCAGAGTACCAATCTCATGACCTCCTTTGCCTGCACTGTGATGTGGGTTCTCCCACATTCTCTCTAACATCATGCATCAATCTATCAATTTCTCTGGCGTGCTTCATTCCATCTTTGGAAGTCTATGCATGAATGGGTGCTTCCACTCTCTTCTCCTCTGTGTGTGGCTGCTCCACATCATCTCGAGGTTCTTCCTTTGGAGCTAAAGGCTCCTCATCTGCATGTAACTGAAGCTCCCTCTCAAGGGAACATCTCATGACCTTCTCTTCATTGAACTTCACATCTCTATGAACCATTGTCATCCTATGAGATGGAATGTACACTCGATAGTTGTGAGGTGTATCAGAGTACCCCACAACTATTCCCAACTCAGCTGTTGGCTCTAGCGTTTTCCTTGCATCCTTGGTAACATGACAATAAATTGATGAACCAAATATTCTGAAGTGTGCCACATATGGTTTCTTACTTGAAAATTCTTCTTTTGGTGTACTCATCTCGAGAATATAATGACGACTCTTGCTCTGCAAATATACAGTTGTGTTGCATGCTTCAACCCACAAGTGAAACGACAGGCCCTGATCATGTAACATCATCCGTGCAACTCCCACAATAATTTTGTTCTTCCTTTCAGCTGCCCCATTCTGTTGTGGGTTATGGGGTTCTATTAACACCATTGAATGCCTTCTAATGCACGAAATTTCTTGAATTCATTCGACACATATTCTCCACCATTATCACTCCTTAGAGCCTTCACTTTCCTGCGAATGTCTTTCTCAACAAGTGCTTTAAATTCACAAAATTTAGAGAATGTCTGATATTTCTTCTGCATGAATAAAATCTAGCACTTATTTGATAAATCATCTAAAATATTACATAATACCCATGCTTGGCATGGAGGTTGTTGAGAACGATCCACACACCTTTGAGTGAACTCTTTCAAGGATCGTTTGTGCTCGACTGTCCTTATCATGAAAGGTGGCTTTGGTGTACTTCCCCAATGGTGTCCTTATCATGTATCTCTCTGCTCTAGTGCACCCTTGGGAAGTCTTGTAGAAATATGTTACATGATATTCAAAGCTTCGTCGTGCAAGTGAACCAATATTCTATGCCACAATTCACCGATGTCTCGTCTCTGCACCTTCTCTGATTTTGTGCTCAAATCATCACACTCTTCTACATCCAATTTGTAGAGGTTCTTCACCTGAATTCTAATCCGTTTCACTTGATAGAGGCTATGTGACAAATGAAAGCCTTTCCTTTGCTAAATATCACATCGTAGTCGTGATCCTCCAACATAGAAACTGAAACTAAATTATTCCTCAGACCTAGAACATATATGACACCTTGTAATGTGAGAGGAGAACCAATCTCCCTCTAAAAAGTAACAGTACCGATGTTGGTCACGCTATACCTTCCATCATCTCCCATTTCAATTTGCAGCTAGAGGTCCTTATCCTCCAAGTCACCGCAAAATTCTTTGTTCCCACTTTGGTAGATGTACCCTCCCATTTACCAAATCCTGGTAGCTGTGTCAATTCTTGGGAAGGCCTAGAAGTGCTAGGATGACCAGATCATCTTAGCCACTGTAATACCAACACTCACAAGCTCATCTCGACATTGGGTGAACCTGCTCAAGTATTGTGGTATTGTGTCACCCTTCTCCATCTTGATCTTTCGAAGCTTGTCCTTCAGTGCCAGCTTCCTGTGGTCACTGCTGTTCTGAAACAAGTCAATCAAGGCTTGCCACATTGCATATGGTGTATCCTTTCTGTGGAGGTTTGAGACAATATGATCTCAAACTCCTTCTAGTATGATCCTTCTTGCCTTTGCAACACATTTTCTCCACTCTGCCAGATCTTGAACATCTGTTGTTGGAGGCTTAGGAATATCTTTGTTTATGAATTCCTTCAACCTATTGTCTTCCAACACTGCCTCCATCTTGTCCTTCCAAGCAATATAGTTTGAACTACCGTCAAGGGCATATTCAAGTCTCAATCCGTAGAACGACATCCTACTAGCTTTGAAGAATGATACTGCATATTCAATTTCACATGCAAAAGACAAACTCGTATTCTCCTCTTCTAGAGTGATTTCTTCTTTGATACCATGTAGAAATTCCTTGTAGATTCAAACTGCGAATTGTAATGTACTAAAACAATGGACTTGAATCTACTTTACTCATCAGCAAAAACAATTAAATCATGAAATCACGAAGCATACAAGAGAAGTAATTCAATCAACACATTACACAATGATTTCTTGGGGAAATCCACAACTAAAAACCCCTTTTATCTGTTTATTGCATTAGACAGAAAGTATGAGAATATTACAATGCTTTGATCAAGCCCGAACAACCTCTGCACTATATCTATATGTCTCATTGCTTCCTAGACAAGCCTTGGCCAATACTTAACCAATTTTTTGCTTTCCCGAGTCCATATTTCCTTGCACTTCCTTGGGAATTAGACCCTATTAATTAGGGAAATTCCTCAATTGGAATTGTGAAATCCTCAAAGGCCTTCCTTTGACTGCATGCACCACCTGTACAATTTGGATGATTATACAACTGATAATACACTGCACTTGAACTCTAATCTCAACTAGGTAACTCTAGGATCTGACATGCATGAGTTATTTATGAGTGAATCATCACTTAACTGGTTGAATACATGAAGCAACACCCCACTGCCTCCTACTAGTTCCTCCATTAGTTAGAACCAGTTTAACTGACTTTAACTCAGTTAAACTAAATTAATTAATTACAACTCAAAATAAACTTAACCAGGGCTCCTATAATGTAGGAGACATTCTATATGACTCAAGTTAGTTGAATTAACTGATCCAACTAAGTAAAATTAACTTAGTTAACTCGTACAAATTGTCTTGTGATGTGGAATTACAATTTTATTCCTAATTTAATTCAAGGACAAAATTAAATCAAGATTTTCTTCTTCTATTTTCAACATAGAATGAAAAGTTTCAAGTGAATTTTATACCCAAGACACCCAAGAGACACGTATCTTTGTAAATTGAGTCAAGTATCTTTGTAAATTAAACTAGTAAGTTTGCACATTTACATTTTTACACATATTTGTTAAAAGTGTTGAAGGACCCATAAAAAATGGTGGGCAACGACTCCTAGTAAGTATTTAATTACATCTTTTTCCTTATCCCATCATTTACGCAAATACTTGCTTAAATAATGGTGCGCAGTAAATTATGGTAAATATGTTATTTATGCGAATATGAACTATTTTCAACTAATGGTCATGTTCTTAGAGACATGACTCTTCAACACTAACTATTAGTTAATTATTCATTATTTATGATTGTTATATATATAAGGCTTTTAGGAAGTGGAATTGGTCCCTAGTTGCACTCTTTAACAAACTCTGATTGTCACAGTGAACCAATGTGGGATCCAACTCCTGTAGTTTGTGACTAGAGTCATGGGCATGAAATCCTTCATGTGGAACTTCCTGAGAATCTCCCGTGTGTACTTTCCCTATCCCAAGAAGATCTCCCCATCACCCTGCCATACCTGTAGCACAAGAAAATAGTGCATTAGCCCTAAACCCTTCATATCAAACTCCTTTGCAAAATATCTCATGCATTCCTAGATCAGACTATCTGCTCATGTCAATATCAGGTCATCTACATACAACACTAGAATGAGTGGAAGAAATCCAACCACAATGTAGTACAGGTTGAGGTCCGCTTCACTCTTAGTGAAGCCCAATCCCAGAAGATAGTTTTCTATTTAAGCATACCATGCCCTCGGTGCATGCTTGAGCCCATATAGTGCTCTCTTCAGCTTGCATACATGTGTGTCTCTGCTAAAAGTCTCAAACCCCTTAGGTTGCTCAACATATATCTCTTCCTCAACAACTCCATTAAGGAAGGCAAAATTTATGTCCATTTGGTGGACCTTCCACCCCATCTGTGCTGCAAAAACCAATATGGTCCTAATGGATGAATATTTCACCATAGGTGAAAACATCCTATTGTAGTCTATCCCCTCAACTTGGGAGAACCCTTTGGACACAAATATAGCCTTGTAATTCTCCACACTCCCATAAAATTTGTGCTTGATCTTATAGACCCAACGTGACCCAACCACTGATTTTCCATCCGGTCATGGAACTATCTCCCAAACGTCATTCTTCATGATGGAGGAATACTCCTCCACCATGGCATATTTCCATACATGCTAAGATGCTGCCTCCTAGAAACTCAGTCATCAGTGCCATGTACCCCATATACTTTTGTGTTTGTATAGTTTGTTTAAATGTGGAGCTAGGGGATCCTACTCTCTCTTGAGCCTCCCTATTAACCTGATCTACCATTTGTCTCATCCTCTCCATATGCTAGGAGTCACTAGTTGAGGGGGCTCCACTCGCTCTTCTCTCTCCTCCTAGTCTTGCTCTTTCTCCTCATTTTCATGTTGCTTAGATTTCCCAATAACTGGCTATGACTAAATCTGTGGAGATGGCTGAGCATCCTACTTGGGATCCTATTGCTCCTCCTCTTGTGCCGCATCTTGATCATGCTCCAAGGGCTTCCTAAGATCCCTTTCCTCCTCAAATATGACGTTACACTTGATCATGATCTTCTTGAGTGCTGGGACATACACCCTATACACCTTGGAAATCTAGTTGTAACCTACAAAAATGCCCTTCTCTACTATGGGCTCCATCTTATTCCAATTATTAGAAGGCACATGACAGTAAAAAACCTGCTAAAAATTAGGAAGTGAGATACGTTAGGCTTCTTGCCTATGAAAGCCTCCTTTGGTGTGAATCTTCCTAACACCCTATGTGGACTCCTGTTTTGCATAAAGATTGCAATATTGCATGCCTTTTCCCAAAGGAACATGGGCAATACCTAGCCATGCAACACAACCTTAGACACTCCAACAATACTCTGGTTCTCACACTTAGGTACCCCATTCTGCTAAGGGTTATAGGGTGTGGTGAGCTCTCTCTTGATCCCTCCTTGGAACAGAAGTCCTTGAAGGCATTGGAGATGTACTCCCCACCATTGTTTGACCTCAATGCCTTGATATTTTTACTGGTTTGCTTCTCCACCAAGGCTCTGAATTGCACGAACCTTAAGAATACTTCATATTTCTTCTTCAGGAAGAAGATCCAAATATTTCTTGTGTGGTCATTAATGAAGGTGACATAATATTTGTATCCCGTAAGGGACAACAAGGAAAATGGTCCATGGACATCTGAGTGATTCAGGTCCAAGGTGTTCTTTTCCCTCCTGTCTGTGCTGGGGAAGGAAGTCTTGGTATAATTTCCAAGTGTGCAACCCTTGAACATGTCATACTGGTCAACACTGCATTATGGCAGCCCTGGGGCAATCTCCATGAGAATCTTTAGTGCTCCATGGTGTAATTGACCCATATGCCTATGCCAAAGCTCCCCAAGGTTATGGCCCTGCTCACTGCCTCCTTTGCTGCTCAAGGCCACAACTATCTCAAACTGAAGCCTGTAGAGGTTCTTATGCCTAACTCCAATCTGCTTAGTTGATTCGGAGTTGGAAGGCTTGACGAAGGCCTTTCCTTTGGTAAAGATAACCTCATAACCCTTATCTTCTAGGGTTAAGACTGAAACAAGGTTTTTCTTCAATCCTAGGATGTAGAGGACATCTATGAAGTAGAGAGGGTTCTCAGACTCCCTCTCAAACTTGACAGTACCCATGCCCTTGGCTAGGTACCTTCTGCCATCTCCCTGCTCTAAGTGGAATTACATGCCCTTCTCGGTCAATTGGCTGAAATACTCCTTGTTCTTGGTCATATGGCAAGAAGATAAACTGCACTTATACTACACACTATTAGCCACTAAGCTTTCCATGCACGTTATAAGTGAGAACTTCCTCTCAAAGTGAGAGGAGAACACATCTACCTCTGTAGATGTTGCTACATGGTCCTTCTTAGACCCCTTCTTCTTGTTTGGGCACTTGGTGGCGTAGTGCCCAAACTGGTGGCATGAGAAGCACTTTATCTGACTGAGATCTTTCTTCTTCTTCTTCTTGCCTCTAGAGCTGGACTTGGCCCCTCCTACGCCTTTCTTGCCCTTGGCCTTGCCCCCTTTTCCAGCTAGGGAAAATTTCTCCTCTTCCTCTGTCTTTACGTGAGACCCAACTTTGGCCTTCTTCCGTGTCTCCTCTTTAATAGATGCAGTCACTCCATTGCCGCTCCTAATATGGAATCTTTTCTCTCCCAGTAATAGCACCAATAAAATTTTCCCAAGACTTGGGAAAACCCAATAGTGAAAAGTTGACAAGGTCTCTGTCTGAGATTGTCTCCCCAACTCTAGCTAGCTCATCCCTCACTTGAGTGAACCTGGTAAGGTATGAGACCACAGACTTAGACTTCACCATCCTAATGTTTCTGAGTTTATCCTTGAGTACCAGTTTCCTGGCCTCACTCGAACCTTGGTACAACCCTATGATGGCTGTCCACATGGCCTAAGCAGTCTTCTTCCTAGATAGGTGAGGTATGATGTGGTCCTTGACTCCCTCAAGGATAATTCTTCTAGATTTCGCATATTTCTTGTTGTGTTGAGCTAACTGCTGAGTGTAAGTTGGTTGGGCTAGTGGATTTTCCTCAAGATCCCAAATGCATTGCTCCTCTAACACTACACGAATCCTCTCCCTTTAAGAATAGAAATTTGAGGTCCCATCTAGGCGATCATCAAATGTTAACCCCAAGTATGCCATGCTCCTATTCGAATTGCGTAGAAAACCCCAACGTTGCGCTGTTTCAGGAAAATACTAGAACTAGTCTTGATTGGTAAACTACACCTTTGCTTCCTTTAACTTTCTCCCGAGGAAGTAAACACTGGTTTTGGTCTTCTATCAGAGGTTGTGCTCTAATACCATGTTAGACTTCTAAATACCCAACAACTAATTTAATGAATTTTCATAAATGAAAGAAACTAGAACTGAAATTTTTAGATGCATTCACCAACTATACTGAGTATTCTAACTGAACATTCATAGTGGAAAACAAATCATTGAAAGCACATTTAAAAATATATAACTCTAGAATTTACCCAAGAAAACCCAATCGGGGAAAACCTGCAATGTGTGTTATTTATTTCTTCTTCATACATTTTCTTTATTCAAAAAGATTACAATGATGAGGGAAAACTTTCCTTTACACTCAAAAACCCTTGAAAAACCCTCTACACATTTCTTGGACTGTACACTTCCCCCTTGGTTTGACCTGTGAAATTTTCCTTAAATTGTAGCAACTGGAAATTTATTCTTCTAACTAATTAATTATGTAGTTTATTTTCTATGACAAACAACGAATAAATCAAACTATAATTATTCACAAATAAAATTTCGCGGAAAATAAAATGTTGGAAACTAAGAAATATAGAGCACACACACAATATAATTGACACAATTGCTTTTGGAGAAATGTCCCCAAAAAAACCCAATGCAGGAAAATCGATGTAGTGGATGAGGGTTTTACTATTATTCTTTAGCAACAAATCTAAGTACAATAAAATGGATACCAAACTCGCAATCCTCTTTGAGAGAAATAATGGCAAAAATATAGAGGGGATTTTCCCTTCGTCTACAAGAAATACTGCAACAAAACAAGCCTCATAACTGGCTCCAGAAAACCCTTGGATAGGCCTTTGCGCTGCCTCTCCGCAGGAAAAATCGCATTGCCCGAAATTTGCCTATGATGATGACATCCTTCCTATTGCTGCTTTTGGAAATGACTCGCTTTACCTCTTGGTGAAAATCCCGATCTTTAGCAATTGAATCAATTTCCTCTTTCGCTGAATCAAATTGCCTCTTTGAGGCTCTGCGCAAGCCCCTGCGTAAACTCATGTGGATAAATTATACCTCCCTTAGCTAACTCTTTAGGCACTAGAAAATTCCTCTGAAATCCTGCTACTGATATCCTTCTCATCTCTACTTCCTTTTGGCTCGAACTCTTCTCCCTACTCAAACTCTACAACTGGGTAGCTCAATCTTCCAAGGAAACTCACTACTCTGGTGTGTCTTTCTCCAACCCCATCAACCTCCTCTTATAATATCTCGTTGGCTCACCAATGAACATGATTAAATCCTCATCAATGACTAAGATATTATTTGAGTCGATTCATGTGAGTTTCTAGAGAAATATCACCTTTCTCAATTAATTCATGTTAATTAATCACTTTTCCTAAGTTAGACTTAGGAAAATTTTAATTATTAACTAATTAAATTAATTGAGCCAGCTCTAGGTGTTTTCTCCTGAAAATTTTTCTGGGTTTTGTAGTTCTAGTGTTTCTTAGCCTCTTTGACCAAAGTCAAGACTATAAAACCATATGATGCTACCTAACCATAAAAAACTAACACTCCCTCTTAGCGAGGAAGGTCTTCTAGACGATCTCATAACATCCTCCCATACCTGTTGCTGATGTTTGACAATTGTGACAACTTACCACTATACACTAAGCCATTGTGTAACTTTGATTCATCTGCTACTTTGAGCTAAACCACCCTGCATCCGCGTTGTTACTAGCACTGCACTTTACAACCTGTACTACTGCCAACTCTACACAACGCTGCAACTGATCTCATGCAGCTACCACTACTGCAACTACTGCAACTACGAACATAATCCTGAATCAGTTGTGTCTTATGAACTATAACTGTCTCCTAAGAATCTAACTGCTACTAGTCTATGCACTATCCACTAAGAATGGCTGCGCTACAACTGCTCTGCACTTCTTAGCATTTGACTAGTATTGCAATTGTCCCTCATGAACTAACTGCGCCATCTGACACTGATCCATTTTTTACTAAAAACTATGGGCCCCTGTAGTAAGAGTAACGATACATATGAGGAGTAAGTTGCAACTACTTCTGCTTCTGTATGGATCCTTCAAAAATCTCTGCAACTTTAGTGACTAAAAGTTCAATGTCACCCCACTTCCCTCCTGGAGGTATAGATGCATATAGTGCGAATTCATCCTCCAACCTGGAAGACAAATTTTCGATCTATATAGAAACTGCTGCCTGCTCTTCCTTTTCCTTCCCGTTCTTCTTCATCTGAGGACATTGAGTACTGTAGTGATCCAGGTGGCTCCAAACACAGGCAGAAGTCCAAGAGGACTCAGAAAGTGTCAAAATTCAAAGTGGTTAGATTGTTCCCAAACTAGCACCAGATCGAAGTACTCGTCGCCTTGATTCCAATGGTGTGAATGAAACTCAAATCTGAGCTTGTATGAGGAAGAACGAGACAGTCAAAGTTTTGGTCAAAGTCGGGTTGTGGGCTAGGCTTAAGTGTCCTACAATTTGACTGACTCCAGGGCATGAAACCTAGCTCCTGAAAGTGGGCGATTTTTTTTGGATCGTTAATTTGTCTAATATCCCCTATATTAGACCAAATCGAAAAAATTAATTATTATATCAAAAAAAATAAAATTATATATAGAGGTGGCGGGCCATGACCCCTGCCACCCGTCCTCCCAAACCGCAACAATAAAAAACAAAATGTATTTAAAAATGGCCAACAGGCCATGACCCCCGTCGGCCCCCAACCAACCTCCATACCAAAACTTATGATTAAAACAAAACATAACTATATATGTTATGTGTGGGGTGGGCGGGCCACCTCTGGTGGACCCAGCCCACACCCCAACCACCGCCACTTGTCAAGAACCGGAGGCGGTGGGGCTTGAACCCACTCGGCCAACCTGGCTGGCCCACCTCCCGGGCGCCTCCACACAAAGTCCACATCAATACATCAACGTAACCACACAAAGTTCCAACGGTTTCCATTGAAACGGTTTTGTGCCATGTTAAAAAAAAAAGAAAAAAAGAAAAGAAAAAGAAAAACGTGCCAAAATTAACGCTACTACATGCCGTTGTGTGTATTTTTGGGAGAGGCGGGATTTGATCCCTCGACCTCTCCGCATCCATTATTCCGCCTTACCACAACGCCAAACGGATATCTTTGGAAAATCTGCCCGAAAACTTTATTATAAACCCACATTTCTACAGTGCGCCCGAAGGGGAGGAGAGCTGAGGCGCGCCATGGAAATCAAGACAATGTTTTTAATTAATTTATTGCATGTGGAACCATGAACATGGGAAAAAAGCAGGCAGAACCATGATTGAGACAATTTTTCAAGAGGGCAAAATTTTGCTAGTGTCCAAATTGGGTAAACTTTTTGTCGATCCTACACCTCTCAGCGACATGAACCTGAGGCGCAGACATAATTTTGATCTGAGAAGCAGATCTTCAGATGACCCGAAGGAGGGAATCTTTGAGGAATGTAGGGGGAATCTAAAAGATTCATGTAGCCCCATATTTCCACTTTCTCAGAATTCAGAAATTTGACAGTGGATTTTGCATTATTCGATGCCACAAATCTGATGGTGTAATCAGATTTTCCATTTGATCATTCCTTTTTTTTGGCCACTTTTCAAAATGGAGGGCAGGTGTCAGCTTTCATGTGTGAGCAGCCATTTAAATGAGATTCAACGCCACGAGATCAATGGTACAACCAGATCCAACAGATCATCATCCTTTTCTTCAGATGGCCCCATGATGTGAGGTATATGCAGTGTGTTCATGTACTTCTTTTTGCTATGAGATGCATTGTGCTGCATAGATACCTGTTTGATGTTTGATGTGGGATCTTGTCTTCTTACTTGTTTCATGATTCCTGCTTGATGTGATGTGGAATCATTTGTGGGATGTACTTGTTGTCATGATTCATCATGTTTTACTTGAGATCCCTTTGTCGTCATGTTGACGAGATACTCCTGTGTCACCATGTATATTTGCATTGAGATCCCTTTGATGCCATGTTGGTGGGTTGTTCATTATCATCATGCATGAGTTTATGTCATACTGATAGGAGTCTTTTTGTGCGTGAGATTTCCTGTAGCGGAACATCTCGTGGAGCCACTCCTGTGTGAGGGCATTTTTCCTTGTATGATAGCGACGTTGCCACCTATGTACATCATCACTATTGACAACACTTAATGTAGCGGCCTACACCATCTTGACACTAGGGCCCAGAGTTGTAGTCCCTCCTAGACGAACTCCATTATCAACATCTTGTGTTTTATGTTGCTGATTATTTTCATGTTCCTTCTTCTTTACAACATGCATATGTATTCATTTATGCTCTTTTAAATGCAATTCTAATCACATCACGAAAGCAAAAGATCTTGTTTAAATCTGGGAGCTGAGCCATCTCAAGGTGTTTTCTCCTAATTTTATTTTATTTTATTTATTTATTTATTTTATTTTTTATTTTTATTTTTTATTATTATTTTTTTATTTTTTTTATTTTTTATTTTTTATTTTTATTTTTATTTATTTATTTATTTTATTTTTTTTAATTTTTTTAATTTTTTAATTTTTTAATTTTTTTTTTTTTTATTTTAATTTTTATTTATTTATTATTATTATTATTTTTTTTTTTTTCTGGGTTCTATATTTCTAGTGTTTCTTAGCCTTTTTTACCACAGTCGAGACTACAAAGCCCATATGCTTCTACCTAACAATAAAAAACTAACACTCCCTCTTAGCGAGGAAGGTCTTCTAGACAATCTCATAACATCCTCCCATACATGTTGCTAATGTTTGATAATTGTGACAACCTGCCACTATACATTAAGCCATTGTGTAACTTAAATTCATCTTTTACTCTGAGCTAAACCACCCTGCATCTGTATTGCTACTAACAGTGCATAGTACAACCTATACTACTGCCAACTCTGCACTGCACTACAACTGATCTCATGTGGCTACTGCTGCTGCAACTACTGCAACTGCCAACATAATCCTAAATCAGTTGTGTCTTATGAACTATATCTGTCTCCTGAGAATCTGATTGCTACTAGTCTATGCACTATCCACTAATAATGGATGCGCTACAACTGCTCTACACTTCTTAGCATTTGACTAGTACTGCAACTTTCCCTCAAGAACTACTGTGCCATTTGACACTGATCCATTTTCTACTGAATACTATGGGCCCCTGTAGCAAGAGTAATGATACATAAGAGGAGTAATCTACAACTGATGTTGATCCTGTATGGATCCTTCCCAAATCTCTGCAACTTTAGTGACTAAAAGTTCAATGTCACCCCACTTCTCTCCTGGAGGTATAGATGCATATAGTGCAAATTCATCCTCCAACCTTGATCCAGGAGGAAGTGTCATCATCGGTGTTCAGTGTTGTCGTCGCTTCAATTTAGCTGTGACAGTGTTGGTTGTTCAGGTAATATGGTTTGCATGGCATTCAGTTGATGTGGTATTGTACCTAGTTGTCGACTTATGTCCATCAATAGTTCTGCTAGGATTGATCGACAACATGTGTTTTTGTCGTTCGACAGACAAGATTGGTGTCGACATGGTTGTGTCATCCATCACATAGGTTTGATATGTCATTAGGGTTGTCATCATGGCAAAAGATCAATATCATCATTTGTCGATGATAGACATGTGGTTTTATGTCACATTGTGACGAAAGATTGTAAAAGGGTTTTTTTAAAGTTCTAGACCTAAACCCTTTATCCTACATCTAAGACCTAAAACCCTAATTCATTAATCCTAAAGTCTAAACCTATGCTAAACACCATTACCTATCCAAATCCATGTATCAAATCCTAACCTATTTCCTATGCTAAAAACTAACTCTCGGCCATGTTAAAACCATATAAAACATTGCAAATACAAAACACAGTTCCTAATTGCGTGGTGAACTGCATCGGAACTATGTTCATGTGAACACCCATAGGAAAACCATTGGAATAAACCGCAGTCAGTTAACAATCACTTGACCGCAGACTAAACCGTGTCGGAGGTCCGAACATGTGACCAGGTAAGAGTGTTAGTCAGCGAGGTTAGTAGCTAACCACGGATCCATACCGTAGCAGGAACCAGGACATGTGAACAGTTACAGGTAAGATCGTCGGGTTTCATAGTCGCTACCTCTAGCCTCAGCAGATAGCAAACCATAACGATGACATGTGAATGGTTTGCAAGTTGATAACCATCGGAGCCAGAAACCGTGAAATGTAACCACCAGAGAATCGTCAGCTGAGACTGATGGAAGCATCTGTCACATGCTGTGTCTTCTCCTTCGCGCAATTAGCGAACAGCTAACAGTTTCAAAAATATCATATAGTTTATTTTAGTTTTGTTGCGATTTTTGGTATTAAATTAATTCGAGGACCAAGAAACTTACCCTAGGTGGCAAACAACTACTAGACCGAGCTCTTAAACCAACCAATTTGCAACCAATTCATCCCTGAACTCAGTGAAGTTGGTTTTTATGCATCTTCAGGCCTATAAAGGCAAAATTTCTCTTCATTGATGAAGGAGAGTGGTTTTGAGTTTCATGTGCAGGTTCTAGAGGGATAGAGGCAATTTTGTTTTCAGAGTTTCAGGAGCATCCAAAGTCGGAATTGGAAACTGTAAGCGGCATTGGAAAGCTGGTTCAGAGAGCTATCTGATGATAGAGGTAAAATTTCCTGTGTGCAAGTTAAGTCTGACTAAATCAATATGTAATCGACTCTTTTCTTCTCATTCCTAATAAAATGGTCGCCCATTTTGAAAGTGGACCCGAGGACGTAGTCCATCAGGGAAGAAATCTGTAATCAATCTTGCTGTCTAGTATAACTGTGTTTTTATTGTTTTCACTTCTATTATGCATCAATTTCATGTTTAATCAGCTATCGTAAAGTGTTCTGCTAAAGCAATTTATCTCGATTTCTATGCTTTCAGTTAACATTCAACTCCTTAATGGCTAATCAATTCTACATCAGTATTTATTTTATGATAATTTAAGATCATATAATTTGGTATCAGAGCATGTAAAGTTTGTAGAATTTTCCATTGAATGTTAACCAGGTCAAAGTCACAACAAGGAGAAGGAATCCTTGAGCAGATCGATCAAGAGATTGGAAAGCGACGAATCATTCATAAATCGACCATGTTAGGACTTGATGCAGGTGAAAATACTAAAACAAAGATGAGTGAGGAACAGTTTCAACAGGCATTCTTAACCATGCAACAAATGTTGGGAAAAGTGTACGAAGACAAGAAGGCGAGAGATGCTTCTTCTTCAAAGGCATCGAAGAAGGAAAAAGGTAAAGGCAAGGCTGATAAAACGCCTTCACCACCATCATCTCCATCATCCTCTTCTTCTTCTTCTTCCAGTGCAGAATATGAAACGGAAAAGAAACCTAAGAAAACATCTCTTTTGAAACTTGATGTTAAATTTGAGTTACCTGTTTATGATGGCGAAATGAATCCTGAAAAGCTAGATACCTGGATAAAGCGGTTAGAAGTGTATTGTCGCATTCAGAACATTTCTAGCGATAAAACTAAAATCCAGTTAGCTACACTTAGAATGGGGGGAACAACTTTAATTTGGTGGGAAAGTAAAACTCAAATAGATGTAAAGCATAAAGGAGAAGTCATCTCGTCATGATCTAGGTTTTTAAAAGCTCTTAGCAAACAGTTCTATCCTTTAGGATACATGCAGCAAGATGTTATTGATTGGTAGCATATGAGGCAAGGTAAAGGGCAGAGTGTTTAGGAGTTTACTCAGGAGTTCAGAAAGAAACAATTGGTGCTTGGTATTTCATTGGATACACGTGAAATTTTGTTAAAATACATCAATAGTTTACATTCATATTTGCAGCATACTTTATTGATGTTTAATCCTAATGATTTTGATGAGGTGTGTGTTTAGGACATACATATTGAATCAAGTGGCAAACCATTCAATTTTTCATCGCAATCATCCAAAGAGTTGGGAACCAAAGATTCCAGTGACAGTAAGGGGAAGAACAATTCGAAGAGAAAGAAATCAGCGATCGTTTAGAAGGAAAGACCTACTTGTTATCATTGCCAGAGAATCGGTCATGATGAATCAAAGTGCTAGAAAATTCATCTAGAACTTAAGCCCAAAAATTTCCTTAAGGTGAAGGATGAAAAGAAGGCCATTGGAATAGTCCAGCAGGATTTAGGTTCAGATTTAGGTGATGAAAGGAGGATAACTGCCATGGTTATGACAGGTAAAACTTCTGATACTGGTTCAAGTTCGAAAACTAATGTATATTCTTCAAACATAAATCCTTCACATGAGGATAAAAGAGTTGAACTCTTCCACATAAGGATAACTTCTAAGAATAGAAATATTGACACAATGTTTGAAAGTGGATCGTAAGCAAATTTAATATTTGAACATATAGTTAATTAATTGGGATTGGAGACATAGAATCATCCAAGACCATACCCATTAGGTTGGATTAATAAATCAACTCAGATACATGTCACAAAGTAGTGTCAGTTAAAATTTTCAATTAAATATAAGTACATTGATGAAGTGGAGTTAGATGTGGTCCCAATAGACATATGTGGAGTAGTCTTAGGAAATCCTTATCTTTATGATAGAGATGCAGTGTTTTACAGAAGAGAACATAAATATCACCTAAAGAAAGAAGGGGTTGAATTTATTGTTAGGGCACATAAAGTCAAATCAAACTTGGATTTAATTGTTACAAATCAAGTGAAGCAGTTAATAAGTTCAAGTAAATATGTACTCATGTTTATTAAGGAACAACATAAGAATGATTGTTCGGAATGCGAGATTTAGTTTATAGATCAATTGGTCAAGGTGGTTAATTCTTTTCCAAGAAATCTTATTCATAAACATGATAGGAAACATGAGATACATTTAATGTGCTATGAACATCTTCTTAAAGATAGAATGAATCTCAACTCATTCATTCAATTGAATTCTAGAAACTATCATCATCAACAGTGTATTGCAGGGAATGGTACATGTGAGTCTAATCAGGGACAGGTTTCAGATGGTATGTTTATTTTCAGTTTCAAGGGTGCAGGTCACTGTTGGGGAATGTTAGTATTACATTTCTTTGGTATTGCATCATCATTTAATGCTTTAAAAAGTAACGAAGCCTCTTTTCAAGTGGAAAGGAAGTCTATAAGTTTTCATGACAAAGCATTTTTGAAAGAAGATCTAAAGTTTCCTTATCATGATTTGAAAACTAATGCATTAAGTGAAAGTGTTAGTGAATGGAGATATCAGTTAACAGATGAAGAAATAGTGATACAAGTAAAACAACAATTACTCAGATACTTTCAAAGTCAAACTAAGTTGCAACAATCTTTTCATCACAGCTGGATGAGTTCTGTGCAACAAGTTCACTTTTTAATTAGTCAACAGGAAAGTAAATCAAGTCAAGTAATTGATATGAAGTCAAAATCAAAGGAGTCTTTGAATATTTCAGTTATTCCAGAAAGTAGATTTTTAATACCCATCAGATGTATTGAACAAAGTTCTAAAAATACTATTTTCAAAGATGTTTTTGAATCACTAACTCATGATTCTTCGTGGAAAGAATTCAATTGCCATGTTGATAACAGGTTGTTTGCCCATCGTCGCAAGTTGTTCATACTACGGATGGAAAAAATATGTCACCGAATAGAAAAGTTCCATGGTCAGCATCATCAGGGTCATCACTTGCAGGTGTTTGATCGAATGTATTGGTACATCATCAGGTCAAGGTGGAAAGAGAGGGAGTTCTACCCTCATCGACTATTTGTTTAGTCAAACTTTTGTGGTCCAAAAGCTTTCAAGTGGAGAGGAATGATCTAGGAGGATCCGTTGATTCAAATTGTACAGGTGTTCAAGTGTCGTCATCAGCATTCAGTGTCGTCATCTCTTCAGTTTAGCTGTGACAATGTTGGTTGTTCAGGTAATATGGTTTGCATGGCGTTCAACTGATGTGGTATTATACCTGGCTATCGACTTATGTTCATCGACAGTTCCACCAGGATTGGTCGATGACATGGTTGTGTCGTCCATCACAAAGGTTCGATATGTCATCAGGGTTGTCATCGTGGCAAAATATCAATATCATCATTTGTCGACGATAGGCATGTGGTTTTATGTCACATTGTGACGAAAGATTGTAAAAGGGTTTTTTTAAAGTTCTATACCTAAACCCTAATCCTACATATAAGACCTAAAACCCTAATTCATTAATCCTAAAGTCTAAACCTATGCTAAACACCATTACCTATCCAAATCCATGTATCAAATACTAACCTGTTTCCTGTGCTAAAACCTAACGCTTGGTCATGTTAAAACCATATAAAACATTGCAAATACAAAATGCAGTTCCTAACCGCGTGGTAAACCACATCGGAACTGTGTTCATGTGAACACCTGGAGGACAGCCATCGGAATAAACTGCGGTCAGTTAACAATCACCTGGGCACAGACTAAACCACGTCGGAGGTTCGAACATGTGACTAGTTAAGAGTGTTAGTTAGTGGGGTTAGCAACGAACTGCGGATCCATATCGTAGCAGGAACTGGGACATGTGAACAGTTATAAGTAAGACTATCAAGTTTCATATCCGCTACCTCTAGCCACAGCGGATAGCAAACCGTAACCATAACATGTGAACGGTTTGCAGGTTGATAACCATAAGGGTTGGAAACCGTGAAATGTAACCGCTAGAGAATCGTTAGCCGAGACTGCCGGAAGTAGCGGTCACATGCATTATCTTCTCCTCCGTGCGGTTAGCAAACAACTAACGGTTTCAAAAATATCATATAGTCTATTTTGGGTTTTATTGCGATTTTTGGTATTAAATTAGTTTGAGGACCAAGCAACTTACCCTAGGTGGGAAACAACTACTAGACCGAGCTCTTAAACCAACCAATTTGCAACCAATTCATCCCTGAACTCAGTGAAGGTGGTTTTTATGCATCTTTAGGCCTATAAAGGCATAATTTCTCTTCATTGATGAAGGAGAGTGGTTTTGAGTTTCATGTGTAGGTTCTGGAGGGATAGAGGCAATTTTGTTTTCAGAGTTTTGGGAGCATCCGAAGTCAGAATTGGAAACCGTAAGTGGCGTTCGAAAGATGGTTCAGAGAGATATCTGATGACAGAGGTCAGAATTGCCTATGTGCAAGTTCAGCCTGAATAAATTATTGTGTAATCGACTCTTTTCTTCTCATTCCTAATAAAACGGCCGCCCATCTTGAAAGTTGACCCAGAGACGTAGTCCATCAGGGACGAACTCTGTAATCAATCTTGCTATCTTGTATATATGTGTTTTTTCTGTTTGCACTTCTATTATGCATCGATTTCATATTTAATCAGTTGTCGTAAAGTGTTCTTCTCAAGAAATTTATCTCGATTTTCGTGCTTTTAGTTAACATTCAACTCTTTAATGGCTAATCAATTCTACATCAGTATTTAGTTTATGATCATTTCAGATCAAACCTGGAAGACAAATTTTTGGTCTCTGTAGAAACTGCTGCCCGCTCTTGCTTTTCCTTCATTTCCTTCTTCATATAAGGACATTGAGTACCGTAGTGACCAAATTCACCACATCTGAAGCACTTAATCTTTGACAAATCCTTATTTTTCTTTTCTCCTCATGTTGTAGTACTCAACAACCCCCCCATTTTAATAGTTTTATTGTAGTCATATAATAAATAATGGGGACCCTTCTTTCATGTTAATTAAATTATTTAGTGTTCAATAAAGATAAGGCATTTTTGAATTTGTAATTAAAACCCGTTGAAGAAAGTGTAACCAGGTTCGGTATTCATAAATGTAATTTTGATATTTGTATTTTTAAAAGAAAATAAATATTATTTTTGTTATTTATATCAATGAGTTTCTTGCTCATTGCATAGGTCTGGCACATGTCAAAGTTCTATATGGAAGTCAAAGCGTCAAAAGAAATGTTGAAGACCCTTAAGAGCATGTTACACCATGTATATTTATGTATGAGAGTCCAAGAAATACCTCCAAGCCAAGTGACAAGCCTCCTCCATGCAACGACATCACAAAAGGAGGAAATCTGAAGCATAGAAGTCAAGTCGGCCTCAAGTCAGCAAGTTGGCATCAATTTGGCCTAAAGAAGGAGAAAACCTCTCTATATAAGGGTCATTCCACACCTCCAAAGCAACACAATTCACCTATGAAATTAGCGAAGGAAAAGGACAAGTATAGGATACAAAAAAGGACGAAGAAGGAGCCTCTAGTGCGATAAAGAAGGAAGGAAGAAAACTGAAGTTAATAGGGCTATCTTAGGGCCTATTATAGTCACACGTGCGAAGAAAAGGAGGCTCTCTCTGTTGTCATAGAAACCCTCCTATTACAATTATAAAAGTTCATTGGTTGGGCTAAGAAAGGAGTGCCTATTAGGCCTCTCACTCAAGCGAAGAATAAGACCACACAAATAAAGGAATGATATCAATCTAACATCAGTTTCTTGAAGGAATCCCCTGACATGTGCGAAGAAATAGGGCCACACTGCTGCTACATCATACCTGCAACTATATCTCAAGGAAGAGATCGATTGTAAGAGGGATAATATACTCTTCATAAGGGAAGGAGTCTAGTAAGGACCAAAGAAAAATATCTCTTCTATGCAAGCATAACTATGGCTGCTATCAATTGTTGGAAGAAGAATGAAGTGCCAGAAGAAGGGGGACAAAGTGCTAGAAGAAGGAGGATGAAGTGCCAGAAGAAGAAGGGAAAAGGCTTGACTTGTCCTTGGAGGATCTTCTTGTCAAGGGTCTAGGATTTGGAATTTATCGATAGAAGATTCAATAAGAGAAATTTCAAGAAGGGTTTTCCTCTCTAAGAGAGAGATTTTTCCCTAGTTGAGAACCAACATCTTGTGTTCTTGTCTCTTGTATTTTGGTCATTGTTTGATGGAGTAAGAGAACATACACTAATAATAATAAGAAGATTGTGTTAGAAATAAAAGTAAAAGTACTTCACAAATTGTTATCATTGCTAAAAGAATCTCATTATAACTCAGGTGCCCTATATTCTTCAACAAAATCCTCTCACTTGAAAGTTTCTCTTATCAGAACCTATGTATCGGAGGTCCAACCTTACAAATGTTATGATAAATGAAAACCTCGTCTGGTCTTTTTATTATTAAATTAATGCTTTGTCAGAGCATTTGTATCGGATCATTATAATATCGTAACTTTCCTCATAAGAAAGTTACGATAAAATCATTCTCTAATCAAATATTCCCTATAGTTAATAGAATTATTAAAGGAGTTTTTGTTAAAAGGCGAAGTGAAGTTAGGCACTTCATTTTAAATTAAATACTTTAAGAGCTCCTGACCCCACAACTGCCACTTGGCATATAGACCTTCACAAATATCATAAATTTTAAAATGTGCCATGCTCAAAACTCTTGATATCTCAATACCTCTGATACTTGGCAATTTCGCTATCCACTACTCCCGATATCTCAATATTTCGGATGCCTCCTACTTCTGATATTTGATATATCTGATACTAGTCCCCTATGATATCCCTGTCCTTAGCCTATATTGGGACTTTCGTATCAGGTTCTTTCTTGTTAAATGCCCAATATACTATCACTGATATAGAAGTTCCAATATCACTTCCTATAGGTTTTAACCCCGTATAGAAATTACCTGGATACGAATTCTAAAACATAGAAAATAAACAATGCGAGAGCATAACACATAAAACACATATACACAGAGATTTTCCCCTGGATCCCAAAACCGGGACTACCAGCTTGATTTTTCATTATGTTCCTTTCAATGTTACAATACATATTTATACATGCTGAAGCATCCAGTACCATGGACCGAAAACCATCGCATCCAAAACCATGTGCGAAAATCATGCACAAAACCATAGGTAGGTCTGCCCAACCTAATATAACACAACCCAATACTTCCCAGCTCTACTTATTATCCGTTATTCCTTTAAATATGGTTTATCGGGAGTTTTCTATATCGTAACTTTCTAAAGTGCAGCCAAGTGATTTCTATGATATATTTCTTCTGATACACTGATGTTTGCAAACCCACTTGAATTCACATTTTTACATTTAATATTCAAAGTGGTGAATTTATGGTTTTCGATATTATGATTAGCCTCATTCATTGCAGTTTGATTTTATCATAATTTACCCTTTAAGACAAAAATCGTTATTGTTGTGGGGAAAAATGCCTATGCAGGATGATCCTATCCACCTAAGGTGTGACAGTGCCTTAGCAACAAACAGAGACAACTATTCTAGTATTCTTCCTTTATGAATTAAGAATGAAGAGAGATGGATGGACTAACCGGTGTCTTCCGTTTGTCCCTCGATCCGGTCTCTCTTCTCTTTGGGAGTTCACAGCTACTTGCCTTCTTGCTTGTCCAGCTTCAACGGGTTCCTGCAAGATCACAAGAGAAGAACACTACACAAAGACAGATATTCACATTCATAACTAGTTTAGGATTAGAAATAAACCAAATACACTAATGCAATCATACATCAAGAATACATCAGTATATAGGAGAAACCAAGATAGCTTTATTGATGAATAACAAGGTTCAGGAAGAGATACAACCCAGAGGGCTCCAATCCAACATCTCCTTCCCAGCAAATGGAATTCCTATCTTCACCCCCTTCAAAGCATTAAGCACCCAATGATTCCAATCTCAAACCAACAGCAATTCTTTGCAATAACAAAATTCCAGCCTCTAGATCTCATGGAGGAGAGATCCATATATAGATGTTTGGAGAGAGGATGAGTCAGCTTGAGATCTGACTAGTGTCCTCTCCCTCTGTCAGTTCTTGATTCCACTTGGAGGTTCTTGCTTCCACTTGGAGATTTGGAACCTCTTACTCATCACCAGTCGAATTCCCTGAGGCAAGTGTCATTTTGGAAGCTTCCTGGGTTTTGACACCTTGAGAAATGAGCTTGCCACATGTCCACTCTCGTTCAACGCAGGTAGCCAGTGTTCCTTTTGACATTCAACGCAGGTAGCCAGTGTTGGCTTTGACATTCAGCGCAAACAGCTAGTGTAGCCACTGAAATGATCCTGAATTGACTTGTTTTTGAGCAGTTTCTGGTGGAGAACTTCTGTGAATTGCTGTGGTTTGTTAGCCTTGTTCCTCTAGGGGTAGGAACAACATGTTTAGGGACTTTGGATCCCTTAGATTATGGACATTTCATGCTCAATGCTGTAAGGCACAAAAATGTCTATAACAGTTGCCCCCTAAAGTATGAGGCTGTTTATCGGGTGAAATGCTTTATCAGGGGGATCCGAAGTTCATCCAATGCTGAGAGGAGACCTGTAATAAGATACAATACAATACATTATTTTTCATACTGCTTTCATGATCTAGCTGAGGTGGGCATTCCCATGCTCAGCTTTATAAATTCATTTTTCTGTACATAGAACAGACAATCGTCTGGTGGTAGACTGATAATTTTGATGAAATTATCATCCTTTGAGTAGGATGATTATCTGCTGCAATGATGTACATGTCAATGTCTTTATCTGTCCTGAATATATATCGCAGCCCGGATGGATGAAACTAGATCCGGGGTCTTCAAACTCGCTCGATCTTCACTCTAAGTACAAGTCGATCCATGTGAGAAATGTTCTGAAGTCGAACATGGAAAGACATCGCTTGATTACCGGTCAATGATGTAAACCGTTAACAAGCGCGAGAGGAATCACCGATAATGATAATGACCCTCAAGGTACTGCAATACAATTCACGTGGTGTGAATAAAGGACTTGGCGTCGAACACCACACAAAATCTTTCGGTCGAAGGTCATTGATGTATACCTGTCGCCGGAAGTGAGAAACTTGCCATTGAGGCATGCAAGCTTCAAAGTACTAAAGGGGTTGTTCCTAGATCAACTTCTTGGATAATGAGCTGATGTCGACAAGAAGCGATCCGTCAAAGGAGGGCCTTAATGAATCCCACATCAGTGACACGGAACGGAGCTAATGATTTTGATGGAGGTGAAAACGATCTGAGACATATGATTCAGGGTGGCGGTCATGAAAGGATGAAGGATAATGTATGGCAGTGGATGGGACACGGTTGACTTTTCTGAACGACTTCTCTTGAACATATGGCGACACTGATGCGATGGATCGGTAGCATTACCCCAAATATGGATGGTATGGCGAGACCATGGATGTGACCGGTGAATGAAACAACCCAACCCGATTGTGGTACGGAGGAAAAGTGTCATGTTCAAGAGCGACTTGCTACCATCAAAGTTTTCTTGAGTTTCTCCCAATTTTTCCCCAGTCATTGCTGACCAGTACCTCTTTATTTTTGTCAAGCTTGAGGAGGATAACATATGCTTGTTCTATAACCTGCCCTTCGGGCAAGCCCATCGCTATGTTTTAACGAGCCTAGCGATAGTGAAACTCGTTCTTGTCTAAAGACAAGTTTGTCGCTATTTAATGATTTTAACGAGTCTAACGACAAGGATAACTCGGTCCTTTTCATTTTTAGAGAGTCTGAAAAGGTACATAAAGTTAACTCCAAAAGTCCTTTTTCATCTTCTAATCCCTTAGGTCCGAAAAAGTATAAAACCATACAGAAGGGATGAGTTTTCGATAGTTTTAACGAGCCGAATAAAACAAGCGCTCGATCTTTTTGTGCAATAATCCCTCAGGTCCAAAAAGATTAAAATCTAGAGGAGGGATAGCACTTCCTGTCCTTTTAACGAGTTGGAAGGCCAAGGACTCGGCAATCTTTTCATATTTTATGAGTCAGTTGAAAAGAGCTTAAAGAAGACTCGTCTTTTGAGGAATGAGTGATAAACAGGGTTAGCAGCTGATTCCAGGTACAGGTTGGAATTTTCCAATCACGGCAGTGTCACAAGGATGGCTAGTGAAATCACTCTTCACAGCTGTTCCTCAAAATGGGTAAACAAACATATGGAGGTGAACGATAGGCCAAATGAAAAGTGGAGGTGACGGTGCAAACACGACCAAGGCTTTAATGGCTGATGATATTACATTCACAGTGGTTATTTACCGGAATAGTTCATTTTTTAACGAGCTTAAACGCGGGTGGAAACATTTGCTCGATCTTATGTTTATTTTTTAACGAGCATGAACTATGCGCTAAAACTGCTCGGATCTTGCGTTTATTTTTTAACGAGCATGAACTGTGTGCTAAAACTGCTCGATTACCCAGTCATATGATAAGAATGTCTCAGTGAAGATGCTATTTTTTATGGAGCTTCATCCCACGAAGCTTTGCTCCGGATCCTTTCGTTATGCAAGTTTGGAAACGACTAATCCTACGAGTTTAAAGGGTTAGACCTAAAAATTTAAAAAAATAAATAGCCGCCCCTTGCTTGCACTCCAAAAGGTTTGCATGCCCCCAGGCATAAAATATGATTTCAAGGTTACCCTTACTTTGTCCGCCAAAACATTTGTTTAAGCAGGAAAGGCCTACCTCTTTCAGGCTACCCAAAGATTGTCTCGTTAATCTTTCAAACAAAACACTTCTTCGGCGATATCTACCGAAATAGACAAAGGTGAATGACCTTAGTGCCAAACACGTAACTTTGACAAAAGAATCTTATTCTAGAATAACCCCTCTCCAGCAAGGGCGGGGTACAGACTAGTCATATTCTCCCGCGGAAACCTACTCTATACCCAAAGTTTTCCTGCCGAAGCAGACCAGGACGCATGCCCCCTGGGTTCCAGTCATATCCTCCCGGATTACTCACGCTCATCAGGAGGACAAAACAAGGCTAACAAACCACAGCAATTCACAGAAGTTCTCCACCAGAAACTGCTAAAAAACAAGTCAATTCAGGATCATTTCAGTGGCTACACTAGCTATTTGCGCTGAATATCAAAGCCAACACTGGCTACCTGCGTTGAATGTCAAAGGGAACACTAGCTACCTGCGCTGAACGAGAGTGGACATGTGGCAGGCTCATTTCTCAAGGTGTCAAAACCTAGGAAGCTTCCAAAATGACACTTGCCTCAGGGAATTCGACTGGTGATGAGTAAGAGGTTCCAAATATCCAAGTGGAAGCAAGAACCTCCAAGTGGAATCAAGAACTGACAGAGGGAGAGGACACTAGTCAGATCTCAAGCTGACTCATCCTCTCTCCAAACATCTATATATGGATCTCTCCTCCATGAGATCTAGAGGCTGGAATTTTGTTATTGCAAAGAATTGCTGTTGGTTTGAGATTGGAATCATTGGGTGCTTAATGCTTTGAAGGGGGTGAAGATAGGAATTCCATTTGCTGGGAAGGAGATGCTGGATTGGAGCCCTCTGGGTTGTATCTCTTCCTGAACCTTGTTATTCATCAATAAAGCTATCTTGGTTTCTCCTATATACTGATGTATTCTTGATGTATGATTGCATTAGTGTATTTGGTTTATTTCTAATCCTAAACTAGTTATGAATGTGAATATCTGTCTTTGTGTAGTGTTCTTCTCTTGTCGCAAGTAGCTGTTCTCTTGTGATCTTGCAGGAACCCGTTGAAGCTGGACAAGCAAGAAGGCAAGTAGCTGTGAACTCCCAAAGAGAAGAGAGACCGGATCGAGGGACAAACGGAAGACACCGGTAAGTCTATTTATCTCTCTTCTTTCACATTTCATAAAGGAAGAAACCAGAATATCTGTCCTTGTTTGTTGCTAAGGCACTGTCACACCTTAGGTGGATAGGATTGTCCTGCATAGGCATTTTTCCCCATAACAAATTGGCGACTCCGCTGGGGAGATCAGTGGTATTTTCTCCAAGGTAAAGGCAGTCAGGGAAGAGGCTGGAATTTTGTTATTGCAAAGAATTGCTGTTGGTTTGAGATTGGAATCATTGGGTGCTTAATGCTTTGAAGGGGGTGAAGATAGGAATTCCATTTGCTGGGAAGGAGATGCTGGATTGGAGCCCTCTGGGTTGTATCTCTTCCTGAACCTTGTTATTCATCAATAAAGCTATCTTGGTTTCTCCTATATGCTGATGTATTTTGATGTATGAATGCATTAGCGTATTTGGTTTATTTCTAATCCTAAACTAGTTATGAATGTGAATATCTGTCTTTGTGTAGTGTTCTTCTCTTGTCGCAAGTAGCTGTTCTCTTGTGATCTTGCAGGAACCCGTTGAAGCTGGACAAGCAAGAAGGTGTTCCTACCCCTAGAGGAACAAGGCTAACAAACCACAGCAATTCACAGAAGTTCTCCACCAGAAACTGCTCAAAAACAAGTCAATTCAGGATCATTTCAGTGGCTACACTAGCTGTTTGCGCTGAATGTCAAAGCCAACACTGGCTACCTGCGTTGAATGTCAAAAGGAACACTGGCTACCTGCGCTGAACGAGAGTGGACATGTGGCAAGCTCATTTCTCAAGGTGTCAAAACCCAGGAAGCTTCCAAAATGACACTTGCCTCAGGGAATTCGACTGGTGATGAGTAAGAGGTTCCAAATCTCCAAGTGGAAGCAAGAACCTCCAAGTGGAATCAAGAATTGACAGAGGGAGAGGACACTAGTCAGATCTCAAGCTGACTCATCCTCTCTCCAAACATCTATATATGGATCTCTCCTCCATGAGATCTAGAGGCTGGAATTTTGTTATTGCAAAGAATTGCTGTTGTTTGTTAGCCTTGTTCCTCTAGGGGTAGGAATAACATGTTTAGGGACTTTGGATCCCTTAGATTATGGACATTTCATGCTCAATGCTGTAAGGCACAAAAATGCCTATGCAGGACGATCCTATCCACCTAAGGTGTCACAGTGCCTTAGCAACAAACAGAGACAACTATTCTAGTATTCTTCCTTTATGAATTAAGAATGAAGAGAGATGGATGGACTAACCGGTGTCTTCCGTTTGTCCCTCGATCCGGTCTCTCTTCTCTTTGGGAGTTCACAGCTACTTGCCTTCTTGCTTGTCCAGCTTCAACGGGTTCCTGCAAGATCACAAGAGAAGAACACTACACAAAGACAGATATTCACATTCATAACTAGTTTAGGATTAGAAATAAACCAAATACACTAATGCAATCATACATCAAGAATACATCAGTATATAGGAGAAACCAAGATAGCTTTATTGATGAATAGCAAGGTTCAGGAAGAGATACAACCCAGAGGGCTCCAATCCAACATCTCCTTCCCAGCAAATGGAATTCCTATCTTCACCCCCTTCAAAGCATTAAGCACCCAATGATTCCAATCTCAAACCAACAGAAATTCTTTGCAATAACAAAATTCCAGCCTCTAGATCTCATGGAGGAGAGATCCATATATAGATGTTTGGAGAGAGGATGAGTCAGCTTGAGATCTGACTAGTGTCCTCTCCCTCTGTTAGTTCTTGATTCCACTTGGAGGTTCTTGCTTCCACTTGGAGATTTGGAACCTCTTACTCATCACCAGTCGAATTCCCTGAGGCAAGTGTCATTTTGGAAGCTTCCTGGGTTTTGACACCTTGAGAAATGAGCTTGCCACATGTCCACTCTCGTTCAGCGCAGGTAGCCAATGTTCCTTTTGACATTCAACGCAGGTAGCCAGTGTTGGCTTTGACATTCAGCGCAAACAGCTAGTGTAGCCACTGAAATGATCCTGAATTGACTTGTTTTTGAGTAGTTTCTGGTGGAGAACTTCTGTGAATTGCTGTGGTTTGTTAGCCTTGTTCCTCTAGGGGTAAGAACAACATGTTTAGGGACTTTGGATCCCTTAGATTATGGACATTTCATGCTCAATGCTGTAAGGCACAAAAATGTCTATAACAGTTATGTAAAATCGTTATTTGTGCTAAGTCTTTCAGGTGAAGAATTTATCGCCCATTCTTGTGTTTTTTGCTAAAGGATAGTCCCAATAAGCACAAATTAGAAGAAATCTCTAAAGTAGCTAAAGCAAAGAAGAAACTTGTTACTCAGTAACAGTCGACTGCTCCACCAAATGAAAGCCCCGATACACAAGGATTGATTTCTGATATAGTTTGTTTTCTAGATGATGGAAATGCCTCTTGGGGAATTTATAAACTATTTGAGGATGAAGGACCCAGAGTCATAGAAAGAACCATCACAACTGATGATTCAACGTCATTCTCTGATACCACTTATAGTGATGTGGAAAAATCATTTTTGCATAGGATTGCGTCCCGACCTAAGATCCTTCCTTATACAAATATGATTTGATGGGTTGTTGATAACTTAAGCATTGCAGAAAGGAAGTTTGTGACACAGAAGCAAACAATTATCGACTCATTCAACGACAACAATTTTAGTGCAATGTACCATTTGCCACCGTAATATAAAAAACAGTTTGTGGAGAAATTCATGAGCAACATTGATCATGCATCAAAACCCATTAGGGAATGGAGAAGAGACCCCAACAAGCATAAGCATGAGGAAAAGGGTATGTATGCAGTTGACTCTCTCGTTGGTCCTTATAGTCAAGTAGCTGCCATGATATGTAGGCTCTTTGCTTATTCCAATACAAAAAAATTCTCCGACCAATGGACACCACTAATTGATGCTGCCTTAGAAGGATATATTTTAGATTGGGGAAATATACTATCTGATAACCTAGCCACTCATATTCTGAATTTTAGAAGTAAGTGTAGAGTTTCAGAAAATATAATTCCCCCTTTCTACATGAGTGCCTATGTAATGGATGCCCTATGCTTCACTATGGATTTCACTTCTATGGGATGGAAATGGACCTTAGAGGACCTGACCCCCATTCATATATATCATGATATCCTTTGGGACTCCAAGTATCATCCACACTTTTATAAAATCTTCCATAGAGTTATGCTGCCTATTTATCAAATTATCTTTGACAAGAAAACTCTTAGGATTTCCCCAGAAGCTGAAACAAACTTACTCTAGGTTGGAAACTGGTTTGGAGAGGAGTTATTTACCTACGTCTGAGTTTTTGGTAGTCTTTCTAATCCCCATGTCTTGCCTCTATATGTCCCTGAAAAACTTCTGGCTCGAGAGATAGCATACCAGACCGTAGGTAATGGCATTTCAAGAGTCCTAAAAGAGTCCAATAAGAAAGTATGGTCGATTTTCCCTCTTCATTGTGGTATATATACTTTGGAGAATTTCAAACATGCAACCATTGAGATTAATTCTATCTTAGAATTCAATTTTCCTACTATCCCTAACAGACAATATGATCCCCATCAAACTGTCAAGAAGGTTACTGCACAGTCAAGCATCAGACAGTTCTTTCATGAACCAGACAAGTTTGATGACTTATTTGAAAAAGCTTCCACCTATTCAATGGTTACCAGACAAGAATCAGAGCAGTTAACTCCATAGGAAATGACTCAATTCACTCAATACACAAAACCACATCTATCCCATTTACCTATAGATTCATTAAAGCTTACTCAAGAAAGCACAGGTCAAGATGAGGTTATAGTTGTTCATTCCACATAGGTTACTGATACGCCTCAACCAAAAGAGACAATGACTTCTTCTTCTTCTCAGACTGAAGGTATTTTTACAAGTTCCAAGCTTGAGCAGATATGGGAACAATACAACCAGGTTATGAAAGAAAAGGAATCTCAAGTTTTGAAGACTCCCTCACAAGAGAAGGTCTCAGCCAATTCTGAAATTTTAGAAAAGACTCTGATTACAATAAAGGCCTTTGATAAGCCTTTGGAAACTGAAGACATTGAAATTATACCAGCCTTCCTGACCTTTGAGGTTGTATTAAGGGTTGAAGAGATTCCTCCCCTTGATATATTCTACAGTCCTGAACATAAGGTCATTGTTAAAAGGCAAAGGAAGAAAATAAAAATTGAGTAGTCTTAGGCCTTAGTTCTTGGAAATGCTTCTTTTGAAGTAGTATGGAAGGGTTCTGTATCCACTCCTTCAGAGGAACTGGGAAGACTCACTTAGTTCACGGGAGCTTATGCTTCCACAACTATGGACAAAGCCACTGAAATACAACAATTATTGAAGGAAAAGGAGGACAAAATTATGTAGTTAGAACAAAGTCTTGAGAGTGAGAAACAAAATATTTCTAATCAATGGCAAGGACAACTTGTTGAGCTCCAGAATAGTTTCAATGCCCTTAAAGTCCAACATGACTCCGATTTGCAGGCCTAGGACACTCAGATACAAGAATTACAGAACATGATTGAACAACTTAAAGTTAATCCTAAATTAACAGAGTTCAAAAAGGAAGCAGGAGAGTTAAATACTCTCCTTTCTCAACAACAAATTGTATTCTGTCAGAATTTAGCCATTATTCATGATTTGTGTCACACAACCAGTTCCCTAGTGGACCAATTATCTGACCTTGTAACATATTTTTATGATATTGAAGAAAAGATTACAGGTTTCATAACGTGGCAAGACAACGTTGATGGGAGATTAGTTGATCTCCCTAGGATAGAGGAGTCACACAAAGAAATAGTCTTCAGAGAATGGGAGATTCACCTTAAGCATGCATAGAAAAAAATATTCAATGCAAGGGATATCTCTAACACCTCATTGAAACCATCAACGATAATTTGTTTCAGGCGAATCTCATTTCAAACTACCTTGAGGGAGCTCTACTAGATATCAAATTGCTAACCAAAATGTGGCAAGAATTATCCAAAAAACGGGCTGAAACAATTGAAAAACTATCTAAAATTGACATGGAATTCCATTGGTAGTTCTTAGTCAAGCCTCACAGCTAGTGGTTAATGCTCAGATGCCTATCCAACACAACCACCCACATGTTGCCAATGTTAAGGGATGCCATATTTACTAGTCAAATGTGGATTCAGTTGAAGAATCAACCTGAATTAAATTCCATGACAGATATTTACGAACTTTAGTAGTGAATGGGAGCACAATCCTCTTCAAAAGCCTATTCAAGTTGTTATAAAAAAATTCTAAAAATTTATCGTTGGTTTATTTTCAAATTTGTTTGTTAAAACCACTTCATGCTTTTACTCTACTTTTCTATATTTGTATTTCATTTTGAAACTATAAATCCCCTCCATTTGTAAGGAGAAGGGGTTCTGAATTTTGGAAAGAAGGATTTTGTTTGCACTATTGTAACTTAAATTTCTTTGAATAGAAATATGAACCACTACTATTTTATCATGAGCAGAGCTACGATATATCGGGTACTACTATTTGTTTATTATTGCTTTTCTTAAAAGTTGAATGGTTATTTGATTACATTTATCATATATGTGTTGTAAGCAATCATACATTTTTCACTACTAATATGTGTGATTGAAATCATATATTATATGTATAAACAACGAAATATTATATGTGTAATGAATTCATCAACTAATTTAATTAAATATTTAATTAAATTAGTTATCATTATCTGCTTTAACCTCATAATAAAAACATAATCTATATCGTCATGTTGCTTATGATGTCATTTTGAATCACATATACAGATAAACTTTCCCGAGATAGATATTTAGTTTAAGTACTCTTTGTTCTCAGTTTTAACTAAGTCATAGCATCATACCTATATACTCCATCCATTTTTATAATTTATTTTAAGGGAAACTAGTTCCATAATCCCAGTCGGAGCCACCATCTCAAATGGAAAACGATCTGCTTTAAGGTCTCGACTGGGTGGTTTTCCCTGATGTTGAGGAAGACATTTCGATCCTTCAACACCTCCCTTTGAGCCTTGTCCCTAACTGAGACATTTATTCGCATTTCCCTTTGATTCAAGGGCTACATTCTCCTTCTCCTTCACTCTTTGATCCTTTGCTGCTACCACTGATACTACTCTTGACTAGAGCAAGTCGTATCTCATCATGCATGAAATTTGTCTGCAATCGATCACAACCAGGTAGTTGATCTCATCCAGTGATACCTTAGAAGAATGTAGTCTATTCCTTAGTGGAACCGTTAATAGTTACACGCACCAACTCAACGTGTTGAGATGTCTCTCCAATTACGACAATCTCATTCTAGACATTTTGAATCCTAGTGAGGTAGGGAGTAACTCCTTCTCCCTTTTTCATCATAGTAGTTCTCAACTTCTCCTTCATGAACATCTTCTGATTCTTGGAATAATTTTGGTAGAGTGATGCGAGAGCATATCACATCTCTTTGGCTATATTACTAATTGCTATGTCTGAGACTGCACGATGTCGAACTCCATTGAGAATCAACGGCTTCACCTTGGAAATTTACTTATTGTAGTTCTCTAGCTGATGTAGGTTTACCGGTACAACTACAACTCTCTCTGTATATGTCTTCAGACCATGATCATCTAGCATGAAAGAAATCCTGGTTTTCTAGATATAATAATTTGAGGTTCCATCTAGCCTATCCTCATCTCGAAATCCCGCTAATGCCATTTTCTGCAAAACTCACAACTGGGAAACAAACAATAATATCCTCCTTTCCTACTCGACTACCTATTCTGTTACTCGCACTCCCTCCTAGAATGTGAAAAACTACTACTGCTGCCTCACTCTCCCTTCAGTTGTTGTTTGAGACTACTTGCTCAACTTTTTGGATGTTCTTTTTCAAAACCTGACACATGAACTGCAATTTCAACAACTTGAACTGACTAGTCTAGAAAACTCACACAACCTTCTGCAATTGGAAATTAATAACTTCCTTCATAAACTGAATCTGGAAGCCCTCTGAGAAAAATCCCTCAGTGTGTGTTATTTCTCTTCCACCCGATGTTGATTATGCTACTAGAAAACTACTGCAAAAATAACTGCACCCATATATGCTCAATAAAAATACCAATCTGCTCATCGAAACTTCTTCCCAACTTCACCATTTCTTGCTGGAATTTCTACTGAACAAATCGATCTTTCTTGCTACCCGCAACTAGAAAATCGAACCCTTTTCCAATAATTCACATTACTTGGCCAACCTCTGCACAGACCCAGAAGAAATTTTCTCAGACTCCCTCTGAATTGTGAAATTTATCCCTCTTTGCCTCTGAGCCCCTAATCTTTCAAATTTGCTTTGATATCAGGTTTATTTTTCCTTAAATTGCAACAACTGGAATTTTTTTCTTCTAACTGATGAATTATGCAGTTGGTTTGATACGGAAAACAACGAATGAATCACACTGCAATTGTTCACAAATCAAACGCTGTAGAAAATAAAATGATGGAAACTAAGAAATATAGATCACACACACAATAAAATTGGCACAATTATTTTTGGACAAATGTTCCTGGAAACCCAATGTGGGAAAATCGATGCAGTAGATGAGGGTTTTATTCTTATTCTTCAACAACAAATCTGATTACAATAAATTGGATGCCAAACTGGAAATCCTCTATGAGAGAAATACTGGAAAAATTATAGAGGGAATTTTCCCTTCCTCCATAAGCAATCCTGCAAAAAAATGAGCCTCAAAAATGGCTCCGGAAAACCCTTGCGCAAGATTCTATGCAGGCCAACTTGCATTGCCCAAAATATGGCTCTAATGATGACATCATGCTTGTAGCTACATCTGGAAATGACTCACTTGACCTCTTGGTGAAAATCCCGGTCTTCGACAATTGAATCAATTTCCTCTTTGAGGTTTTGCGTAGCTTCTTGTGGATAACTTTGACCTCCCTTAGCTCACTCTTTTGGCACTGGAAAATTCCTCCAGAATCCTGCTACTGATCTCCCTCTCACCTTTTCTTCCTTCTGTCTCAAACTTTTCTCCCTACTCAAAGTCTACAACTGGGTAGCTCAATTTGCCAAGGAAACTCGCTACTTTGGTGTCTTGCTCCAACCCCATCGACCTCCTCTTATAATCTCTTGTTGGCTCACCAATGACCATGAATAAATCCTCATCAATGGCTAAGATCATCTATGAGTTGATCCATGTGAGTTTCTAGGGAAATATCACCTTTCTCAATTAATTCCAGTTAATTAATCACTTTTCCTAAGTTGGACTTAGGAAGTTTTTAATTATTGACTAGTTAACTTAATTGATCCATCTGTAGGTGTTTTCTCCTGAATTTTTTTCTGGGTTCTGGAGTTCTAGTGTTTTGTAGCTAGTCTGACCAAATTTGATACTAAAACACCTGCCCGATGCTTCCCAACCATCAGAAACTAAATGACCCTCCTACATGCAGTACGAAAGTCGTATGACTATTCATACACCCTATGTGAGGCCCTCTATGCAGGTGAACTCGGTTTGGCTGTAGGAAATACTTAGATAAAAAATCCAAGGGTTGTACAACCTCTTTTCTTCTACCGTTTTGCGCTGGAAGTAATGTGCTAGAGCTGAGCACATTGGCTAAAAAATGCTGAGAACACACAAAAATATGATGCACTAATTCGTTCTATCCACCAGCTACCTTATCTCCCCTTTTTAACTCGACCTGGGCCCCTCTAAGCACTCCCAAAGGTTGAGAGTACTTTTTATTTATTTTTCACCAGAATGAGTAGATTTTTATATAAAATAGATCGCACCCATTCACAAACAAAACAGAGATTTTACATTGATTTTTCCAAGCTTACAAAGCGCTGATAATGCTTCACTTGTTATGTAAACCTATAATTTCGACTGTATTTAGTCTCCCCTCAAAAATTTCTCATTCTGGATCCTTTATAACTTTAAATTCGACAAAATTGAAAAATAAGATATTTACGTTTATAATGCATCATTTAGAAACTGTGAGAAAAAACATATGAAAGCTAGATATCCATTGGCGCTGGACTATTGAGGTCCAGGCCAATTGAGCCTTGGTTCTGGTCCTGCTCGGTCAAGTCCTCCTCCTTTTCCTTGTTGCTCTCATCCACTTTGAGTTACATCTGCTCTATTTGATGCCTTAGTGCATCAACTACATCTTCCAGATAGTGGATGCGCTCCCATTTCTCCATCTCTCTCCCTTGCATCAACAAGTTCTCTTGTAGCTATTGATGGATGCTACGTTGCAATACGTTCAGTTATTCTCTAAGATCCAAGTGGTCTTACACATAGTTTATGTAGGATGGCTGAATTATCCTTCCCTCTAGAGAGGTTCCCACCCACGGCCCCCCAGACTTCGACCTACAATTGCCCCGGGAGCCCAACCATGAACTAGCATTTGCACTTTGTACACTAGAATCCATTTTTCGGTTGTCCAAAATGTTCCAAAGATTTCTATCACTCCCCCTCAAATTCAGAGTGTGCTTGAACCTATCCTCTAGCCAGGAACCCTCATAGACCCAAGGATTATATCTCTTCTCACCTATAGTCGTGTTAAGCTAGACCTCCCTCCGCTGTTCTACAGACTAATGAGCTCCTAGATTATGGACCTAAACCTCCGCCTGCTTTAGTAAAATAACAATGTCCTCAGTCCCATTAACAACATACAAAATCTCAAATGCCCTCAGGCCCTCTAATGCACTCAGACCCTCAATTTCACTGAGGCTCTCAATTTCTCTCAGACCCTCAATTGCACTTAGGTCTTCCTTGAAATTTATCCCGTCATCCCAGGCCCAATAACAGACAATCAACAACCTCAAATTCAACTGACAGGCCTTTGCAAAGGCCACCTTAGCAACATATATCCTTAATTCATACAAACAGAACATATCATTATTCCCTTTATAGCCACTTCCTGACTGCATGATGATGCTGTGCTAAGCGAAGAAGCTGATGTAGCTGGGATCTTGATAAGTTTCGATAATTTCCTTGCCATCCTCCATTAATTCCCCACGCTGCTCCTGCTTCATCCTTCTTAGCCGAATTATCCTCCCATGAGTGAACATGGCTTCTACGAACTAGAATGAAATTTTTCTTCGAAAATCCCATACTCTTGGAATCTCCCGAGGAGATGTGCCGTCCTTTGCCCCATGAACCAGGCGTGGGAACTAAAGACGCACAATGAGGTTCCTTTCGAAAACAGGTGTAGCACCAGGGTGATGTACTTTGACATGTCACAAATGAAGGGAGAGGATAGCCTTGCCACGATGCTCCATGGTAGACCAGAGCTCACATGATATGATGGGATAGGGCCCAAGGGCTAAGGGGATGAGGTGGGTTGGGGTGGAGATCATGGCAAGGAGAGGTGGAAGGGTGAGGGGGGAAACTAGGGAAAGGAGAGGAGAGTGGAGGAGGGAAGGGGTGGGGGGAATAAATAAGGAGGAGGGGAAGTGAAGGGAAGAGGAGCGGGAGCAAGGGACAAGGGGGGCAAAGGAGAGGGAAAGGGGACCAACTTATGATCTGAGTTGACTCAAATCTTGGATTTAACAAAGATATTTTACTTCTGTGAAGTAGTTAGAATTGAATTTAAAAGAGCACAAAGGAACATATATGCATGTTGTAAAGAAGAGGGAACATGAAAAGAATCAGCAACATAAAACACAAGACGTTGATAACGGAGTTTGTCCAGGAAGGACTATGTCTCTGGGCCCTGGTGTCAAGATGGTGTAGGCCGTTGCATTAAGTGCTGGGAAGAGTGATGATGTACATGAGTGTGTTTTCTCTATCATGCATGGAATATGCCCTCACGCAGGAGTGGCTCCACAATATGTTCCACTGCAGGAATTCTCATTCACAAAAGGACTCCTATCAGCATCACATAATTTCACGTATGGTAATAATGAGCATCTCGCCAACATGGCATCAAAGGGATCTAAATTCAAACATACATGGTGACACATGAGTATCTCATCAACATGGGGATAAAGGGATCTCAATAAAAACATGATAATAAGTACGTCTCACATCAAGAACAAAATAAGATCCCACATCAAACATCAAACAGGGATCTATACAACACAATGCATCTCAAGCAAAGAGACAAAGAAGTACATGATGACACTGCATATACCTCACATCAAGGAGTTATCTGAAGAAGAGGATGATAAACTGTTGTATCTAGTTGTACCATCAATCTCGTGGCGTCAAATATCATGGAAATGACTGCTTGCACAATGAATGCTGACACCTGCACTCCACTTTGAAAAGTAGCCGAAAAATGGAATGATCAAATGGAACATCTGATTACACCATTAGATTCGTAGCATTGAATAGTGTAAAATCGACTATCAAATTTTTGAATTTTGACAAAGTGAAAATCTAGGGCTACAAGAATCTTTTAGATTCCCCCTAGATTCCTCAAAGCTTCCCTCCTCCGGGTCATATGAAGATTTGTTGCTCAGATCAAAATTCCGTCTGCACCATCAGGTTTGTGCCACTGACAGGTGTAGGATCGACATAAAGTTTGTCCAATTTGGACACTAGAAAAATTTCACCCTCTTGAAAGTTGGGCTCAATCATGGTTCTGCTTGCCTCTGCTCCACGCTCATGGTTCCACTTGCAATTAATTAAAAAAAGTGGTCTCGAACTCCGTGCTCTGCCTTGGCCTCTTTTCTTCCCTATGCGAATGAAAATTCATGCTTATATGGTGGCTGGGTGGCGGACTTTACAAAGCCGCCACCCATGGTGTAACGGTTTGGGCGGATGGTTAGAGGTGGGGAGGTCGGGGTTTGAATCCCACCGACACCCCAAACTTGGCACATCATTTTACAATCCCCGACGGTTAAGTCTGGGTGTGGAATTTTGGAGCGTTGTTATAACTGTTTACATGCTATTTTAAAAGTTGTGTGGTTAAGTGTGAGACCACTGTGTGGGCGGGGCTGGTGGACACGCCGACCGTGGGTTCAACTCCCACTGGCCTCATCATTTTTTATAATGTATATATGGTATAGTGGGAGTGTTATAGACATTTTTGTGCCTTACAGCTCTAAGCATGAAATGTCCATAAACCAAGGGATCCTAAGTCCCTAAAAGTGTTGTTCCGGCCCCTAAAGGAACAAGGTCAACAAATTACAGCTTCTCCTAGAAGTTCTCCACCAGAAACTGCTCAGAATCAGTCAAATCAGGATCATTTCAGCTGCTCCACTATCTAGCTGCGTTGCATAGCACCCAAGTACACTAGCTAGGTGCGTTGCAACACACCTAAATGCACTACCAGGGTGCGTTGAGCGGGAAATGACAAATGGCAGTGTCATTCCGCGAGGTGGACAGATAATGGAAGCTTCCAGAATCTTCCCCAATGACACTTGCCTCACTGAGTTCGACCAAGGATGAGTAAGAGGCTCTCAGTCTCCAAGTGGAAGCAAGAACTGACAGAGAGAAGCCACTAGTCAGATCATAAGTTGAATCATCCTCTTTGCATACATCTATATATGGATCCCTCACCCCAGAGATCCAAAGGCTAGAATTTTGTACATTGCAGAGAATTGCTGTTGGTTTTGAGATAGATATCAGAGTATTGGGTGATTTATGCTTTGTTGGAGGTGAAGAGGGGATTCCTTTGCTGGGAGGTTGATGCTGGATCAGGAATCATCGGTTGTAACTCCTCCTGGACCTTCTTGTTATATCAATAAAACTATTTGAGTTTCTCCTACATGCTTGTGTTTCATTGATGTTTGTTACATTTGTATGTTTAGCTTAAATCTGATCCTAAGCTATTTATGAATATAAATCCATGTCTTTGTGTAGTTTTCTTCTTCTGTGATCTTACAGGAACTTGGTGAAGCTGGGCAAGTAAGGGAGCAGGTAGCTGGAAGCTGTCAAAGAGGAGAGAGATTGGATCAAAGGACTAGCGCAAGACACAGGTTGGTTCATCCTATTCCTCTTCGTTTATAGTTCATAAAGAAGAATACGAAAGTAGTTTTCCTTGTTTGTTTCTAAGGTCACTGTCACGCCTTAGTGGGATAGGGGCGTTCTGAGTAGACACTTTTCCCGTTAACAAAATGGCGACTCCACTGGGGATCGTGTCTAGTTAGTTTGTTTGTGTTTCTCTTGTTGTTTGTTTCATAAACATAGAAGTAGCAATCGAACTGCATTTGCCATTAACAAATGCAAAGTAGACATCTGCTACTTCAATCCATTCACTGGATTTTTTTATGATTTGAACAGCTGATTCACAAATGATATGATTACCCTTTGTGATAGCTCTTAGACCTCCTTTAAATCCACCCTCTGATTGTGCATTACTGATTGCTTTTACTCAGCCAAAAACCATAGATTAAACTGCAAACCGTGACCCAGAACCCGGATAGAATTCTCGTTTCTGCCCCAGCGCAGGCTCTGTGAAGAGATTCTGCATTTCAACGCAGGTCCCGAGAGGGCTACTTGCGCTGCAATCCAGTTTCTCTATGTAACAGTTGGCTGATCAGCCTAGCCCTGTGCAGCTGAGGTTCTTTGCTTCATTTTTCTGTTTTTTCTCTGATTTTTGCAGCCTGTGATCAATGTGTGTCTATTTAAAAACCCCTTTTCTTTGCCTTAATTCCGCCTCCTTTGTACAAAAAGGCTGTAGATGTTCTTTGTGTGTTTGTTACATCATTTACAGTTTTCCATTGAAAAAGTAGAATAGTCATACTGTCGTCCTTTGATTTAGATCTGTCGTAAGTGTCGATTTTGATCTTAGGAGAAAGTTTATTTCCTGTTGACAGTCGATTATGCTTTTACTTTTGCCTTTGGTTTGAATTTGTGACTTTCTAGTGTCGAAACGAGTATTTATTTCAAAATCATAAAGTGTCGTAATCATCTCTACCTTTTGATTTCGAAAAGAAGCTGGTTTGTGTTTGTCACTTGAAAGCAAATTCAGATTTGTACATCAACTTTCTTTTTAGGCATCAATATTAAGAAAGTGAAAACAAATACATGCATATGTGCATTTGCATATTGATAGTCTGCTTGGCTTGATTTAGGAAAAGTGCATTTACAGTGTGCTCTTTGCTCTTTGAGAAAAGATTGTGTCTTTCTTTTCCCCTTGTAGCTAGGATTTTCATTGCTGAAAAGAGATAAAAGTTTACTTATCATCTTTAGATTGCATTTTAGGAATTACATCTACATCTCGTGGTGATCCCAAAAGGCAAACTTTTAAGAAAGATCAACTTAAAATAAATTGAATGAATCTAACAACGCTTTGGAACTTAACGCACAACATTTAGAGGTCTAGGCTAGAGACGTATTGCGGCGTCGTAAAGCCTGGTAACTGTTGTCCTCACTGATGGTTGGGTGATTCCTCCACTTTGAGATGATAAGTGCCAGTACGGACTTGTGCTCCCACGTACCGTCGAGTATATATTGGGAGACCCCTATAGGCTTAAAACCTTTTATCCATAGGAAGCCGTGTCGGCCGCCCTACTGATCGCAATGCACCGAACACAGCATTCGGGAAGATTGACTGCCGTACCGTAAAAAGTATTCTGCATTTTTGCGATTGGTTTGGTACTCCCTCTACCTAGATCTCCAGAGCAGTCCCTTTCGTTCCTTTTCAGACTCCTTAACGGAAAAGGTCCATCTGAGCACTTGTCACTTCAGGCTCATTAAAAATCGAAGGAGACTAGAGTCATCTTTTGTTTTTTCTCGACTCTTAAAAATTGAAAAAACAAGTTGTGTCAAAAGCGTCTAAAATTCATTTAATTCGGAAACATACTTCCCCTTTTTATTTTAGTTGATCGAGTAATCCGCAATCGTGGAAGAAAGTCAATTGAAACCCCGTCGTTCGCGGAGGCTTACGAGTCAACCGTCTTTGTCTCCGGAATCGAAACCAGTACGGACAAAGCGAACTCGTTTAACTGGTTCAAAATCTCCTATTAAAGTTAGAACAAGTGTTCCAACGACATCCGAGATTCCGGTTACTCCAAACATTTCTGGAATCCCTGCCTCTACAGAAGAAGTTCAACAGCCACAGAGGGACAGTGATACTGATCCTAGTCTGAGAGTAAACACTTGTGTTACCGAACCAGTTCCATCTACAACCGGTTCGGAGAGTCTTTCTCTTCAAACATCTGTCGCTGTCGATTCCACCCCTTCTTCGGCACCAGAAATATTTTACGGACCTGACGGTCTTCCCCTTCCACCTGGTCTGATTGCAATTGAAGAAATTGTAGAAGATCCTCAAACAAGTACTCCAACGCACTTTGGAGTCGGAACCACTCTATATCCTTCTTCATCAGAAGTTAGTCTACCACCAGTGGAAGTTCCTGTAGAATCGCTAGGTAATCTTTTGGATAGACTCCAAATGTCTGAACAACCGTCAACATCTAGGACTGTGTCGTCTGACACAGCGACAACAGAACTCCCTGCTGTCACTCCGACAATGTTCGCCGGCATACCATCTGTCCCGACTAGCTCTCAACCGCTAGAAGGAGCCCACTCAGGGGCTATTTCGACAGTCTGGTCCGTTCCTGTTTGTTCATCCGGAATAATATCCGGAAACTCTTATGTTGAGTCTCAACAAATTGATCCATTTGGAGGTCAATTTGGGCAGTCCGGTCCCCAAGGGCAAACAATCCCCTTGAGTTCTGGATTACCACCGTATGGGGGGCAGTATGCCCTTTCATTATCCCCTCCGGGAGGATATCCATACGGGAGTTCACAACAATATTCAGGTTATACTGGAATTACCTCAAGTGGTTGGGTACCTATACTACCTCAACAACCAAGAGTTGTGTATTCGATGCAACAATGTGTACCTATGTCGAATATCCCGACTACACCAGCTATTGTGACGGTGTCACAAGTTCAAACGCTGCCTGTTGTATGCCAACCTCAGATTTCTCAGGTTGTAATGCAACAGCCCCTTGACCCTGTGACTCAACCACAATCGCCAACTAGTGGGGCGACACAGGTCCAGACGGGTACAATTACCCCACACCTTGGTCCAACGGTTAGTATAGCGCAACAACACATGGCTTCACAACCATGGCTGGTGCAATACCAACAACCACAATTCCAACAAGTATACCAAGGTTCTGAGCAGCAAATCTTTGCGAACAGTGGACAACCGTACATTCAAAACGGTCAAAATCAACCATTTTACAATGGTCATGTCCACCAACCTTATCAGTCATACCAGCATCAAATGCATTATGCTGGCATGCAAAGACCAACTGCTCAGGCAATCCCATCTTACCCTGGGTATGCTTCACCTAATCTGAATCAGCAGTTACCATTCGTGGCAACTTTAGAGTTACCTGATTTAAACCGGTTAACAAACGATCCAATTGCTTACGCCCCTTGGTGGCCAGCGATTCCACATAAACTTCCATCAGATATTCCTAAATTTAATGGAAATCCGGGTGAAGATCCATCGAATCACGTGATGACATTTCATCTATGGTGTTCATCAAACACCCTAAATGATGATTCGATAAGGCTTCGCCTCTTTCAGAGGACGTTAACGGGTCCAGCGGCAAAATGGTACATTGAATTGCCTAGAGCTTCGTTCGACAACTTCAGTACCTTAGCCACAACCTTTTTAACCCATTTTCAATTACCAATAAGGTATGAAACGGGAACAGAACTTCTTACCAACTTCAAACAGACAACGACCACTCACATATCTGATCATATACATGAGTGGCGACGTCGTCGTAGGATGGTAAAAACGTACGTTCCCGATCAGCTATTAGCTGAATGGTTTATCAAGTCATTACTGCCTTCCATCACGGAAGATGTGGCAAAGGGGGGAGTCGTAACAGAAGAGCAAGTTATCGCTCGTGCACAATATCTGGACTTGATCTATACTCAGTCCGGCACGCTCTACGACAAAATACCTGACGCCCCTAGACCGGAATTCTCAATTCCTCCTCCTCCTAAATCGAACAATGACTCTCACGCCGGCGATGGCGTGATTGGCACAACAGACACGAAATCGACAAAGGCTACATCCAAGAAGGCCCGTAAGATTTCAGATCAAAATGCAAAAGACGAACTTCTTGCTTCGGAAGTAAATGCCGTATCGACAGATAAGGGCAAAGAAACCAAACAACCAGGAAGCAAGAAGAAAGGCAAAGGGAAGAAGAAGAAACAGGATGAATCATCACCTGAAAAATCTTCTTCAAACCCTCCTGGAAATAGGAAACCCCCTGCAGGGTGTCATATATGTGATGAGGATCATTGGACGAAAGAATGTCCATACAAAGCTGAGCTTAAGAAATTCTTTAAAAGTTCGAAAACCTCAGCAGTGTTAACTGATCCGTTTCCAAATCCAGGAACAAATCTGGTTGAAAGTGGAAATGCTTCCCCGTCTCAAGTGCTAATGTTGTCGATTTCAAAACAACAGAATGATGCTTTGATTTCGACAAGGAACAAAGATTACGGGAATCCGCAGCTGTCGAACAACAAGGATAAAGATCAACCAAGTAGTTCGACAACAACTTCGACAGAAGTTGTACCACCCACCATTCCTGAATTAACAATAAAACCGCCGAAGGGAGTAGTACACAAGTCGACATTTAATCCCCGCGCTAGAGCGGCGCAACATTATAACATAGTGGAAGATTTGGCCCAATCGCCATCCGCTATGTCGACTCTTGAAGTACTACAAAATTGCCCATCCCAAAGGCAGGCTTTATTATCGGCCATTGGTGGGATTGATCCAAAGGATTCCAATCTTGTATCCTTCGACCACAAAGGATACGATCCTCAGTTACCGGCTCAACTAGCTTTCCTTGTTCAAGTGAAAGCCCTCAACAAAACTGTTCATCGAACAATTATTGATGAGGGGGCATCTACATGTATTATGTCGATGAGTTGCTGGAAAACTTTAGGATCTCCAACCTTGTCGCGGTCTGCGACGACATTAAAAGCATTCGACGGAAGGACATATACCCCATATGGTATCCTAAATAACTTGAAAGTTGAACTAGGGGAAAAAATGGTAGAAATAGATGTTGAAGTCATCGATGGGAATCTTGATTACAACATCCTACTAGGAAGACCATGGATATATGCCATGGCAGCTGTTGTGTCGACCTATTTTAGAAAGATTGCATTTCCCTTTCAAGGAGGGATTACAATCGTCGATCAACAAAACTTCCTCCCCAATGGTTCTCAAGTTACAGGAAGCATTCCCATGATCCATGGAAGCCCCCATTCGCTTCAGAATATCGGAGTAGGCCTACTAAAAGATCCTATACTAATGGGAACTTTCGCTCTTCCACCTCCAATCAATCTGGCGGAAGTAGCGTCAATAGGAACCTGCAACATGATATCTTCCACAAAGATCTCAGAAAACGATATCAACATGGATCATGCAATGGTTTTGCCCCCAAGCCCAATAGAAATATTATAGCAATCAATGTTTCTAGCATGGGAGGCAAACCCAAATCAACGCTCATCAAGCGTTTGGATAGATAGGTCTAGAGAATATGGTACTCCTTCAGATCCTTGGTCGCAAGTGCATGTCACCGACGAAGGAATTCTCCAAGCTATGGTAATTGAAGGAGCACCATGGAATGATTCCCACCATCGTTCCCTTCTTCCGGATTGTGAAGAAGAGACTCAAAATGACCTTTATCATCCTTCAGTAGTTGATTTTCTATCAAATACTGTAAATACGGTGGATTCCGAGCGAAACTTATCCAACATTGAAGAGACTATAGCCATAAATATCTCGACTAAAACAGATGTTGTAGAGAATATTTATGTTGGCAAATGTTGTTCTCCTTCAGAACTGGAAATATATAACGCTCTTTTTCGCGAATTCAGAGATGTCTTTGCTTGGTCATACAGTGAAATGCCAGGCATCGACTCGAGTATCGTTGAACACGAAATTAAGATGTATCCAGATGTCAAACCAGTACGACAACGGCTAAGGCAGGTGCACCCCAAGAAAGCCGCTGCCATTAAGGCAGAAGTTGAAAAACTTCTCCATGCTGGTTTCATCTACCCGGTTCCTCTAACCGATTGGGTATCGAATATTGTCCCTGTTATGAAGAAACAGGGGACAATTAGAGTGTGTGTCGATTATAGGGATGTAAATCAAGCTTGTCCAAAAGACAACTACCCTACACCCTTCATCGACCAGATAATTGATGAATGCGCCGGATGCGAAATCTTTTCATTCATGGATGGATTCTCCGGGTATAATCAAATAAATATCCGCCCACAGGACCAGTCAAAGACTGCATTCATTTGTCCGTGGGGCACATTCGCATATCGAAAATTACCCTTTGGTTTAAAGAACGCAGGGGCGACGTTTCAGAGGGCAATGAATTATGCCTTCCATGACATCAAAAACATCGTTCAACCATACCTCGACGACCTTCCGGCTCATTCGCGAAAGCGGACTGATCATCCGCAGCATTTAAGAGCGATATTTCTACGTTGCCGACACTACAAGATACGACTCAATCCGCACAAATGTGTATTTTGCGTCAGTTCTGGTCGTTTACTTGGCTTTGTAGTCTCCAAGGATGGGATTCGTCTCGACCCGTGTAAGGTCCAGGCAATCATAAATTTGCCTCCACCTTCAAATTTGCTTCAGATTCAGAAACTCCAAGGGAAAGCAAACTTTCTGAGGAGGTTCATTCCAAATTACGCCGAACTTGCTAAAGGTTATACACGTCTTTTGAAAAAGGAGGTACCCTTTGTCTGGGATCAGGTTGCGCAAGCTTCCTTTGATGCTTTAAAAGATTCCCTAATGAAAGCATCATTAATGTACGCCCCCGATTATCAAAGAGATTTTAACCTGTATCTGGCTGCAGCAGATACGACCATCGCAATGGTTTTAGTTCAAGAAGTCGATGGAATTGAACATCCTATATATTATTTAAGTAAGAACTTAAATGATACAGAAAGCAAATATTCTTATGTTGAAAAACTAGCGCTTGCAGCTGTTCAAGCGATACAAAGATTTCGACACTATGTCCTCTTTCGAAAAACTACCATTCTGTCAGATTGCAACCCCATGACTTATATATTGTCGCGACAGTTGCTGGGGGGCAAATATTCAAAATGGATAGCGATCCTTCAAGAGTTTGATCTGGAATTTGTAAAATCCAAGTCAAAGAAAGCTCTAGTTTTTGCAGAATTATTATGCGATCTCCCATCGTCGTCCAACGATGAAACATCCGAAGAATCAATCGTGGATGAGAATTTGTTTCTGATATCTACAAGCAATGAGTGGTATGGAGATATAATAATTTATCTCCAAACCCAAAAATTTAGGCCAAACACCTCACACTCTGAACAAAAACGTATTCGATACCAAGCAAAAGACTACATGATCGTCGGTGATACACTTTACCGTCGTGGTATCGATACAGTTCTGAGAAGGTGCCTCACCCATGAGGAGGCCGAAAAAGCCCTGAATGAGTGTCATTCAGGCGCATGTGGGGGGCATCAATCTGGATATGCTACAGCACAAAAAATCTTACGAGCAGGATACTTCTGGCCAACAATGTTCAAAGATTGCATAACCGCAGTCAGAAGTTGCCATGCTTGTCAAATTTTTGATAGCAAAACCAGAAGACCACCCGCACCTCTACAGCCAATAGTTGCTGTTGGGCCGTTCGCCAAATGGGGCATCGATTTCATGACATGTAACCCCACCTCGACCGGGGGGCATGGGTATATCATAGTCGCAGTTGACTATTTTACCAAATGGGCCGAGGCGATGCCTACATTAGATAATACTGGTGAAACAACTGCCCTTTTCTTTTTCAATCATGTAGTCGCCAGATTCGGCGTACCACAGGCTATAGTCACAGATCATGGATCGCATTTTCGCAATCACATGATGGTTGAATTAGCTGCCAAACTAGGGTTGTCTCACGACAGCTCTACTCCGTATTATCCGCAAGCCAACGGACAAGTTGAAGCGATCAACAAGGTCCTGAAGCGCATGTTGCAAAGGATGATCGGAGTTCACAAAAGAAGGTGGCACCTAATCCTGTACTCAGCCTTGTGGGCTTACCGAACATCGGTAAGGAATGCAACCGGGTTCACACCCTTCCAACTGGTATATGGCCTGGAAGCAGTCTTACCAGTCCAGTGTGAAATCTCGTCTCTCAAACTCGCAATTGATCTCCTCCCCGGAACTTCAGAAGAAGAGGCTCGTTTCTTGGAATTAATCCAATTGGATGAAACCCGTCGTGATGCCGCTTTGGCTAACGAAGCCCATAAGAAACGAGTCAAGGCGCAGTTCGACAAAAATGTCAAACCCCGTGTCTTCTCGGAAGGTGACTTGGTCTTGCTTTACGACCAAGAATCCGATAAATTGGGAGCAGGTAAATTTAAGTCTTTATGGATGGGCCCCTATATTGTTAAACGAGTGTTAGCAAAAGGAGCCTACGAGTTAATGGATTATGACGGAATTCCACTGGCGCAACCTCGTAATGGGTTGTACCTCAAGCGTTACTATGCATAAATAGTAACCAATATGCTTTTGTTATATTTTTGTTTTCGCTAAAGTGTTTGTTTTGGTCGAGTAATCCACATTTTTACATTTATTGCAGATGTCAAACCTTTGGAGCCATGTGTTGGATATGCCGACGGAGCGAGTCGTAGTTCGCGGAACCTGTCCTCCGCAGCCTGGGCCATTTTTGATCCAAGCGGCGAGTTAGTAAGTTTCAGAGGTGTATGTATTGGTCAATCAACGAATAACATCGCTGAGTATAGCGCGTTGATAGAACTTCTCTCTGATGCCATCACCCATGGTATACGCCGACTAATTGTCAGGCTAGACTCACAACTCGTAATACTACAACTCAATGGTATATATTCCGTCCGAAACCCAGCTATTTATCGCATGTTCCTAAGGGTTAAGATTTTGGAAAGACAATTTGATCTTATTCAATACCAACATATTTCCAGAAACTTAAACACATTAACCGACTCATTAGCAAACTATGTGTTAGATAGACATTTGCAACATTTATAAAAAGAAACACATCATCAATGTTTTACATGTGGATCATATAGCTCAACCAAAATAAAACCCCGAAAATCAAAAATATATATAGCTGTTTATGGTTTACATATAATGTTCTGTAACCAAGACAAAATCGGTCACATGACCCAAAAACTCAAAATGCTAGGGGGCACCCTAGTCTAATGATGCTCGTGATAGCAAGTCACAGCCTGTGCGATCATGCGTAAGAGACGAGTCCATCGTCTAGGCACACCAGTAGTATGCCGCTGTAACTGCAAAGGTAGCTCGTCGATCCTCACATCTGGAATACCGAGAGTAAGGCTCTCAACCTGCTCCTGCACAGCTGTGAGAGTCTCGGCCACATCGAGGTCACGAAGAATAACTCTTCCGGCGGCCTCTCCTGCTGGGGCAACAGCTGGTACTCTCAGGCGAACTACTGGACGAACAGGACCAACATCTGCATGTACACATGAGTTTGATTAAAGTCTTGATAGAATAAAGCACAAGGACATTATAAACAAAAACAGTAAACAACAATATGGTCAGAGATTTTACCAATAGCACCCCACTGCTCGCCATCCGGCAGTACTAAATCTGGATCACCCCGGAAGTCCATGCCAGCATATGGATACTCGGCATAAACCATCTCCTGACGATCAAACCACCTGAAGAAGGTATCAGAAAACGAAATCTGAGACTGGCCAGCATGCCTAGACATATGGTCAACCCATCTCTGCATACGTGGTTCAGTAGGAGAAGGTAAGTCGAGTGCAATGTACTGCGGCTGCATCAGTGGTATCTTCTCCAAGGCAAAGGCGGTCAAAATAGAACCGAACCCAAAGTTCTTCAACCTCCCGTTCTTTATCTTGGTCAACTGTTCTTTCATCACAAGAAGTACTGCGTCACACCAGTTGAACACCTTCGGTTGGAGGCATTCCAAGGCATGCTGCATATAGGATCTGTTGGCTACATGAAGAGACGCACTACCGGCCATCCTACCAAAAGTAAACAGGATAGTCCTAAGGGACTTGTCAGTGACATCACGGATGATGATCTTGCCGTCTTTACTCGGCTGAGATCCTTCCCTGCAATACTGGCGGACATAATCTCTCACAGAATCGCCTCCTCGGGCCGAACCTGACAAAGAGATGGGGGCACCCCGCCTCGACAAGCCAGTCAAGAAATAGATGTCTACTGCAGTCAAGGGGATAGATTTGCCCCTAATCTGGAAAACTTGATTGATAGGATCCCAAGCATCGAGCAAATACTGCAGTAAGTTAATCTGCTGTCTCATGCTAGAAATGCGGAAGAACTTCAGCAAGCCACAATTCCGCAGCGCGTTCACTGTAACTGGATCATGTAGGGCAATCATGTCCTCTTCTTCATGTTCTCGTTCTCGCCATGTAAGGGTCATCTTGCTCCGAGATCTCTGAAAAACAAACAAGAGAGGAGTTAGATCCTGATTTTGATGAGAAACAGGCAAAAATTCCATCAAAAAATGTGCAACAAATTCCCTTTCTGCGCCCAACGCACCTGCAGCAGTGTTCCAGCTGCGTTGAATGTCAAACTGCCTTCATACAGGCCAGCATTCAGCGCAGGTTTCGATGTACTAAGGGTGCGTTGATGGCAGAACGAATCCCTCAAACCCCAGGGGCTCAGAAAAGCAGGGAATGAAGCACAGAATGCAAAAAGGAAACCATGAAATGAAAGAGCTCAGGTTTAGCTCCTACCTGGTCCAGACGGCGCCGAGAATCGTCCACAGAATCTCCCGAAATCAGCTGATGAAAATCGAGGGGGAAAAGCACCTCCAAAGCTCCAACAAACCAAGTTCAAATGAAATGGTAAAATGAGAGGTAAAAAACACTTTTTGATTGCTTTTACGTAGTTCAAAGTAAAATATTAGCATTTTAATCTCATTTTCAAGCAAATATTGTTCATTTCTGACTAGTTTGATGAAGCAGTTGAAAATACAGTACTATCTTTGGAAGGACAAAGCTATTTATGGTAAAAAATCAAAACAAGACCATCTAATCGAGCAGTTTTAGCACATAGTTCAAGCTCGTTAAAAAATAAACATAAGACATGAGCAAATGTTTCCACCCGCGTTTAAGCTCGTTAAAAAATGAACTATTCCCTGGTAAATAACCACCGTGAATGAAGCATTTCAGCCATTAAAGCCTTGGTCGTGTTTGCACCGTCACCTCCACTTTTCATTGGCCGATCATTCACCTCCATTTGATTGTTTACCCATTTTGAGGAACAGCTGCGAAGAGTGATTTCACTAGCCATCCTTGTGACACTGTCGTGATTGGAAAATTCCAAACCTTACCTGGAATCAGCTGCTACCCATTTTATCACTCGTTCCTCAAAAGACGAGTCTTCTTTAAGCTCTTTTCAACTGACTCGTAAAATATGAAAAGATTGCCGAGTTTTGGCCTTCCAGCTCGTTAAAGCGACCGGAAGTGCTATCCCTCCTCTAGATTTTAATCTTTTTGGACCTGAGGGATTATTGCACAAAAAGATCGAGCGCTTGTTTTGTTCGGCTCGTTAAAACTATCGAAAATTCATCCCTTCTGTATTGTTTTATACTTTTTCGGACTTAAGGGATTAGATGACGAAAAAGGAATTTTGGAGTTACCTTTACGTACCTTTTCAGACTCTCTAAAAATGAAAAGGACCGAGTTATCTTTGTCGTTAAACTCGTTAAAAAGATTAATAGCGACAAACTTGTCTTTAGACGAGAACGAGTTTCACTATCGCTAGGCTCGTTAAAACATAGCGATGGGTTTGCCTGAAGGGAAAATTATAGAACAAGCATATGTTATCCTCCTCAAGCTTGACAAAAATAAAGAGGTACTGGTCAGCAATGACTGGGGAAAAATTGGGAAGAAACTCAAAGAATATTTATTGGTAGCAAGTCGCTCTTGAACATGACACTTCCACTCCGTGCCTGAGTCGGGTTGGGTTGTTTCATTCACCGGTCACATCACCATGGTCACGCCATACCATCCACATTTTGGGTAAATGCTACCAATCCATCACATAAGTGTCGCCGACATGTTCAAGAGAAGTCATCCAGAGAAGTCACCCGTGTCCCATCCACTACCATACATTATACTTCATTCTTTCATGACCGCCATCCCGAACCATATATCATTAGATTGTTTTCACCTCCATCAAAATCATTTGCTCCGTTCCGTGTCATTGATGTGGGATTCATTAAGGCCCTCCTTTGACGGATCACTTCTTGTCGACACCAGCTCATTATCCAAGAAGTTGATCTAGGAACACCCCATTCAGTACTTTGAAGCTTGCATGCCTCAATGGCAAGTTTCTCACTTCCGGCGGCAGGTATACATCAATGACCTTCGACCGAAAGATTTTGCGTGGTGTTCGACGCCAAATCCTTTATTCACACCACGTGAATTGTACTGCAGTACCTTGAGGGTCATCATCATTATCGGTGATTCCTCTCGCGCTTGTTAACAGTTTACATCATTGACTGGTAATCAAGCAATGTCTTTCCATGTTCGACTTCAAAACATTTCTCACATGGATCGACTTGTACTTCGAGTGAAGATCGGATGAGATTGAAGACCCCGGATCTAGTTTCATCCATCCGGGCTGCGATATATATTCAGGAGAATAAAGACATTGAAATGTACAACATTGCAGCACAGATAATCATCCTACCAAAAGGATGATGGCTCTATCAGAATCATCAGTCTACCATCAGACGATTGTCTGTCCTATGTACATGAAAATGAATTTATAAAGCTGAGCATGGGAATTCCCGCCTCAGCTAGATCATGAAAACAGTATGAAGATAATGTATTGTATTGTATCTTATTACAGGTCTCCTCCCAGCATTGAAAGAACTTCGGATCCTCCTAATAAAGCATTTCACCCGATAAACGGCCTCATACTTTAGGGGGCAACTGTTATAGACATTTTTGTGCCTTACAGCTCTAAGCATGAAATGTCCATAAACCAAGGGATCCTAAGTCCCTAAAAGTGTTGTTCCGACCCCTAAAGGAACAAGGTCAACAAATTACAGCTTCTCCCAGAAGTTCTCCACCAGAAACTGCTCATAATCAGTCAAATCAGGATCATTTCAGCTGCTCCACTAGCTAGCTGCATTGCATAGCACCCAAGTACACTAGCTAGGTGCGTTGCAACGCACCTAAATTCACTACCAGGGTGCGTTGAGCGGGAAATGACAAATGGCAGTGTCATTCCGCGAGGTGGACAGACAATGGAAGCTTCCATAATCTTCCCCAATGATGTACACTTGCCTCACTGAGTTCGACCAAGGATGAGTAAGAGGCTCTCAGTCTCCAAGTGGAAGCAAGAACTGACAGAGAGAAGCCACTAGTCAGATCATAAGCTGACTCATCCTCTTTGCATACATCTATATATGGATCCCTCATCCCAGAGATCCAAAGGCTGGAATTTTGTACATTGCAGAGAATTGCTGTTGGTTTTGAGATAGATATCAGAGTATTGGGTGATTTATGCTTTGTTGGAGGTGAAGAGGGGATTCATTTGCTGGGAGGTTGATGCTGGATCAGGAATCATCGGTTGTAACTCCTCCTGGACCTTCTTGTTATATCAATAAAACTATTTGAGTTTCTCCTACATGCTTGTGTTTCATTGATGTTTGTTACATTTGTATGTTTAGCTTAAATCTGATCCTAAGCTATTTATGAATATAAATCCATGTCTTTGTGTAGTTTTCTTCTTCTGTGATCTTACAGGAACTTGGTGAAGCTGGGCAAGTAAGGGAGCAGGTAGCTGGAAGCTGTCAAAGAGGAGAGAGATTGGATCAAAGGACTAGCGCAAGACACAGGTTGGTTCATCCTATTCCTCTTCGTTTGTAGTTCATAAAGAAGAATACAAAAGTAGTTTTCCTTGTTTGTTTCTAAGGTCACTGTCACGCCTTAGTGGGATAGGGGCGTTCTGAGTAGACACTTTTCCCGTTAACAGGGAGGGGGTGTGGGCTGGGTCCATTGGAGGTGGCTCGCCCAGCCCATATAATGTTAACGTAATATGATGGTTCGGTCGACAGGGGTCACGACCTGTCGGCCCCTTAAAATTCTTTTTTTAACATCTACTTGGTTTGGGATACGATGGAGGTGGCGGGGGTCATGGCTCGCCACCGAATTAAATATTATATTTTTTATTTTTATTTAATAATAACCATTTTTTTGATTTTGTCTAATATAAGGGATATTAGACAAATTAAGTACCCCACAAATTCGCCCACTCATCAGGAGCTAGATTCCATGTTCAGGACTCGGTCAATTTGTTGGACCATTAAACCTAGCCCACTACCCAACTTTGACCGAAATTTTGACTGGATCTTTCTCCCTCATATGAGCTCGGATTTGAGTGCCATTCACACCGTTGGAATCAGGGCGACGAGCACTTCGATCTGGTTCTAGTTTGGGAGAAATCCGACCACTTTGAATTTTGACCCTTTATGAGTCCTTTGGGACTTTTGCATGTGTCTGGAGCCACTTGGATCAATCCTCCCCACTAAGGAGCTTTTGGTCCTCCAAAAGCATGAAAAATAATCTGCAACCTTTTTGCACCCTGTCTGCACTTACAAGTATCTGATAAGTCACCCTTCCTTCTCCTTCACCTTTGTCCTTCGGAGCCATAAGTGATGAGTCGACACCTGCAACATCTGCAAACCTATAGTACATTGTTTTTCAAATTACATGACCAACTCATGACCCAAGCATCCCATACTTTCCAAGAGCTTATAACACATGTTGGGTGGTCAAGTTTACATCAAAATGGAAACAATACCCCAACTATGAAAACAAGGCCAAAATATCATTGTTGCTTCAACAAGTCATGGAAAACACATCATCATTGCAACATATAATTTACAAAAATAAGGAAAAACACTATTGTTTCTTTGAAAAGTGATGGAAACACAACATCAGTTTCACAATTTTAAATGAAACAAAAAATAAGACCAAACATCATTGTTGCTTAACAGGTGATGGAAAACACATCATCACTATTGCAACAAATGATTTACAAAAGCACGACCATGACAAGCTAACATATTTAGAAACCACTTTTCACTTATCGATGTTAATGAGTCATCCCCCTATGGTGGTTTTTCTTGTTGAATGATTTTTTCAACTCGTTCATGCACCGATGCTTTGTCTTTAAGGCACTGCTATAGATGGAGCCTCCAACATGTGTCTCTTTGATGGCCACTTCTGCCGCAATGACTGCAATAGGTCTTCTTTCTCCATATCTACTTTACCTTCTTCTTTGCCTGCTGTTTTGAGGGTCTTTCATGCCTCATCCTTTTTCATGCTTCCATTCTCTTCCAACACTCATCAAATGTATGGTTATGTAATCCACAAAAAGTATATGTTTTTCAATGCCATGCTTTACATTCATCATTAACAACATGATTGTAATCGAAATGAACATTCGAATATCGAGACTGGTTATACCTTTCCTTGCTATCTCTGGTGTAAGTATGGCAATGAGAGCTTGCCTAAACTCTTTTCCTACAATGGGAACTACCAGGGATGATGGAGATGTTTTCCCATCATTCTCTTTCCTCGATGATTTTGATGATGTATCGGAAGCATTTGACAACATCGAGCATTCCCCTTCGGTGTATCCCAAGCCTGCAAATCAAGGTTTATGCACGACCTCCAGTGGTTGAGTTATGCCTTGGTTATTAACACCAAGTTCTTCTTCTTCCTTGTACCTCATCCTGGTAAGAAACCTCATGTTTGTCCTTGTAATGAGTATCTCCACATTTCCAATAGAAATCATACTATGTGAAGATGAAACTGAAGGGAATCAACATCTTTTACCTCCATTTTCAAGTTGGAAAGAACTGATGAGTGCTTATCATCATCTGTTGTTGGTGGTTCGTTGGCTGTCTTGGCACATTCCCCAACTTCCTTCCTGACATACCCAAGTCCTGCCTGACAGGGTAATTCCTCTACTTTGATGGGGTTGAAAATGCCTTAGCCATTAATGCCCAAGCCTTTCCCTTCATACCCGATTTTCTTCAACAATTTGGAGCCAATTCCTGTGGTATGATTTTCAAAAACAGCGAAATCATCATCAGGAAACATACATGAAGATGGAGAATTACTTTTTACCTCACATGGGTTATGTTGCAGCTTTTCCAAGGCCTCGTCCTTAGCTTGCAGCTGTTGTAGCAAAATCTGTTTCTCGTCTTTCTCTTCATGTAGGAGCATCTTCAATTCAATGTTATCTTCTTGAAGACTCTGGCTGTTGTGTTTCAGTTCTTCCAGGGCCTCTTCCATGTCTCACAACTAAAGCTGCAATCACTGCTTTTCCTCTGTCTCTTTTTGTAGAGCTTCATACATAATTTCCACCTTTTGGGACACTCTGAGCATGGTCTCATACATTGCTTTGTCATCCCCCATCATCGCTCGTTCCATTGTTCACGCTCACAATTCACATCCACACAAAGTCCGCTTTGATACCAAACTTGATCCGAGTTGACTCAACTCCCAGATTTAACCAAGATCTTTTACTTCCGTGAAGTAGTTAGAATTGCATTTAAAAGAGCACAAAGGAAAATATATGCATGTTTTAAAGAAGAGGGAACATGACAGGAATAAACAACATAAAACACAAGACGTTGATAATGAAGTTCATCCACGAGGGACTACATCTCCGGGCCCCGGTGTCAAGATGGTGTAGGCCGCTGCATTAAGTGTTGGGAAGAGTGATGATGTACATGAGTGTGTTTTATCTATCATGCAAGGAATATGCCCTCACGCAAGAGTGGCTCCACGAGATGTTCCGTTGTAGGAACTCTCATTCAAAAAAGGACTCCTATTAGCATGACATAATTTCATGCATGGTAATAATGGACATCCCGCCAACATGGCATCAATGGGATCTCAATTCAAACATACATGGTGACACATGAGTATCCCGTCAACATGGTGACAAAGGGATCTCAATCAAAACATGACAATAAGTACATCTCTCATCAAGAACAAAACAAGATCCCACATCAAACATCAAATAGGGATCTATACAACACAATGCATACCAAGCAAAGAGACAAAGAAGTACATGATCACATTGCATATACCTCACATCAAGGGGTTATCTGAAGAAGAGGATGATAAACTACTGGATCTGTCTATACCATCAATCTTGTGGCATCGAATATCATGGAAATGACTGCTCGCACACTGAATGCTGACACCTACACTCCACTTTGAAAAGTGGCCGAAAAATGGAATGATCAAATAGAAAATCTGATTACACCATTAGATTCTATTGGGCATGGAATCCGCCCCAAGGCATGTTTTGGGGCTCAAAGCCTAAATTTTGACCCAATATTGTTGTAAAGCTCAGCAAATTGCGAGCGCGAAAAGTATGATAGAGTCACAGGGTTGTTCGCCCTAGTTTTGTAATGTAATGTCAGTTGGATAGACCTACGCATGGTCCGTGGACCATGGGATTGTATAAATAGAGCGAGGCTCTAAGTGTAAAAGAGGAGGAAGTAGAGATATAGGAAGAGAGGCTAAGGAAGTAAGGTGAAGTGTGCCTTTGGGTCGTAGAGTATGAAAAGGCTTTGCAGCTGAGTGCGCAGAGGCCTAGTAGTCCATAGCTGAGTGCACAGACCCTTGCAGCTGAGTGCGCAGGGTGGAGTCGAATCTGTAACCAAAGAAGGAATTAATAAAGAGAAGTTTTATCATAATTCTGTTTATCTGTTCTTGGGTTAATGCATGTTTGATATAATTTGCAAATATACTATTTATTTACTGCGCGCACCTGTATGAATGGTTTATGTTGTTAAGTATAACTGAAAGCATGCAAGTAGGCTAAAATAATCAACTAACATTGGAATAACAGTAAAGTCTTGGGTTGTAACACGGAAGCACAATGTTCGGCCCCCGAGTAGGGCTACATGAAGGAAATATATCAGGCTGTGAGGTATGGGAAAGTGTGCGAAGCGACTTGTGCGCAGGGTCAAACCGTGGACCACTTGAACTCATTGGACATCTCTAGGGTGCAAAACCTGGTTCTAGCACCCTCCCATACTACTTTGGGTGAGACCTCAGTCCGTGCTCCGTGGACTGTTGCCAAAAGGTCTAGTAGTACCGGGATTTGTTTGGCTAACTTAACTCTGAACCTGAGTCAGGCCCCTATAAGCCAACAAATGGTTCCGTTGCCGGGACCGGGATCTGCCTAAGATATGTCTGATGTCGTATCACTGGAATCTGACAAAGAAAGGAATTGAATGGTGGTTGGACAAAAATATTCATGAGTTCGCGGCACAGGAAAATAGGAATCTGCAGTTATCAGAGGAAGAGTGGTTAGATTGCTACTTATATACGAAAATCCATGAATTTTTCTTTGCATCCTTCCCCTTTGAGTTGTACGAGTGGATCACGAGGCTAACAGACAATCAAGGAAGGTGTAGGCTCAACAAACCTATTGTGTGGACTCCAGAGTTGGTGTGTGTGTGTTGTGGACCATTGGCTCAATCGAATTATAGGAGGGTTTATCACCGAGTTCGTGGTAGATACTTCAGTCAGCTATAGCGAGTCGGAATGACGCTTCCTCAAAGGACCACGAGGTAAGTACGCTAAATCTTTGAACACTTGGATTAAAATGCTACTGTGTGAAAAGTGGGTTATGCGAAGAAATTGATGTTTGGGGCTACGCGAAGTGGGAGGATCTACAAAAATGAAGGTAACGTAGAATGCGAATCTAGCCCCTTGATTTCACCTCCGCGCGAAAGCGAGGAAGATCTCGCGAAAGTCTCACCAAGAAGTGCGATCAGTCTGATAAAGCAACGAATTCTACGCATACCACCCCCACCTACACCACCACTAGTTTCACCATCTTCACCCCCGTCTTCGCCCACACCACCTCCGCCACCACCACAGTTCAATATGGCAAGCGCGATAAAGTTTTCGGTGTTCAAAGGAGTAGGGAACGAAGATTCAGACCAATTTTGGTTCATGGTAAAGACTGTATGGGAATCGCCAGGAGTCACGGATGACAATATAAAGAAAGAAACACTGGTCAACACTTTATAGGATTGCACACTAACGTGGTAAATTAAGCATTCCAATGAAAATCCAAACACAGTGATTGCAGATATCCAAGCTGCACTAAACAAGGAATTTAGCAGGCCCAAATGAGAGACATAGTGATTATTGGATTTAAGGAAATTGCGATGATTCTAGGCAAGACCCCTTGGGAGCTAGATCAAAGATTGAAATGTATGATTCATCAGAAGCCAACATCACCTTAACAGATGGGCAACACCGTGCATGGTTTGTAGCATCGTTAATGCCACATCTAAGGAATGCGCTGTCACAACAGAAGCTATCCACTCAGGCCAAGGTCTTGGAGATCGCAATGAGACTGCGTGAGACCTTGATACAAGATTGTTGGCTTGTATGTGCCTAACCCAGGTTCAGAGGTGATTTAGCCAAGCAAATCCCGGTACTACTGGCCCTTTCGTCAATAGTCCATGGAGCGTGGATTGAGGTCTCACCTGAAGTAGTATGGGAGGGTTCTAAAAATAGGTTTCCACACCCTGAGGATGTCTGATGGGCTTTTGGAGGTTGGCGGTCTGACCCGTCACTACGCACACTTGTTAGTCCTTCGCAACCTGTGTTGCTATTTCCGTGCAGCCCTACTTGGGGTGCGACCCATATAATACCCAAGTTCCTTGCTAATTAACTGATTACTTAACTTATGTGTGTAAGATTTATGGTTATTATAGCATATTCAACAATCATATCAGTGTGCGCGATACATAAACTAATAAAAACATAAATAAAATAATGCACAACAAATACACAGAAATAAGAATCAACTTCTCTTTATTAAACTTCAATTCCGCTTACAGAATCGACACTACCTTGTTCACTCAGCTGCAGGGGTCCACGCAGTCAGCTGCAAACTCTACTAGGTCTTTGCGCACTCAGCTGCAGAGCCTCTTCCTACTACTACAACCCAATACAATTAGAATCCTACTTTAAGCTCAAACCATTCCTTCGTTACTCACTAAATCATATACTATCATTTCAACTTAGAGCCTCACTCTATTTATACAATCCCATGGTTCGCAGACCATGGGTAGGCCGACATGACTTTACATTACATGGTAGAAAACCTTATGACTTAACCTCTACTTCACACTCCGCGCCCACAACTCACGGAGTCTTACAAAACCTTTGACCAAAACTTGGGCTTTGAGCCCCAAAACTTGTTGTGGGGAGATTCCATGCCCAACATCCCCCCAACACAATCATCGTGACTCGTCCCGAGTCACTCTACTGGTGCGGCGATCTTGGCATGGAGCCCCTCCAACTGTTCCCGTACTTCTCGAAGGTTCGCGACGCACTGTTCTGCGGTTTGCTGGACCTGCTGTATTCTTTCTTCTGAGTCATCCGTGTCTGAATCGTGTCGTTTCTTTGGTACTGGCTTCTAGTGCATGTGTTTATAGTCCTGCGCCTTTGTCCAGCTCCTCGGGTCGCGAAGACTGTGCTTTGGCCGGTTAGTCAGATAGCTGGCCCACCCGTGTAGGGCTTCAGGCGACTATCGTTTACTTTTCCTGGGAAGGGTTCTCCATTAAGTTTGACTAGCTGGACCGCTCCTCCGTCTGTGACCTCCTTTACCACGTATGGTCCCAGCTAGTGCATTCTGAATTTTCCCAGAAATTTTTCAAACTTACTGTCATACAGTATCACTAAGTTGTTTATCTTGAAGGTGCGTGACTTGATATGGCAGTCGTGCCAGGCCTTTTCACGTTGCTTTTGTACATGTTGATGAAATCTAGCCAGAAACCATTCTTCCTTGAGTTCTTCTAATTGTACGAGCCTTTCTTCCAGAGCTTCATGGTCCGTCATGCCTGTGAGTGTTTCTATTCGCAGACTACGTACGATGTATTCCATCAGCATGATAGCTTCCGTACCATAGACCAACCAGAAGGGTGTCTGTCCCATCAGTTTCTTGCACGTTGTCCTGTACACCCATAACACAGCAGGTATGCGCAGGTCCCAGTCGTTCCGCTGCGCGTTACATACTTTGGTCAGCGCAGTCTCCAGTATTTTATTGAATGCCTCTACTGTGCCATTGGCCTATGGGTGGTACGGTGTACTTTTTTGATGATACACCTGGAACTCTTCTATGAGTGCGCTGATGGTTTCATTCAGGAAATGTGTTCTATGATCGCTCATTAAGATTTTTGGACAGCCAAATCGTGTCAACACATTTTCGAACAAAAACTTTGCAGTCATGGCGGCCGTGCAGTCCTTGACCAGCTGCGCTTCTGCCCATCGTGTCAGGTACTCTGTCGCGGTGATGATGTAGTGCGCCCCCGTCTTTCCCTGAGGTTTGATCGAGCCCACAAAGTTGATTGCCCATTTCTCAAATAGCTGTAGTGTCATTTGGGGATTTAGTGGCATCTCATCCCTTCGTGATGGTTTCCCCGTCCTTTGACATATATTGCAAGCCTTACAGTGCGCTTTTGAATCCTGGTGCAGGGTCGGCCACCATAACCCTGCACGAAGAATCTTCTATGCGGTCGCGCGTCCTGCATAGTGTCCTCCTTCAGCGCCCTCATGTGCTTCCGCGAGGATCTGACTGTGTTCAAATTCAGGTATGTATCTTTGCAATATCTCATCGTTGCCCATCTTCTAGAGGTGCCCCACGATGAGAGAAAATTCCATTGCACGCACCACCAATTCCTTCTTCTTTTGGATTGAGTGCTCCTCCGACATAGTCATCGTTGTTAGAAAATGTATTATATCTTCGAAGTGTCCGTCCGCGATGTGCACTGCAAAGAGCTATGTGTCAGGTAGTCCCTCCTCCAAATTGGTTGGTTCCTCGCCCGTCTCAATTCGCGATAAGTAGTTTGGTCCTGTGTTTAAGCATCCTGACTTGACTATGACCTCAAAATTATACTCTTGAAATAGTAAAAGCCATCTGCATATTTGTCCCCCCAACATAGGCTTGTTCACCAAGTATTTCAACGCGGAATGGTCGGTATACATCTTGAAATGTCCTCCAAGTAAATAGTGTCGGTATTTTTGGAGCACGTACACCATTGCCAACCCCTCACACTCAATGGTAGAGTAGTTCTTTTCCACTTTGGACAATCTTCGGCTCACAAACGCGATCGGGTGATCTATGCCCTCCGTGCCTTTCTGTGTGAGTACGGCTCCCAAAATGATACATGACACATCAACATGTACATGAAATTCCACGTCCCATTTCGGGAAGACCAGGATTGGCGCAGAGGCCAGTTTCCCCTTCAGGACATCCAAAATCTTCATCCAATCATCATTCCAGCAATATGTAACATCGTTTTTTAATAGCGTTTCCATTGGCGTGGTTATTTGAGCATAACTTTTGATGAACTTCCTATAATATCCAGTGTGTCCCAAGGTAGCGCACAATTGTTTAACACTTCGCGGTGCTTCCAAATTTAGGATAACGACGATCTTCGCAGGGTCCACCATTAGTCCTTGTTTGTAGACCACATGTCCCAACAGGTTTCCAAAGGGAACGAGGAATGTGCACTGCTTCAGGTTCAACGCAATCTGGTGTTGGCAGTAAGTATCCATCATCAAACGTAATCTTGCTACATGGTGCTTAACTAATCCAAAAACAGTCCAGTCATCCAGATATACCTCTAGAAACTTATGGTTGTATTCCTTGACGCGGCTACCACTATGCACGAAAATATAGTTGGCGCATTGGTGTATTGAAAGCAGCCCCATTCTATTGCGAAGGTCGTATTACTACTATCTTCCAGCGCAATCTTGATCTGGTGGTACCTTGAGAACCCATCCGTGAACGAGTATGCTTCCTGACTGCCAACATTCTCTAGTACGTCATCTATAAATGGTGTTGGGAATGGATCATGTACACAGGCGTCGTTCAGCTTCCTGAGGTCCATGCATATTCTTATTTTTCCCTTTTGTTTTTTCTCCTGTACTACCATAGGACTCACCCAGTCAGATTCTTCCACTGGTTCAATAATTTTTGCTGTAAGAATTTTGTCTAATTCGTCGCGGAACTTTTCTTTGTATTTTTGGTTCAAGCGGTATGGCCGTTGCTTAACTGGCTTCACGTTGGGTTTTAGGGTGATCTTCATCATCCCTAAATCACCCACGATCCCTTTTAAGTCCGTAATTTTAGTTGGGAACAAGTCTTGGTATTCAGGGAGTAGCTCAACGACTTTATCAACCATGGCATCGTCTAGTCCCCTAGTGTTGCATACTTTGGCTCTACCTCTGTTCTAATGTTGACCTGCTTTGTCTTTAACGACGCGATGATTTCGTGGTCTTCAAGTGATGGCCTGCGAATCTCGCGAGAGCCTTCCATTTCTGGAATGTTAATGTTCTGTGGGTCCTCATCATCCTCTTCGACATTTATGTTATAACACTCCAATGCGCCGCTTAACTATGTCGCCTAGTCTGGCTGAAGTACTCCCATTGGTTCCTGTGGTATTTTGAAGATAGCAGCTTTTACTGCTTGTAGCGCATCGTCAACAATATCCGACCAATGATCTTCAAATGTGAACATTAACAAGAATCCCTCGTGCAAGACATCCCATTCACCCGTACCATGGCGTAGCTCTGTCTCAGTATACCAATTCATGGGTATGATGTCCAGGGTATGGTAGAATAAATGCACCCATTCAGGTTGTGGCTCTTCCTCGTAGACCTTGGTCCATTTCACGAGGTGCGTGTGTAGATCATCTCATCTGTCATATTTGTCTACTAGTCACAATTGGGGTTTTCCAAGCGCAAGCGCATCATCCTTCTGCATCCGCGCCAGTCCTTGAAACTTCCTTGATGCATACCCCACCATCATACGGGTGTTGCGCGCAGTGACCATTTCAGCACATCGAACCGCTATTGTTTTGGTACTGTACTTTCAAATTTTCTCAGAAATTCATCCACTCCTGACAATCCATCACATATCAGTAGCTCCCTTGCCACTGTTGTCACGCAACGTAATGATCTGGTCATCATGTTGCAGTTCAACGTTGTTACTTCACGCAACCGATTCTGCCATCGCTCTATCGCTTCATCTGAATTTTACGTACAAGAGCTTTCGCCCTCCCACGAAATCCTTCCATCTAGAGTCGAATTCACCCAATCCTCTCCTTGTGAAGTTATCTTTTAGATATAGTCGAGATCATCATCACTATCATCGTTGCGCACTGGTTCAGTGTATCACGCTCCTTCGGCTGGATCTAGCGGTACTACTACGCGTAGTGACTTTTTCTCAAAGATGATTTTGCGCTTCTTCAGATTTATGACTCTGTTCATATCGGTAGCCCAGTCTATTCTTAATAGCGCAGGATAGGGATTGTTTTCATCGACAATCTCTATCACTTCAAAATCCGCCTGCGCGTTCACACCTTCAATATCTACTGTTACCCCTTGTAATCTTCCCATGGGCAAAATCTTCTGTTGGTTCGCCATTCGTAACTGAATAGGGGACCATTTTAACGCAAGTCTGCCCATGTGTTCCCATGTTTGCTTTGGTAGTACATTCGTATCCAAGCCCAGATCCAGGATTACTTAATCCATTTCGTACTCGCCTATTTGTGCAATCAAGCTCATCTCCCTTCCTATGCGCAATGCATGCTTTCCAAGTTTCGGACCACACGTGGTTCCCATGACCCTGTGCACCTAGTGATAAGTTCCTGTAGCCTTTTGATTGCCTTGCTGTCACGCAGTGGTTTCATGAATGTCTCCAGAAAGGTAGTGAGTATTGAAGGATCCATCCCTGGTTATAGTTGATCCTTACTACCTGAAGTGGAGGCCTTTGTGAAGCTCTTCTTAGCTTCCATGAATGTCTCCTTTGCGCGTCCTAAGTCAAACTCTTGTTCCTTTATAGGAGCCTTGCGAACCCACGCGCTTTCTTCTGGCTGCTTCCCTTTATCATCTCCCATGGTCGTACCACTCTTGAGCATCATGTTTACAATTGGGTCTTCTTCGCGTAGTTCAAACCCCATTATTTTTAAATTCTAGGTCGAAGGGGGCTGGAGTACCCCCTTTTCGCGCATCTTCGCTATCAACGAAGGGAAATCTTCTGCTTCATGATCAAACTCATTATAGTACCAATATGATATCCTAGTCAGGTTCGTACAATCACAGTGATAACACCCTGGCCCTCCGCAATTGTAATAAATTATTTGTCCGCGACCCCTTCTTGGTCCCATTCCACCTCGACCTCGACCGCGCCCTTGAAACCCAGCGCACGCCATCCCTGCATTTGGGTCGAGGGCTCGCATTTCGGCCTGCACCTTGTAGGCAGGAGTCCAATCCATCATTAGTTAATAGCTTTGGTAGGTGTGTTCGTCATGGCATACTGACCTGCATAAATTACAAAACAATTGCTAGGATGTCTGCGTATACTTCTGCAACAGATGATAGTTATCCGTTGTGTGTTTTCCTCCTATCTGGCAGATCACACACCATAATGTAGATGCCACGCTTGGCCCTGCCTATGCCTCCGATGTTAACGGCATTGGCCCTCCCCTTGCCAAGTAGTTTGTGAACACTGGATAGTGGTCCTTGTCGTGCCCTTGGTCTTTTCATTTTATGCACCATACTTCCTCGTGCACCTTCGGCCGAGTTGTACTATCCCATTTCAAAATTTGCATCTCCAGACACAGATTTTGTAGTTACGTGTGGATTTTTTGGACTCCCAACCTAGGGTCTTGTATAGCGGTCTCATGCAATCTCATTGCCGTCTCCAACGCTTCGGCCTAGGTGGAAAGTTTTTGTTGTGACAGCGCTGTCCTTAAGTGTGGCGTAAGTGAGGCCACAAACCATGCACGATGTTGTGCATCTGTTAACGTCATATTGGCTTCGCGGATCGTACTCTTCAGCCTTTGGTCCAAATCCTAGGGGGTCTTGCCCGGGAGCATCGTGATCTCCTTAAACTCGATGATTGATTGTGTCTCTGATTTTGGCCTGCTAAATTCCCTGTTCAGCGCGGTCTGGATCTCTGTGATTCCTGCGTTCGGGTGGTCATTAGAATTCTTGATATACCACATTAATGCGTGATCCTGCAGCACGCTCACCAGCGTAGCATTTTTAATATTATCATCTATGATGCCTTGTGCTTCCCATACTGCTCTTACCATGAACTAGAATTGGTCCGGATCTTCCTTTCCTACTCCTCTGAACATCGGCAGTTTGATCACACTTGCCATACTAAACTGCGGTGGTGGTGGAGGTGGAGTGGGTGGAGATGGAGGTGAGGGGGGTGAACCAGGTGGCAGTGTGGGTGGGGGTGGTAAATGTGGAATTCTTTATCTTATCAAACTGACCACACTTCCCATAGAAACTTTTGCGAGCTCCTCCTCGCTTTCCCATGAGGGTGAAATTAAGGTATTGTTTTCCAACTCCTCAATACTTCTACTTCTATAGATCTTCTCGCTTCACGTAGTCCCAAACATTAATTTATTCGCATAACCCACTTTTCACACAATAGTATCTTAATCCAAGTGTTCAAATATTTAATATACTTACCTCGCGGTCCCTTGAGAAAACGTCGCTCTTCCTCACTGTAGCTAACGGTCGTGTCTACCGCGAGCTCAATGATATCCTCCTATTATTTGGTCGAGCCAGTGGTCCACAGCTTGTGCTCTCTTATCTTTTGATGCTTCTAGTTTGCACACTAGTTCCAGAGTCTACACTATTGGTTTGTCGAGCCTACACCTTCCTTGACTGTCTGCTAACTTCGTGATCCACTCATACAGCTCAGACGGAAAATATGTAAAGACAATTTCGTGGATTTCCGTATACAAGTAGCATTCCAACCACTGTTCCTTATATACTCGTGGATTTTTGGTCTCCTATGCTGCGAACTCGTGAATCTTATTGTCTAACCACTCTTCAATTTCTTTCTTCGTTGGATTCCACGACATCAGACATCCTTTATGCAGATCCCGATCCCGATAATGGAACCATTTGTTGGCTTGTATGGGCCTGACCAAGGTTCAGAGGTGATTTAGCCAAGAAAATCCCAGTACTACTGGCCCTTTCGGCAATAATCCGGGGAGCGCGGACTGAGGTCTCCCCCGAAGTAGTATTGGAGGGTGCTAGAACCAGGATTCCGCACCCTGGGGATGTATTATGGGCTTCTGGATGTTCGCAGTTCGACCCATCAATACGCGCACTTGTTAGTCCTTCGCAACCCGTGCTGCTGTTTCCGCGCAACCCTACTTGGGGTGCAACTCGTATAATACCCAAGTTCCTTGCTAATTAACTGATTACTTAACTTGTGTATGTAATATTTATGGTTATTACAACATATTTAGCAATCATATCAGTGTGCATGATATATAAACTAATACAAACATAAATAAAATAATGCACAACAAATACACAGAAATAAGAATCAACTTCTCTTTATTAATCTTTAATCCCGCTTACAGACTTGACACTGCCTTGCGTAATCAGCTACAGGGGTTCGCGCAATCAGCTGCGAACTCTACTAGGTCTCTGCACACTCAGCTGCATAGCCTCTTCCTACTACTACGACCCAATACACTTAGAATCCTACTCTAAGCTCGAATTATTCTTTCGTTGCTCACTAAATCATCTACTATCATTTCAACTTAGAGCCTCGGTCTATTTATACAATCGCATGGTCCACAGACCATGGGTAGGCCAACATGATTTTACATTACATTACATTACTTTAGGGCAGACAACCCTATGACTTAACCTCTACTTCGCGCTTCGTGCCCGGAATTCGCGGAGTCTTACAAAACCTTTGACCAAAACTTGGGCTTTGAGCTCCAAAACCTGCTGTGGGGGGATTCCATGCCCAACAAAGATCCTAAACTGGGAGTCCAACAGATCCACGCGCAGTTGAAAAACTTGTGCCTTGAGATGCAGAGTTTGAAACAAGACAAGACGGCTTGCCCAGAAGCGCGCGAGGAGGTATGGTGCGTAAAGTGCAAAGGCCAAGGACATGACAAGGACCATTGTCTAGTATTCGCGAACTACCTGGCGGCAAGAGGACCGATGCCATTGAGAATAGAGGCACAAGCAGGACCGAGTGTGATGCCTGCATTATGGTGCGTGATTTGTCAGATAGGAGGGAATCATGCTACAGATAACTGCCATCTATTACAGAAGTATACGTAGAACTCCCAGTAGTTGTTCTGTAATTTCTACAGGTCAGTAGGCCACGATGAGTGTACTTGTAGAAGTTATGAAATGATGATAGATCAGACTCCTACCTACAGAGTTTAGACTGAAACACAGGCCCTCGATCAAAATGTAGGGATGGTGTGCATTGGATTTCAGGGGCGCGGTTGAGGTCGAGGTGGAATGGGACCAGGAAGAAGTCGCGAACATCTGATCTGTTACAATTGTGGAGGGCCAGGGCATTATGCCCACGATTGTACAAATCCAACGAGACCATCATGCTTATATTGTACCCATTTTGATCATGAGATGGAGGACTGTCCCACGCTGATAGCGAGGTTGCGTGATAAAGGAGCACTCCAACCTCCCTCGACTCAGAACCTGCAAATGATGAGGTCTGAGCTGCGTGAGGAAGACCCGAATGTAAATATCGTGCTCCGAAGTGGTATCACGACAGGAGATGACAAAGGAAAGCAGCCTAAAGAGAGTGCCTAGGTTCGAAAGGCTCCAACAAAGGAACCATAATTTAATTTAGAGTGCGCTAAGGAGACATTCATGGAGGCTAAGAAGAGCTTCGTGGATGCCTCCATTTCAGGAAGTAAAGACAAACTGGAACCGGAAATGGACCCGTCAATGCTCACTACATTTTTGGAGACATGCATGAAGCTATTGCGTGACAAAAAAACTATGAAGGGACTGCAAGAACTCATCACTAGATGCGTTGGAACCACGCCAGGAGAACCGTGCATAGTCCGGAAGCTCGGGAAGCACACAACGCGAACAGGAAGGGAGATGAGATTGACCGTGCAGATCGAGGAATATGAAATGGATCAAGTGATTTTGGATCTAGGATCGGATGCGAATGTCCTGCAAAAGCAGACATGGGAGCGCATGGGCAGGCTCGCGTTGCAATGGTATCTTATTTGTAGGTTTTAACCCTGTACAGAAATTACCTGCATACGAATTCTTAAACAAAGAAAATAAACAATGCTAGAGCATAACCCATAAAACACATATGCACAGAGATTTTTCCCTGGATCCCAAAAACCGGGACTACCAGCTTGATTTTTCATTATGTTCCTTTCAATGTTACAATACATATTTATACATGCCGAAGCATCCAATACCATGGACCGAAAACCATCGCGTCCAATACCATGGACCAAAAACCATCGCGTCCAAAAAACATGTGCGAAAATCATGCACAAAACCATAGGTGGGTCCGCCCAACCTAACATATGGTCCAAAACCAAAATTTTCCGGGGTGCTGCCCTGGACGCCATAAAGTGGGGTTACGGGTGCCCTTCAAACCCCCTATTAACTACGTGGAAAGAATATAACACAACCCAACAATCTCCCACTTGTTGTTTTCTTTCCACAGGGGGCCACAAGAGAGCTTAGTCATTTTTTCAGCCCTGAGATTCCCATTGCTTCTCTACACCAAGAGAACTTCTCAGAGCTCACAGATTTTGTCAATGCATCTGCAGTATTCTTCAAAGTGTCCACCTATACCAGCAACACCTTTTTGTCTTCTATCATATCCCTCACAAAGTGATACTGAACATCAATGTGCTTTGTCTTTGAATGATAAGCAGGGTTCTTTGCCAAGAAAATTGCACTTTGGCTTTCACAGTCTATTCTTATAGCTCCCTGTACTAACCCCATACTTGAACACAATCTCTGCAACCAAACTGCTTCCTTGCTTGCATGAGTGGCTGCCATGTATTCTGCCTCTGTAGTTGATAGTGCCACTACAGATTGTTTCTTACTCATCCAACTGACTGCACCTCCAAATAGGTTAAACACATACCCACTTGTAGATCTTCTCTGATCCAGATCTCCAGCCTAGTCTGCATCAACAAAGCCATGAATATCCAACACTCTGTCCAATCCTGGTCTTCCTTGGTAGCACAAACCATAATCACTAGTGCCACGCAAATACCTGAAAACCCGCTTCACTGCTGTCCAGTGCTCCTTCCTAGGTTTTGACATAAACCTGCTCAATACTCCCACTGCATGTGCAATGTCTGGTCTAGTACAGACCATTGCATACATCAGGCTACCCACTGCACTTGCATATGGAACACGGGACATTTCCTCTTCCTCTTCTTGTGTCTTGGGACACTGTTCAGCAGATAACCTTACACCTACAGGAATATGAACCTTCACCGGTTTACTATCCTGCATATTAAACCTCTGGAGTATTGTCTCGACATACTTCCTCTGGTTTAACCAGAGCTTCCTCTTTGACCGATCTCTTTTAATTTCCATGCCCAAAATATAGTTTGCAGCACCAAGATCTTTCATGTCGAATTTGGAGGACAATTGGGTCTTCAAATCCTGGATAATTTCTTTGTCATTTCCAACCAGCAACATATCATCCACATACAAGACCAGATAAATAATACGGTCACCAATTAATTTAAAATACACACAATGATCTGCTTTGCTTCTGGTGAAGCCAAGTCCCCGTATAAATGTATCAAATTTCTGATACCACATCCTTGGTGACTGTTTTAACCCATACAGAGACTTCTTTAACTTGCATACCAGTTCTTTCTTACCCTTCACCGCAAAGCCTTCAGGTTGCTTCATGTAGATTTCCTCTTCCAAATCCCCGTGAAGAAATGCTGTCTTCACATCCATCTGTTCTACCTCAAAATCAAAAGCAGCAGCAACAGATAAAAGTAATCTAATAGAAGTTACCTTGGCAACAGGAGAAAAAATATCACCAAAATCAATTCCCGGCACCTGGGAATAACCTTTTGCTACCAACCGAGCTTTGTATTTCTCCACCTTTCCTTCTGCATTTGTCTTCTTCTTGAACACCCATTTGCTGCCAATGGGTTTCCTTCCAGCTGGCAACTCCACCAGATCCCAAGCCTCATTTTTGTGCAAAGATGCCATTTCATCGACCATGGCCTCTTTCCAGAGTTTTCCATCCTCTGAATCCACTGCTTCCTTCACAGTTCTGGGATCATTATCAGTAACAGACAAATCAAAATTTGAACTGAAAGTAGATGGACTATACCTTTCTGGCTGCCTTCTTTCTCGAACTGATCTTCTCATAGCCGGAGTTTGCGGCTCTTCATCTTCTGATTCCTCCTCTGCTACAGAGTCTGATTCTTCCTCCTTTGGCTCAAACTCTATCTTCTCAGGTTCCTTTGGTTGGACTTCATGTTGAATAACATATTTTACCTCTCTGAACAACACATCTCGGCTGTACACAACCTTCCGTGTGACTGGGTTCCAAAGCTTATAACCCTTTAAACGATCCTTATACCCAATAAAGATGCACTTTTCAGATTTACTATCCAACTTGGTTCGTTTCTCCTTTGGAACATGTACATATGCATCACATCCAAATACCTTAGATGTGAAAGAGAGGGTTTCTTACCAGTCCATACTTCTTGTGGAGTCTTATCCTCCAAAGCTGATGAAGGTGATCTGTTGATTAGGTAACATGCAGTATCCACCGCCTCTGCCCAGAATTCCTGTCCTAACCCGGCACCACTGAGCATGCTTCTTGCCCTTTCCATCAACGTCTTGTTCATTCTTTCTGTGACTCCATTTTGCTGAGGTGTATATGGAGTAGTCTTCTGCTGTGCTATACCACACTTCTTACAAAATTCTTCAAATTCCTTGCTGCAAAATTCTCCACCATTATCTGTCCTCAGCACCTTTATCTTCTTCTCTATCTGATTTTCCACTAGAGCCTTAAATTCTTTAAACCTGTCAAAGACTTCAGATTTCTTCTTAAGAAAATATATCCATGTATTCCTTGAGAAGTCATCTATGAATGATACATAGTACACAGACTTACCCGGTGATGGAACCTTCACAGGTCCAAACACATCACTGTGCACAAGCTCTAATATCTGTTTCGTCCTCTTACCACCAGAGGGGAAACTCACCCGATTCTGCTTCCCATATACACAATTTTCACAGAAATCAAAATCCAGAGAGCTATTATTCATACCTTCTACCATACCTTTACCATGAAGTATTTGAAGGCCCTTCTCTCCAATATGTCCAAGCCTTTGATGCCACAACATGGTCTTCTCTCCAGAGACCACTAGATTCTCTACTCCATTTTTAGGAACCATAGAACTATTGCACCCATCAACAACAGTGATACCTTGCAGCTTGTACAGAGTTCCAATCCGAACTCCCCGCATTAATATCAGTGCTCCTCGAACCATCTTGCAGGTATCTTTCTCGAACACTGTCTTTACACCTGCATCATCCAACTTGCTTACAGAAATCAGATTTCTGGCCAATGCAGGAATATGTAGAACACCCGGAAGTGTTCTAACCCTTCCACCTTGCAACTTCAACTTTACTTTTCCCCGATCAATGATTCTAGCCTTCCTATCATCTTCTAAGAAGACATCACCACCATCGTATTTCTCATACTCGCAGAACCACTCTCTATGGGGAGTGAAGTGAAAGGATGCACCTGAGTCAATCAACCATGCCTCATGATCTACATGTGTACTTGAAGAAGCCAAGTACACATCCCAACCTTCATCTGAGGTGGTTTTCGCCTCTGCAGAAGGTGCATCATCAGATCCCTTTCCTTTATCAAGAGCTTTAGATTTACAATCCCTTCTGAAGTGCCCTTCCTTTCCGCATTTCCAGCACACCACCTTTGTAGGTTTTCCTGGAGATTTAGATCTCCCTCTAGATTTAGATCTCCCACTCGATGACTTATTTTTGTTTCTGTTCTGGGACCGTCCTCGTACAGACAAGGCATCACCATTCTGGTTGTCCATATTTTTCCGTCTCATCTCCTCCGTCAGAAAGGCTGAGACTATTTCATCAAACTGCAAAGCAGTTGCATTGCTACCTATTGCAATAACCAGACTATCCCACGAATTTGGTAGAGAACACAACAGATTGATGCACTTATCTTCATCTGAAATTTTAATATCAACAGATAATAACTGACTTACCACAGTATTAAACGCATTCAGATGCTCTGTCACCGAGTCTCCATCTTTCATCCTTAGGTTATACATCTTTTTTCGCAGGAACAATTTATTCACCAGAGACTTAGATTGGTACAAAGTCCCTAACTTGACCCACAAAGCCTTTGCCATAGCTTCCCCTGATACATTCAGCAATACTGAATCCGAGACACACAATCGTATTGTGCTCTTTGCCTTCCGATCCAACTTCTTCCATTCTTCATCGGTCACTCCCGATGGTTTAGTACCCGGATCTACCGCGATCCACTGATCTTTATCCACCAACAGATCCTACATCTTGAGTTTCCACAACTCAAAATTCTGACCATTGAACTTCTCAATCTCTATCTTTCCACTGCTCGCCATCTTCTTTCACCACCAGAATCGATCTTGCAGATCTCCCACTGAACAGGGTCTACCACAGGCCCGAGCGAAACCCTTCAGCAACAAAGGTGTCCCCTTGAAGCCAAAATAGCTTCGATACCAAATGTAGGTTTTAACCCTGTACAGAAATTACCTGCATACGAATTCTTAAACAAAGAAAATAAACAATGCGAGAGCATAACCCATAAAACACATATGCACAGAGATTTTTCCTTGGATCCCAAAAATCGGGACTACCAACTTGATTTTTCATTATGTTCCTTTCAATGTTACAATACATATTTATACATGCCGAAGTATCCAATACCATGGACCGAAAACCATCGCGTCCAAAAAACATGTGCGAAAATCATGCACAAAACCATAGGTGGGTCCACCCAACCTAACATATGGTCCAAAACCAAAATTTTCCAGGGCGCTGCCCCGGACCCCATAAAGTGGGGTTATGAGTGCCCTTCAAACCCCCTATTAACTACGTGGAAAGAATATAACACAACCTAACCTTATTCAATTGTGAATGGCGAACCAACAAAAGATCCTACCCATGGGAAGATTGCAGGGAATAATAGTGGATATCAAAGGTGCGAGCGCGCTTGCAGATTTCGAAGTGATAGAGATTGTTGATGACAAAAATCCCTATCCTGTGCTACTGGGAATAGATTGGGCCACTGACATGAATGGAGTGATAAATCTAAAGAAGCGCAAGATGATTTTCGAGAAAAAGTCACTACGCATAGTGGTACCTTTAGACCCTGTGGAAGGATCATGCTACACAGAGCCAGTGTGCGACTACGAGAGTAACGACGATCTAGACTGTATCTACAAGATAACCGCGTGGGAGCAGGATTGGGTGAATCCAATAGCGGATGGCAGGATTTCGTGGGAGTGCGAAAGCTCCTACACCTCAGATTCGGACAAGGAGATAGAATGATGGCAGAACCGGTTACACGAGGTAACCACACTCAATTGCAACATGATGACAAGGTCACTGCGCTACGTGACAACAGAGGTAAGAGATCTACCTATGTATGATGGATTGACCGAGGTGGATGATTTCCTAAACCAATTTGAAAGAGAAGTACCAGAACAACAACGTTTTGACGCTCTGAAATGGGTACTGCACGCTACGCTCGCAAGATGGTGGGGTATGCATCAAAGAAGTTTTGAGGACTGGCACGAATGTAGAAGGATGATGTTCATGCAGTTTGGAAAGCCTCAAATGCGGATGAAAGTATGACGAATGAAACAGCCCGCGCGCCCACCTTTTTAGATGGGTACAGATGTATGGTGCGCAACTTGCACGAACGCACACCTTCCTCGCGATAGGAAACATGGCCGACAAGCAAGAGCGGGTAAGATGATGTTATGAATGACGACCAAGAAGTATGATAAGACCAAGCACACCGAAGATTATCCACGTGGAATCCTTTGACAAAGTATGCGAAGCACTGAACGCGGTCCACCATGTGAAACACACTGACTGGGACCTGCGCATACCAGCGATTCTATGGGCTTATAGGACCATGTGCAAAACCTTGACCACGTGGGCACTTTCGAAGCTGAAGTATGAAGCAGATGCTATAATCCCTATGGAGCATATAAAGCCTAGTCCGCGCATAGTAGCACCCATAGATACGATGGTTCGCAAAGCCCGGAAACAAGGGATCACACAACTGCAAGAAACAAAACGCATGGGACTTAAGGAAGAAATCCAACGGGGGAACCTTAGAATCCACGAACTTGAAGAAGAAAGGGTACGATTAAGGAAGAAAAGTGTTTTGATGGACGCGAAGGTAAAGAAGCTGGAGGAAGAAATAACGAAAGACTTTCTCGGCAAAAAGACTAGGCTGGTAAGACAGGGTGCATGCGATCCCGATGACAGGGTTAAGACCTATTGCCATGAATTGATCAGTTTGATGCCTTATCTTGGACCGTATATTACTAAGCATAGTGACCAGGGTAGAGCGTTGCAAAAGGTGAAGTGCGCGATGTCGACCGTAACAATACAAGGTGGGGATTCTCTCGTAACCATGATGAAGGACAGGATGGAACTCGACACGGGTGGTGCGACCACCTGACTACCCAAGGGAAGGACAATCTTAGCACTTCAGGCAGTTGGAAGGGAGCGCGGGACTATAAACTATTCTGCCCGGGAGCTGCGCGATGTTGGAGATGCGCGCATAAGCAGAGAGTCACAAGGTCTGTGCCTGCGCACAGGGGGTTGCGCTGCCGCGCAGGTTGGCCAAAAAGTGACCGTTGAAGTCACTATTCACGATGGGATGCTCTACTTGAGGCCAAATGGAGCGGGCATCAGGCATTTAAGACGCGATTTATGGCAAAGGTTTGGGAAAATATGCCGCTAAGAAATCATCAATGAACCAGAATTGGGGGGAACGGTCAAATTCAAATTCAAAAAGTGCTATAAAATACACAAAGCTGCCCAAAAAAAAAACACTTGGTCATTTGCAAATTGAGTGATTGAGCAGAGCCCTGAGTATTGTGAGCCGAGTGTTGATTAAGCCCCTGAATTTGTGAGTAATAGATTGCTGCACAACTACAATGACAACAACTAAGTATGGTATGGGGATAACAGAGGTGACTGCCGGTGAGTTCGCGCAAGCCCTAACTGTGGGGGATGTTCCAGAAGGTGCCTGGATTGTGGAAGAGATCCTGAAATCATTGCGCATGCCAAAAACCAAGAAGGATAAACAAGAAATGGCTCTCATACGTGTGTCCTCGCGGAACCCGCTACGTAGCAAACTGTCGATGGAGGAGAAAGGGAAAGCTGTCACTATAGAAACAGATGAAGAAGAAGAAGATCTTTAGGATAGTACCATCGTAGAAGAAGAAGATGAAGGCATGGAGGTGGCTACTTAGCCTAGGCACTCTGCGACAAAACTACTCGCTTATGTCCCCCCATGAAAATGGAAGGCAAAAGTGCCCAAGGACCTAGACGAGACCAAGGGCTTGCTCCAAACCCCGCTCCTCCTAGATGGCATTATGTTTGAAGGCACGCACCTGGGCCAAGTGCCGAGCATGAAATTCGAAGATTGGGACCTCGCTGACCATGAGAAGTTCCCTCACCTGGAGACCGGAAACCTCATGAAGTAGAACACCGCGGGGGTGGTGACAACATTAGAGCCACGAAAGTGGTTGCGTGGAGTGGAAAAGGTCAGGCTACTAAACCTACTTTGGGTGCCACATTTCCACCGCGCCCCAATAACCATTTTTGTCATCAGGCAGCTGCTCTACCTGGTGCATGATGGGTGTTTATGGCTGGAGGGTCCTATCCCCATCACGATAGACTTAATTCATTGCGTCTCCCGGCTTCCATACAAAGGAGAGGACCCCGCAGCCATATTTGAAGGAATGGCTAGTGCTTTGGCCATCGCGGAGGCCATGAAGAAGAAGTACAAGCTGGAAAAAAAGAAGAGGGGTTACGCCATCTCCAGCATCAAGGACAAAGCAGTACGTGTGGCAACCCAAATCCTCGCAGGAAAAATTATGTGCAAGTGTTGCGTAGATGAGGTACCTGCGCCGGTGGTCGCACTGGTCGAGCAGTGCGTGGAGGGGGTCCAATTTAATTGGTCCGAATTCCTCTGCACGAAATTTTTAGAGAATTGCTCCGAAGCCCAGGAGCAGGGTAAAACCTTCCACTATGCATGGTTGTTGCTGTCCATAGTGCTCGTAGCAAGGGAATTGCCAGAGGATAGTCAATTCCCCATAATTGACAGAGATTTACTGGAGGCCACAAAGTATGCTTCGCTTTGGGCCACAAAGGATGCTAAAAGGATACGCGACAACAAGATCTTCTGGGTGCTCATGGAGATGAACATCCAAATGTGGATCAACCGTAAGCCGCGGTTGTCGCCCACAGTTTACAATAGTCTGCAGAGTTTTCCGAAATTTAAGGCAAACATGCATAACATATATATTAGGGTGTGAAAGGATCCGACAAAGTAGTGGACAAAGCTACCCTTTGTAGCCACTGATGATGCCATTTTCAATGTCTTGGAGGCATGGCCTCTGGAATGGCGTGCCCCAAACATTGCAGAACTCGAGAGGTCGGCAACGCAAAAGAAGAAAGATGATGCCAAGTTGTGCATCACACAGTTGGCTAAAAAACGATGGAAGGAAACAACAATAGCAGAAGTGCGGGCAGCATGGGAAGTAGCACAGAAAGCAGCCGAGCAGGAAAAGGCCACAGCAGCAGCAGCATAAGAAGCAGTCGTGAAGGCGACCGAGGACCAAACAATGCCTTCGCAAGGGCAGGCAGTATGCGCACTTAACTGGCATCATCATTTTTTATAATTTATATATGGTATAGTGGGAGGGGGTGTGGGCCGAGTCCAGCGGAGGTGGCCCGCCCACCCCATATAATGTTAACGTAATATGATGGTTGGACCAACGGGGGTCATGGCCCGCCACTTAATTAAATATATTTTTTTGATTTTTATTTAATAATAAACATTTTTTTGATTTTGTCTAATATAAGGGATATTAGAAAAATTAAGTACCCACAAATTTTCGCACTCCTCGGGAGCTAGATTCCATGTCCGAGACTCAATCAATTTGTAGGACCATTAAACTTGGCCCACTGCGCAACTTTGACTGAAACTTTGACTGGCTCTTTCTCCCTCATACGAGCTCGGATTTGAGTGCTGTTTGCACCATTGGAATCAAGGAGATGAGCACTTCGATCTAGTACTAGTTTGGGAGCAATCTAGACACTTTGAATTTTGACCATTTCTGAGTCCTGTGGGACTTCTGCATGTGTCTGGAGCCACCTGGATCAACTTACCACTTTAAATAAAATGAAATTAAAGTCTCCAATACTTGTATATATTAATTTCCTTGCTAATCTTCGAGCCTCTGTCAATATCCACAAGTTGTATCCCATCAGTTTACTTATGGGATGTTAGTCGTGCTCTCGACCTCATTCAATATGCATCTTTCTTCTCTCAACTGGCATGCATGATTAGCCTATTTGTCTGCTTCTTGGTTGTTTCTTCTAAGAATATGATAGAAGGACACCAAATCGAAGGAGGGGAGCAGTCCCTGAGATCTCTTGATAATTTGGTTCAGGGTAGTGTTTTTAGCTTTTGTAGCATAGATCATATGCCTAATAATTATCATGGAATCCCCTTGAAATTGTGATTTCTTTATGCCCTTATTTTGAGCCAGGGTAAGGCCCAAGAACAAGCCATACACTTCTGCTACGTTGTTGGTCTTCCATCCAAGCCCCCAAGCATATCTAAATTCAACAATTCCTTCGGGATTAGTGAGAATCCCTCCCCCTCCTACCACCACATAGTTTTTAATATTAGGCTGAGATCGTATTATAATTTGACATTGGAAAAATATTTTTTTCCTAAGTCAATACATTGGAAATAATTAAAATATGCAATAATGGAAATCCATGGGTCCCTCTACTAGTCTAGGCATCATAGACTGTGCATAACCCTTGCTCTCTAACTCCTTTCAACAATGCCAAATGATGTAATCTTTGGTTAAAGATATAAATATATTATCTTGCCTTTTCTAAAGCAGTATTTTACTAGTTTAGGCATATTAGGTCTAGCTTGAATGATTTTGTGAGATGGTAAATCTCATTAAATGCAATGCCATCAACATCTCAAAAGACAAATCCCATCCATTCTCCACACCAAATTCCTAATGCGCAATGGAAAAATCCTTTTGTTATGAGTAGACTTGGATTGTTCAATGTTTATTTGAAGATAAAAGCACTTATTTAAAGATAAAAGAGAGTCATTTTTGAGTGGACTAAGATGCTTCATTACCCTTACCTATATTTTTTTTGGTGTAACAACTTAAAAGACAAATCCTATCCCATCTCCACACCAAATTCCCTAATGCACAATGGATAAATTTATATTATGAAAGGTTTTTACAAAGCCGCAACAATGAGGATTACATAAAGACTATTGTCATGATTTCTTAGTGGCCAGTTGAAATATGCCAGAAACAAAGAATTAGAAATAACCTATAGCTATAGCATTCCAAAATTTCATGCAGTTGTAGAGCTTGAAGAAGATGGTTAAAATGATTATTAATTTGAAAAACATAAAGATAACGAAAAAGATGGCTGCTTTTGGATACTTCCTGTCTAATGTTGGAAAGATGAGAGTCTTGGTTGCCTAGGTCTATATCTTCCATCATTTGATGGACAATATTTTCCTTGAAATCATTTTGAATTGAACTCGCTAACATTAAGAGGTTGGAGAAAGTAGATTGATATCTTTTAATAAGATTGCTAACCATATTTCTTAGCATGGAGCACTCTCTCTCCAAAACATCAATTTTCTACTTATGTTGGACAAAAGTGTTCATAATCATTACATTTTGAAAGATGCATTGATGCTCATTTTCATGGACTTTAGAAGTCACATAAAAGAGTAAGGCGATGTTTCTTTGGATGGATTCCTCATGCCTTCTAAGAACCCTATGAAATTTTTGAGCTTCCTAGGTAATCCAAGGAAAATTCACGTAGAGAAGGATCACAATTATACTATCAAACAATTCCCTGAATTTCACGGAAGAACAAACACTGCAACCTAGAGAGAACTGGCTAGAAATGGCCTAAATTCTAGAGCACAAGAGTGTCCAATACACTAGGTTGGAGATCAAACAATTGTGGGGCTAGAGCATATGGTTTGACGACACCAGAACTAGAAACTCCATAATGAGAATCACTAAGTAGAGGCCATACTTGGATAAAAATCAAAATACAAAACACCCAATGGATTTCCAAATGCCAAAATAAAGGGATGACAATGTTTTGAATGTTCACTATAGCTCTATATGCCAAACAAAAGTTTTAATATACAATCTAGAGGCAAGAGAGAAGTCATTTTTCATAACAATATTTTGAATGTTCACTATAGCTCTATATGCCAAACAAAAGTTTGAATACACAATCTAGAAACAAAGAGAAGTCCTTTTTCATGATGAAGTGCATAGGATGTTCAAGCTAACAATGAGCTATTTTGTGCATGCATGAAGTGTTGGGGGGAGAGGGTGGAGGGTGGTTGGTCCTTTCATATCTTGGGCCCTTGCTTAAGATCGAATGGCAGTGGTGCCATGATAGATGTTACTTAATTGCAATGCAACTTCCATCACTCTTATTAGCATTGGTTGACCCCAAAAATGTGAACCGGATCGACCCAAAGAAGTTGAAAAAAAATTAGACAAACAAAACATAAAATATTCAATATTTGGAGACAAAAAACATATATATTCATGTGTATCCATAAGAATCCAAACCATTATACATAGATATGAAAATTTTCTCATATATATAGTAAGGGTGCATATAATAACATTGAGTGCAATCCACCTCTAAACCAAAAAATACATCAACGAGGAGACAAATCTAAATGGCCTTTAGAGTCTAAAAAAAACATGTTACAACAAATAAATACATATCATCAAAACCATTGTCTATATTAGGCTCATCATTATTAATAGCACACCCTCTAAGCATTTAAATAAGATAGAAAAAGCTTAACATGTCAAACTAGTGAATTTGCTTGAGTAATGGGTTCATTTTAACTAGGGTAATAATAGAGAAGTTCAACAATCAATGACTCCAACATCAAGGTACATAGAGGGGTTGGTGGTCTTGATTAAATGCTAGTTCCACACATTCATACATGTCATAATCCAGTGGAAATGTTGCAACGCTGAAATCTTAAAAATTGTTAAGGCTATTGAATTTTGAATGGGATCTAAAGTTCTACTTTCTCCACATGAAATTCAATGAGTTTGGAACCAATCTCAAACATATTGAAACAATCAAGGGTAATGTTAGTGAAAAGTCTCCTTTATCAATCATTTTCATCCTTTTATTTAAGAAATTAATATTACCATTAATTACTAGGATGAGTGAATTAGAGAGGTGGGGTCTCTTTACATATCATTAGAAGCATTATAGGGTTAGATATTGTGCTTAGAAATGGATTATATATATGTCCCCATTTACAATTTACTTTATAATACAACTAGGATGGATTTCCAAGGTGTGTGATGGCTAGGTCACAGGGGCTAGATTATGTCATCAAGGGTCCCAAAGGGGTTTTTTGAAGTTTTATGGGGCTCAACGGGGATCACTCACTATATTTCATCATCAAGGTTAGCTCCGCACAACTTATTGTTGGTTTTGCTACATTCCGACACTTTCCATAAAATGAGGTTATAATCATCATATTTTAATTAAAAACGCCAAAGGTGTTGCTGGGAGCATAATATTTGGATGAACACCTTAGTGTACTAGTTTCTTGGAACCATAACAAAGAAATCTTCAGGATTGGATGGTGAAAAGTGACTTTTGGTGACCAGAGGAAGCACGGTGACCAATTAATCATTTCTCTAGTATTAAAAGTGACTTTAATTACTCAATTAAATAAAAGAAGAGAAAAAAATGCTTAATTAGAGAAAATGACCAAAGTGACTTAGATAAAATAAATTAAAGCTCTCTTAAATAAAGTATAGGGTAGAATCTTCTAGAATGTAACTAAAATAATAAAATAAAATGTTTTTAGAAAGTTGGATAGAGATGCAGTAGATCTTTAAAAGAAGGGGAGGCAAATCACTTGGAGACATCTTGGTTTGGAGTGATTGGTTTGGGAATGAGATTCTCAGCTTTCAACAAGTCCTAGGACGAAAACCGTTGGGTTTCTTTATGTGTTAGAAGAAACCCCAGCTCACGTTGAGGAGATTTCATCGAGGAACCTCATAGAGCTTCAGAGGCATATTTGGAGATCAGATTTGGAAAAAGTCTAAATGGCAGAGATGGAATATGCTTTATGGTGTTATCAGTTGATGATGTTATCTTCTAATGTAGAGTAGTCCATTTTATTTTACATGTTGAGAGGTTATATCCTTAGAGAGCCGAGTTCTGCATGGTTTCAGAAGGTTAAGCTATTCTTGTTTCTGTTGGTTGAGTTGCTTGGGACAAGGGTTGAATCTCTCATCGCTGAAGGGGTCGAATTTGGTACCACAAAAGTCCTCCCAGATTAAAGGAGTCATGTTCATGGGTTAAAAATTTTAATCTATTTGTTGGAGAATAATTGTTACAAGTGATTTTTCAAAGTGTCAAAGAAAAAGAAATTGCTGGCCGTGATTTCATGGAGTGGCAACATTATTTTACTAGGATGAATTTATCTTGTTGGGCTGAAATTATTATGCTGGGTAAAAAAATATTTTGCTAGGCCGAATTTATCTTTTTGGGTCGTTATTATTTTTGGGATGAATTTATCTTGTTGTGTCGAATTCTATTGCTGGGCCAAAATTATTTTTCTCTATCAAATTTCTCTTGATGAGCCCATTTTTTGTTTTTTGTTTTTTATTGGGATGAATTTACCTTGTTGTGCCAAATTTCTCTTGCTAGGTTGAATTTCTCTGGTTGGGTCGAGTTATTTTGGAGTAGTTGAATTTATTGGTGTAGTAGTTGATTAAATTTTCCATCTCAAAAAAAGGGAGAGATTATTCCTCAATATTATTAATAAATTTGGCTGGGTTTTCTATTGTGGCATTTTTCATTGAAAAAATTGGTGCAACTGTCTAATTTTTGCTAGAATTTATTAAAATTTTGACAAAATTACTTTTGGAGTTTTTTTGAAGAATTTTTATTTGTTGAGGCCATATTATTGTTCCATGTATCGTAATTATTTTCTGGAGCCATATTTGTTTATAGGGGATGAGTTTATTTGTTAGGCTTAATTTATTTTCCGGAGCCAAATTTATCTATTGGGGCCGAGTTTATTTATTTGGATGAGTTTATTTGCTAGATTCAAATTCATTTACTAAAACCCGAGATTGTCTATTGGGTCCGAGTTTTCCTTAAGGGCTGAGTATGTCTTGATGTGATAGGTTTATGTATTGATTCAGTTTACCATGCAATCAAAAGTTTATTGATGTGTTTGTATCGAGTCAAAGTCTTATTGTATACTACTAGTGAGGATATAATGAGAAAATTGATGATGAGAGTATACTGTTGTTGAGTTGACAATTAGCATGTGTTGGCTATGTTGAGTGTGAGATGTTTATGGGCTAGAGTCTGATTTTGTATAGCATTGTGTTATAACCTTGTATATGTTGTTGCTAATGGAAAGATGGATATTGAAAATACCCTAGAAGACCTCAGAAACACCTTTAATAACTTCGAAAAAAGATGTAATCAATGACATTTCAAGATATCACTTGCACTTGGTTCCTTGAGTTGTAAATATTCTTTGAACCAAAGACCAAAACTAAACAACAAACCCTTCTCAAAGGGAGTACATGTTATCCTACAACTGGAGTAATTGAGGGATTTGCAAAAAGAATTGGAGGTAGGAAATTGGATTTTTGCACTTGATTTAAATTTGAAGAACATGAAGGTGACTGCGGAACTTTCCTTAATATGGAAAAATTAGATTCACACGTTTTCTAAGGTGAGCCAATCAGATTTGAGGGTTCTAAATTGGGCACTCAAACCAACAATGCTTGCCTTGATCCAATAAATATTCTTGGAACACCCTTGTGAAGGGGTCAAACTTATAGTTTCTTCATGTCTTAGTGAGATTATCCAGATAACTTCATCCATGCCTCCTTACAATGATGAAATTATGGGGGAACTTTTTTCAGCTGATAGAAGAAAAATTTCAAGGGTTGCATAACACCTTGGGTCCTACTTGTGGAAAGAAGCTTAAGATCTTAAGGATCATGGTTGGAGTTATAGGTAACCATGATGAAATTTGTGAGATGTTGCAGTCTAGATTGTTGGCAATTTGGTGGAAGGAACAATTTGTCTCACCTATTGCTTATGAACTAGCTGAAAGGTTGGTTAAGCAAAACTCAAAATTGTTCAAAAGGAAGTTGACCAAGGAGGGGTTGATAAGGATGCGAGTTGGTGGAGAAGAAAAGGATGTAAAGGTCCAAGTAAGCAACATGAATGAATTGAGGAGATTTTTTTGTTTTGTTTTGCTTGCAAGGGCCCTTGGGAGCTTAATGATTCATGCTCGGGTAAAATGGAGGAGATGATACGGGTATAGTAGGAGGAGATTCCTTCTGACCATTCTAATGAGGATTTTTCTACTATAGTTGAGTCCATTGATTTTCAAAAGGATACCTCTAAAGAGCATGAAAAATCTTGTGAAGATGTTCGTAGTAGCTCACCAATGCATCCATGCTGATGGTTGAAAATGATGAGCGAAAGTTGATCCCATGTGTGAAATGTAAGACACTCAAGAAGACTTGAGAGATGAGCCACTGATGATGATCCAGCATGACAAACACGCAAAGGTGAATTAACATGAGGAGGAGATTGATGTAAATGGTGTGCATGATGAGTTACCTTTAGAGAGCCAGTTGGAGACGTGGTTAAAGGAGTTGAGCATTTGCATTTGGAGATAACCATTGATGAGGTGAAAATAGATGCATATGCATCTATTTTGGCTCCATAACTTTCAGATGGTAGTCACCAAGAGATATTGAGCATTTCAAGACCAACCTTGTGGCATTGAAGAAAAATATCTAGATAGTTCGAAGCACCATCATGCAAAAAAAAACAATAAAATTTAGGAGCTTAGAGTGGTATGTTCTGAGTTAGCATCCAAGCCATCTAGCATTGAGGGGCGATTAAAGTCCCCAGTGAGGCAACAAGAGGAGTATACTTGGGAGTTTTAGAGAAACCCTCTTCATGAGTACATAAACAAGGCTTGTGGTACTATTAGGCCACTTTGGCATAGTGGAGAGGAGGTTTTGTATGGGAGAGAAAGCATAGAGTTTCTAGTTGGTTTTTACAGGTTGGCCAAAATCGAGTGATGTGCCAACAATTTAAGAGCATCCCAATCAGTATTAGAGTGGTGCAACACCAACATGATGGGATTGTTTCTTGTGCGAGCATGTATGTGTAGAAAATCCTATAGATTCACAAGCTCATGTAATCTACTAAAACAAGAGACAAGAGTCTACTTCTACTTTTTACAAAGGAAGCACATAAATATCAAGCAAAACAATAATCGACAAGAGGAAGAACAACAATGGCACATAACACAATAAATATCCGGGGAAAGCCACAACTCAAAACCCCACAATCTGTATTGCATTAATCAGAAATCCAAGATGACAATACAATGCTTGTTCTCACAGGAACAATCCCAACACTTAGTAAAATCAGTCTCCAGCTCACAAGCAAGCTCAAGCCAAATCCAATCCTCTTCTCTACTCTCCAAGCTCCCTATTTCCTTGCACCCTTGGTCAAATAATTTGGATAAATACAATATACTTTGCTCAACCTTGAGCTTAACATGCACAAGTATTTCATATTGTCTGCCAGATGACTTCCTTTGGCCAATACTTAGCCAAATTTCCAAGCCTCGAAGCTTCTAATTCTTTTCAAAATTCCTAAGAGAATTATCCCGTATTTAAAGGGAAATTCCTCATCCATAATTACGCAATCCCTTCTAGGTTTAGTTCCTGATTGCATGCACCATCCGTACAACTCAGAAAATTATACAACAAATAGTACACTATCCCTGCACTCTACTCTCAACTGGGTCTTTCTCAGCACCAAGATGCATGAGTTTCTGATGAGGGAATCTTCATTTAACTAGAGTAGCACTAGTTGAGTGCACTAATGCATCAACTGATTGTTAACTCACCATTAGTTCCTCAAACTGTTTGGAACTAATTTAACTAGACTTAACTCAGTAAACCAAGTTAACTAATTACCACTCATACTTAACTCATCCTGGACCCCTATAATATAGGGAGAACATATACATGACTTCAAAAAGAATTCCAACTCGAAATTCCTAAGCTAATTAAACTTAATTAACTATTTACAAGTTGCTATGAGAATAGAATTCGATTTTAATTCTCGGTTTAATTCAAGGACAAATTAAATTGGAATTTATGGATTCTATTTTTATCATTTATTGTTTCTATTTTCAACAATCCCTTTCAACAAGAAAGGAATTCAACTCGATCCCGATCTTGAACCTTTGGAATGTTCTGCATGAAACACTTCTCTCTAGTGTTATTGTTACAGCAACTCCAGAAACGAAAAAAACACCCAACCTGAATTAGAATGATGCCTCTGCCATCAAAGTCTTTGACTAATATTGCCTTTGTCAACTGAAAACTTTGCGCTTCTGTTGACTCTACCTTTCTACACTATTGTCAACCCTTCTCTACGCTTCTTCAATATCTGACTGCTCTAGCCTCTGTCACTTTGATCTCTGACTGCATCAATCCCATTGATTCCTCATGCTACTATGTACTTTGGGCTCCTTTAGCAAGGTTCGATCCATGAGATAAAACCACTCAACGAACCTTGCCCAATTTTAGCCCTCTTGGGACAACCACTTCACATCGCCCCACCTCACACCTGGAGGTATGGTTGCATGTGATCCCTCTACCCACTTGGCTCGAAATTTCTCGCTACTGGAGGTCTTTGCATGACTGGATGCCTCCAATCGGTCTCTTCTCAGCTTCTCCAATTGTGGCTACTCCACAATTGTCTGATACTTCTTCTAAGACTCCTTCTTTTATGCTTGAGTGAATCTCTCCACTCGGTCTCCTCTTAGCTTCTCCAATTGTGGTTGCTCCACAATTGTCTGAGATTGCTTCTAAGGCTTCTTCTAGGGTTGCATGTTGAGAGGTAATTTACTCTCCCCCTCAACCACCAAGTCTTTAACCTTTGCCTTGATCCTCAAGGCTTTGCACGCATCTTGAACCTCAAGAACATACAAGTTCTTGGCTAGCACACCAATCCATTTCATCTGTCCCACCGTCACGAAATTTTCTGGAAAAAGAGCTAATTTTAAATTAGCGAAATCTTCCGCATTCGAACTCCGATTTGACCTGTTTTTTTTTTTTTTTTTGGAATTTTTTTCGCAAAGAATCCAAATATGCTATTTGTTTATGCAAATGTTGCACAAAAATTGTCAGATCTGCTCTACAAACTCGTGGTCCAAAACTCAAAACTTCGAAATCTCCTCTAGTATACTGTTCTCAGCTCTGATACCATGTAGAAAATCCTGTAGATTCACAAGCTCATGTAATCTACTAAAACAAGAGACAAGAATCTACTTCTACTCTTTACAATGAAAGCACATAAATATCAAGCAAAACAATAATCGACAAGAGGAAGAACATCAATGGCACATAACACAATAAATACCCGAGGAAATCCACAACTCAAAACGCCACTATCTGTATTGCATTAATCAGAAATCCAAGATGATAATACAGTGCTTGTTCTCACAAGAAGAATCCCAACACTCAGTAAAATCAATCTCTTGCTCACAAGCAAGCTCAAGCCAAATCCATGCCTCTTCTCTGCTCTCCAAGCTCCCTATTTCCTTCCACCCTTGGTCAAAGAATTTGGATAAATACAATATGCTCTGCTCAACCTTGACCTTAACTTGCACAAGTATTTCCTATCCTCTGCCTGATGACTTCCTTTGGCTAATACTTAGCCAAATTTCCAAGCCTCTAAGCTTCTAATTCTTTGCACAATTCCTGAGAGAATTAGCACGTATTTAAAGGGAAATTCCTCATCCATAACTACGCAATCCCTTCTAGGTTCAGTTCTTGATTGCATGCACCATCTGTACAACTCAGAAAACTATACAACAAATAGTACACTGTCCCTGCACTCTAGTCTCAAATGGGTCTTTCTCAGAATCAACATGCACGAGTTTCTGACGAGGGAATCTTCAGTTAACTGGAGTAACACTAGTTGAGTGCACTAATGCATCAGCTAGTTGTTAACTCACTATTAGTTCCTCAAACAATTTGGAACTAATTTAACTGGAATTAATTTAGTAAACTGAGTTAACTAATCACTCACACTTAACTCTCATGGACCCCTATAATATAGGGATAACATATACATGACTTCAGAAAGACTTCCAACTCGAAATTCCTAAGCTAATTAAGTTAATGAAACTTAATTAACTATTTACAAGTTGCTATGAGAATATAATTCAATTTTAATTCTCAGTTTAATTCAAAGACAAATTAAACTGGAATTTATGGATTCTATTTTTATCATTTCTTGTTGCTATTTTCAACATTATGCACAAGATCCATGCTAGAGGATGGATTGGCGAGAGGTTATGAATTAGTATTATATTGATGGGGAGATATTCTCGATCAGGGGCCTAGCATAACAAGAGGCCTTAGATATAGGAGTTTGTGGATGGCTATGGTGGAATTAGGATCCAAGAGGATCTATTAATGACATGATGAGCTAAAGGTTTATTTGAGATCCAAGTATCAAGGGTTTCATTTATGTTTGGACAACACATAAGCATGATGTAACATAATGGTTTGTGTGGGATCCTAGTATCGATGTGAAAATGCCTCTACAATTGAGAGATGTTGATTGCTTGAGGGAAAGCAATCTTGGGGTGGTAGGATTTGTAATGTCTCCATTTCTAGTTTCATTTATAATACAATTAGGATGAATTTCCAAGGTGTGCAATTGCCAGGTCATATGAGCTAGATTATGTCATCAGAGAATTTGGAGGGGTTATGAGGAGTTTTATGGGACCCGACGAGGATCACTCACTGTATTTCATTGTCAAGGTCAATTCCACACAACTTATTCTTAGTTTTGCTACATTCCGACAATTTCTGTAAAATGAGATTATAATCAACATATTTTAATTAAAAATGGTAAATGTGTTGTTGGGGGTATAATATTTGGAGGAACACCTTAGTGTAATAGCTCGTTGGAATCGAAACAAAGAAATCTTCAGGATGGGATGGTGAAAAGTGACTTCTAGTGACTAGAGGAAGCATGGTGGCTGATTAATCATTTCCCAAGATTAAAAGTGACTTTAATTAGTCACTTAATTAAATAAAAGAAGGGAAAAAGTGCTTAATTAGAGAAAAAGGCCAAAGTGACTTAAATAAAATAAATTAAAAGTCACTTAAATAAAGTAAAGGGGAGAATATTCTAGAATGGAAATAAAATAATAAAATAAAGTGTTTCTAGAAGGTTGGAGAGGGATCCATTAGATCTTTAAAAGGAGGGAAGAAAATCATATGGGGAGATATTGGTTTGGAGTAATTTTCTTATTGGAGAGGTTTGGGAACATGAATCTCAACTTTCAACAAGCCCCAAGATGAAAACCCTTGGGTTTCCTTGTGTGTGTTTGCCGAAACTCCAACTCATATTTAAGGAGATTTCATCCATAAATATCATGAAGTTTCAGTGGCATATTTGGAGATCAGATCTAGAGTAGATCTGAAGATTGGAGTGGGGATCATCCAGATCTCCAATTTGGGCAATATTTCCAGTTGCAGCGTCTATTTTGGAGGCCAAATTCAGTATTGGAGTAGATATTCATTGGTGGCCATCAACTCAGCTATTTTCCAGCAATCATTTAACATACACTACTAATATGTAATCTCATTTTATATAATAAAATAAAGCTGAGTTTATTTTTTGCAGCATTTTTGGGCTTTATTTAAGCTGATATTTTCCGTATGAAATTGTGCTATTTTTGTTTAGAAATTCTGCGACAATGAAATTTGGTGTTGCATTTTATTAATGTTTTTGATAAAAAATTATACAATAATAATTTCTAGGATATTTTAAAAAATTAATAAATCCAGAACATTACATATAGGGTTTCAATGGTCACTATCTACACCATATGACATTGTACGAAATCAGTCTGTTTGTTCTAGTATTGGCCATAATAGTTCAAAGAATTTGGTTAGACCAATTTTTCCTCCAAGATATTTGGATTGATCGGTTCCAATGGTTCTGGTTTGGAGGAATAACTGTTCCAACTAGGAAGTTCCATTGGTTCTCATTTGGTTTTGATAAAATTGGTCCCATGACCAATAACCTATAAGGATGAAGGTATGGCTTTCTGTTGCCTACCTCCATTTTTTTTGTAGAAAACCATTTTGAGCATAATTGCTTCTTTGGATAGAGAGAACTTTGGTTTTTCCATCATATAATTTGTCATCTAAGATAATTTCATTCTTTTGAATTGTCAAACACCAAATCTCAAAAAACTAGAAGATTTGTCAGCTTGATGATTATGCTCTCCCCAAACTTGGTAGAATGAGACCCTTTTGAATTTGAGCTATAATAGATGATAATTTTATGTCAGGAGGACTCAATTTTATGATCAACGAGTTGATGTTATACTTGAGTCATTGATAATGGCCAATGTCTTTGTTTTTTACTTCATTTGCAAGAATGATACCTTGAAAATGAGTGTATACTCAATGTGATTGTTTGTGGATTTCCTTAGACACCTAGTGAAGGGTGTTTCTAGATGTCTCATTGGATTAAAAATGGCCCCCTTTGCTCCATCCAACCTCAAGTTTCCTTTTGGTTCATTTGGATTACCAATTATGAAATTCCTACTCACTCATCCCATGTTACTATGATGAATAGAAGGTAGACTTATGAGTGCTTGGTCTTGAGTTATGGGATACGATTGAAAATCATTGAAGGCAAGCTCTCTCATCATTATCCAATATTTGAAGATCTTGGTTCTTTTTATCCCTTGAGTTAATGTATTCCTTAAGAAGAACTTTTGTCTTTGTTGCTAATGATTTGGGATTGGATAATACCTAATGGAAAATAGCCCTATTGTGGGTGAACTATATTTTCCAACAAATAAACCCCATATAACACTTGTTCTAGTGAGAGAACATGTCCTTCTAGGAATCATTATTATTTATTCTATGACCAATTCCTGCAAATGGTGCACAACAACCCCATTTTGTGAAGACGCAATTGAAGAAGATGTGGTGAATTATCTCTACTTTAGATAAATAAAGGGTGCACTGAGATGTGCCATGAATTCCCCTTGTATGTTTTATATGGTCAAAATATTCCCATGGACCAAAACTTAATAGAAAATATTAATTTTAGAAAGATTTTCATTGTGCCAAAACCATTTCTATATGGAATATTGTTGAGGAAGGGGAAGGGATTAGAGTCGATGGAGGTAACCATCCTTGAAATTATGTTTTGAAGCTCTTCATCCCACATGATTCGGAGAGAATAGATAATACAAAGCACAACCTTTTAATGAGTAAAAGAAGGCATAAAATAAAGGAGGTAGATGATATGGGGATGAACCAATTGACCATCCCAGCTAGTGAACAAAAGTAATTGTACAAGAGGAGATATCAAAAAAATCACTAAAGCCATGACTATCCATCGAATTATTTAAGTGAAACAATTCATATTTTTATCCAAGAGTGGATTTCCCATGATGTCATCATTCCAAATGTGAATTATCTTTCCATTACCTAGAATCCATGTTATCTTGAAATGAGTTATTGGGGCAATTTCTTTGAGATGCTTCCATATATGTGATCCTTTTGTGTTTTTCAATGGTTATTAGTACATCTTTTGAAATTTCCATGAAAGTACTTCTTGAAGAGAATGTTTTTCCACCATTTCAGTTTATTGGAGATCATCCTCTAGATTAATTTATCTTCCATAGCTATATTAACAAAAGAAGGGTCTTTTATCCCCAAAACACCTCGGTCCTTGGATGTTATCGACGTGTTCAAATTAACTATAAGGAACTTTTTAGAGTTTGATTTCCTACTGAGCCACACAAATTTTCTAATTTCTTGTGAGACTTGTTTCATTATTCCCATAAGAGCTAACATGGATGAGCACTAAAAAATTAGGAGAGTTCAGAGAATCAACTTTATTAGAACAACTCAACCTACTGGGTTCAATTACTGAGAGCCCCACTGCTAAAATTCATATTTAATTTTGATAATTGTTTTGTGTCAAGATGGTGCCATTGGATTTCATAGTGATATCAAAATATCCAAGTACTTGAAGGATTTCTAAGACTCTTGATGAAGAAACTATTGGAATTTGGATGTCAGTGATGTCAACCCAAACAAAGGCTAGAAGATGCCCCACTTTTGTTGAGGAAATTGATTGGGAAGATTAGTATGTTTGGGCCCAAGACCATCATCAATTGATTGTCCTCCTCATACCAATTCCAATGGTAGGTGGCACGCCTCATAACTCCTCATGATCGAGGAGATATGCTTGCTTAAAATTTGTGTCCCGAAAGCGTGGTCAAGGTCCCCAAATTTGAATGATTGAAGACAACTTAATGTTTGGTAATTAATGGAATTGTTAGAAACTAGGACAATTCTGAGAAGGGGTGGGGAGTGAATCGATATTATAGGAATTGTAAAACTTCCTTTCACTTGCAATGATACTAGGACACTAAGACATACTTCAACAATTAATTCATATGAGCATAATAAGAAATAACATAAGTATCACAATGAAAACACACAAATTCTTCAATTCTTTCTTTCAATTTCTTCACAAGGCAAGCTACAACTTCTTGTTACAAAGTTCTCTAGCTACAACCAACAAGAAGCAACTACTCCCTGATTTATCAGCTACAACTGAAAGGAGCTACAACCCCTAAATCGAATTCTATTGAAAGGAGCTCCAACCCTTGAATTTTTACCATCAACTACTGGAAGGAGTTACAACCCCTGATCCACAAACTACAACTTGCATGACCTCTATGTTTCATCTTTCACACAATTTCATACTCAAATCATGAAGCTAATCCCTTTTACAACATAAATCAATTTGTCTCTCAAACACTCACCAAAAACACCATTACAAACACCTTCAAAAATCTCTTATTACTAAACAATTCACCATACTCACCAACAACATCAATCCATCTCACCAACACAATTCCACACCTCTATTCACCTACACTTTGCAAATTTGACTCTGCTTATAAATATTTAGAATGATATTTTTATAATTGAAACTCTATCTCTCTTGAACTTGGAAACTTGCATGGATCTTGTCTTTTTTCCTTTCTTCCACTTATGTCAAGTCATCTCAAAATGTTCTTCTAGTCTTGTAACTCACCTTACTTGTTTTTGTTGTTTCTTTGAGAAATTCCGAGTTAAACTGCTCAAATTTTCTATTCTAGAATTTTTATCAGGATTTAGTTGAGGTTCTTCTAAATTTGGCCAATTTCAATTTTATCTTTAGTTCCAGATTTACTTCTTTGGCTTTTCATGCCATTAATTAGAACTCTAACATGTTCATGCGTTTATTTTAGAGCTTTTGCACTTTGCTTTTATGTTTGACATAACTGCCAAATTCAAGCTGTCGACTCATCCATGCCAAAGCCTAAAGACTTTTAAATAAAATGCTACCAAATTAACCTTCGTGGGCTCTTTTGTTCTATATCCCCGAGTTATAATGTAACACTACAAGCACTCTATGCCTTTGGTCACCAAAGCACACATAAATGCTAAAATAACCATGGCCTAGACGCGCTTTATCATCGTTTGATGACGCTGTTAGCTGTCAGTAAAGACTCCGTCTCCCAGGCTCGTTACCCTGACCTCATTCCTTTGTGCGCCTTTGTTTTCCTCCAAGGCCGAGCCTTCTAGGATTTACCTTCTGGGGTTTACATTTTTGGATTTACCTTCTAGGTTTTGGCCTTCCAGGATTTACCTTCTAGGGTTTTGCCTTCCGAGATTTGCCTTCCAGGATTTTGTCATGTTGACGTCACCAAAACTATGTAGTGCCATCTAAGTGGTGACACATTTCACTTAGATTTGGCCCACTAGGGTACTCAAAAGCATCAAATCTACATGCCACATGTCCTCTATAAATATGTCTTGCCGACATCATCATGCTTCCACGCATTATCTAGAAAGGATAGAGAAAAAGGTCCCTGGCCTTTGTGTTTTTCAACGTTTTTCTTTTTTAAAGTTTTAGAAAAAATCCACTGGGTTCAAGCCCTTTTATACCTATACAATTGCTACGGATGTCAGGCAACAATGTAAACTTTGAAACACGAACTGATACGATTACTCGTTTCGTTGAGGTAGCAAAAAAGTCAATTACTTTTGAATATATATATATATATATATATATATTTTTTTTTTTTTTCGGAGCATATTTTTGACACTTTAAATTTTCTTATGTATAAAATATAAATATTTATTTTTAGATGTTAGTGATTTTCATGCTAATTTTGAAACATGTTGATGCAACATCAACCTTTTTTTTAGAGGGTTTATTTTTGATACTTTAAATTTTTTAATGTATTAATTGTGGATATATATTTTTTTAAATGTTACATTTTTTGACACTTAAAATTTTTTATGTCCATTTTTTTTTTTGAAATCATGATTACTTAACAAATTTTCTAGTTGTCTTATTATTATTATTTTAAATGTTGATTACTTAAAAAAACAAATATATATATATATATATATATATATATATATATATATAAAGGCAAAAATAAAACATGAAAAATGTAATTTTTTTTTAAACCATAAAAGAATTTGGAAAACAAAAAAAACAAAACTTAAAAAAACTATAAAATTAAGTTAGAAAAAATAGAAAAATTTAAAAAAGCATTAACAAAAAAAAAAATTAAAAACAAACTAGTTAAAAAAAATAGAAAATTAACAAAAAAATTTAAAAACCTACTAAAAATTAAGATTAAAAACAAAAATATACTCAAGTTAAAAAAAGCAAAAAAAAATAAAAAATATATATATATATATATATATATATATATATATATATATATATATATATATATCAGAGTTAAAAAAGACATATAAATTTTTTTATAAAATTATATATTTTTGATTTAAAAAAAACATTTAAAATTTATATATATATATAAACATTTATTTTTTATTTAAAAAAATAAAAATTGTGTGATTTTTTTTAAATAAACATTTAATTTTTTATTTAAAAAAAAATTGTGCGTATTTTTTATTTAAAAAATATATATTTTTTATTTTAAAAAAAGGTGCATTTCTTTTTTAAATATATATTTTTTATTTAAAAAAAATGTGCACCCCACCTTGCCGCTGCCCGGACACCCTTGGGGGTGCGGCCCCAGATGGCAGAGCTGGCCTACGCCTGCACGGGCGGTCGGGTGGGGCAGACATTTTATATATATGTGTGTGTATGTGTGTGTTTATATTTAAAAAAATATAAAATGCACACAACTTTTTTTTTAATAAAAAATATATATATATATATATATATATATATATATATTTTTAAATTCTTATTTGATGATGATGATGATAGGTAACGTCCACTGAGACCAAACTTTGGTCTTATATATATATATATTAAAATTTTAAATGTGTTTTTTTAAAAATAAAAAATATATAGTTTTATACAAATTTTAAATGTTTTTTTTTAAATAGAAAATATATATATTTTTTACAATTTTAATTTTTTTTTGAATAAGACTAATTCTATTAAAGATACAAAAATAATGTTACATGGAGGCACCAGCCTCTGCAGATCCTATCTCAGAGAATTTACCAAATATTAGCAAATAGTGACTGAAAAGGCGACTGCCCTTAAGGGGAAACCAGTCCAAAAAAGTGAGCTGCCCATGCAGGGGACCCAGCTTATAATTTCCATGTTTGAGAGTTTTTTCAGCAAACCAAGAAAAGAAACCAAAAAGACTCCATGTAACAACAAATACAACTTAAAATAACAAAGAAGACCCCAGATAGGGTGACCTAGTGTCTAAGAACCTGGAAAAAGAACCGTAGTCCGCTAGGTGTCAGCAGGTGGCAGGGGCTCCTCCACGATGAGACACCTGTAAGCATAAGGGTCATCGTTGGCTTGTTGCTGTCCACTAGTCGTGGCCTCCTGCTGCTCTTTGCCATCTGGAGCGTTCGTCCCGTCTGCCACCTTCCCAGTACCACCCGGGGTGTTACTCGTTCTGTTCAGGGCTTCCGGGTTAGAGCAAGAAGCGTCCATCCTGCTCCGAGCATCATCCTGCAAGCTGTTCGCTTGCTATCGCCCGTCCTATCTGGAATGATGCTAGCCGGGACAATATTGTGTTGTGGTTCCTCCCTGAAGGTGATAGAGATAGTGGCGATTATACAGGGGCGGTCCAGTGTGCATCTGAATTGGAATTGGGTGGAGTGAGAGGGATTCATCGAAGGCTCATAGTCAGCTTGTGGGTGCTGGGTCTCCGCATTATGCTGATGGCCAGCCCTCTGGGCCTGCCCTCTTCCACTGCGGGTGATGGGATAGCGACCCCTGTTGTGAGCCGCAGTCGAAGGCGAGGAGGAGTCCGCCTGAGTCGAATCAGATGGGGAAAGCGAGGGAGGGCGAATTGCTCTCCCTCGACTGCTTCCCCTGCAGCTTCTCATTCTGTGCCTCAGGTGGGGCATATTAGCTTGGTGAATATCGGTACGTTGGGTGCTTGGAGGAGCTGGAGAAGGGATGGAGTGGCTTGTGGAGGCAGGGGAGTGAGGAATACGATTGCCTGAGGCGAAATTGAGGGTCAGAACAACAATTCTATAACAACAAAGTGGGTTGTGAGAGAAATGAGCACCGTCAATTATCTCAATGTAGCAGAGAAGTTGACATCTTCTCCCCATGGCTGTTCTAGAGCTCGACTGTGCCGCTGCGGGAAGGCAAATGCAGGCGAGAGGAGACAGAGCAGGGGGGGACGCAGAGCATTCTCCATCTTAAGGACCAGAACCAGAAGTAGGTGGCCTCGGCTCTCTCCCTTCATTAATGTTTTTTGGTTTTCAGGCTTCATTGAAATGCCATAAATTATGGCGGTGGGCATCTCGGTAGCAGTGTGGGTGGCCATGTGGCTATGCCACTTGCTCGCCCGGATGATCAGTGCTGTACCGACACCATTAATCACCCGCATTCGAGATACAGTTTTAAATTATTATTATTATTATTATTTTAAATTAAAAAACTACTAAAAATTAAGATTAAAAGCATTTAAAAAAAAAAACCTAAAAAACAAAAATGTACTCAAATAAAAAAAACCAAAAGCTATATATATATATTTCAAATTAAAAAAAAAACAAAGAACATTTAAAATTAAAAAAAAAATTATATATTTTTGATTTAAAAAAACATTTAAATTTTTTATAAAATATATATATTTTTATTAAAATAAAACATTTAAAATATATATATCTATATCTATATATATATATATATATATATATATATATATATATATATATATATATATATATAATTTATTTTCTATTTAAAATAATTTGTGCGCATTTTTTTATTATATATATATATATTATTTAAAAAAAATGTGTGCCCTATCGTTGCCCGGACGCCCTTGGGGGCACGGCCCCAAGTGGCGAAGCTGGGACATCTCCGCATGGGCGGCTGGGCAGGGCACACATTTTTTTTTGTTTAAATAAAAAATATATTTTTTATTTTATTTTTTTAATGTTTATATTTAAAAAAATATAAAATGTGCACAATTTTTTTAAAAATAATATATATATATATATCTATATATATATATATATATATATATATATATTTTTAAATGTTTATATATATATACATAAATTTTAAATGTTTTTTTTAAAATAAACAAAATATAGTTCTATAAAAATTTTAAATGTGTTTTTTTTAAATACAAAATATATATTTTTTACAATTTTAAATGTTGAATTTATGCTTCTGTGATCAATATTAATATTTTTGTGAGGGTTTTTGGTGGAAATCACATCATAATTCGTTTGTTGACGCATTTTGAACCAACCTGTGTGGTTCGTCGTTAGGACAAGTTGAAGAATCAGATCATAACTGTAGAATAAATAGAGAGAACAGGTTATCTAACGACTATAATTGACCAAGAACGAATATATTTGACATGGAAACGACTATATTAGACTAGGTAATTAGACATGACCAAGAGATAAGGAAAGGGGCCAAAATTAAGTTAATTCCATAGTTAATTAATTAATTTTAATTATTTTGCGATGGCTAGCAAAAATTAAAAATTATGATGTGATTTCCGCCGAAATCCCTTTCAAAAATTTTAAATGTTTTTGGTTTTTTTTGTTCTTTTTCCGAGTGTATTTTTGTTTTTTTTAAGGTTGTTTTTTAAAATGTTTTTACTCTAAGTTTTAATAGTTTTTTGTTTTTTATTTTATTTTATTTTTTGTTAATTGCTTTTTCTTTGTAATCTAGTTTGTTTTTAATTTTTTTTGGTAATGTTTTTTAAAATTTTTCTATTTTTACTTAATTTTATAGTTTATATATATATATATATATATATATATATAAATATATTTATTTATTTATTTATTTTTCTAAAATTTTTGTATGGTTTACGAGATATTTTTTTTTTTTTTCGAAAATATGTTTTCCTTATTATATATTTATTTATTATTTTTTATATATTTGATTTTTTCTTTTGGTTTTGTTTTGTTTTTTTAATTTTATGTTTTGTTTTTAATATATATATATATATATATATATATATATATATATATATATATATATATACATATATACATATTATTTACGTTTTCTTATTTTTTATTTTTATTTTTTGTTTTTGTTTTTTTCATTGTTTTAATTTTTAATTTTATGTTTTCTTTTTTTTTGCTGAAGCAAGAGTAGTGCCTTCTATATCATTAAGCCAATCAAGAATTTACATAGAATACAAAAGTCCAACTAACCCGTGGACCTTGGCAAAAAAAGTTAACCGCCTGAAAAATGGACCTTCAACCTGGCAGAGAATGCCACCTAACTCTGGAAAAAACTTACAAAGAAAGCGCCTAGAGGGCGGAACAACAAAGGAAAACAGCAGAGCCCTCCGGACACAAGCACACCAAACTTGCCAATAGAACCGAAACCTACTAACCCTGAGCCAAACTACGGATGAGAGAGATATGCCCTAAAGAGTCAAACGAAGTTTAACATTCCCACCTGCCAAACTGCTCGATCATTCCCGACCGTGGATCTGCTTCACCAGATCCAACGGTCGAGAACCATATCACGCATCACAAGGTTCCCGAACAATAGCGCCCGGGGAGGGCGGTTTGTTTTTTCTCTCTCCTTCCACGTGTAGGATCCCCAATGGAATCGCTCCCATGACATTAAAACCACTTTCCGTCTGAGTGCTGTGCGATTGCCAGAAAACCACCCGTACAGCTGATTTCCTTTCCACCGAAGATAAAAAAGGAAATTGCGGTCGCCGGAGAAGCTATGTTTTCCGTTCCACTCATTCATTTGTCTGTATCTATGATAAAACTCTGGATTGCTATGAGTCTCTCTACAACGCTCCCACCCATACTTAATCACGCTATGAAGGGCGGTATCCACACCTGCCTCCATGCCACGTGTCGTGCTCCTTGTGGGATCGCTCTCCCAAATACAAAACCACTTACCATTTTGTAGACATGCGATCACCGGAAACCTGCCTTTCGCCAGGTTAACGAACCCGGAAGTGGGAAAAGATCGCCTGCTGCTGCACTCCATGATATGCCCTTTCTGCCATCTCGTACCATGAAACCAGAAGTTGATCCTGGGTCTGAATCAGAGATAAATCCGCAAGGGGCCAACCAAAAACCTGGGAAACCCAGTCGAGATGATCCGGGGGAAGATGCACCCGAACCTGACTCTCAGCCGCTCTGTTTCGTCCTGCTGGATTACGTTAGAACCTCTCAGTGTCATCAAATCATGGAATTCCCCCCAGCTCGATTTCGGAAAACCTCCCTGTCCTCCGCAGCTTGATCCTCGCAGATAGCCTTTAGACGGCATGGAGGAATTTCTTGCCACTTTTTAGCCATTCCGCCTTCTGTGCTACTCACACCTTGATTGGCCAGAAAGTCAGCCAGTTTATTGGCATTACGTCGAACGTGGTTGAAACTTATGGTTCGAAGGCCCTGTAGGTGCATTTGAATTCTTTGATAAACCTGAATAAGTTTCCAATGATTCGAGACACTTTCCGGCCTGGAACCACCGCTGATTCTTTTTACTGCATTGATGATTATCTCAGAGTCTGCTTCCACAATGATATTTGAGCGTTGATTCTGTGATAGAAACTCCAGACCCTGCTCCAGAGCCATCACTTCTGCCATATTATTAGTTGCTCTACCTAAATGGTAGTGGAAGATAAATATAATGTTGCCCTTGTCATCCCTTAAAGCTCCTCCATAACCTGCAGTTCCCGGATTGCCTTTAGAGGCCCCATCAATATTAAATTTCAAAAAGCCTTTCGGAGGGGGTTGCCAGTAGTCCTTCTCTGTAACCATGGTTTTGTCCTTTCTGGTTCTACCTTGAGGAGTTATTCCTTGCATTCCCAGTTGCTTGAGAATTCTGTACTCTTCTTCTGTGGGGGGATTCGAGGGGATATTATTAACAGTGGAACTAATTGTATCTCTGATCTGTTTCAAGATAAGGTCTAGAAGATGTTGTGCTGTAGACTTGTCATTCTTGAATATTCTTTCATTTCTTTCTTTCCAAATGTTCCCGATAATAAAGTAGGGTGTGAAAGCTTAGGCCAAATTTAGGGCTTCATTCTCCTTGAAGTTTTTTCTCCAGTGGTTTAGTGTGTTAGTGATACTTCCTCTGTCCCTATCAGATTGTTGGAAAATTGAAGCAAATGATTCCCACAGCCAAGTAGAATAAGAGCAACTGTTGAGAATATGTTCCATTGTCTCCTCCTGCTCCTCATAGAGATGACATCTAGAGGGCCCCATAATTCCCCTTCTCCTAATATTGTCCCAAGTCAACATTTTCTTGTGATGAACTAGCCACATAAAAATATTGATCTTCATCCATCCTTGCTGTCTCCAAAGATACGTCTAGGTTTTGTTTGGAATAGTGTGATTTAGCCCAAGTAGAAGACCCTTAGCTTCCTTGAGATTAAAGGCTCCTCGCTTGTTGTTACCCCATCTCAATTGATCCTGCCCATCTGTTTTTAAGATCATCCTTTGCTTGAGCAAAACCCCAAGAGCCTCTACTTTGTTTTTTAGGGGGTTATCCTCTCCACATTCAATGTTTCTCCAGCTTCTCCATTTTTCAGAGGTATGTGAAAGATCCCAAAAATCCTTAACTTTGATTAACCCTTGGGCATCTGTTTCCTGCTTGAGGCCTACAAAATTCTCTGTTAACAGTGTTGGTTCCTGCTGCCATTTGTCCTCCCAAAAAAGAGCAATATCTCCTGCTCTAATTTCCCAGAAACTATTCTTTTGAACTAGACTTCTGTTCTCCCAGGCTCTGTTCCATATGTAGGAGCCTTTTATAGTTCCAGACATTCTTATGAGATCATTATTATGCCACAAGCTGGCATATTTCTCTTTCCATATCCTGGCCCACTGTGCTTTTGGCTCCTGCACCCATCTCCACCAGAGCTTGGCTCCTAGAGCTTTACAAAGAGTCTCTTGATCATCCAGGCCAAGGCCCCCCTGACTTTTGGGTTTGCAAATTTTTTCCCAGGAAACCAGGGCCCATTTCTTTCTAGTTTCCTCTTTTCCCCACAGGAAGTCTCTTTGAATATCTCTGATTTTCTCTAAGACACCTTTTGGAGCTGGGAGAGCTGATAACATAAAAACTGGGATGGATTGAAGCACAACCTTTGTCAGGACTAACCTGCCGGCTAGGTTCAAGGCCCGGAGGGTCCAATTTTTTACTTTATCCTGCATTTTATTAAGGACCGATTCCCAAATACTCTTATGCATGGGTTTGGTAGTAAGAGGTATTCCTAAATATTTTGAGGGGAGGGAATCTTGTTGGAATCCAAGAATTCTTGAGATATTTCTTTGGATAGCAATGTTAGTGCTAAAGAATAAGATTTTTGATTTAGAGAGGTTGACTTCCATACCTATGGCCAGGGCAAAATCTTTAAGAATTTGTTTGAAGGCCAAAGCCTCTTTGACAGTTGGAACACCTTGCAGTAAGGTATCATCAACAAATTGTTGATGAGTCAGCACAGAACCGTTCTCTAAAATTTGAAGACCCCTAATTTTACCCATATCCTTGGCTTGCTTAATGGATCGCCCAAGCCCTTCCATCATAAGAATAAAGAGGAAGGGAGAAAGAGGGTCTCCCTGCCTGAGGCCTCTAGAAGGATTGAAGATTTCTGAGGGGGATCCATTTACCAGAATGGAAAATCTGGAGGAGGAAACTAGCACCATAACCCATCTAACCTAGTTGTGGTCGAACCCAAAGGCGTAGAGAACCTTCTTGATATAAATCCAATTCACCTTGTCATACGCTTTAGCAATGTCCAATTGCATGATCATCCCCGCCTGTTTTTTGCTGGTAAGCGTATGCACCACCTCTTGTGCTTGAATAATGTTGTCTAGAATCTGTCTTCCTTCCACATAACCTGATTGTTCCTCAGACACTAGCGAGGGGAGGAGAGGTTTGAGTCTATTAGCCACTACTTTGGCTATTAACTTGTACACCACATTACACAAGGCAATAGGTCTGTACTTGTCTGCAGAATGAGCTATGTCCTGTTTGGGAATAAGGGAAATGAAGGAGGTGTTGAGAGCTTTCAGGATCATTTTGCTTCTCCTGGAATCCTCCACCACATTCACAATGTCCTCTTTGACAATATGCCAACACGCTTTAAAAAAATCCACATTGAAGCCATCTGGCCCTGGTGCTTTGCCATTCTGCATATCTTTGAGCACCTCGCTGACCTCCTCTTCCACAACTGGTCTATTGAGGTTAAAATTGTCCTCTCTGGACACCAGTTTGGGGATGTGCCCTGTGATTCCCCTGATGAACTGATCCCTATCTGGATTGTTTTCCCGAGTGATGTTCTAGAAATGTTGGACAAGCACAGCTTCAATATTTTTATGAGTGGTCTGAAATACCCCTCCCTCATCTTTAATCATGGAGATTCTATTGTGAGCTCTGTTAGCCATAGTGGATCTGTGAAAAAATCTGGTGTTTCGTTCTCCTTCCTTGAGCCATTGAATTCTGGATTTTTGTCTCCAAAATATTTCCTCTTGTTTGCATAAATTTTCCCAAACTAGATGGTATTTGTCAGCCTGCTCACTTTTGTCTTTGTCAAATCCATCATTTATTAGAGCCTTGTTGAGTTCTAGCATTCTAATTTCCACTGCTTGTTTTTCCTCAAAAATGTTACCAAAATATTTTCGGTTCCATTCCTTTAGTCTTAACTTAATGTGCTTTAATCTTTTATGAAGAAGGTACATCTTAGATCCTTGTATTTGTAAGTCTTCAGCCCACCATTTTTCAATATTACTAAGGAAATCCGGGTGGGAGAGCCAGATGTTCTCAAATCTAAAGGGTCTATTCCTGGGAGAATCAATACCTTTGATTTCCAACTGAACCGGCCAGTGGTCTGAACCGCCAAAAGGAAGCACTCTGGCTGTGATTTCACTATTTAGAAACATTAATTGCTCTGAAATCATGAACCTATCTAACTTAGATGCTACCAGCGCCTCACCTCCTCTTTTATTGTTCCATGTAAACAGGCCATTGCTTGAATCTGACTCAACCAATTTCATATTGTCTATAAATGATTGAAATGCTAGGGAGTCTTTGTTGAGCAGTCTGGTACCTCCTTTTTTCTCTGAGAGAGATTTGATCATGTTAAAATCTCCTCCCATGATCCACGACATTCCAGTCTGTCTGCTCCTGAGGTCCCTAAGGGCTTCTAACAAACTGAGTTTGTCCTCTAATTTTTGAGGGCCGTAAACATTTGTAACTAGGAATGTTTCCGAAACCCCAACAGGTTGAATGACCACTGAAAGATAATTTCTTGATGCTTCTGCATCCAAAATGCTGATCCTTTGGGGATTCCAAAGAGTAAGAATACCCCCCGCTGTGTTCTCCGCTTTAACCTCCAGAAACTCATATTTAAAGAGCCATTTGCTGTTTATGAGTCTTATTTTCTGAATGGAACATTTCGTTTCCTGGATGAAAATCATGTCCGACATATCTTGTTTCATTCTATAACTAAGCAATCTTTGTTTTCTTTTACTTCCTAAACCTCTGATATGCCAAGATGTAAATTTCATTTTTAAAGAATAGAAAAGGAGTAATGGGGTAGGTCTTTCATCTTACCTGAATCTATCATTAGCTTTCCATACTCCATCAGAAGTTCCTTCTTCTTTTTTCGGCCTCTCTTTTTACCAGTATTTCTAGGAGCTAGTCCCGGGGTTGGTTTCATTGTTTTCACTCCTTTGTTTTCCAGTTTGTCAGTGGTTATTCCTGTTTCTAACCCTCCTTTCTGTGTCTTCCATAAAAACAACTACTGTACTCTGTTGCAGTCCTCCTGGGGTAGTGAATCTATCCCTCTCGTGGTACCCTGCATCAAGAACCCTTCCAGATCTAGGTGTTCCTTTTCTAGAATTTCTTATAGTTCATGATCTTCTAGATTTGTTTCACTTTGGGTCATTTCCATATCCATTTCTGCTTCAGTCTCGCTATTCATAGTTTCTTGCCTGTTACAAATCTCTTGTGTTATGATGTAGTTCTCCTCCTTCTCTTTTTCCTTAGGTCCTTCCTCCATTGCTTGGTCTTCACTTGACATTTCTTCCTTTTCTTCCAGTACTTGAAACCTGTTCGTGTTGATCTTTTGCCCCTCGCTGCGTTGTTGCCTTGATCCCTTTCTGCCTCCTTTTCCTTTACCGTCCACTTTTTGAAAGCTTTCGGTTTCCTTCACAGTTTTAGGTTCTCCTTTATTATCTGCTTTACTTAGAGGACAGTCTCTAATCAGGTGACCATGTTCGTGGCATCTACGACATCTGAACGGGATATGCTCATAATCCATCGTTTGGACCCATTCTTCATCAAAGACTTCCAGGATTAATTCCTCTGGGACGGCACCTGATAAATCCATTTCTACAAATATTCTGGCATAGGAAGTATATATATCCCTTCTCGTGGCTTCCGAAGCTTTCAAAAATCGCCCTAACTTATTTCCAATGGCAGCAAGCAACCCATGTTGCCAATAATTGAGAGGTAGGGAATAGAGCCTTAACCAAACAGGTATCGAGGTGAATGTCTCCCTTTCTGGTACGAAGTTCATTTTCCATGGCCTCATATAGAGGCCTGCTGCTGCAAAAAAGTAGGGTCCTCCTTCGAATATTCTGTCTTTATCTTCAATGTTAGTAAATACCACGGTAAAAAAACCCTTTGACCCCAGATGGAGATCAATACTGCCTTTGGGTTTCCAGTGGTATTTGATCCATGTCTGTAATGCCTTTTCAGAGGGCCAAATTCCCATAAATTTGTAGATTATGGCATACGTTCCCATATGGTCCCTATGCTCCTGCAGAGCAGGATCATTCAACACAACTCTCAGAGTAATCTCTATTTTGGGTCTGCACCGTCCCTTTTGCTTTTTGTCCCCTATTCCCTGGCTTTTGTCTTCTTCCTCTTTGTCCTTTGTGCTACTGTTTACCTTGGTCCTGGCCCCATCTGACTCCTTTTCATCATTTTTCTCCCCTTCTTCCCCAGACCCTCTGACATTACTCATTGGTGCCTTGCCTCTACCGGCAGTTGCTTCCTTGTAGAAGGGAGTGGAGCTGCCTCCTCTGCTACGCTCCATAGGGAGCTGCCTCCTCTGCTACGCTCCATAGGGAGCTGCCTTCAAGCTCCTCTGTAACCCTAATTTCGCGCCCTCGAGTTCACCCAGTCTCCTCTCCTCAGCGCCAATCTACCTCCAACTCCCCGACCATCTTCATATGGTTTTCATCAAATTCTAATAAGTTTTTAATTTTATGTTTTCATTATTCTTTGGAAATTTTAATTTTTTTTCGGAGTCATGATAAAATCCTTTACGCCATTATTTCAAAATGTTGAAAATTTACCCTAGAAAAAACATGTTATTCGAGCATCAAAACTTTTCGTTTTGAGGGTGTCTTTTGCACAAAAAATTGGTTTTCATTGCCATTTTTAAAACATGTTGAAAATTTACCCTAGAGAATATATATATATATATATATATATATATATACTTATTTGATGATGATGATGATAGGTAACGTCCACTGAGACCAAACTTTGGTCTTATATATATATATTTTAAAATTTTAAATGTGTGTTTTTTTTAAATAAAAATAGAAATAGTTTTATACAAATTTTAAATGTTTTTTTAAATAAAAAATATACATATTTTTTACAAATTTATATTTATATTTATATTTATTTATTTATTTTTGAATAAGGCTAATTCTATTAAAGATACAAAAATAATGTTACATGGAGGCACCAACCTCTGCAGATCCTATCTCAGAGAATTTACCAAGTATTAGCAAACAGTGACTGAAAAGGCGACTGCCCTTAAGGGGAACCCAGTCCAAAAAAGTGAGCTGCCCATGCAGGGGACCCAGCTTATAATTTCCATGTTTGAGAGTTTTTTCAGCAAACCAAGAAAAAAACCAAAAAGACTCCATGTAACAACAAATACAACTTAAAATAACAAAGAAGACCCCAGATAGGGTGACCTGGTGTCTAAGAACCTGGAAAAAGAACCGTAGTCCGCTAGGTGTCAGTAGGTGGCAGGGGCTCCTCCACGATGAGACACTTGTAAGCATAAGGGTCATCGTCGAATTGTTGCTATCCACTAGTCGTGGCCTCCTGCTACTCTTTGCCATCTGGAGCATTCGTCTCGTCTGCCACCTTCCCAGTACCACCTGGGGTGTTACTTGTTCTGTTCAAGGCTTCCAGATTAGAGCAAGCAGCGTCCATCTTGCTCCGAGCATCATCCTGCAAGCTATTCTGCTTGCTATCACCCGTCCTATCCGGAATGATGCTAGCCGGGACAATATTGCGTTGTGGTTCCTCCCTAAAGGTGATAGAGATAGTGGCGATTATACAGGGGCGGTCCAGTGTGCATCTGAATTGGAATTGGGTGGAGTGAGAGGGATTCATCGAAGGCTCATAGTTAGCTTGTGGGTGCTGGGTCTCTGCATTATGCCGATGGCCAGCCCTCTGGGCCTGCCCTCTTCCACTGCGGGTGATGGGATAGTGAACCCTGCTGTGAGCTGCAGTCGAAGGTGAGGAGGAGTCCACCTGAGTCGAATCAGATGGGGAAATTTCTCTCCCTCGACTGCTTCCCCTGCAGTTTCTCATTCTATGCCTCAGGTGGGGCATATTAGCTTGGTGAATATCGGTACGCTGGGTTCTTAGAGGATCTGGAGAAGGGAGGGAGTGGCTTGTGGAGGCAGGGGAGTGAGGAATACAATTGCCTGAGGCGAAATTTAGGGTTGGAACAACAATTCTATAACAACAAAGTGGGTTGTGAGAGAAATGAGCACCGTCAATTATCTCAATGCAGCAGAGAAGTTGACATCTTCTCCCCGTGGCTGTTCTAGAGCTTGGTTGTGCCGCTGCGGGAAGGAAAATGCAGGCGAGAGGAGACAGAGTAGGGGGGACGCAGAGCATTCTCCATCTTAAGGACCAGAACTAGAAGTAGGTGGCCTCGACTCTCTCCCTTCATTAATGTTTTTTGGTTTTCAGGCTTCATTGAAATGCCATAAATTATGGCGGTGGGCATCTCGGTAGCAGTGCGGGTGGCCATGTGGCTATGCCACTTGCTCACCCGGATGATCAGTGCTATACCGGCACCATTAATCACCCACATCCGGGATACAATTTTAAATTATTATTATTATTATTATTTTAAATTAAAAAACTACTAAAAATTAAGATTAAAAACATTTAAAAAAAAACTAAAAAACAAAAATGTACTCAAATAAAAAAAACCAAAAACTATATATATATTTCAAATTAAAAAAAAAAACCAAAAAACATTTAAAATTAAATATATATATATATATATATATATATATGATTTAAAAAAACATTTAAATTTTTTATAATATATATATATATATATATATATATATATATATATTAAAATAAAACATTTAAAATTTAAAAAAGTATATATATATCTATATATATATAAACATTTTTTTTAATATTTATTTTCTATTTAAAAAAAATTGTGTGCATTTTTTTATTTAATATACATATTTTAAATATATATTGTTTTATTTAAAAAAAAATGTGTGCCCTGCCATTGCCTGGATGCCTTTGGGGGCACGGCCCCGAGTGGCGAAGCTAGGCCGTCCCCAAATGGGCAGCTGGGCGGGGCACACATTTTTTTGTTTAAATAAAAAATATATATTTTATTTTATTTTTAATGTTTATATTTAAAAAAAAAATATAAAATGTGCACAATTTTTTTTAAATAAAAAATATATATATTTTTATTTTTTTTAAATGTTTATATATATATATATTTATTTATTTTTTTAAATGTTTATATATATATATAAATTTTAAATGTTTTTTTAAAATAAAAAATATATAGTTTTATAGAAAATTTAAATGTGTTTTTTAAAAATACAAAATATATATTTTTTACAATTTTAAATGTTGAATTTAGGCTTCTGTGATCCATATTAATATTTTTGTGAGGGTTTTCGGTGGAAATCACATCATAATTCGTTTATCAACGTGTTTTGAACCAACCCGTGTGGTTCGTCGTTAGGACAAGTTGAAGAATGAGATCATAATTGTAAAATAAATAGAGAGAACAGGTTATCTAATGACTATAATTGACCAGGAACGACTATATTTGACATGGAAATGACTATATTAGACTAGGTAATCAGACATGACCAAGAGATAAGGAAAGGGGCCAAAATTAAGCTAATTCCATAGTTAATTAATTAATTTTAATTATTTTGTGATGGCTTGCAAAAATTAAAAATTATGATGTGATTTCCACCGAAAACCCTTTCAAGAATTTTAAATGTTTTTTGTTTTTTGTTCTTTTTCCGAGTATATTTTTGTTTTTTTAAGGTTTTTTTAAAAATGTTTTTAATCTAAATTTTAATAGTTTTTTGTTTTTCATTTTATTTATTTTTTATTAATATTATTTTTTTAATCTAGTTTGTTTTTAATTTTTTTTGGTAATGTTTTTTTAAATTTTTAAATTTTTACTTAATTTTATAGTTTTTTTAAATTTTGTCTTTTGTTTTTTTTATTTTTATTTTTTGTATGGTTTAGGAGATTTTTTTTTTTGAAAATGTGTTTTTCTTATTATATATATATATATATATATATATATATATATATATATTTGTCTTTTTATATATTTGATTTTTTTTTGGTTTTGTTTCGTTTTGTTTTTTTTTGTTTTTTTAATTTTATGTTTTGTTATATATATATATATATATATATATATATATATATATATATATTATTTACGTTTTGTTATTTTTTATTTTTATTTTTTGTTTTTGTTTTTTTCATTGTTTTAATTTTTGTTTTAATTTTTAATTTTATGTTTTCATTATTCTTTTGAAATTTTAATTTTTTCAGAGTCATGATAAAATCCTTTACGCCATTATTTCAAAATGTTGAAAATTTACCCTAGAAAAAAAGTGTTATTCGAGCATCAAAACTTTTCATTTTGAGAGTGACTTTTGCACAAAAAATTGGTTTTCATTGCCATTTTTAAAACATGTTGAAAATTTACCCTAGAAAAAAGAAGGTGTTATTCCAGCATCAACACTTTTCGTTTTGAGGGTGTTTTTTGCACAATTTTTGCAAAAAAATAAATTGGTTTTCATTGTCATTTTTAAAACATGTTAAAAATTTACCCTAGAAAAAAAGTGTTATTCCAACATCAACACTTTTTGTTTTGAGGGTGTTTTTTGCACAATTTTTGCACAAAAAATTGGTTTTCACTGCCATTTTTAAAACATGTTGAAAATTTACCATAGAAAAAAAAGTATTATTCCAACATCAACAATTTTCGTTTATAACACTGTTTTTCATGTTTTTTTGGGTTTTTTTTTTGCTAGACTTCTCGTTTTGAGTTTATAGTTCCCATTTCAAAGTTTACATTGTTAGGCTCTTAATTATGCCTCACCATTATAAATTTCATTGAACATTTACCTTCTGGGGAAGGACCTCCTAGGCCGGGCTTGTGTCATCCCGAGCTTAAACACTTGCGGGCACTTTCAAAACCTTCCAGGGTTCTACCCGATGCGATGAACTGGGACTGGGACCTCCCACTTTAATACTCTGGGCTAATAATAAAACCTTCCGTTTCATGTTGTCAAGCCACGTCTTCCCGATGTCTACACCATCCTAGGTGCTCCCTTATGCACTTTGTTGTCTGCCATATAAAAATAAAAATGCTTCCCGCTACTTTGTTGTCTACCATATTTTCTCGATTCTTTGGATAGTTGCTCTGCCAAAGACTCCAATGTGTTTGAGGAATGTGCCAAACTTAACTCACTCTAAAGGTTTTTGAACCACTTTAGCTTTGCAATCCTTGACTTTGGAGCCCTCAACTTTGACTGGCTCTAACTTGCGATCCAAGAGGCCATTTTCGATCTTCTCCATATCACTGGAAAGATTTTTCAATTAAAACATTAACATGAAACTTTGTGAAAAGGGGATCGACCCCAAATTTGGTGACTTAGGGCTAGTTGGGACCTCATCAAGACCTTAAAAGGATATATACCCATTTATTTACATTTCAATAATGAGACAATAGTTGACATATTGGATCCACGTAATCTTATCAATTAGTACACATTCATTTTATAGGTTAAGTTTAAGAATATACCCTTTCAACTATTAATGGGGACTAATAGTACGCTGAAGTTGTTGTCAAGTATTCAAAATTGTTACCCTACCCAACATTCAATTAGAAATTGTTTTCAAACTACACATTGGGCCTTGTTATATGCAGTTGTAAAATATGATTTATTAGCTTATTTTAATAGTTGGGATATTGTATATATATAAACATTTATATTTCCCTGTTTCCTAAAACTTTGAATGTTGCATTTCCAAAACTGGTATCATTTCAGAAACCTCATCCCTTTACCCATTTTTAGGTAACTTGATACAAAATTGCTAACGAGATTCCCCAGGGAGACTTTACAATGAAGATTCAACATAATCACCCTTTACTAATAAATACACTCATTCTCATCTCAAGGAAAATTCACACAGAAGCCAACAAATCAAGAATCTTTAAGGCCACCAAAAAGAAATGTCTACTTGAGGAGTGTCCTGCCACACTAACAAGGAAAAACTAAGAACTCTAATCCTAGGAATATCCTATGAATTAGGAGGCTCATGGACATTTCAATCAAGATAAGTTACACTGTACATAGAAGTGTGACAAGCAAATGTAGCTAATATTACAAATTGTCCTTGAAACTAGAGATATAATGGTTCACCGTCCCCCAGCCTCCAAATACAACCAGTTTCTAATCCTGAAATGGACTTTTTCTAGTAAGTGTTAGTTAATTGTTTCACTGTAGTCCTCACTTATCTGCAAGCCTCCATTGTGGATCTACAAATAGTCACAACTCTAGATTGTAGATCACCATCAAAATATGAATCTTCACAATAGGAGGTTCAACCGCTTCAGTGATTATTACATAAATGGGGTACTAGTCATCACCATCCTTGGGTTGGACATATTTCCATTAAAATTGGTCTTCACACACTACTCATAAGTGCAAGTGTGATTACATAAGCATAGCATGTGAAAATTCAAAAATTCCAAATCCTACTCCAATAACTGATAATATTTCTTCTATTTGTTAAATTAATAAAACAAATTATTTGCAGTTGTCTACGACAAATATCGAAATACATACACTACATTCTTCACAAATTAATTACTGTAAGGAAAATACTAGCACAAGAATAACACATTAACATAGCTATTTTTGGACAATCGTCCCCGAAAAAACCTAATGTGGGAAAACCGGTGCAGTAGATGAGGGTTTATTTTATTATTCTTCAACAAAATCTCATGTACAATCTACGGATAATAGAATAAAAGAAGAATCACTGAGAGAAATTTTACAAACAAATTTCTCCACTCCACAGTGAATTTCTGACACCTAAGAGGACCTGCTTCCCTCACGCTAGCCACATTCCATCATCCTCTGCACAGTGATTGCACTATCCCCACATCATTGCCTATGCGCTGGTGATCTGCATCCCTATTCTCTGCTTCCTCTTCCTATCATTTCCTGCACTATTGACTGTTGCTGACACCCTCTCTCTCTCACTTGCAAATCACCCTCTGATTCGATTTCCTCTTGCCGAACTTCAGCCAGTGAGAAAATTGATCTACTTGGGCAACTGATTATCTTCCTGATGTATTTTCCAAATGCCCATCAAAGTCCTTCTTATAATATTGTCGCTGAATAATCAACGACCCATATGAAATTCTAATGAATGGCTTTGATCATATTGACTCGATCTCCATATTTTTCTAGAAGATTCAAACCTAGTTTGATTAATCTGATATGATAATGACATCTTAGACAATTATTAAGGTATTACAGACTCATGTGCATAGATTTTCCTATGTTACTTTGTGCAATGGATCAATAAGATTGCGAAATACATAGACTATGAAGCAGTTAAAGAACATAATAGACAACACACATAAACACAAGAAGTTTAATAAGGAGTTCACCCAACACTCCTAGGTTACGTCTCCTAGTCCAGCCTTCAGTGGTGACCTCTCTATTATGTCTTCAAAAATAGAGTTTTACAAAAGTATGAGCTCAATTTGAGTCTCATCACACAACAGATACAACATCAAGAGTTTTGCTTGAACCCTTCAAGCCTCTCTGAGTACGCTGACTCTCTCTATCACTCTTTGTCTCTGTCTTTCGCTCTGTCTCAATACTGCTTATATGTTTTCTATCAATCTGTGGCTTTAAAGCCAATCGGTGTTGCCTGTTCGTTTCCTCTTCTCAGGCTCTCTGGCTTCCTGACCTCTGTCCACTCAGATCCCCCTCTGAGCATTAGCAATCATTGCTAAATGCTTTCAGGGATGGTGGCCACCTGTACTGTAACGGAATGGGTCATTGGGCCTTTGAAATCCTTTGAAATCGCCATTCTTTGTTTAAATACGTTCAAACATAGGAAAAGTCCACCAAACACTGTTTATCGGACTTCAAATATCCATAAATCCACCTTATACTCCTATCGGGTCCGCCTGTATACCAACATTGCATCTCCACCATTGATCTGGGAGATCCAGATCCAACGGCTGTGGTTCATTTCGGGTGGCCCTTTTGTACGGGGTTAACCACTCGATGAGGGTGGTTTTCTCTCTCCTTAGCCTGGACACATGGCAGTCGGTATGTGGGATCAGGCGGAGCCCGACCCAAACCACTTACTGCCTTTGGTCCTCCTGAAATCCTGCCTATTTTGTGATTTCCCTTTATATTGGAAAATACATTAAAATATGAAATTCCCGCTTATATCAGACTTGAAATAACATACAATAGCATTAAGAAACCCTTTCGGGTCTGGTTCATCACATCGGCGCTTCCCTTCGTATTTCGTTTATTAAACGAAATACGCGAAATACATAGAAATCTGTCATTTGACGGATCTCAAATTTTATGGAATATCGTTTTATAGCTCTATCGAGTCCGGCTATCGCATCGTGCATATACATATATATATAGCCCCGCTCCTTGTGTAGCTCTGATTGTGATATCGCGATTCAACTTGGGCCGTCAATCTGCGCGCTTGATCGACGGTCCTCGTTGACCCCGCTGATCACAGTCGCATATACCATGTGGTCTCCATCGATAGCCTCCCTTTGCAATCGCCGATTGCGATTTGCCGATCGGATCTGGACCGTTGATCAACTGGATTTGGACCGTTGATCAGCCAGATTCGAAGACTCCGATTCAAAGTTGCTTTGATCGCTGATAAGCCTATCTTTCAATGTTTTCTCTATGTTTTTGCCTCTTGATAGTGTTATCTGCCTTCTTTAAAGGTTTTTCTTAGGCAACAATTTTGAATGTTTAGAAGATTTTGAAGACTTAGAGGGTTTTCTAGGATCCATTTGGATCACACCTTCCCACTGAAAAGGCTTTTGGACCACCAAAAGTTGGTTTTTAAGCATCAATCAAGTGAGGATACAACTTCCTCACTTGCCCAATCTCTATCCATCTTGCACTGCTTGGTTTTGAACCTTTGAGTCTGATTCTGAGGTACTCAACATCCCCTCTGTGCGTAGTTCTCACCTTCCTGTCCAGAACTGTATCTTCCTGCAACTCATTGAGATATTCAGGCAACAGATCATCAATAGAAGGAAACTGACTTTGCTCTTCGGGATCTTCAATCAATGAAGGTTCAAACAGTCTCAAGTTCTTTGCATTAACTACTGAATAGATGTGCATGTAAGCTGGAAAATCAAGGCGAAAAGCATTCTCACCAATTTTCTCAAGTATCTTGAAAGGCCCATACCTTATTGGCTTCAGCTTCTTACCTTCACCTTGCATTTTGTCTTTGCTGATGTACAACTAGAATTGATCACCAACTTGGAATCTATGCTCAATTCGATGCTTTTCATGCCTTGCCTTGTACTTGGCTTGGCTCTTTTCCAGCTATTCCTGCACTGCTTGGTGAATTTCTTGGATTTGTTCAATGAACTTGGTTGCTTTGTCCACATCAATAAAGACATATCCAAGGGAGACCTTGGTGTAAAACCAAAACAAGTCTCAAAAGGAGATATTTGTGTAGAAGAGTGCTTAGCACGGTTGTAAGCATGGTGCACATAACATAAATGTTCATCCCAAAGCTTGGGATGCTTGCTGCAATAGCCCCTGAGCAACTGGATCACTGTCCTGTTGACCACCTCTGTTTGACCATCTGTTTGTGGATGAAATGCTGTGCTCTTCTTCAATCTGGTGTCCATTAACTCCCATAGACTTGACCAAAACTTCCCAACAAATTGGGAATCTCGATCAGAGACAATAGAAGTGGGTAACCCAAAATGAACCCATACATGCTGAAAGAACAACTTTTCTATTTGTTTAGCTGTAATCTGCTTATTACAAGGTATTAAAATACACATTTTGCTGAACCTGTCCACAATAACATATAAATAGTCATGACCTTTTCTAGATTTTGGCAGTCCCCCAACAGAGTCCATGAAACACTTTCCCAAAGATGAGAAGGAACTGGAAGTGGAGTGTACAAGCCTAGTTTTCTATTGCTGGGCTTGCTTTTAGCACACATGGTACACCCTTTAATATATCTATAAATTGTTTCATGCATTCTTGGCCAATAACAGAACCTTTGTAGCTGTGCAACTATTTTACTTACACCAAAATGACCTGATATTAGAGAAGTATGTGCTTCTCGGATTATGTTAACTCTTTCAGTTTGAGGAATGCATAACTTTCCCAAATGATACAAGAGTTGGTCCTTAACATGATAATCCAATTCTTCTACTTGTTTGCCATGACTTAAAGTTGCATATACATCTTTAAAATCTACATCTTGAGCATATTGTTCAATGTAGCTTTCATGCAATACTGAATTATGCTTAAGTATAGTAAATGCATTTATGATTGGTCTGGATAACATATCTGCAACCTTATTGTGTATGCCTTTCTTATATCTGATGACAAGATGAAACTGTTGTAGAAACCCCATCCACCTATAGTGCCTTGATTGCTGCAATTTAGTTTGTGAGTGCAAATATTGAAGTGGTTGATGATCAATATGTATAACTGTTTCTTTGCCCATTAGGTAATGTTTCCACTTTTTCACACTCTGTACTAATGCATACAATTCTTTATCATGTGTGGGGAATTAACTACTGCAGAATTAAATGTCTCAGAATGATAACATATAGGTTTACCATGTTGCATCAACACTGCTCCCATGGCATAATCACTGGCTTCTGTTTCAATCTTGAATGGTCTTTGAGATCTATAAATGCTAGTACTAGTGTTGTACTAATTTTTTCTTTCAAGGTGTCGAAGGCTTTCTGATGTTTGCCTCCCCACTGAAACACCTTGTTCGATCCTGTTAAAGCATGTAAGGGAGCTGCAACCAAGGAAAAGTTAGCAATAAACTTTCTCCATTATTCTGATGCTCCTAGGAAGCTTCTAACTTCTGTAGCAGATTTGGGTTTAGGCCAGTTCACAATGACTTCAACCTTAGAGGGATCTATCTTCAATTCACCACCCCCTACAATATGACCCAAATAATTTAAAGATGTTTTTCCAAATTCACATTTTGATAACTTCACATAGCGAAATATTTTTTTTTCAAAACATCTAGAGTCTGTTTTACATGCTTTAAATGTTCTTCCCATGTTTTATTGAAAACAAGAATGCCATCTAAATATACAATTACAAAATCATCAATAAAAGGCCTGAGTACATCATTCATAACTCTCATGAAAGTGGCAGAAGCATTAGTTAAGCCAAAAGGCATAACTAGCCATTCATACAACCCTTGCTTTCGTTTGAAAGCAGTCTTCCATGCATCTTGTTCTGCAATGCTAACCTGATGGTAGCCACTATGCAAGTCTAACTTGGAAAAGTAAACAACTTCTTTCAGCTGATCTAATAGATCATCTATGCGAGGAAGAGGATAATGATTCTTGATCATTATTTTATTTAGTACTCTGTAATCAATGCACATCCTCCACGAGCCATGTTTCTTTCTCACCAAGAAAATTAGAGATCCACATGGTGATGTGCTTGGCCTTATGAACCCTTTGTCGAGAAACTCTTGTACTTGCTTCTTGATCTCTGCATTCTCTAAAGCAGATAACCTGTACATTCTGATGTTAGGCAATGGAGCATCTTGTTGCAAATTAATATCATGTACAATTTCCCTTTTGGGTGGCAGACCTTTAGGTTCTTGAAATAGGATATCATATTCTGAAACAAATTTTTCTAAATCGGCTTTCTATTTAGCATCACAACCTTCAAATGCATTGGTTTTATCAGGGGTTTTTTCCTTTACAACCATTAGTAAAAATTGCTTGCATGAATTTACAATTCTTTTCATCTGCCCTGAGTTAATGAGAGTGTAGTTAATTTTCAGCTGATGAGCTCTTACAATATATTCTATTCCATCTTTCGTGAGTTGATACTTATTTTCAGTTCTATAGAAAATGACTTTTCTATTATACAAGTAAGGACTTCCTAAAACAATACCACATATATCCAGGGGAATTATATCTAACTCAACTTCATCTACAAAAGTTGACCCAAAAGCAAACGTAAGTTTACATTGTCTAGTCACTTGTAGCTTTGCTTTATCACATACCCAACCTAATGGATATGGCTTCTTGTGAGGTGTGGTTAGTAGTCCCAACTTCTTTACAATTGCTTCAGAAATCAAGTTTACTTGTGAACCACTATCAAATAAAGTATCAATCTTTTGATGCTTGGAAATAACTCTAATATGAAAAAGCTCATGTCTTTTCCTCTCATTTTCTTCATTATCAATAGATTGTGCAGAATTACTAGTAGATGCTTCAGAATTTTTACCTTTTATACCTGTGGCTGTGACTGTTGTTTCATCACCTGAGTCTGACCCCAAATCTTTCTGAATAGCAGCAACAATCTTCTTCTTCTTGCCATCGAACTTCTTGGGTTTTAGCTCCGGATGCAAAGACCAGCAATGTTCATCATCATGTCCATCCTTCTTGCAGTGAGTGCATGAAGGTTTGTCTTTCTATACAGTGTTTGCCTTCCTCTCCTTCCATTTCTGCTTCCTCTTTTCCTTGTTCTTGCTTGTAGTGGGTTTTGATGATCCCCCAATCTCTGGGTTCACATTCTTGCCTCTAGCCTCTAGGTGTATAGCCTGAACAGATACCTCTTCTATGCTAGTAGGGTTAAACATGAGAATGGTGTGCCTCAAATAGCTGTGTAGACCACCTATATACTTCAACAAAGTTCAAGTGAGTCTAGAGAAATGCCTAGAATTAAAGATATTTTTCTAAATTCTCGGGTATAGCTTTGTACACTTTGCCCCTTCAATTGGCGAAGAGTTTGCTAACTCATCATTGCTTGCTGCATATAAGCAAGTGGATAGAATTGTTTTTAATGGCAGAAACAAATTCACTCCAGGTAGAAATAATTTTACCATGCTTCTTCAAATCAGCTTGTGTCCTGCCTTCCCACCACACTAGGGTAGTTCCTCCAAGGCGAAGGTTGGCCAACTGAATCTTTCTCCTTTCTGAATCGATGTTCTGCACCCTGCAATATACATCAATCTATCTAATCCAGTTATCTAGCTTTTCTGCATTTAATTCTCCATCATATATTGGCAAATAAAATTTTACATCTAATTTAATCAAAGGGCTAGAAGGAGGTGTTGATAGAGGAGGATCTTTCCCTTTCCCCTTGACTTTTGAATGGCCATCTAGAAGAGGTTCCTCTGTTCCTTTGTCTTGTTTGGAGGTTGAAGTATCTTCACCTCGACCTTTTTTAAATTCTCGATACATCTCTTCTACCATGGCTCTCATGGTGATGAAACTGTCCATGAATTGAGAGTTTGATTCCAAGGGAATTTCTTCTGCCATTTTGCTCCTAGGATAGACTCTTCCTATTTCTGGGTTAGTCTCAACCAATTCTCTGTCTCCTAATTTTATCTTTGACCTAGTTAGCATTCAACAATCCAGCACAATCTTGTCTAACCTTAGCAAACCTAAAGCTTTGATACCACTTGATCTGATAATGAGATCTTAGACAATTATTAAGGTATTACAGACTCATATGCATAGATTTTCCTATGTTACTTTGTGCAATGGATCGATAAGATTGCAAAATACATATAAAATGAAGCAGTTAAAGAACATAATAGACAACACACATAAACACAACAAGTTTAATAAGGAGTTCACCCAACACTCCTGGGCTACGTCTCCTGGTCCAGCCTTCAGTGGTGACCTCTCTATTATGTCTTCAAAAATAGAGTTTTACAAAAGTATGAGCTCAATTTGAGTCTCAACACACAACAGATACAACAACAAGAGTTTTGCTTGAACCCCTCAAGCCTCTCTAAGTACACAAACTCTCTCTATCACTCTCTGTCTCAGCATTGGTTGTCTGTTTTTTGTCAATCTGTGGCTTTAAAGCTAATCGACATTGCCTGTTCGTTTCCTCTTCTTGGGCTCTTTGGCTTTCCGACCTCTATCCGCTCAGATCCCCCTCTGAGCATTAGAAATCACTGCTAAATGCTTTTAGGGATGGTGGCCATCTGTACTGTAACAGAATGGGTCATTGGGTCTTTGAAATCCTTCGAAATCGCCGTTCTCTATTTACACAGAGAAATATGTTCAAACACAAGAAAAGTCCACCAAACACTGTTTATCGGACTTCAAATATCCATAAATCCACCTTATACTCCTATCGAGTCCGCCTGTATAACGACATCGCATCTCCACCGTCGATCTGGGAGATTCAGATCCAACGACTGTGGTTCATTTCAGGCGGCCCTTTCGTATGGGGGTTAACCACTCGATGAGGCTGGTTTTCTCTCTCCTTAGCCTGGACATGTGGCAAACAGTGTGTGGGATCGGGCGGAACCCGACCCAAACCACTTACCGCCTTTGGTCCTCCTGAAATCTTGCCTGTTTTGTGATTTCCCTTTATATTGGAAAATACATTAAAAAATGAAATTCCCACATATATCGGACTTGAAATAACATACAATAGCATTAAGAAACCCTTTCAGGTCTGGTTCATTGCATTGACGCTTCCCTTCGTATTTCATTTCTTAAACAAAATATGCGAAATACATCGAAATCTGCCGTTTGACGGATCTCAAATTTATGGAATATCATTTTAAAGCTCTATCGGGTCCGGATATCGCATTGAGCACACACACACACACACACACACACACACACACACATACACACACACACACACATATATAGCCCTACTCCTTGTGTAGCTCCGATTGCGATATCGCGATTCAACTTGGGCCGTCGATCTGCGCGCTTGATCGATGGTCCTCGTTGACCCCGTTGATCACAGTCGCATATACCATGTGATCTTCACCGATAGCCTCCCTTTGCAATCGCCGATTGCGATTTGCTGATCAGATCTAGAGCGTTGATCGGCCAAATCTGACGGCTTCGATTCAAAGTTGCATTGGCCACCGATAAGCCTGTTTTTCAATGTTTTCTCTATATTTTTGCCTCCCAATAGTGTTATCCGCCTTCTTTAAAGGTTTTTCTTAGGCGATAGTTTTGAATGTTTAGAAGATTTTGGAGACTTAGAGGGTTTTCTAGGATCCATTTGGATCAAATACCCTTTAATTATTTTAATTTCCTAAGTTTAGACTTAGACATCCATTAAAAATAATAAATTATTTTACTAAAACTGTCTCTGGGTGGAATTTCGCAAAATGATTTCTTGGTATTCTGGAATACACATGTCCTAGACTCCCTGCAAATTTTGAGGCTTAGAGCTCATCTGATGCTACCATAAATCAACATTCCTTCTTAGCGAGGAATGTGCTCTAGTAATGCAACTTGTTGAAGCATCACCCTGACTCTGTATCATCTCCCTCTGTGGTGCTGATGTCTGACATCACTATCCACCAACTACTGCAAAAATGCTACATCTATGCTGCTGCTGTCCCTGCATACTGTTACCAACTACTGTAACTCCCTCTCATCTATTGCTGTTGCAATTGAGAAACCATTTGTTTCTTCTATTGAAACAGGTTCTTTACCATACCCATATGCTCCCTGAATTGGATGAACTTAGCTCTTCCTAAAGCCTTTGTGAGAACGTCTTCTACTTGATCTCCTATGGGGACATATTGCAACTTTATTGCCCCACTCTGAACACAGTCTCTGATAAAATGACATATGATATCAATGTGTTTCGATTGATCATGAAATACTGGATTCTTAGAGAGTTTGATACAACTTTGATTATCGCAGTAGACACTGGTTGCTTCCATCCTCTTCCTGAATAAACTCACAAGCAATTTTCTAAGCCATATAACTTCACACGTAGTTGTGCTGCTGCCATATATTCTGCTTCTGCTGAGCTTAGAGCTACTGAATTCTACTTCCTATTGCACCAAGAGATCTTTCCTGATCCAACATTGAAGCAATACTCAGAGGTAGTTTTCCAGTCTACTAAACTACCTGCCCAATCTACATCTGTGAATCCGCTCAATCTAACATCATCTCCTCGGGTATATTTCAACCCATATCTGACTATTCCATGAACATATCTAAGAATATGTCTAGTTGCTGCCCAATGTACCCTTTTTGATTCCACCATGAACTGACTAAGGGTGTTGACAACGAAGCAAATGTCTGGCCTAGTGTTAATCAAATACATGATCGACCCAATGGGCTATCTGTATAAGGTGGGTTCCACTTCCTTATCTCATGATGCATCTATTTTCTTCTAGTTGGTGATCATAGGCATAGCCATGGGTTGACAATCCTGCAATCTAAATCTCTTCAAAATCTCTATAGCATATCTTCCTTGGCCAAGGAAGATCTCCCCATTCTTCAGCCAAACTTTGAACCCTAGAAAAAATGCATCAACCCCATATCCTTCATGTCGAACTCTACTTCAAGATTCTTCTTGCAATCCTTTATGAGCCCAGATGACCCCGTTAGAAATAAGTCATCTACATATAATACTAGAATAAGTGGCTCATTCTCCACCATTAGATAGTAAAGATTGGGATCAACATCACTCTTGATGAATCACAATTGCTACAAGTAACTATCAATCCGATCATACCATGCTCTAGGTGCCTGCTTGAGCCCATACATGTATTTCTTTAGCCTGCATACATGAATTCTCTTTTCCTGAGTCTCGAAGCCTTCAGGCTGTTCTATATACACCTCTTCTTATATCACCCCATTCAAGAATTTTGTCTTGACATCCATCTGGTGAATCTCCCATCCCATTTGAGATGCTAGGGATATAATGAATTTGATAGAGGTATATCTAGCTACTGGGATGAAGGTCTCCTCGTAGTCTATTCCTTCCTTTTGTGTGTACCCCTTTGCCACAAACCTAGCCTTATACTTCTCTATACTTCCATCTGCAGCCTACTTGATCTTGTAGACCCACCTTGATCCTATAACTGATCTATCCTCTGGTCTAGGTACCACTTCCCAGACATCATTCGTCATGATAGAACTGTACTCTTCTACCATGGCATCCACCCAAAATTGGTGTTGTATGGCTTCCTAAAAAGTGGATGGTTCTTCAACCTGTGCTACCAAGGCTTGGTACTTGTTAGGATGTCTATGCTGTCTCTTGTTAGTTCTAGGAGCTCCGAAAAACTCCTCTGCGTCCCTCAACGTCTTCCGTACATCCATGTTGGTTCTACCACTGATGGTGGGAGGATTAATCAAATCCTCGTCCTGTTCCTATTGTTCCATCTACTGAGAACTACCTGGATCTCCTACTCCTAAGGAAATAATGGTGTTGGTTACGGTACTCGATCCTGATATATGTCCTCTTGCTTGTCCTTCCTGCTGCCCATGCTGCTGTTGGACTAATGGAACATATGTTGACTGATCTTCTGTTGGAATCTCTCAAGATTTACTGAAAGCCCTATCTTCCACGAACTTTTCATCTCGTCTTAATACAATTTTCCCGCTGCATGGATTTTATATTCTGTATGCTTTTGATGTCTCGCTATACCCTATGAGGTACCCCTTTTTTGCAGTTTGATCCAATTTACTACGCTTCTCGCTTGGAATGTCACAATATGCCACACTTTTGAATATCCTGAGATGACTCAGCTCCAACTTTTTCCCTGTGAAGACTCCTTAAGGCATTTTCTTCCCCAATGCTCTATGAGGAGTTCTATTATAGATATACACCACTGTGTTGCATGCCTCTACCCATAAGAATCTAGGCAAGTCCTGGTCATATACATAGCTTTTGTTGCCCCGATAATTGTTTTATTCTTCCATTCCACTTAGTTCATTCAATTCCTTTTCACCATTACGATTACTGCTTATCAGTGCCATTGGAGATTCGAGTTTCAATCTATATAATATGTTGCTTCAAGCTCCAATTTGTCTCATCTTCTTCCAGCTTAGATGTTTGACATACACCTTCCTTCCAATGAAGTATACATTGTACCCCTTGTTCTGTAATTGGGACACTGAAATCATATTCATTCCAAACCCCAGAGCATGCAGCACATTAGTGGCTCTTATGCTAGTTCCTGCTTCCGTCTGAAATTCTATGGTGCCTCTCCCTACTGGAGTACACTTTGTTTTGTTTCCCTTAGTGATATGGAAGTCCATTTGATCTTCTTGATACCTAGAGAAGTACTCTCGTACTCCAATCATGTGAGTTGAAGCCCCACTATCAATATACCTAACACCTGTTGATGTTGAACTTGACAAATGTTAAAATTGGCAACCAGGGAAAAACTTCATGTGGGTCATCTTATTCATGGCTAATAATATTTTTATTAGATTCCTCTCGTCGAGAGGCGTAAGATTGATATAAAGATCATCCAATTCCGATAAGTATTCAGGAGATATGAATTTATTTTGATTATGGAATTATTATCAAGCTGACCTACAACTCATGTAGGCTCAGAAGCCCAACAGTCGCATCTATTCACCCACCAACGTTGTGTATAAATATAAGAGGACTTTTCCTCATTTGGACTCACTCATCTCATCACATCTCTCTCTCTCTACTGCGCAGATATGAGTCTCTTCTCTACTGCGCTGAAATGGGTCTCTTTCTCTCACACATGTGAAGCCGGAAGCTGTTGAATTTGAAGCTGCAACTGCAGAAGTAAAGATTGACTTGCGTGGCCTAGAAGATCTCCACTTTGGAACTGCGCTGTAGGTTCATCTGAACCTCCTTTGAATGCCGCAACTTTTGGTGGTGGAATGAAGTCAATCCGACGAACGGTTTGCAAGATATCGACTGCCCTAGTTTGAAGCCGGAAACTGCTGAAATTGAAGCTGCAACTGCAAAAGTAAAGATTGACTTGCGTGGCCTAGAAGATCTCCTCATCTGAACTACGCTGTAGGTTCATCTGAACCTCCTCTAGAAGCTGAAACTTTTGGTGGTGGAATGAAGTTAATCCAACTGTCGGTTTGTGAGATATGGTCTGCCCTAGTTTGATAATGAAGCCGCTAATGCTGATGCTACTGATCTAGGGTTTGCTACTGCTGATATGAATCAGATTTATTGTACTATTTCTCTCTGCTGAATTATTGAAGATAAAAGAAGATTTGATCAAAGGGTTTCTCCACACATTGTGGGGTTTGTCCCTGGCTAGCCGCCACATCTTGTGTCTCTTGTCTTGGCTTGTTTTCTGTCGATCATTTAATGTTCTATCTGCACTTTACTTTATGTACATGTGATTACTAATCGGTGGAATATAATAAGAAAAAGAAGTAAACTGTTATAAGCATAGAACATACCATAACTTAACATGGTATCAGAGCTGAGGTGAAGACAAAGCCCGAGCAAGAGCAAGAGCAATCATCGTAGAGAATATTGGCAAGGCTATCCTAAAAGAACTATGGGGTCCTCAACACTCTTTCCTGCTGAAGACAAGCTCCGTGAGAAAGCTAACTATCACATATGGAAGATGTCTATCGATCTAACCCTTGAGAATCAAGGAGTGTTGGATCATGTGAGAGGCAATATTGTTGAGCCTCCATCAAATGCATCCGCTGCTGCCTGGAACAAATGAAAAAATGGAGAAGTCAAAACAATAGAAGATCATAAGGGACTCTATCGACAAGCACTTGGTGGCCTACATCTCTGAACTGGACACCTCCAAGGAAATCTACGATAGACTGGTGAGTTTATTTAAAGTTAATGATGCAAATCAAGTTTTGTTTCTTAGAAATAAGCTGAGGGAAATCAAGAAGGGTAAAGATGAAAGTATGCAAGCATACTTCTTAAGAATCACCGAGATCAAGAACGATCTCCTATCTATTGAGGAAACTATTACTGACAGAGAAATGGCACTCACAACTCTTGGAGGATTGCCATTTGAATGGTATGTGTTCATGACTACTCTTTTGAACTATATTGTAATTCCTGGTTTCGAGGAATTAACGGCTAGATGCATTCAAGAGGAAACAAGGGAAGAAGTGCAAGAAATGCCCATGCCTAAAGGTCCTCCTGCTGCCTTTTCTTCTCATGCAATTCCGAGACTAAATCAAAAGGAAAGGCTGGACCTAAGGCTAGAAGAAAATGACGATGTTACATTTGCTATAAAGCAAGTCACTATGTATGAGATCATGAGCATCATGATGAATGAGATCATGGACATAAAGGGCAACATGAGATCATGGACATATAGGATAGCATGATGATGATGCACACTAGTTTGAGCAGCATTATTATGAATAAAATCATGGACATGGGCAGCATGATGATAATCATGATTAGAGAAGCATGGTACAGTATGCAGTGGTGCAACTCGAAATCCCTCTGATGGCAATCAAAGGAATGACAAATTCAACAGCAAAGGTAAGAGGAGAGTTGAGAATCAAGGAAGAGGACAAGCATTGAAGAAGGCTAGAAATTCCAAGATGTATTAAATGCACCTGACCTCAAAAAAGAGCCTAGTGTCCATCTCGACAATGGAAGACAAAGGCTACAAGGTAACCTTCAGCGATGGCAAGGTATGTATATGGAAAAATAATGTTAAATATTCCTTTACTCTTGGGTTTAGTGTTGATTCATTATATCAGGTCGATGGAAGTCTGCTAGGTGTCATGTCTTGTGACACAACTATTTAGTCCGAACTTTGGCATCGGAGGTTTGCCCACCTTCATTACAAAGCTCTACCCAATGTAAGACAGATGGTGACAGGGATGCCCGAATTCTGAGTAGAGAAAGAAGGTGTATGTCCAGGATGTGCCGAAGGAAAGCTCAAAAGGGGACCATTCCCCTCAAGCCAAAGCAAGACCTCCGATATATTACAATTGGTTCACTCGGGCATACCTAAGGTTGGCATTAAGAGGGAGACTACTACACCACATACTCCTGAGCAGAATGGTGTGGTGAGAAGGAAGAACTGCACGATGATGGGAGCTGTCCAGGCCATGCTACATGATCAAAGACTTCCGAAGTCTCTATGGGCTGAAACAACAATCACCGTTGTATATGTACAAAATCGATGCCCTCATCAAGCATTGGGTTCCTGAACTCCTGAAGAAATGTTCACCATCGGTCAAAGGGAAGTCGTGATTAGTCATGATGTCACCTTTGACAAAGATATGGCCCTCAGCAAGGTGGACAATCTGCTGACTTTGAGTAGCTCTCAAGAAGCCGACACCAGGGAACCGAAAGAAAAGGATGATGAATCAATGCCTGATGTAGAAGAACCCATGGATCCGATTGATCCTCATCCACATGAGCCTTCCTCTTCTAGGAAGAGGCCTTCATGGCTTAGGGGGATATATGGGTCTATTATGGAGAATGATGTCTGAGAAGTAGTTCCCAGACCCTGGACAAGACAATTGTTACTTCAAAATGGATTTACAAGATAAAGCATGCAGAAAATGGAGGTATGGAAAAGTATAAGGTTCATTTTGTTGCTCGTGGTTTATCCCAAAAGGGAGGTATAGACTATGATATTTGCACCTGTTGCCAGATATACGACCATCCGCTTGATCATAGCCCTTGTGGCTTCACAAGGATGGAACCTACATCAGATGGATGTCAAGATCGCGTTCTTACATGGTTCTATCAAAGAAGAGGTCTATGTGGAGCAACCTGAAGGATTTGAGATTTATGATTGAAAAACTCATGTATGCAGGTTGAAGAAGGCTCTCTATGGGCTGAAGCAAGCACCCCGAGCATGGTATGAGAGGATCGATAGCTACTTGATGAAGCTGGGATTCACTAGGAGTGAAGTTGATCCTAACCTTTACTTTAAGGTTGAAGATGACAAGCCTCTCATATCGGTGTTGTACGTGGATGACCTCTTTCTAACAGGTGCAAACCCTCTCATTCACAAATGTAAGAGGGAGATGGCTTTTGAATTTGAAATGAAGGACCAAGGACTTGAAGTATGGCAGAAGCCAAGGGAAATTTTCCTATCTCAAGGAAAATATGTGGTAAAGATATTGGAAAGATTTGGTATGATGGACTGCAAGCTTGTGACTACCTCGAGGATCTTAACTTTTAGAAGTTATATGGTAGTGATGTCGGACCAGACTTGGGAAATGCCTCTGAGTTTCAAAAACTCATTCGCATTGATGTTCTTGGTGAACCTTCGTCCGAACATATGTTTTGCAGTTAGCATTGTGAGCTCATATTTGGTTGAGCCTCACTGGATTGATGCCAGGAATCTTCTGAGATGTCTTCAGGACACAATCTCTCATGGATTAAGATACACTGCCGAAGATGTGAGACTACTTGGATATACTGATGTTGATTGGGCAGGCAGTGTGGTGGACCGTAAGAGCACTTCCGGGTACTGTTTCACCTTGGGATCTACTTCGATATCCTGGATGAGCAGGAAGCAGAAGTCGGTGGCTTTGAGCACCGCCGAAGCAGGATATATTGTTGCTAGCATAACCTCATGTGAGGCAGTCTGGTTGCGAAAGCTCTTCACTGAGCTGTTTGGATTTACATTGGATACCACTGTGATTCTCTGTAACAACCAGAGGTGGGATTCGATTATTGAGGAATCCCGTATTCGTCAATTGCTCCAGCAGATAGACATCATCTGGGATATGGTAAGTCGATGAGCAAGGAAGCTCCATCACATTAAGATGATGTACAGGTTGATACACCTTGTCAAAGCCCCGAGGAAAGATATAATCTGTGATTTTCCCAAACGACTTGGAGTCGGCAAGAAACCCTTGTACAAGGGTCCTGCATGTTGCATACATTGAGCTCTGGGAGCTCTGAGGGCTTTCGGTTCCTACTGGAGCATCATATGACCACAGGGTGACTCACCCTCCCCTAGTGGTGCACACTGGAACAAGATGATTCGCTCTCTTGTGGGACAAGATGATTCACTCTCTTGTGGAATAGGATGATTCGCTCTCCTATGTAGCAGGATGATTAGTTCTCCTGTGAGGCCTGGATTGATGTGTTCTCCATGGCAGCCTGGATTGATGTGTTCTCCATGGCAATTGTAGCAGGATTGATGTGTTCTCCTGTGAGGCCTGGATTGATTTGTTCTCCATGGCAATTGTAGCAGGATTGATGTGTTCTCCTGTGAGGACAGGATTGATTAGTTCTCTTGTCGAGGCATCCTACCCATGCAGTCTGGGACTCATGGGAAGTACCTCTCATCTGATCAATGAGCAAGGAAATGAAGTTAGGGACCATAGTAGTACCGATGGACGCATCGTTGTAACTACCATACTCCCTACGCTAGGATGACCTCCATTGATCTGGGATCAATGATACTGGTCTGGGACCAGTGGTAGGAGTTGTACCATACTATGACGCTGACTTCGGGTCGGTTGAGACTGGTCTGGGATCAGTGGTACATACTCTGAGACTGACTTTCAGTCAGTGGAGGATGATATTGGTCTGGGACCATTGGAGTTGTACTCACTATGACGCTGACTTTGGGTTGGTTGAGACTAGTCTGGGACCAGTGGTACATACTCTGAGACTGACTTTGAGTCAGTATGATACATCCTTGATCATTTCTTCTTCTTCATAATTCAGACAAAAGCAGAGTAGAACAGAACAATGCAAGAGCAGAGCAGAACAGAACAAAACAATACAGATCAGTGTAGGGCAGAACAAGACAAAGCAGAACAGGCAAAATAGAGCAGAGCAGGGCAAGGGTCAGGCTGTACAAGGCAGTGCATTTGATGGATGAATAGTAACGACCGATAGACAGATTGCAGATGAAGTTCTCCATGGTTGAGAGGGAGTGTTAAAATTGGCAACCAGGGAAAAAATTCATGTGGGTCATCTTATTCATGGCTAATAATATTTTTATTAGATTCCTCTCGTCGAGAGGTGTAAGATTGATATAAAGATCATCCAATTCTGATAAGTATTCATGGAGAGATGAATTTATTTTGATTATGGAATTATTATCAAGCCGACCTACAACTCATGTAGGTTCAGAAGCCCAACAGTCGCATCTATTCACCCACCAACGTTGTGTATAAATATAAGAGGACTTTTCCTCATTTGGACTCACTCATCTCATCACATCTCTCTCTCTCTACTGCGCAGATATGAGTCTCTTCTCTATTGCGCTGAAATGGGTCTCTCTCTCTCTCACATGTGAAGCCGGAAGCTGTTGAATTTGAAGTTGCAACTGCAGAAGTAAAGATTGACTTGCGTGGCCTAGAAGATCTCCTCTTTGGAACTGCGCTGTAGGTTCATCTGAACCTCCTTTGAAAGCTGCAACTTTTGGTGGTGGAATGAAGTCAATCCGACAAACGGTTTGCAAGATATCGACTGCCCTAGTTTGAAGCCGGAAACTGCTGAAACTGAAGCTGCAACTGCAGAAGTAAAGATTGACTTGCGTGGCCTAGAAGATCTCCTCATCTGAACTACGCTATAGGTTCATCTGAACCTCCTCTGGAAGCCGAAACTTTTGGTGGTGGAATGAAGTCAATCTGACTGTCGATTTGTGAGATATGGTCTGCCCTAGTTTGATAATGAAGCCACTAATGCTGATGCTACTGATCTAGGGTTTGCTACTGCTGATATGAATCAGATTTATTGTACTATTTCTCTCTGCTGAATTATTGAAGATAAAAGAAGATTTGATCAAAGGGTTTCCCCACACATTGTGGGGTTTGTCCCTGGCTAGCCGCCACATTTTGTGTCTCTTGTCTTGGCTTGTTTTCTGTCGATCGTTTAATGTTCTATCTGCACTTTACTTTATGTACATGTGATTGCTAATCGGTGGAATATAATAAGAAAAAGAAGTAAACTGTTATAAGCATAGAACATACCATAACTTAACAACAAACATGCGAATTATTCTTCCAATATGGAAGATAATACATCTTGAATATCCATGTTGTTCCATGCTATTCTCCCTCTCAACATTGTACTTACTACTGTAAGGCATTGCGTTTTAGTTGGAGATCTGTTCTGCAAAAGAACCACAACTTTTCCCTCTTCCTCTGACAACCCTTCGATCTGGAGATTGATTCTCTGCCGACTCACTCAGAGAATTAACTCTCCCTCAAAATCTTACTTGCCTAGCCCAAGGACTGTGCAACCTTCTGGGGACTTCGAGCAGCTACTTACGCAGTGATACACTGCTCCCTTTTCTTCTGCAGTAGATCTCTTCTCCTGTCTATGCTCTAATACCATGTGAAAATCCATAAATTCCAAATCCTACTGCAACAACTGATAATATTTCTTCCATTTGTTAATTTACAGAAACAAATTATTTGCAGTTGTCTATGACAAATATCAAAATACATACACTGCAGTCTTCACAAATTAATTATTGTGAAAAATAAATGTAAGGAAAATACTAGCACAACAATAACACATTAACATAGTTATTTTTGGACAATTGTCCCCGGAAAACCCCAATGTGGGAAAACCGGTGCAACAGATGAGGGTTTCTTTTATTATTCTTCAACAAAATCTCATGTACAATCTACGAATAGAATAATAGAAGAAGAACCACTGAGAGAAATTTTAGAAATAAATTTCTCCACTCCACAGTGAATTTATGACACCTGAGAGGACCTACTACCCTCATGCTAGCCACACCGCGTCACCCTCTGCACAGTTACTGTGTTGTCCCTACATCACTGCCTCTGCGCTAGTGATCTATGTTCCTCTTAGCACTGTCTCTTCCTGTCGTTTGCTGTACTCTAGACTATTGCTGATACCCTCTATCTCTCACCTGCAACTCACCCTATGATTCAATTTCCTCTTATCGAACTTCAGCCAGTGAGAAAATCGATCTTCTTGGGCAACTAAGTATATTCCTGGTGTATTTTCCAAATGCCCATCGAAGTGCTTCTTATAATCTTCTCGTTGAATAATCAACAACCTAGATTAAGTTCTAATCAATGGCTTAGATCATACTGACTTGATCTTCGCCTTTTTCTAGAAGATTCACACCCAATTTTATTAATACCATTTAATTATTTTAATTTCCTAAGTTTAGACTTAGGCATCCTTTAAAAATAATCAATTATTTTAATAAAATTGTCTCTGGGTGGAATTTCCCAAAACAATTTCTGGGTATTTTGGAATGCATGTGTCCTAACCTCTTTGCAAATTTTGAGGCTTATAGAACATTTGATGCTACTAGAAATTAACATATCAATCCTCCACATAGTTGTATAAATCATTCTCCTGGCTCATAAAACATCACTTCTCTATAGTTTCATGCATTCCCAATATCGTATCAAGAGCTTGTACATATATGTAAATGCATCAATTTTATAAGGAAAAGGTAAGTCAATTATGGATAAGACATCTTTGGAATTATTTGTGAAAATGTGTTCTGTTATATGTTCACACTACATCTCATCCATTTTCACACATTATTGCCTACATGCATTTGTAGCTTGGGGTTTTACCAAAATCTTTACTTGTCCCAATGGCCTTCACGTAGGTGATACAATCACTCCAAAGCCATTATATTCTAATATTCGGAACTTGTAGTTTTGTACAAATGTCCAAGTTCATTTATCATTAGAAAAGTGTAGGACACCCATGAGTTTTCTCCAGAAAATCAAAATAAGAAGTTAGTGTTTTAATAGCATAAAGTCGGCCATTAAAGAAATGTATATATCTATATATATATATATATATATATATATATATATATATATATAGGTATTATTCTTTTTATTTATTTTCAAAGAGAGACATTGATATGGATGGTATCAACAAGAGTGCCATCCAATATCCTCCATCTGTCATATAGGAAGAGTAAGAGTGACATAGGATATTCCTTACCACCATTTCAAGTCATGTAAAGAATGAAATGAAAGTGAATTCATAAAGCAGGAATCAAACTTATCATGAATATTGCTTGCTACAAGTAACCCTAGTAAGTCAGATTTGAGAGGAATGGCTTCCAATCATCCCTAACTTTCCTACCCATTTAACTCAGTTGTCCATAAAACTTAAATCCACAAGGAGGTTTGATAATCAAAACGAAGACTAATGGTTCAAGATTACCATTTCAACCCAGGTATACTAGAGAATCATATTCTTTATTAGGGATTATAATTAACTTCTATTCAAATGTTCTGTGAATATGGAATTTCTTGACATATTTATAACAATCAAAAGATTCCCTTTTTTTGTTCTCTTGTTCTCTTAAAAGGATCAGGAAGTCTGCCTCGATCTGTATGTAGTCCTCTATGTGGCTCTAAATCCCTTCTAGACCACACCAATTCAGTCTTACGTTTATTTCCCTAGTTGATTCTCTATACAACTATTATCTTCAAGCACAAGTGATCCTTTCACAAGGCATCACTACGCCCATTGACTACATACCTCTTTCATGTAAGATATAATTCAAGTAATAACTATGCCAAGAAATGAATCCAGAAGTTCATGAATCTATCCCAGAGGATTCAGGACATCCAATCTAACCAGTGCACAAACCATTGAGGTTGTATACCATGGACTTCAATGATCTGAGGATAATTAATTTTGGATTGTTGGCCACTAAAGTTGTGATCTCTACTACTACTAATTACCTCATAACAAACAACATGGAAAACTAATCATTCAATTGTACACATACAATGCTACAAGCCATCATGACTCAACATATAAATGGAAGATGAAATTTTCTTGGAACAAAAGTGTGTTCCTAAAGGCATTGTTACAATATCCTCATAGCCATCATCGAAGCATGCCAAATTAATCTAAGTACAAACAAAACAAAAATTACTTTACCATACAACAAAGAATAAATCATGCATCTATGTAAACATAGCGTTTCTTTAAGGGACTAATTACACATCTCATTACACAAGTCAATACCCCTGATTCCAATATACATAACAAACAAACCCGTCACTTATACCTATATGAAGTGATAGGGAGGACAATGAAAGTAGATGAGTGCATAGTAATAAGAGACGAGGTTCTCTAGAGAAGATCCATTTCTTTATATAAGATTGTTTTCAAAATGGTAAGAGGCTCCAAGACTAAAGCAATAATCGAGAAGGAAGGGTTGGAAATGGAGGGTAAAGCACTAAGGATTCAGAAAGAAGAAGGGGAGACAAAAAAGAAAGAGGTTGAAGCTATACTTCTTCAACAAGAGGTAAAAAAGAAAATATAGGAGGATGAAGAGAAAAAGAAAATGGAAGAATAACAATAGAGATTGAGAAAAGAGGAAGAAAAAATATCTGGAAAGGAAGAAGAGGACAAAAAATAATAATAATAGGCACAAAACATAGATCCAATGGATTTCCTTTCCTTCATAGACTTGTTTCAACACTATAGGAATTATATTGACTGGAGATCAGTTCCTGTTTAGAGATCTTGGATTAGGCTCACTCACCCCTTCCAAATTAGATAAAGTAGTCCTCAATTAATTCGTTTGTGACAAGGTAAAGGGAAGGACAGTGAAAACATTATTAGAAGAAACTGAAGTTACCAAGAATCCAAACGCTTATTTTAACCATAGAAATCCAAATTGTGGAAGACAACAAGAGACAAACCATAACTTTGGCATTATCTGGGGTATATATATAACTTTGAAGTTATATAAAAATTAAACATAGATGCAAATGAATTAAAATAAGAAAAAAATGGAGAAGGAAGCTCTAACTAAATAAATAATTGAGAAGGAAGGGTTGGAAAAGGAGGCTAAATCACTAAGGATTCACAAGGAAGAAGGGGAGAAAAAAAGAAAGAGTTTGAATCTATATCGCTTCAACAAGAGGTAAACAAGAAAAGATAGGAGGAGGAAGAGAAAAAGAACACGGGAGAAGAACAATAGAGATTGAGAAAAGAGGAAGAAAAGGATAACAAAAAGAAGAGGCACAAAACATAGATCCAATGGATTCCCCACCCTTCTTAGATTTATTTCTAAACTCCAGGAATTGGAATGACTGGAGACCAATTCCTATTTAGAGATCTTGGATTAGGTGCATTCACCCCTTCCAAATTAGATAAAGTAGCCCTCAATTCATTTGTTTATGACAAGGTAAGGGGAAGGATTGTGAAAACAATATTAGAATAAACTGAAGTTACCAAGAATCCAAACCCTTATAATAACCATAGAAATCCAACTTGTGGAAGATGCCAAGAGACAACCCATAACTTTGGCATTAGCTGGGGTAGGATTCTCACAGGCCTCAAAGCTAAACATTAGAAGTATGGCCTAGGAAATAGGATAATATAAATAAAGGATATAGGAACTAGAGGAGGAAGTAAATTGCTCCAAAGGTGATAAGAATATCATTATAAAATTCATAACTTGCATTTTTAAATACAAAAGGAGCTCGTGACAACTTAGAGATAAATCTACAAAAGATTGAAGGAATTACAAGACTAAGACCTATCGATATAACTACTCAACCTACTAGACAAGGTAACAGAGAAGAAGTCATTACTTTAATGAGTTCATCTTGCAATGGATGAATTAAAAAGATGGTAATCATAAAACAACAACATACTTGTAGACTTGCCAAGGATGATGGATAAATAAAACTAGCTAAATTATTCAACCTTGTCAAGCATCCAGATAGCCATCATAATGCTTAAAAGAGACATATCCACTTCAATAAACAACTATAAAAATTTATACATAGTTACTAAGAATGTGATTGAGTGATGTCATTTTCCATTAACTTAGAGATATGGGTGCATCCAAGCCCGTAGACAAAATGTTGGCAGAGTTGGAGGACAAGATCTATAGCATAGGAATTGTGACAAGGATGCTTCCCAAAATCACATAGTAAGTATTGAAATAGCACATCATTGGTCCCTTCAAGGATGATAAATTTAATAAACAACTGCCTAGGTAGGCCTCATGTCTAGAGAGAGGTGGGCCTCATGTCTAGAGACTTAATGTCATATGAAGTTTCTCTAGAGAAACTCATTTTCAGGCCAATATTAAGAATATTTTCACAACATGAGGTTTGTGTGGCCTACATAAAGGACAAAGAACAAGGTTTACTATGGTTACTTGTGAATAATTTTAATTTCTAGTTTTAGGAAAAGGACAAAATAGAGGAAGTTGGAAAGTTTGTAACTACCTATTACTGCAAGCACACCCTCTCACAAAGTTGTATGTCAGTGAGTCACTATAGCGTTACAAGGCTTGGTAAATAGTATTTATTAATGTATTTGTTCCCTCAACATAGAAAAAACATAGCTATGCTCATACACAGAAGGATTCTCTTGAGTATAGCAAGCCTACTCTTGTTGATTTCTTTTCTAAGTATGACAAATTTGACAAATTTATGCATGATGATTCTTGAGCTACACATATTATCAATAGAGCTACATGTAGTAGTGGGAGGTAGGTTGGAGGTTTCATTAGAGTGTATCTTCCCCTTAAAAATAAGGAGAAAACAAGGTATATGGTGTAAACATGCAGGGCGACAATTGGGAGCCCCCCCTCATCTACACTTCTAAAGGTCAGGGCAATAAGAAAGGTGGAACAACCAGGGATATAAAATCCTATTCTAAAATCTCAAGGTAGTGGAAAGAAAGGTAGTAGTTGGAAATACTTGAAATATGAAATAAAAATAAAGAGGAAACTAATAGAAGCCACAGGTCACGATTCGGTATGTGAAACCATATTCGGTTAGCTTCACGTTAGAATGGTTGATCCAGTGGAAATTGCAATCTATAGACTATATATTTCAAAAAGAACCTTGTATCAAGGACTCTTGATTTTTGTATTTTTCAAAGATAATTCAAGAAATTTAATGAAGATAAGCCCTTATAAGCCTAAGAAGCATGTCAAATCAATCTAATTACAAACAATGAACACATTAATTTACCATATGGAAAACCATCACTGATGCACAATATATGTAAACATAGTGTTTCTACAAGGTACTAGTTACACATCTGGCTACACAAATCAATACCTTTTATCCCACTATACATAAAAAATAGACCCATATCTTGTACCTATACGAAGTGATAGGGAGGAAAATGAAAGCATATGAGTGCACAATAATGTTGCATCATTTAAATATGCAATATAAACACAATATTGTTAGTCTGTTTGAAAAGCCTACAGTAGCTGGAAGTGGTGATGAGTCTATATATCTATCCCCTTCAGACTTTGATCGTAAGTCATTTTTATACCATTTTGGGTCTGTCAATATAGATAAGGTGTTTCATCAATTGTTTAAAATCAATTGTGCAATGGAAATATTTTTCGGAAACCCCAGGACAACAAAATTTCCCTATCCAATTACACGTACTGACCCTGTATGAAATTGCAGGAAGGTTGAGGACATACATGCAATAGATTCTCCCTATTATAACCCTACGTTCCGATATTCCAGCACAATGAACCCTACTAAACAAATAGATTGGATACCCAAAAACTTGGATGGCTCCTAAAGTAGAGGCATTTGACGAAAAGAAACAAAACATTATCAAATGAACTAGTTGGGTTGAATGTTAAGTTCTGGAATGGATTCCCAAAACACTACGTGGCTTTTGAAGTAGAGGCCATCAACGAAAAGAAAAAAAATAATATCAAATGATGTTTGACCTAATCAAAGTAGAGCAAGGAATAATTTCTCCTATGACGTCAAGGAATGGGAGGAAGAATTGGCCCCTTTCCTGCAGGAATGCTAGATTGTCAGGGTAGGTGATTTTTTCCTGCAACGGGTGAGACACACAAGGCCAGACAATAAATAATAAATATCCTTCCTCCACGCTTCCACGCTTCCTTATCTTCTGCCGACCTTTCTTCTTTTCTTAAGGCTGGAAGGTTTGTGACTTCAGTTCCTACTTCATCATTGTCCACAAGATATGGGTTATTACAATCATAAGTGTTGGGTTGTGTTATATTCTTTCCACGACTAGCCCATGCACAAGGGGAAGATTTTTTTTGGACCCTATATTAGGTGGGTGGACCTACCTATGGTTTTGTGCATGGATTTCGCACATGGTTTTGGGCACGATGGTTTTCGGTCCATGGTATTTTGTAGATCCGGTCAAGGGAACTATGGTTATGTTCTAATCTAGGGTTAATGGATTGGGGTTTATGGATGTTTCAAAATGTATATATATATATATATATATATATATATATATATATATATATATATATATATATATATATATATATATATATATATATATATATATATATTGTAACATTGAAAGGAACATAATGAAAAATCAATATGGTAGTCCCGGTTTTGGGATCCAGGGGAAAATATCTGTGTATATCTGTTTTATGTTTTATGCTCTCGCCATTGTTTATTTTCTATTTTTAGAATTCATATGCAAGTAATTTCTGTACGGGGTTAAAACCTATAATAACTAAACTGTAGATATGCTAATCTGAATCCACATGAGCGTGGCAAACTCGTTTGATGCCATATGTTGTGGTTGAATTTTTGGGATGTGAGGGATAGGGTCTCGGTTAAAATGTTTGGCAATGAGGTTAAGAGCCTCAAAAGCTATCTAACACTTACTACATAAATAATAATACATAAATAATGACATCTAGGGTAAGCAATATCTCTCTCTCTCTCTCTCTCTCTCTCTCTCTCTCTCTCTCTCTCTCTCTATATATATATATATATATATATATATAATGTTAAAAATTTAATATATAACGTTAATTTTTATATATATAATGTTATATATATTTTGTATATCTGTTAAACATATTATATATAGAATGTTATATATATTGGCAGTTCATCTCACTCACGACAACAAAAGATGTTCATCACAAGCGCAACGAAAATATTCTGTCATTGCAAGTGATTCATTTTATAAATAATATGTTGCAATTACAATGCATGAAAAATATGTTATCGTCACTGTGACGAGCATGGGAACCAAAACTAGAAAAAATGAAATTTTTCCTGACCTTTGCGATAGTATGGTCCATACCATCGGACTATGCTGTCGCAATTTATTTCTATATGCTGTAGTGAAAGACATCGATACCATACAAATTGATTGGGTTCTAAATATAAAGATGCAATGTGTACATTTTGTGTGTGTTGCACATCATGTAGATCAAAGAACCACTCCATATGTAGTATCCATGTTACCATATCTTTGCCATCAAACTTCCTCATATCGATCTTTGGAATGTGGTTGTTCTTCAACCCAAATTTAGGGTCTCTAAAATCATGATTCACATTCCTTTTGTTCTCATCATGAGTTTCATTGAATACCTTGTTGCCATTAGGAAGCCTTTCTTGTAGAAACTTTGTCAAACCTTCCATTTCTTCTTTAAACCATCCCTCAAATCCTCCATGTACCTTTTTAAGTCATCCATATTAACATTCATCATTTCTTCCAATTAATTTTTTGTTACTCTTTGCAAGAACAGAATTTGTTGCACTTGGTCTCGTAATTTTGATATATCATGTTGCATTTCTACCTCTTCTTCATGCGTCATAATAGAGATTTCTGTTGGCTTACTGAGTGTGTCCATTTTTTTGTTTTGAGGAATTTTAGAACCAAATAATGATATCCATGCTTCAATATTCCCTTTGAATCACTTCACACTGATTTAAAAAAAAAGCTATGCAAATTTAAAAAATACACACATTTTTATTGCTTTTAGAAGCTCAACCTTGAAACTATTGTATCTCTATCATTTTGGCCTCCCAAGGTCTAAAAATTTGTCATAAGGTATATTTTTGTGTCTTCTTTCCAACCCCACAAGTTATACTGAAATCATATTCTTCAAGGTAAAGTTTTATCAAATCTCCCATGATGATCTTATTATGGACTGGTTCAATATATCGAACTTGTACGAACTTCGATGTGTCACTATTTTGACCTTCGGCCCTGAAACTTATCCTCAAGAAACAAAATTTTGCGCACCTTCAGTCACTTTTTACATAATTCAAATCCGATGTTCGAAGATAAAGTTATGACGATTTTCCCTAGGCCACTTGTTTGAGACAGAAATCTGAAGCATGTAGAAACCTTGAATTCCTTGGATCATATCTCCGAAATATAGCAAACAAAGATATGAAATTGTTACATGAATTTCACTAGTATTTTGAATCCAAGGGGTAAATTTTTTAGCTTTTTAAGCCTCATAGAAAAATAGATATAGAAAAAATACCAAGATGGTCTTTTTGAAGCAGCAAAATGCTAAGATCCAAAGCTCTAATATCAATTGTTATGTAACTAGATCACAAAAATAGAATAAAATATAGATAAATGACTTTAAAATAAGCCTCTTCGAGGGGGAAACCTCATTTTACATCACATCAATGAAAAATTATCCGATGATTCAAAAGAAAATACCTTCTTTGTATATATAGGAGTCTAAGGGATCAAAATATAATTAGGGCCTACATAAAAATAATAATGGAAGGGCACAACAATAACAATAGTGGGATTCTATGGGGCACAACAATAACAATATGAGGGCTAAAATAGTATTATAGGGACCTAAAACCAGATTGATCCTTTTCTTCCAAGGACTGTAGTTGGACAAGCCATCCAATTTATCCTTGTACCTCAGATTCATGACCAACTTCTCCATGCTGCTAGTCCTTCAACAACAAGGAAACCAACTCCCTCTTGAGTTGTACACTGTGAACACTTTGATTCAATTATCCCTTCAAAGTAGCTCTGGTACCATGTTGACTTTTCCTTTGCACTTGAGAATCAAATTTGTGTCCAAAACACGATCACAAACACACTAAAATGCCACAACACAAGAACTTTGCATAATAGAAAATGTACATAAGTGAATCAATGAAGTACACAAAAAAATTACAGACATAAAACTTGATTGTATTACAAATTTAATACAACAAACATAGGGCTCCCATACAAGGGATATTGGCCCTTAAAATTAGCCATGATATAAGGAAAACTAGGGCATAAGGTTCACAACACATGACCATCAATCTACCCTTGAACAAGAACAAACTTGACTTACTTGTTGAAGAAGCGCTTACCATAACCCTTTCACTCCACTTGTCTTGAACACCTGGCAAGTCCTATTGCACCTATTTTTTCACAAGTCCAAGGGAGTAGTTGTGCAATTTTTTTCAAAGTTCAGAATCATCAACCAACACTTTGATGTATCATTGTAAACCCAATTTCTGTAAATTTTAATGTAAATGATGCTAGTATGACTATTTAATTATGGAACAACCTAGGTAAGTCTACAATTTTGGCGATGAATTTCACCTTAGGAGGTTTTTTAACTTCACTGCATTATGTGTTTCTAAACATGGATAATAGACAAAGTTTTTCCTCTAGCTTATACCCCAAAGCTAGGATGGAATTTGACAAAGTCTTAGGTGAGTCCTAGTGTTATATCGAGTCTTTGTAAAAGTGGTTTGGGAATAATTCAAGCTATTTGGATATATTATTTTATTATGAATCACTTGGTCTACTAGATCATATTATGTCGCAAAATTGGGTAAATATTAGGGTCTATAACAAATGAGTATTCCACCTTTGAGGCTTGAATTTGTAATATCTATTGTAAAAAATAGTTTAGTGCATGGTACCTCACAATCAAACACCATGGCTAAAGTATTTGAGGGTGGAAAAAATAATTAATCCCCTCTTGTGTTAATTAATTTTAATTAATTTTTCTGGAAAAAATAAAGTTAAATTCTAAGCCAGAAAATTAATTAATTTAGAGTAAAAAAATAATTATAAAGAAATCATTTTCTCCAAGTGGAATATTTTGTGGGTCAAAAAGAAGTTAATTTTTTTGAGGTCCCCCACCAACGAAAAAATGAGCCCTTGGACCTTGGTGGTTAAGTCAAAGTCAAAAATTTGAGGAAATTAATCCAAAATATTTATTTTTGGATTAATAAAAAATGGGTTTTATGAGAAATTTGAGATTTTCCTCAAAAATAAATATTTTTGACGGTAGAGATTAAAAGATGATAACATATTTATCAACGCTTGAGATTATTTTGATGGGGATCAAAACAATTAACCATTATTTTTCACTTGAAGGATTTATCTATAAATTAGAAGCCATTTTACTTCTCAAGTCATGAGGATGACTTTGGTTCTAGACTGATGTAAGTTTGTAACGCTGGTGTTGAGCCATTTTTCTGCTGGGAACATTTGAATATCATAATAAAAGACTTTGGGGTTTAGTTCATGGCGTCCTTGTCTCGTTGTTTTGTGGTACATGCTAGTTATGTGTTAATCTTATATTGTGCTTCAGTGCTATATAAATTGTTATTTCATTTGTCAATGATAGGAACATTCTATTGGTAAATTTTGGATTTATCTTAGGTGATCCGATTCATTATATGATCTAACGATTTTTCTTGAGAAATATTATAGAGATCTGTAGGTACACTAGCCCTTGGGCTCCAAGTTCATAGACTGTGGGCACGGGTTGACCTTGTTTGGGCTCCGAGAAATTTATATGATTTTCTTACTTTGCTAAAGGTTGTGGTTAATTCTCAATATTTCAAAATACATTGAGCCATTGTCATTTTTTAAAAAAATATTTCTAAAAAAAAATTCATTTTACAAGCATTGTATATTTGTATATTTCTACATAATTTTGTAAATTTTTTTTTTTTTTTTTTTGTAAAATATTTTTCTAACCCTTGTTTTGCAACAATTGGGGTTTGGGGTTTCATTGTTGAATTTTATATATATTTCAGTTTTTGGAAAATTTTATTTCCATTTGTGCAAGTAAGCTTCAAGGTGATCAAGATAATTATTTTTGGGGTTTCTATAGGTGGATCTAGGCTTAGGAAGGCAAGATCCACCCTCCATCACTCGTCCAGGCTCAATGTCCAAGCAAATAAGGAAGTTGCTAGCCTTGTTGTGGCATTTGGTGGTGATTTTTTGCATTTTTGGAAGTTTGAAGCATAATTTAAATTTGTGCAGGGGTTTTAGAAAATTTCTAGGCCTTCTAGGCGTACTGTTAGCTCCCCTTACCCTAGCCGCCACTTCCTTAGCTTATTTTGGTGACTCGCTAGCCTTTTCAAGCCTCCAAACCCTAGCCTAGGCCATTATTTCCCCGCCATCATCCCTTAAGGGCTTCCAACCCTAGCCACAACCTTTCTTAAGGTTGGTCATGGACCCCACTACCTCTTTTTAGTAGGCCACAACCTTTAAGGGGTTGTTTTCCCGAGGCCGTAGCCCTTGGAGGGCTTGCGGCGTGGGCTATGGCAGGCCCTAGAGACATTCCTTCCTTATCTGTTAGGCCTTTAAGGCATTTTCTCGTGTACCACAACCCCCTCCTTCCTATTTTCACCGTTACCATGGGCCAACTTGGATTTGATCCCTCCATCGCTGCCCTTATAGCCCTCTTTAGCCTTAATGCTAACCCTTTAGGGCCTAGCATTTTCCTTTTGCTAGCCTCCCTTACCTCATTTAATGATTCATTGGAGTATCATTTGATCTTTGAGCTAATATTTGGTGTTTTGTAGAGATTTTGGACTAAATTGTTGCAGGTGGTTTCTTCACTATAGAAATTTTGGACAAGAAAGTGGGTCATCTCCAAGGCTGAAAGGCCTATTGGTTTGCATAATCTAAACCTCACTTCCTCACTGCTTCACTTACAACCATCTGAACATTGCATTAAAAGTGGTATATAACTCATTTTAGTGTCATAAAAACACCTAATAAGTCACCCAGATTCATCAACAAGTCATTGCATCAATTGGGTATAAATTATTTGGCTCATTTCACGATTTATTGCTAACTGTCATAAGAATACTAAGGTTTGATATAAAATAATGACATAAGAATTCATTCATAGGCATTTCTCTCATGGTCTGCATACTCATTTAAAGTGATTTCATCAAATCAAAAGAAATAGATAATTTTGGGACTGCTTTGGCATATTTGGCATACGTTAACTCATTATTGTTATAAAATTTCATGTTGCTCATGATAAGTGAAAAACAAGTTACATAAGGGTTATTGAATTGGTTAGTAACATAGTTGGCATTGGTGACATTGAATTTTGAAGTGAATTTAATATTGATCTAGTTGCTACATTTCTTCTATGGTTCAAGAGATCTAATGTTGTGTTTTCTTGTGAGTTACATAATCCTAAAGCTCATAATCATGTTCAATCATATAAGCACATAATCCTAAGATTTAACATCTCGTTGAATGGTTTAGATTGTTTAAGTTTGCGTTACCTAATTGATCAAATTGAACATGGGGATATTCACTTGTTATTTTACAATCAACATTGAAGATCTAATTGTTATACATAAGATTGGCATTTTGATATAATTTATTGACATAACTTGAATGATTACTAATTGTGTAAGGAACATTAATCATCCAATTGTGTATCTTTTGAGAAATTATCACTAATATCATTCTCATTGTCTCACATAAGTGTTGGCAAGAACCTTAGTCAATTGTTCTCGGTAATAAGTGCTCTAGTCTCTTTTACTGGCCATCATTGTCACTATTGTTTCATGGTTAAGATCTATTGTGGATAACGAATTATTGGCATATTGGTAGATCATTGTGAAGAGCATTAATCTCATTGATTTACTTGAGCAATTATCTCTTGGTTATCTCTTGTATCTTGTGGAACAATGTAAACTTTGAAACGGGAAATCTAGCCAAAATACCCCAAAAAGACATGAAAAACAGTGCTAAAAACGAAAAGTGTTGATGCTGGAATAACAATTTTTTTTTCTAGGGTAAATTTTCAACATGTTTTAAAAATGACAATGAAAACCATTTTTTGGTGCAAAAATTGTGCAAAAAGCACCCTGAAAACGAAAAACATTATAACACTTTTTTTTCTAGGGTAAATTTTCAACATGTTTTAAAAATGGCAGTGAAAACCAATTTTTTTTTGCAAAAATTGTGCAAAAAAGACACTGAAAACGAAAAGCGTTGATGGTGGAATAACACTTTCTTTTTCTAGGGTAAATTTTCAACATGTGTTGATGAAATAATGTTTTTATTTATTTATTTATTTTTTAGGATAAATTTTCAACACTTCGAAATAATGGCATAAAAGGTTTTATCATGGCTCCGAAAAACATTAAAATTTCGAAAGAATAATGAAAACATAAAATTAAAAATAAAAACAATGAAAAAACAAAAACAAAAAGTTAAAAAAAATAACAAAAAGTAAATAAATATTATATTAAAAAAAAATCATCAAATATATTAAAAACAAAATCAATCATAAAAATGTTAAAAAAGAAAAACAAAATTAACCTATAAAATACAAGAATTTAAAAACAAAAAAAAATTAAAAATATGAAGAAATAAATAATAAGAAAAACACATACACACACACACACATATCGTAAACGATAAAAATAATTGGAAAAAAAAAAAAAAAAAAAAATGTGAAAAAAAACTATAAAAATAAGTAAATAAAAATAGGAAATTTTAAAAAACCATTAACAATATATATATATATATATATATATATTAAAAAAAATAAAACTAGAAAATAAAAATAAAAAACCAAAAAAAAATAAAAAACCATAAAAATTAGATTAAAAACATTAAAAAACAACCTAAAAAATACTCAAAAAAAAAAAAAAAACTATTAAATATAAAAAATATATATTTTTTCAAGTTAAAAATAAAAATAAAACTGTGCCCCCACGGGCCGCCAGGCAGGAGAGATCCGATTCTGAGAATTGGATCTCCACTGCCCGGCGGCCCGTGGGGACACGACCATGAACGGTGGAGCTGTGTGCAGCACCATTGCCCACAGTCGTGCCCCCCCCGGGCGATCGGGCGGCGGAGATACGATTCTCAGGCTATGCCCCCACATGCCATTGGGTGGTGGAGATCCGATTCTCAGAATCATATCTCCACCCCCACGGGTGGCTGAGCAACGGAGATCCGATTCTCAGAATTGGATCTCCGCCCCCACGGGCGGACGAGCGATAGAGATCTTATTCCTAGAATCAGATCTCTGCCGCCCGACCGCCCATGGGTTCGCGGCTAGCTCCATCACCCAAACACGCATGGGGTCACGGCCAGCTCCACTGTCCATGGCCACAACCCCACGGGTGGCCAGGAGACAAAGATTTGATTCTGAGAATCAGATCTCCACCGCTTGAGCGACCGTGGGGGCACGACCATGGGCAGTGGAGCTGAGAATTGTATCTCTGCCACCTGGCTGCTCGTGGGGGTGATGGGCAGCAGTGCTGCGTACAGCTCCGCCACCCGGTCGCCTGTGGGTGCACGGCTGTGGGCGACAGCGCTACATGCAGTTTCGTCGCCCATGGCCAGGACCCCATGGGCAGTCAGGCGATGGAGATCTGATTTTGAGCACCCCCATAGGTGGCCGAGCGGTGGAGATACGATTCTTAGAATCAGATCCCTGTTTCCCAGTCCCCCGTGGGGGCATGGTCGTGGGCGACAGAGCTGCGGGCGATTGGGCGTGGCTGTGGGCGGTGGTGTTTCACGCAGCTTCGTTGCCTATGGCCGCCGCGCCTGCAGGGGCGGCCGAGCGGTGAGATTCGATTCTCAGAATCAGATCTCCACCACTCGTGGGGGCGCGACCATGGGCGGTGGAGATCTGATTCTTAGAATTAGATTTCCGCAGCCCAGCGCCCTGTGGGGGCATAGTTTTTTTTTTTAAACTTGAATATATATATATATATATATATATATATATATATATATATATATATATATATATATATATATATATATATATATATATATAAATATATAATTTTAATAGTGTTTTTGCTTTTGTTTTTGTTGTTTTTTAAAATTTGAGTATTTTTCTTTTTTTTTAATGTTTTTAATCTAATTTTTGTGGTTTTTTAATTTTAATTTTAATTTTTTTTTTCTTGTTAATTTTCCAGTTTTTTTGTTTTTAGTCTAGTTTGTTTTTAATTTTTTAGTTTTTAGTTTTTTGTTAATAGTTTTTTAAAATTTTCTATTTTTATTTACTTATTTTTATAGTTTTTTGAATTTTTTTTTCAAAATTTTATGGTTTACAATATATATATATATATATATATATATATATATATATATATATATATATGTTTTTTTTGTCTTTTTTATATATATTTTTATATTTGTTTTTTTAAGTAATCAACATTTAAAAAAGAGAAATAAAACAACTAGAAAAATTGTTAAGTAATCACGATTAAAAAAAAATTGGACATTAAAAACTTTAAAGTGTAAAAAAATGTAACTTTAAAAAAAAATATGCACACTTAATACATTATAAAACTTAAAGTGTCAAAAATAAGCCCTCTAAAAAAAAGGGTTGATGCTACATCAACATGTTTCAAAATTAGCATGAAAATCACTAACTTTTAAAAACAAATATTTATATTTGATACATAACAAAATTTAAAGTGTCAAAAATATGCTCCGAAAAAAAAAAGGTGTATTCTGCATCACCACTTTTCAAATCAGTTGAATTTTTTGCTATCTCAATGAAATGGGTAATCGTATCAGTTCCTGTTTCAAAGTATACATTGTTGCGGGAATTTGTTATATTGAGAACTCCATCTTGTGTTTAAGATTGTCTCTCATTTATTAAGCACTCTTGTGTGATAACTAAAGATCAATTAAGTACTTTAAATCATAAGCAATCTTAAAACAAGAGAACTCAAATCAATTTGCATTTGCATCTTAGGCCTAGGTTTGCGTTGACTAATTTACCTCCAAGCATAAGCTTGGTTGATAGAAATATAAGAACACCCTTCATCTATTGCTTGTGAATGCTAGACCCTCTTTAGTGGTTAAAACTGTGACATTGTAGTCGTTAGAGCCATAGTCTCTGCAGCGCCGTAGGCATCGTGCATGTTAGATTTGAAGGGGAGGTATCATTAAAGAATTATTTTCTTGTTTCGCCTTGACTTCTCTCTACCACTTAATTCAAAGACTAACCTCAAAATAGATAAGGATTAAGCGATACACTTGGCTATGCATTTAATTAAAATAAACCAAGATCTTGCATTTCATATCAGATAGATAAGTATTCCTTAAGAAGTAGTTGTTCATCCTGTCATTTGGTCTCCAATTGATCTAAAGCAAGCTCACTACAACAAAACAAACAATTTGCGCCAGATTTAGCACCATATTTTAGTGCATTTTTTTCTCAATTGGGATGAGCTGTCTGGCACTAAATCTGGCTCTATTATACAATTTTTAAAGCATCCTTTTTTGCGCCAAAAATTTCATCTTTTTTAATGCCAAATTTTGCATCATATTTTGCACCAAGATTTGCATTTGGTTTTACAACAGGTTTTGCTTCTAGTTTTGTGCCATTTTTTGCATCTATTTTTGCATCATTTTTTGCTTCTTATTTTGTGCCATTCTTTTCTTCTAGTTTTGTGTTGTAATTTGCATCGAGTTTTACACTATCTTTGATTTAGTGCATTTTTTTGCATCCAAGTTGTGCCAGTTTTTGCATCTAGTCTTATGCCATTTTTTGCTTCTAATTTTGTACATGTTTTTACATATATTTTTACGCTAGTTTTTATGCCCTTTTTTTTTTACCATTTTCTGCATCCAATTTTGCACCATATGTTGAATCTGATTTAGTTCCAAATTTTGCACCATTTTTTGCATCCACTTTTGCGTTTGATTTGTCTTTCTTTTTTGCATTCTATTTTGCATCATATTTTGCATCATTTGTTGCATCCAATTTAGAAACATTTTTAACACCATTTCTTGCATCCAATTTTGCATTCTTTTGATCATCCAATTTTGCATCCTAAGTTGAACCATGTGATGTGTCCACATTTGTATTCCATTTTGTGTCTAATGTTGCGTTCAATTTTGAGCCATTTTTTTCGTTTACTTTTGCATTTGTTTTTGCACCAAGTTTTGCATCATTTTTTGCATCTCATTTTGCATCCAATGTTACATCTCGATTTGCATCCAAATTTGATCCATTTTTATGTCCCATTTTGTACCATTTTTTCTACTTTTGTGTCCAATTTTGCACCATTTTTTATGTCCAATTTTACATCCTTTTTTATGTCTAATTTCACATCCTTTTTGGCATCCAAATTTGCATCATTTTTCTGCCACATTTTGTGTCCACTTTTACGTCTCATTTTGAACCTATATTTGAGTTTGAATTTGCATCTAGTTATGCATCATTTTTGGCATCCAATATGGTATCCTTGGTTTCACCATTTTTTAGTCCCATTTTGCATCTTGCTTTGTGTCTTTTTTTACATCCTTTTTTGCACCCAATTTTACATCCTAATTTTACACCATTCTTTGCATCCTCATTTTGGTTTCCATTTTTGCGTCCTTGTTTGCTCCAATGTGGTATACTTTTGTATGCCCTAATTTGTTCCCTTCTTTGTGTCTAGTGTTGCACCCTTTTTTAATTCTACTTTAAAATCCTTTTTATGTCATTGTGCATCTTGTTTTGATGGCTAGTTTAACATCCAATTCTACTCCCAATTTTTCATCCATGGTTACATGCACTTTTGCATTCTTGTTTAGAGTTGTACTTTTATTTCTATTTATGATCCCATTTATGGGTTTATTTTACTAATTTCAATTACATAGTGAAATATATTACAGTTTCTAAATATGATTTAAGAAGATATCACAATTCTAATTAATAACTTAATGTTTGTAAACAAATTTAAGGGTAATTGACAACATTCATAAAATAAATAGCAGTGTCATCATATATAACAATTCTCCATCAAAAAATCATTGAAATTTTCAATATACATATATTAATACTAAATCAATACCTATCACAGATATCATTATTCCAAGGTAAATTCACAACTTTACATCCAAAAATAGTAATATCATCATACATAATGATTCTCCATAATTTTTTTTTGACAATTTTCAACACATATATAAAGTAACAAGATAGTACTAATAATATCTTTATCATATTTAATCAAATCAACTAAGATTCGAATGTGTGATTATCAGATCAAAATCTTTTGTGAATATCATTATTCTAAGGTAGATATACAACATCCATCCAAAGATAGTAATATCACCATACATAATAATTATCCATCGAAATAATGTTGATAATTTTCAATATATACATAAAATAACAAGATAATAATGATAATATCATTATCATGTTTAATCAAATCAACTAAAAGTCAATGTATGATTACCAAATCAAAATGTTTCATAGATATCATTATTCTAAGGTAAATTCACAACATCCATAAAAAAATAGGAATCTCATCATACACAATAATTATTCATAGAAAAAATGTAAACAATTTTCAACATATTCATAAGGTAAAAAGATAGTATTGATAGTATCACCATCATTATTCGAATCAACTAAAATTCAATTGTATGATTACCATATTAAGACATCCCAACTAAATATAAAAAATAACGCATGGCTAGCTAGCACCACGAAAATCATAGTCAAGATCATCCTCATGATCATTTCCATGATAATCATCATGACCATCTTGATAATCCCATCCACATCATCATCACCAACGACATTTCCATCCTCATCGTCATTGTCTCTGATATTTGATGTAAGCTCAACATATTCAGTATCATCATCTTCGTGGTCATTAGCTGTAGCGTTTTGGAAAAAAATCAATATTACATGTTAGTACTAATTCCATATAACAATGCATATTTTTGTTACAATGCTAACCATAAATGAGGTAGGACATAATAACATTTAATAGTACTAAAAAATAAAATGAAAATATGGTTTAAGATATATTGGAGATCCAACTAAGATTACACTTGTAATTCACATTAAGTAGTAGAAGCATTTTTTAATGCATATGAAGTAGGTACCCATTTGTTCTTCATACTATATTGTGAATGTTTCTTATTATGTCCATGCATGATTGGTAAATTAAGAGTTATTGGAAGCTTTAGTTCAAATTACAATTGTAATTCACATACAATATGAATGTCACATGAAATATTGAGTTGCTTTTAATGCATGTACTTTTCTCTATGATATAATGGATCCTAATGTTCGTTCAAGAACAAATGCTCACAAATAATTACTTTATTTTATCCATTATCACACTAAATCCATTATACCTAGTGACGACAATGATTCCATACAAATTATTTTGAACCCCTAAATTATAATGGAAAAGAGAAATAAAATCTTGATTCAATTTAAATAAAAATCTAGATTTCAATTTATTATAAAAATCAGTGTAATATGGAGCCTTGTTGCTTTTGTTTTTTAAATGGGCCAATTTCCATGGTTAGTAAAAGCCAAAAAAATAATGTCAATTGTTTTTGTTTTTTAGAAAATAAAATATTTATTATGGAAAAATCCATAAATAAGGAAAAGAAAAAATGATAACTAATTTATGCTGGTGATAAGAGGTTATTTATTTTTAATTTTGAAAATTTGATTTTAAACCACATAAAATTAGTCGTCCACCAATCAAAAATAGGAAATTCAAAAAATAATTTTCAATTTCTAAAAAAATGAGTTTAATATTTAATTTTCCTAAAACTTTAATAAACTTTAGAAATAGTTTCTAAAAATTTACAAATTAATTAAAAGTCAAATTATTTTGACTCAAATTAATTTCCTTCGGTAGGTATAAAAATAACTTAATGCCATGTGTTATGTTGCTAAGATGGGTATTATACATCTCTTCCTTGCTAAGTTATAGAATGTGCTTGGGTTTTCTTAATGAAATAAAAGTTCATTCTTCTCTTCATTATATCTTGAGATGTTCAACTTGCACCTAATAAAACAATAAAGTTAAAATAGATTTGCCTTTGTCCTTTGTAGATCTTTGTCCCCATTAATCTTTGTCTTAATAGATTAATTGTCTTATGGTGGCCTTGAATGGTCACTCCTATTAGTTGCATGATTTTTAGTTGCCTTTTAGTGACATTCTTAAGTTTGATAACATGTTATTTAATTTATGAAAAATTGTTATTGTCCATATTATTGTTAGCTATTAATATTAAATATGTTGGTTTTGAGCATGGTTTAGCAAAAATTTCCTAAAGAGTTTATAGATTGTATTTTATAATGTAATGATTCATTGTTTGATGAAATTGTTATGGATATTTTTTTTAGTATATTAACTTGTATGTGATAAAGTCAAAAGTCACCTCTTTTTGAGATTTTCATTGGTCAATTTCCCTTAAGTCCATCAAGCTCACCATTTGGGCCCGGGTTAAGCAAACATAGGAGTCACAAAGTGGCATTGTCCAAGCACTTAAATCTTGAAACATGTTTTTTTTATTCACATTAAACTTGACCTTTGTGCGTAAATTCTCCATGAAAATAATATCATGGAACATGAGGGGCCTTAATAGTAAAGGAAAACAAAGACTCCTAAAAGAAAAATGGTACACAAATCACCCATCAATAATGTTGATACAAGAAACAAAAATATTAAGTGAGGTTCTACCTCATATAATTAGCGAATGGGGTAGGAATTGCCAAGTAGTAGTGATTGATGCTTAGAGATACTTAGGTGGAATGGCTATTATTTGGAATGATCAGGACATTAAGGTTACCAATATGCTTACCTCTTTTCGCATTATGACAATACAATTTTAGTTAATTGAAATCGAGGATTAATACCATGTATCCAATACCTATGACTCCAATATCACAAATGGAAAACCTCTATTTCTCAATTCTATTGCCAGCACAAATAATTTATACTCGCCATCTCCATGGATTATTGGGAGTGACTTCAATATTATCAAGTCTCTCGAGGAAAAGAAAGGACGAATCACAATGTTTACCAAGATATTTTGTAAGTTATACCATCAAATCCCTAAAGTATTCTCCATTAAAGTGCTCAAGCAATGAGTTTCCAACCCACACGTGGATCAATGAGATGTAATACATGTGTTTGTGGTGACTAACTTAATACATTGTTTTAATAACTCCACAAGCTCAAGTATTTCACTCCATCACATAAATTGACCGTAGTGTGACATAAGTAAACTAAGAATATACATGAAACCCTTAGGAACCAAGAATTCCCTAGATCCTCAATTAGGTACTTAAATGATGAAGTGAAAATGCAAGGGGAAAAGAGGACTTCATTATTTAACCATCACAAACATGTGATCAAATGTGACTAGGAGTGTATATATTTGTATGTTTGCCAAAGAGGGAGTGAATACATGAGTTACTATTCATTGGGCCTTATTTTTATTTTTCTTATATATAGGACATAGGGAATGAAGTTTTCATAAGTTTGGCACAACTCATTGATATAACATTTACATGAATTTTCACTTTAACCTTAGAGTTTAGACTTAGATACATCATTCTAGTGTATCTTTAATGATTTTGGCTTTCTCTTTTTTATTTTCTTTCATCAAAAATGACAAAAGGGGAAATATTTTGTTTCAAATCTATGAATTCTTAATCATAAAGGTGTCATGTGATGAAAAACGAATTAATGATGTTATTCTGTATGAAAATATGGGTATTCTTGAGAAATGCTTATGCTTGTGCATGTCTCCTCCTTGGTTTAGAGGGAGTGAGGGTGGAAACCATATTGTCCATGTGTCATGTACTATGTCCAGGACTAATATGCGTAAGCTTAGTAAAGAAACCAATAGGGAGAATGGTGGATTGGATAAACATTCGGGACCAATAGTATTTGAGAATTTATACTTTGAATAGGACTAACCACCATAAGTCAAGTACATTAATCCAAGATAAGAATAGTCACGAGGATCGACATTTCCTGGTTTCAAGTATTATAACAGTGAATTAAGAAATGGTCATGTGAGGATATATCTGGTGAACATCCTGGTGGGGTAAGTTCCTAGAGAGGCAATGGTGTCCAAATTTATGCGTCCCAACGTTGTGCTATGATCGAATGGAGAGATAGAAATTGTTAGACAAGGCCTTGCTATTTTGAAAATGTTGGCTATGATGATGTAAATCATTGTTGATGCTTATCAATCCAGATCCTTTCTTATATGAATATTTCAACTTGAGAGTACTTAGTTGTGTCATCATGAATACCTCCCTAGTGTAGAGGGAGTGTTGAAAAATGTAACTAGTGTTGGTCTTCATTATGCAATAAAATGTAATGTTTATCATTGATATTTATTTTATATTCATTATTATGTTAGGGTCCCACCCTAACCCCCTTATTCATGTAGTAGGATCGAGTCATAGTTATAGTTAAGTAAGGAGTCAATAAAGCCCATATTAATAATTGTAAGTGGTTAACCCGCAATTAATGACGGGACCACAGTTAGTTGCAAATGGGCCATGGTATTAGATAGATGGTATTAATAAGAACCATGGTATTGATCCATGGTATCACATGTATGAGTCATATATAAAGGATAGAGACTCCCTGCGAGGAGCATCGTGTCTTATTTTGTAATCGAGCTCTGCTCTATTGGAGGTTGCCCCCTCGAAGAGGCAAGTGAACATTGCTTTCTGAATAATAAAATACTTGCTGTTGTTTCTCACTATTCTATGTTCTGGGTATATTTCTTCGCATATTCTGTATTCTGGTATCGTCTTGCAGGTTAAGAGCATAACAAGTGGTATCAGAGCTCTTTCCAGGGCCGGTGGGATCTCCATTTCTTAGCAATTTTTTTTTTGGCTAGAGACGTGTTTCAGTGTCTTTAAACCACGAGATCTGTCATTGAGTGCATAAACCTGCGGATTTGGGGAGGCATGCACGTAGGAAATACAAGAGGTGGTCACTCTTGTTGGACTCCCTTGTAACCCCTGTGGGTACCCCTTCGAGTAGTAGCGCATTAGACAGAACCGTGCATGGACTGTCTTCCAAGTACCCTCTGGGTATATCGGACGCCCCCTCGCTCTTTTGAAACCTCGCCATAGATAAACCGTCGGCCGTCTTGCTGCTACAGTACATCGAGAACAGCACTCGGAGAGATTACTCGCCCGTACAATAGGGTAGTCGGGTTGTACGGCTAAGGGTACGGTTGATCCTCCTTAGTTAGAGCCCTGAAACATTGGGCCGAGTACTACTGTCAGACCCTTATGTATATTGCGATCTGTAGCACCTGACACTCCTCGAGACCATAGTTCCCTTTTCTATCTCGGGATCACGCATAATCTCTGCCAGATCAGATCTCGCAAGTGGGGTTGCAGCAGCAGCAGACATCAGTCCCATAGTTCCAAGTTAGCAGACCAGCCTTCCGATCTATTAGATCCATCAGATCCGCAGCAGCAATCGGTGCCACCACTCAGAGCTATCCGATCAGCCATTCAGATCTCTCAGATCCACCAGATCTGAGTAGTTGTGTGGGGTTCCTATACCGGGGCATGATTTTCGCAGGACTTTTGGCAGCATTGACATTTTGGGGATTCGGCTACTGCAGTATTCCTAAGCAAGGAGTAAAACTCCGTTAGGAGTTTTTAGGAAAAAAAAAAGAGTCTGAGACCCCCTGGGGCGCTTATTGGTGATCTAGCCCATAAGAATCAAGACGACGAGCTGAGCAAGGTGGTACCATTCAATTGTTAGTGAAAAAAATTTAGGCGGTCCCAAATTTCAAGTACATCGGATCGGTGCATGGTAGAAACTAGAGCTCAAGCTATGGCCAATGAGAAGATCGACAAACTTGAACAATCCTTGCAAGCCATCCAAGCTCAGCTTGACAAACTAACTGACACACTCTCTAAGGGCAAGGAGGAAGCCCGCGAGGAGGCGTATATTGGAAATGGACACAGTGAGGGTGAGTCTAGCTGCTCTCTTCACCTTTGGGGCACCCACCAACAATCCCGTCAGCGACCTCCCAAGCTGGATATGCATAAATTTTATGGTTCTCACCCGGCCGCATGGGTAGCACAAATGGATCAGTATTTCAATCTGAATAAGTCTCAGCTTATGGTGGGGAGCATGTACTTGGACAATGAAAGATGGCAATGGTGGGAATGGCATCAACGTTGCAATGGAAGTTTTATGACTTGGGCCACCTTCAAAAAAGCTCTTACATAGCACTTTGACCAGGAATCTTCTTTTTTGGGTCGTCTCACTAAGCTCCGACAGACTGGCACAGTGGATGAATATGTTACAGCCTTTGAAGCCTTAGCTTTCTGCACTAGGGATCTCTCAGATGCATTCTACACGGAATGTTTTATCAGCAGTCATAAAGAGGCCATACAAGCCCATGTTCGACTACACCACCCTCCCACATGGTCGAAGGCTTGCAAGGTAGCTCGTAACGTGGAACGCGCGTTAGCAGCCCAGTCCATTTGACCAAATTTCACCACCAAGGGTCGCCCCCCACAGGTTCATAGCATGACTCAAACACTTAAGGTTCAAAAGGTGTCACCTGCAGAAATGGCCGAAAGAAGAAAGCAGGGATTATGTTACTACTGTGATGAAAAATACTCCCCATGTCATAAATGCAAGGAGCCTAAATTTTTTCAAATTGATGCCACTGATTACAGCTCATCGGAGGAAGCCCCACCACTTGAGGAACCGGAGGAGGTAGAAGAGGACAACCAGAAGCACAATGTCCCTAACGAACCAGTTATTTTGCTGCATGCGTTGGTAGGGATTTCTTCACCTCAAACTCTCAAAATCAGAGGTTTTATTAAACATCGCCCAATAGTAGTCTTGATTGATAGTGGAAGTACACATAATTTCATCCATCAAAAAGTCGTGGAAGCAGTGTATTGTTTTGTACGAGCAGTTTCTAACTTCCAACTCCAAATTGCGTATGGGGGAACAATGAAATGTGAAGGCCGTTGTGAAAATGTCAAACTTCAAATGGGAGATTATCAGTTGAAGACCCACATGTTTTCCATACACATGGGAGGGTGCGACATTTTCCTCGGTGCTGAATGGCTTCGCACTCTTGGGCCAATCACAATGGATTTCTAGGAGTTATATATGAGCTTTAAGCATAACAACTCCACACATACCCTCCGTGGACTCCAGGCGGGAGCTCCCTCTATCATCAACTCACATAGGATGGAAAAATCGCTAAAAAAGGGCCATCATGGATTTATAGCTCAATTTAATGCCATCCAGGCCATCAAACCCAATTCTCTACCGATTCATCCTGAGATGCAACAGATATTAAATAACCATTTTCTAGTCTTTGACAAGCCTCATGAGCTTCCACCCTCGCGAGGGGAACATGATCATAGCATCACCTTAGTTCCAGGGGCCCAACCACCAAATGTGCGCCCATACAGATATCCATTCACCCAAAAGAATGAAATAAAAAAATAATCAAGGAACTTTTGGAAGTAGGTGTCATTCGTCCCAGCATTAGCCCTTATTCATCATCGGTGGTCATGGTGCTCAAGAAAGATGGGGAATGATGGATGTGTCCAGACTTCAGGGCCCTCAATAAGTTGACAGTCAAAGATAAATTTCCAATCCTGGTTGTTGATGATTTGCTGGATGAACTCAATGGGGCTCAATTCTTCACCAAGTTGGATCTTTGCTCAGGTTACCACCAAATTCGCATGAAGGAAGTTGACATTCCAAAGACTGCTTTCAGAACTCATGAAGGCCATTATGAGTTCCTGGTCATGCCATTCGGTCTTTGTAATGCCCCATCTACTTTTCAGAGCCTTATGAACCACCTTCTCAAACCTTATCTCAGGAAATTTGTCCTTGTCTTCTTCGATGACATCCTCATCTATAGTTGCACTTGGGCCGCACATCTTTAGCATGTAGATCTGTTCTTACAACTACTTCGCAAGCATAAATTATTTGTTAAGATGTCCAAATTTTCTTTTGGCATGGAAGAAGTTGAGTATTTGGGCCACATTGTGGATCGTGAAGGTGTCAAGGTGGACCCCAAAAAGATCCAGGCAATGCAGGATTGGCCTCAACCTAAGACCTTGAAGAGCCTGAGAGGATTTTTGGGTCTCACAGGCTATTATTGCAAATTTGTTTGCAATTATAGTCGCATTGCGAAGCCCCTCACTCAACTCCTCAAGACAAATTCATTCTTCTGGAATGATGATGCACAATAGGCATTTACAGCTCTCAAAAATGCCATATGTTCCACTCCAGTCTTAGCACTACCTGATTTCACCAAATCTTTTGTCATTGAATGTGATGCTTCGGGTACGGGTATTGGGGCGGTCTTAATGCAGGAAGGTCGACCCTTGGCCTTCACAAGCCAACAACTAAGTGGGAGTAATCTGGGACAATCTACCTATGAGAAGGAAATGATGGCCATATTACATGCAGTAGATACCTGGCGACCTTACTTACTGGGGCGACGTTTCCAAATCCGCACAGACCATCACAATCTTAAATATTTTTTGGAGCAACGCCTATCCTCCCCACAACAAAATAAATGGCTTGCCAAAATGCTGGGATATGATTTTGAGATCATTTACAAGAAAGGGCGCGAAAATAGTGTAGCAGATGCATTATCTCTCCAATTTGAGGAGGAAAGTACCCTGCTCGCAATTTCCCTTCCCATTCCAGAATAGATTGAAGAGGCTCACAGGGAATGGTTTTCACATCCCTGGCTCTCCCAACTCATTACTCAATTGCAGGCGGATCCAAATTCCACCAAGGGTTACTCGTGGCAGGATGAGATTCTTCGCTACAAGGATAGAGTCGTAATATCACCAACATCCACACTCAAAAGCCGCATTTTGGAAGAATTGCACTCATCCCCCATTGCAGGACATTCAGGCTTTCAGAAGACATATGCTCGCATTAGAAGATCATTTTTTTGGACAGGCATGAAAAAGGACATCCTTACTTTTGTAGCGGAATGCGATGTCTGTCAATGCCACAAAGGGGAGACAGTCAAAGCACCAGGCACATTACAACCGTTGCCCATCCCGACATCTATATGGACAGAGGTTTCTATGGATTTCATTACAGGTCTTCCAAAGTCAGGAAACAAGTCAGTCATCATGGTGGTTGTGGACCGACTTTCTAAGTATGCTCATTTCCGTGCCCTACCCCACCCATTTACACCGACTTTGGTCGCTCAATCTTTCATGGATCAGATCTTCAAATTGCATGGCATGCCCACTTCTATTGTGTCTGATTGTGACCTGATCTTCACCAGTAATTTTTGGCAGGAACTCTTCAGGCTACAAGGCACCCAACTAAAACTCAGTACTTCCTATCATCCACAAATGGATGGTCAAGCTGAAGCCGTCAACAAATGTCTGGAAACCTACCTTAGGTGTTTCACTTCAGAAAAGCAACATCTATGGGTACAGTGGTTGCCTCTAGCTGAATGGTGGTATAACACCAACTATCATGCCACCACCAAAGTGACTCCCTATGAAGCAGTTTATGGTCAACTCCCTCCTTCCCCTACTTCTTATATCAAGGGGTGCTCAAAGGTACAAGCAGTGGATCAACTCCTACAAAACCGCACAACCATGCTCGCCCATCTTAGAGAGAATCTTCATCAAGCTCAAAACCGCATGAAGCAACAGGTAGATCAACATCGCTCAGAGCGCCAATTTCAAGAAAGGGATCAGGTATTTTTGAGGCTGCAACCATATAAGCAAACTTCACTCAAAGACAAGGGTTGTCATAAACTATCTCCAAAATTCTACGGACCATATCAAGTACTTCAACGCATTGGAGAAGTTTCCTACAAGCTAGCTTTGCCACCCACTGCAAAAATCCATCTAGTTTTCCATGTCTCATGCCTCAAGAAAGTGATTGGGAATAATTGTAGAATTCAAACCAGTCTACCTGAATTGGATGAAGAAGGGTCAATCTGGCTCCAACCTGAACAGGTCCTAGACACACGAGAACAGCACCTGTGTGACCGCATGATCAGGGAAGTCCTCTTCAAGTGGAAAGACACCTCTCCGGAAGATGAAACCTGGGAACCAGTCACTATTCTTCAGCAGTTTCTGCAACTTCAGCCTTGAGGACAAGGCTATTCTTAAGGGGGAGGGCATGTTAGGGTCCCACCCTAACCCCCTTATTTATGTAGTAGGATCGAGTCATAATTATAGTTAAGTAAGGAGTCAATAAAGCCCATATTAATAATTGTAAGTGGTTAACCCGCAATTAATGACGGGACCACAGTTAGTTGCAAATGGGCCATGGTATTAGATAGATGGTATTAGTAAGAACCATGGTATTGATCCATGGTATCGCATGTATGAGTCATATATAAAGGATAGAGACTCCCTGCGAGGAGCATCTTGTCTTATTTTGTAATCGAGCTTTGCTCTATTGGAGGTTGCCCCCTCGAAGAGGCAAGTGAACATTGCTTTCTGAATAATAAAATACTTGCTGTTGTTTCTCACTATTCTATGTTCTGGGTATATTTCTTCGCATATTTTGTATTCTGGTATCGTCTTGCACGTTAAGAGCATAACATATTATTATTTCATTTTGGTAAAAGCATGTTCTTTGTGCTTATAGAGTCAAAAAGAAATTATTTTGAGTCAAGAGAAATGTATTTGAGTCATCCCATTTGGAATTTTGAAAGAAAAAGAAAAGGAATTTTTATTTTGAGTCAAAGAATCAACACAAGACCAAGTCATCCTGAGAGGAAACTATTCAACCCTCTTGGATAGGTATATATATCAGTCAACTCGATCACTTGGAAGAACAATCACTTATCACCACAAAACATTGATTCTTGTGTCAAACAAGAATAAAAGACAACCAAAATCAAAGGAGAGATAAACTGATGATTTTTTCAGCTTATTTTTGTGCACACATGCGAAGGTTCTGTGGCTTCTCTATGAGAATTACAAGTCTGAACTTCATCATTCACTACAGGTTCAATTTTTTTGTTTTGATTTTACCATATTTTAGAGTGTTTTATCAACGTCGAATTTCATTGACTTTGACTTGGTTGGAGGAGACTTGGAGGAGGGTTGACTTGGATATTTGTGGAAATCTTGGTCTTGGCCTTGGGTCTTGTATATCTCATTTTGATCTAATTTTATAAGAGAAGTATTTTTGGGTTTTTCCCCTTATGGGGTTTTTCATGGCTTGGAGCCTAATTCTTGGCGTTCTTTGTTTCCTTGTGATCTTTATGTTTTTTATTTTTGTGTAATTACTTTATGAATAAGATAATCTAAGTAATAAGAAGCCAAAAAGAATTCACAAGTAATTATCAATTTAATATTAATCAATCATTTTCTTCTAACATTTGGTTTCTCAACATGAAGTAGGGTAATAGGTCCTATGACATCCAACCTACGATCTATGATGGGAAATCCTCAATAGTATCTCTGAAGAAAGATGTCCCATTGAGGGGGTCAAGAAGAGGTATGAGGCATCACCAATTTTATAGTTGAAGAAGTTTGAATCTCAATTTGTCAATTTTGGCCCTATGTAGGAAAAAAAACATGGAAGGAGGTGATCCCCTTGGAAGAGTTCAAAAGGGGAAGGCCACATAAGGCCTTATATAAAGATCTAAATCCAAGGACCTCCCTCATAAATAGAGTTAGACATGTATTGAAAGAGAGTAAAAAATGATCCATCCAAATCTTGATAAAAACAATAAAACATCCCTTGAATATCATAATAAATGGGGCATCTACAGATGAGGTGACCCTCTAACTCTATCTCATGTATATGGAAAAGCTATTAGCTATTATTAAAAAGAGGAAAATATCCCAAGTGAGATAGAAAATGTAAAAAGTCAAATAGTAATATGTATACAAAAGATGATCTTGAAACTAGTAATTTCATGAATCCATGACTATAAGGTCATTGACATCATCATAATCATTGTCATCATCTTCATTATCATCATCATCACCACCATCATCGTCATCATTTCATTATCATAATAATAACTATTCATGTCATCATCATCATCTTCATCATCGTCATCATCATGATTATGGACATTGTCGTCAATTTTTCATAGTCATATGTGTTGTAATAAATAGCATCAACCCAAAAAAATGTTATGAGTTCTATAAAAAGGTAGTTAGGACACATGACATATGCAAGAGAAATAAAAACTCTATTTTTGTGAGATGATCTATGATCATCATCATCACTACCATTATCATCGTTATTATCATTTTCGTCATCCCCATCATCATCATTAATGTAATTTCTATCATCATTGTTGTGATCGTCATCATGGACATCATCATCATCATTAATGCCATTATTATTGTTGATGATGACCTAGATGAAAATAATGATAATGATGATCATATGATGATGACTTGGAAGATGACGCCAAAGATAATGATTATGATTATGACCATGACAATATTTAAAAATTGGGAAGATTATCCAAGGTCATCATCATCGTCATCATCACAATCATTTTCATCATCATCATCATTGTCATTGTAGCCACCATCGTCTTTATCATCATTGCAATTATCATCATAATCACATTTCACGTCATCGTCATCATCTTCATTATCATCATTTTCATCAACTGTTCATAATTATCAATGTCATAAGAAATATGATCAATGCAGAAAATATGATGAGTGTTGGAAAATGGATGAAAAAGTGAAAAAAAAATGCGAACAACAATAGACGTAAAATTGGATGAAAAGTGGACACAACATAAGTAGATGAAAAACAAGACATAAAAAGTGACCAAAATGTGGATTCAAAAGTAGATCCAATAGTTGATGCAAACTTGGACACAAAATATGATGCAAACGCGGATGCAAAAGTGGAAGCAAACATGGGTGAAATAGTAGGCATAAAAATTAGCATGAATTGTGGTGAAACAAATGCGGATGCAACAAAAGATGCAAAAAAGGAAACAAACTTGGATGAAAAAGGGAGGCAAAATTGGATGCAAAAAGGGATGCAAAAATGGACCAAACATGGGTGCAATAGTGGGCACAAAATTAGATGCAAAAGTGGACGCATCAAAACTAGATGTAAAAGTAGATGCAAAATGAGATGCAAAAAACATAAACAATATTCGATGTAAACTTGGACAGAAAAGAGGATGCAAATGTGGATGCAAAAGTGGAATCAAATGTGGGTTGCAACAGTAGGCACAAGACATGGCACAAATTATGGTGCAACAAAAGTGGATGTAACAACAGACACAAAAAATATGCAAACTTATATTCAAGACAAGATGCAATAAGGGATGTAAATGTAAATGCAAACATGGGTGCAACAAGAGAAACAAAATTGGATGCAAAATATGGATGCAATGGAAATATATGCAAAAGAATATACAAAATGAGACACAAACCCCAACAAATAAACCCAACACTAAAGTGGATGCAATATTTGATGCAAAAGAGGATGCGAACATGGATGAAAAATTGGAAGAAAACGTGGGTACAATAATAAGTGCAAAGCATGGCACAAATTATGGAACAACAAAAGTGGATGAAATGATAGATGCAAAAAAAAAAAGCAAATGAAGATGAAAACGAAGATGTAAAAAGGGATGAAAAAGTGGACATAAACATGGGTGAAATAATGGATGCAAAAGTTGATGCAACAAAATTCGATGCAAAAGTAGATGCAAAATGAGATGCAAAACTTGATGAAAATCCTGATGTAAAAATGGATATAGAAAGGGATGAAAAAATATATGTAAAAGTCGATGAAAACCTAGATGTATATGAGGATGCAATCGTGGATGCAAAATTAGAAGCAAAAATGGGTGCAAAGGGAGGTGTCAAACTAGGTGCAAATTATGGCACAAGAAAATTGGATGTAATAGTGGACACAATAATAGATGCAAAAGAGGATGTAAATATGGATGCAAAATAAGATGCAAAAGTAGATTCAAAACTAGACACAAACCTCGATGCAAAACTTGGTGCAAAGGGGATGCAAAAAATGACGCAAAAATGGATGCAAAAAATGATTTAAAAAAAGATGCAAAAGAGGATGCAAGAGATGATGCAAAAGTTGATGCAAGTGTAGGCGCAAAAAGTGGATGCAATAGAGGATGTAAAAGTAGGTGAAACAAAATTAGGTCCAAAATTGATGCAAAACATGATGCAAAGGATGGCACAAAACTTGGCATAAAACATGGCCTAAAACTTGATGTAAAACCTGGTGCAAAACCTTTTACAATACCTAGTGCTAAACTTGGTGTAAGACTTGGTGCAAAACTCAATGCAAATTTTGCACCATATTTGATTAATGGACACAAATAGCACCAAAATGGGCTGTAGACACAAAAAAGGAAGCAAAAAGGGATGCTAATCACAGGGTTTTGTTGTAGTGAAGTAGTTGACTCCATAAGGCACTGGTCTCATATATAAATCTAATCAGATCTTTAAAACTTGCTAAAATCAACCAAGTGGCTAGGCCATTCAATCGTGTCTCCCAAACTTGTTGGTTGCCAACATGTCTTGCATTTTATAATTTCATAGGGACTACACCCCATAGCCTGCTGTTGGGAGACAACTAGAATGGAGAGGGAAGAGATTAGAGTGACAACTCCTACCCTGAGTCATTGTCGCAATTCCTGTACAATTTTAGTGACAACATTTTCTGGCACTGTTGTTGAGGACTTATTTATTGAGCCTTGGCATTACGACATTTTATCATCATATTTTCTTTTTATCATCATTCCTTATCCTTTTAATGCTACAAAATTTTTCTGATGTCGTTTTCGGGGATAATTTTTTCTTGTTTTCAATGCTTTAATGATAATTTCTCAATATTTCAATCTTCATATTCTCATTTTTAGCCAAAAGCACAACATAATTTGGCACGGTTGCGATATTTTTCTTAACTCTTCATCTTTTCATCACCTTATACTTTGTCCTCTCACTAATATTTTCATCTTCTCTATCTGCACCTTTAGCACCTAGATGCTTCGGTTGGTTTCTTGTTTACGTGGCAACTCCACTTATCCATTTACAAGAGTTTACTCTAGGAGAAATCCTGATAGCTTGGTTAACCATTCTCCCGATATTAAAAAGGCTCTGAGAGATCAGCTAAACAAATTACATTCTAGTAAGCATTTAATCTTTCTTGGATAGGAAGCCCTCCTTGATATCCACTTGGTTTCCCCTATCCTTGTTAATAAAGACTTCATGGATTACTACAACCCTTGCAACTTTGCCAACATTCAAGGTTATGCTCACAATCTTCCAGATGATTCTCTTATAAAAAAGATTATGATTTTCCAAGGTAATAATGTGATCAACGTTGATGCCCACATAAAAAAAATCATAATTTTCCTACAAAGGTATGCTCATTTGACTACATACAATCATGAGGATTTTAGAATGAAACTATTTGTCCTTTCATTATAAGATGATGCATTGCAATGGTTTCAAGACAAGAATAATAATACGTTTGAATCCTTGCAAGCTCTTATCGGTGCATTCAAAGATAATTTTGGGGAAAAAAGAGAGGGAAAATATTTGGTCAAAGTGATTAACTCTATTAAGAAAAGGGAAAATGAGACAGTTAAGGAGTTTAATCAAATATTCAATGGTATCCTAAAAAATATGACTCAATCATACAAGCCACCTGAAAAAACAATGTTGGAACAATTTCTTGAGGCCTTTTGTGTTGGCACTGAATAGGAGATAAGACGTGCCAAACCTGCCAATTTAGATGGTACTCAAAATGTGGCAAAGGAATTAGAGAAGGATAAGAGAGATTTAGGTAAATCAAATATTCCTGGTTTTGAAAGAGGTCCGGTTAGATCTAAAGGAAACGAAATAAAGGAGGTAGAGCATGAGCCAAGTAAAGAATTAACAAAAATGATTAAGGAAATGAGAATTGAGCATGCTAGGAAAATAAGTGCCATGCAGTCTAGGCTAATTTAGATGGAAAGAAATAAAACTTAGAATGCGCAACCTAGAAATAAAAATAATAACAAAGGTAACACCAATCCATGGCCAAGAAGAAACCCTCCAAATGATCAAAGGCCTCCCACTCCACTTGAGTCTGCTAATGTTGTTGACCAACCTATCCCATTTTGTAGACCATGTGAAGGCTTCCATGAAGAAAGTGCATGTGCTATTGCTAGAAAAATCTTGGATGAAGCAACAAATGAATAGATAAATAATGCAAGTCAAAATTCTTCTAAACAAGGTCGTTTCACAAACATGATTTCTTCATCTTTCACCATCAACAACTTTAGTGAAGAAAAAGATCCTATCACACAAATGTAGGGTGAAACCCCATCTCAGGAACAAATTTTAGAAATTGCTAAAAGTAAGGGTTACACATATCAAGGGAAAAGTAAAGACCAGAATCATAATAAACAGTTTTCATCTGAAAGGTATAAATAAGTATTAAAGGTTGATTGGGCTACATGGATAAATAGTATTAAATGTTTGTTTGAGTCTTAGAACTTTTGAAGATCGCTTCACAGAGAGTTCATTATTCAAAGCTTTAGGCATGGCTCAAGAGGATAAGATTGATACACATCCAAAAGATGAAGAAATTAAGTTAAAGGATCTCAATTTTTATATGAATAATGAAGAAAATTAACCCTTCTTCCTTATGTTACATATTAGTGATCGCCTTCTTCATAACTGTATGTTGGATTTTGGTGCATCAACCAATGTCATGACCAAGAAAGTTACGGATTAGATAAATTTGAGGATTTATAGGCCTTATCATAACATTTTCTCTATGGAATCGAAGAAAATTGAATTCCTTGGTGTAGTTAAAGATTTACAAGTTTCCTTGGCTAACTATCCATACAAAATCATCACAATGGACATAATGATTATTGATGTGCCAGATGTGTGGGGAATGATTCTATCAAAAAAGTTTGCAACCAATTTAGGAGGATGTATTCAGTGGCATCTCTCATATGCTATTCCTGCAGCAACAGGTGGTATGGTCAGGTTATACAAAGAAGTAGCAAGAAGATACCATGTTGAAATTCCAAAGAGGTTGGAGAATGGAAAGGAGATTGAACCATAGGGTCATCCACCATAGTATGAGGTTGAATTCATTCAACCTGTTTATCACTTTTCTTCATCTCATCTTCCATCCCACTTTTCGAGTAAGAAAATAAGCAGGCTTAAATTTGACAAAGATATGCAACACAGTGATCAGAGCCTTCACTAACCAAAAAGGGTCAAGTTTGAACAAGGGACATTTGAAAAACAACCAATTGACTTTCCTGTCAGCAAGAATATGTTCCAGATTGTGCCACAAGGATGACATATGATGCCATGGGGCATCTTTTGTATAGTATATCTAACCCTACCCCCTTTCATTTATGTCATTAATTAGTTTTATTTTATGCACTTATGTTATATGCCTTTACATTTCAGTTTGTTAGAATAGATTTTTCTATTCCAGTAGATATTCTATATGTGCATGATGATTTTGATTATGAGTGGATATCTATTTGATGGAATTCTATTTTATTGGATACATGATTATAAATTCTCACGTCACTTCGATGAATCAACATGTCCCCATATGGAGCTAGATGTTGCACCTATTTTGTCACAAGTCCAAGGGAGCAGTTGTACAATTGTTTTCAAAGTTCGGAATCATCAACCAACACTTTGATGTATCATTGTAAACCCAATTTCTGCAAATTGTAATGTAAATGATGCTTGTACGATCATTTAATTATGTAACAACCTAGGTAAGCCTATGATTTTGGTGATGAATTTCATCCTAGGAGGTTTTTTAACCTCATCACATTATTTGTATTTCTAAACATGGATAATTGATAGAGTTTTTCCTCCAACTTAAACCCCAAAGCTAGGGTGGAATTTATTGACAAAGTTTTAGGTGAGTCCTAGTGTTATATTTTGTCTCATTAAAAGTGGTTTGAGAATTATTTAAGCTATTTGACTAAATTATTTTATTACAAATCACTTGGTCTACTAGATCATGTTGTGTCACAAAATTGAGTAAATAATATGAGGGTTTATAAGGAATTGGTATTCCCCCTTTCGAGGGTTGAATTTGTAACATCTAATGTAAACAAAATTTTAGTGCATGGTCCCTTGCAATCATACACTATGGCTAAAGTATTTGAGGGCGGAAAAAATAATTAATCCCCTCTTGTGTCAATTAATTAATTTTTTCTGGCAGTTGTTTTATTTATTTTTATTTTTTTATTTTGTAAATCAACAGATTTTCTATTAAATTATGAAGATATTACATTATTTGAAGCTCTGATAGAAAGAAAAATTAGCCTCAATGCCAGCAGATTTTTTGGATTTCAGGTACAAACAAAACTAAAAAGACAACGACTTGACAAAACATGATTTTTCCATGTGCAGAGTCCACCAAGCACAAAATCTACCTAAGAGGTACCTCCAGCCAGAAATCATTCAGTCGACTAAGGAGGAGGAGCGGGTTGAACCTCAACAATCGTATGCGGGATGATGGAAAGTCTCATGGATGTGAGATTCCACGTGATCCATTTGAGTCTACTAGTTGTCCATTGTTGGGTCCCTATAATACTAGTGATTACCCCATTACTATTGTAGTTATACCCCTTATTTATATTGTTGTACCCCTATTACCCCCATATTGTTATTTCTGTGCCCCATAGAATCCCTCTATTGTTATTTTTGTGGCTTTATATTATTATTGTTAGGTCGGCTGGATTATATTGTGACTCCTTAGACTCCTATATATAGAAAGGAGGTTTTGTCATTTGTATCATCCAAGAATTGTTCATTTATGTAATGTAAAGGAGGTTGCCCCCTCAAAGAGGCTGAATTCTAAGGCGTTGATCTATCTTTTCTATCTTTTCTTGAGCTGGTTTCATAACATCCATACACTCCTGGAGGTGCCTCTGGTTCCTTCTCAGCATGGCTTGTCTGTCCAAAATACACCGCTGATTCCTTCAAATAACTATCATGAAACCCACCAACTTAGCATTTTCCTCATTCTAATCTTGAGATAATTGTTCTACTATGTGCTGCAACAAACAAATTTGATCCTCATGTGATTTGAAGGGAGTTGGGAGATCTACTCTTCCAGGTGAATTCCGCACGGGAGGCACCAACTCCCCTTCTTCATCCTGTACGCCCCTATCGCGATTTCCTCCTTCCCTCTAAGGATGACCTTGTTGCCTCTTCAAGGAGAAAAGATGGAGAATACCTAACGTCTTCTCAGGCTGGGATTAAATCTTTTGTAATCCCAAACTCTAGGTGGCTGGATGATTAACACACCTCGGTCTTCCTACCGAGCTAGAATGGGGAAAGGGAATGCTAGACCTAGCTGTCGAGTTGTCAACTAAGAGAGGATAGGCCAACCCATGACTAGAAAGAATAAACTTTTTTACCACTTTGGAGTGGATAGAAACCTTGATTCTCTTCCTTTCATATTTTTTCCAAAGTTCCTGCGGAGGTGTGACACTCTGCCACTTAAAGTGAGAGAGGCAATTACTTCTTGACCCCTTCAACGTGAAATTTATGTGTCCCCTCCCAGTGTTGGCTTCCTATCCAACATACAAATAAAATTAACCACTTGACCGTGAGCACAAGAACTACAGGTTACATGTGAGAGGGTCATTAGTTGCTTCATCCCCAATGTTGGGAACAATCCATTATCCTTCTCTCTTCACCAAAGTTTCTCCCAACTTGACACTCGGGTCCTAGGAAAGTTGTCCATTCCAAGGGTTGAAGAAGAGAATTACCCAGGTAGTGAATACAACTGCAGTTAAGTGACTGCAATGCCACCTTAGGAAAATTCCTCAATAGGAAAATTCCTTCTGCATGGATGAGTTTCCTATATAGGAAAATTCCTCCAACTGATAGTACACAGTCCCTTCCTTTGATCTCAACTGGGTCTATGACTGAACTAACATGCACGAGTTATTTATGAGAGAATATTCAGTTATTTTAAGTGCAATAGTTACATGCATGCATGCATTAACTAATTGAACTCACAATCAATTCCACAAACTGTTGGAACTAATCTAACTAGACTTAACTCAGTTAATTGAGCTAACTAATTACAACTCAAAGTACAACTCATCCTGATCTCCTTAATCAACTGATAACTTCCTCAATCAAAGGAAAACTGTTGCATGTCTTCACATAGACTTCATGTTTGATTTTCTCCAACTAATTAACTCAAGATGAATTAATTAATTATTTTTCAAACAACTAGTGAGACTAAATTCAAATTTTAATTCTCAATTTTAATTCAGGGACTAATTAAAATTGGATTCTATCCTGAAATGCTATTTATAGCAATTCTATTTTTATCATTTCTATTTTATCATTCCTTGTTGTTGTTTCCAACACTAAGTACCTGAAATTCTATTTATAGCAATGCTATTTATAACATTTCTATTTATAGAATTTCTTGTTGCTATTTTCAATAGATAAGACAGGTGGAGGGAGGATATGCCTTGGAATAGGGTAATGCAAACCAATGGAGGCTGGTGAGAGGTTTAGATTGTTTAGAATTATGGCTTCCATAGGAACTACGTCCCAATCACCATCAGCCCAAGGTTCTTCCATGATGGAATCTCTAATGTTTTCCTTTATAGTCTTTCAAAACTGTAACAATGAAGTACTTTGATCCTTGAAGATATGTTCGTTGTGGCTTTTCCATACATTCGAGATTAGGAAGCTAGATTAAGTTCCATGCTTGATTGATGATGAGGTTCTTGAAGGGAGAAGGTCTCCATTTTGTCAATGTTTCAATCAGGATGTTTAGTGAGCAATCTGATCTCCCAAAAATCTTTAGAACCCATCCCCATAGAGAGTTGGCTATACTATAAGAATTTAATAAATGTTCAACATCTTCTTCATGCTCCTTACATAGAGGACATCTAGATGGGCCTATCTGCCCTCTTTTCACTAGATTGTTCCATGTGAATATATGTTTTTTGCTAAGTAGCTATAGGAAGATAGCCACTTTTGGCCATATTTTTTCATTCCATATTTTATTCTAGATTGGAACTCTCGTTAGAGATTGATGCTCAATAACCAAATAATATTCTTCTTTGACTGAGAACATACCTATGGGGCAGTAACCCCATTTTAGTTTGTCTGTCTTTTGTGATATCAGGATACATCTAGCATCTAGCATTTTATGGAAATGGTCCCAGTCAAGACTAACGTCGACATCATGCAAGTCTTGCTTCTTTTTCCACACCCTCCAATCATGTCCTAGTTATGCCATTTTCCAATAGTCTTTTACCTTAGGGGCATGTTAATTTTTCAAATAGGGCTACATTGTTATTTTCTTTGATAATTGCATTTCTTTATTAATACATTAAGTTCACCCCATATCATCATTACATTATTCAGATCTACACCATTATTCATCAGCATATGAAATTATATAGAAAGAAAAACATCATCATCATTAATGCAGTAGAACATAAAGGAACAATAGAATAAAAGCATGCACACACATAAAGACACCAGGATTGGTCCAAGACCAGGGGAAAACCCCCTATGGGGAAAATCCTTACAAATATTCTTCTTCTTAGATTGCCATCAAATGATTAAGCAAAAGAGAATACAATGATCCATAACTTCATCTATGCAACAAAGAAATTATGATATCCATGAAACATATCTATTCATGCTTATAATCAAAACCCTCATTATGATGGTTGTACTGTGCTGTCATTGGTTGTAGTTAGCTATTGGATACTACTGAGCATTGTTGTCACTGAGCATAAACTTTGGAATACTAAAATCTCATCTTTGAGTCTCAGATGCAGGGATAAGGAGTCGTACAAGCATCTATAACAATCCTAGACACTCTTTGTGAATTGTATGCCAATGTCTATGGTAGCCCGAATGCTCCCTAGGCCATTATGTGCATGTGTTCGGGGACCAACTCACTAGATCTTCTCCCAAACCCCAGATGCTCTCTTCTAGTTATTGTGTGTGCATCCGGGACAACTTGGATGTTCTTACTAGGATCACTCTGTGCGAGCATACGAGGACCGACACCTTCAGATCTGACTCTGAAACCCTCGACACTCCCATATGATTCTGTGTCAGCATCTAGGGCTCTCTGGATGCTATATTGACCACTATGTGCCAGTGTCCTGGGACTAAAATGCCCAGTTCTATGCTAGCATCCAGGAATAAGAAAATCCTAGATCAATGTGAGCTTCATCCCTGAGATTTTAGACCCTTGCGCAAACTTTCTTCTCACATACTTACACGAAACAAGAAAATAAGAGAAGATAAGACGATTTGATCAATATTTCCAACTGAGATTGAGGTATCTTCTATTTATAGGCTTTCATGAGGTTCCACTTGGGGTTGAGGCCGACCTGCCCAATTTAACATGTGCTTAGGGCCAACCTAACCTAATATACACGGGTGAATAAATAAATTCAAAAACCAACTTTTTCTGGTCCAAATAAGGTGATATTTAGCTTGATTTTGGCCCTCTCAAAAAGAGGAATCTAATGCAATCATCATCTAGGTCATCTTAGTTGTCCAAGGTGGAATTTGACCGTAGTTGCAAAAAATAACACTCCCTCTCAACTAGGGAGAATTCCACATGACAATATTTGTTCATCAATCAATATGCCATTTTGGTATCTTCAAGTTTCATCACGTATCATCCCTGATAATCTATGTCATGTATTCATCATTCCATGATCACCTCAAGTATATCATCATCATAAATCATCAATGTACATCTTGATCTATCGCTTGCTTATTCCTGCTTATCTCTTGATTATTCTTGCTCGTATGTTGATCATTCTTGAATCTAGAAGAAGAAGAATTTTTTATCAGAGGGGAGCTTAAGCTACCACCTTCTATCCATTAGGCTACTACCTAGAACCTCTTCCAGCAAGAAACTACCTGAAAGATAATCATATATCGTCATCGAAGAGCATATCATCAAGGAGCACATCTCAACTTGTAACCACATTGGGGAATACATATTGACCCAGAGTCTCGTGAGGGAGCTATACATCTACAACCCCATATTGAGAAATAGGATATCCAAGAACACAGGGGAGCACATCTTGACCCTGGGATCTCATCAGGAAGCTCAATCTCAACTTAGAATCACATAGGGTTATCTCAACCCATCCTATTTCCTATTGATCTTTCTATCGATGACCTTGAATAGTCATGTGGTATAATACCTACATCATAATCAATTTGGGTTTTACACCCCAAGTACACTCTCAACTCATTGGCCAAACAAGGATTAGTACTACCGACAAGCCCAACTTGTGGGTATGATGCCAACTGGGGTATATTCTGCAAAGACCAAACAAGGGAGCAACATTCTCCAACCCTATGAAGATAGGGGAGCAACATCTTCAACCATATGGGTAACAGATGGGGGTCATACCCTATTTTCCAGAGTTCCCTCAACCCTAGGAGCCCTTCTACCTCAATTCCTCACCCTGGTAGTTGAGATAGGGAGGAAGAGTTGGCTCAGTGTCCTCAATCAATGCTGCTCTCATCACACTCAAATCTGGTATAAACTTTTCTCAATAGCAGTTGTTTCCTTTTCATATAGGACATCAAATCAAATATCATGTGAGAACATAAATAATATTATAAATCTCAAAAGGATACCATAATTATCCTCCCTCTTAAGGAGGTGCTAACCACAAGTCCGATCTTGTTTCAAACAACTGCACTGTCTTAATATATGAGAGTATCTTGGTCCCAAATATAAATATGGTATTTTCTACCAATCATATCTCACACTATGTCATCACAATGTATCCATGTCATATCCAGATCATGCTCAGACAACTCTCTAAGGAGCTTCTTCATCATGCCTCATAGCTAGCCATGCTAGAAACATTGTACTCATACTCAATCGTACTATGTACCTCTCATCCAAGATATCATGGAAGTTCTCATACTAATGAAACATCCAAATCTGCTTAAAAATAATCTCCATCAACAACAATACATCCATGCAGTCACACATCATAAGAGAAATATCTCAGCCTCAAAAGTAGAATATCTCATGCAGATATTTCAAAGGATGCTTGGTGGCAACTTTGTGTGAATGAAGTGGCTCAAATATGGATTTATTCAGGTTCTATGCACATCATACATTTACAGATGGATGTTCAAAACATAACATAAATGCTTCAATCAATCGTCGTATGGCATGTTAAGTTCAACAACATATTTGAACTTCAAATCAGAGTTTCCAAGTATTTGCATTTTTCATTATTCAAAAACATTTTTCAATAGATTTGCAATATAGAATTTCTTTTCCAAATTCCAAAAATCAATTCATCATGCCATGATACATCATTTCAAGCTTCATAAGCTATCTCCCTTTGATTTAGATCATTGGAGGCTCATCACCTATCAAGAGTAGATCATCAGGACATAAAACCAAAACCATAAGCTATACCTTGAAACTCATCATCCCGACTTCATTAGATAACTGTCAAATATAGACATATCTGGATGGGGGAGCTTGCTTTATCCAGTGCTCTAATCATAATGCCTTTCTTAGCTAGTATAATCATCCTTACATAAATCAATGTTGTACCATCACATCAACAGATTCAACTTATCAAAGTTTAGAAGTTAGATCACAACCATTATCAAAGTCATCAACATTGCAATATCAATTCTTTCAACCAGGAGACATGTGGAGCTCATATCAAATCATAACTTCATTTATTATTATGCCAAAAAGTATTCATCAACCATGCATTATCAATCCAAACTTTATCAAGTGATAATCATAATACAAGTCATTCACATCACTAGGTGAAAATGCATACACCAAGGATGAGTCATGCAGGTTCCATGTCCATGCTGAATCATAGCTATCAATACCTCAACCATTGTGTTAGGAACAAGGAGGCCAATAAAAAATCATTTTTCGGAATACTCACATACGTCATTATACCCACATAGAATAAAAATCAAGGAAAATCAACAATCGTTAGATCAAATCATTAGACATCAGCTTAAGTTCAAATTTTTTATTGTAGAGAGATATATAGTCAAAGCATATATCAATCATCAATTCAAAGTCATTTTCAAGCATCATGAAAACACACTATTGATCTATATCAATCAGCCAAATCATGCCAACCTCTTGTAGCATAAACATAGTGACATATCTATATGTATGTCCCGGTCACCTACAAACGCAATTTCAATCTGCATGTTCATGTTATAGAAAACATTCAAGATTTTCCTGCTTCCAGATCTTGTTATCTGCAACATATCTATGGAACTGACATGTTTTAGGTGACCATCCGATTTCATGCACAATACTTCATTTTTATGTGATCATCAATTTAGCCTAACAACTTCAGAAATTGGATTACAGTGGCAGAATATGTTAGAAACATCTTGATTCAGAGTTAAAACAATTTTAGAAAGCTTTAGATTATGGTCAACTATAGTTAAAACCCTGGATGCTCCGTTTAGGTTAGCATGGGAGCATCTTTAGCTACCTGGATGATCTTTGGGCCTTAGCATTCATGTGCCCAGGGACAAGATCTACTAATTCTGTGTTTGCGTACGTAGCAGAGACCCTAATTTCTGTATAAGCTTCAGATCTGAGATTTTGCTATAGATCAATAATGTCAGATGCACATAAATCATATTTCAACAATACAAAATTCAAATAGTAGTTTGAGAAGAGATTATCCCTTTGACTGGGGTTCTACTTCATTCATCTCCATTCATGTCATCAACCTATCTCTAGTAGAGTCAAGAAAGAATAGATATGTTAGATCATAAACATATATCTATCATGGCTATTAGCATCATGACATCAATATTTCATCAAAGGTTAGACTCAAAGCAATAGATAGATGCAACATCATATCTCAAAGATTATGAACACAATAGCACTTTCTATCAAGTCACTTCATCAAGTTAGGGCATCCAGTTTTACCATATGTTATCAAGATATGACCACAGATAGCAAGAGATATAGAATATCAATCTCATAGTTATACCTCTAACATCATGCTTATCATAATCAATGGGATCGGGTAAGGTCATTCAATAAAGTTTTATCAAAACAATGAGAGTGTCAGTCTTTCTTTCCATATGCCATCATCATGCTTATCACAAGAATTATCAATGGACTCATGTATATGAGTCAATGAGATATCCTTCTATATAAAATCCATCATGACAAGTATCAAGAGTATAATTTACTAGAATCAAGGTGCTAGCCTTCTTTATAGGATAAATATGTCCAACGGATGGATGTTAGCCAAACATCAAGTGTATCAATGTATCAACATTAGATAGCCTCATAAAATTCAAGAAGATCAAAATTTTCAACACCAGATGCATCATTTCATCATAGGAAACATAGATCCAAGTCACTTTGATATCCATGTATGAGCCATCAAAGAAAGAGACATTCTCACCATGTCTTAGGGCTTACCTAGCCATACATGTTATTTCTGAAATACAACATACCATGCATACCATGTGGTATTCAAATAATTGTGCACCTTCTCATTAGACATAGGCCTCTTGAATAACTTTGTCACCTTTTCATCAAGTACCTCTTTACCTCTTTCGAGATCTATATTTTCTTTCCTGCATCTCAAATGATCTGCTCACAACATCTCATCAAGGAGGTTAGAAACATACATATACTCAAATACATATGCAGGAAATATAAGCAATAAACATAATCATCAGATCCATAGGTTTAAACAAAAGTAAGAGGCATCATAAGACAATAAATACTTATCTTCAATGGGAGGTGATCTTCTCCCTCTTGAACCAATCTTCAAGAGCCATCAATGTCCATGGTCCATATAACAATGTGCCTTCAATTATCCAACTAGGTATGTTAGGGATTATCCCATCTAGGGCTTCATCAAATCTTTGCAAAGTGCTTGATCATCTTCACATTGACCAGCTAGGTTCCATATCTCATATTGTTTCCATAAAATAGGGTTTTCTCTCCAACCCTAATCTCATAGAATCCACCAAACCCTAATAATCAAGTTGCATGTGGTTTTATTCAAACCCTAGAATTATTTTAGGTCTCCACCATCCTCTTATTAATTCCATCAAAGGTGTCATCATTGGGGTGATCTCCATGACTTTTCTTCAACCCAACTCTGATACCATGTTAATTTTTCATATAGGGCTACATTATTCTTTACTTTGATAATTGCATTTATTTATTAATACATTAATTTCACCCCATATCATCATTACATTATTATGAACTACACCATTATTCATCAACATATGCAATTATATTGAAAGAGCAACATCATCATCATCAATGCAACAGAACATAAAGGAAAAATAGAATAAAAGCATGCATAGACATAGAGACAGTAGGATTGGTCCAAGACCAGGGAAAAACCCACTATGGGGAAACCCTTGCAAATATTCTTCTTCTTAAATCATCATCAATGATTCAACAAAAGAGATTACAATGGTACATAACTTTATCTATGCAAAAAATCAATTATGATACCCATGAAACAAATCTAATCATGCTTATAATCAAAACCCTCATTCTGATGGCTGTAATGTGCTATCACTGAATATAGTTAACTATTGGATATTTCTGAACACTGTTGTCATTGAGTGGAATCTTCAAAATACTGAAATCTCATCTTTGAGTCCTAGGCACATGGAGGAGGAGTTGTGCGAGTGTTTATAACAATCTCGAATGCTCTCTGTGAATGGTATGCCAACATCTATGGTAGCTGGGATGCTCCCTAGACCATTATGTGTGTGCGTATGAGGATCAAATCACCAAATCTGATCCAAACCCCCAAACACTCTCTTCCAGTTACTAGGTGTGCATCTGGTACAACATGTATGCTCTTAGGATCACTCTGTGCGAGTCTCCAGGTACCGACACTTCCGGATTTGCCTTTGAAACCATGGACACTCCCATAGGCTTATGTGCCAACGTCTAGGGCTCTATGGATGTTGTATTGAACACTATGTGCCACCGTTTAGGGACTAAAATGCGTAATTCTATGCTAGCTTCAAGGAATCAGAAAACCCTAGATAAGTGCGAGCTTCATCCCTGAGATTTCATACCCTTGTGTGAACTTTCCTTCGATAGACCTGTGGAAACCAAGTCAAAAAGAGAAGAGAAGTTGAATTGATCAATATGTCCAAATAAGCTTGAGGTCTCTTCTATTTATAGGCTTTCATGAGGGTCCACTTGGGGTTGAGGCTAACCTGTGTGAGAATTCCTAAACCTGGAATCCCTACTGCACCAACTGATATTACTTCTCCTACTTTTTAAACCATAAAAGTTATTTACAATGTTCTATGGTAAATATCAAAGTAAATACAACTACAACATTAATTATTTAAAATAATATGTTGAAACAAGAAACTGAACAAGAAAAAGATACAACACAATGACAGTTATTTCTGGACAAATGTCCCCGGAAAAACCCAATGTGGGAAAACCAGTGTAGCAGATGAGGGTTTCTTTATAATTCTTCAGCAAAAATCTCATGTACAAGATATAACCACCATAATAGAAGAGGATTCTTTGTGAGAATTTTTACAGACACTTCTTGATGATTTTATGATCTAGGAGAGGACCTGTTGCCCTCTTTGTGTTTCACTGCGTCAGCCCCTATGTGAGAACTATGCTATCCCAGTGTCACATTGCCTCTGCATTGTCCTACTTCTGATCCGCATCTTCTACTCTTGACCTCCAAACTGATGCTGATACCCTCTCTCTCTCCTTCTCACCTACAACTCTCCCTATGATTCAATTTTCTCTTGCCGAACTTCGACTAGTGAGAAAATCAAACTTACTTAGGTAACTAAGTATCTTCCTCTGGTGTGTTTCCAAGTGCCCCTCGATGCCCTTCTTATAATCTTCCAATTGAGAACCAACGACCTAGATTAGATTCTAATAAATGGATTAGATCATTTATACTTGATCTTCGTCTTCTTCTAGAAGTTATACCTACAGTTTAGATTAATACCCATTAATTATTTTAATTTCCTAAGTTTAGACTTAGGGTCCCATTAAAAATAATTAATTATTTTAATAAAATTGTCTCTAGGTGGAATTTCCCAAAATGATTTCTAGGTATTGTGGAATACATATGTCTAAGCCTCCTTGCAAAATTTGAGACTTAGAGCACATATGATTCTACCATAAATCAAGGCTCCCTCTTAGCGAGGAATGTGCTCTAACAATGCGACCTGCCAAAGCGTTACCCTGTTCTATAACATCTCCCTCTGCACTGCTGATGTTTGACATCACTACCCACCAACTACTGTGCAAATGTTGCTGACCCTGCCACTGCCAACGCTGCATTTGTACTGCAACTCTCTCTCATTCCCTGCCATTGTGTTGATGCCTCGAAAATCGCTGCAACAACATTGGGGAAACCACCCGGTCCGGACCTTGATACAGCTCCTTTTCCGTTTGGAATAGTGGCTCCGACTGGGGATAATGGGACCAGTTTCCCAAAAATTATAGGTAAATGGGATGGATGAATGACTTATAGAATATGCTGGCGATAAGCGAATGACTAAAACTATCAGCAAAATATAATAACTATAATCTATCCCGGGAACTTATTGATTTCTAAAGCGTAGCGTTTGATGATCTGTGCTTTAAGACAGGCATATAGATGACTCCATCTCTAAAACATAGATATTAAATCATTCAAGACTGTTGTGCATAAATAGTTACACAAAGCGATAACAGCGAAATTACCACACTTTATCATTTATATCATTGTTACATGCATGATTAAAGGAAAAGGCATATCACAAAACATCCAATAGTGGAATGAGATAGAGATTTGCTGTTACAGCACATACATGTATTCAACAATAGCAAGAATAATTACACAACAATTCATATAAAAGGAATGAATACAGATGCAGATAAAAGTACCATATAAGCTGCTTAGCACTCCCAGATATCAATCGCTATGTCACAGTTCTTCCTTCAACTCAGAAAACATCCCCAACAAAAGACAGTAGTGTGCAATTTGCATTAAGAAACTTCCTTGTCAAATTAAGAACGATTGGTCGAGTTTCATAAAAGAATATAGGCTGAAGCACAGTAGTGCAAACTTCAGTCTTTAAGTCTATTACAAAATTTTACGACCCTTTCCAAAACAATGAAAGGTTCTATAAATACTAAGCTAATCTAAATATCTAATAAACAAAAATCCTACATAATTGGCATCAATAAATATTGATCCTATTTCCTGGAGTGATCTGGCAATCGGCGGCAATGATTCATTAGGTAGGCTCTTTGCCTTTAAACCTGAGTTGACTTATCGCTAGCATTGGCTCTACTTCAGGTGGTTTGTTGAGGCGCGAACTGAGCTGAGCAGCGTATGTGGCATCTTGAATATCGGGAATAATACACCCGAGTGCATCAGTTAAACATTTGAGGGCAGACCTTTGTGTGTGTGGCTTGATCAGAAAGAGCCAATATGCATCGAAAGTCAAAGTGTTAACCCCAGAGATTAATCTCCCCTTCTCCTCTAAGTCAGGATAATTTGTTTGCTCGATCATATTTGCTGTTGTTATGCTTCCAGGTGTGCACTGTGAGATCATGTTTGCCAAGTAGAGGGTGTTGTTGATCAGATCAATCATATTGCTGGCAGTTAATTTACATCTTGAAGCCGCCCTTTCTGCTTTCATCACTTGAGTGTGCCATTCTGTAAAGAGTATGTCCTTGTATGTTTCTTGGATTCTAGGCAAATTCGCTGCTTTTCCCACATCAGAATCTTGCCAATCAATATATCCGATTATGGTTTCTTCAGCTTGGTTTAACTCATTCCTGGCCTTCTCTACCTGCTGACATACTGATGTAGTTAGCTCGCATAATGGTTTTGCCTCAGTGAGTTGATTACATAGGAGCCTAATCTGTGATATTAACGCACTGTTTATTTGCGATGCCTCTGCTCTGAAATCCTACACTTTTTGGGTGCTCTTTATGACTTCGAGCCGTGATGATAATTGAGCTATTTGCTCGTCCTTTGTTTTCATCATCAGTTCATTTGCTGTCCTCAACTGTGCCAATGCCTCTGATAATTCTTTTTGTTTCTGGATCGCGCTCTGGTCGATCCTCTGCCTTTCTTCCTGCAATTGCTGGGTTAATTGATCATTCATTTGTTGTTGTACTAGCAACTGCTCCTCTGCTTGCGCTGCCCTCTGTTTTGTCTCGGTCAATTCTGCCTGTAGTGCAAAAATTTCTTGGTCCTTAGTCTTCAGTAGAAGACTTACCTCTGATGCCTTGTCGATAGTTGCTGCAGAATAGGCACCTGCATACTGTGACAGCTTTGTTAGGTCATCGGAGGGGTCCAATTCCTCCTTCCATACTACATTACCCGTGACTGTTTGCTCTGGAAAGATAGAAGGTTGATCAATCCTTCGTCTTTTCCTTGATCGCTTTACAACTGCTTTATGCCTTGGGCTGTAGAAAACATCCAAGGGAGGAATATCTTCCACTTGGAGAACGATTTGATCGGAAGGGTCTTTAGGAATTACCTCAACATCCTTGGAAATGGGTGGGCCGCTGGTTCCACTTAGAACCTGAGGAGAAGTGATGTCCTGCGTATCACTTGTCTTGGAAGTGTCCCCATCTTTTGAACATTCCAATCCACTGATGATGGAATGAAATTGTTGCCATTCTTGAAATAGTTTGGGGTCTATGGTAGTGTCCACATTGACATCGGTGGTTTGTTTCTACTTCTCAGCTTGGGACTCGCTCCGCTCTTTTTCCTGCTCTTTCCTCTGTTGCTCCTCTTGCTCTTTCCTCTGTTTTTCTTCTTGTTCCCTTTTCTGCTTATCTGCCAGTTCTTTTTTCTGTTTCTCCTTTTGTTCCCTCTTCTGCTGTTCCTCTACCTCTTTCTTCTTTTTCTCTTCTTGTTCCATTTGTGCCTTCTGTTGTTTTTCTGCTTGTTCTTTCCTTTGCCTTTCTGCCTGTTGCCTCTTTTGCCTCTCCTCCTGTTGCTTCTTCTAATCTTTTGTTATAACAGGAGGCTGGCTTGACTGTTGCCGACCAGGCTCGCTTGAAGACGTCGCTGGGGTTGTTGCCAGTAAATCTAGGGGCAGAGTTTGCAACCTCTGCTCTCTAAGTTTATTGAACTCAGTTAACCCTTCATCATTATATTTCAATCGAGCAAGTTCTTTAGCTTGACCTATTGTTTCGACCGAAACGAATAGGTCGTCAAACCAATCTTCTTGATGGTCAAATTTTGTTAATTTGGCCTGTTCCAATGCAGTATAGGCATTTTTCTTTGGATCATATAGCCTATTTGGGATAGTGGCCAGGGTTAAGGACTGAATCTTTGTGGCTTCCTTTTCTGCATGTTTGAGATCATGCAGAGTATAGACACCAATTCTCAAAGGAAAAGGGGGCCAGCCCCTCTTCTTTTCTTTCTTGAGAGTTTGTGTAGTACTCTCTGCCATAATTTGATAGGAGATTTCTCTTGCTAGTAGTTTATCTGGAATATACAGAGGGAGAACATGCGGATTGGCTTGGCTGCCGAAAACCCTAATGTAGGTAAATATCTCTTCTCCAAACCAACTCGCCACCGCCGGTAAATCAAAGGAAGCTAGATAGGAAATTCTGGGAATGGGTTTATCAAAAATAGAATAATGAATGGGAACCATAAAGCCATTGCAGATTTGGTACAAATGGTGCTTGTAAGAAGATTTCCACAATTTCTGGTGGTATATATGAATGGGTGAGGGGTCTTGGGCAGTCCACCTCCAACCGAGGACGGGAAACTCAGAATTGAAACATAATGTATCTAAAATATAGGCACTGTAATAAAACGGGGGAATTTTCCTTTCAGTGACAACAGAATTAGTTCTAAAGTCACGAACAGCTACGGCTAGCTTATCAGAAAGAATAGTGGCCCAATCCATAATTATGCCGTTTACTGCTGCTTCCATTAGAGGAACCATCTCTATGGTAAAATTAGCAGAGTCATGTAATCCCCACAGCCTACACATCATTATCTCCGCATAGCAATAGGGAGAAGCCAAAGAATCGACTGAGTACTTACCGGAAGACTCGTGCTTGTGTTTGGCTGGATTCTGCCTCCAATCCCGGATGGGTTCGGATTCCACTTCATTATCACTTGCAAATTTCTCCAGGAACGTCTTGTTATACACTTTTTCTGGCTCAGGCAAATGATACATTTGCCTTAGATGCTCTGGCTTGAACGATCCGAAAATCCTCCCATCTCTGGTGTTGAAAGTTCTGTCGAGGATTGGAATTTCCTCAATTGCCCATCGCACGACGTCTGTGTAGGGGAGAATTTGTTCTCTAGCCGCTATCCTGTGAAGGAAAGAGTCGGCTAAATCTTTGAGGGTGCAATCAGACTTGCGAGTAGGATCCGCAGTAGCTTCCGTCACTGTCTTTTCTGGTTTTTCGGTTTCAATCAAATTATACGTGCCTTGCCATGTAGCTCTGGTAAGACCCGTGCATGTAGTATCTGATATTAAGCCCTTCTTTTTATCTGTGGCAGTTTGTCCTGTAACTGATGTAGCAGAGGAACCCGCGGTCTTCTTAGATTTCTTTCCCATCATGCTCAGGCTTCTGTTGGAAGATGAATCCTGCACAAAGGCAAGAAAAACCGTAACATAGAAATATAATAATGAAGACTTATGGTGGGAGAGATATATCAATCGAAGCGTGCTGAGAGATTAACTCTCAAAAATGGCTGCGGATCCAATCAATGAGAAGATATTACAGATATATTAAATGGCCGTTTAAGACCTGCTACTCCTTAAATGCTTATTACACCATTATCCGGCTGGATGACTCCCTTAAGCGTGCAATGGATAGTTTGGCGGTTGAGCGCAGGTGATCGTTAATCGAAGGGGCAAAACTTTAAATATGAATACATCACCTTATCCCTCCATTTAACGGCTTTTTCGAAACCCGCGCTCTATCGGTCGGGTATCAATAATACTTTAGATTTTGAAGCTATGCCTTTTGGAATTCCGATCGCTGATAGCGATATCGCATCGCTTTAGGAGAATAGGTATTAAATAATCATAAGCATAGGATCCTCCCGAACGCTGATTGCGATGTCGCATCAGATTAGTGCGAAGAAATATAACAAGGTGCATTTAGAGTGAATTGCCGATTCCCCGATCGCCGATATCGCATCGCATCGGGGGTAAGACCTGGGCGCCTTATTAATGTGCATGGGGTGTTGCCGACTGCCGATAGCGAAATCGCATCGGATCGGAGTAAATGACTTAAGATGCTTTGACTGCATACGAAGTATCGCCGATAGCCAATCGCCGATATCGCGTCGCATCGTAGCTTATGTTATGTGCGTTTTTAAGATGTGTATGAAGTGTTGCCGATCGCCGATTGCGACATCGCATCGGGGGTAATCAATGTGCCACTTATTTATATTTCTTATGTCATTGCGATATGCGATCTTGCGATCGCTTTATCGCAATGACAAAGATTTGCCTTATTTCTTTATTTTTTAAATGGTTTTTTTCAAAAAGGGTTTTATAAAATGAATTCATTTAATTATCGGACCTCTTTTGAACAATAGAAGTATTGATACCAATTAAACTTTCAAAGGGACCCATTCCATATGTTAATATTTATAAATAAAGATGATATGAAATGGGGGGGTTGTTGTAGAGCACAACAATTGGCGATTCGCTGGAAGAACCAGTTATCTCTGGAACTGATAAAAACACTTAAGATTTTTCAAATAGAGTCTCAATCAGAAGGGGAAAATTCTAATATAACTAGATATGTATGCATTCTGAATAAAGTGAAATTATTTTGTTAACTTCCTCCCTTTTTTAAGAAAATAAATGAAAACATTCTAAGCTTTTAAAATTGGCCTTTATTGGTTTATAATGATAAAATAGAATACCTTTCCAAATCAGCCTTTATAGTAAACTCATCTGTCATAGGTAGAGCCTCTGCTGCCAGCAAACATCTATAGTTTCGACAGGGATACCTTTTAACCATGTGATTGTCCATTGTCCCATCCAATTAAGAGTGTGATTAACAGAATGAATTCAAAATATATATATATATATATATATATATATATATATATATATATATATATATATATATATATATATATATATATTTTAATATTTTGTACTTCATTTCCTTTTCTGTTGTTGATAAGATAAAAAGCCATTGTCCTGGTTTGGTGGCCAGCTGTTGACAATGCCATTCACTGGTAGTAATCTAACTGAACAAGCTGGCTCGTGATGAGACCCCTTGTCTTGTAATTTCAAGCCATTACCCTGTTTTGATATGCAGTATTGGTAATGTCAGTCAAATTATTTTCCTATGAGCATGGTAAGCAGGCTTGTAATAAGACCTCTTATCTTTAATCTCTTATATTTTAGAATTACACTCTGAGTAATCATAAACTTTAGTGAATGGGGTGAACAATCTTCTCCTTAAGAACGAATGGATGACAGGTCAAGAGTTGAAGGTGCTGAAATTGGATTAGCTTCTATCTTAGTATGGATAACCTTTAGAGACCAATTTAAAAATAGAAAATGATTTACAATATTTCTATGCTTTGAGAGGAGTTGACAAAACTTGAATTGTGATTTCAGAATATAAAGATATCTAATTTCCTAGAAATTATCCTTTTTGGTTAAAAGTTCTATCTTTTTAAAAGGAAATGTTCATACTCGTTCTGTGGGACAACTTTTCAAACACAACAAAAGGTCAATGGGAGACATCTCACAACCTTATTTCCTAAAATCCTACAAACTATAAAATCCTACTGAAATGAAAGGAGAAGGGGTTACCTCCTCAGTTAAAGAATTTCTTCAAGACAAGGCCATTAACAGGGAGAGAATCTCTCAAACCTGATAAATCTTGTAATATAAAGGTTGAATGGCCTATCTTCTCACAGATCTGAAATGGTCCAAACCACAACTTCTGGAACTTGGAGTGTTTACCCTTGTCCTCATGGGCTTTGTCCCATTTCAGAACTAAATCACTGACTTGGAATTGTTTTGAACCGGATGAGACTGAATCAAAAGCTGCTTTGATGACTTGCTGATGTTTGGCATGGATAATCTTGGCTTTTTCTCTTTCCTCCTCTAATTTTAGGATCTGGTCATGTCTAAGCTGAATAGAAGAGGAAGGAGTTTCCTCAATAAATTGCACTAGGGCTAAAGAAGGGAGAACAAGATTTGTGGGTAGGATTGCTTCTTTTCCATATACAAGATTAAATGGCGAAGTTCCAATAGAAGCTTTCTGTGTTATCCTATCAGCCCATAATGCAAATACTAAGGATTTGTGCCAATTTCTCTGATTTTGTTCGATAGTTCGCTTGATGATTTTAATCAGATTCTTATTAGTAGATTCCTCTAAACCATTTCCTTGGGGATAGTAATTAGCAGAATATTTTAACTTAAATCCTCTTTTAATAGCGAAATCAAACATAGCATTGCCTGAAAAGTAAGATGCATTATAAAAAACAAGAGCATTTGGGACACCAAACCTGGTAATAATGAATTGGTCTATGAATTCAATGATTGCTTCAGAATTTGCTGTCTTTAAAGGGATTGCCTCAACCCACTTAGTAAAATAATCGGTAGCAGTAAGGATATACTTATGCTGTTTGGAAGATGGTGGAGTAATCTCCCCAATGATGTCCAATACCCATTGCTCAAATGGTTGTTCAATGTTGACTGGTTGCAGAGGGAAAGCTGATTTACGTTGTCTTTCGCTAGCAGTTTGACAATTGAGACATTTCCTTACGTACTCGTGAGCATCTTTAAACAAAGTAGGCCAATAGTAACCAGCATGAATAATTTTGTGAGCTGTTGTGTCAGCTCCGAAATGTCCTCCTGCTGGTCCATCATGTAACTCCTGCAAAACCTTTTGAGCTTCAGGTTTCTCAAGGCATCTTAACAAGATAGAATCATAATTCTGCTTAAAAAGCACGTCATCAATGATTGTAAAATTCTTCGCTTTTAACCTAATGGCCCTTTTGTTTTTGTAAGACAAATTCGGAGGTGCATAACCATTCTTTAAATAAAAGATTAAATCGGCATATTGAGATTCAGAATCGGTAACACTTATCTGATTAATTTCTTGAGTTTGATCTGTATCGCTTGATTCTGGAAAGTTGGATGCTCCTGCCAATATCCTGCAAAAACCTTGGCCCCTAACAATCTTTGCTGGCTTAATTTCTAAGTCATACTCTTGAAGCGCTGTGACCCAATTTGCCCTCTTTTCACCCAGTTCTTTTTGGATTAATAGTTGCCTAACTGCCGGGAAAGGAACTATTACTTTTGTATGGGTTTTCAAAAGGAAGGGTCTATAATGTTTGACCGCTTTAAATACAGCAAAGGCTTGTTTTTCTACATCGGAGTAATTTAATTCGGCACCCTGAAGATTTGAGCTGAAGAATGATATGGGTGCTTCCAAATTGTGAGCATTTGGCTGCGTGAGAACTGCAGCATAAGATACGTCGGATGCAATGGTATACAATGTAAAATGATTAGAAAAATTTGGAGTATTCAAGGCTGGGGAATTGATTATTGATTGCTTGATTACATCAAAAGCTTGCTTTTCTGCTGATCCCCACTTGAAGACTGAATTCTTCTTGATCATTGTCTGAAGTGGTAATATAATTTGAGAAAAATCTAGAACAAATCGTTTAACAAAATTGATCTGGCCTAAAAATGACTGCATCGACTTTTTATTGTGTGGGAAAGGGATTTCAGAAATTTCCTTGATCCGATCAAGATCGATATAAATGCCATCTTTGGATACAATAAAGCCTAAGAGTTTTCCCTGATCAAGAGCAAAGAAAGACTTTTTTGGGTTCAGAGAAATACCATATCTTTTGCATCGCTGGAAGATTTGATTTAAATCATGCAAATGATTATGCCTTTTCTTAGAAAATACAGTAATATCGTCCAGATAGACGACTACTGTTCGATTAATCAACCCTCTAAAGGCTATATCCATAGCTCTCTGGAATGTCGCTCCTGCATTTATAAGTCCGAAAGGCATTTTCTGATACGCATATGTTCCCCATTTTGTTCTGAATGTGGTTTTAAGTTGGTCATCAGGATGAACCAGAACTTGGTTATATCCTGAGAATCCATCAAGAAAGGACATCAATTCAGAGCCTGCTACTGATTGGAGTATTTGCTCCATAGTAGGTAATGGGAAGTTATCTTTCAAGCTCGCTTTGTTCAGGTTCCTGAAATCAATACAAATTCGAATGTCGCCATTTTTCTTTCTGACTGGCACCATATTAGAGACCCAGTTTGAGTGTCGGACATGAAAAATAATCTTGGCTTTCAAGAGCTTGTTAAGTTCCGACTTTATCTGGCTCTCTAAATTTGGATGTATTTTTCTTAACTTCTGCTGAATCGGTTTCTGATCAGGAAGCATAGGAATGGTATGCTGGATAATAGATGTATCATATGTCTTCAAATCATCATACTTCCAAGCAAAGACCTGTTTGTTTTTTCTTAACAGTTTAGTGAATGCCTCCTTCTCTTCCAAGGAAAGTCCTAATCCTAAATTGATGTTTTGAGGAGCATGGTCAGTACCTAGATTTATTAATTCAAACCTAAGGGTAGAACTTTGAAGCTTTGCATTAATTACAAGTTTAAACCTGTCTTTGATATCATAAAGATCTTCGAGCTTTACCACTGGTTTAGGAATTGAATTTTCCTGAGGTGTTTCTTTCAACTGTAGATCATGGTCATCTTCCTCAATAATTTGATTGTCATAGGACTTTTCGGAAGTTAGAAATTGCAGAATATCTTCATCATGGTTAAATACTCTCCAATTAGTGACATTGTCGGGAATTGAAGGCCTAAAAAGTAATTCTACAGAAAATCTATCAAGGCTGTAGTCTTCAGAAGGTAGAAGCTTGGAAGCTACATTGGCTAGTAGTTTGGCTGCTGAGTTTTGCGACCTAGGAATGGAGGAAATGTTAAATGCTAAAAAGTGTGAGGTAAGATCCTGTACTAGCGATTGATAATGCTTGAGGTGACTTGAAAGACAATGAATTGCATTCCTCACCTGCTTAACAATAATTTCCGAATCGCCGAATACTTTTAGATATTGCACTTTAAGGCCGATTGCTTTATATAATCCCTGGACTAAAGCTTCATATTCGGCTGTGTTGTTAGTGCATTCAAATTCTAACCTACAAGACAGCATTGTCTTTTCTCCTTGTGGACTAACCAAAATGCAACCTGCTCCTGAGCCCTCGCTGGACTTAGAGCCATCAAAATATAAAGACCAAAATAAAGGAGTATTAACAAAAATATTTACATTTTCCTCAGCATCATTAAAACATCTAGACTTATCAGTTTGTGAAAAATTTTCAATCTGAGATGTAAAATGATTAACTGAAAAAGGAGATGGTTGGGCAACAAAGTTGCCAAAGAATGACTCTGACGAATAATTCCCCAAAATGTTGTTGTTGAACGCTACAGGTTGGTTTTCTTGCTCAAATTCAGTAACTGTGTGGGTCATGTGCTTCTCTCGATCGATCCTTATTTGATTTGGCTTCCCCTTGTAGGGAAGCCACATATGTGACCAATCTGTGGAAATATACCCATGCAATTTTTCGGACCAATCCCTGCTCAAAATTAAACCGTAGAATTCAGGTATGTCAGCTATTAAGATGTCAATCCTCTGTACAACTCTGGGATCGGCAGACAACCTGATAGTTACGGAATTAATTTCTCCCACAACCTGCACTTTGGTCCTGTCCAACTGTACAATATGAATGGCAGACTTCTGGGGTTCAATGTTCAGTTTAGAGCAAACTGAAGCTGGCATTATGTTAGATGATGCCCCTGAGTCAATTAAACAGTTGTGCAGGTTTCTGTTATAAATCTCATAGGTCAGCAGGAAGGGTGGAGTATGAGAATTCGATCTATCTCCAATTAAAACTGAATCGGTGGCTTCAACCATACTTGGAGGAGGTTGGCCTGAATCATTAGCAGCTTTTGCACTAGGAAGGGGTGTAGAGGGAACGACATTCAATTCTTTAAGAAGTAATTTTTGCTGATGCTTTAATTTACTAAGCTCAAACATAGTTATGTTTGCTTTAGTTTTCTTCATGTCATCAACAATGTTATATTCCATTGAATCGGATACCACTAATGTTTTGGATGTTGAAGGAGAATTAGAAGTTGAAGGCTGGTTTTGGGGAACTACTACAGGCGATTTATTTGGGGGAACTTTTTCCTTTGTTGTGGTAGCACCTGCACTCCTTTTCTTTGAAGTTGCCTGGGCAGGTTCAAAAGTACTTTTACTTCTTGTAGTAACCGGGAAGGCTTCTTCTTCGTTATCGGTATCAGAGTTGGGGAGTATAAAATCCCACATTCCGTGGCATTCAGCTACTTCTTCTTCATCATCAGTTTGTGAGGTTGTTTCCTCTTCCTCTTCTTCTTGCTCTGAATCTGCGTTAGATATGACATTCGGTGGCTTTGTTTCAGTTTTCTTATAAGTCCTAAATGGTCTTTTGTTTGAGGTTTCGGCCACCTGCTTCTTTATTTCAACCATTTCGTTAGACAAAGTTTTCAGGACTTTTTGTAAACCCTCCATGTCGTATGGGTCCTTTGGGGTTTTCTTCTTGGAATCCTCTTTAAATGAGACTTTTTTGGCTTTTTTGTCTTCCAAAGCAGCTTTCTTCTCTAGAGCATTGATGCGCTTTTCCACAGCAAGTGCTTCTCTCATGTTTTCAGCTAAGGTAGGTTTCCCAACCCTGTCTACAAAAATGGCTATATTGGCAGGTAGGGCGGTAATATACCATTCGCTTCGAATTTGTTCACTTGGTTTGGAAGCTGTAGGGATTTTATTCAGGAGTTTATTAAATCTAGCGTTAAATTCCTTTATTGGTTCCCTATGCTCTATTCTCAGATTGGAGAGGTCGTTTATTAAAGTAGCTAAGGACCTATCATCTCCATATTTGGTAAGAAACTGCTCTTGGCAAGTGTTCCAACTGGTAATTGAACCAGAGGGTAAGGAAAAATACCAGGATCCTGCTGATCCTTGCAAGGTGTAAGGGAAGAGTCTTACAACAACATCTTGTTCTGTCACTCCTTTCAAGTTAACTGCTAACATAAAGTTATTAATGTGTTCTTCAGCTTGGGTCCCGTCATCTGGGTTAAATTTAGGTAGCCATTTTTCAGGAGCATCTAGTAGAGGATGTAATGGTGCAGGCATGTTGACTACACTTGGTCTAGTCCATGGATCTGCCATTATAATAGCAACAGTGGTTGATACTATTGTTGGAATTCCAGATGTATGGGAAGGAATTAATGATGAGGAGTGCACAGGTTGGGATGTTGAGGCTTCTAATCCCTGGTGAACGATAATATGTAATGGGGAAGTGGGTGGTTGACTTTGCAGAGAGGAAGATGCAATGGAGGACGTGGATGAAAGCTCTTCACTATCAAATCCTTCAGTAATTTTCTTCACCTTTTTCCTTTTGGGTAAAGGAAACTCAGTGGGTTCAATACCGAGTTTTTCGCTCTGAAGTCTGGTGAGAGGATGAGTTAAATTGAACTGCGAAGTCGCACTGCTTTGTGATACCTCAGATTTCTGTGGTGAAATCGAGAAGCTCTGAAGTTTATGGATTAGAGACTGGACTTCAGGTGATTCAAGACTTAATTGTTCTGGGGTATGATGGGTTTGAGCAGTGGTAGTTGATTCCCCCTCTCCTTGTTTGGATACCGGCGAACCAGTATGCAAATGGGAAGATCGAGGGGATTCGAAGGGAGAATTACTCTTAGAATGGCTTATAGGTTTTGACTTATGTGCCATTCACAGTTGAGGCCCTCCTTCTAGCGCCAATAATGTTGATGCCTCGAAAATCGCTGCAACAACATTGGGGAAACCACCCGGTCCGGACCTTGATACAGCTCCTTTTCCGTTTGGAATAGTGGCTCCGACTGGGGATAATGGGACCAGTTTCCCAAAAATTATAGGTAAACGAGATGGATGAATGACTTATAGAATATGCTGGCGATAAGCGAATGACTAAAACTATCAGCAAAATATAATAACTATAATATATCCCGGGAACTTATTGATTTCTAAAGCGTAGCGTTTGATGATCTGTGCTTTAAGACAGGCATATAGATGACTCCATCTCTAAAACATAGATATTAAATCATTCAAGACTGCTGTGCATAAATAGTTACGCAAAGCGATAACAGCGAAATTACCACACTTTATCATTTATATCATTGTTACATGCATGATTAAAGGAAAAGGCATATCACAAAACATCCAATAGTGGAATGAGATAGAGATTTGCTGTTACAGCACATACATGTATTCAACAATAGCAAGAATAATTACACAACAATTCATATAAAAGGAATGAATACAGATGCAGATAAAAGTACCATATAAGTTGCTTAGCACTCCCAGATATCAATCACTATGTCACAGTTCTTCCTTCAACTCAGAAAACATCCCCAACAAAAGACAGTAGTGTGCAATTTGCATAAAGAAACTTCCTTGTCAAATTAAGAACGATTGGTCGAGTTTCATAAAAGAATATAGGCTGAAGCACAGTAGTGCAAACTTCAGTCTTTAAGTCTATTACAAAATTTTACGACCCTTTCCAAAACAATGAAAGGGTCTATAAATACTAAGCTAATCTAAATATCTAATAAACAGAAATCCTACATAATTGGCATCAATAAATATTGATCCTATTTCCTGGAGTGATCTGGCAATCGACGGCAATGATTCATCAGGTAGGCTCTTTGCCTTTAAACCTGAGCTGACTTATCGCTAGCATTGGCTCTACTTCAGGTGGTTTGTTGAGGCGCAAACTGAGCTGAGCAGCGTATGTGGCATCTTGAATATCGGGAATAATACACCCGAGTGCATCAGTTAAACATTTGAGGGCAGACCTTTGTGTGTGTGGCTTGATCAGAAAGAGCCAATATGCATCGAAAGTCAAAGTGTTAACCCCAGAGATTAATCTCCCCTTCTCCTCTAAGTCAGGATAATTTGTTTGCTCGATCATATTTGCTATTGTTATGCTTCCAGGTGTGCACTGGGAGATCATGTTTGCCAAGTAGAGGGTGTTGTTGATCAGATCAATCATATTGTTGGCAGTTAATTTACATCTTGAAGCCGCCCTTTCTACTTTCATCACTTGAGTGTGCCATTCTGTAAAGAGTATGTCCTTGAATGTTTCTTGGATTCTAGGCAAATTCGCTGCTTTTCCCACATCAAAATCTTGCCAATCAATATATCCGATTATGGTTTCTTCAGCTTGGTCTAACTCATTCCTGGCCTTCTCTACCTGCTGACATACTGTTGTAGTTAGCTCGCATAATGGTTCTGCCTCAGTGAGTTGATTACATAGGAGCCTAATCTGTGATATTAACGCACTGTTTATTTGCGATGCCTCTGCTCTGAAATCCTCCACTTTTTGGGTGCTCTTTATGACTTTGAGCCGTGATGATAATTGAGCTATTTGCTCGTCCTTTGTTTTCATCATCAGTTCATTTGCTGTCCTCAACTGTGCCAATGCCTCCGATAATTCTTTTTGTTTCTGGATCGCGCTCTGGTCGATCCTCTGCCTTTCTTCCTGCAATTGTTGGGTTAATTGATCATTCATTTGTTGTTGTACTAGCAACTGCTCCTCTGCTTGCGCTGCCCTCTGTTTTGTCTCGGTCAATTCTGCCTGTAGTGCAAAAATTTCTTGGTCCTTAGTCTTCAGTAGAAGACTTACCTCTGATGCCTTGTCGATAGTTGCTGCAGAATAGGCACCTGCATACTGTGACAGCTTTGTTAGGTCATCGGAGGGGTCCAATTCCTCCTTCCATACTACATTACCCGTGACTGTTTGCTCTGGAAAGATAGAAGGTTGATCAATCCTTCGTCTTTTCCTTGATCGCTTTACAACTGCTTTATGCCTTGGGCTGTAGAAAACATCCAAGGGAGGAATATCTTCCACTTGGAGAACGATTTGATCGGAAGGGTCTTTAGGAATTACCTCAACATCCTTGGAAATGGGTGGGCCGCTGGTTCCACTTAGAACCTGAGGAGAAGTGATGTCCTGCGTATCACTTGTCTTGGAAGTGTCCCCATCTTTTGAACATTCCAATCCACTGATGATGGAATGAAATTGCTGCCATTCTTGAAATAGTTTGGGGTCTATGGTAGTGTCCACATTGACATCGGTGGTTTGTTTATGCTTCTCAGCTTGGGACTCGCTCCGCTCTTTTTCCTGCTCTTTCCTCTGTTGCTCCTCTTGCTCTTTCCCCTGTTTTTCTTCTTGTTCCCTTTTCTGCCTATCTGCCAGTTCTTTTTTCTGTTTCTCCTTTTGTTCCCTCTTCTGCTGTTCCTCTACCTCTTTCTTCTTTTTCTCTTCTTGTTCCATTTGTGCCTTCTGTTGTTTTTCTGCTTGTTCTTTCCTTTGCCTTTCTGCCTGTTGCCTCTTTTGCCTCTCCTCCTGTTGCTTCTTCTGATCTTTTGTTATAACAGGAGGCTGGCTTGACTGTTGCCGACCAGGCTCGCTTGAAGACGTCGCTGGGGTTGTTGCCAGTAAATCTAGGGGCAGAGTTTGCAACCTCTGCTCTCTAATTTTATTGAACTCAGTTAACCCTTCATCATTATATTTCAATCGAGCAAGTTCTTTAGCTTGACCTATTGTTTCGACTGAAACGAATAGGTCGTCAAACCAATCTTCTTGATGGTCAAATTTTGTTAATTTGGCCTGTTCCAATGCAGTATAGGCATTTTTCTTTGGATCATATAGCCTATTTGGGATAGTGGCCAGGGTTAAGGACTGAATCTTTGTGGCTTCCTTTTCTGCATGTTTGAGATCATGCAGAGTATAGACACCAATTCTCAAAGGAAAAGGGGGCCAGCCCCTCTTCTTTTCTTTCTTGAGAGTCTGTGTAGTACTCTCTACCATAATTTGATAGGAGATTTCTCTTGCTAGCAGTTTATCTGGAATATACAGAGGGAGAACATGCGGATTGGCTTGGCTGCCGAAAACCCTAATGTAGGTAAATCTCTCTTCTCCAAACCAACTCGCCACCGCCGGTAAATCAAAGGAAGCTAGATAGGAAATTCTGGGAATGGGTTTATCAAAAATAGAATAATGAATGGGAACCATAAAGCCATTGCAGATTTGGTACAAATGGTGCTTGTAAGAAGATTTCCACAATTTCTGGTGGTATATATGAATGGGTGAGGGGTCTTGGGCAGTCCACCTCCAACCGAGGACGGGAAACTCAGAATTGAAACATAATGTATCTAAAATATAGGCACTGTAATAAAACAGGGGAATTTTCCTTTCAGTGACAACAGAATTAGTTCTAAAGTCACGAACAGCTACGGCTAGCTTATCAGAGAGAATAGTGGCCCAATCCATAATTATGCCGTTTACTGCTGCTTCCATTAGAGGAACCATCTCTATGGCAAAATTAGCAGAGTCATGTAATCCCCACAGCCTACACATCATTATCCCCGCATAGCAATAGGGAGAAGCCAAAGAATCGACTGAGTACTTACCGGAAGACTCGTGCTTGTGTTTGGCTGGATTCTGCCTCCAATCCCAGATGGGTTCGGATTCCACTTCATTATCACTTGCAAATTTCTCCAGGAACGTCTTGTTATACACTTTTTCTAGCTCAGGCAAATGATACATTTGCCTTAGATGCTCTGGCTTGAACGATCCGAAAATCCTCCCATCTCTGGTGTTGAAAGTTCTGTCGAGGATTGGAATTTCCTCAATTGCCCATCGCACGACGTCTGTGTAGGGGAGAATTTGTTCTCTGGCCGCTATCCTGTGAAGGAAAGAGTCGGCTAAATCTTTGAGGGTGCAATCAGACTTGCGAGTAGGATCCGCAGTAGCTTCCGTCACTGTCTTTTTTGGTTGTTCGGCTTCAATCAAATTATACGTGCCTTGCCATGTAGCTCTGGTAAGACCCGTGCGTGTAGTATCTGATATTAAGCCCTTCTTTTTATCTGTGGCAGTTTGTCCTGTAACTGATGTAGCAGAGGAACCCGCGGTCTTCTTAGATTTCTTTCCCATCATGCTCAGGCTTCTGTTGGAAGATGAATCCTGCACAAAGGTAAGAAAAACCGTAACATAGAAATATAATAATGAAGACTTATGGTGGGAGAGATATATCAATCGAAGCGTGCTGAGAGATTAACTCTCAAAAATGGCTGCGGATCCAATCAATGAGAAGATATTACAGATATATTAAATGGCCGTTTAAGACCTGCTACTCCTTAAATGCTTATTACACCGTTATCCGGCTGGATGACTCCCTTAAGCGTGCAATGGATATTTTGGCGGTTGAGCGCAGGTGATCGTTAATCGAAGGGGCAAAACTTTAAATATGAATACATCACCTTATCCCTCCATTTAACAGCTTTTTCGAAATCCGCGCTCTATCGGTCGGGTATCAATAATACTTTAGATTTTGAAGCTATGCCTTTTGGAATTCCGATCGCCGATAGCGATATCGCATCGCTTTAGGAGAATAGGTATTAAATAATCATAAGCATAGCATCCTCCCGAACGCCGATTGCGATGTCGCATCGGATTAGTGCGAAGAAATATAACAAGGTGCATTTAGAGTGAATTGCCGATTCCCCGATCGCCGATATCGCATCGCAACGGGGGTAAGACCTGGGCGCCTTATTAATGTGCATGGGATGTTGCCGACTGCCGATAGCGAAATCGCATCGGATCGGAGTAAATGACTTAAGATGCTTTGACCGCATACGAAGTATCGCCGATAGCCGATCGCCGATATCGCGTCGCGTCGGAGCTTATGTTATGTGCGTTTTTAAGATGTGTATGAAGTGTTGCCGATCGTCGATTGCGACATTGCATCGGGGGTAATCAATGTGCCGCTTATTTATATTTCTTATGTCATTGCGATATGCGATCTTGCGATTGCTTTATCGCAATGACAAAGATTTGCCTTATTTCTTTATTTTTTAAATGGTTTTTTTCAAAAAGGGTTTTATAAAATGAATTCATTTAATTATCGGACCTCTTTTGAACAATAGAAGTATTGATACCAATTAAACTTTCAAAGGGACCCATTCCATATGTTAATATTTATAAATAAAGATGATATGAAATGGGGGGGTTGTTGTAGAGCACAACACATTGTAACTGAGAATTTTCCTGTTTCTGTTATTGAAACAGATTCTCTACCATACCCATCTGCACTTGAACTGAATGAACTTAGTCTTCCTAGAGCCTTTGTGAGTACGTTTTCTACCTGATCTCCTCTGGGGATATACTGCAGTTTTATTGCCCCGCGCTTGATCCAAATCTTGGGGGGAGGTCCCCAATATCTAAAAGACTGAAATGGATCTTGTGGAGGAGGCCCCCAAGATCTAAAGAATTGCAATGCTAGAAAGAAAATGATAGAACACACAGTAAATAAAACCACAAAGAAACTTTTTATTACCGATAATAACTATAAAGGCTACATTGTGGCAGACAATCTGTCCTTTTACAAAGTGCAACTTGTTACTTATAGTCTTTTCTAGTTACAATACCACGGGTCAATTCCATGGGTGAATGAATACCATGGGTGGATGTCACAATACCACGGGTCAATTCCATGGGTGAATGAATACCATGGGTGGATGTCACAATACCATGGGAAAATACCATGGGTGAATGAATACCATGGGTGGATGTCACTTACAATACCATGGGTAAATTCCATGGGTGGATGAATACCATGGGTTGATGCCATTTTATATTCGGATCATTCCTCCATCCTTAAGAAGCAATGGTCCCCATTGCGTGAAGTTCCCTCCTGCAAAGCCTTTGTTGAATATGAAGAGCCACTGAAGAGAAGGGTTTTATGTGGTTAACCCATAACCATGATGAACGAAGATCCGAGGATAGAGATACCCTGTAATGCTTGTGACCAACTGTGATACTGACAATATGCGGCCTAGTAAATGGACTTCGATGAAGTGTGGGTTTGTGGATGACCCATAACCATAACAAACGAAGATCCGAGGATAGAGATACCCTGTAATGCTTGTGACCAACTGTGATGCTGACAATGTGCGGCCTAGAAAATGGACTTCAATGAAGTGTGGGTTTGTAGATGACCCATAACCATGACAAACGAAGATCCAAGGATAGAGATACCCTGTAATGCTTGTGACCAACTGTGATGCTAACAGTGTGCAGCCTAGCAAATGGACTTCGATGATAAGGATTTTGTGCGGTTGGCCCATAACAATGATGTTGGTTGTTGATGAAGTAGCAGGTGCCTACATAGCCTAGGGTGGAAGGACACGTCTCAAAAGAACCGAAGCCGAATGTTGTTATGTTGAAACTGATGAATTTGAAACAGGTGCCTACTAAAGTGGGGCGGGAGGGCACGTCTCCAAATGGAACCCGCTCCGTATGCTGCTCCAGAACTAAAATGGACATAACTCAGTCAATATAACTCAGAATATTTATTATAACCTATTTTTGGAAATAGAATGGCCATTTTCATCTTCCCATGTGTTGGAAATCCTTATCTGGACACTCTAGAATCTCATATTCGCGCTGTAACTTTTCCGCCGTCACAAAAGTTATGAAAAAATAGCTGATTTTAAATTAGCGATATCTCCCTCATACAGACTCCGATTCGGTTGATTTTTTCTTTGAATTTGGGTATTTTTCGCAAGGAATCCAGATTTTTTATTCTAATATGTAAATTTTGTATCAAAAATTTCAGATCTGATCTGAAAACTCGCCGCCTAAGAACATTCCAGTAAAAAAATGAAAAAATAAAAATTCTTCCCACTTGGCCCAAGAAAATGCTCTGTGGAGGACTTAGCACGCGCTTGAAGTTTGTTGAATATTGTTACAAAATTTGAAACTGAAAGATGCATCAAACCTTCATTCCCATGGAATCATAACGTGCTCTGATACCATTGATACCACTGATCCAGATCTTGGGGGGAGGCCCCCAAGATCTAAAAGATTGAAATGGATCTTATGGAGGAGGCCCCTAAGATCTAAATAATTGAAATGCTAGAAAGAAAATGATAGAGCACATAGTAAATAAAACTGCAAAGAAACTTTTTATTAAAACCGATAATAACTATAAAGGCTACATTGTGGCGGACAATCTGTCCTTTTACAAAATGCAACTTGTTACTTATAGTATTTTCCAGTTACAATACCACGGGTCAATTCCATGGGTGAATGAATACCATGGGTGGATGTCACAATACCATGGGTCAATTCCATGGGTGAATGAATACCATGAGTGGATGTCACAATACCATGGGAAAATACATGGGTGAATGAATACCATGGGAGGATGTCACTTACAATACCATGGGTAAATTCCATGGGTGGATGAATACCATGGGTTGATGCCATTTTTTATTCGGATCAATGCTACACACAGTATCTAATAAAGTGGCATCTGGTATCAACGTGTTTCAACCGATCATGAAATACTGGATTCTGAGAGAGTTTGATACAACTCTGTTATAGTAGTAAATCTTGGTCTCTTCCATCCTTTTTCTGAATAAATTCACAAGAATTTTTCTAATCCATATAGCTTCGCATGTAGCTGTGCTGGCTGACATATATTCAACTTCTACTGAGCTCAGAGTTACCTACTTCTGCTTTCTGATGCATCAAGAGATAATTCTTGATCCAACACTGAAGTAGTACCCAGAGGTACATTTTTGGTCTACTGAACTACCTGCCCAATCTGCATCTGTGAATCCATTCAATTGGACGTCATCCCCTCGGGAATATTTCAACCCATATCTGACTGTTCCACATGCATACCTCAGAATGTGCCTAGCTACTGCCTAATGCACCCTTTCTAGTTCCACCATGAACTGACTAAGGGTGTTGACAACGTAACAAATGTCTGGCCTAGTGTTGACTAAATACATGAGCGACCCAATGATATGTTTGTACAAGGTGGGGTCCACCTCCTTGTCTCCTAATGAGTCTATTTTCTTCTAGTTGGTGATCATGGGAGTAGCCATGGGCCAACAATCCTGCATTCTGAATCTCTTCAGAATTTTTGTAGCATATCTTCCTTGCCCAAGGAATATCTCCCCATTCTTCTCATAAACTTCCAACCCTAGTAAATAATGCATCAACCCCATATCCTTCATGTCGAATTCTGCTTCAAGATTCTTCTTACAGTCGTGTATGAGCCTAGATGACCCTGCTAAAAACAAGTCATCCACATATAATACCAGAATAAGTGGCTCATTATCTACCATTAAATAGTAGAGATTGGGATCAACATCACTCTTGACGAATCCCAACTGCTGCAAGTAACTATCAATCTAACCATACCATGCTATGGGTGCTTGCTTGAGCCCATACATGGATTTCTTTAATCTACACACATGAGTTCTCTTTTCATGCATTTTAAAACCTTTAAGTTGTTATATATACACATCTTCTTCTATCACCCCATTCAGAAATGTTGTCTTGACATCCATCTGGTGAATCTCCCATCCCATTTGAGATGTTAGGGATATAACAGATCTGATAATGGTATATCGGGCTATTGGGGAGAAGGTCTCTTCATAGTCTATTCCTTCTTTTTGTGCCTACCCTTTTTCCATGAACCTAGCCATGTACTTCTCTATACTTCCATCTGCAACATACTTGATCTTGTAGATCCACCTTGATCCTACAACTGATCTATCCTCTGGCCTAGGTACTACTTCCCAGACATCATTCGTCATGACAGAACTATACTCTTCTACCATGGAATCTATCGACACTTAGTGTTGAATGGCTTCCTAAAAGCTAGAGGGTTCTTCAACCTGTGCTACCAAGGCCTGGTATCTATTAGGTTGTCTACCCTGCCTCTTCTCAGTTCTAGGAGCTCCAACAAAATCCTCTGCATCCCTCGATGTCTATTTTACTTCCTTGTTGTTTCTACCACCAGTGGAGGGAGGCTTAATCAACTCCTCCTCCTGATCTTATCGTTCCATCTGTTGATAACTATCTAAATTTACTTCTTCCAAGGAAATGATGGTACTGGTCACTGTACTCAATCCAGATGTCTGTCGTCCTGCCTATCCTCCTTGCTGCCCCTGCTGCTACTGGACTAATGGAACATCTACTGACTGACCTTCTACTGGCATCTCTCAAGATTTCCTGAAATATCTATCCTCCATAACTTCACATCTCGTCTCACTACAATCTACCTACTGCTAGGAATGTAGATTCTGTATGCTTTTGAGGTCTCACTATATCCTACAAGGTACCCCTTTTATGCAGTTTGATCCAGTTTACTGCACTTTTCGTCTAGAATGTGGAAATATTCCATGCTTCCAAATATCCCGAGATGAATTACTTCCTGCTTCTTCCTAGTGAAGACACCTTCAGGCGTTCTCTTCCCCAATGCTCTGTGAGGAGTTCTATTCTGGATATATACTATTGCATTGCAAGCCTCTGCCCATAAGAATCTAGGCAAGTTATGATCATACAACATAGTTTTTGTTGCCCCAACAATAGTTCTATTTTCTTTTCGCTCTGCTACTCCATTATGCTCCAAATTATATGGAGTTGTCCATTCACTTTTGATGCCCTCCTTTGTGCAAGAACCTGTGAAGTCTTTGTCCGTATATTCTCCACCATTAACTAAACACAATACCTTTATCTTTTTCCCTGTCATGTTTTCAACGAAAGCGTTAAACTCTCTCAATTGATCAAAGACCTCATCCTTGGCCTTTAAGAAATAGATCTATGTTTTTCTAGAGTGATCATCAATAAAGGCGACGAAGTATTCACCACCACTACGATCTCTTATGGACGTTGGACTACATGTATCTGAGTGTATCAATCCCAATACACTTTCTTCTCTATTGTTACTTATGAATTTTTTTTCTTTAGCATACTTCCCTAGTACGCATCCTCTGCATAAATCATTGTGCTCAGTGTTAAGGAATGGAACTCCTGTAATAGTCTCTTTGAGCATCCTCAGTGCTCCATGGTGTAAGTGTCCCATTCGCCTGCGCGATAATTCATTTAGTTCCTTTTCACCATTATGACTACTACCTATTAGTGCCATTGGAGACTCGAGCTGCAACCTACACTGTTCGTTACTTCGAGTTCCAATTTGTATCTTCTTCTTCCAGCTTGGATGTTTGACATATTATTTCTTTCCAATGAAGTATACATCGTATCCCTTACCCTGTAATTGGGACACTGAAATCAGATTCATTCCTAACCCGGGCATATGAAGAACATTGGTGGCTCGAATGTTGGTTCTTTCTTCTGTCTGAAATGATATGGTACCTCTCCCTACTGGAGTACACTTCGTTTTATTTCCCATAGTAAGTTGGAAGTCCATTTTTTCTTCTTGATAGCTCGAGAAATATTCTTGCACTCCTGTCATATGGGCTGAGGCCCCGCTATCAATGTACCAAACATCTGCTGACACTGAACTTTCTAAGCATGTGAATTCTTCTTCTAATCTAGAAGATAATTCAGAGACATCTTGAGTTTCAATCTTTGTGCTATTTTCCTGACGCTATCCTGCCCTAGAAACTGTCTACAGAAAACTGCGTCCCACCAAAAAACCTCTTTGTTAAAGCTTCTTCTGTGCTTCTCCCTCTGCTATTGACAACTCTCGATCTAGAAATCTTACCTCTTTGTAGACTCACTTAGAGATATATTTCCCTTGAAAATCTAGCCCTCTGGCCTGAACTGTGCAAACCCTCTAGGGATTTGAATTGCTGCCTTTGCAGGAATTTTGAATTCCCTTCTTCCTTTAGTGCTGGATCTTCCATCTCTGTTCTTCTTTCTTCGCTTGTAGCTCCGACACCATGCGATAATTCCTAAATCCAGAATCTTTATTGCACCAACTGATATTGCTTCTCTTACTTGTTAAACCCATGCAAGTTATTTAGTTCTGTGGTAAATATCAAAGTAAATACAACTACAACATTCACTATTTAAAATAATATGTCGAAACAAGAAACTTAGCAAGAAAAAGATACAACACAATGACACAATTATTTTTGGACAAATGTCCTTGGAAAAACCCAATGTAAGAAAACCGGTGCAGTAGATGAGGGTTTCTTTATTATTCTTCTGAAAAAATATCATGTACAAGATACAACTAGGAGAATAGAAGAGGATTCTTTGTGAGAAGTTTTATAGACACTTCTCCGTGATGTTTTGATCCAGGAGAGGACCTACTTCTCCCTTTGCGTCTCATTGCATCAACCCCTGCATGAGAACTACGCTATCCCATCTTCACACAACCTCTGCGTTGTCCTCTGCATCATAGCCTCTACATTGTCCTCCTTATGCTCTATGTCTTCTACTCCTGACCTCCAGACTGATGTTGATACCATATCTCTCTCCTTCTCACCTGCAACTCTCCCTCTAATTCGATTTTCTCTTGCCAAACTTCGACCAGTGAGAAATTCGAACTTACTCGTGTAACTAAGTATCTGCCTTTGGTGTGTTTCCAAATGCCCCTCAATGTCCTTCTTATAATCTTCCAGTTGAGAACCAATGACCCAGATTAGATTCTAATCAATGGCTCAAATAATTTGGACTCGATCTTCATCTTCTTCTAGAAGTTACACCCACAGTTTAGTTTAATACCCATTAATATTTTAATTTCCTAAGTTTAGACTTAGCGTCCCATTACAAATAATTAATTATTTTAATAAAACTCTCTCCGGGTGGAATTTACCAAAATGATTTCTGGGTATTGTGGAATACATATGTGTAAGCCTCCCTACAAAATTTGAGATTTAGAGCACATCCGATGGTACCAGGAATCAACAATCTATCCAATTTAACATGTGCTTAGGGCTGACCTAACCTAATATACATGAGTGAATAAATAAATTCAAAAACCAACTTTCGCTTGTCCAAATAAGGTGATATTTAGGTTGATTTTGGTCCTCTCGAGGAGAGGAATCTAATGCAATCATTGTCTAGGTCATCTGAGCTAGCCAAAATGGAATTTGAACGCAGTTGAAAAAAATTAATAGGGCATTATGAGATTGCAAGAGATATTTGATTTGGACCAAGTCAGGGTAATTTTCTAGCTTTGGTAGTTGCTGCCATGAAACTTGCCAAAAAAGGGCAGACTCCCCTTGATGAATTTCCCAAAATAAGTGATATTTAACAAGGGAGTTGTTCCTCACTGCTAAATTACAGATTGGTGATTATGTGCCAATGTTTTTGTTAAACTCACATGGAATGTAAACAACAAAATAGAAAGATAAGCATTCCATTGCATACATTATTGACCCTTGATATACATTCCATTGGATATACATTTATAGTACATGGTGTGACCCTTGGATTCATATTCCAAGTGGTCTCTTGGACTTTGGTGGTTGTTCACATTCCACACCAACCCATAGAGGATTAGGTGTCCAACATTCCCCCCCTTAATCGAAAGGGGTATGTATGAGTCCAAGAGAGAGCAGTAATACAAAATGTGCAAAAATGCATGGCAGAATTAGGCTCAATGTGCTCTCTGAAATGTTGGTATAAGGGGGGTGGTTTAAGGATGACCACCAACAATGGAATGCTTAGTGCGGTTCCCATAACTCTTCCAAATCTGGCATGAAGCTGAGATCTTTTGCTAGAGGAAGTGCTCCTCATGTTTTGAAGAGGGAAACCTTCAACTTGAAAGGGATGTCTCACCCCACATAGAAAGGGAGAACCTCAACTGAAAATGGAGGTCTCAACCTATGATGGCTTAAGGATGATCACCAACTCTAGAATGCTTAATGCAATTCTTGGAACTCTTCCAAAACTGGCAAGAAGCTGAAGTCTCTTGCTAGAGGAAGTGTCCCCAATTTTTTGAAGAGATGTCTCAACCCCGCATAGATGGTTTAAGGTTGGTCATCAATTGAAGGCATGCTTGCGGGCATCTTTGTCTCTGGCTACAACTCTGAATCTGGAATGGTAGGTTGTGGCTTAGGCTCACTTGATGTGGCTTTGAAGCTTGTAGAGGACTGTTTATTTTGGGTAGCATCGTATGTGATCTAGCTCCAAAATTTTGTGGAGGGGATAAAATACATGATATCTCCAGAACCCATAAATCATTTGGAGAAATTACACCCGGATGAGGAGTTATTAAAATAATTAACACTTTTATTGGGTTCCTAAGTCTAAACTTGGAAAATAAAAATATTAATGGGTATTAATAAGAATATGGGTGAGAAAGTTCTAAGTGATGAGGATTAAGTTTGTTTTAATCTTAGCCATTGACTAGGGACTTAATTTCGGTCGTTGACTCATCAACATGAAAAGTATAAGAGGGGGCTTGAGGGTTAGTTGGAGATACACCAAGTTGATCAAAGAGTTTGATTTTTCTGGGACGAGGTTTGCTAAGAAAATCAAGCTAGTGATCTGAGTTATAGTGAGAGGGGTAGTTCAGTAGAGGGATTATAGTCCAAGGCCGAGAATACATAGAAGAGAGGCAGAGTAGCATCTAGAGAGACAATGCAACTCTAGATAGGGTGACACAAATCTAGAGGGGTTGATGTAGTCCCTTAGAAGCAACACTGGGTTTTCTATGGGGCAAAGAGAGCAATAGTTCAACATATCGACTTCTGAGAAAGGGAGGCTCACTGAGAGGGTGACGTAGATCCTAGAGGAGGTGATGCAGTTCTATTGCAGAGCTTGGAGCAACCATCATTTCCCAGCTCTAGGGACAACATTTCCATTCGTGGGGTTTGATCATCTAGTTGTTGGATTCGCCAAAATATCTGTCTCCAGATAGAGGTACTTCTGCCAGGTTTATTATCTATTGGGTGAGCTAGATTTGGCACCCTAGTTGTATTCAGAAATCTGCTTAATAATACAAATGCTCAAAATGTTGCATTGGTTTTCTCGAATTGGGTTTTTCCAGGGACAATTGTACAAAAATAACAGTGTCCCTTGTGTGATTGTCTCATTTTATTTCAGCTCATGATCTGTATGTATGTGTAGTCTACAATAGTGTTTATCATCGATGTTTATGTAATTAAATAACTTGTTGAATGTAAATAACAAGTAGGAGATGATAAACCGATTATTGTAGTAGGATTTCTGATGTGTAGATTCAGAAATTTTCACATGGTATCAGAGGGTTGTAGATCATAGGAGACTAAAGACACAAGCCAAGATATCTAGAGAATTTGCTACAGAGAAGCAGTTGTCCCGAGTGACAATGTTGTTTCAGAGGAAGAGGAGCAGTTGCGGGAGTGACACAGAGGCTCATGTAGTGCCTATGTCAGCATGTTGAGCTTGTAGAGGGTGACACAGAGCCAGAGAGGATCCCATGGATTGACTGCGTCAGCTCTTTGGGCCAGCGTAGATCCTGAAAGGTTCAAATCAGCCAGTTGCTGAGGCTAGAGGAGCATAAAAGATTTGATCTGAGGAGTAGGTGGGATGTTGTTCCTTTTGGTGTAGAACAGTGTCTGTGGAGATAGAGCTAAGGTAGGGGGAGTCACTACCTTGACAAATTTTTAGCCGAAGAAATCTAGATCCGAGTTGCAGCAACAAAGGAGGATTGGAGAGGAGTGATTCGACATTTGGCTAGAGGATTTCCGTGAAGGAAATTAGGACTCAAAGGGATTCTAGAGGAGCTTGTTCCTTAGAGGATTCCTTTCACCAAAGAAATTCATATCGAAGTCTTGCAGGATTAGTAGCAGGAAAGGGAGAAGAGAATTAGTCCTATATTTTTGAGTAGAGATGGTAGTGAATGGGTTGAGGGATTAGGACAAATTGGATGGAGCATCCAATTTTTCATCTAGAAGGCCAGAATATTGGCAATCCTAGACAAACATTGCATCAAGGACTATGCCTTGAGAGTAGTTGTTGTTCCAGTTGATGATGATCCGTTAAAGAAGTATGAGGAGGTGTATGGAACGGGTCCCCCAGGGTTAATTTTGGGGTTAAAAACCCAAGTTTTGGGGATAAAGGCCCAAATTTTGTATGAAAAATGTAAAGTCTCCACATTTTGTGGTTGCGGAGTGCGAAGATGTAAAGAGTCAAAAGGGTTTCTTCCCTTAGTTTAGGTAACTTGCGTCGACTTTATGAGATCCAACCTTGGTCTGCGGACCATGGGAATGTATAAAAAGTGAAAGTCTTAGAAGAGTCTAAGTAGTTCTTAGTAATTTTTTGGGCAATTTATTGATGTAATGGGTCTGTGAGAGCTAAGAGTGAAGAGTCTTAGCATAGGAAGAGGCTCTACAGTTGTGTGTGTAAAGGCCTAGGGTAGAAGTCCACAGCTAAGTGCGTGGACTCTTGCAGCTGTGTGCGTAGGGGAGTTAGAGTCTCTACTAAAGATCTGAACTATCAATAAAGAAAATTATTCTGGAGATATCTGTGTATGAGCTATTTTACTTATGTTATAAATGTATACGGTTATGTTATGTTGAATACTGGGTTTATGATTTAATGCTGTATTGATGCGCGAATCTATGTGTTTTACTTTGTCATATGAACGAAAGTAAGAATATATATTTACATGAAGATAATCATAATGCATGTTGAAGTTATCCAATAGTTAAGCTAATCTGAGTAGACACAGAAGTAAGGGTAATTACAAGGGTGCATAAGCATTTGAATTTCCTATTTAGGGTACGCAAAGGACGATTGTAGACCTTCACAAAGGTCTCAAAGCCAAATAAGAGAAGTGCATTAATAAGCCCTAAAGGGCTTATCGGTCCACGCAAAGGAAGGGTTAGGGTATAAAACAACATCACAACTATCTTAGGGCACGGAAACTTGGTTCCTACATCCCCCCATACTGCTTCGGGTGAGACTTCAGTCCACGCTCCACAGATTGATGCCGAAAGGGCTAGTAGTGTAGGGATTTTCTTGGCTAATTAACATTGAACTTGGGTCAGGGCCCATCAAGCCAAAAAGTGGTTCCTTTGCTAGGACCAAGATCTATATAACAAGATGTGTGATGTCACATCACTGGAATCCAACTAAGAAGAAGATAAAAGACTAGTTGGATAGAAAGATCCACTAATTCGCGACACAAGAGAACAAGAATCTGCCATTGATGAAAGAACAGTGGTTGGACAGATACCTGTTCACAGATATACATGAGATCTTCTTTTGTTCCTTCCTATTCGAGTTGTACGAGTGGATCGCGAAATTGGCAGATAGCCAAGGAAAGTGTAGGCTTGACGGTCCAATAGTCTGGACCCCCGAGTTAGTGTGGATATTAGAAGCCTCTGATGATAAGATCACATGCACTGTCGATCATTGGCTCAATCATATCATAGAAGGGTTCGTGACAGATTTCGTGGTCGATACCTCGGTCAGTTACAACGAAGCAGAGCACCGCGAGGTAAGTATTTAAAGTCCTTAAATACCTGGATTAAGATTCTCTTGTGTGAAAAGCGGGTTATGCAACTACCTTGATGTTTGGGGCTACGCGAAGTGGAAGGACATTCAGGAACAAAGGAAAAATAGGCCCTGAATATAGCTCGTTAATTAACCCCCTCTAAGTGATGACAAGGAAGCAACACAAGCATCTCCACAGAGCATTGTTCAGCTGATAAATCAAGGGTTCCCGTGAATACCCCATCCACCCACACCACCTCCATCTTCACCTCCGCCACATACACCTTTGCCTACACTACCGCCACCTCCACCACCATTCAATATGGCGAATTCAATAAAGATACCTGTGCTCAAGGGTGTGGGAAATGAAGATCCTGACTAGTTTTGGTTCATCATGAAGGTTGTATGGGAAGCTCAGGGTATCATGGATGATCAAATTATGAAAGAAATGTTGGATAGTGCTTTTCAGGATCACACGCTAATGTGACACATTAAGTACTGCATTGATAACTCGACGTCCACATTAGCAGATATCCATACCGCATTGAATAATGAATTCAATAGACCTAAGTCTGAAGTGCAATCAATTGTGGGATTCAAAGAGATCATGATGAAGCCTGGTGAGACACCCTGGGATCTGGATCAAAGATTGAAGTGTACAATCTGTGAAGCTAACATGAATCTAACTGATGGACAGCACCGCAAATGGTTTGTGGCTCATCTAAGGGTTGTGCTATCACAACAAAAGATTGGGACTGAGGCGGAATCCCTGGAAATTGCAATGAGATTGCATGAGACACCGATGCAAGATGCTAATTTGGGGGTTCAGCAGATTCATGCACAGTTGTAGAACCTTTGCCTAGAAATGCAGAGTCTGAAGAAAGATAGAACAGCTTGGCCCGAGGTGCGTGAAGAAGTTTGGTGCTTGAAGTGCAAAATCCAGGGGCATGACAAAGATCACTATCCAGTTTTTGAAAATTATGTTTCAGTAGGGGGACCAATGCCTCTAAGGCTAGAAGCTCCAGTAGGGCCAAGTACAGGGCTCGCGCTATGGTGTGCTATCTGTTAGGTAGCTGGAAAACATGTGACAAACAATTTCCATTTGCTGTAGAAATTCATACAGACACCACAACAACTCTTCTGCAACTTCTGTCAATCGGTGGGTCATGATGAGCGCAATTGCCATAGTTACGAATTAATGATGGATAGAACACCTGCATATAGGGTGTAGGTAGAAACCCGACCTCCAGACCAAGGCACTGGAGGAGTGCGAGGCAAGTATCAAGGGCGCGGATGAGGCTGAGGTGGAGGAGGACCTGGTAGAGGTCGAGGGCAGGTCATTTGTTACAACTGTGGGGGACCAAGACACTATGCACGAGACTGCCTGAATCTGACGCATCTTTCGTGCTGCTATTGTACTCAGTTTGACCACGTGACAGATTATTATGCTATATTATTAGCTAAGATACGCGAAAAAGGGGCACAACCTCAGCAGCTGAATCAGAACCTGTAGATGATGAGGGCTGAGCCTCGCGGGGAAGACCCTAAGGTAAATATTGGGCTGCAGAGTGGAGTGACGACTTGTGAAGATAAGGGGAAGCAACCTGAAGAAGGTGAGTGGGTTCACAAAGCACTGGAAACATATACCGGGTTTGATCTAGAACACGCAAGAGAAACGTTTATGGAAGTGAAGAAAAGCTTCGCTGAGGCCTCTACCTCAGGAAGTCAGGAGAAGCTGGCTAAAGAAATGGACCCCTCCATGATTACTACTTTCTTAGAAACCTGTATGAAGCTGCTGCATGATAGCAAGGCTGTGAAGGGACTGCAGGAGCTGATCAATAGGTGCGCTGGGAAGGAAAACACTACTGATGGACCATGTGTAGTTAGGAAGATTGCTTGGCATAAGGCGAGAATGAGGCATGATATGAGGCTCACTGTGTAGATAGGAGAATATGAGATGGATCAAGTTATTTTAGATCTGGGTTTGGATGCAAATGTTTTGCCTAAACAGACATGGGATTGGATGGGGAGACCTACGCTGCGATGGTCTCTGATTCAGTTAAGTATGGAAAATCAGCAAAAAATCATCCCCATGGGAAGGTTGCAGGGAGTGACATTTGATATTGAGGGCACGAGTGCATTGGCTAATTTTGAAGTGATAGAGATTGTGGATGACATCAATCCCTACGCTGTGCTCCTAATTGGGATTGATCGGGCTACTGCCATGAATGGGGTAATTAATTTGAAGAAGAAGAAGATGATATTTGAGAAGAAAGCTCTCCACATAGTAGTGCCATTGGACCCTGCAAAAGGATCATGCTATACTGAACCGGTTCGCGATTATGAAAGTGATTACGATTTGGACCACATTTACAAGATAATGGCGCAAGATTAGGATTGGGTGAATTTGACAGTAGATGGGCGTATTACATGGGACCATGAAAGCTCATGCACATCAGATTCAGACGAAGAGTTGGAGCACTGGCATAATCGACTACATGAAGTATCTACGCTGCGCTGTAACATGATGACCAAATCGTTGCACTGTGTATCATCAGAGGTAAGAAATCTGCCTTACTATGATGGTTTAACTAATGTCGATAACTTCTTAGATGCATTCAAGAGAGAAGTGCCAGAGAAGCATCACTTCCAGGCCTTGGATTGGGTGCTGCGCGATATGCCTGTGAGATGGTGGGGCATGCACATGGACTTTTGATGATTGGCGAGTGTACAAAAAAATGATGAAAGTGTGCTTTGGTCAGCCAAAAGTGCGCTAATAGAAAAATAGGATGGGAGGAATGACACACACTACCATTTAGCCAAATGGACTGAAGTGTATAGAGCAGAGCCTTAGCCGGAGTGGGTACATCTATTTTGTCATATCTTGGATGTTATACCAATGAATTAGTACTTGGAGATGGAGCTCTGCCATGGCATTGAAGAATGGGATATTTTGCGCCAAATATTTTTGATGACATTCAGCTTTGAGGATAGATTTGAATGTATTGATGAAGCATTACAGGAGGTCAAGGTAGCGATCTTTAGGATACCACAGGATCCTCTCGATTTGATTCAACTTGATTGGACTACCCAGCTGAGCCACACGCTGGAGTGCTACAATGTGACAGTGGAAGAATAAGACGAAGATTCGAGGAATATTAATATTCTGGAGATTGAAGGTCACCGTGAAGTTGAAGGACTGCAACTAGAGAATCTAGATATCACTATGCCGCTCAAAACTAGACAGGTAAACATTGGCACAGAAGCAGAGCCAAAGTTTGCAAAGATTGGGGACTATTGGGATGATGCAACAGTAGATAAGGTCGTCGAATTTCTTTGTGAATATAAGGATATGTTCCCTATGAATTTTTTAGATCTGAAAGGGATAATAGGGGACTTGGGTGTCATGAAGATCACTCTAAAACCAAATGCGAAGCTAGTTAACAAAATGCCTTACCTCCTCAACCCAAAGTATAAAGAAAGGGTCCGCGTGGAGTTGGATAAAATGCTTGCAACAAACATCATTGAATTAGTAGAAGAGTCTGATTGGGTAAGCCCAATGGTAGTTCAGGACAAGAAACAAAAGGATGAGATACGGATATGCGTAGATCTTAGGAAGTTGAATGACACTTGTGTGCATGATCCTTTCCCAACTCTATTCACCAATGAGGTGCTGGATAATGTTGGCGGCCAGGAAGCATATTCATTTACTGATGGGTTCTCAGGGTACCATCAGATCAAGGTCGTGTCGAAGGATAGAAGTAAGACGACCTTTGCAACTAATTGGGGATGCCTCCAGTATATTGTGATGCCTTATGGGCTGAAGAATGCACTGACAATATTCTTGCGCGTAGTCATCATAACGTTCAAATATTTCATTCACAAATTTCTAGAAGTATACTTTGATGATTGGACAGTGTTTGGCCTGGTAAGGCACCATGTAGCAAGTTTGCGCTTGATGTTGGATACATGTCGGAGGTACCATATCGCACTCAATATGAAGAAATGTTTGTTCTGTGTCCCTTTTGGGATCTTGCTGGGTCACATGGTATGAAGCCAAGGCTTGATGGTAGACCCTGCGAAGATCGCGGTTATAATCAATTTGGAGGTACCAAGAAGTGTGAAATAGCTGTGCGCGACGTTGGGGCATACATGGTACTATAGAAAGTTCATTAAAAGATATGCCTAGATTACCACACCGATGGAGAAACTATTAAAAAATGATGCCACATTCCGCTGGAATGAAGAATGTCAGAGGAGCTTGGATGTGATAAAATAGAAAATGGTCACCGTGCCGATCCTAGTCTTCCCGGATTGGAAGAAGAAATTTCATATGCATGTGTACACGTCATGTATTTCTCTGGGAGCAGTACTGACACAAGCCGGGAGGGAGAATTGGTTGATCCTATAAAAGTCGCAAGTAGGAAGCTATCTAAAGCCGAGAATAATTATTCAACGATAGAGCGCGAAGGTCTGGGTATGGTATATGCACTCCAGAAGTTCAGGAACTACTTGCTAGGCAGACACTTTAAGATGTATTCACACCATTCTGCATTGAAGTACTTGGTGAACAAGCCTGTGTTGGGGGGGGGATATATGCAGATGGTTGTTGCTATTTCAGGAACATGATTTTGAGGTTATTGTGAAACCACGACGATTGAATGCCAGACCGGATCATTTGTCACGCATTGAAATAGGAGACAAGCCTACTAATTTGGAGGTAGGAATACCTGACGCACAACTCTTTGCGGTGCGCAGTGCAGACAGTCACTTTGAAGATATTATACACTTCTTGACTACGGGAATGGCTCTAGATGGATATACTAGCCAACAAAAGAAGGAACTGGTGGTGCACGTGACAAACTTTTCTGATATTGTAGGACACTTGTATAAAACGGGATCAGATGAAATACTGTGATGTTATGTGCCAGAATTTGAACAAAATAACATCCTCGCTGAGGCTCATGGAGGAGCCGCGGGATGACATTATGCAGGAAGAGCAACAACGTAGAGGATTCTACGCGCTGGGTTGTGGTGGCCGACACTACATAAGGATTCAAAAATGTATTGTAGGGCATGCGATGCATGCCAAAGGACTGGCAGACCATCGCGGAGGGATGAGATGCCTCTAAATCCATAGATATTGTTACAACCATTCAAGAAGTGGGCAATTGACTTTGTAGGACCAATTCAGCCTCCAGGAAAGAAGACAAGTGCGCGGTACATCATCACCACGACTGAGTATTTAACCAGATGGGCAGAGGCACAGCCTGTGAAGGACTGTACAAGTGTAACAACAACAAAATTCATCTTTGAGTACATGCTGACAAGGTTTGGTTGTCCAAAAATTTTGATGAGCGATTGCGGTATGCATTTTCTTAATGAAATGATCAGTGTGTTGACAGAGGAATTTTAGGTTTACCATCAAAAGAGTAAGCCATATCACCCACAGGCTAATGGGATGGTACACGTGTTTAATAGGATATTGGAGAGCGTGCTGACAAAGGTTTGAAATGCACAAAGAAATTACTGGGATGTGTGCGTACCTGCGGTGCTATGGGCTTACAGAACAACTTGTAAGAAGCTAACTGGACAAACGCCTTTCAGGTTGGTTTATGGCATTGAAGCTGTGATGCCAATGGAATACATTGTACCTAGTCTGCACATAGCAGCATTCATAGGAATGGCGGATCGCGGAGCCCTGGAAGAAAGGCTCACACAACTGATAGAACTGGAAGAAGATAGGTTCTTGGTTGGATTCCATCAGCAAGTTCAAAAGGAGCGCGAAAAGGCATGGCACAATCGGCACATCAAACTGCACACCTTCAAGGTAAATGATTTAGTGTTATTATATGACAGTAAGTTTGATAAATTTCTAGGAAAATTATAGATGCATTGGTTGGGGCCCTATGTCATCAAGGTGATTACTGATGGTGGAGCAGTTCAGTTGGTGAAGTCGAATGGAGAGCCATTTCCAGGGAAGGTGAATGGTAGTTGATTGAAGCCATACACCAGGGATCCAACCAGATGGCTATTTGGTGGAAGCATAGTCTTAGCACTCCAGGCAGCTGAAAGGAGGCACAGGGCTATAAACTACACTACCCGAGTTGTGAAGTTGCGTGATTGGGGAACTGCGCGGAATGAAGGGTTGTCATAGTGTCAACAGAAGCACGAGGGGAGCTGCGCTATTGAAGGAGAGACTGCGTTCGGTAGCCGGAAAGTGACTGTTAGGGTCACTGTTCATGATTTGACAGTGGGAAAACAGCTAAATGGAGTGGGGGTAGAAATTAAGTCAGAATTTAAGAGCAAAATCTTTGAATATCTACCACCACTCTAGCATTTATGAGTAGATTTTCGGGGGAACGATCGGATTCAAATTCGAAATTGCCTATAAATTACAGATGGTTGCCCAGTGGAAAACACTTAGTGTTTTGAGAATTGAGGTGTAAAGCTATTAGGTGCGCATGAACCTTGACTATTTCAAGGCTTTAGCAGTAAGTGCAGTGTTTGAGAAATTGCCGAGGGAAACTCAGGAGCTCTTAACTAGCCTCATGTCGGTGCCCGCGGAGATTGCAAGTGTTGGAGAAGCTATGGAAGCTGAGGGAGCTTCCCCGGAGGTAGAAAGTGTAGAGGTACCTGCATAAGTACCCAAATCGTCGAGGTCACCCAGGATGAGGCCTACGCTAACCAGAGAGTATCCAAAACCAAAGAAGGATAAGCAGAAAGTGGCAAAAACAGTGCGCACGTCACCTAGAAAACACCCACAGAAAGAAAAGCCCACTGCACAGGAGAAGGGAAAGGTAGTAGACCTAGAACCTAACGAGGACATAGAAGACGTTGATATGGGTGTGGAAGACGTTGATATGGGGGTAGAAGACATTGACGTTGAGGGGGACAGACCCTATCTCCAAGCTGCCAGCATACGTCCCTCCATGTCGAGGCAAGGTGAAGGTCCCAAAGGACCTCGATGAGAGAAAAATCACACTTTTCACACTGTTGCTGCCAGAAAAAATCACATTTGAAGGTCCGTGCTTGGTGCGCATCCCCCATTTAAAGATGGAGGATTGGGATTTGGTAGATACAGAGTGCTTTCCCCACTTGGCGACCGATACATTCATGCACCGCATCTTCTATAAAGACTCTGGTGGGACTGCACTGGAGCCAAGATAGTGGATAAAGGGGTGGATAAGGCAGGACTGCTGAACCTGCTATGGGTGTCGTATTACAACGTGCACCCATCACTTTGATAGTGATCAAAAAACTATTATGCTTGGTGCATGATGGGTACTTGTGGTTAGGTGAACCGATAACGATCACTGACATGCTGATCCACAGGATCACTCTGCTCCCGCATTTAGGCTTGAATCTGGCCATGGAATTTGGCAGAAAGATGGGTGAGTGCGACCTCGCAGAACGAATGAAGGACAATTTCAACCTTGCCAAGAAGCATAACCGACCCCGCAGTTAAAGTAGCCACTCAGATCCCGGTGGGGAAAATATTGAGGAAGTGTCGCACAGATGAAGTGTCAACACCAATTGTGTCTTTAGTGGCTTAGTGCGTGGAGGGCGTACAATTTAACTAGGCACGATACCTTTGCAATGAGTTCATCGTGAACTGCAGAGAAGCATAAGACCAAAGCAAGACCTTTCATTATGCATGGCTACTGCTAACGATTGTATTGATTGTGTGGGATTTACTAGAGGACAGTCAGTTTCCTCCAATTGCAGTAGAGCTGCCAAAAGCGGCGAAGTTCGCTTCGCTCTAGGCCATGAAGGGCCCCCAAAGGGTCAAGGACAATAAGATAGTTTGGATCCTCATGGAATCAAGCATCCTCTCCAGAATCAACTACAAGTTGTGGCTCTCACTGACCATCTTTGGGCAGTTTTTTGAATATGTGGAGTTCAAGGAAAACTTCCACTGCGTTTCCACCAGAGCGCAGAAGGACACCGAGAAAAATGGTATGATATTCCATACCTGGTGACGGATGATGCAATTGTTGTGGTCCTATAGAGTTGGCTACCAGAGTGGCACACGACCTCAAACTTATAAACTGGGTCTAGTAAGTTTGCTGCGAAGCAACAAAAGGAATAGGTCAGGTTAAAAATGAAGCAATTGGCCAAAAGAATGAGGAAGGAAGTAGAGGACAAAGCCAAAGCAGAGCACGCTACCAAAACGATGGTAGAAGGGGAGAAAGTAGAGGAAGAGCACGACTCTGATAGGAGTCAGAAGTCGCCTTCTCCGCAGACAGAGGAGGAGGAGGAGCACTTAGAGCAGGGAGGAGCAGACCCAGAGACTACGCACACAAGGGAGAAGGAGAAAGTAGGGCTGCAGAAGAAGTCCAAGGCCAACAAATCATCCATTGACCCAATCACCTTGACAGAGGGTGATTTCAATGACATCGACGATACAGTAAGGGATGTGACCACATAACTGCTATAGTAGTTCGAGTAGCAACAGAAAGAGGCCTTGGTCGCCATTCAAATGGGTCTGCGCAAGCTGCAGATCTAGGCTACTCAGGTGCAGACTAGTGTAGGGGGGGCAATGCGATGTTAATAATTTTGGCACCTGGAACCTCAGATGCAATAGAGATGGTCAGCTCAATGGATACCCAGGATGTCATGCTACCGGACGAAGCATTGATGCAGAAATAAAAGTTGGCAGGGCCACTGTCAGTTCCCTCAAGAAATTCGGGTTAGACTTGGTCATGCTTCCAAGTGAAGCCCTTCACACCCTACAAGATGAGTGATCATGAAACTTCGGGCTCAGGAGCAGCGTGCATTGGATGTTATCAGCGACCAGAAGGTGAACAATGCCCAAATGTTCATAGAAAAGACATCTGCGATTAATATTCTTAAGAAGATCACAGAGAAGAATGAGTGCACAAAAACTGTCGTGACTGAGGCATGCCAGACTATTCTAGAGATGAACATCCCAGAAGATGCACCAGTCAACACAAGAATCTGGAAGCTCATTGCAGGTGTGCACAATGTATGGACAAAGCTCACTAAGGTTCAGTTTGAACTAAACTTTAAGATCATGGAACTTGAGTTGAGGGCCCAGCTTTTGACTCCATCAGAAGTCAGAGAGCAGCATGAGGCCACTGTCAAAGAAGCCGTTGCAGCTGTCAATACCATAGTAAAGGATTGCACTACGCTCTTCGAACAAGCGCTTGAAGTTTTTACCATTCTGTAGGAATATCCCAATCTGCAGAGGTTAGAAATTGAGGCATGAGAATTGCAGCGGAGTTACGACAAGGTTAAAGCGACGGTGCACCGTCACCATCACGTAGAGGTTAGCGAAGCTGTAGGAAGCAAAGGCAGTCAAGGAATAGGTGGACACGTCACAACTTAAGGAGGTAGTATTTAAGGCCAAGCTAGGGCCTTGGCTCAACAAAGCATATGTGCTTACGACCACCTTTCAAGGAAAACTGGCTAGTCTACAAGGAAACACAACAAAAAATCCAGACAGACAGCACAGGACCAGCAACGGAGCAGCTGGTAGACCAGGTGAAGCAGGCGACAACGCAGTGTACCACCGAGGTTTTAGTAGTCCAAGTAGAGCTTTGAGGTCTTCGCGATAAGATCTTTGCACTAGCTGAGTGACTCGGGGCGAGTCACCAGATTTGTGTTGGGGGCTTATTGGGAATGGGTCCCCTAGGGTCAATTTTGGGGTTAAAAACCCAAGTTTTGGGGCTAAAGGCCCAAGTTTTGTATAAAGAATGTAAAGTCTCCACATTTTGTGGTTGCAGAGCGCGAAGATGTAAAGAGTCAAAAAGGGTTTCTGCACTTAGTTTAGGTAACTTGTGTTGGGTTTATGAGATCCACCCTTGGTCTGTGGACCATGGGAATGTATAAAAAGGGAAAGTCTTAGAAGATTCTAAGCAGTTCCTAGTAATTTTCTGGGCAATTTATTGATGTAATGGGTTTGTGAGAGCTAAGAGTGAAGAGTCTTAGCATAGGAAGAGGCTTAGCAGTTGTGTGCACAGAGGCCTAGGGTAGAAGTATGCAATTGAGTGAGCGGACCCGTGCAACTGTGTGCACAGGGAAGTTAGAGTATGTACTGAAGATCTGAACCATCAATAAAGAAAATTATTCTAGAGATATCTATGTGTGAGCTATTTTACTTCTGTTATAAATGTATGCGGTTATATTATGTTGAATACTAGGTTTATGATTTAATGCTATATTGATGCATGAATCTATGTGTTTTACTTTGTCATATGAACACAAGTAAGAATACCTGTTTACATGAAGATAATCATAATGCATGTTGAATTTATCTAATACTTAAGCTAATCGAAGTAGACACAGAAGTAAAGGGTAATTACAGAGGTGCGTAAGTGTCTAAATTGCCTATTTAGGGTACACGAAGGATGATCGTAGACCTTCATGAAGGTCTCGAAGCCAAATAAGAGAAGTGCATTGATAAGCCCTAAAGGGCTTATCAATCCATGCGAAGGAAGGGTTAGGGTATAGAACAACATCACAACTATCTCAAGGTGCAGAAACTTGGTCGCTGCATCCCCCCATACTACTTCAGGTGAAACTTCAGTCTGTGCTCTGCAGATTGATGCTGAAAGGGCAAATAGTATAGGGATTTGCTTGGCTAATTAACACTGAACTTGGGTCAGTGCCCATTAAGCCAACAGGAGGCCCAGGTGAAGGCCAAGTTCATGATACTAGACGGGGTCAAAGATCATGTAGTACCACACATTGTTGAGAAGGAAAAAACAAGGGAGATGTGGGAGGCAATGACCACCTTATACCAGGGATCTTCCATCCAATGGAAGATGCTATTAGAAAATCAGTTGAGATAGTACCAGATGCAGAAGGGAGAGGAGTGTTTTCCTTTGATTATGCCAAAGAATCTATAATGTTTTGTTGATTTTAATGATTGGATGACCAGTGAATTGTTTATAAACAGGTGCTTTAAACTTAGCAAGATTCTTAATAAAATAAAAGGTTGTTCTTTACATGCACATGGTTATTTTGATTTTAGTGGGATGGATAAGAAGAACGTGTAGAGGTATAATTGATTTAATATTCAAACTGAGTGTTTGATCATTTATAAGCAGAAATCAAGAAAACAATGTTTCCTTAATCAACATAATATAATTAAACTATTGCAAAAATCTATTGTAATTTAATTTCAAAGAGGAATTTACAATAACAGATAGTTTTGAAAATTAATCTCTTATTTAAATTACAACTTCACAGCAGATTCAAAATTAAACTGATATTCAATTAAATTTTAAATCGGATGACAATAAAAGAATTAATTTATATGAAGAAGACAAAATGAAAACTAAGATGAAAACAACTCACTGAGAGATAGACCATATGAGGCAAATCCAGAATCTTTTATTATCTAAAAAATGCTCCAGCTTATTACAAATCTATGTGACAACTGGTTCAAGGGTTCAACCCAGAAAACTTAGACAGAATCAAGTATTTAAACAAAATTACAAAGATATTACAATAAATGCTTGAGTGACACAAACTTCTATTATTAACTTAGAATTAACAGATTAGAAGTAATTCGATCAAAAGGAATGAATGTAAACATCTGGCCCTATTATGAAGGAGAGTAGTTATTGAGTGGCCACTATTCGAGTGCTACACTAGTGAAGCTAATTCGTCCTTTAGTCCTGAAATTCACACAACTTATCCCACCGTTCTTCATCTGGAGTAGCGATCTTGGTTACCTTGCAGTAGATTTCATCTACCTCAATATACCGATCAAAAGTGGGTTTTACAGTAAAAATATGTTTTATCTCATGTTGAATAAAACTTATGTTGTTGATGGCTCCGTAAAACAGTCTGCATGTCATAGAACCTTTGATGTTGGAAGAATTAGCTGTATCCTTGGCACTGTCCTGAAGCTTCTTCATGTAGTCTTCCCCGGTCATTAATTTGTCATTGATTACAAACAATGAAGGCATACCTTTCTTTTTCAATGCATCAATCCTAGTGAAAAACCTATTGACTGCTACCTCTAGAGTGTGACACTTCTCTATCAGCTATACAACCAAGTTCTTCTTTGTTAGAACTTTCTTCACCTCCAGGATGGTTTTTGTTCTATCATTGACTCCTAGATCATCCAACTGATATATGTTTTTGGAATTAAGGAATTTTATGACGCTGTTGGCTGTAGTAGGCATTTCTCCCAGTTAAGCATTGAGAGCATGAGTTCCTTTTGCTAAAAAAATAATTTGGATACATGGCCATATTTCATCTATTTCTTCAATAATATTATTACAGATGATTTCTTTAACATGACCCAGTGTAGATCCAATAGAAGACTCAACTGCTGACTTATTCCATGTCTCTATCTAATTTTGAGGTCTCTAAAGCTTTGCTTCATGAAAAGTATCGATTTTCTTTTGATGATCCTCTAGAAGTTTCACTTGATCCTACAACTTTTTGATCTCTTCAGTTTGTAGAGACATGTTCTGTACTGCATTGGCTAACTGATCTGTAGCATCTCCTGTACTTGTTGTAGTAGATATGGTTGTAGGAATGGTTGTGACAGGAAGTTATTCCCAAGGGACAATAGTCTTTTTAGTAGCTTTCTCATTTTCTTTAATCAATTTCTCCATCTCTGTCTCCATTTGCTTCAGTTGTGAAATCTACTCCATGATGAGCTTCATCATATCTGCCTTTTGTGTCTCTGTCTCTTCAATATCCTTGGCTAGAGGATCTTCTATAGCTAGAAGTTTTAAATTCTTCCTTAATACTGCTATGTCTAAATTATTTTTCTTAACAAGTTCCTCTGCAACATTGATGTTTGAGGGGTCATAACCTAGTTTGATCACCAAGTCTTCCAGGGTTTTAATCCTGGTGTCTTCTGCAAGCGTAGAGACCTTCTCCATCTTTAGCTGCGATTGGACATTTGCGAAGGTAAACTGTAGTTTTGATAAACTCATATCAGTGTTAGTGACAGTTGAAAATTTCATTTCCCTAGTCTATTTATGCATCTCCATTTTGTCAATGGGATGTATATCTTTTACATCAAACTCAAAAGTTGTCTTCTTGTAGTTTGATGCTGCCTTGGGCTGGGGAACTTGTGCTTGGAGGAATGCCATTTTCCTTTTTCCTTTTTTCTGAATCAAAAGTTGGCAACAACCTACTTTGAGTACCGGAAGACTGCTTCCAGAACTGGTTGTAGGTGTTAATCTTCAAGGCCTCATTCCTGACTTTTATCTCCTTAAAGATGTCCATTATACTCTTCTTTGTTTCCCCTGAAGTAGATGTGTCGGTCTGCATAATTTGCTGCTGCTCTTGTGAAGTCATGGAGGTGGTGGGAGACTATGTGGTTTGATCACCCACTAATGAGGAAACAAGTGGCTCATTAGTGGTGATAATGGTCTACTGCTCTGAATCTTTGCTGAGGCTTAGTTTAGAACTAAGCTTGGCCTTCTTTCTATACATGATCTTGAATATTTCACTGCAAATTTTCAGTCCCTGAAGGGGACTCTTCCTCTCTTCTTCTCTTAGCTATTTTCTCTTGCATGGTAGGAGTCTGTACAATACATGATGAAACTAGTTGTTCTTCTACCTCCTGTAGGGTATTATCAACCCATTCTAACTGATTTTTGTACTTCTCTATCTCTGGCCTGGATGTGTGAAAGTAAGGAGTAGATTTGGTTTCTACTCTTAATTTAGAAATGATCCCTAATGGATCATATGACCAGGTAAATCTTAGGATGAATTGCATTTCCTTTAATAGCTTATCTGCTACTTCCCCTGCTGCCTTGCTATTGCAAATGAAAGGCCCAATTTATGTTTTGATCTTGAACTGGTACTTCTTCTTGGCAGCAACAAAGTGGATTTCATCCATATTTAACATCTGCCTTCTGTATGCCAAGGAAAAAATCCTCATTGGGAGGAATTTGGGCAACTTGTAAGGTGCAAGCTCACATCCAAATATTCTCAATTTTGTATAGTTCTCATAGAGGTACTAGTCCCCTGTCTAAACTTAGTTTGATAGTTGTAACACTTTTATTATTTCCTTACTGATCCTTGGTTCTATCCTACTACTCAGAATACTGATTGCTGGATGAAAAAACATCTTTGTAAACTGTTTATATGTGTACTCGTTCTGTTCCTTCATGACCAGAGTAGTCCAAAATATGATTGACTGCGGGTTTTCGTTTTCATCCAAATTTTGTAAAGCAAGGTTGATGTTGTCTCCCTGAAAGTATAAGAACATATAAACTAGTACAAAAGAATACTTGAATACCTCCTCAGTTGGGAATTTGATAAGCTGCCGATGAATTGACTCTGCAAGAAATTAGCTAAAGTTAAACACAATCGAGGGTTTAGAATCAACAGAGAAAATGGACAGAAATCCTATGATGGCTCATCTACCCATTGATCACAGTAGTAACCAAGGAGGTAGGAGACAATTGTGATAATCTTCTTGCATCTCTTAGGGAAAATAGAGGAGGGATAGGGAGGAATTTTCTTTAGCAAGGAGGCATCTTCTATTAAGAAAAGTTCTAAGGTTTTGGCCCTCTTGGAAAAGTCTAATTTTTGGTACAGTTCAACCAGTGCTTCATAGGAAAATGGGGTAGCATTCTCTACTGTGGGGGCTTGCATCATTTGGTCTATGGCCCGAGGAGTGGTGGTAAACATAATTTCTCCATTAGGGGTAATGATGGCCCTTTGGCTTGGAAAATATGATGCATGACACTTTCTAACAAAATATGGGGTGCTGTGGGTGTGAGGAAAAATATAGTGGGGTAAATTGGACTCCAGAAATACATCTCAAAAAGGTCGAATTCACAGAGAGTTTCATGGATTTTATAGTCTCTATCAGCAAAAGGAACATGATGCAAATCTATGGGAGGATAGATCAGAGGGTTGATAGGTTCCTCTAGTCCTTTGTCATTTGGAGGCATTTTGGTCAATGGGATGTATATATTTTACATCAAACTCAAAAGATCTCTTCTTGTAGTCTGATGCTGCCTTGGGCTGGGGAGCTTGTACTTGGAGGACTGCCATTTTCATTTTTCCTTTTTTTGAATCAAAAGTTGGCAACAGCCTACTTTGAGCACTGAAAGTCTTCTTCCAGAATTGGTTGTAGGTGTTAATCTTCAAGGCTTCATTCCTAACTTTATCTCCTTAAAGATGTCCATTATACTCTTATCTGTTTCCCTTGAAGTAGATGTGCTGGTCTACCTAATTTGTTGCTGCTATTGTGAAGTTGCGGAGATGAAGTGAGAGGTGTCAGAGGGTTAACTCATGACATGACGGGTTGTTCTTGGTGGGGTCGGGAATTAATAATGTAATGCGTTGAGAATATTTGCAATGTAAGAGGGGGTAGTCGACTTAGGAATAAGCGATTAATACATCAAGGTATGAGCGGAGGGATGATTTGGGATTTAAAACTTAGGAATGGGGATTAATACCAAAATTAATTGATATATAAAACCTTAGAGTAAAACCTTTACTCCTCGCCTTTTTTCTTCTGCACATGAAAACAATATTTGATAATCGACTTGTGGCACATTTTGACTTGCAGCCTGTGAATTTATAAAAATATGAAATGAAGCCATTCTTTTCTTTTTTCTTCCCTAACATTTTATTTCTCTTTTCCTTCTTTATTTAGAGCAGTTAACACCTAACATTTTATTAATATGGATGGCTATAAAACATTAAATTGGCCTAACATTTTAACTTTTCTTTCTTTTGCATCCATATCCTATCTTAATATTTTAAAATTATTTTTGACTAATATACTAACTTATCAAAACCAAATAAGGTTACAACACCGGCCCTAGTTGGGGACTGCTTCCCCCTATGGGATGCAGAGAACAAGTAGATCCAAGTGCCTTCTCATCGGGCTATGGAGTCTTTGCTGAAACATATACTCGCAAATTGTTTAAAAATAAAATAAACTCTCCGGATATTTACAGATGATGAATGAATGGAAAATGAATAATGAATGTAATGTTTCAACTATTTCCCATTGACTGGAAATGAGGAGTACTCTCCTTCCAGATTTTGTAGGATGAATGTATTGTTCCCTTTGACTTCTGCAATGCTAAATGGACCAAACCAAAGGTTTTCAAATTTTGCATGCTTGCCTTTATCTTCTCTCCTTGTATCCCACCTAAGAACTAGGTCACCTTTCTTGAAATTTCTTTCTCTAGCCTTTCTGTTGAACAGTTATTTCATATTGTTTTGATATTACCTTATCTTATGCTGAATTTCATCCTTGTCTTCATTCAAATCAATAATTTAATTAATCCTTCTTGAGAAATCATCTTTTTCTTCATAGGGTTCCTGAAGGAATCTCATAATAGGTAAATCTAAATGAGTAGGAAAAACTGCTTCCTTGCCATAAACTAACTGGAAAGGGGACTTTCCTGTTGATCTCTTAGGAGAAATTCTATTTGCCCAAATTGCATGGATTAGATGGCTGTCCCAACTTTTTTTATGGTCTTCAAGAGTCTTCTTAATGACCTTAACTAAGCTCTTGTTGGAAGACTCTGCTAGCTCATTACCCTGTGGATAGTATGGTGTAGAATGGTGTAATAGGATTGAATATTTTTGACAGAACTCAATCATTTTAACACTGTTGAAAGTTGTTGCATTATTTGTAACAATCTGTTGAGGACATCCAAATCTTGATAGGATGTTTTCTTCAAGAAATTTAATCACAACAGTATCAGTTGCATTTTTAATAGGTATGGCTTCTACCCACTTGGTAAAATAGTCTGTAGCAGTTAAAATCCATCTGTGTTGATTGCTTGATTATGGATGAATTTCACCTATAAATTCCAATCCCCATTGTAGAAAAGGAACATGAACCAACACTGGAACCAAAGGAAGTGTTGATAGTTTCTGTTTTCCTGCAAATAATTGGCATGGTTTGCAACTTCTTACTCTTGCTCCAACTTCTTTGAAAAGTGTGGGCCAATAGAAACCTGCTTTTAAAATTTTGTAGGTTGTTGCTCTCTAGGCATAGTGTCCACTACAAAACCCTGCATGGAACTGATCTATAATTCCCTCTGTTTCATTTTCAGTTAAACAAAGAAGAAGAATATTAAGAGGGCCTTTCTAGTATAGATTAGCATTGATAATGCAATATTTTACTGCTTTAAGCTTCAGGGATTTGTACTACTTCAAGTTAAGATCATATGGACATTGAAAATCCCTAAGAAACTACACAATATCATAGTAAAAATCATAGAGTAGGTATTTCTGATCTATGTGAACAAGAATGGCTTGATATAAAGAAAGAGGTTCTTGTGGATTCTCCCCTTCTCTAAGAGGAGGAGGTTCTTGTAGATTCTCCTCAGATATCAAGGAAGGTTCTTGTGGATTCTCCCCATATGACATTTTAGAAACTATATTTATCCCCAATACCTTGCAGTTGGATTCAACCAACAATTTGGCCAAGCCTTGGCCTTTTACTAGCTTTGTGGTCTTAATTTCAAGGTCAAATTCAAGGATTTTAGCAATCAACCTCCCTCTTCTTCTATCAGTATCAGGTTGGGTTAAAACATTTTTAACAACATGATTAGGGACATAAGATGTAATGTGTGAATGTAGGAGATAGGTTCCAAAGGCTTTGAGGGCTTGAATTAAGGCATAAGCTTGTTTTTCAATAATATCATACCTAAGTTCAACATCCCTCATAACTTTGGAAAAGAAGGCTATAGGCTGGTCAGCACCATTTTTGTTCTTCTATAAAAGTACAACTAAGGTTGTCTCAAATACAAAAGAAAATATGCTAAAAGGTGAAGAATAATCAGGGCTAGCTAATGTAGCAGCCTCAAATATAGCCTTTTTGATTTGATCAAATTCATATCTAGCAGGAACTGTCAATTTCACTTCATTATTTTTCTTCAACATATCTTTTATATCTTTAACTATCTCAGCATAATTTGGGATGAACCTTCTGAGAAAATTGATCTTTCCAAGGAAGGTTTGTATCTCTTTCTTGTTCCTTGGTAGAGATAGGGTCTGAATAGCTGAAACTCTCTTTGGGTCAATTATAACTCCCTCCTTGGAGATAATATGCCCTACTAATTTCCCCTCCTTTATAGAAAATAAGGATTTCTTTGGATTGATGGAAATGCCAAATTTCCTGCACCTGTCAAAAACCTTGCTCAAGTGTTTTAAATGATTTTCATCAGAATCAGAGAAAATAGTTAAATCATCTAAATAAATGACAATAAATTCATATGTTTTACCTACAAATGCCAAATCCATGGCTCTCTGGAAAGTGGCTCCAACATTATTCAACCCAAATGGCATTCTAGCATACATAAATGTATCCCAAGGTGTGGTGAAAAGCAGTTTTGTCTTGGTCAGCTTGACTTACCATGATCTGGTTGTAACCAGAAAATCCATCTAGCATATAAATCCTATTTTCACCTGAAAATTTATTAAGTAGATGATCCATTTTGGGCAATGGATAATTATCATTTAAATATGATTTGTTCAGATTTCGGAAGTCTACACATAGCCTAATCTCACCATTTTTGTTTCTGACAGGAACTAGGTTGGCTACTCAATTAGAATACCTTAAAGGCACAATGATATGAGCATTAAACAGCTCTTTAAGTTCTTTCTCAGTGGTTGGAAGTAGTATGGGATTGATTCTTCTTAGTTTTTGCTATAAGGGTTTTGCATCTAGTTTCAAAGGAATCTTATGCTCAATCATAGACGTATCATAAGTTTTTAACTCATTATAAGACCAGGAAAAAACATCATTACAATTTTTAAGAAGATTCAAGTATTTGATTTTTACATCCAAAGGTAAGGTTGATGACAAGTTAATATTTCTCACATCATCCAAAGTCCCAATATTGCATTCTTCGATTTCTTCTTCAAGTGGGTTAAACACGGGATTTTTAGAGACATCATTATTATCAAATGGTTTTTTCCAACGGAACCAATCCTTTAGGAATAAAATTATTAGATAATTGGATGATATCATGATCAAGAATTTTAGGACTGAATGAAGTTTATGGATTTTTTTGTTTTAATTCTTGAATATCGTTTTGATCTCCTTCAATTTGCATATTTGAGAATTCATCAATGACTTGAAGAAACGATTTAATTGTTCATCATCTTCAAAAATCTGTGATTGTTTAAGGTTATCACGAATTGATGGTCTATACTTGAATTGAATTTGTTATTCTAACAATACTGGCTCAGGGATTTTGAAAGAGATTGCTAATACATCTAGTGAGTCAGCGTGCATATTTTCATCTCTAGGAATAGCAATTATGTTAAATCCTTAAAAGAAATTTTGAATCGTGTCCCAAGCTTCATTTCTATAGGACCTAAGCCTTGTGTGTTTTGTTTGGCAAATATTTCTAACCTGGTTCACTATAAGCTTAGAATCAGAAAAGACACTCAAGTTTTGAACATTTAAACTCCTAGCTAGCTCAAGACCAAGAAGAAAAGCCTCATACTCAGCCACATTATTGGTGACTTCAAATTCAAGTTTACATGGCTGAGTTATGTTTTCTTTATTTGGTGAAATTAAAACAATTCTTGCTCCTGCTCCTTGTTTTGAGAAAAATCCATCAAAATAAAGTTTTCGGATATCTAATTCTACAACTTTAGGCTTGGAAACTATATTTTCAATGGCAAGTTGAGTATTTGATGCATTTTGCGAGGATAACTGAAAGCAACCAAAATACTGATCTACTGCATAGATAGGGTGGTTTTTTGCTTGATCAGACCTACAAACAGTATGAAGGAATATGACTTCCCTATATAACCTTAAATGTTCACCTCCATAGACTGGAATAGTAGAAAAAGACATGTTCATTTGAAGTGATCCTCCAAGTTTAGCACAACATGATCTATATAGAAGCATGCCAAACTTGGCAAGAATATTAGTGACAACTATGTCTAAAACTATACTCTTGACAGGTATTTGAGCTAAGGTCACAACTAGGTCTTTGATCAATCCTAGGCATGGTACTTTCTTTGAATCAAAGGTGTAAAGGTCATGATAAGAACAGGTAACTTGTAACTGAAGCTGATCCATAATTACCTTTGGCATAAGGTTATGAGAAGCTCCAAAATCTAGCATGCAGTTATACAAAACAAAGTCATGAGCTTTTAAAGTTACATAAAATGGTGGAACAATTTCATCAATCATATCAGAACTAGGACTAAACACTACCAAGGGCTTTTCATCTTGCAAACTAATAAAATCTCCCTCAACATCTACACTAGAGGATTGTATCCATTTAGAAACTTGATTTTTGTAACCATGATTTTTGGAGAGTTCAGCTAAAGGTATAGGAATCTTGACCCTTTCCAATTCCTTTTCAATATTAAAAGTTGTCAAAATAGTCTTTTCAGATGAAAGGGTTTCAATGGATGACTCTGTAGTATGAGGTGTTGGAGTTTGTGTTTGAATGGTTTTCATTGCAGGTTCAATTATGGTGGTAGATTTTAGAGGTCTACCAGGACTAGATCTGGGTCTTAGATCATACCTCTTATTCAATTCTACAATAAAAAATTCAGAGAAAGCTAGGTATTTTGAAAGTTGAGCATCTCCTAATTCTTTTTCAAAAGACTAAGGTGAAGGAGCTATTGCCATATGTACTGTTGAAGAATCAATATTATTGATATTTTCAATGATTAAAGGGCCTATATCCTATGGTTGTTGATCATCAATCAACAAAGGTGGTTGAATGTTTTGATCAGAACCTGGTCTCTGAAGAATCTACATTTGAGGAGTTCTTCGAAATTGAGTTTGAGCTTGAGGTTTGAAAGCAGTTTGTTGAACAATTCTAGGTTGTGTTTCAATTTTAGAAATCCTATTAGAAAGGTTCCTAAGTAAAGATGCAATTTCATCAATTTTATTTGATCTTCAAGTTCAGATTTGAAAGAGGATGAATCATCAACCCTAGCCTTTAGCTTTCTTTCTTCTTTTTCTTCTTTAGCTTTGAGTTTTCCAGATGTTGACCTATTGGCTTCTACCTATATAACATTTGTCTGCATGTCTTATAATGTATTAGAAACCCTTTCCCTTAGCATGACTGTAAAGTCATCATCAAATACTTTGGAAAATATGACCTTTGCAACTGCTACTAGTGGTTTGCAATCATCAAGCCTTTTAATGATAGAGTTTGTTAAATCTTTTGATGAATTCAGCAACTGGTTCACTGTGGTTTCTCTTAAATTCTTCAAATTTAGCGAGAAAGTAAGCATGATATTTCTTTACCCCCAACTAGTTTTTAAATATAGTTATGAGCTCATTCCATGTTCTAATAGAGTCAACTCTGAGTTGCCTAAACCATATCCTAACATTTCCTTCTAAATATTGTACAAATAATCTCATATAAACATTTTCCTCTTCTATGTTCATATTGTCAACAAAATCTAGGAAAGATGATACACAATCTTTTGCTTAGGGACTTGTTTGTCCATTAAATCTTGGTAGATGTTTTAGATATCCATCAGGAAAATTTCCCAAGTTTGCAGGGAGAACTAGAGCAGCATACCTTGCTTGTACAATGGGTCAAAAAGCCATTACAACAAGGGGAGTATGGGGTGACTGAGTGGATGATGATGAAGAAGAAGAGGATGATGAAGATGAATATGTAGGAGATGAAGATGAATCCATAGGGGTATTAGTATGTGGAGAGAAAGAGGGAGGAGACCTTTTTGAGGATCTCAAAGGGGTTTTAATTACCAATTTCTAAACTCCTGGTGGAAAGTCTTCCTTAATATCAAACAAAGGAATCGAATAGACAGAAAATTTCTCTTCAAGATTAGCAGAGCTTTATGGAATAGAATAAGGAGTTCGAGTAATGGAATCTTGAGGCTTGAATTTAAGTAAATCTAAACCTAATTATTCCTCAGATGAAGGTGATTTGATAAGAATGGATGGGACTTGATATGACTCAAGTGATTGTATTAAAAAGGCCAATTGAAGATCTACTCCTCTAGAATGGAGTACAGAAACCCTAGGAGGTAGTTTAGTCCAATCACGATGGGATGGTACAGATGAAAAATGATCTACATATGAGATGTCTTCAGAGTGTAAAGCTAAAGAAGAAGAAGGGGTTCTATGTCTTATCCTTGAAGAGGCTCCCCCTAATAAGTCTTTATGGGTCTGGTAGAGGTTTAACAATCTCAGAAGAAGAACGTGATCTAGTGTGCTTAAAAGGAGCCAACTTCAACCTATGGAATCGCTAGGTGAAATATTTTGACCTACATCCTTATCCTTTATTCACCTTAAAGGAAAGGGAGAACCGTTGCCCTAGGGAAAATTTAGCTTTCAACTCTTCACTCCCCAGTAACGACGCCAATTTGATGTTGTCCTTTCAGATAACCTAAGGTCAATTGGTTATGCCAAAGTGTCTATAATGTTTTGTTGATTTCAATGATTGGATGACCAATGAACTGTTTATAAACAGGTGATTTAAACTTATAAAGATTCTTAATAAAATAAAAGGTTGTTCTTTACATGCACATGGTTATTTTGATTTTAGTGGGATGGATAAGAAGAATGTGTAGAGGTATAACCGATCTAATATTCAAACTGAGTATTTGATCATTTATAAGCAGCAATCAAGAAAACAATGTTTCCTTGATCAACATAATATAATTAAACTATTGCATAAATCTATTGTAATTTAAGTTCAAAGAGGAATTTACAATAACATATACTTTTGCAAATTAATCTCTTATTTAAATTACAACTTCACAACAGATTCAAAATGAAACTGATATTCAATTAAATTTTAAATCGGATGACTGTAAAAGAATTAATTTATATGAAGAAGACATAATGAAAAACTAAGATGAAAACAACTCACTGAGAGACAAACCATATGAGGCAAATCCAGAATATTTTATTATCTAAAAAATGCTCCAACTTAGTACAAATCTGTGTGATAACTAGTTCAAGGGTTCAACCCTGAATACTTCGACAGAATGAAGTATTTAAACAAAATTACAAAAATATTACAATAAATGCCTGAGTGACATGACATTCTATTATTAACTTAGAATTAACAGAAAATAAGTAATTCGATCAAAAGGAATGAATGTAAACATCTGGCCCTGTTATGAAGGAGAGCAGTTGCTGAGTGGCCACTATTCAGGTGTTGCGCTAGTGAAGCTGATCTATCCTTTAGTCCTGAAATTCACACAACTTATCCCACTGTTCTTCATCTGGAATAGAGATCTTGGTTACCTTGTAGTAGATTTCATCTACCTCAGTATACCGAGCAAAAGTGGGTTTTACAGTAAAAATATGTTTTATCTCATGTTGAATAAAAATTATGTTGTTGATGGCTTCGTAAAATGCTCTTCCTGTCATAGAACCTTTGATGTTGGAAGAATTAGATGTATCCTTGGCAATTTCTTGAAGCTTCTTCATGTAGTCTTCCTTGGTCATTATTTTTTCATTGATTACAAACAATGAAGGCATACATTTCTTGTTCAATGCATCAATCCTAGTGAAAAACTTGTTGACTACTACCTCTAGAGTGTGACACTTCTCTGTTAGTTGTACAACCAAGTTCTTCTTTGTTAGAACTTTCTTCACCTCCAAGATGGTTTATGTTCTATCATCCACTTGTAGATCATCCAACTCATATCTATTTTTTTATTAAGGAACTTTATGATGTTGTTGGCTGTAGCAGGCATTTCTCCCAGTTGAGCATTGATAGTGGCAATGGTCTACTTTGCTTTCTCCATGAGTTCCTTATTCTAAAAAATAATCTGGATACGTGGCCAGATTTCATCTGTTTCTTCAATAATATTATTCCAGATGATTTCTTTAACATGACCTAGTGTAGAGCTAATAAAAGACTTAACTACTGACTTCTTCCATGCCTCTATCTGATTTTGAGCTCTCTAAAGCTTTGCTGTATGAAAAGTCTCAGTTTTCTTTCGATGATCCTCTAGAAGTTTCACTTGATCGTACAACTTTTTGATCTCTTCAGTCTGGAGATACATGTTCTATACTGCATTGGCTAACTGATCTACAACATCTCTTGTACTTGTTGTAGCAAATATAGCTGTAGGAATGGTTGTGATAGGAAGTGCTTCCAAAGGGACAATAGTCTTCTTAACAACTTCCTCCTTTTCTTTAATCAATTTCTCCATGTTTGTCTCAATTTGCTTCAACTATGCAGTCTGCTCCATGATGAGATTCATCATATCTGCCTTTTGTGTCTCTGTCTCTTCAATATCCTTGGCTAGAGGATCTTCTGTAGCTGGCAATTTTAACTACTTCCTTAATGCTGCTATGTCTAAATTATTTTCCTTCACAAGTTCCTTTGCAGCATTGATGTTTGAAGGGTCATAACCCAGTTTGATCACCAAGTCTTCTAGGGTTTTAATCCTTGTGTCATTGGAAAGCGCAGAGACCTTCTCCATCATCAACTGTGATTGGACATTTTCTAAGGTAACCTGCAGTTTTGATAAACTCATAGTAGTGTTAGTGACAGTTGAAAATATCATTTCCCTGGTCTATTTATGCATCTCCATTCGGTCAATGGGATGGATATCTTTTACATCAAACTCAAAATATGTCTTCTTGTAGTCTGATGCCGGCTTGGGTTAGGGAACTTGTTCTTGGAGGAATGCCATTTGATTTTTTCCTTTTTTCTGAATCAAAAGCTGGCAGCAGCCTACTTTGAGTGCCGAAAGTCTTCTTCCAGAATTGGTTGTAGGTGTTAATCTTCAAGGCCTCATTCCCAACTTTTATCTCCTTAAATATGTCCATTATACTCTTCTCTATTTCCCCTGAAGTAGATGTGATGGTCTGCATAATTTGTTACTGATCTTGTGAAGTCGCAGAGATGAAGTGAGAGGTGTCGGAGGGTTAACTCATGATGTGACAGGTTGTTCTTGGTGGGGTCGAGAATTAATAATGTAATGCATTGGGAATATTTGCAATGTAAGAGGGGGTAATCGACTTAGGAATAAGTGATTAATACATCAAGGTATGAGTGGAGGGATGATTTGGGATTTAAAACTTAGGAATAGGGATTAATACCAAAATCAATTGATATATAAAACCTTAGAGTAAAACCTTTACTCCTTGCCTTTTTTCTTCTGCACATGAAAAAAGTATTTGATAATTGACTTGTGGTGCATTTTGACTAGTAGACTGTGCATTTAAAAAAATATGAAATGAAGCCATTCTTTTATTTTTTTCTTCCCTAACATTTTATTTCTCTTTTGCCTTATTTATTTAGAGCAGCTAACACCTAACATTTTATTGATATGGATGCCTATAAAACATTAAATATGCCTAACATTTTAACTTTTATTTCTTTTGCATCCATATCCTATCTTAACATTTTAAAATTATTTTTGACTAATATACTAACTTATCAAAACCAAATAATGTTACAACAAGGAGATTGATCCCTTCCTACTTAGGTTGCAAGGGATTCACGACCAATTGACTTCCATGGGGTCTACACTAGATCCTGAGTTCATGGTCAGGACTACCCTCAATGCAGTCACTCAGGACTGGGAGACTTTTATCCAAAGTATCTTGGGAAGAGAGACTCTCCCCAGTCGGGAGGAAATGTGGGAAAATCTTCAACAATAATAGGTCATGAGGTTGACCAAGACAAGGAGTAGTAGTAAGGTAGCTCGAGTCAAGAAGGAGGAGGATAAGGATGCAACTCTCACATCATCAGGATAGCAAGGGCAACAGAAGAGAAAGAAGAAGGACATAACCAAGGTCAGATGCTTCAATTATTGGGAACTGGGACATTATGCCACTCAGTGCCCTCGAAAGAAAGGCAAAGGGGAGGCTTCTAACTCAAAGGCTGCTCCAACGAAAGTAGACAAGGAAAGCAAGGATGACGATTGCACCATGAGTGCTCGTCCACCTCTAGAGAAGAGGTGGGGTGACATGGAGTTGCTGTCGAGCGGAACACATAGGGGTAGGATCCTTGAGGTGCCCAAAATATTGGATCACATACAGCTACCAAAGCCCTTAATGACAGTAGAAGAGTGACGGGTGTTGGTTGGAGCGAGGTGTGATGGAGTGACAGTGGGAGAGATAGGGTGCCAAAGTCTGTAGCAACACCGTAGTAGAAGATAGGGAGCAAAAATTAGCAGAAGAGGTAGCTTTAGCATCACAAGGAATCCAGACTGATTAGCATGTCAGTGTTTGAATGAAATTTCACTTATTTACTTCTCAGTAACTGAGTTGCAGTGCAACAGTTAGCAGTGACAGTGATATGGGAAGCAAGAAGCAACATTTTGAGAGCTAGTTGTAGTACCGATGTAGTTGTGACAATGGCAGAGTCATGGGAAATAGTATAGGAAGTAGCAATGAAATGGATGAAAGGCATCAGGCTAAGCATTAGCAACACAGTGGACCGATGCAATAGATTAGTGTAATTATTCTATGGGGAAGTATTGCTAGAGCACATTCCTCGCTAAGAGGGAGTGTTGATTTTGGGTGGATGTGCTCTAGCTTCGAATTCCTGTGGAGGGGCTAGAATACATGAGACCTCCTAAACCTAGAAATCTTTTGGAGAAATTCCACCCGGATGAGGAGTTATTAAAATAATTAATATTTTTAATGGGTTCCTAAGTCTAAACTTAGGAAAATAAAAATATTAATGGGTATTAATAAGAATATGGGTGAGAAAGTTCTAAGTGATGAGGATCAAGTATGTTTTAATCTTAGTCATTGGTTAGGGAATTAATCTTGGCCATTGATTCATTAACAAGAAAAGTATAAGAGGAGGCTTGAGGGTTAGTTGGAGATACACCAAGTTTATCAAAGAGTTCAATTTTTCTGGGGCGAGGTTTGCTGAGAAAATCGAAATAATGATCTGAGTTGTAATGAAAGGGGCATTTCAAAAAAGGGATTTCATTCCAAGGCCAAGAATACATAGCAGAGAGGCAAAGCAGCACTAGGAGAGACAACGCAGTTCCAAAGAGGGTGACGCAGTCCCTTAGAGGCAATGTTGGAGTTTTCTGTGGGGTAGAGAGAGAAGCAATTCATCATATTGACTTCTGAGTAAGGGCGGATAACTGAGAGGGTGATGAAACTCCTAAAGGAGGTGACACAGTTCCAACGTAGATCTTGGAGCAGCCATCACCGCCCAGATTTGGGGGCAACATTGTCATTCGTGGGGCTTGATCATCTAGTTGTTGGATTCCCCAAAAAACCTGTCTTTGGATAGAGGTACTTCTGCCAGGTTTATTCTCTATTGGGTGAGTCAGATTTGGCACCCTAGTTGTATTCAGAACTCTGCTTAATAATAAAAACCCTCTATATGCTGCACAAGTTTTCCCGAATTAGGTTTTTCTGGGGACGATTGTCCAAAAATAATGGTGTCCCTTGTTTCATTGTCTCATTTTATTTTAGTTCATGATCTGTATGTATGTGTAGTCTGCAATAATGTTTATCATCCCTGTTTATGTAATTAAATAACTTGTTGAATGTAAAGAAGAAGTAGGAGATGATAAACCAATGATTGTAGTAGGATTTCTGATGTGTAGATTCAGAAATTTTCACAATGACCATCACTCCTCCCCTGTTAGATACAACGTGAGATGATGGAGAAAACTCAACTGCAAGACCTTTTAATATTCTAGAATAAATTCTGACATATGACTGAAATATATTCGTGGTCGTTGAAGTCCATTGCCAAGAAGCGATCCATCCAAGATCAATCTGTGTTCTTGCAGGAGGCTTGTTTTTGAATAATCTGTGTGAAGAATAAGTATGTTGACCACAATTCTTGCATGGATTAATATCAAAACAATGATATTTCACATGGCCAACTCTACCACAATGTTGGCATCTAACAATCTATTGTGGATGCTGTGGAAGAGGACGAGAATCTGAAACAACTGAAGGTGAACTGTCATGAATAAATCTAGCATTATGAAATTGGATGGGATTTGAGTAATCTGGAATGTGAAAGGAAACCTCCTTATCATATCCAAGACCTATTTTGTTCTTGTTATGGACAAGCTCTTCACAAGGTCTGATGACCGACTTAGGAAGCGCGGGCTGAATTTCTGCATCTGCATGTAAATTTGCTGCTTCATTAGGCACTGGATCTGAATCAACCTCAAATTTATATTCTTGTTGCTGAGAGGAGCATGTCTCAATGTTCTGAATAGAAACATGTTTAGAATGATGACTCCACTGCTATAAATCTTCTTGCTGGAATTGAGATTCTAGTTGAAAAAACTCGATCTTTTCATGTGCATGTTGCAAACAGTTTTGAATTTGAGAGAGAGAGGATTTGCTGACACTTACCATACCATCAATAGTGGAAAGTATCAGAGTGTTCAACAACTCTAATGCATCATCAAGACTGGCCATTGTCTCAGAATAAAGGCTCAAAGTAAACAAATAAGCGTCTTATTTTCAAGAAATTTGTGCAAGGAGTCCAAAAAAATTCTTTAAACCAAACTAATAAGAAGTTTGAGTATTCCTTCAAAACTATAATTCTTTCTTGCCCAAAACTTGCAAGGAGCCAACAAACTAGACAATGCAAGTTGGTTCTTGGTGGAGACTTATATATCTCAATACTAAAGAATGCCAAAATATCAATATTTGTTCCTAATGGAATATCGTTTTATGTGTTGTCTGGACTCTTGGAATGGAAATAAATTTTCATTTAATGCACATATAAACTTTATCGACACCAATGCACATTACTTATTCAATTCAAACTTGTATAGAGACCTTCCCGATGTTCACAACTTATGCACAACATTTCACGACTAGTCCAACGACCAACCAATACATGCCATCAAGCAGTAAAATATCAATGTGCAAAGATGTAAAATACTTCATCTCGAGTGCAGGTGTTATAAAATTGACGAGGGTTGTCCTTATGGCCTCAGCTGCCGATACAACACATACTATTCAAATAATATTAAAATTGACTATAAAATGGCTCCATTATGCCACATTACTTGAAAAGTCCACCATCAACATATGCATAATAGATCAACACATTCCACACTCACTGCCAAGTTTTGAACAATATGTACAACAATTCTCAACACACATATATGAAGCACCATTCAACAATGTATTTTTAGGTTCCAAACAAGTATGGTCTTAGTCATTCAACGCTCAATTCAATGTTGTGTCAATGATGTATGTCTTCACAAGAATAAATGTTCGAAGACCACAATCATGAGGTAGGTGAGGATACCTCTTGACCAAGCCTCGCCTTGCACTTGTGAAGTTTCCAAAGGATGTCGATGAGATGTGAAGAAGGGATCTTGAGAAGGCTGAAGGAAAAGGAAGCTGAACAGGAGGAAGCTTTCATCCGCTTGGATTTCTTGAACCACTTGGAGAGAACACAGTCTTGTTGTGTGACCAATAGCCACTTCAATGTAGTGATTTTAAAGAGTTTTTTCATGAGAGAAAAAAAAAAGGCATCATTATCTCTTTCTCGCCTAGTTCGTTACATGCAGGCTGAAAAAATTGAAAAACTCAAAAGAATACCTGTCACTGAACATGTTCCGTTTGCCCTACCTCCAATTGCAGTTGTAACAGAAAGTGAGAGTGTGAAGGTTCCATCTAGAGTTAGCCAAGGAAAAAAAATGAGGGAACAGAATCACATAATTCTGAAGTGGTGAAGCCTTGGCATGTATATACAATGGATAAAGCCCAAGAACTGAAGCAAACAGTGCTGCAATCCATAGACTCTATGCTTCGATCGGCAAGGGACTAAGTTGGGGAATTGCAGGCGGTTTCTATGTAGCTTCTGGCATTGGTCTTCTTCTTATGAGAAGTCCAAGGAGGTTTTTATTTCGCCATACCATTGGTCCATTCAAAAGTGAAGGGTCTTTGCGTGAAAATGCAGCAGGGTGAAGGACTTTAGACAATCAGTTGAGCTACTGAAGAATGAAAGCAGAAAGTTGCAGGAGAGGGCAACACTTACTGAAGAAGAGATGAAACGACGTCAAATAAAGCTCAAGAATGCGCGAAATTAGATTCAGAGCCTTGTGCGTTATGTGTACAAAACTGAATCTCAAGCAATAGGTCGAATGGATAGTATCAGAGAAATTCCTGGAAGGGAAGCATTAAAGCTTCGTGCAGATGTTGTGTCAATGGCCTATGAGGTTAAAAAAAAACAGGAGTTATTAAATGTGGCCTCTTTACGCATTTCATTTCAGCCATCCACTATGGTTTTCTTCTCAACAATAATTGTTATTTGACAAGACGCAACAGTGCATGCAAAGGAATGGCAGAGCTCAAGTGCGTAGGAGTGTTAGATTGCCGAGGATAAAACGCCCAAGTGGAGAACTTTTACTCATTCTTCAACGCATTTACTTAGTATGGTTATCAATCCAATGTAGAGGATAGACTATAATGGATTTAGTTAGACAACAAATTTTAATGGAGAATTAGGACAGGTGCACAATGAGAATTCTCAAGTTCTCACATTAAAAATAGAGAGAATAGGGCACAACTGGAAAATACAAAGATGCCATAAAACCATTGGCTCAAATAAGATTGAGTAGGTTAGGAACATACTTGCTCTGATACCATGTTAAACTCACATGGAATGTAAACAATGAAATAGAAATATAAACATTGGATATATTATTGACATGATATACATTTATAATACATGGTGTGACCCTTGGGTTCATATTCCAAGTGGTCTCTTGGACTCCGGTGGCTATTCACATTCCACACCACCCCACAGAGGATTAGGTGTCCAAAAATTCCTGTTTAGGTGGTCTTTTCTTGAGTCTATCCTCTAACACACTTCTGAGTCTAGATTTGTTTCCATAGTTCATTCCCTCCTTAGACCCATCTCCACCACATCTTCGTTCCCATTACCCTGCTCAGTGTTTATGGATATCTAATGATCAGGTGCTCAAAATTAAAAATTTGTCAGATCAGTGTGGAACCTAAATGATTGCGTAGTGCCCATCTTCCTGAATCTGGAGAAACTCGTTTTGCATGAAACAGACTTCGTATGCTCCTAGAAACATGTTATGTTCACTTTTCCAAATAGGTGAATTAAAAAAAAAAAAATATGCATGAAGCCCAGTCAGTAGTCCATACATCTAACATGGCACTGGCTGGGATGCCTACATGGTAGGTTGACTGTATAGATGACTGGGCTCCTCTGTTGAATCACATGGTGACAAGTGGCATGTTTTGATTGGGTTTTAGGTGGCCAATCACAGGTTGTCACGTGGCATGGCCAGGGGCCACCACGTGGCAGCCCAAGGGCCACCAAAAATTGGGTAAGGTTCGAGCAGCAGTGGTCAGGGGTCAAACCTGTGACCCCCGAGTTTCAAAGTCCAATCCATTACCAGCACACCACATGTTAGTTCTTAATAACTAATGTCGTCGTCATATGTTTAAACATTGATGTAGAGAAGTTTCAGGAAAGGGGACATCCATGGGGGCCATCCCTTGGGCATGTGCAACCAAATAGAACCGTAGGTGGAGTAGAGTGGGGGCCCGGCTGGCAGGGGCGGGCCGTTGGTCTTAACCCCCGGGCACGTGCCCCCCCCATGTGCCCTAATTTTCTGAAATAAGGCCTTAGAGGGCTTTTAACCGCCCCGAAAAATCCACTCAAATATTGGGAAATTTGGCACTCAATTAGCGGAATTGGAGGCGAAATTGTAGGATGGTGCCAAATTTTGGGGAATTTGTAGAGTGAATAGTGCAAGAGCTAGGGGAAGCCATAAATTCTTCCATTTTTTACCAATTCAGGAGAAGGAAGAGTCTAGACAAGCATTTTTGGGCATTCTGGAGCCATTGGAGTAGGTTTTAGAGCTATTTGAGCATTTTAAACTGATGTATTCACACTTTTGGGCATAATAGAGAGGGCCAAGCCATTGGAAGCTCGACTAAGGAGACATAGCTCACGCGGGGTGAACTCCTTCAACATGTGTTGTTGTGATATTGTTTTGGCAATGTTCTTGTATGTTGTATGTTGTTCTTCAATCATTTGTTTATGTTAATTTGTACATGAAATTTACATTAAAAAAAACTCAAAAACTCATGATAAAATCACGATTAACCTCATGAATCCTTAAGCACTTTTACATATTTTGAAGAGGAATTTAGCACAACAAAACTAATTTTTCCATTCAGATCAAGTTTGGTATCAGAGCCCTTGGTTTTATTTGTGCAAGGAGGATTTAACTGTTTGAAAGTGAATGTGATGCTTACAAGGTTAAATCTCAAGAGAGGAGAAGGAAAGCTAGTTGAAGGTCCCGAAGTTGGGTAAAGGAGAAGGAGAGCAAGATTTTCACAATCTCCACCACTAGTTCTATCTCAAATGGCAGTTGAAGCTTCAACAAACATGTCACATGAAGGAGAGCCTACAAATATGTGAGAGGTTGAGAAGGTTTTTCGGAAGGCTTTCTTTGACATGACAAAGATGGTGAAAGTCCTCTATGAAGAGAGGAATACAAGACTGCAGGGTGAAATCTCCAAGCCTCCAAAAGGAGAAGGTTCTTCAGGAGGAGGAGGTAATGAAAATGGAGGTAAATCTCCAACATCTCCACCATCATATTCATATTCATCTTCATAGGCATCTTCATCCTCTTCCACTAATACAACCGTTACTCATACTCATCAACATACCTCAAAAGGAATTGGTAAAACACCCCCGTTAAAACTTGATATTAAATTTGAGCTGCCTATGTATAATGGTGAAGTGAATGCAAAAAATCTTGACAATTGGGTTTGCAGTTGGAGGTCTATTGCAGAATTCAAAACCTTTAAGATGATGACACAAAGATTCAGCTAGCTTCCTTGAGAGTGGAGGGTGAAACACTAATATGGTGGGAAGCCAAGACACAAGAAGAGATTAAAAAACATTGTAAGATCTCAATTTCTTGGCCTGATTTCATTGCTGTAATTAAAAGATAGTTTTACTCTCTTGCATATATGAAGAAATCCATCATGAATTGGCAGAACTTTAGACAACTTAAAGGTAAAAATGTGAAATATTACACCCAATAACTTAGAAGAATGTCTCTAATGTTAGGTGTATGTTTTCAATCACAAGACACATTGCTGAAATATATAGGGGGTTTACACAACTACCTAAGGCATACTATCCTTATGTTTAATTCCACTAGTCTAGATGAGGTTTGTGTGGAAGCCACCCATCCAGAAGAAAGAGAGAAAAATATCCTAGAAGAGGGTAGAAAAGAGCCATTTAAGGGTAAATAAAAAGGAAAGGGTTTCAAAGGGAAAGGAAAGAAAAATGCAACCATTAAGAAGGAGAGAAACTAACATGTAAGCATTGTTCCAAGGAGGGTCACGATGAAGCTCATTGTTGGAAGCTTCATCCTGAGATGAAACCAAAGAAATTCAACAACAAGGGAAAGCAAAAGATAGTTGCAACCATTAAACAATATTTGGGATACAATTCGGGTGATGAAACTAAAATCACAACCATGGGGATAAAAGATAAAGACTCCATTGCTAGCACTAGTACTTCAAATTTACACAATGAAACTCCAAATGAAAAGAAGAGGATAAAACTTTTCCACATAAGGGTAATCTAATAACATAGAAAAATTGATACTCTTTTTGATAGTGGCTCTCAATCCAATCTCATCTATGAAAACATTGTCAAAAGTTTAAACTTGGAAATGATTCCACATCATAAGCCATATCCATTAGGATGGGTGTGTGACAATGCACAATTGCAAGTAACTAGAAAGTGTAGACTGAAATTTGCCATTACTGCAAATTTCATAAATGAAGTGGAACTTGATGTTGTGCCATTAGACATATGTGGTATAGTTTTTGGCAGCTGTACTTATTTTGTCTTTAAAGTGTCGAAATACCCCCAAGATCAAGTCAGCCTAAGGAGTTGTCAAGTTGGCCTACATGAAGAGCCACATCTACCCCTTGGAAGAGTCTATATATAGAGAGGAACTCGTCCTCCATTATCACACTCACTCATCTCATTATATGCGAAGAAGAGGAATATAAGAAGTCAAAGAAGTTGAAGTGCTTGGGCTAGATCTATCTCTCTTGTGAAAGTCGAAGTTAGGGTTTCTACACTAGATCTATCTCTAGTTTGATCTTGAAGGAAAGAGAAGGTTACTTAAGGCATCTCATTAGCCATAAGTCTCAAGTGAAGGCAGGTGAATAAAACAGAAGGCTATTCAAGGGAGATCGAAGTCTCTAGGAGGAGAAACAACAGCTGAAGCGGTTGCCGTAAGATAGAATTTCAGATCTACAGTGAGAGGTCGAAGTCATTGTGGAAGGAGGCTGAGTTGATCTTGATCTTGGAGGGTATTTGTCTGAGTCACTATGTCATGGTATTCGTCAATTGAAGAATCTATAAGAAGAGAAGAGATTTATAGGTTTTCCCTTCAGGAGGAGCAATTTTGGCCTGGGGTTGTAGCCTATATATTGTGTCACTGTTCTTATTGTTTTGGTAGTTGTTTGATGTATCTCACACTGCAATAATAAGGAGAAAAGCTAATAAGGAAAAAGGTAACACAAATAGTTATCAAGTTAAGAGAATTAACATACTTACTTCCATATTTAATTCTCAACATGGTATCAGAGCTAAGGTTATCTAAAAGCGTCATGAAGATCTCCTCTACAGTGAAGAAGTTCATCAAGAAGATTGTAGCCATATCAAGAAAGGTATTATGGAAGCATGGAATTTATTATTATCTAGAAAAAGGTATCAATAAAAGAAAGGGATGAAGGTCTCTTCTCGGCTCTCTCTGGCACATTTCAAGATGAAGACATTTGGGTAATTGACAGTGGTGCATCAAGGCACATGGTTGGCCATTCCAATATATTAAAGACTTTATCAAAAGGAAAGTATGTTATTCAGTGAGACTTGGAGACAACAAGAGACATCCCATGAAAGATATTGGATTAACCTCCATAAAGCTAGAAGACAGAAGCAACAACATTCTCTTTGTTCCAGGTTTGCACAAGAATTTAATTATTTCAAGTATAGCAGATAAGGGTGATAGAACATCCTTCAATGATGGAAAGGTTGTTGTTTGGGGAAAAGATTCAAGTATTGATCAAGAAAAAATTATACGAATTCAAGAAGGAAGACTCTACAGAATGATGTCTCCTATGGCCCAAGCCCCAGTTCACATTGAAATTAGCCCATGTGAACTTTGGCATCGAAGATTTTGTCATCTACATTTCAAAATCCTTCCAACCCTAAGTTCCATAGTAGATGGAATTCCTAATCTAAAATAAGATCATGAAGGTGTTTGTAAGGGATGTCCATAAGGTAAGAATACCAAGAGACCATTTGGAAGTAGTGCTTCATGGTCAAAAGAAATATTGGATCTCATTCACTCTGATGTATGTGGTCCTATGACTCTTAAATCACTTGGAGGTCATCTATATTATGTCAAATTTATATATGATCATTCAGTAGAGACCTGGGTTTACTTAATGAAAACCAAGGACAAAGTATTTACAAAATTTCAAGAATTCAAAGATGAAGTGGATAAGCTTACAGAAATAAGAATCAAGATACTTACATCTGATAATGGAGGAGAATACAAATCCAAAGAGATTATAACATTTTGTAAGGAGTCTGGGATTAAGAGGGAGCTGATAGTCCCATATAATCCCGAACAAATGGAGTTACAAAAGGAAAGAATAGATCCATTGAAGAAAGTGTAAAAGAAATGTTACACAATCGAGATCTACCTAAGTTTCTGTGGGGAGAAGCCACAAAGACAACTATCTACATTCAAAATTGAAGTCCCCACAGATCTCTAGACAACAAACCTCTGAAAGAAGTGTTCACTGGAAAGAAGCCATCTGTAGATGATATACAGATCTTTGGGTGTCTTGTCTATATCCATATACCAGAGGACAAAAGAAAGAAGTTGGATCCTTTCGACATGAAGGGAACATTTGTTGGGTATAGCAAATCATCAAAATATGATAGGATCTACATGAGAGATGGACATCACATATAAGTTCATCGTGATGTCATATTTGATGAGATCATATCATTCAAGAAATCAAAGGAACTTTCCATATATTCTAATGATGAAGAACTTCCAATATTTGAGGAGGAAGTTGACAAAGGAAAAGAAGAATCACACAATGAAGAAGAAGGTCCTTGTGAATCTGTTCAACCTATGGTCATCCCTAAAACAAGGACAAGACCAAATTGGTTGAAATGTACACTAGTTGATGCAGAAGGTCATGAAGCAATGACAAGCTGATTTAGAGAAAGCAAGAAACAAAGAGATATTATGGATATGCTACATACATGACAAAAATGATAGAAGCAGAACCATCCTCCTTTGAAGAGGTTGTAAGTAATCGAGAATGGAAGGATGCCATGAATGAAGAATATTAATCTATAATGAAAAATGGAGTCTGGGATCATGCCTAGGCCTGAGGACAAATCTGTAGTTACTTCCAAGTGGATCTATAAGATCAAACATGCAACCGATGGAAGTATAGATAAGTATAAAGCAATATTTGTGGCCAGAGGCTTCTCTCAATTTGAAGGAATCGACTATGAAGAGACATTTTCTCCAGCAACAAGATATAGAACAATTCAATCATTAGTCTCTTTGGTAACATCGATGGGATGGAACATCCACCAAATGGATGTTAAGATTACATTTCTGAATGGAACAATAGATGAATAAGTATACATAGAGAAACCCTTAGGTTTCGAAGTCAAATATAGAAAGGCATATGTTTGCAGACTAGAGAAAGAAATATATGGCCTCAAGCAAGCACCAAGGGCATGGTATGATAGAATGGATGCATACCTTCAAAGGATAGGCTTCACAAAAAGCTCTGTTGATTCCAACCTTTACATTAAGTTTGTAGATGGTGAACTTGTAATCATTATTTTGTATGTAGACGATCTTATCTTGACAGGTGTAGGAGGTCGAATTGAAGAATGTAAGAAGCAACTAGTTGACATGAAGGATCTCGAGTTGATGCATTGTTATTTGGGACTAGAAGTCTGACAAGGACCTAATGAAGTTTATTTGGGGTAAGGAAAGTATGTGATCGAGTTACTGAAAAGGTTTGACATGATGGATTTCACACCTATGACTACTCTGACGATCACAAACTTGAAGAGACTAAGGAGTTCTGAATCTAGCCCAATGGATCCTTCCAAGTATAGGCAACTCATTGGCTCATTAATGTACTTGGTGAATACTCGTCTAGACATATTCTTTGCAGTAAATGTTCTCAGTCCATTCCAAGTGGAGCCGAAGCATGATCATTGGGTAGAAACAAAACATATTATGAGATATCTACAAGGAACCATCCACTACTATCTAAAGTATGATAGATGATGTCCAATTAATTGGATATACAGATTCCGATTGGGGAGGCAGTGAGCAAGATGGAAGGAGCACTATGAGAGGATATTTTTGTTGATTTCTGGTAGCATAGGATGCACTCTAAGCCCAAAAATTTTTAGGGAGGCTAGGAAATATGTATTCCACAATACCCAGAAATCATTTTGGGAAATTCCACCCGGAGACAGTTTTATTAAAATAATTAATTAGTTTTAATGGGTGCCTAAGTCTAAACTTAGGAAATTAAAATAATTAAAGGGAATTAATCAAACTGAGGGTGAAACTTCGAGAAGAAGATGAAGATCGAGTCCAAATGATATGAGCCATTGATTATAATCTTATCTGGGTCGTTGATTACTCAATTGGAGGATTATAAGAAGGACTTTGATGGGCATTTGTATTAGGCATTGGGTGAGATATCAAAGATCGAATTTCTCAGAGAGGGCAACACAACAGTTGCTAGAGAGAAGATCAAAGTGATTTCTTGCAGTGAGGGGTAGGGATAGTTCCAGTTGGAGAGTTTCTTGATCCAGGAATACATCACAGAGGAGGCAGAGAGATATCCAGAAGAGGCAGCATAGACGCTACGCTGGGCAGCGTAGGATGAGATAGAAGCAACATAGAACCTGAAAGGAGATTCATATTTTGTTCGAGAAGTCAAGTTCTGGAGCCAGAAGTCAGGGTGAGAGATCAGGAGGGTAGAAGTAGAAGTTCGAGAAGGAAAACTATCAGTCAGAAGGAGTGGCATAGGCCTCAGAAGCAGTGATGCAGAATAACACATTGATTGCATAAAAACTGTGTATAGGCTGCTAGGGGCTAGCCATTCAGTGGCTGGATCAGTCTTGGATTGCCAATGATAGTGTGAGGTATTTATCATTAATATTCTGCTAGTTAGATTCTCTGTATTGGATAGCTAGTAAGGCATCCAAAGATTGTATTCAGAAATATATTGCTTAATAATTCAAACCCTCAACTACTGCACCGATTTTCCCTCATTGGGTTTTTCCAGGGACATTTGTCCAAAAATGATGGTATCATGTATTGTGTATTTATTTCTTGCTCATTTTATTGTTTCCACATTTAATTTAATTAGTTAAGGCTATAATGTATTAGTGTCGGTATTTGTCGTAGGATGCAGTAAATAATTTGTTCAGAAATTTAACGGATAAAAGATAATTAATCAGTTGTTGCAGTAGTGATTCATGGTTTCCAAATTTTCACATGGTATCAGATCCCAGGTGAAGCAAGAGAGAAAAGCCAAAAGAGCCCATTGTTGAAGAGAAGGAGGGAAGTTGAAGTGTTGCATAGGTAAAAAATCAAATCCCCAAAGGGATTGCACAGTCCAGGCTAGGAGGGAAACATTTTCGTGGGAAAATCTCTCTCTGAGTGAGTCGACAAAGAGAAATATTTCTAGATTGAAGTTTGCTAGTGTTAGAAGGAGCAATGCATAAGCATCAGTGCAAAGCAATTTTTTAATGAGACTCTGTTTTCTGCAGTAGTTCCTGGAGAAAAATGTGTTAGAAGGAAAATTGAGACATTGTCGAGCGAATTTTTTCCTCAAAGAATTCCTAGCCAGGGAATTTGATTTCTTTATTGTTGAGCAGTAGTAGAGAGGAGCATATCTACTAACTCCAGTAGGGAATGCGTAGGCTAGCCTAGTGCTGCACAAAGGAGAAAGGAGGCAGTTCGACAGTTTGTTGGAAGAGATGGCAGCTAATGGGTTAAGAGATCAAGATTGGTTGGAGGGTGCATCCAACTATGTGATGTGGAAGGAAAGGATCTCATGCCTTCTATATGAGCACAATCTCAAAACCTATGTTGACAGTGTGGTAGCTGTACCAGTAGATCCAAATTGACTCAAAAAGTACAAGGCTGAAATGGCGAAGGCCAAACGATTGATCCTCGACAGAGTGAGAGATCACGTAGTATGTTACATTGCCAACAAGGATACTTCCCAATAGATGTGGGAAGCATTGGACATGCTATACAAAGGATCTTCCAAGCAGCAGAAGGTGTACTTGGAGTAGAAGATGAGATCTACGCATATGCAGAAGGGGGAACACATTGATCTGTTCCTAACGAAGCTTAAAGAAATTCGAGACTCATTGGAAGCTGTGGGGTCAATACCTCAGCCTACCAAGATGGTGAGGTTGGCCCTGAATTCAGTCTCAAAAGAATGGAAAGTGTTTCTCCAGAGTATCCTGGGTAGAGAGAGATTGCCAGATTGGGAAGGGATGTGGGCCGCTCTTCCGTAAGAAGAGATGAGGAGAGACTTAGTCAAGTGCAAACTTGATAGCATCAGCAGTAGTGGGACAAAGCCCAAGGAGGAGGAAGAGAATGAAACTCTTGCATCTAAGGGGTGAAAGGAGCAGCGAAGGTAGAAGAAGGACGTCTCAAATATCAAGTGCTTCCGGTGTGGTGAATTTGGTCACTACGCTACAGAATGTCCTCTCAAGAAGAAGGACAAAGACAAGAAGCATGAACCAAAGGCTACATCCGCAAATATTGAGGAGGAGGAGTTTGCCATTGTTTTCCATATACCTCGAGGGGAGTGGTGGGGTGATCTAGTACTGTAGTTGGAAAGAACTGCACATGGGCAGGATCTTGAGGAGTCCACCTCTCGAATCAATACCTTGCTACAGGAGCCGAGATTAGAAGTAGCAGGTCAAACTAGTGTTAGTTGGTGCAGAGGAGTGCCAGAGTGACAGTTGCAGTGGCTAGGAGAACCAGAGGTTGAGAAGAATTGGTAGTAGTGCAGAGTCAAAAACAATGCATAGGATTCAAAGTGTCAGTGCAAAGACTAGCAACAGTCAGAAATCTAGCAATAGATGCATCATGTTGAACACTTGTTCAGTAATTCTGGATTATTTTCCACTGCTGATGTAGTAACAACAACATTTGGAGAAGGTTACAGTGCAGATGCAATGTTTGTAGTGGCAGTGCCAACAAAAGCACAGATGCAAAACTTATGAGGGTTGTTGTATAGATGCAACGTTGGTAGTGGTAGGGTCAACAACAATACATATTCATCATTTTCACAATAGTTGACGGGCAGTGATGTTAGACATCAGCAACATAGAGGGAGATGCTACATAGTCCGAGTGATGCTTCAATATGTTGCATTACTAGAACACATTCCTAACTAAGAGGGAGTGTTGATTTATGGTAGCATTGAATGTTCTCTAAGCCTCAAAATTTTCAAAGAGGCTAGGACACATGTATTCCATAATACCTAGAAATCGTTTTGGGAAATTCCACCCGTAGATAGTTTTATTAAAAGAATTAATTATTTTTAATGAGTGTCTAAGTCTAAACTTAGAAAATTAAAATAATTAAAGGGTAATAACCAAACTGAGGGTGAAACTTCTAGAATAAGATGGAGATCGAGTCCAAATGATCTAAGGCATCGATTAGAATCTAATCTGGGATGTTGATTACTCAACTAGAGGATTATAAAAAGGACTTCGATGGGCATTTCGAATAAGCATCAGGTGAGTGATTAGAGATCGAATTTCTTAGAGAGGGTAGCACAGTAGTTGCTAGAGAGAAGATCAAAGTGATTTCTTGCAGTGAGGGGCATGGATAGTTCTAGTTGGAGAGTTTCCTGATCTAGGAATAAATTGTAGAGGAGGCAGTGAGAGATCCAAAATAGGCAACACAGAGGCTATGCTTGGCAACGTAGCCTGACGTAGAAGTAATGCAAAGCTTGAGAGGATATTTGTATTTTGCTGGAGAAATCGATTTCTAGAGACAAAAGCTGGGGTGTGGGATCAGGAGGGCAGAAGTCAAAGTTCCAGAAGCAAAGCAATCATCCAGAAGGAGTGAATCAGCCCCCAGAAGCAGTGACATAGAACAACATAGTGATTGCGTAGAAACTACATAGAGGCTACTAGGGGCTAGCCATTCAGTGTTTGGATCAGTCTTGGATCGCTAGTGATAGTGTGAGGCATTTATCACAAACCTTCTACCAGTCATATTCTCTGTATTGGATAGACAGTAAGGTATTCAAATATTCTATTCAGAAAAATACTGCTTAATAATACAAACCCTCAGTTGCTGCACCGGCTTTCCCGTATTGTGTTTTTCCGAGGGAATTTGTCTAAAAATAACAGTTTCATGTGTTATGTATTTATTTCTTTCTCGATTTCTTGTTTCCACATTTAATTAATTGGTGAAGGTTGCAATGTATTAGTTTCAGTATTTGCTGTAGGATGCGATAGATAATTTGTTTAGAAATTTAACAGATGGGAGATAATTAATCAGTGGCTGTAGTAGTGATTCGAGGTTTCTGAATTTTCATAGTTTTAGCTTGGGATCCTCCATGGTCTCATTGATGAGCAGAAATCAAGACTTAGTTGCTTTGAGTAGTGTTGAAGCTGAATATGTTGTATCCTGTGAAGTAAGCAGAGAAGCAATATGGTTGAGGAAGCTGTTGTCTGATCTATTAGAAGGAACGATGAACCCTACAGTCATATATTGTGATAGCACCAGTTGTATATGTTTGTTTGAAGATCTAGTGTTCCATGGAAAGAAAAAGCATAGAAACAACAAGTATCACTATATTCGAGAGCTAGTACAAAATGGTGTGTTGAAGCTACAATACATCTCCATTGATGAGCAGGTAGCTGACATATTGACGAAGTCACTTCCAAACAAGAAGCTTGTATATTTGAGGGACAAGCTTGGTTTGGTCGATGCATCCTCCCTAATTGGAAGGAGAGATAGACACTACATTCTTGTCTTCACTTGGGAAGAAAGAATGGATGATTGGGTAACCATATAACATTTGATACTCTTTAATAATGTGGTAGGGCATTCAAGACAAGAGTAGTCATGGACCGATATTCTTTGAGGAATAACTATCCAAGATAAGAATAGTCCAAAGGAAGGTCATACTCTGTGAACACCCGAGTGGAATATGTACCTTGTGAGACAATGATTATGGTGTCTATGAATCATTGGTCTCACAAGGATTGTGCTCTAATCATGTGGATAGAGTTGTTAGGAAAAGCCTTGCTATGTAAAAATGTTGGTTGATATGATGCTAGATAGATGGGTTACCAATTCGACTCTTTTTATGAGATCCCTTCAGATTGAGAATGACCATGTACCTCTTATTATCACCAAAAAATTGATCTAGCCTAATTTACTAGATGGATCGAAGTACACCATGTAAAGCCAACTTTACCATAGTAAAATTGCTTTCATTCTGAGAAATTACTTAATAAACCATCTTTGTTAAGTAATTTATAGTTAAACCCATGAAGAATATATAAATAAATCACTATTTATTTGATTTTCTTCTAGGAATAATTAATTAAACCATTGTTCAATTATTATTCCTTGTCATATTTGACCCAATCATGAAAAATAAACAAATAAATCATTAATTATCTTATTTTTCTCTAAGAATAATTAATTAATTACTAATTAATTATTATTCTTTTTCAAATTTTACTAAATCCCTTAGGAATAATTAAATAAAATCTTATTTTTTTATTATTCCTTAACTAATTCCTTGAGATGATAAATAAATCACTTATTTATTTATTATTTCTAAATAAAAGTTTAAATAATTTTTCCCTCCTAAACAAATATAATAAAATATTTCAGGTGGTTATTCCAAGAATGGGATAAATAATATTTTATTATTTCTCATTATTTGAGGATAACTCAATATTTTGTTATAAATAGAAGGGTTTTCCATTCATTATTCAATTTTGATTATTTTCATTATTGCACTCGTTGTTGTAACTTTGATTATTTTCATTGTCACACACCATATTTTTGTTGGGTTTATGCATTATAGACGAGAGAGACTCTACACAAGCTGAAGACGTTTGAGGATAGCCAAGAACCCATCCCATAGAGGGGGACTGATAACATTTATTTGTTCTCTTTACATATCTGGTTTCCATTTGATGATTGGGGTTATTACTCTTTCTTTCCTTGTTTAACTATGATCGTAGCATAGATCAAAATTTTGGCAAGTTTTGTTTCTATTAATAGCTACAGATCTACAATGTTTAGAAGCCATTTATATTGTTGAGATTATTTGCCATCCACAATCTTAAGTGGGTTCTCTTCATACATCATTGAGAAGAAAACACTACAACAAATTGGCAACTCCACTGGGTTTTATAATTCAGATCTAGAAACCTAGGCGACCTTTGGTTTTCAGCTTAGGGTTTCTTCTTTTTTTCAATTCTCTTAATGTTTCCTAGTATTTTTAACCCTAAATCTAATAAATTTCTAACTTCCGCAAGCTTTCTGGTCGTTTCTGCAGGTCACAGGAACCAACCGCGACAAAGGTGGCACTTTTTTCTGAGATTTACCGATCGGGATCCTTGAAACAAAAATCATAGTTTTCATCCCAAAAAGTGCGATCTGGCTTCATAACGCATCTTTTAGCCCAAAAAGTGTGATCCCTGCAAAGAAACAGATTAGTACTTGTGATTTTTGTGTTTTGGGTTTTTCTCATATCCATTTATGGGTTTTGCTGAGAGCTATCTGTTGGGTGTCTGACCTCTGGCTGATCCCACTTAGGCCTTGATCCACTCTATTTTACTCATTGATGCCAAATTTACCTCCCCTAGGGCTTCTAGTACACTTCCACCTTTCTAGGAGGAGTTTAACTAAGTGAGTAGTCTGAGTTTTTGCAACACTTTTAACCACATTTTCTAGATTTGTAATATTTTGTTTCAGATCTGTTAAGATAGGTTGCTACCATCCATAGTTTCACATTCAAACTTTTTTGGTCATTCCCTTAGGGCCCCATCAATTTCCCTAAGTGTTTCACCCATCTCCCTATCCTTTTGCAACGATCTTCCTCTTTGGTTTTTGTTGTTACTACATCACGTTCTAGCAGCGTAGTTTCACTTGATCCCAATCACACCGACATTCAGATCTCTTGACCATTTCAGTGTATTTCCCATCGGTTTGGCCACCAAGCAGTACAATGTTTGCAAACCCAGTTTGGGTGGGGTTTAGTTAATTGTTTTGTTGTTCATTTTCTATTCTTTATTTCTATTTATTTTCAGCAAGATTTTTTCTTTTTTACAAACATGATCTGGGCTTAATCAATTAATACACTTTCACACCTTAAGTTAAGGGCACTTGGTTTACACCAACGAGCCAAGACTTAACATAATAAATTTATCTCCCCGCATCGAGAAAAAAGATATATTGTTGATCTCCCTTCACCATTTCCGTGTTCCATGCATCCTTCCATCACTACGCCACCAAGGCATGTGTCGCGGAGACTATCAGGCCTTCACCCCGAGTTTCCTCTTGGGTGTATTACTCCTCCTGTCATGCGGAAAGAGTCGTTAGTGTGGACACAACCGACCTCCCTAGAAGCAAAAGCTTTCTAGTGACAAACAAGACAAATAAAGCTACTTTTCTCTAAACATGCATTGCAATTACAAGTAATCAGGGGATCTTTAACATACCTCTAGTCCAACGCTTTGTAGTAGTCCAGCCTCGCCGATCCGGATGAGCTCCTCCTTCTCTTCGAAACCTGCATTCACTAACAAGCCAAAAGATTAAATAGCACTTGATAAACTCTTAAAACAATACATATGTATCATATGGACCAAGGAGTATATGAAACAAACCATGAATAACAATCTGTTGAGAAAAATAAGTTCATTTGCATTAAAAGGTAACAAAAGGAACCATTACAACCTGAGCCTTGGTGTTGTGCAAGTCCCTCCTAGGGTCCAGCAAGAGTTTTCCTTTACTTTGATCAGCTCACCCACTCTCAAATAAGGCTAGGAAAGGGTGGGAATCTCTCCTCTCAAGCTTTACAAGGGAGTCCTAATTCCAGCAGCATCTACCCTTAGGAATGTTCAGCTTTCAACCTCCCTCCCTTTGGCCCAATGCCTGTATTTATAGTGCTCTAGAGGAAGCTATTCAGGTCCACCATCAATGGGATAAGCCCCTCTTTGGATGGGATAGCTCCCCTCTTGATGGGATAAGTTCCTCTTTGGTAGGGATACATGAACCATCTGGAGGCGCTTCATACACGTCAAACAAGCTTCTAGAATGCTCTAGAAATGACCACAAGTAACTTTTTGGGAGTGAAACTTGCGCCTTTTGACCTTTACAGGAGTACGCACCCATTGCTTTACATACAGAGCGTACAAGTACGCAGGTATTGTGAACTTGGAGTGCGTACACGCAGGTAAGGCTAAGAGAAACTGCGTACCCAGAGATATATAGATTTTTAATGACTTTCTCTCTTCCTTGAAGTTTGACATGGAGAGCAGAGGTATGAGGCTTGCCAAGGAGGATAGTATGACAGTTGATGGAGCCATACTAACTGCAAATAGTCATGGTGACAAATTTTAGTGTAACAGATTGCCCCCTAAAGTGCGAAGCCTGTAGTAGATTAGGGTTTCATATCATCTAGGAAGGGTGAAGTACTTTATCATTTCAAGGATTATCTTGTGGAGAGCCCAGTCGGAACCTGCAAGTATTCAACACAAAATACATATATATGATCATATCATCACTGAGGTAGGCATTCCCATACTCAGATTGAAAACTTTAACTAATTTCCTATCTACTGCTCTGATACAGGAATGATTCTGCAGTACATTATAATCATAGACTTTTGTAGACACAGTATGGACACAGCCATCTGTTTATGATGAGTCTACTGTACAATGAATACAAAACTCCTCGCAGCCTGGATGGTGGAAACTACATCCAGGGTCTTCATTTCTACTTCCCAAACAGGTACGATTCTATCCATGTGAATAAATGAGTTGATGTCGAACATGGTAGAAACCACTTGATTACCAGTCAATGATGTAAACTGTTAACAAGCGTGAGAGAAACCACCAGTGATGTCAATGGCTCTCAAAGTACCCAGTACAATCCATGAGATGTGAATGAATGAGTTGATGTCGAACATTTCATGGAATCCTTCGATCGAAAGTCAATGATGTAAACTGACGTCAAAGGCGAGAAACCTGCCATTGATGCATGCAGACTTCAAGGTACTGAGGATTCCTAGGTCATCTTTCTAGATAATGTGCTGATGTCGATAGAAATCGACCCGTTGCAGGCAAGCCCACAACACGAAATCATAGATCAAGTTGAAGAAATATAGCTGTAAGGACTGACTCAGGGATGGTCAAAATGGATGACGAGTATTTTGCAGATGAATGTTTATTGCAGAGACCTCTTGAACACATAACGACATGACAGATGGCTTGGTGACATTTGACCCAAAGTTAATACCCGGCTAAAGACTTTCAATGTGGTTTGATCAACTGTGAGGCAAAGGATTTCCCAACCCAGGTGAATGAAAGTGTCGTGTTCAAGAGTGGTAATAAGGCTTCTTTTGAGATAAAGGATAACAAATGGGCTCATTTTTCTCTCTTTCCCCCCACCATTTCTGGCAAGTACCTCTTTATTTTTTACAAGCTTGAGGAGGATAACATATGCTTGATTATAAGCTCATCCTTCGGATGAGTCCAACTTAGTTTTGATTCGAACCCTAAGAAGGAGTGGTCCGTTCCTGTTTGTAATCGAACAGGTCCTTTACTGTGAAATTTTAACGAGTCCAGTATAGGAGAAACTCGGCGTTTTTCATTTTTAGAGAGTCTGAAAAAACTAAAGAAGACTCCAGGTTGAACTTTTTCGTAAAGTTGTGTCTCCCAAGCCTGAAAAAGTATAAAATAATACCTGAGAGAACCGCTTAGTCTTGCGACCAAGGAGTACTTTCATGATTAGTGCCTCTGACCTGAAAAGTAAAAAGCGATCAAGGACACGTCGTTTTATTTCCGTATCGAGTTTGAAACGACAAAAACCCGGCAATCTTTTCCTGTTTTTACGGTCAGAAAAGAGCTATAAGAGGACCGTCTTTTAATTCCGTTTTAACGAGTGTAAAAGAAACGCTCGGTGATCTTTTCATGTTTTAGGTGTCAGAAAAGGGCTTAAAAGATGACTCTGATGTTTTGGTTCGTGAAAAATGATAATTTTCCTTGAAAGTCCTATTGTCCTGCACAAAAACGACACATTACTCATACCTGTTTAAGATAAGCAAAAATGCATTGAGAAATATCCTTCCATGGTGAAAAATAAACAAATTTAGCACTCATTTATCCAAAAAAACCTATAAAAAGACTTTTTACCATGTCATTTTTACCATTTTACTGTTGAAGGAGAGAAAAGGGCTTTTGGCAAGAAACTTCCCGTGGACTTTGCGGAGAATCCGACTGTCGGAATCGAGTGCCGTCTCTTTCAGGTATTTCACAACATCCTCCTCTTTGTTTTCATCCGTTTAGAATTTCATTTTAAGCCTTATTTTGATTTTTTGAGAGCTTTGGGGTTTTAGGATCCGCCTTTCGGGGTACGCAGGTGCCCCATGGGCGACTTGCGTACCCCGACATTTTCGTTTATGGGAAAATGGTGGGAGTACGCAGCCTGCCTTCAGAACAGCTGCATCCATACGCTCTGTTTCTGAACGCGGGGTGCGTACTCCGCGCAAAGCAATTTCAAAACCCCAAATCTCAAAACCTAACCATCAAATTTTGATTTAATGAATTCTAATGAATGTTTTCTGGTGTGTAGATTGCCCACCATGCTTGATTGGCGCGAAAGAGAACACGAAGATGTCGATTTGGCCGCAATAGATCATCAACCCTCCATTGATGCTTTGAAGGCATGCGGTCTCTACAAATACTGGGCCATACCTGGCATGAGGGCCCAGGTGCGATTCTTAGAATGGCTGGTTGAAAGGTGGAACGTTCAGGATCAATGCTTCTACATCGGAGGGCACCAGCTCGAGATAGAGCCCTCTGACATATATTTTCTCACTGGTTTGCCTAATAGGGGCGAACAACTAACTCTGTCCGGGACTAGGCCGGGTGGCCAATCCCTTGCTAGCCTCCGGCTAGAGTGGTGCAACAATCAAAACCAGGAGAAAGGGATAGAAATCAAATACATATCCCTACGCGAACTTATGGTAATTGCCTTTACAGTTACCAGACTCTGCGGCACAGCTGCCTTGCACATTGCCACCGGGTCCCAAATGCGGATGGCGATAGATTGCTACTGAGGCACCATTTTCAATTGGTGTGACGCTGTGTTGGCCAATATGAAGGGCCAACTGACTAGGGCAAAGAAAGAACAATTAAAGACCTTTGGGTATGGGCCTTTAGTTGTGAGCTTTGCCCTAGAGAGGGTTCCGATGCTGATCCCACAGCATCTCACTGTTCCAGCTGGGCCTCCTCGGGAGCCAAAGTTGATGCGATGGGTTACGGTGATGGCCCGGCATCCTGATGAGGGAGCGGGAGTTGTTCAATTTCTTGCGGGTTACTTTCACTGGTTGGAGGACCAGGTCTTTGCGATTCAGGACTTTCATTATGCCGGAGTAGATTTTCGCGGTGATCCGGACATGGTTCTTCCATAGGGAGAACAATGGGATGACAGAGGTATTTCATTTTCACAAGTTTTTAAATTATTTATTTTTTATTTGTTTTTATATCATCTCAAAACTGACAGTGACAATTTTCAAAATGCAGATGTAGGTCCACAGCGTCCGGCCAATCTCTGACCATTCGAGAGAAGAGTACCAGTTGCACCAGCACCGGCCCCACAGGATGCGGCCGCAGAGACCTTAGCCGAGCTGGAACAGGACCTAGAGCGTCTCACGGCGGACATACCAGAGACGACTATAGACGATATTCCTATCCGACTTCAGCGCTATGTGGTCGCAGTCCCAGGACCTTTCAGGAGGTTCCTGTGTAGGGTAGCGCGGGCAGTGGTCTCGTATAGAGAGAACCACCAGTGATTGGCTAGTCACTTTTTGTAGACACATATGACATTTTTGGTTTTTTGTACTTATCATTTTTGCCGATCATAAGGTGTTTTTCAACCTATGATCGAAGACGATGTATATTTTTGACACACTCCTATCTATATATATATCATTATTACCGGCTTATTTTGTTTAACATGTATGATGAAATGTTTTTAAATTTACATTTATGATTATTGCAAATGTCTGTCTAACATTCGAGAAGCAATTGCATCTGCTAATGTATTTAATGACCTTGGAATATGCTGATATTCAATGTAATCAAATTCACGTTCCAAGAGGCGCACTCTCAAAAATAACCTTAATAACACTGGATTTCTAATGGCATATACTCTATTAAGCTGTAATACAACGAGTTCAGAATCTAACCTCACTATCAAACTCCGAATCCCAAATGAAATAGATTCAGATAATAACTCAATCATTGCACTGTATTCTGCAATGTTGTTTGTTGTTTGACCGAGGCTCACCCCTAACTCGTCAGAGGGCGAATAGATAACCCAAGCTGCGGAAGAGATATTCCGTGTATTACGACAAGCACCATCAGCAAATCCAATGTACGTTTGGAGAGGCGTCGACATCTGCAATATCAAGAGTAAAACCAAGATAAGCCAGAATAACGACGAAAAACACACTCTCTAAGCTAAACACACTGTCTAAACTAACAAACACACCAGCTAGAAAGAAAAACTAACCTAACTAAATCTCCATACCCATCATTTAAGCATAATACCTCTTTAGGTAAAGTCCATTTCTGGGCTTACCCAAAGAGTCCCCATCAAAATCTACCAGCTCATAGGCCCCTTTTGCTAACTTTTGCTTGACAATGTAGGGCCCATGCCACATAGGAACGAATTTACTAGCACCTAATTTATCGTTAGCTTGATCATATAATAGCACTAGGTCTCCTTCCGAAAAATTACGAGGGGTCACGTTACGATCATACTGAGCTTTCATCCTTTTTGCGTGAGTCTCGATTGCCAATGCAGCGTCACGTCGAGTCTCATCTAATTTAGCTAAGTATAATAGACGCTTCTCCTCTTCGGAAGTAGCTGGAAGTAATTCGATAGCCATTTGAAGTGATGGGATTTCACATTCAATGGGCAACACTGCTTCCAAACCATAAACTAGTTGGAAAGGAGTGAACCCTGTTGATGTTTTCACTGAGGTTCGGTACGCCCAAAGCGCTGAAAATAACATGTTGTGCCAATTCGACCGATGAATACGAATGATTCGTCGGATCATGATAACTAGAACTTTGTTGATGGACTCAACCAAACCGTTTGCTTGGGGATAATAAGGAGTAGAACTATCATGACGCAAACCAAGCTGGCTTGTAAGTTCTGTCATCATAATGTTTCGAAAATGGTGCCCATGGTCAGTGATTATCGCTTGTGGGACACCAAACCTAGCAATAATATGATTGAATACGAAAATCGCAGCTGTCTTGCCGTCAGCCTCGAATGTAGGAATCGCCTCGGCCCACTTAGTAAAATAATCAACCGCAAGGATGATATACGCATGCCCCCCGGCCGAGTGAGGGTTACATGTAATAAAGTCGATACCCCATTTAGCAAAAGGACCAACGACAATTATAGGGTGGAGAGGAGCAGGTGGTGCGCGCATCTTGCGATCAAACACTTGACAGTTGTGGCATTTTCGGACCGCAATGATACAATCTTTAAACATGGACGGCCAGAAGTAGCCAGCACGCAACACCTTCTGAGCTGTGGCATACCCAGACATATGACCGCCACACGCTCCAGAATGACAGTCATTCATAACCCTTTCTGCCTCTTCATGAGTTAAGCAACGACGAAAAACCAAATCTGCCCCACAACGATAAAGAGTATCTCCAATAATTTTGTACTGTTGGGACTGGAATCGAATTTTTCGGCGTTCCGACTTTGAAGCTTCGGGCCGAAAGGATTGGGTTTGGAGATAGATGATGATATCCCCATACCACGGATCTAAAGTGCTGATGAGAAACAGAGATTCGTCCGCAATGGGTTCCTCTACCACAGTTTCCGTGTTAGCACGCGGGAAGTCACACGTTAATTCCGCAAAAACTAAAGATTTCTTAGACTTAGATTTTTCAAACTCCAAGTCGAACTCTTGCAAGATAAAGTCGAACTCTTGCAAGATAACAATCCATTTAGAGTACTTTCCCCCTAGCAATTGTTTAGTCAAAATGTAAATCATAGGGTTGCAATCCGAAATGACTGTAGTTTTACGGAGAAGAATGTAATGACGAAAGCGCTGGACAGCCTGAACAACTGCCAGGGCCAATTTCTCCACATGTGAATATTTTAGCTCAGTGGGATTTAACGTCCTACTAAGATAATATATCACATGTTCCGTGTCGAATTCATCTTCCTGTACTAAGACCATTCCAATAGTGGAATGAGTGGCGGCGAGGTACAAAAAGTAATCCTGGTTGTAGTTGGGAGGATGCAGCAACGGTGCATGGGTCAACGCGTGCTTTAGCGCATCGAAAGATTTCTGAGCTATCTCATCCCAAGAGAATTGAGCATTTTGTTTCAACAACCGGGTAAAACCCTTGGTAATCTCGGCGTAGTTAGGAATGAATCGGCGTAAAAAGTTTTCTTTCCCTTGCAAACTTTGGAGTTGGCGCAAACTCGAAGGAGGAGGCAATTTGATGATAGCTTCGACCTTCGAGGGATCGACGCGAATGCCGGCTTTTGAAACGACAAATCCCAGCAATTGTCCCACTTCTATGCAGAAGACACATTTGTGTGGGTTCAACCGTATACGATAATGCCTACACCTCATAAAAATTGCACGTAAACGGACAAGGTGATCAGCTCGACGTAAAGAGTGAGCGGGCAAGTCATCGAGATACGGTTGCACAATGTGCTTGATGTCATGAAATGCATAAGACATTGCCCTTTGAAAAGTGGCTCCGACATTCTTAAGCCCAAAAGGTAGTTTGCAATAAGCAAATGTCCCCCATGGACAAATGAAAGCCGTTTTTGGTTGATCGGCAGGTAGAATATTGATTTGGTTGTAACCGGAAAAACCGTCCATAAAGGAAAATATTTCACTACCGGCACAATCATCAATTATTTGATCGATATAGGGCGTTGGATAGTTGTCCTTGGGACAAGCACGATTGATATCCCTATAGTCGATACATATTCTTATTGTTCCCTGCTTCTTGTTAACCGGAACAATATTCGATACCCAATCCGTTAACGGGATCGGATAAATGAAACCTGCTTTCAACGGCTTCTCAACTTCTGCTTTAATTGCAGCCGCTTTCCAAGGGTGGATTTGACGCAGACATTGCCGAACGGGTTTAGCGTTCGGGTAAGTCTTGATCTCATGAACATCAATTTCTGGCATTTCCTCATAGGACCAGGCAAACACGTCGCGGAATTCTTGAAATAGGGCCTTGTATGTTTGAATTTCATCATCTGAACACGAGGCACCTATATGAATGTGTTCAACAATTCCAGGCTTCACTGAAATGTCAATGGGAATAGTGCGAGAGACATTTCCCAAATTCAGCTCTGAATCAGGATGTTTCATTGGACTCTGAGCGTCTTTGACATATTCAGCTGTAAAAATTGACGAGAAATCGTTTTCAAAACGATCATCCTCAGGTAAAAATGAAGATCTATGATGGAGATCTTCCCATGGTAAATCGTCTACGCACAGGACTTCACAAAGTTGCTCGTCAGATGACACAACTTCGGGAAATGTTATTAACTCCGAGGATGACGCGAAAAGGGATTCCTCGCGGACCACATTCATTTGGTCGATTTGGGTTGAACTTGAGTCGGAAAAAGACTGCACGGCCTCATAAGCAATTTCATATGGACTCAAAGGCATTGCATTACCGAATGAGTCTATCTCAGATACAGATGGGACAATCCAAGGATCGTCGTAAATAATAGTGTCTGAAGTAATCATATGAATGGTTGCTAATGAAGGGTCTGCGTTGATCGGAGGAAAAGGAAAAGTTCCCAGTAAACTGGAATCTTTAATTAATCCTACGCCAACATCCTTATAAGGGATAGTCATTTTACCGACATGCTGGATACTCTCTGAAGAGGCTGGGTCGGATGAAAAATAAGCCAGCTGGTCTATTGTCACGATCTTGCCATTATGTGGAAACTTTATGACTCTGAAGACCGATGAAACGACCGCTGTCATAGCGTAAGACCAACTTCGACCCAAAAGAAGGTTGTAGTCTAGAGGGGCATCAACCACCTCCACATCTAGACTAACGGTTTTCCCTTCAACCCCTATAGGCAAATCCTGTAAAATGCCAAACGGATGGAACCCACGGCCATCAAAGGCCTTAAGAATTGTCGGGGATTGGTTCAGCGAAGGAGAACCAAGCGATCTCCAACACTGAATCGACATAATACACGTGGAAGCTCCCTCGTCAATTACAGTCCGATGAATAGGCTTGTTTTTTACTATCATTGGGATCTGGAAAGCCATCTGATGAGGGAGACGTGGTGTACTATTTTCTAGATCAAAGATTATCAGGTTCGGGTCCTGAACATCAACAACTCCTATAGCCGACAAAAGTAATTTTCGCTGTGCTGGGCATGATTGCAGCACTTCTAAAGCCGACATTGCTGAGGGTGAAACAGCTAAATCCTCAACAATGTTGTAATTCTGGGCCGCTCTCGCATGTGGATTGAAAGCAGACCTTCGAAGTACACCCTTGGCGGGCGGTTTTATTACTAAGTCAGGGTTAGGTTTCTCAATCTGTAGTGGATCGGAACCAGGAGCTGAGGTTGATGGATTTGAACGAGAAGATTCTGCTTCTTTCGATCCATCAACAGGACTTTTACTACCATAATCCTGAGATCGAGTCGCAATCCTTACATGAGACATCATCAATATGGGTTCTTCAGTGGCACTCGAGGAAGAACCTATCATCTTACTCTCCTGCTTTGGAAATGGATCTTTCAAGACAGCAGGAGTTGAGGAACCTTTGACGATTTTCACAACCTCGGCCCGATGGGGGCAATCTCTTGTAAAATGATCCTCTTCACAAATTAGACAAGGATATCTAGGTTTGCGTTTTTCGTCATTGGATTCCGACTTTTCTGTTTTCTCCTTTGGAGTCTTGTCTGCTTTACCCTTCTTCTTACCCTTCTTTTTCCCACCGTTTTTTGATTTAGCCGTAGATGACTCTACAGCGTGAATATCGGCGGAAATTTCAGGAGAAGACTCTCCTGTCGGGGAATCTGGTAAGGTTATAATGGGCGAAGAATTCTTTGAAGATTTCTTCTTGCTTTTAGTATTTACCGAACCAATCATGCCATCAGCAGCATGAGATCCCGAAGGAGCAGCAGCGATTTGATTTGACTTTGGAAGATCTGGGATCTTTTCATGTAACGTACCTGACTGAGTGTAAACTAAGTCAAGGTACTGCGCTTGAGCAATTACTTGCTCTTCAGTAACTACTCCGGCCTTAGCTACATCTTCAGTAATCTTCGGTAGTAATGATTTAACAAACCATTCAGCTAAGATTTGGTCCAGAATAGAAACTTTCACTAATCGCCGTCGACGTCTCCATTCATGTATATGATCGGAAATATAAGTGGAGGTCGACTGTTTTAATGAAGTTAATAGCTCCGTGTCGTTATCGTATCTAACCGGCAACTAAAAATGAGTTAGGAATGAGGTAGCTAACTGACTAAAATTGTAAAAAGAGGCCCGTGGTAACTCAATGTACCACTTGGCCGCGAGACCAATGAGCGTACGCTGAAAAAGACGTAAGCGGATCGAATCATCCGAGATGGAATTTGAAGCACACCAGAGGTGGTAAGTCATCACATGATTGGACGGATCCTCTCCAGACTTACCTTCGAACTTGGGTATATCACTGGGCAACTTATTTGGCATTGGCGGCCAAAATGGAAGATATTGTATTGGATCGTTCGTTAGGCGCGTCAAGTCTGGTAAATCCAAAGTTGCGATAAACGGTAACTGCCGATTAGGATCCCTAAAACTTTGGGTCACAAGACCAGTCCCAGGAGGAGGATATCCAAGATAACTTGGAACAGGAATCGCATTCGGGATATTATATCCTCCTGGAAACCCAAGATTAACCGGACCGTACTGGGGTTGCTGAGGTTGTTGATAAGTGTACCCAGGATACGATTGATACTGGTAAACCGGCTGTTGGACAGCAGGCCCGTATTGGTACTGTCCCTGGTACGGTTGATAAGCAAATTGTGGTTGACTAGTGACAACCGTACTTAAACTAGGTTGTCTTGCAGGCATCTGAACCGTAGTTTGAATCGTAGATCCAGACAATGGTAAAGATGTCTGAGGAGTAGTTGCAGAGACAGTAGAAACCGGAGCTGTCGATACTCCAGAAGCAAGTGTGGTGGAAGGAGCAGATGTTGTGGTAGTTGCAGCAGCCGTTTGAGATGGAGTACTAGGTGCAATTGGCGGCTGAGTAACTACCGAAGTTACAGAAGTTTGAACATTAGACTGGACTGGTTGCTGGGATGGACCAGCAACTAAAGGTTGTCCAGCTTAAGATGACAACTGTATACTTGGCTGCAATACCTGTTGAACTTGCGATGGATCCCACACTATGTTCATTCGGGGGTATTGACCCATGACAGGTTGAGGATATTGAGATCCATAATAGGATTGATAACTGAAAGGAACAGTTCCCATACCTTGAACATATGACTGACCTTGAGGTGGTTGATAACCTTGACTCGAGTATTGACCTTGAGGTTGATAACCTTGAGGTAAATACTGATACTGGGGTTGACCTTGACCCTGAGGTTGATACCCTTGAGGTAAATATTGATACTGAGGTTGACCCTGGGGTACATATTGAGGCTGGGGTTGACCTTGAGGAACGTATTGTACTATGGGTACATACTGTCCTTAAGGTTGCCCCCTAGACACAAGTTGTGTACCTTGAAGTTGCCCCCCAGGCGTTAATTGAGGCTGCCCCCCAAGCGGTAATTGGCCACCTTGAGGTTGAGAAACGGGAACTGAACCTGACATCATGTAAATGTCCCCTACACCCAACGGTTTATTACCATTGTTTCCAGCTAATAACCCATGATCAATGGGTTGAGGAGATGCCCCCGCAAAGGTACCAAAAAGTGACTAATACCCGGAGGGAACAGAAGGACCGCCATACAAGAAAGATTCAGGAGATTGAGTGAACACGGACGACTGACCAGACATATTTACAGGAGTATAAATACCTCCGGGTGGAAAAGGAGTTCGAGGTGGAGAAAAACTTATCCCTGAGTTGTCTAAATAATTGGTTAACGAAAGGTACCAAGTAGTACTTCTAGGAGGACTGTAAAAGATAGATTCACGCTCCCTTAGATCAATAGTAGGTTGATCTTCAAGGATAGATATGCCTACTTCTTCCTCTGGAGCAAGTTCTTCAATAGCTATCAAACCAGCAGGAAGATTTTCGGTGATGACTCTTTCTACCCTAGGTGAATCTGGTGCACTAGAAGTTGGAGTAACAAGTTCAGATACTTCAGGTTCTTCGCCTATATCACTAGTAGATGAAAAACTACCAGCAAGCTCGGAAACTGCAACTGCTTCAGGATTATAGCCTGTTTCTAGACCTTGGTAATCAGGATGGACTACCAACGACGATTCTCCTTCTTCGGGTGAACCTACTTTACTGCCACTAGGAGTAACAAGGACCTTTAAACCTTCGTAATGACTTGGGACGTCTCGAGGAGGTTCACCCCGAAGTCTACGGGATTTCCTCAACAATTCGGCCACGGAAACAATCTCAGGAGACTTGCCCCAAAGTCGACGGGACTGTCTCGGTAATTCCGCCACAGTTAAAAACTTTTTAACTACTGCACACACAAACAAAGTAAAATCTCAAAGCAAACCACCTAAAGTCTCTAAAGAACCAAACAAATTTGAATCACACGCCTAAAGAATCTAGGGCGTTAAACCATGCACAAACAGTAGCCTTCCGGACCGAAAACACTAGTTGGTGATGAAGCCCAACATCGCCGAATTCAGTACAGAAGTGGAGGGTGGAACAGTTACCCCGGCAACCTACTTAATGAATAGACCGGCACAAGTTCCTCCACTTTAACCGTCTCGAGTGAAGTGAACCCCCCGGAAAATCCAAGTGAGTCTAGCCGACGTCTGCTCCAGGTACAGTGGGATCTTCCCTCCACCGTCACCTCGGTAGAATCCTAAAGATAATGGTCACTAAGGTTACCAACAGCAACAAATGCACCTGGGGGAACAGTCTACACTCCGACAGCACGCAAGGGCAGAGTATCAAGCTCAATCCCCTTGCCGGCTCCTTGACAATAATCCAAGGTTTACCGACAAGTGACCCCTGGCTCCTCGACAATGGTTAATCCGAGGCTTACCGTTTGTAATACGTGCGTGTCTGGCATCGTTCCCAACGAGGGAGGATTGATCCCCTCACTGGTTCGGGCACGAGCTCGTGCTTCTCCTTTAAGAGGAGCTTTCCCAGAGTACAAATGAAACAGTTGGATTTATCCTACCACAAGATGAGCTACTTGTTTGGTTTTGCTGTCTTGGAGAGTTAATTACTCTCCTACTCCAAGACACTAGCCTGATCTATATTGGTGTTTCAGAGCCCTAGTAAATAAAAGTTACTAAGTTGATTTTATTTTAAGCGTTAATTTTATGCCTTTTTTAAAGACAAAAGGTAGTGGAGATGAAACTGGTGGTGTGTAGACTCGACCGAAATCCACTAAAAAGATGCACTTAGGATGATTTACACTAATTTTTCCTTTTTCAATGAATTTCCTAGCTAAGAGAGTTGGAGAATGCAAATTCGAAATAAAAACAACTTTCTTGGCAATGAAAAACAAAGAAACAAACTCTTTTTCTTTTCAAAACATACGACACATGACCACTATTCACTTCACGAAAATTCCTTTTCTTTCAAAGACACAAATGCTACCAAAGCAAACTTTCCTTCAAAAGATATTTTTGTATTTTTCCCTAATTAATAAAGCATGTAAAACTTACTTTAACAAAAATCAAAGTTAAAAAAGCTATGGCAATCAAATCAACTCAATTTCACTCAAAAGCAAATCTAAGAGAAATAAATATAAAAGTAAATCTAACGAGTCAAAAGCTTACTAAAGATGATTCCTGGATGTTTTACTCAGTCAAAATGTAACTAAGGACTAGTTAATACAGAACCAAAAACTAGTCAAAACAAAATTGAAATCTTTTTGTTCTTTTCTCAAGAATAAAATCCAAAGTTCAAAGGACAAACTTTTTCGAGATTCACAAAGAGAAGACACAAAGGTAGGTCTCTCACAAGGGTGATTTCTATGACAGGCCCGACTCCTAAGAGGACTGAACAAAACCAAGGAGATCCAAAGTTCGACAACCTCTAACGCCAAAGTCACTACAGGACCAGTTAAAAATCAAACCCTAAGGCAAAATCCCTATGAATTTTACTAAAACCCTCGACACTAACGGAACAAGCTTAGGTGAAGATTTATGGCAGAAAACTAATGGATCTGGGCAGAAAAACAAATTAAAAACAAAAAGTAAAAGGCAAAAAAGAAAGAAAATGAAATTTTCTTAGTTTTAACAGGGGTACGCAGGCGACCTGTTTGCACAGGTGCGGGTACGCTCTGTGCACAAAGCGACAGTGCGTATAGGTACGCACTGTGCTACACTCAGAGGCTGTGTACTTCGAGCAAAACAAAGAAAAACTAAAATCTAATTTAACCCTAAGCTAGCCCACCCAAATACACAGTCAGACAGCCAAAAACCAGAAAACAAATAACTTTTCTCAGATCAAAAGTTCATACAAAGGAAAAAACATTCACTTTAATGGATTCCCCAGCGGAGTCGCCATTTTGTCATGCGGAAAGAGTCGTTAGTGCGGACACAACCGACCTCCCTAGAAGCAAAATCTTTCTAGTGACAAACAAGACAAATAAAGCTACTTTTCTCTAAACATGCATTGCAATTACAAGTAATCAGGGGATCTTTAACATACCTCTAGTCCAACGCTTTGTAGTAGTCCAGCCTCACCGATCCGGATGAGCTCCTCCTTCTCTTCGAAACCTGCATTCACTAACAAGCCAAAAGATTAAATAGCACCTGATAAACTCATAAAACAATACATATCTATCATATGGACCAAGGAGTATATGAAACAAACCATAAATAACAATCTGTTGAGAAAAATAAGTTCATTTGCATTAAAAGGTAACAAAAGGAACCATTACAACCTGAGCCTTGGTGTTGTGCAAGTCCCTCCTAGGGTCCAGCAAGAGTTTTCCTTTACTTTGATCAGCTCACCCACTCTCAAATAAGGTTAGGAAAGGGTAGGAATCTCTCCTCTCAAGCTTTAAAAGGGAGTCCTAATTCCAGCAGCATCTACCCTTAGGAATGTTCAGCTTTCAACCTCCCTCCCTTTGGCCCAATGCCTGTATTTATAGTGCTCTAGAGGAAGTTATTCAGGTCCACCATCAATGGGATAAGCCCCTCTTTGGATGGGATAGCTCCCCTCTTGATGGGATAAGTTCCTCTTTGGTAGGGATACATGAACCATCTGGAGGCGCTTCATACACGTCAAACAAGCTTCTAGAATGCTCTAGAAATGACCACAAGTAACTTTTTGGGAGTGAAACTTGTGCCTTTTGACCTTTACAGGAGTATGCACCCATTGCTTTACATACAGAGCGTACAAGTACGCAGGTATTGTGAACTTGGAGTGCGTACACGCAGGTAAGGCTAAGAGAAACTGCGTACCCAGAGATATATAGATTTTTAATGACTTTCTCTCTTCCTTGAAGTTTGACATGGAGAGCAGAGGTATGAGGCTTGCCAAGGAGGATAGTATGACAGTTGATGGAGCCATACTAACTGCAAATAGTCATGGTGACAAATTTTAGTGTAACACCTCCCCTGTCGAGTTCGAGTTCTGTTGAAGCCCCGAAAATTGGGTCTACAACAAGGGGGATACCCACCTGGTCCAGACCTTGGTTAGCAGCTCCTTTTCTGTTTGGTATAGTGGGTCCGACTGGGGATATGGGACCAGTTTCCCAATTTATGTGTGTGTGTGTGTGTTGGACTGATATTTCTCTTTCTAATAGTTTCTAAATGGAATACTTCTACTCTAATTCTAATCTAATAATATGGAAATTGTATTCTAATAAGCAGAAATATCTAAATCTACACTTAACCCAGGGTGTAACCTTTCTTTTCTGCGATCTAAAATGATTTCAAATAACAACTGGTAATAAAGATCATTCAACTGTTATGAGAAAAGAATTCAATAAAGATGAACCACTTCGTATAAAAATTTAGATGAAACAGTTATGAAAAACATATCGCATAATAAGCTATTCATACATTAAGCATAAATAAATAACTATCACCGTAAAAGAGTGCCAAATGATAACTCAGGCATTCATACATCAATATACAAATAACTGAACATGAAAATCACTTTAACACAAGGGCAGAAATAGTTAAGAGATAGAAATACCATTTATAACTAGTCCTACTCATGAGCTTCAAGCGATAATGATTTATCTCTTCTTGATCTAACATCCACTAAGAGTACAAAAGTGCAACATCAGTAGCAGATATCAAATGCAAACATCAATAAATCTTGTTCCATTCATTCATCAAAACCTCCTTAGAGGGTACAGAAGTGTATGTTCTGGGGATAAGTTTTTGATAAATTTCAAGACCCTTCTCTAAATGCATGAGAAGGGTTTAAATACTACTAACTAAATCTAAAAATAAATTATTACGAAAATATAGGTTGCGGTTTACTTGACCGTCCTCATTTCAGGAAAATAAAACAAAATTAAAACTAAAATTGAATCTAAAATTAAAACTACTTTTGTATTTGGTCCTTGAAATCACACCCATGCAGCATCTGTTTGAGAAGAGTCGGGTGGTCGACTTCCGATTTTAGCTGAGCTGAGAAAACCGAATCGACAAGAGCTAGCGCCATCTTTTCGGCCGAATTGATGATACACTTAAGAGTCATCCACTGGCTATGTGGCTTTACCAAGTATGCCCAGTAATAATCCCAGTTCAACTTGGTTAACCCTTGGATTGCTTCTGCCTTTTCTTGGGCCTTCTGCTTCCAATCTGTCTCTATCGTTGCTTTCTTGCAATTTTTGGGGCTTGCAGGTGACTGGGCAATTAGCAGCTTTCCTTTTCGAGAAATTTTTCTCAGCGATGCGCAATTAATCGCGCATCGGAAACTGCCTCCGTTTCTTGATCTGGGTTTCCTTGATGCGTTTTTCTCCTTTTGCGCTTTTTCCTTCTAGCGGATATAAAGTTCAAAATTTGTAAAAATAATAATTCCGTAAGCTCTTGACCCTGAGTCTTAAACTGTCTATTTCTGATATCAATGTTGTCCAGTATCCACTTAACCATGTCCGTGTATGGGAGAATTTTGGGTCTTGCTACTATCCGGTGTAAGAATGAGCAAGCTAGCTCTGTGATGGATGCCTCAGAAGAACTATTTGAGCCCGCAGTAGCAGTAACTTCCATTACTCTGGGATTCTCCTCTTCAAGCAGATTATACATGCCTTCCCACGTAGCAATTCTTGCGTCTCTGTTGCAGGCCGTATCTGTATACAAGGGCGCCATTTCTTTCTCTTCAGAGCTCGGAGCTTTGCTTTTCTTTCCCATTTTATCCTGCATATTGTTTTGTATCATTCTCTGTTCTCCATTCCTACAATTCATAAGTGAAGTGAAAATAATGACAAGGAAGGGTGATGGGAAATTTTTTAAATGCCGAAGATGCATAAAGTATACCACCTTATGTGAGATGATTTTTCGATAAGTACGAAACCATATTCCATTAATAACTGGCAACTAACTCATTTATTAGCATTAAAGTGCATAATAAGGTGTCAGTTTATGGAAAATACTTTTTTGAACCACGCGCCTGAAAGATCTACGATGAAGCGATTTTGCGATTTGCTTCGCAATATCGCAATATCGCAAATCGCAACATCGCGGAATCATAGCATCGCAGAATCGTTACATTGCAGAGTTGATCACTCATGACATCGCATTATCGCATTGTCGTTGATATCGCGAAATCACAATATCGCAATATCGCAGATCGCAGGAACGTAATATATGACAATCTTTGTTAACCTGTTTTCTGCGAAATGTGATTTGCGATTGGCATCATTTCATATCGGCCAATTAAAGTGTTTCAATGTAAATTGTGCTTGATGTATGTGATGCGATATTTGTTTATTATCGCGTATCGCGATCTCGCAATGTTGGAATTTGGCTTGTAAGGTGGTATCCTGTCATCTTTTTGCGATGCGATATTTCCTAAGGAAAGATTTTGTCTTACCTTATCATAAAACTTAGATTTTTTAGATTTTGCAAGGGAGTTTCCTAAGTTTATGTTGGTAAGCTTTTATTCAAAAAGGAAATTTAAGCACTAATTGATTTTTAAATTTTTAGCTAAGGGTCCCCACTTATTTAGTATTAGGAATAACACTAAATAAGAAGGGGGGTTGTTGGTGGCCACAACAATTTCATAGCCCTCCAAGTCCCCATACCAACTCTTCTCCTGGTCCTTCTGATTCCTCATTTGATTCCATACCTCCTTCACCACATATCATCACCATGTCTGGACCCACAACTGGTGCAGGAACCCAAACTCGTGTTGGCTCTAGTTCTATATCAGTAGTCACATCAAGTGAACAGTCTCAAGAACCGTTCCAATAGCTCCCATGCTCCCCTTTATGGTTGGGTTAAGTCTACTGGATCTTAACCAGTTGATAAATGACCCCATACACCATGATGTTGGTTGGCCCTCTATGCTGACTAAGCTTCCCTCAGACATCCCAAAGTTTGAGGGTATTGATGGAGAGGATCCTACCAACCATGTTCGATCCTTCCACATGTGGTGTTCGTCCAACTCCATAACCGATGATTTCGTTTGTCTTCGGCTCTTCCAACACATGCTCACTGGAGATGCTACAAAATAGTATGTAGACCATCCCTCTGCCTCTCATTCTATTTTCACGACACTTGTTAAAGTGTTCCTTTCAATACGACACTAGTATGGAGCTATTAACCACATCCCGTCAATCCTTCGTCGGTTGCCTTTCTGACCATGTTCAAGAGTGCATCGAAGGAGGAGCACATGTTGTGCCCCACCTTTTGAAGATCGTGTCTATCTAGATTGGTTTCTTAAGAGCCTTTTATCTCCCATCGGAAAAGATGTCGCGTCCCATTTTCCTCAGAATGAGGAAGAAGCTCTCCAGACCACTTTGAGATATGATCTTATTTATGCCCAATCCGGTTATGTCTATATCATCATTCCAGACCTCCCACATCCTGGAAGTGCCAATGCACCGGGGGCATCTCACGTCACCGAGGGTATCATTGGATCCCTTTCACACTCTTGACCATACCCTCAGATGAGTTATGGCTACCCGCAGGGGGGCACCAGTTCCTCCAACACTTATGCCCCTCCTGCGAGAAACATGTTTCGTGGACCCCAACCCATCTACCAAACTGTTGCTCGTACTTATGCACAGCCGAGTGCTCCATCCCCTCAAACATTAGCACTGCAGCCTCCCATGCATCCTTAGCCCCAGCAACCACCGCCCCCTTGGGGTCAAGTGTTTGCGCAACATAGTGCTACAAATCCCCAGAATTTGAAGAAAAGGTAGAAGGGGAAGGGTAACAAGGGTAACTAGGGTAACTAAGGTAGCCAGCCTAGTGAACCCTAGGGGAACTAGCCTAACACCAAAACTAGCAATAGGGTGGCCAACCCAAGCAAAAGTGGTGTACATGTCCACTACACACATGAGTGTCCCCTCTTACCCTATATGCACCAAATGTGGGAAGCTCAAGCAACTTCGAAAGGTCAACAATCACCTCATATTCTTGCACCAACCCAACCAACAGTGCTCGCAAATCCTTTCCCTCAGCAAGGATTTGTTGCTGCTCGACCCCAGCTAGGTCAAGAAACCCATATCCCCCAACCTTCTAGTCCCATGACTACTAAATCCTCATGATGGATTCTGATGAGATCGATACCTCTAATAAACAACCAGCTCCTCAGCACTCTGTTGTTACCATCTCAACCGATTCATCCGGATCCACCCACCCAAGACCTCCTCCATTTGTGGGTGCCTCTCCTATGTTCCCACAAGGAACTGTTCCTCCAGGTCTTAATCATTTAGGAGCTATTCCATTGAGACATTATAGTGCAGGCCAAATATCTTTCTTATTGTCCCCTCTAGGAATTTTTTATGTACCTGTCATGGCTTCATTGTTCCTTCCTAGCATGACTCTAGGGATCCCAGTATGGTACATCAATCCCCTTATGAACATTCCGCTCGGTTAGCCAAGACCTTATCATGCTTTGACCCTCGTACAACCGGTCCCCCGACCCGGGTCATTGCTTTAGTTCCATCACAACCTCAATAGGAACAACCCCCTGTTGTGAAAGCATTTGGCCAAGGGCCAAAGCTAAAAGGAAAGAATCAAAAGACAAGCCTCCCTAAGCTCCTCCACCCTTAAAGCCCCAAAGTCGTCACCTCCATTGACTTTGAGTAAAATTCTTGGGCATGCCACCAATAAGTGTCCCGATCTTCCTCAACTTAAACCTTTGGTTCATGAAGTGTTCCCTAAGTCGAATATCTTGGAATTCCATGTAAACTTATTGGTCCCACCTAAGAAACTCAAAACACTGTGCACAAACCACCCTTGTGCTCTTTGTGATCATCCATGTCACTATTCCCATTGTTTCTCTTGTCTCGATGAATTTCGTGATCACCTTGGGGTGATTCATGAATATGAGGCCACTCATAATGGAGCCTCTACCCCTCTACTTGTGGATTTTGGTACCACAAGTCAACCAGAATAGGGAGACTTTGGCCCCACTATTGTGATCCCTCCTCCCAATGTCGAGATGACGGACACCATTGTCCATATCCTTTACTTGTCGTCATCCTTGATTTCCTTGTAGACAAACCTTTCAAAGGTTTTTGCGCACGCTTCTATCAAACCTCTTTCGACATAATCCTAGGTCTCAACATCTCTAGATCCTCCATCTACTAACTCGTCATCTACCATTCCAAATGATGTGTATGTGAACCTTCTTTCTCAGGTTGATGCACCAGTAATGTTGCTGCATCATGTAGTCAGTCTTCCACCCATCCACCCATCTTCTAGCCTAATGAGGACACCATGGAAGCTATTTCTACCCCTGATTACCCCTGCACTTAAGCAAGGGGTCATTTCTTCAGAGGATTTTGAAGGCCATTTCCTTCCTAATTCTCCCAATTCACTCTACCTCAAGAAATTTCGCTCATAATATATCCCTTTGGTTTGCATGTCATTATTTCTGCCACGAAGTTAGGTAGATTGCATCATCTCATCCATTGTCTTTTGCACCTTTCAGATGGATCCATCATCCACAACATATATCGGTCATGTCGACGGTGCGAGTCGCTTCTCCCGGAATCTAGCCTCGGTAGCTTGGGCCATTTTTACCCCCTTTCACACGTTAGTCCTTTCAAACGACGTGTACATTAGATCTGTCACAAATAATTAGGCCGAATATGATGCAGTGATATGTTTGTTAGTCAATTCCCTTGCTCATCGCATCCTTCATCTTCATGTTCATTTAAATTCCTTGCTACTTGTCATGCAATTGAATGGTGTGTATCATGTGCATAACCAAGTCCTATTTAGAGAATATCTACGAGTTAAGCTATTGGTACGTGAATTTTAAACCATTGTGTTCAGTCGTGTTCCTAGAGCCCAAAATAACTATGTAGATACCATTGAAAATAACATTCTAGATTGACATTTATCACATGTATATCACAGAAGATAACTATAAACAAAACAAATGGTGAACCATCATTGTCATATAACATGCATAATCATATTATGTATCATACAAGTGTTGGGAGCCCTTAGCTCTAAATACATCCGATATTCCCATAGCATACTTGGGGGGGGGGCACATTGGCCCCTACATCTCCTTATCATCATTTAGAGGATCTCATGCCAAGTTGGGTCGAGATGCTTGAATCGCTTTTTCGAGCACTCAACACACAATGGCACTCCACAAACTCCTCCTGTTGGGGGGCATCATTCTCACCTTTGCATACCAGATCAATATCCCATGCTTGGGGGCATGACGATTTTTCCCTAGTCATATTCTTAGGTAAGATTATCCTCCTATTCCTTGGATAGTTTGTCCTACCCACCTCTTCGACGAGCCATATGCACATCGCATATCATAGATGTTTGATACCATCTCTTCAAATATTCTACTCTATGTCCACATAGTCCCCATGTTTGACTTCGCAGGGGAGGATGATTCTAGACCTCCTCTAGTAGTTCATTCTCGTTTTCCTCTTCCCTTAATTCTTAACTAGAAACCATTGTTCCAAGAAGCATTAAGGTCATCTTTATACAAGTAAAGCCACTTGCTTGAAAATAGCAAGATACCAATTTCGATGGTCGGTTTTTCTGCTATGATCTCCACAAGATTTAGGGCCTTTTCCTCCTCTCCAAATTAACCACAGATCACTTAGCAAATGAATCCATATTGGATCAAAAATGTTATTTCATAGAAAAATCCCCAATTTTTATATCTCCCCTTGTGACTAGACCGTACCTCAGTTTTATGAACTGCTAGCACTGTTGGAAATCTGTAACTGAGATCTAAAATGGCTCTTCCTCAGTTTTTGATGATTCAACACTTCACCTAAAAACCATTTTTCCAAGAAGGTCACTTCGTCGTCTCTCAAAATCAAATTTCATCAAAAAGCGACACTTGTACTTTGAGGTCTACCTCCTCTTAATACTTTTCATACCATATGTCAATTTTCGTCATGAGTAACCCTCATTTACTCATGTTTTGATGGTCCCCAACAGGCCTAGTCTGTGTGGCAATGTCATCGAGTCACCCTTGTTCAGAGCAACCACAATGAGTCACCCCTACATTCTTGGAGTCTATTTCATTTCCCATTATATCATGTCACAATATTCCATCCATATTTGCATACCGTTCATCCTATGTTACCTATTTTGGCCTCTAGTCATACTGTCCTCATCCCCTCTAGAGTTGAGTTAGTTGCTGCCAAGTCAACCATGCACTTTATGCTCTGACAAGGGTAGTCGTCTATTTGTCCCTCAGTCCCAATTTTTCCCTATTATCCCTAGTGTCAGTCCATCAATCACATTACTATTTTCCCTCATGCTTTAGTTGAGGATCTTCATTGCCTCATCTATCGCGGGCCCTATTTTGTCGACATCAGCTCATTTATTCTAGAAGAATGACCTAGAGGGTGGTGTATCTTGGTTCTAGCTTCCATTATTGTTCAGTGCCTCAAATCAAGCAAAGGGAAACATTATTTCCCCTTTGACTTGTGTGTTTCATGTTCGTGATCCATACACTTGATGGTCTAATGATGCAGCAAATTGTACCAATGATTCCTAGGTGTGTGTGAGATGTTTCAGACCTCATGAGAGGGTGGCCCTTCAGGTAGTCCCCCACATGCCCGGATGCATACCATCTATGCTATAGCCTCAGATGAAGTTCCACAGAGTTGATGGGTTCGGTTCCTATCGATCACAATGTTCATAGCATGTACGTCTCCTCCAGATGATCCATTCAATTTTGCAGAGCCCTTCCTTGTTTAGTAGGGCTTCTCCGATTGTTTTAACCTCCCTCCCACCCATTTTTTGAGGGAAGGGGATTTATCTCTCATATACTAAGATATTATTATATTCAGTCCTGGCTCATGTTTTTCCAGGTGCATTATGTATATGGGACACATTGTATTATTTTCTGGCTCTGTTATGCCAACATGTCATGTACCATTCAACATGTACTTCATTGCTTAGTTTTATGTTTCTAGGTGAACCATTATTTTTGTACTAAGTTATCTCGGCGGGTATGGGTATGCCTCCCCTGCCTCATTGAGGTTTGGTACCACAACATAAAAGGAGACTTGCATTAGTCTCGCCCCCTCTATCCCTATCCTCTTTCAATTCAGCTTTATTGGTCTCTCTCTCTCTCTCAAACTCCCTTGTGTTGTCTTGTGATTGTGTCTTTACAATGCACTTCAGTATTACGTTTTGATCCTAACACTCATACGTTGGGGGTCAATCTGTTATCACCAAAAAATTGATCTTCTAGCCTAATTTACTAGATGGATCGAAGTACACCATGTAAAGCCAATTTTACCATAGTAAAATTGCTTTCACTGTGAGAAATTACTTAATAAACCACCTTTGTTAAGTAATTTATAGTTAAACCCATGAAGAATAATTAAATAAATCGCTATTTATTTGATTTTCTTCTAGGAATAATTAATTAAACTATTGTTCAATTATTATTCCTTGTCATATTTGACCCAATCATGAAAAATAAACAGATCAATCATCATTTATTTTATTTTTCTCTAAGAATAATTAATTAATCACTAATTAATTATTATTCTTTATCAATTTGACTAAATCCCTTAGGAATAATTAAATAAATCCTTATTTGTTTATTATTCCTTAACTAATTCCTTGAGATGATAAATAAATCATTTATTTATTTATTATTTCTAAATAAAAGTTTAAATACTTTTTCCCTCCTAAACAAATATAATAAAATATTCCAAGTGGTTATTCCAAGAATAGGATCAATAATATTTTATTATTTCTCATTATTCAAGGATAACTCAATATTTTGTTATAAATAGAAGGGTTTTCCATTCATTATTCACTTTTGATTATTTTCATTGTTGCACTCATTGTTGTAACTCTGATTATTTTCATTGTCGCACACCATATTTTTGTTGGGTTTATGCATTATAGAGGAGAGAGACTCTACACAAGCTAAAGAAATTTGAGGATAGCCAAGAACCCATCCCATAGAGGGGGACTGGTAAAATTATTCTTGACATATCTGGTTTCCATTGGATGATTGGGGTTATTACTCTTTATTTCATTATTTAACTATGATCGTAGCATAGATCAGAATTTTGGCAGGTTTTGTTTCTATTAATAGCTACAGATCTACAATGTTTAGAAGCCATTTATATTGTTGAGATTTTTTGCCATCCACAATCTTAAGTGGGTTCTTTTCGTACATCATTGAGAAGAAAACACTACAATGCCTCTTATGAATACCTCCCTAGTTAAGAGGGAGTGTTGAAGAATGTGTAACTAAGTTTGGTCTTCATAAGTATGAAATGTATTCTTGTAGATAATAAAATGAAAACAAATTATTATTAGAGCATGGGCTTCATGCTCAAGTTTTTTTATTTTATAGGTTAAGCACCCATTGAGTGCTTCTAGGGTTTGTACTAGGTTAAAGAGTCATTTTCATATATTGAAGATCCTATGGGCACATTGTATCTTGTAAATAAAAACTTATTTTGTCTTTAAAAGTGTCAAAATATGTCCGAGATCAAGTGTGCCTAAGGAGTTGTCAAGCAGCCTACATGAAGAGCCACATCTACTCCTTGGAAGAGCCTATATATAGAGAGGAACTTTTCCTCCATTATCACACTCACTCATCTCAATTTATGTGAAGAAGGGGAAGAGAAGAATTTGAAGAAGAGGGTACAAAGAAGAGGAAGTTGAAGAAGTCTAAGTGCTTAGGCTAGATCTATCTCTCTTGTGAAAGTTGAAGTTAGGGTTTCTGTGTTGGGTCTATCTCTAGTTCGATCTTGAAGGAAAGAGAGAAGGAAAGGAAAACAAAGGTTACTTAGGGCATATAATTAGCCCTAATTCTCAAGGGAAGGCAAGAGAAGGGAAGAGAAGGTTATTTGAGGGAGATCGAAGTCTCTAGGAGGAGCAACAACATTCTTTGTAAGACATAATTTCGGATCTACAATTGGAGGTCAAAGTCATTACATCAAGAGGTCGAGTTGATCTTGATATTGGAGGGTATTTTTCTGAGTCATTAGGTCATGGTATTCATTAATTGAATAATCTATAAGAAGAGAAGATATTTATGTGTTTTCCCCTCAAGAGGAGGGGTTTTGGCCCTGGCTTGCAACCTATATATTGTGTCACAGTTCTTATGGTTTTGGTAGCTATTTGATGTAGCTCACACTCTAATAATGAGGAACAAAGTTAATAAGGAAAAAGGTAAAACAAACAGTTATCAAGTTAAGAAAATTAAGATACTTACTGCCCTATTGAATTCTCAACGCCCTTCATTCTGTGCATAAAAAGCAATATCACATTGCTCTGATTTCTCCTTTTCTTTCTAGACTTTGGGTTTTTTTAATCAACTTGCTCAATTACTAGATTTGTCTTCTTCTCCTTTAGCCTACAATTTACTACTATATGCCCAAATTTTTTGCATTTAAAACATTGCACTAGATAATTTAGAGGAGAAAAAGAATTATTATACATGGGTTTGTTTTTTATCTTTTGAAATCTTCTTCCGGATCTGCGCTACATGTAGGAAATATTGATTCTACAATTTACTGCTTTGTGACCATAATTCATGCATGTGGAACAATACCTTGGGAAAATATCATTGTACCTGGAAGGTTGACTTCTACATTGGGATTAATTTTGGGAAGCTCAATTTGCTTGGCCAACATTCTTATTTTGCTTTTGTTGCTTTTTATGGATCTGATTTTTGGGTTGCATGTCTCCCTTTTGTTGATGTGTAGTCTCTTTATTCATTTCTAGAACAAATATAATTTGTTTCTTGCTCTTAAGTGCTATTGTTGCATTGGAATTTGCTTCAAAGCCAAGACCACTTTGATCTTTAGAGACTCGTTGCGCTTCCAATATTTCATTTAAATCTTCAGTCCCTTTTCCAATTTTTTGGTTGAAACTGAGCTCTATTTTGGCCTTCTCCAACTCCTCCTTTAGCTGCACAATTTCTCCTTCCAACCTTTCACATGCTTGAAATTTTTCATTCAACTGTTGGTTTAGAGAATCTTGAATATTCTTACCTTCTTCTATTTGCAAAAGCAATGGATCAACAACTTCAACCTTTTCTTTTATCAAAGACTCCTTCTAGGATTTGTTTTTCTTCCTCAACTTCTCTATTTCCTCAAGTGCACTTACCAGTTCTCCTTCAAGATTGACTTCTCCCTCTTTATCATCAGAATTAATAACCTCGACTTGCAGATTTTCAATGTCCATAAGCATAAATTCTTCAGGGATCTCATCATCTCTTTCCTCATTTTAGGATTGGCTGGGTTCACTTTCCGAGGAGCTCTTCTATTGAACATAAAAACCCCTCTTATTAACCTTCTTTCAGTCCTTCTGAAATTTATTGAATATTTCTTTAAGATCATAATATTTCTTCTTCTTTTCAGGATGCTTTGATGCATAGTGACCAACTTTGCCACAATCAAAACACTTGAATGGTATCTTACCTTTATACTTGCTTGATCCACGCTTGAGATTCCTTACAAAGTTGGATTCTTCTTCATCTAATTCACACCATGAGTCATCATTGTCATCCTTGCACTGCTTTTTTGCTTTGATGGTTGATTCTTTGGCTGTAGATTTTCCTTTATAAATGCTCATCTCATAGGCAGTGAGTATACCAAGTAATTGATCTAGAGTAAGAGTATTTAGATTATACATCTCCTCAATGGATGATACCTTGGGATCAAACCTTTTAGGAAGAGATCTTAACACCTTTTTAACTACTACAACTTCATCTAGCTCCTCATCAATCCCTCTTATGGTGTTCATAACTTCATCAACTCTTAAAAATTTCTTGGCAATATCTTCATCATCATGCATACTTAAAGACTTAAACTACATCCTAAATACTTGAATTTTAGCTTTCTTTACCTTGTTCTCTCCTTCATAGCAGTTGCTCATCTTGTCCCAAATAACTTTGGAAAATGTGCAATCCATTGCCTTGACAAGCTCTAATTCAGGGAAACCAATAAGCAGGGCTTTCATGGCTTGAGCATTACATGTGAAAACCATATTTTTATCTTTGGTAACCACTGCTGGAGGATTTTGATATTATTCTTCCACAACATCCCACACATCATCCCCAAGTGATTGAATGTAGGTCTTCATCCTTACTTTCCATAACACATAATTTGTTCCATTGAACATTGATGCCTTGTTTGTAAATCCTCCTTCTTGGTTTTCCATGGTCCTTGATCTTTCTTTCGGATGTTAAACCAATTTGAAGTAACCAATGCTCTAATACTAACTGTTGAAAAACGAGACAATACTGAGAGGGGGCATGAATCATTATTGTAGGAATTTTACCAATTTAAAAAATTTCTTTCACTTGTGCAAGAATACTAGGACACCATTAAGTACTTCAACAATTAATTTAAAACATGATAGGAAACAATATCAACAATCACAATGGAACACACAAAGAAAAAATAAATTCTTCAAAATTTCTCTTCAATTCATTCTCAAGGCAAGATATAGCTTGCTATTAAAATTCTCTAGCTACAACTAGCAGGAAACTACGACTCCCCAATTTACCAACTACAATTGAATGGAGCTATAACCCCAAATATTTACCAACACTCATTGGAAGGAGCACCAACCCCTGATTTGTAATTTACAACTTGCTTAACACTCAATGGTTCATCTTTCATCCATTTTCATAGTAGAGCCATGAATGCCTTTTCTACTTCCAAAATACATTAATTTCCTTAATCACCAATTCCTTCAACAATCTTTGATCACTGAGAAAACAACAACTTCACCATAACTTGCTTGCTGAAATCACATAACTTCTCTGTAAAAACTTCACTTTCTTGCTTATTCAACCTCGCTTATATAGATATTTAGCTTGATATTTTTGGCTTCTTTTATGTTCTTGTATTGATGCATGGATTCTTATTTTTTCCTTTATCTTGTTTATTTCATTCCTCCAACTTTGTTCACCATGTTATTTATTCCCGATCATCCTTTTATACCAACTAAATTGAGTTATTTCAATGATTTTAGCTAATCTATCCTTTTACAAGTTTTAACAGAAGTTTTCTATTTTTATATGTATTTAATTTTGGCTTTTACTACTAAATCCACTGCCAAACTGATAGTTTCATCGAATTTATGCTTAAGCCCCTTTTTCTCATCCATTTACCTATTTTTCTGCCATAGGACCAGGTCTCCGTGAACATTGGCGAGGTCTTTAGGTGTTAAGCTGCTTTTTACCCGTCGAGTGCCAAAATTTCTTTATTTTAAGCTTCTGCGCCCTTGGTTTATTTCTACACAAAATGACCAACAAGCAAGCACTAAGCCCATATCCGTTTCTATCCTGGTCCATTTCTTTTAACTGCACAAAAATGCTTCTCTGTATATTCATCGAGGTCATGCCATTGGGTTTACATGTCCTGTGTTAGTCCTATGGGGACTACCCACTTGCTTTTGATTGGTTGTCATTGTCCTCCGTGTCCCGACACCTCTTCTCCCAGCTTGTATTGCTAGAGCCATCCCTTCGGGATGATGTGTTTTGTGGGGTCCTCTTGGCCTCATTAATTTTTTTGGTTCACTGCCTACTTTCAGTGCCAAAGTTTCCCAACGATCTCCTCCCAACTATTTCTTTGTGCACCTTTCCAATTCCTCCAAGCTCTATCCTGCAGGTTGAGTTGTACCATGGGGTCCACCCACTACAACAAGAGCCAATAGGAATTCACTCTCAACTGAGTTGTTTCTGACACACCCACATCATCTCGATGACCAATCAGCTCGCTACTTTACTCTGTGCGCCACTTCAAATCCTCCATGGTTCTGTTAGTAGTATAACATCATGCTGACATCACTCGAACCATGTGGTGTCTTCCAAGTGGTGACATGTGTCACCCAGAAATGGCCCATTTGGGTACCTGAAAATTTCGAATACGCATGCCACATGTCCACCTATGAATGGGCCTATGTTGACATCATCATCGATGAATAATATGTTGCCACCTTTTATCTGTTAGAGAGGAGAGAGAAAGCATCTGATGCATTTGTTTTTCAGGTTTTTCCTTTACAGAAACTTAAAAGAGTTCTTGACTTATTTCTTCTAATTTTCTTTGGTCCATTATTTCTCTGGGCCGACTCTCCTATGCACACTGCTTCATTATGCCTCTGGGATTTCCTCTCCAGGCTAGCCCTCAGCATGTTGAGTTGTCAGAGTGGGGACTTCCTGCTCGACTCCTCATTTGTCCTTGTTTTCCTATTGTGTCCTGATGCCTTGTCTCCTAATGCTTAGCCTTTATGTTCCATTTGTAATCCTCCGGGGTGCACTCGTCGTGCTAAGTCTGTCAGGGTGGCATCACCAATTGGCATTGTTACCAACCATTTTGTGGGTGATATCCCTAGTAGAATTTTTTTATCCAAGATGGTCCTTAGCTGGCATCTAGTAGCCCCTTGTAGCCACCAACTAGCTCATTATGCCATTTCTCTGCCACTTGAGCCAACCATGTGGTCCCTCACCAATATGCCATGATCCTATGTTTGAAGGTGGGCCTCCAGAACTTAAGGGTATGCCTTGTCAATAGGTAATTGAGTATTGTAGTTTGCTTATCATGGACACTTCTAGGCATGGATTAGTAGGGGGATTCAATGGAAAGAATGGGCTAGGTCTGTGCTCTTGTCCCCTAGAACCCTTTTTGGATATTAACCATGGATTATAGTCCTGTGGGATCTCCTTTATTGATCATTTGGCTTTAGGGATGGTACTTCATGGGAAACCCTGATTTGGGTTGCGTGGTCCTGCTCCCTCATCTGCATACATTACCCCCTTTCTATTCATTATTACTCCAATAATCATATATCCCACTTGGGTCCACATTCTTCCACTAGGTCCACATTCCTCCACTGGGTCCACATAGGACTATCTCTCCCCTTCTCCTTGCCCACACCTTGCGTCAGGCATGGAATGATGCCCTGGAGGTTGATGCAGCTAAAAAAGAAAAGTAAAAGCATAATTAGCCACATTCAGCAAGAAATTGTACCATAAAATGCAAAAGATGGTCTTGACAAACACATTTAACACGTGGACAAAAGCCAATACATGAGCTCTACCCCATCATCATGGTCACCACCCTGGTTCCTACAAGCTCTATGAGCCTCCATCATCATATAGGAACCCATGATTATCCCAACCCTTGTTGGGCACTAAACCGCCCTACCTTAAAACGGGGTATCCACTACTATATCTCACACATCATGCTCTTACCGCTTGAGCCCTGAGCAATTAATTGAAAAAAAAAATGTAAAAAGGCAAGGGTATATAAAGAAGGGTGGAAAAATCATGGCTGAGGTACCACATGTACCAAGATTTCTCCCTCTTATACATTATATACCCAAGTGTGGGCTTCCTTTTTACTAGCTACCCTTGTACCCTAACATGTGGCCTGAGGATTCCCCTTCTCATTCCATACTCCATTCACCTCTTTACCACATGCCACCACCTTTTAAAGGATGTACCTTGGACATATTATCCCTTTAGAAATAGAAACCACCTAATAGGATACTTGGTTAACCCCATTTGGAGTTTGGAGACATTAGCACATACCAAATCCTATTATGGAAGGGCATGCCATTATGGAGTCCCCACCTATGGTCCATGGTTTGTAAGCTCTTTTACTCGATTTCCTTGATGACTTGTTGTACTGAAAGACAATGGGACACATTTGATATTATGCAAGATTGTAGGTGGTCTCCATCTTGGGTTTGGTCTCCCTATACGGGGTCCTAACCCTCACAAGGGATACATTGGCACATGTGGGGTGTGTTTTGAGAACCATCAGTCTCCACAATAGTATATAAAACTATATGGATCCCCAGAGATGTTCAGATATTGCTTGAGATTCACCTATTGGACGAGAAAGATGCACCTAGTCCACCTTTGCCCAGCCAACCCCACAGATGTACCATGTACTTAGCAGTTGAAACAAGACTTGTAGGATGATGTGGCATCACCTACACCATCATATGAACTCTTATAGATGGTCTACATGCATATTTGACTTACTTCGAAACCCATGAGGTCACTTGTGTGCCCTCACAAGTTTATTATGTGGAGAACAAGGGGCCAACCCCTTGTCCATTACTTTTGGAAGTCCAACTCATCATTTTGACACTCATGGACTTCATTAGGCCTCTTCGATAGCCCAAAGTAATGTATTATTAATCATTTGACCCCTTGGGAGGATTATTATTATATTTGTGAGCTAGTTTGGTGGGCTTGTCACCAATAGATAGTTATTTGCACATTATTTTAGTTGATGGGCTAATGTAGGCTCAAATTAGGTAATTCGAACTTCTAATGAGTGTATAAATAGGAGATACATGAATTCATTTGTATCACTTTGGATTGGATCATTCTTCTCTTCGGAGAATTTCACACTTTTTCTAGGAGGATGAATTGGAGCATAGATGAATTTTGATGTTTGAATTGGAGTATTTTATCTTGGAGCTTCTTTATTGTCAAATTATTGATGGTTGGATATGTTCTATTACATGTAATTACACACATTTAATGTTATTCTTGTTTTAATTTTTTTCATATGAATTGAATTTGATTTCTTTATACTGGGGCTAATTGTTGCATTTCATAATTGTGAAATTGTGGAACTATTGTTTCTATATAGCATCTCTCAATGTATGGGCAATGTATGTGAATGAAATCGCCTAGGGATAATTATACCAGTGAATTTATCTTGATAAGACATCTCTCTTTGTAAATTGAAGTATAAAAGCTTTAATTTCACTTCTTCTTTCCCTAAATGGCAAGTGAAGTAGTCCTTAAGGCCTCCTTGACCGAAATACAAAGTCCTTTCTCATCATTCTCCTAGACTCAATTATCCCCAAGGGATTAGGCTATGTTCTACCAATAGGTGATCACTCAAAGAAAATTTTCTCCACGTATTCCCTTTCTCTTATAGGTCTAGCCAAGTTGGGTCACCTAGGGCATCACTTTCCTGACGAAATAGCCATAGAAAAAGTTTGATCTCCTAGCCTCTACTGCATTGGTGTGTCCTCAAGGCCTCCTTCAAATTTTAAGCCATTCTGACGACGGAGTTGTGAGATATCCCAAGCCCTAGCTCTTAGATCAAACTTTTCCCTGGTATTCCCTAGGCTATCATTGCATAGGATCAATTTGACACCTCTAATTGGAAATTCTTTCTTTGATCCTTTCTGCTTCCTTGTCTGGCTACATAACATCATTGGTTGCTAGATTCTCTCTCCTTAACCTAGCCTAGGTCCACTTGGTCTCATGTGGTCCCACACCTTTGAAAGGTCAATTCTTCAAGAACCATTCGAGAAGTCAAGTTCAATAAGGATTTTAGGATTCGGAAACTCCTTTACAAGGAATATTCCTCTAAACTAACCCTCAAATCCTCACCTCCTTATCCTATAAATCTTTGTACCTTGCCTAAAGAGCAAGTAAGCTCCATCCTTTATCCCCTTCTAGGAAAAGGATAATTAAGGTCACTCCACATCCATTTTTTGATTCATCCTTCACAAGTGACTTCCATATACCGGGTCTTCTCCCATCGGTGAAAGTCTATAAAGAGTAGGAAGTCTTAGCTGAGGTGACAGTGGGCTAAGTCTCCATTGTTTCCCTTAACCTAGCAGTTGTCCATTTAGAAGTCTCTTTTAGACCCCCTGCTAGTTTGAGCAGTAACATTTTGGAACCATTGTCTGGGACATGAAACGTGTGTTTTGTTCCCCATATGACATATTAACATATCATATTGGCAACTCCATTGGAAGAACGCAACCCCAGTTCTTCATTGAACTTCAAAGTAAATGCTTGTAGGGTGAATCTAACATTTGTTAAAGCAATTTCATTCACCTTGGCGACCCCCATGTCATTAAGGACCCAACAACATGTTGACCACATATATTCCCAACATAGATATGACAGGGACCCCAAGATATCCATCATCAAAATCCATAAAGAATAGCCAATGTTTGATGGGGATCCACATTCCAGGGCCAACCATGTGGTAAGGTTCATAAGTTACCTTCCAAAGAAAAATATAACTCAACCTTGTGACCAAATGGAATTGTTTGTCCTATTCATTACCCCAAGTACCAATTGGATTGAGTCATGTAAACCTAAAATCATTACTTCTCTTCTAATGTTGACTACACACTTCTTGTTGCATGAAAGGCCAAGTTTCCAATCTCATGAAGACATATCCCAAATGTTAGATATGGAACCTTTGAGAGGGGGGGAGTTATTGAATATGGTTTTATGCTTGAGGAAGAGTCTCTTATTGATTCATACTTTAATGATGGTTCCAAAGGAGAGACTCATGAATTGGAAAGCATGTCCTCTAAGGATAATGACGAAGATCTCAACCTTGGGAGCCCTCAGACATTGCAGAATGGATGATGGAATATGAAAAGTCTTGTAGGAAACTAATGGCCACATATAACTCCCAAGAGATTTTATCCCACTGTTTTTGAGCAATCAGAAAGGCTCTGTAACATGAAGAGTGAATATGAAGAGAGTCCTACCGATGGCATTCTTCTTGAGGAATTTGATCAAAACATGTAGTAAATACCTTGGAGATCATTCTTTAGGAACATATCAAGGAGGAAAAGCCATCCCTATCTAAAGAAGAGAATGAATGGCATCCTAACCAACACCAAATATATAGTGAAGAATGGGAGGATACGGAGGAAGATCATGATAGTCAAATAAATGGAGAATCTATGAGTGACTTTTGGTTGTTGATTGGGGAATTAGGTATCATTATATAAATTAAGACCCCATAGTTCCTCAAGTCTATAAGAATGAGCTCAAGGAAGAAGAAAATGCTTCGCCCCTTCTGAATAACAATGTTGGTCCTTATGAAGCCCTTCATAGTGGTTGGAAAGGTCTCTTCGTTATGTTCTAAGATGATTCAATCAAAGAAGACCCTTCCAAGATTGTGGGAAATTTTGATGACTCTAATATAGAAGAAATTGAGGAAGATGCTTCCCTATGCCATGCCACCGATAAAGGGTTTTTCTTCATGTTTGAACGACGCTCCTCCCCTACCCTGGAAATATATTTTTGTGAGGATGTTCATTTCCCTAGTCTTGATGAAGATATGCTTTCCCCTATGAAGAACCAAGAATCATGGTTTTTACCCAAATACGATGATGAGTCCACTTCTTGTTTTCCCAATGACCAAAATAATATCATCTTGAATATGTTTGAGTTTTTCACTCCTTCTTACCCTAAGGATGATGGACTCGAGATAGTTCTTCATCAAAGATTCATATACTTGGTTATTGGCATTTCCATCTCCTGGTTGAAGGATCAAATTCAATCCTCATGACTGGTGTCTTTTCCTTCTTCTAGGGTTCCTTTCTATGACATATGGGTCTCTTGTTTTCCCACCTCCCTCCCTCACAACACCTCATATCATTATTCCCACTGTTAAGTCTGCTACAAAAATAATCATTGAAGCATTCATTCCTGTATTGATCAATTGACATGTTGGTTGCATTGAGTTTATGATTATACCTAAAACTTGACATTGTATGTTATTCATGATAGAGTAGGATGCATCACATGTTGATTTTGCGTTAGAACTAACCTCATATGATATTTCTCATGGTAGATTAGATGCATTTAAATTAAAATTTACATATTTATTTTTTTCTGTTGATTTTATGGCCTAACATTAAGCATGTACGATCATGAGACGCTACAAAAGTATGATCCCCCTGTGCTTTCATCTATTATATGTACAAGTAACATGTCTATAGTAACCAACAGATTGTTGAAGTTCTTGTGACCTCCCATTCAAATAGCCTTGTCCACTTATTGGAGAGATCATGTTCGAGTTGGAGCCAGATGTTACCCACCATTTTGTGGGTGATATCCCCAGGAGAAAATTTGTCTCAAAGATGGTCCTTAGCCAACAACCAGCAACCCCTTGCAGCCACCAACTAGCTCGTTGTGCCATTTCTTCACCACCTGATCCAGCCATGTGATCCCTCACCCATATACCATGATTGTATGTTTGAAGGTGGGCCTCCCGAACCTAAAGGTATGCCTTGTTAGTTGGTAATTGAGTATTATAGTTTTCTTATCATGGACACTTATGGGCATGGATTAGTGGGGATATTCGGTGGAAATAATGGGCTAGGTATATGCTCTTATCCCCTAGACCCATTTTTGGATATTAACCCTGGATTCTAGTCTCGTGGGATCTCTTTTAATGACCATTTGGCTTTAGGGATGGTACTTCATGGGAAAACCTAATTTTGGTTGTGTCATCCCACTCCCTCATCTGCATATATTACCCCCTTTCCACTCATTATTTCATTTCTCCCACTTGGGTCCATATTCCTCCACTAGGTCCATATAGGGCTAGCTCTCCCCTTCTCCTTGCCCACACCTTGGGTCTGGCCTGGAATAATGCTCTGGAGGTTGATGCAACTGAAAAAGAAAAGTAAAAACATAATTGTCCACATTCAACAGGAAAATGTACCACAAAATTAAAAAGATGGTCGGGACAAACACATTTAACGCATGGGAAAAAGGCAATACATGAGCTCTATGCCATCATCATGGACATCACCCTGGTTCCTACAAGCTCTATGAGCCTCCTTCATCATATAGGAACCCATGATTGTCCCAACCCCTAGTGGGCAATGAACCACCCTACCTTAAAAGGGGTATCCACTACTATATCTCACACATCAAGCTCTTACCCCTTGAGCCCTGAGAATTTAATTGAAAAAAGCATCAAAAGGCAAGGGCATATAAAGAAGGGTGGAAAAATCAAGGCTGAGGCACCTCATGTACCACGATTTCTCCCTCTTATACATTATATACCCAAGTGTGGGCTTCCATTTTACTAGCTACCCTTGTACCCTAGCATGTGCCCTGAGCTGCCCCTTCTCATTCCCTACTCCATTCAACTCTTTACCACATGCCACCACCTTTTAAAGGACTTACCTTGGACATATTATCCCTTTTAGAAGTAGAAACCAACTAATGGGATACTTGGTTAACCCCATTTGGAGTTTGGAGACATTAGCACTTGCCAAAGCCCATTATGGAAGGGTAGGACATTATGGAGTCCCCACTTTTGGTCCATGCTTTGTAAGATATTTTACTTGATTTCCCTGATGACTTGTTGTATTGGAAGGCTAGGGGACAAATTGAATCTTATGCAGGACTCCATATGGTCTCCATCTTGGGTTTGGTCTCACTATATGGGGTCCTAACCCTCCAGAGGGCTACATTAGCACGTGTAGGGTGTGTGTTGAGATCCATGGGCCTCCACAATAATATAAAACACTCCATTGATCCACATATATGTTCTAAGATTGCTTGAGATTCACCTATTGGATGAGGAATATGCACCTAGACAACCTTTGCCCAACCAACCCCACAGATGTACCATGTACTTAGTAGTTGACCCAGGGCGGTTTGGATGATGCGACATCACTTACACCATCATATGAACCCTTACAGATGGTTTATAAGCATCTTCGACTTACATTGAGACCCATGAGGTCACTTGTGTGTCCTTGTAACCATTGGGAGCACCACACGTTCATTATGTGGAGAAAAAGTGGGGAACCCCTTTTCCATTACTTTTGGAAGTTCAACTCATCATTTTGGCACTTATGGACTTCATCATACTTCTTAGAGAGCCCAAAAACATGCATTATTGATCATTCAACCTCTTGGGAGGCTTATTATTTTACTTGTGAGCTATTTTAGCGGGCTTGTCACCAATAGATAGTTATTTGGACATTATTTTAGTTGATGGGATAATGTATGCTAAAATTAGGTAATTCAAACTCCTAATGAGTGTATGAATAGGAGAGACGTGAATTAATTTGTATCATCACTTTGGATTGGATCATTCTTCTCGTTAGAGAATTTCACACTTTTTCTGGGAGGATGAATTGGAGCATGGATGAATTTTGATGTTTGGATTGCAATATTTTATCTTGGAGCTTCTTTATTGTGATTTTTTTTTATGGTTGGATATGTTTTATTACATGTATGCACACACATTTAATGATATTCTTGTTTGAATTTTTTTATATTCATTGAATGGGATTTTCGCTATACTAGGGCTAATTATTGCATTGCATAATTGCGAAATTGTGCAATTATTGTTTCTATATAGCATCTCTCAATAGATGGGAAATGTATGTGAATTAAATCTCCTATGGATAATTCTACCAGTAAATTTATCATGATAAGCCATATTTCTTTGCAAAGTGAAGTATAAAATCTTTAAGGTCACTACCTTTTTCGCTAAAGGCCAAGCAAAGTAGTCCTTAAGGCTTCCTTGACTGAAATAGAAAGTCCTTTCTCATCATTCTCCTGAACTCCATTCTCCCCAAGGGATTAGGAACTGATCTACCAATGGGTGATCACTCAAAGAACATTTTCTCCATCACTTCCATTTCTCTTCTAGGTCTAGGCAAGTTGGGTCACCTAGGGCATCATTTTCCTGATGAAATAGCCATAGAAAAAGTTTGATCTTGTTATAGACATTTTTGGGCACTGCAACCCCAATCATACATGTCCATAAAACAAGGGCTATTAAGTCCCTAAAAGTGTTGCTTCACACCCTGAAGGAGCAAGGTCAGCTAATTACATCATCTCCCAGAAGTTCTCCACAGAAAACTACTCAGAACTGTTCAAAGCTGGACCATACAGACTGCCCAGTGCAGAGGGTGAGATACATCTCACCTTCCCAGTGTAAAGGGTGTGATGCATACTGGAAAGCCCTTCTGTAGGGTGCGATGGGCGAGAGTAGACAAATGGCAGAGACAGTTTGCAAGGTGGATCATCATGGAATCTTCTAGAAACTTCTCCTGTGACACTTGCCTCTCTGAATTCGCCCAGGGATGAGTAAGATATCATCAATCTCTAAGTGGAATCAAGAACTATCAGAGAGAGGACACTAATCAAAATCCCAGAAGCTAACTCACCCCCCTGTAATCATCTATATATGGATCCCTCATCCCAGAGATCCAGAGGCTGGAATTTTGTATCTTGTAAGGAAGTGCTATTGGTTTCTTGGTGAAATATCATAGTGTTGGGTGATCTAAGCTTTCCATAAGGTGAAGAAGGGCTTTCATGCTGGGAGGATGACGCTGGGTCAGAACAATTAGTTGTAATCCTCTTTGCTATTCTTGATATTAATAAAAATATTCAAGTTTTCCTCCACATTCTTGTATGTTTGATGATATATGCATTTGTGTGTTCAATATATATCTGGTCCTATATTGTTTATGATTGTATATCTCTGTTCTTCGATAGTATTATGCTGCTTTGATTCCACAAGTGCTCTTTGAAGCTAGGTAGACGAAAGAAAAGCAGAAAGGATCTATTAGAAGGGAGAGGAACCAAGCAAGGAACTAAGCGCAAGACTGGGCAGAGGGTGCGATGCATCTCACCTTCCTAGTGTAAAGGGTGTGATGCATACTGGAAAGCCCTTCTGTAGCGTGAGAGTAAACAAATGGCAGAGACAGTTTGCAAGGTGGATCGTCATGGAATCTTCTAGAAACTTCTCCTGTGACACTTGCCTCTCTGAATTCGCCCAGGGATGAGTAAGAGATCATCAATCTCCAAGTGGAATCAAGAACTATCAGAGAGAGGACACTAATCAAAATCCCAGAAGCTGACTCACCCCCCTGCAATCATCTATATATGGATCCCTCATCCCAGAGATCCAGAGGCTGGAATTTTGTATCTTGTAAGGAAGTACTGTTGGTTTCTTGGTGGAATATCATAGTGTTGGGTGATCTAAGCTTTCCATAAGGTGAAGAAGGGCTTTCATGCTGGGAGGATGACGCTGGGTCAGAACAATTAGTTGTAATCCTCTTTGCTATTCTTGATATTAATAAAGATATTCGAGTTTTCCTCCACATTCTTGTATGTTTGATGATATATGCATTTGTGTGTTCAATATATATCTGGTCCTATATTGTTTATGATTGTATATCTCTGTTCTTCGATAGTATTATGCTGCTTTGATTCCACAGGTGATCTTTGAAGCTGGGTAGACGAAGGAAAAGCGGCAAGGATCTATCAGAAGGGAGAGGAACCAATCCTTTGTTCCCCTCTTATCTACTTCTCATAAAGGAAAGCGAAAGTAGTTTTAGTTTGTTTGTTTCTAAGATAGCTACCAGTCTTATTGGGACTAGCAGCTTCGAGTGGACACTAGATTTCCCGATAACAAAATGGTGAATCCCCTGGGGAGCGAATAGGTTGTTTGCTTGTCTATATTTGTTTGTTTTATGAACTTATAGATGGAGCCTGAAGTTAAGCCAGCTAGCCTTTGAACTGCATTTGCTATGCAAGTGCAAAGTAGATCAATGCTGCTTCAGTCTATCTCCGGGTTTTGTTTATAAATTGAAAAATCGATTTGCAAACATCCTAATTGCCCTAGTGGTGGCTTTAGTAACCTCATTAGATCAGCCCCTATGATTTCTATTTACTGACTATCATTAGCTCGGCCTAAATCCCTGAACTAAGCTGCAAACTGTGACCTGGAACCAAGTTGAAGTCTCGTCCCTGGACCATCGCACTTTCTCCTCTTGGGAATCTGGATGCATCTCACCTCCCGTGTGCAGTAGGTGCGCTGCATCGCACTTTCCCTGTGTTGCAGGTGCGCTGATTAGACAAAACCTCTTCTGCTCTCAGATTTTGGTTTCTATGTTCACTCTCTTCAGCTTTATTCAGGAGTTTTGCTGTCTGTGATCAGTATACCACTATAGAAACTCCCTTCTTTTGCATGATTTCGCCTCCATAGTACAAAGAATTGTGAATGTTTTTATGTATTACGCGCCATTTACAGTTCTCTTTTACAAAAGAGTAGCATAATCAAGCTGTCGTCTTTTGATTTGAAACAGTCGAAAGTGTCGTTTTCAGTCAAAGAAAAGAATTCTATTGTTCTTGATGGTCGATTATACAATTACTCTTGTATTTGATTTGAATTAGTAGTTTTTCAAGTGTCGAAAGCAGTATTCAATTCAAAATAGCAAAGTTTCGTCATTATCTTCCTTTCGTTTTTGAAGAGAAAATTGTTAGTACTATCGCTTTGAAAAGATAATTCAAATTTGTACTTAGCATTCTTCTTTTCATTCACACATTAAGAAAGCTGAAAACAAATACATGCATGTGCATTTGCATTTAGACTGCTTTGTTGTTTGATTTAGGACAGTGCATCTAGTGTGTGCTCTCTGCTCTATGTTGAAAGAATATCATCTCTCTTTCTGTAGTAGCTAGGATTTTCATTGCAAAAAGAAGATTAGATGATTGTTTATCATCTTAGATTTCATTTTAGGAATTGTATATCTACATCACGCGGTGAACCTGAAAGGAAAATTTCTTAAGAAAGATCAACTGTAAAATAAATTTAATGAACATAAAAACGCTTTGGAACCTAACGCACAACATCTAGAAGTCTAGGCTAGAGACGTATTCCGGCATCGTAAAGCCTGGTAACTATCGCTTTCATTGTTGGTTGGGTGATTCCTCCTCTTTGAGACGAAAAGTGCCAGTACGGACTTGTGCTCCCACGTACCGTCGAGTATATATTGGGAGACCACAATAGGCTATATCCTTTATCCATAGGAAGTCGTGTCTGCCACCCTATCGATCGCAATGCATTGAACACAGCATTCGGGAAGATTGATTGCCATACCGTAAAAAGTATTCTGCAGTTTTGTGATTGGTTTGGTAATCCCTCTGTCTAGATTTCCAGAGTAGTCTCTTTCGTTCCTTTTTAGACTCCTTAAAGGAAAAAGTCCATCTGAGCACTTGTCACTTCAGGATCATTAAAAATCGAAGGCAACTAGAGTCATCTTTTGTTTTTCTCGACTCTTAAAAATTGAAAAAACAAGTTGTGTCAAAGCGTCTAAAATTTATTTTAATCAGAATAATATCACTATCCCGCATTGGTCTTAGGTTGAGAAAAAATGGAGTCCACCAACCAAGGATTTCCCCTTGGATGAAATCCTAGTCCTTTCTCCTCTTGGGGAGATGTTGGTGCACCTCATATGGCCACATTTTCACTTCCAAGATTGACGATTGGCTTGCCAATATGGCTCTTCTCAACCTCTGTCGTTCAGAACACCGTGATTGCTGAACAATCCAGTCAGCAACTAGATGATACTAAAGTTACCCCCCAACCTTCTATTTCGTTTGATTCTCCCTCTCCTCCTTCCTCTTCACTTGATGAAGCTGGTAAAGCCAAAAGTCAAGTAACTAAGAAGGAGAAGAAAGAGAAGAAGAAGAAGGAGCCAAAGGCGAAAAGGGGTAACCATGCATCGTCTAGTGAAAATCCGCACACTGCACCGTCCAAGCCTAAATCTCCATGTGTCATTTGCAAAGGAGACCACTATCATCGAGATTGTCCTTGCATCCCTCGGATCTTAAGGGACTAGTCTCCTCGTTTTCACAATCCGGTGTCATCAACCTCTAAAGATCATGTTGAAAGTACACCATCAACTAGTGAAAGCGAAGCATTTGGACAGAAAAGGAAATGTAAATTTCCTTGTAAACTGTGTGAAGGCGATCACGTCGTCCACCGTTGTCCCTTCCTAGACGAAGCTAAAAGAGTCTTGGATAACCGTCCTGCTTCACCGCTACGGCTTCCTCCTGGATACAAGAAACTCTTGCCGAGTCCATCGCTAGTTGAAAATCCGACCGACACGCCATTGTGGTCGGTTGAAGCATCTGCCATTGAAGATAAACCCGCTGAATCCATACCAGATGAAAGTCAAAAGGTTGAGGCGGTAGTCGACCTGGTCTTGTCTTCGGAAGGTCCATCTTCAGATGATACAATCACCGAAGAGAATGAGAACGACACCATTCAAATTCTTTTCATAAACACAGACTCCAATGAACATGGGGGAAATCTACCCGTTCCTTTACCGCAGGAAGGAAGTTTGTCAGAGTCATATCCGGCCATCTATTCGATCCCACCTCCAAGCAACCTAGTTGTTTCCTTCGATTGGAATCTACTAGGCAGACCCCATTTACCGGCTAGTGTACCATTCTAAATCATTGTACAAGCTTACAAAATAGTCATGGTCGGTACCATCATAGATTGAGGGGCTTCGGTGAGTATCCTTTCCTCAACTGCTTGGAAAGCGCTTGGTTCGCCATCGCTTCTGCCTGAGATGAGAAATCTGATAGGCTTCGACAAAGGAACCAGTCGACCATTAGGGATCCTTCCCAATGTACCTATAACGTTGAGAAGGAAAACTATTTATATGAACGTAATGGTAGTCCAAGGACCTCTAGATTATAATCTACTCCTTGGGCGCGACTATATTTATAGCATGGGAGCCATTGTCTCCTCACTCTTTAGAGTAATGTGTTTTCCGCATGAAGGCCGAGTGGTCCAGTTCCTAGACCAACTTTCGTTCCCCGGCTCACACATAGATAATATTCAAATGCCATCCCTAAATGGTGTTTTCATGAAAGGAATGTCTCATCAATCTCCAGTCCGTCCACCTGAAGAGCGCAAGTAATTCAGGAGGACATGACTGAAACCCAGGGGGCATGCACCCTGGTCTGTTTCGGCAGGAAAACCTTGGGTATAGGGTAGGTTTTTGCGGAGGATATATGACTAGTCTGACACACCCATCGATTTAGGAAAATGGGATTAGACTGGAATAAGATTCCCTCGTTAAAGTTATGTGAGTGGAGGCGACCGCGCCACTCACCTTTGTCTATTTCGGTAGACATCGCCAAGGAAGTGTTTTATCTGCAACGCGGATGGAGCAATCTTGCAAATGCAAGAAATTTCATATGGTAACCTGGAAACTCTACTTCGCTATGCCTGGGGGCATGCAAACCTTTTTGCCTGAAAGCAAAGAGCGACCATTTATTTTCTTAGTTTGTAGTCTCTCAACCCTTTAAACTCGTAGGATTGGTCATTCCTAGCTTGCATAATGAAAGGATCCGGAGCAAAGTTTCGAATGGTGCAAGCTCCCTAAAAATTGAACTTATCAATGAGACATCCTTATTATACGACTGGCACGAGCAGTTTTTATGCGAAGTTCAAGCTCATTAAAAATTAAACCTTAGCAATGAGCAAATGTTTCCCCCAGAGTTTAAGCTCATTAAAAAATGAACCAATCCCCGGTAAATAACCATTGTGAATGCATTATCATCAACTTTTGAGCCCTAGTCGTGTTCTTACCATCACCTCCACTCTATTTTAGCCGATCATTCACCTCCATTTGATTGTTTACCCTTTTTGAGGAACAACTGTGAAGAGTGATCTTGTTAGCCATCCTTGTGACACTGCTGTGATTGGAAAATTCCAAACCCTACCTGGAATCAGCTGCTACCTGAAATTATCACTCGTTCCTCAAAAAACGAGTCTCCTTTAAGCTCTTTTCATCTGACTCGCAGAATATGAAAATATTGCTGAGAAATTGGCCTCTCCAGCTCGTTAAAGCTACCGGGAGTGATATCCCTCCTCTAGATTTTAATCTTTTTGGACCTGAGGGATTATTACACAAAAGGATCGAGTGCTTGTTTTGTTCGGCTCATTAAAATTACCGAAAATTCATCCCTTTCGTATTATTTTATACTTTTTCAGACTTAAGGGATTATATGACGAAAAAGGATTATTGGAGTCTCCTTTACATCCCTTTCAAACTCTCTAAGATTGAAAAGGACCGAGTTATCTTTGTCGTTAAACTTGTTAAAACCAAATAGCGACAAACTTGTCCATATAGACAAGAACGAGTTTCACTATCGCTAGGCTCGTTAAAACACAGTGACGGGTTTTCCTGAAGGGAAAATTATAGGACATGCATATGTTATCCTCCTCAAGCTTGACAAAAATAAAGAGGTACTGGTCAGCAATGACTGTGAAAAATTGGGAAGAAAACTTGAAGAAACTTTATTGGTATCAAGTCGCTCTTGAACATGACACTTTCACTCCACATCCCAGTCGGGTTGGGTTATTCCGTTCACCGGTCATATCACCATTGGTCCATTGCACCATCCATATTTGGGTCTAATGCTACCAATCCATGTCAGTGTCGCTGGTATGTTCAAGAGAAGTTGCTCAGAGAATTCACCTGTGTCTCATCCACTGCAATACATTCACGCTCCATTCTTTCATGACTGCCACCCTGAACCCTGTATCATCAGATCGTTTTCGCCTCTAAACTCATTTACTCCATTCCGTGTTGTAGATTTGGGATTCATTAAGGCCCTCCTACGACGGGTCACTTCTTATCGACATCAGCTCATTATCCAAGAATTCGACTTAGGAACAACCCTTCTAGTACTTTGAAGCTTGCATGCCTCAATGGTAAGTTTCTCACTTCTGGCAACAGGTTTACATCAATGGCCTTCGACAGAAAGATTTTTCATGGTGTTCGACTCCAAGTCCCTTTTTCACACCACATGAATTGTACTGTAGTACCTTGAGGGTCATCATCATTATCGGTGATTCCTCTCGCACCTGTTAACAACTTACATCATTGGCTGGTAATCAGGTGATGTCTTTCCATGTTCGACTCCAGAACATCTTTCACATGGATCGACTTGTACTCCGAGTGAAGATTGGACAAGTTTTGAAGACCTCGGATCTAGTTTCATCCATCCGGACTGTGATATATTCAGGAAAATAAAGACATCAAATGTACATCATTGCTGCACAGATGATCATCCGAATCAAAGGATGATGGCTCTATCAGAATCATCAGTCTGCCACACAGACGGTTGTCTGTCTTATGTACATGAAAATGAATTTATAAAGCTGAGCATGGGAATTCCCACCTCAGATAGATCATGAAAAATATTATGAAGATAATGTATTGTATTGTATCTTATTACAGGTCGCCTTCCAGCTCGAAAAAACTTCGGATCCTCATGATAAATCATTTCACCCGACATCAAAAGATTAACGACCTCATGCTTTAGGGGGCAACTGTTATAGACATTTTTGGGCACTGCAACCCCAATCATACATGTCCATAAACCAAGGGCTCCTAAGTCCCTAAAAGTGTTGCTTCACACCCTAAAGGAGCAAGGTCAGTTGATTACATCATCTCCCAGAAGTTCTCCACAGAAAACTGCTCAGAACTGGTCAAAGCTGGACCATACAGACTGCCCAGTGTAGAGGGTGCAATGCATCACACCTTCCCAGTGTAAAGGGTGCGATGCATAATGGAAAGCCCTTCTGTAGGGTGCAATGGGTGAGAGTAGACAAATGGCAGAGATAGTTTGCAAGGTGGATCGTCATGGAATCTTCCAGAAACTTCTCCTGTGACACTTGCCTCTCTAAATTCGCCTAGGGATGAGTAAGAGATCATCAATCTACAAGTGGAATCAAGAACTATCAGAGAGAGGACACTAATCAAAATCCCAGAAGCTGACTCACCCCCCTGCAATCATCTATATATGGATCCCTCATCCCAGAGATCCAGAGGCTAGAATTTTGTATCTTGTAAGGAAGTTTTGTTGGTTTCTTGGTGGAATATCATAGTGTTGGGTGATCTAAGCTTTTCATGAGGTGAAGAAGGGCTTTCATGCTGGGAGGATGATGCTGGGTCAGAAAAATTGGTTGTAATCCTCTTTGCTATTCTTTATATTAATAAAGCTATTCAAGTTTTCCTCCACATTCTTGTATGTTTGATGATATATGAATTTGTGTGGTCAATATATATCTGGTCCTATATTGTTTATGATTATAGATCTCTGTTCTTTGATAGTATTATGCTACTTTGATTCCACAGGTGCTCTTTGAAGCTGGGTAGACGAAGGAAAAGCGGCAAGGATCTGTTAGAAGGGAGAGGAACCAATCCTTTGTTCCCCTCTTATCTGCTTCTCATAAAGGAAAGCGAAAGTAGTTTTAGTTTGTTTGTTTCTAAGATATCTACTAGTCTTAGTGGGACTAGCAGCTCCTAGTTGACACTAGATTTCCCGATAACAGATCTCCTATCCTCTACCGTGTTGGTGTGTCCTCAAGGCCTCCTCCAAATTTGAATTCATTCCGATGGTGGAGTTGTGAGATATGCCAAGCCCTAGCTCTGAGATCAAAATTTTCCCTGGTATTCCCTAGGCTAGCAACTCATAAGATCAATTTGACACCTCTAATTGGAAATTCCTTCTCTAATCCTGTTAGCACTCAGTAATTTTCTGAGGTTGCAGAAGAAAATCACCAAGGTAATCATAAACCAACTTTGGAAGCTAGGATATAGCCCTGCCACCTTCAGAGAGGGCTCTCTCTGTAAGATTTAACTTTGTTTGATTGAATATTAGGCTAGTTATTAAGTTTGGGAGTTTGATTTGTATTTGTGGTTGGTTGATAACTTAGATTTCCATTGGGCTATGGAGTCTGTTACATAACATACATATTAACTAGAGTATCTACAGATAGATCTTACAAGGCAAGGTAGCCAAACCGACTGGATTATTTAAAGTCTGTGAAATGGAGAAGGAAGAACAAATTAAGATTCACTTCAAATACAGAGCATTGTTACCTGAATTTTATATTTAAAGCTCAGAAGAAAACATAGAAATTATTTGTAGTCGAGTGCAGAGTGTAGATTTTAAAAAAAAATTCCCTTTATTTATCTATTGAATAATTCAGATTTGGAAAACAAGTATGTGTTATTAACAGAGAAATATAAACACATAAGACGATAGATGCATTTCACCAACAACTTAACACATGAATCCTGTGAAAGATCTTATGTATTACTTGGAAAATCCATTGATGCTTCAAGAATATATGGCAATGTTCTTCGTACAAAAACCAACATCTCTTACTTCAAATGATGAATTATTTATAAGAATTCTAAACTAGAATATCTTGAAAAAATATCAAGATTTGTTACAAATATCTAAAACTGTATTACACAAATAGAACTAAAATATAGGAAATTCAGAACTAATGAATCTACTTGACACTAACTTTGTGGATTGTTGGTGACAAATAAGATCAATTCAAATTTGATAGCTACTCTTATTTGATGAGATGGCCTCCAAGTCACTAACTGTCTTTGAGCTTTTTCCTCCTGAAATTATGAAAATAGGCTCTTGTGATCCATTTGTATCTCCAAAACCATAATAACTGTTAGAAACCTGAGATAGGTGTTTGTAAATGATGATGTTAGGAACAAAAGCCTATTTCATTTTTTGAAAATTCATTTCCACCTTCTCGGAAACCACATTTAAAAACACTGGCTAAAAACAAGAAAACTTGGGAAAATATGCCCGCAAAGATTCATCTAAATCTCCCAAAGAATAATAGTTGTTAGAAAACTGAGAGAGGTTTCTGTACATGAGTATATTATCAACAAAAAACTCTTTCCATTTTTGAAAATTCATTCTCAACTATTTGTAAACCATTTTTTAAATTACTATGTTGCATATGAAAAACATATTTTTAACTGACCATGAAACAGACATATGACGTGGAGGCGAGAGCTGAAATGGAGGTGGGGGATGATGTGGAGGCACATGTTTCATGGAGAGGAAGTGGGGTTTGCAAGGGTGATGTAGAGAAATGACGTGGAGGTGAGTGGGGAAAACAATCCAAGTGGCAAGCAGCGAGTGGTGTGGGAGTGTTAGTGGGAATGGAATGGTAAGCGGGAGTGGGATCAAGGGAGGAGGATGTGTGGCGTCATTGGAATGGTGGTTAAGGAGGGACATTGGGGGTGAAGGTTGGAAAAAAGGCAAGTCGCGGCGGGAGTCAAAAAGGCACTGGAGTCGTCGGATGAAAAAGCAATGTGATCGAAAGCAGGGAATATGTGCACCTTTTAACCACATGTTAGAGTCGGTCTAGTAGCCCTCCATCAGCGATCAAAACTCTTTGAATTTGCATAAGTAGGTGTCTCATCAGTGTCAATTTTTGCATCCCATTAGGCATGCCATAACCCTGATGGAGGAGCTGGTGTCTTTGACCCCCTCTTGGCATTGCTGGATCAAAGTCATTTCAGTCCTTAATCTCTTTCAGGCTTGTCTTGTCTTGTCTTGAGGTCAAATTCCTAGGTCTAGGGTTTTAGTCAAGTTTGTTTACAAGGTCATGTCTCTGAAGGTTAATAAGTGCTCAGCAAGCCAGAGGGATGATTTTCAAAATGTTTCTTCGCAAATTTCTATCTTGTACAGTTAATTTTCACCTTGGATTTAAAAACCTTGTTTTTAAAGCCAAGGTCATTTTTCAAATTTTTGTAAAAAGTGATGAAATTTCAAAAAGCTTCCAAGGACAGCATGCAACCCTGGCTCCCTTGCCAAGATCCCTCAGATGATATCCCTGCAAAAAGTATCGAGCAAAAGCATTAAATGAGTCAATTTCAGGACAAAGGAAACCAAAATGGTCAATTTTATAAAGTGTCAAAGAAAAACATTATAAAGTGGGTTTGGGCATGAAATTATTTCAAATCAAAGTTATAAAAGCCCAATCTCCCTCCATTTACCCTCATTGTGCATCTAACTCACTTGCAAGAGAGATTGGGCGAGGTTTGGAGCGAAATTGTGAGCAGACCAAGCGCGCGACCCGTCAGACCAGGCGCGCGACCTGTCAGAGGCGCGCAACCCGTCAAGCGCCTTCCAGCAGTGTTATTTTCTAACAGGCGCGACCTGTCAGTGGCGCGCGACCCGTTGGGTGAGGCACGCGACCCGTCAGCACCCTCCTTACCAAATCACCTGCAAATTCATCCAAGGAGCCAACAAAATTGCTAAATTGCCTAAGGTAGGCCCTCCAACTTACAAATTGCTGTTTGTTATGGTTAAAGACATCATGAATACATGTTTTAAAGATCTCATTGTGCAAGAGAAAAATCTCTATATGGCTGTGGTTTAAAATTGTAAAATATGCCTAGGGTTTTATGCTGTTTTAAGGTTTTTCCCTTGTAAATCATTTTTCCCATTTCCCATGTCATTTTCCTTGTCTTTCTATATAAATTTCCCTTTTAAATTTGTAAAGAAAACCTAAACCCTACCCCTTTTCCCTAAAAAATGAAAAATCAAGCCCTAACCCTACCTCTCATTATACCCATGTAAACAATGTATATAATGATGCATATGCAATGATTTTTGCAATGTTTTGTCCCTTAAATCCCTGTTTTATATATTTATTCCCATTTTCCCTTTAAAAGTGTCCCTCCCCTAATATTCCCCTCGTGCTCCTTGTCCCCTTGAAACAGCATATAAATCAGCATTTTACAAGGTAGAAACAGCAGTACATTTTGGCCACTCTGCTCCTTAAACAATGTCAGAAACCGAAACCAATTACGAGCAAAGTGATGACTAGATATGTCAGCTCCTCACCATTGGTCACTTATCAGAGAGGCCAAAGGGCCTTATTTGCAGCAGCTCGGCGAGTACTTTCTCCACAGCAGGTGGAAGGGGTCTCGCCTCCTTCATCGGCTCAGCGAGTGTTATCTCCACATCAGGTGGAAGGGGCCTCGCATTCTTCAGCAGCACAGGTATCAGAGAGGGGCAAACAACCCAGGATTGATGAGGGACCATCAGGTGTTCCAGATATAGAGCTTATTGATCTTGATGTCAGTTCTCCTAGCCTAGAGTCGAAGGAGATCATTCAGCACCTTAGAGCTGAAAATGATGCATTGCAGAGGAGATTAGAGGGGGCACAATGGACAATCTCATATCTAGAGCAGCGCAACAAGCAGTTGGAAGATGAGCAAGCTCTTGATGAGTTGTGGAGGATTCGTAGTGACCGCAACTTGAATCGAAGAAGACCCGGTGATCCATTGCCCACTGAGCGAGAGTCCATGCTTATCCAGCTCAATGCTCACTTGGAGAGGTTGTTGGCTAAGGCCAACCAAGATAAAAAATTGTTGAGAAACATGAAGAACCATTATTGGGCGAGAATGCACGTGTGCAAGGCAAAGATGAAGATGTTCCAAAGGCGGTTGGCCAAGGCACAAAAAAGGATAAAGAGGCCCGATCCCCTCCATATCTTGGCCGAGGCCTCACTGAAGGACCAAGGCACTAAATAGCCTAGCCACAACACAAATCCCAAGAAATTTTGAGCATTTTTGATAAATTTTGGTTTTTTCAGGCAATTTACAAGTTTTCTCCATTAACGGGTCTCACCCCCCGCGCGACCCTTCATTTTGGCAACTCCATTTTGCAAAAAATCAGCATTTCCAGATTTTTCATGAGAATTTACATATGCTCATCCATGGCCAAGAGATTTTATGAAGTTTTGGGCCTCCAGAAAGTCAAAAAACAAGCAAAAAATGACTTTCTGCCACATTTTTGAGACACAGAAAGCAGTCTTGGGAGATTTCAATTTTGGAGGGGCAAATGACCACCAAATTCAGAAATTCCAGTTGGGTTGTAAAGTAGACTCATAGACCTTTCCAACAAGCCTACTCTTGCTCAATTTGGACACCTGGAAGTGCCCCAAAAGTGGTCCCAAAGGCGCGCGACCCGTCAGGCAAATTTCTCCAAATTTCAGTGTACAGCTCAGAAAAACGCAGTTTGACCCTGTTTGACTTTTTGGGGTGGATTATTATCCTCTTTGATGTAATTAATGTACTTTTATGACACTTTTACACTTATGTACCTCTTCTAGAAGATTCATTCATGAGATAGGTGAAAATTTAATGAATGAATTGGTTTCCTAGCTTATAGAGGCAAGTTGTTTTGACTGCCTAGATTTTAGTGCTCAGTTTAGAATTGGTTGAAACAGCTCCTAGAAGGATGAGCTCGACCCCTAGAGGCAAGGAAAGGTGTTAGCTTGCCTATATTATGTATTTTCTTAGTCATTTTCAGAGGTTGGAAGGTTGGACTCTTGAGGGAGAAGCTCTGATTGTATTACTCACTGTATCTCTGCAATTTTTGGCAAAGGAAGACCAGGGTTTTGCAGTCCTTTTTGGGATTCTTGTGGTTACATGTATTGATGGTGTGTTTCTCCATGTATTTGTAAGTGTGTTATGTGAATCATTTCCTTTCTTTTCCTTCTGCACATTAAGTAAATGAAGTGTTAAAGTAGAACTCATGACTGTCATGCTCTGCTTTTAAGTTTGCTTAATTTCAATGTTTTCTGCTGTTTAAGGAGAATTCAAAGTTATTGTTTGCTCTCCTTAACTCCTCATCTGTCATTCTAAATCATCCACCTCAATCAAAGGCATCAATACTATCTCCTACCTCGCCCCAAAGAACCCCTTGCAGAAACTGTGTCCAATCCCCGCACCCAAAATTGCCATCTCCTCAATTTGCCACCAAAAACCCTAAAAACCCCAAATCAACCTTTTTGATCAGTTTACTAGCCTAAAATCAGTGTTACCCTATTAGTCATCTCACCAATTGAAGATCTTTACCGAGATAGACCGGAGAGAGCCCTCTCCTGCCCCGTAGGGCTAGCTACGAGGCTAAGTGGTTTGATGTTGCCTTGAGGTTTACCTTTCTCAGCCTGAGGTGAAATTTCAAGCGCTAACATATTGGTGACCATACTGGGGAGAACAAACTTGTCTGCTGATTGATGTGTTTGCTTCATAAGTCTTAGACGGAACCTGAAGTTATGCCAGGTAGCCTTCGAAACGCTTTTGCTTTGCATTAGCGGAAGTAGATAAACGCTGCTTCAGTCCATCTCCGTGAGCTTGTGAATACAACACTTCATTTGCATTTTACCCCAGTACATGTATCAAGTTCAGATCTGATTGTTGATAGTGGACAACGATCAAACACTGACAAGGCTGAAATCATTCACTGGCGACTCCTTCACTGCAAATTTCAGATATCAATGCTTCATGGTGACTTCACTGCAGAGAGATCAGTAGCTGTGAGATTTTCAAGATGGATCGGATTGCAAGAAGATATGCCCCCTTGAGCCGAGATCACATTCCAGGTTTTCCGAATAAGATTCCGAAGGTAGATTGGTCAAGGAATTTGCCTACATTTAATGATGATGGTAAGAAGGATGCTGCTTTACATCTAGTTAGATTTCATATGCATATTCGCAAGTTGAAGGTGGATTTTCCTGAAGATTGCTTGATGAAGATATTCCTGGCCACTCTGGAAGGTGAAGCCCAATCGTGGTATGAAAGTTTGCCGCCTGCTTGTATTTACTGTTTAAAGGATTTTCATGCTATGTTCATTGAACGATATAAGGCCTCTTATCCATCATTAAATTTAGTTCAAGACTGTTGCAAGCATGCATATAGTTTTATTGAAAGCCTTGAGAAATATTATGAAGATGATAATTTTATGGACGTTGAGATTATGGAGGCTCTGTATGAGAATCCATTTCAGCAGCACACAGAAATCTTAGAGGATACTTGTCAAGATCAGCAGGCTAAAGATTTCCATATGGTTGAAAATGAGGAAAGAGCAAATGTTGTTTCAGATCTATCCATAGAAGAATACAGCATGCAGGTAACGCAGGAAAGTAATGTTCCAATCTCAGAAAGTGATGATGATAAATCAGATCTAGAGATACATTGTGATGAGGCAAAACATGTTGTTCCGGATCTCATAAAAGAGAGTTGTATTGTCGCGGCTGCCTCAAATGAAGAAAATGAAGTAGCAGACCTAAATGCTCTCATCTTACCAGCACTAGATCTTCATGAGGAGGTAGTCCATTGCCTCTGTGAAAAACAAGACAAGATCTTCGTTCAAGTAAGTGAAAAGGTTTCTTTGGATGAATCTATGGTAGCTGATAGAAATGTTAGTGTTGGGTTTTACGAAACATCTGAAAATTATTTTCTCATGATTGATGAATGTAATGAGAATCTGGCTATCATATCATATGAGGATGACTTACCATATATTCAAACTACAAAAGATCAGACCATTCAGGATTCCATTTCAGATTCTTCCTCATATGTCTCGTGTTTTGAAATGTTGTTTCAAGAGGAGATCTGCTCATCTACTTGTTCAGAATTTTTTGAGGACCAGGAGCATACTTTTACCGAAGCACATGATGAAGGCAGATCAGAATTTGCAGCAAAAGGCACCTTGTTCTTTCAGCAGGAGGTGGCAGTGGCAAATCTTCATGTTTTTCACGATCCTCTAGCGAGTTTGTTGCAGCCAGCAGTGATAGTGTTTATTGCAGTGTTCAGTGATGAAGGAGATCATGGTCAACTACGTTTTTGGACGCCCAGTGATAGGTTTGTACTATTGACCAGAAGATCTGATCAGGAGAATCAATCAAGAAGGCATCTGCTTGATTGGTTGCATTGGCATTTTGATATAGTTTGATGGTATATTGTTTTGTAAGAACCACAGGCGGTTATGTACTGCCATCAAGTTTTAAATTTTAAGTTCAGGTCTTGAGTTAGTTTGTTAGAGTCAAGTTTTTTCCATCATTTCAATTTGTCATCGACTCAGTTTGAGTCAGTTTTCGGTCAAGTGTCAAAGTCAATAAAGTTGTCCAACTTTGGGTCACATGTGTAAATATTGACTCCATTGCCCAATGATGATAAAGCACTGGTCTGCTCTCCCAGAGGTCTAAGGTTCTTGGTACCTCCAAGGAGCTACCATCCCCATTGGAGTCAATGTTAGAGTCGGTCTAGTAGCCCTCCATCAGCGATCAAAACTCTTTGCATTTGCATAAGTAGGTGTCTCATCAGTGTCAATTTTTGCATCCCATTAGGCATGCCATAACCCTGATGGAGGAGCTGGTGTCTTTGTCCCCCTCTTGGCATTGCTGGATCAAAGTCATTTCAGTCTTTAATCTCTTTCAGGCTTGTCTTGTCTTGTCTTGAGGTCAAATTCCTAGGTCTAGGGTTTTAGTCAAGTTTGTTTACAAGGTCATGTCTCTGAAGGTTAATAAGTGCTCATCAAGCCAGAGGGATGATTTTCAAAATGTTTCTTCGCAAATTTCTATCTTGTACAGTTAATTTTCACCTTGGATTTAAAAACCCTGTTTTTAAAGCCAAGGTCATTTTTCAAATTTTTGTAAAAAGTGATGAAATTTCAAAAAGCTTCCAAGGACAGCACGCAACCCTGGCTCCCTTGCCAAGATCCCTCAGATGATATCCCTGCAAAAAGTATCAAGCAAAAGCATTAAATGAGTCAATTTCAGGACAAAGGAAACCAAAATGGTCAATTTTATAAAGTGTCAAAGAAAAACATTATAAAGTGGGTTTGGGCATGAAATTATTTCAAATCAAAGTTATAAAAGCCCAATCTCCCTCCATTTACCCTCATTGTGCATCTAACTCACTTGCAAGAGAGATTGGGCGAGGGTTGGAGCGAAATTGTGAGCAGACAAGGCGCGCGACCCGTCAGACCAGGCGCGCGACCCGTCAGAGGCGTGCGACCCGTCAAGCGCCTTCCAGCAGTGTTATTTTCTAACGGGCGCGACCCGTTGGGTGAGGCGCGCGACTCGTCAACGCCCTCCTTACCAAATCACCTGCAAATTCATCCAAGGAGCCAACAAAATTGCTAAATTTCCTAAGGTAGGCCCTCCAACTTACAAATTACTGCTTGTTATGGTTAAAGACATCATGAATACATGTTTTAAAGATCTCATTGTGCAAGAGAAAAAGCTCTATATGGCTGTGGTTTAAAATTGTAAAATATGCCTAGGGTTTTATGGTGTTTTAAGGTTTTTCCCTTGTAAATCATTTTTCCCATTTCCCATGTCATTTTCCTTGTCTTTCTATATAAATTTCCCTTTTAAATTTGTAAAGAAAACCTAAACCCTACCACTTTTCCCTAAAAAATGAAAAATCAAGCCCTAACCCTACCTCTCATTATACCCATGTAAACAATGTATATAATGATGCATATGCAATGATTTTTGCAATGTTTTGTCCCTTAAATCCCTATTTTATATATTTATTCCCATTTTCCCTTTAAAAGTGTCCCTCCCCTAATATTCCCCTCGTGCTCCTTGTCCCCTTGAAACAGCATATAAATCAACATTTTACAAGGTAGAAACAGCAGTACATTTTGGCCACTCTGCTCCTTAAACAATGTCAGAAACCGAAACCAATTACGAGCAAAGTGATGACCAGATATGTCAGCTCCTCACCATTGGTCACTTATCAGAGAGGCCAAAGGGCCTTATTTGCAGCAGCTCGGCGAGTACTTTCTCCACAGCAGGTGGAAGGGGTCTCGCCTTCTTCATCGGCTCAGCGAGTGTTATCTCCACATCAGGTGGAAGGGGCCTCGCATTCTTCAGCAGCACAGGTATCAGAGAGGGGAAAACAGCCCAGGATTGATGAGGGACCATCAGGTGTTCCAGATATAGAGCTTATTGATCTTGATGTCAGTTCTCCTAGCCTAGAGTCAAAGGAGATCATTCAGCACCTTAGAGCTGAAAATGATGCATTGCAGAGGAGATTAGAGGGGGCACAATGGACAATCTCATATCTAGAGCAGTGCAACAAGCAGTTGGAAGATGAGCAAGCTCTTGATGAGTTGTGGAGGATTCGTAGTGACCGCAACTTGAATCGAAGAAGACCCGGTGATCCATTGCCCGCTGAGCGAGAGTCCATGCTTATCCAGCTTAATGCTCACTTGGAGAGGTTGTTGGCTAAGGCCAACCAAGATAAAAAATTGTTGAGAAACATGAAGAACCATTATTGGGCGAGAATGCACGTGTGCAAGGCAAAGATGAAGATGTTCCAAAGGCGGTTGGCCAAGGCACAAAAAAGGAGAAAGAGGCCTGATCCCCTCCATATCTTGGCCGAGGCCTCACTGAAGGACCAAGGCACTAAATAGCCTAGCCACAGTACAAATCCCAAGAAATTTTGAGCATTTTTGATAAATTTTGGTTTTTTCAGGCAATTTACAGGTTTTCTCCATTAACGAGTCTCACCCCCCGCGCGACCCTTCATCCTGGCAACTCCATTTTGCAAAAACTCAGCATTTCCAAATTTTTCATGAGAAGTTACATATGCTCATCCATGGCCAAGAGATTTTATGAAGTTTTGGGCCTCCAGAAAGTCAAGAAACAAGCAAAAAATGACTTTCTGCCACATTTTTGAGACACAGAAAGCAGTCTTGGGAGATTGCAATTTTGGAGGGGCAAATGACCACCAAATTCAGAAATTCTAGTTGTGTTGGAAAGTAGACTCATATACCTTTCCAACAAGCCTACTCTTTCTCAATTTGGACACCTGGAAGTGCCCCAAAAGTGGTCCCAAAGGCGCGCGACCCATCAGGCAAATTTCTCCAAATTTCAGTGTACAGCTCAGAAAAACGCAGTTTGACCCTGTTTGACTTTTTGGGGTGGATTATTATCCTCTTTGATGTAATTAATGTACTTTTATGACACTTTTACACTTATGTACCTCTTCTAGAAGATTCATTCATGAGATAGGTGAAAATTTAATGAATGAATTGGTTTCCTAGCTTATAGAGGCAAGTTGTTTTGACTGCCTAGATTTTAGTGCTCAGTTTAGAATTGGTTGAAACAGCTCCTAGAAGGATGAGCTCGACCCCTAGAGGCAAGGAAATGTGTTAGCTTGCCTATATTATGTATTTTATTAGTCATTTTCAGAGGTTGGAAGGTTGGACTCTTGAGGGAGAAGCTCTGATTGTATTACTCACTGTATCTCTGCAATTTTTGGCAAAGGAAGACCAGGGATTTGCAGTCCTTTTTGGGATTCTTGTGGTTACATGTATTGATGGTGTGTTTCTCCATGTATTTGTAAGTGTGTTATGTGAATCATTTCCTTTCTTTTCCTTCTGCACATTAAGTAAATGAAGTGTTAAAGTAGAACTCATGACTGTCATGCTCTGCTTTTAAGTTTGCTTAATTTCAATGTTTTCTGTTGTTTAAGGAGAATTCAAAGTTATTGTTTGCTCTCCTTAACTCCTCATCTATCACTCTAAATCATCCACCTCAATCAAAGGCATCAATACTGTCTCCTACCTCGCCCCAAAGAACCCCCTGCAGAAACTGTGTCCAATCCCCGCACCCAAAATTGCCATCTCCTCAATTTGCCACCAAAAACCCTAAAAACCCCAAATCAACCCTTTTGATCAGTTTACTAGCCTAAAATCAGTGTTACCCTCTTAGTCATCTCACCAATTGAAGATCTTTACCGAGATAGACCGGAGAGAGCCCTCTCCTGCCCCGTAGGGCTAGCTACGAGGCTAAGTGGTTTGATGTTGCCTTGAGGTTTACCTTTCTCAGCCTGAGGTGAAATTTCAAGCGCTAACACCACATACGACAAATCTCCATTTGTTGTTTTCAAATCTGCACTAAAATAAAAGCTATAGTAACAAGGTCTTATTACAATTTATTTCATCACATTTAAATGATGTGATAATTTAATCTAAACATAATTATCCTCTAATGCTACATTTTGACTTGCAAGCATAATTTTTTATTTTTCTTAAAGTTTTGACCTTTTTTTGGAAATAATTTACAACATGGAATATTATTTACAACATTTCAAACATAATAATGATGAGTAATAATAAAATTATTATATAAAAATTATAAGACCCTAATAGATCCTTTTCCCTTCCTTGTATGGGTTAAGAACATCATTGGTTTCTAGATTCTCTCTCCTTAACCTAGGCTTGGTCCACTTGGTCCCATGTTGTCCCACACTTTTGAAAGGTCAATTATTCAATAAATATTCATGAATTCAAGTTCAATAAGGATTGTAGGATTGGGAAACTCCTTTACAAGGCATATTCCTCTAACCTAACCCTCAAATTATCACCTCCTTATCCTAGAAATATTTGTACCTTGCTTAAAGAGCAGGTAAGCTCCATTCTTTATCCCCTTCTAGGAAAAGGATCATTAAGGTCAATTCACATCCATTTGTTGATTCACCCTTCACAAGTGACTTCCATATATCGGGCCTCCTCCCATCGGTGAAAGTACGTAAAGAGTAGGGAGTCTTAGCTGAAGTGACAGTGGGAAGTCTCCATTGTTTCCCTTGACCTAGCAGTTGTCCCTTTATAAGTACCTTTTATGCCCCCTGCTAGTTTGAGCGGTAACAAAGATCATCCCACTCTTTGCATCTTGATGCTTAAACTTATGCACCATAACTATATTATCGGGTGGGTTCCACCAATGTCCAATAGAAATTCCCCCACTACTGCATTGTCCATCCATGTTATCCCAATCCTTTATTTGTCTACTCCCCTGTGCTTTTCCTCTAGGTTTGGTACTTGTGCTAACTTTGGTTACATGCCAAAAGCTCATCCAACCACCTTCTAATTCTGCTAACTTTGACTTAAGGTCACCAAACTTTGACTGGCTCTATCTTTTGATCTAGGAGGTCAGTTTTAGACTTTCACATATCACCATAAATCTCTTTCAAAGCTCTTTCCATCTAATTGGGGTTCACATATATATGAGGTGGTATGCTACACGAAAAATGGATTCAAAGGCTATGCACACCTCTCATCCATGCTACTCCTTAAGCCTACTACTTGTGCTTGGAACTGGATCTCGTGATACCTTCTTTGACACCTATGCCATCTGCTAACATCAATGGACACCCTGTTGCCATCAATGAAAACCAATTTCCAACAGGGGCGCCCCTCATGCATCCAATGAATAAACAATGATTTTCCTCTTTGGTCTTTTGCCCACAATTTTGGGTACAAGTCCCACTACTTGGGTACATTTCCCAAAGAACCACATTTTATAGATCAACTCCTCACAAACCTAGTACCCCAGGGGTTGTGGGAGTACCTCCCAAGATACACATTTCATCACTATCCCATAGAGCATTTGTTGGCAAGATGCTTGATGAAGTGAGGCTAATCATGCTACACGTGCAATGGTAAAGAGGATGATTTTCGTTACCAAACTCTCAACCTTATGTATTTGAATTTGTGAGCTAACTTTTTGTGTTCCCTCAAAACATTATACATTGATATACTCATTAATTGTTATAGCACCTCCACCGTGACTCTTTAGGTTCACTACTTATCCATGCTAGGAGAGTCCAGTAATGAAGTAAATATCCTCTACCTCTATCTTTACAGGTTGGTTGTCAAGCATGAAAGCATCTTGATCTGGGATCCAAACCCCAATAACATATGCAATAATTTTTTTTACATTCACATGTATGGTATACAAAAAAATTTCAATAGGCCACAATTTTGGAGAGAATCCAATGCTTCTTGATCATATGGTACTTAATGTCAACACCCTCATGTTCCTTTTCCCTCCATATGATCACCATCTTGCAAGAAAACCAAAATTTGGGTTAACAATATTCATTTTACAATCTTTGCATGTGCATACACTCTCTACTTGATCTTGGGTTTAGTCCCTAGTGAAGTCACCAATTTCTATTTAATGGAGAGATATCCTAGATGATTTGGGCTAGAATCACACAAAGAAAAAAATAAATAGAACACATTATTTTGATAGTTAACATGGTTCAATTACTTTTGCAACTACGTAGGATGTTTATAAGAAAAGAATCCAGGAATCAAAGATTGAAGTAGACCTCACTTGAATAACCTTCTCCCAAAAAATTTTTACTCCAAAACTCTAATCATTATCTTGCGACACAAAAGAAAAAATTTCAAGTAACAGTGGTTAAAATATAAAACCCTATCTACCTCCATTAATCAAGATTGGAAGATTAATTCTCTATTGATTAAAAGTAATGTAATAGATTAGTGAAGGGAAATATGAGGAATATGAGAATCAACATATACATAGAACGAAATTACTATCCCTTGTTGCCAATACCACTAAAAATCGCTATCTAGGTTGGTCCTCCTAGGCCATTAAAGGGGTATTTTTTATCAAACTCTCTCAACAATTGAATTATAGAAAGATAGTTGTTGGGTGAAAATATTATCATTTAATTTTGTTGTAGTACTTGCCCAACTATTTAATTTGTCAACCCGAGGTTCGTAGACTTACGAGGGACATGCACTATATATGTAGGACCGAAGTGGAACTAATTTAATCTAAATTACTGAAATCAAATTAATCTAGGAAGGCATTGAAACACTAACTAGGAAAGCAGGAAATTGCATAAGGGGAAAGCAATACAACATGTGAAGAATTGAATGACAAACAACATATGTGAGCTCACAACAATAAAACTATCTCAAATTATATTACAAGAATCAAATTACAAATCATGAAAGCATAACAATAAAAGATGAAAAACTAAGAATTCCCTTCTCCTAATTACAAAACTATCTCTTAAAGCTAATCTCCATTCTCCATTATTCATTATTATCCAAATGAAGAGAGAGCACTCTCTTATATACATGAGGAAGATAACCATCTCATAATTACATATCCAATATTCTCTCAAGCACTCTCAACTAATTTCCCATTATTACAAGATATGATCCCTTTGAATCCTCCACAAATCTCGCAAGCATTTTCAACTACTTTCCCATTATTACAAAATATGATCCCTTCGAATCCTCCACAAATCTCTCACATATCTTGGATAAGATATGCTAACCAAATCCTCCATGATTTTATCCTTAGGAATAGGCTTGCATAATTATCTCCTTAATATGGTGGAGGAGATATGGATAAGATATGCCAACCAAATCCTCCATGATTTTCTCCTTAGGAATAGGCTTGCATAATTATCTCCTTAATATGGTGGAGGAGATATTTGAGAAGTCTCTTGGAATTAATTCTTCACATATTTCCTACACATCACAAAACTCACATATTCTTGAGATATATATAAAAATATGTATATTTTCTAATATTTAATCATAAATTCACTTGTAATACAAAAATGAATAAAATGGAAAATAAGAAGGTGAAACCCAAATGTATTTATGACAATGATATGATAAAAGGTTATTGGGATGATGAAATGTAAGGAATAGTGAAGAAAAAGGTGGATGGAAATATGACATTTCTGAGTCCCAACAATAGTAAGTGTCTTTCCTTAAATTCAGATGATAGGGGATGATAGCTTAAGAAACAAGGGTTTTCTAATGAAGACTCTTCTTAAAAGCTTAGGAATGGAATCTCATTTGTAGATCTTGGTATTAAACTATTAGCATAAGGGTGTGATCCGGGTGGATATTGGTGGCCACCCGCCTATTCCACTTGGACCCCCAACATTGTATCTTTCAGTTTTTTGGTTTCCTTAATTGTAGCACAATTTACTATTTTTGGCAGTTTTTTGGGTCCTAAACTTCTAGAGCCGTTTTGAGGTCCTAAACGACGTTTTTATGGCAAAGGGAGAGACGGAAACATCCAAAACTAGCTTGCCAATTTTTTTTTGCCTTCTCTTCGAGATCTTTGAGATGTTTGAAACAGGTATTATGATAGCCAAACGAAGATCGTGTGCCAAAGTTACGACTTTGGGAACTTGATCTACCAATTTACCCAAACGGGGCCCACAATTTGGCGCTTCATCTCCTAGGGTTAGATTTTTGGATGTTTATGGTTTTCCATTGTTTCTCAATAATAAATAGGCCTTTGAGGGTCATTTTAACACAGTTGAGAGGCATGTAGCCGCCACATCTCTTCTCAGAGATAAGCTACCATCGCCCGAGCTATCTTATTTCCATTATGTTTGTAAGCATAGTTCATTATTTTTCCATTAATGAAATGAAGTGTTTTTCTACTGCATCTTTGTATTTATGATTATATCTATAAGTTGTTGCATCCCTGTTTAAGTTCAAATCGGTGGTATCAAAGGGGTCTGCTCTTTCTCTGTTTTTCTTTGCATGTCCCCAACGAGGTTAGGGTATAAGGAGTTAGGGCTTGATCCAGTTGAATAATTGCAAGATCAGCCTCGCAAAAGACGAGGGGGTAGGAGATCCTTTCAAAATGTTGCTCGAGGAATCCCTCGAGTGATAGAGGGATGTGATGATGGATAAATTTTCCCAAATCCTTTGACGACTACCCACATGTGGTGCATCTTCATCCAGTAGCCACTATGGAGGTGCCAATCCTTTTAACGTATAAGTTAAATTCGATATTCCCATATTTCAAGGCCTAATAGATGAAAATGTCATAGATAAATGGTTAAATCTATTGGAAGGATATTTTTCAGTTCATGACTTTTCCAATCGGTAAAATATTACTTTTGCACTTTTCAAATCTGCCCCACACGTCAAGGACTAGTGGGAAACCTACTGTGAACAAAAGGATGAGAGTGAACCCTCGTTGTTTTCTATCACACCCACTTGGGATTCTTTTCAAGACACCATCAAGGAACAATATTACCCTTTCGAGAGCTATGAAGATAAATACATAAAGTGGATACAGCAGGGAAGGGACTAATATGTTCTGGAGTTCACAAATATTTTCCATACCCTTCACACGAAACCACAAAACAGAGGGCCAAGCCAAGGCGGGTCTACCCACAACATTTCGCCGATGCTGCAAGCAAAGAACAACACCAAGAAGACAAATAAGTATCACACGGCAAAAAAGTGTGAGTTCCATAAGAGCTCCACTCACAATACAAGTGAGTGTCGGGCCAAGCCATCACTGGTGGCCGAGCTGAAGGCTTCTGAATCAAATGCATGTTCCAACTCTGAATCAGAAATCGATAAGGGAAATGACAAAGGGAAGCAGATCATTGATGCGGAGCCCAGTACCACTGTTATGAAACCAACTCACAAAAATATAGAAAAGATAGATCAATGCCTTAGAATTCAGCCTCTTTGAGGGGGAAACCTTCTTTACATTACACAAATGAACAATTCTTGGATGATACAAATGACTAAACCTCCCTTCTATATATAGGAGTCTAAGAGGTCACAATATAATCTAGCCGACATAACAGTAATAACATAAGGGCACAACAATAACAATAGTGGGTTTCTATGGGGCACACTAATTACAATATGGGGGCAATATGGGCACAATAATAATGCTAAGGGCTACAATGACAATAGTAATGGGCGAATCACTAGTATTATAGGGACCTAACATGCCCCACTCCTTCCAAAAAGAGTTGTCCGCAATGATTTAGTAGTTCTGGATGCTTCTGTATAAAATTCTCATCCTCCCATGTGGAATCTTCAGCGGATAAGTTCTTCCACTTGATGAAATGCTCTGAAATTGATTGATTTCGTAGTTGTCGAGTTCTTGTTTCTGTGACTGCTTCCGGTTCCAATATGATTTTTCCTTCCTCGTCAAGTTATGGCAATATTTTTTGAACTGGGAGCTTGTCACCTATAACCTTCTTTAAACATGAAACATGGAAAACTAGGTGCACTCGAGAAGCTATAGGAAGCTCTAATTTGTATGCCATAGTACATGTAGAGTCTGAAGATTTCCCTACCATGAAATCCTTTTTGCCCAATAATCATCTCTTTTTCATATATTTACCACTTAATAAAGCCATATCTTCAAGCTTTTGATGAAGGTGTGCATTAGTATGTTTCTTGTTCATATTCAGCTGTATACCCTATTGTTTTAATTAAAGTTGTAATTAGCTACCGAATTGACCTGTTTCCGCAACTAGTCTAGGATTCCATAGCTACCTTCATTGTTCACGAGGTTCCAGAGATCCAGTTCAGCAACAAAAGGTGTGGATGGATAGAAGGTGACCCCTTCATGGATATCTTCTTATTCACACAAAACAATTTTCCAAAGGTGGCACAAGAGATCACGGTCAAACCTCGAGTCAACTGCCAGATTAACGCAGAACAGAGTCAAGATCAGCTGAAACCTTATCATTTTTCTTTCGAAATAACAAAATGATGGTTTCACGATATAATATTAGATAGGGTTAAGAGATATTAGGCTTAGAATTATCATACATTTATGCAAGAGACATGTTATAAATTTAATGGCCACACTGTTATTTGGGTGCGCGCCAAACGAAATGTTTTCTGAACAATTTGTGACTTTTGTATGAATGAATTTTGTGTATGTGTGCAAGTATTGTACTGGTTTAAAGCTCTGAATTGCTATGTGGTGGGCCCCTGCAATTAGTGTCAGGTTTTGATCGAATACAATCTGATTTCCTTCAATTATTCAATGGCTCTGTTTTGTGTGATCATGCTGTATAATGATTTCAAATTGTTATTTGCATAAGAATTCTACTTTTCTTTATACCTAGATTAGACTGTTGCTTACTTTGCTTTATACCTGGTACTACACAATCATTTCCTTTTTTTATTATCCAACATAATTGAGTGTGTTTAATTCAAAAATGTTGCTTGGATTACATTGCTTGAATAGAAATTGAAAAAGCGAGAAGACTTCTCCTAAGACAATTGAGTTCAACAATAATTCCTTCATAGATGCTAGAGTAAGATTCTGTTTTACACTTAGAGGATTAGGAGCTGCAAAAAAGAGATTTAAAATCAAATTCTAACAACCTAACATAAGTAAAATCATTGTCACATCATCCAGAAATTGATTGAATAACGATTAATTCCTAGGAAACTTATCCTTAAGAATGATAACATTAGCTCAACTAACAACATCACCTCCATCCTAGGACTAGATTTTGACAAATACATAATGACATACTTTTAAGAACATATTGTGCATCTATAATTCGTCATTCTACGCACCTTGGTTGACAATTTATGATTGCCAATTCAAGTACATTGAATTGACCAAACATTTTGGCGCCGTTGCCGGGGAAGTATAATTAGAAGCCATAAAAAAAAACAAAAAACAAAACCATCATTAATTTAAAAACATGACATGCGTAGGGATAGAGACTCTAGGGATAGATTTTTAGGACGAGGAAGAAGTTTGATTCCCACAAATCCATTCACTCCACCATGATTTCAAGATTCAACACCACCTACTTAAACCCAAATTCCATTTCCTAAAGTCTCAAGATCAGAAATTCAATCCAAAACTTCACCTACTTCCTCTACTGAGGCTGTAATTGAAGAAAATCCTACATCCCCAACCACAGGAGTAATCTTTCTATCCTCCACTAGTGAACAAATCGTGGGAGAAGAATTAGAAATTCCTAGTGAAGAGGATGGATTGGAAACTTATTCTGAACAACCATTGATACAGGAACCATAAATATTAGAAGGACACTATCTTAGTTCCGAAGAATCTATCATGGCTAAAGAAGAAGGAGAAGTACATAATGTCCATGGTGAAGAGGATAGGGTTGGAGGTAGAGGAAGAGGAAGAGGTAGAGGTAGAGGAGGGGGTAGAGGCAGGGGGAATCAAGATCTTTCGGGATTCCCTATTCTTGATGAGGATACAACCCTCACAATGAAAAATATATTACCCTCGATTCTTCCTAATTTCCATGGGAAAAGAAATGAAGATCCAGAGACATTTCTCTTTGAATTTGAAGTATTGTGCAGATCATATGACTACTTGCATGATGCTCAAAAGTTGAAACTATTTCCTACCACATTAAAAGACTCAACATTAAAATGGTTCATGAGTTTGGGAGTGCATTCCATAACAACATGGGCACAGATGAAGGAGGCTTTCTTGGGCAAGTACAGAGACTATTGTATGCCTAGTAACCTTAAAGATGAAGTCTTCAAGATGACACAAAAAGAAGATGAGAATCTTGAAGACTTGGTAGAAAGATTTGTTTATAATGTTAAAATAGCAAAAATGGATAATTTGGATGAAGAAACCTTAAAAGCTCTTTTACTCAGATCCGTTAAAGATGAATGGATCGATCTACTTAACCTGATAGGGAAAGGAGATATCTCCCAACTCCCATTTGCAGATATTTGTGATTTGTGTGTACATATCTCAAGGGGCAAAGCAAGAGTTGGAAAGAGTCCTAGAGACCCTCTCTTATCAAGAATAAACAAGTCTACAGCTGGAACAGTTAGTAGGGCAGAAATAGGGAATCTTCTTGATACCTTTAAGACAGATATTTTAGGGAGCTTAAGTGAACAAATAGACACCCTTAAAATACAAAACAAGAAAAATTTTGAAAATGTTGCATTATCTATCTTCTGTCCCAAATTTCGGAAGAAACATGCTCTGAGAGAATGTCCCTTAGACTCAAAAGTCATAGAAACCTGTGTCATATGTGCAGATAATCATGATACAAAGGAATGTCCATCCTTACCAGGTCTCAAGGCTGTATTCAATGATGAAGGAATCTCAGAACCAGTAGACCCTCTCTACTTTTTAGCTAAAAGACCATGGCAGAACCCCCAATCAAATCAACCACAAGGATTTAGACCACAACAATTTGCCCAATCTTCACAAAGTAATTGGAATCCAACTTAGCATTCTTGGGCTCTGCCACAATCACAACCTTGGAATCAAGGATGGAAAAATCCTTATAGAGCTTATGCTTAATATCAACAATACTCGCCATCCTATATTCCACCACGTTGAAGCCCCAAAAATTGGGTCTACAACAAGGGGGATAACCACCCGGTCCGGACCTTGAAAGCAACTCCTTTTCCGTTTGGAATAGTGGCTTCGACTAGGGGTAATGGGACCAGTTTCCCAATTTGTTTATGATGGTACACTAAGGGGATGATGTTTTTCTCTTTTGAAATGTTTATGGGGAGAATGCTTTATTCTAAGTCTAATATAACATGTGCAATTTTATTCTAATGAAGGAAAACATATAATTTAAACTATCCGGGAGTAACACTTTGTTTATGCGATCTAGAATAATTTCCAACAGTAATTGGTAATAAAAATCATTCAATTACTACAAGAAAAGAATACGTTAAAGATGATTGTTTCGTATAAGAAATTAGCCGAAACAATTATGATAAACACATCGCATAATAAGTCATTCATATACTTGACATAAAGGAATAGTTATCACCATACAAAAGTGCAAAAATGACAACTGAACATTCAAGTTTCCATATATAAACAACTGAAAATAATATATCACTTGGCACATAAGCAAAAAGTATTAAGAGATAAAAGTACCATTGATAATAGGTCCTGCTCATGAGCTTCAGCGATATAGATTTATCTTCAAATAATTCAATATCCACTAAGAGTACAGAAGTGCATTTCAGTAGCAGACATTAAACTCATATATAAATAAATCTCATTCCATTCATTTATCAAAACCTCCTCAGAGGGTGAAAAAGTGCATGTTTTGAAGAATTGTTTTTGACAAATTTCTAGACCCCTCTATAAATGCATGAGAGGGGTTTAAATACTACTCTAATGAAAACTAAAAATATTTATTTACAAAATAGATGAGGAGGTTCAAAACGACCATCCTCACTTTAAGCAAAAATGAACTAATAATCAAACTAAAACTGAATCTATGCTAAATCATGTATCTGTTATTTTAAGTTACAAATGTCCAGCATGGGTTTCAGGAGCATCAGTTGGCCGACTTCAACCTTCAATTGACCTACGAATATGGAATCAGTGAGCGCTGGCGCTATCTTCTTGGCAGAGGTTATGAGGCACTTCAAAGTCATACACTAGCTATGTGGTTTTACCAGATATTGCCAGTAAGTGTCCCAGTTTAACTTGCTTATCTGCTTAATTGACTCTGCCTTATTTTCCGTTGTTTGCTTCCACCTTGTTTGCAGCTACTATGCCTTTGGGAGAAATCCTGGAGTGGTTTCTGATATTAAATTTTCCTTATGCAAGTTTTCGTTGATGCAGTCGATGATGTTACTTGCTGTTGTTGCTGCCTCCTCCATCGCATGCTCTGCTTCCTTGAGCTATGTATCCCATTTTGCAAATAGCATGTCTTTGTGGGATTCATCAATCCTGGGTAATTCTGCTCTTTTTCCTTCCTCCGATTTCTGCCAATTCACAAAGTCAAAAACTTTCTTAAAAATTAATTCATAATCAAGTCATTTGTCTACAACTTGATTTGTAATGTAGTCGCTTTTCTCGCAATGGGAATTCCATTGCGAGATTCTTTGGCAAAGCATTTCTTCCTGTTGTAGGAGCTGGTCATTGAGGGCAAGGGCTTCTGTGATGAATTCTTCAATTTTAGGGTCGTCCTTATGCAGTTCTATTGTGGCCTGTAATTGTTGTTCTTTATTTTCCAGATTGTTTTGATAACTCAACTGCATTTGTTGGAAGTCTTGTTGTAACTTTGCCAACTGTACTTCTGCTTCTCAGCTGATACTGGCCTGCTATAGTTGTTGTTCCAAAAATAGGATCTTATCCTCCTTTTCTCTTAATAGCGTTTGAACTTCTGATGCTTTATCAATGGTTGCAGAAGCATATGCCCCTACAATTTGAGAGAGCCTAGTAATATTTTCTGTTGGATCGGTGGTAGGATCTTGCCAAAGAACATCTAAAGGTTTAGCCTCTGGAGAAAGTATAGTATCTATTTTTCGTTTCTTTCTTTGTCTCCTGACAACAACCTTATGTTGTGGGCTATAAAATACATCCAGAGGGGGAATCTCCTCTATTTTCAGCACAATTTCAGATGATGGAGCAACAGGAATATGCTCTGTCTCTTGAGTATTAATAACCTCTTCTATTATCATCTCTGTGGCTGTCTCCCTTGGGTTTATTAATGGCTCTGCATTCTGTTCCTCGGTGTTGATTAGTTCATTGAAATTCTCCCACTCCTTTTCTAGGTCTACTACAATTGGACTTGTTGGCTTTGCGAGGGGAGCGGGAGTCTCAACCTGTTTTGGGGACAAAACCTGCTGGTCAGGCTTTTCTATAGACTGAGCTATATCTTTAATTGCTGCTTCACTTCTGTTGTGATCACTTTTTGACTGCTCATCGGATTTTTCCGTTGATTCCCTCTCGGACTTTGATTTAGACTTTTCTTCTCCTGAACTTTCACTTATACTAATACTGGGAGTGGGTTCCCTTATTGGTTCAAACACAATTTGTCCAATGGGACATTTGTCAATCTTTGTTCTCTGTAATGGTTAAACTCTTGAAGCTTCGCTTGGTCAAACTGAATTTGTGCCATATGTAGAATCTCTTTGAGAGAGCTCTTCTGCCAAAAGACATCGTTGAAGATATCATCTTCTTTAGTAAACACTTTTATTTTGACCATCATTGTAAAATTCTTGATAGTATCCAAGGGATCATACTGCCTCCCTTGGAACTTTGGTAGCTGCAGACTTAGCATATTATCAACCTCTCTAAAAGTGTGTCCCAAATCAAATAATGTGAAGGCCCCATAGACCACAAGGAATTGAGGCCAGATGGCCTTCTTCTTATCCTTGAGTTCTCTGCTCATTCCCCCAACACCACAGGTCTGGTAAGCTATCTCTCGGGCCATAAGTTTGTCGGGAACATACAAAGGAAGCACATGAGGTGAGGCAATGCTCCCAAATACCCTAATGTAGGTGAATAACTCCTCCCTGAACCACCTTCCCACAGAGAGAATGTCAATTTCAGCTTCCGGGGAGAATCTTGGAGCATCTGTGTTATATAACATTTTATGAATGGGAAGCATTACTCCATGACAAATTTTATAGAAATTCGGGACGAAATTAGATTCCCACAGTTCTTTATGGTAGACTTGAATAGGTAGAGGGTTCTATACTGTCCATTTCCACCCCATGATGGGAAAATCAGAGACAAAACAAATAGCATCCATGACATAGGCAGCTAAAAATAATGGAGGATAAAACCTCTGAGCAAAACTTCTTTTAGTTCGATAATTCAAAATAGCAGAAGCTAAATTATCTGATAAAATTTGGGCCCAATCCATAATGGTGGCATTAGTGGCCACATCCAATAAAGGCAACCATTCTGATGAAAACTTATTTATATTCGGCTTCTCAAATAGCCTACATAACATTGCAGCAACAAAAAAATAGAGAGAACCGAGGGAGCCAGTGGCGTACATACCATTTTTTTCCTTCTTTAATGGTTCTTCCTTCGCGGACCAGTTCTTCGTACAGTCTGCCAAATCCTCGTTCTCTTTGGCGAATTTTTCCACAAACTATTTGTTATAATTGGCTTGGGGTTCTGGCAGGTGATACATACACCTTAAATTACTTGGAGTAAATGACCCCATGACCTCCTCATTCCATGTCTTGAATTCCCTGTCGGATATATCAACATGGTCTATAATCCATTTTACCATATCCGTGTAAGGGAGTATCTTCAGCCTCGCTACAATACAGTGTAGGAACGGGCATGCAAGCTCCGTTAGTGATGCTTCAAATGACCCACGTCCATCTGTCGTAACTATAACCTAGTTTTCTTCTTCTAACAGTCGGTACATGCCTTCCCAAGTAGATATCCCTACTTCCCTGGTACAAGTGGTGTCTGTGAATAACGGAGTCATCTCTGATTTTTCAGATGCAAGAGCTTTTCCTTTCTTTCCCATTACTTTCTACGTGTTGTTCTGCGTTCTGCTCTGCATACTGCTCCTAAAAATAGTAAGCAGAGAACAGAGATACAATAAGGATGGTGATGAATAATGAACAACAATAAGGTGACGAGAAAGCTTTTAATTTTAAAATCATATCAAAGATATCACCTTACGTGAAATAACCCTTTAAACCAGATCTGATTTGATTTTAATAAATATCATCAATGGGCTGTTAAGTAAACATTAATGCTCATAACTCTTTGCATCGAATGACGGAAAGTAATATCATTGAACTCTGAGCCCTTAGATTTGCGATAAAGCGATTTTGCGATTTGCTTTGCAATATCGCAGATTGCGATATCGCAAAACCTTTTATTTTTTAACAATCATTTGTTTCATCATGTGGCTACGAGATGCAATTTGCGAGAGCTTTATCGCATTTCACAATATATGGGCATTTTGTATTAAGTAGCACTGCGGTCAATGGAATCTACGATATGCGATAAGTTCGTAAGACTTGCGATCTCGCATTCTCGCATTCTCGCTTTTTTACATTTCGAGCTTCTTAGTAAAGGATGCCTGCCGCTACCCTTTTTGTGATGTGATGCTTATCATTAAAGATCGGGTTTATTAAAGTTTTGCTTAGTACTCAAGACTTTCCGCTTACAAGGGTTTTCCTAGCTTTCGTGGTTTGTATAGTGCTTTTCATAAGGAGGCTTAAACAATTATAACGTTTTTCATGTGCATGAAGCGTGAAAAGGTAGGAATTCATATTGTTGGGAGTTTTGCTTTGATATCATGTTTTATTGAAACAAAAGACAATTTTAAGTGCTAAGTTTTGATTTTTTAGAAGGGTCCCCATTTATTAATGTTATTGCTAACACTAATAAAAAGGGGGGTTGTTGATGGTCACAACAATTGGTGATTCACTTGAAAGAACCAGTTATCTCTGATAGTTTTTTGAATTTTCTAAAACTTCTAAAATAGAAATGGTTTTGGAAAATTCAAACTTTATTGTAGAAATATAAGGTACAAAGTGCTATTTGCTAACAACAACATCTTGTTCCATCTATCCTAATTCTGATCATCTTCTTCCCAAAGCTAGTCATTGCACTTACATCAGCCATTACTTGGTTTATAAAGATAAAAACAAAGACATCTCTGTAGATCAGTTTTAGGTGTACTCATTTGTCATAGGTAGAGCCTCTGCTGCCAGCAGGCGTTCATAGCCTCAACAAGGTTACTTGTTACCTAGCAATGATCCAGTATCCTACTTAAGAAGTATGCAATTTTCCAAGATAAATCCTCATTTACACTTATTGCTTTTTCTTTTCTTTTAATTCTTAAAGAACAATGTCTTGGTTTGGTGGCCAATTTTGACAGTGCCATTCACTTGATTTATAACTAACTGAACAAGCTAGCTCGTGATGAGACCCCTTGTCTTTTGATTGAAACAATCTCGAGTCATTACCCTGTTTTGGTATGCAGTTTGGCAATGTCAGCTAGTTATAATCTTTATGATCATGATAAGCCGACTCTTGATGAGACCTCTTATTCTTTAAGTTTATAGTGCATAACCGGATTATTCTTTGAAACTTGCAATTCCCTAAAGTGGGGAGGAAGTCATTGGCTCCTTAAGAGTTCTTCTGGACGACAATTGTAGAGTTTTAAAAGTAGCTTTTCTATAGAGAATCTTTGTCTTATTATTGATGCTTTTCATGACTGATATAACGCAATTTCCTACTAAAGGTTGTTTTCAATCAGAACTTGTAAAGTTGAAACAAAAGACAAGTAAAATCTTTAGAATTATATAGCACTTGACCGTATTTTTCAAAAATAAAGATTAATTTTCCTAATCACTTCCATTTATACAAGCGAAAAAACAAAATTGACAAGAGACACTAATCTTTTTCGTGGAAACCAAAAGGTAAACATTTTCAACCTGTTTTATTATCAAAAAGAAAAATAAACTAAAATAATAATTTACAAAAATAGAAGAGGTCATCTTCTATGGAAAGTATTTTTTAAGGATCTGTCCATTAACAGGTAAAGACTCTCTTTTCCCTGCTAAGTCTTGTAACATAAAAGTTGATGGACCTATGATTTCAACAATTTGGAATGGTCCAAGCCACATCCGTTGGAATTTAGTATGTTTGCCTTTCTCTTCGTGGGCTTTATCCCATTTCAATACCAAATCTCCAATTTGAAAATCTTTTCTGGACACCAAGTTTGAATCAAAAGAAGCCTTTACTAATGCTTGATGATGTGCATGGGTAATTTTGGCTTGTTCTCGTTCCTCTTCTAACTTAAGGATCTGCAATTGTCTTAGTTGCAAGGATGAGGAAGGAGTTTCTTCGATGAACTGAACTAAGGCTAAAGAAGGAATAGCTAGATGAGTTGGGAGAACCACTTCTTTCCCATAAACTAAATTAAAGGGAGAAGTGCCAATGGAAGCTTTTTTAGTTATCCGATCTGCCCAAAGAGCATTCATCAAAGATTTGTGCCAATTTCTATGACTTTGATCAATAGTCTGTTTAATGATTCTGATCAAGTTTTTATTTGTTGATTCGGCCAATCCATTCCCTTGCGGGTAATAATTGGCAGAATACTTAAGTTTAAAACCTCTTTTGAGTGCAAATTCAGTCATAGCATTACCAGAAAAATATGATGCATTATCAAACATTAAAGCGGAAGGTAAGCCAAACCTGGTAATTATGAATTGATCTATGAAATCGATGATATTTTCAGAGTTGGCTGTCTTGAGAGGAACTGCTTCTACCCACTTAGTAAAGTAATTGGTAGCTGTAAGGATATACTTATGTTGTTTAGAAGAGTGAGGAACAATCTCACCTATTATATCTAATCCCCATTGCTCAAATGGTTGATCGATATTGACCGGTTGTAATGGTAATGATGGTTTCTTCTGTCTTCCAGTAGCAATTTGACAAATCTGACATCTTCTTACATAGCTATGTGCATCCTTATTAATGTTGGCTAGTACTAGCTTGCGCGCAGTGCTGTTGCATCTCCTGTGTAATGTCCACCTGTTGGTCCATCATGAAGTTCCTGCAATACTTTTTGAGCTTCAGATTTCTCAAGGCATCTAAGAAGAACAAAATCATAATTCATCCTAAAGAGTACATCATTTACAATTTGATATTGGTTAGCTTTTAATCTCAAGGCTCTTCTCTTTGTATGATTCAAATGTGAAGGAGCATAGCCTTTTTTTAGGTAAAATAGGATATCAACATATCTTGATTCAATATCGTTTAGGCTTACCTCATACATTTGTACCTCATGATCAAGAGACTGTATTTCTAGTATATGCGATGCTCCAGCCAACATCCTTCAAAAATATTGACCTTTTACAATATTTGTTGGCTTGATTTCAGTGTCATATTCTTGTAGGGCTGTGACCTAATTCGCTCTCTTTTAATCCACGTCTTTCTATACCAAAAGGTTTCTTACCACTGGAAATGGCACTATTATTTTTGTATGGGTTTTGAGAAGAAAGGGTCTAAAGTGTTTGATTGCTTTGAAAACAGCATAAGCCTGTTTCTCAATGTCGAAGTAATTTAGCTTAGCTCCTTGCAAGTTTGAACTGAAAAAGGAAATTGGGGCTTCTGCTTTATCTTGATTGGCTTGCGTGAGTATTGCAGCATACGATTTCTCAGAGGCAAATGTATATAAAATGAAGGGATCAAAAAAGTTTGGAGTCGCTAGAGATGGGGCATTTATAATTTCTTGTTTAATCAGGTTGAACGCTTCATGTTCTTCCTGACCCCATTTGAAGAGAGAGTTTTTCTTGATCATTGCTTGGAGAGGTGACAAAATTCTTGAAAAGTCGGGGACAAATCTTTTAACGAAATTGATTTGACCAAGGAAGGATTACATTTCTTTTTTGTTATGGGGTAAGGATATCTTAGAAATCTCCTTAATCCTATCTAGATCAATATGGATTCCATATTTAGACACTATGAATCTGAGAAGCTTTCCTTCACTTAATGCAAAAAAGGACTTTTTTGGATTAAGTGAAATCCCATACTTTTGATAACGTTGAAAGATCTACTTTAAATCTCTGAGGTGATTACTACGTTTTTTGGAATACACTGTTATGTCATCTAAGTAAATCACCATTGATTTATTCACTAATCCTTTAAATGCAATATCCATGGCCCTTTGAAATGTGGCGCCAACATTAATCAGTCCAAATGGCATCTTTTGATATGCATACGTGCCCCATTTGGTTCTGAACGTCGTCTTCAATTGATCATCCAGATGGACTAAAATTTGGTTATATCCTGAGAAGCCATCTAAAAAGGACATTAATTCAGACCCTGCAACTGATTGTAATATCTGTTCCATGGGGGGTAATGGAAAATTGTCCTTTTGGCAGGCTTTATTGAGATTTCTAAAGTCAATACAAATCCGAATGTCTCCATTTTTCTTTCTAACTGGTACCAGGTTAGAAACCCATCTAGAATGTCAAACAGGAAAAATAATTTTTGCTTTCAATAATTTATTCAGCTTAGACTTAATCTGGCTTTCTAGATTAGGATGGATTTTCCTCAGCTTCTGTTGGACTGGTTTCTTGTTAGAGATCATCGGAATTGTATGCTGTATGATTGAAGTATCGTAAGTTTTGAGGTCATCGTAATTCCAGGAAAAGACATTTTTATACTGCTTCAAAAGTCGAATGAAGGCTGATTTTTCCTCTGGAGTTAGACCAAGACCTAAGTTGATATTCTGCGGCTTTATATTAGTTCCTAGATTCACTAATTCATATCTCAGAGTTGAACTCTGAAGTTTGGAATTAGTGGACCTTTTGAATCTGTCTTTTAAATCATACAGGTCTTCTAATTTGACTACAGATTTAGGTATAGCATTATTGGTGCTTTCTTGTTGTAACTTCTTGTCATGTTGGTCCTCATCAATTATCTGATTATTGTAAGAGCCTTCTGAAGTCAGAAAACTTACAATATCAGGGTCATCATTAAAAACTCTCCAGTTGGTAACATTATCCAGGATGGAGGGTCTAAAGATCAATTCAATTGAGAATTTGTCTGGACTATAGTCTTCTGAGGGAATGAGCTTGGAAGCTACATTAGCCAAGAGGTCAGCACTAGCATTTTGGAGTCTGGGGATAGATGAAATATTAAATGCTATAAAGTGTGCAGTCAGGTCTTGTACTAACGATTGATAATGCTTTAAATGACCTGATAGACAATGTATAGTATTTCGTACCTGCTTAATAACAATCTCAGAATCCCAAAGACTTGTAGATATTTGATGTCAAGTCCGATTGCCTTGTATAACCCTTGAACTAGAGCTTCATATTCTGCAGTATTGTTTGTGCAATCGAACTCGAGTCTACAGGTTAGCATAGTCTTCTCTCCTTCTGGACTAATTAATATACAACCTGCTCCTGCTCCATCATTAGACTTAGAACCGTCGAAAAATAATTTCCAAAACAAAGATTTATTTACAGGCCTATCTACAAAACTAATGCATTTAGAAGTATCTGTTTGAGAAAAAATTTCTACCTGAGATAAAACTGAATTTTCTAAGAAAGGTGAAGTATGAGCATTGAAATTCCCTAAGAACGAGTCAACAGAATAGTTTCCAATTATATTATTGTTGTACGCTATAGGTTCATTTTCTCCTTCTAACTCTATTACTATGTACTTTTGGTGTCTTTCTCACTCAACCTTTATCTGATTTGGTTTACCATTGTAAGGGAGCCACATGTGTGACCAGTCAGTCGCAAAGTAACCATGAAGCTTTTCAGACCAATCCCTGCTAAGAATTAAACCATAAAATTTAGGAATATCTGCAACAAGAATATCAATGACTTGACATACCTTTGGATTTGATGAAAGCCTTATGGTCACTTGATTTAGTTCGCCAATGACTTCAACTTGAGACCGGTCCAGCTGCACTATGCGTACTGCAGACTTTTGAGGTTGGACGTTTAACTTTGCACAAACTGTCCTTGGCAAAATATTAGATGAAGCACCAGAGTCTACCAAACAGTTATGCAAATTTTTATTGAAGATTTCAAAAGTAAGGAGGAATGGAGGAGTATGGGATTTTGACCTTCCTCCAATTAAAGCAATGTCATTTGGGTCAACTTTATTTGACATACCAGTTGGAGGTCTCCCCATTTCATGAGTAGCTTGTGAGATTACAGCGGCAGGTAGAGGTGCAACAGGTACTGCATGCAGTTCTTTCAAAAGTAGTTTCTGTTGATGCTTCAATTTACTCAGCTCATGAAAAGTAATGTTGGCCCTAGTCTTCTTCATGTCTTCAACAATATTATACTCCATTTCATCAGAAATGATAAGTGTTTTAGATGGAGTTGATGAATCAGATTGGACTGGGTTTGTCTGAGTCGCTTTAGGTGATGATTTCTTACCTGCGACTTTATCTTTGGAAGCTGGGCTTGGATTTTTCTACTTAGATTGTGGAGGATTGAGTTGATTTCTGCTTCTAGTAGTGACTGGTAATGCATCTTGATCTTCTTCATCTGGAAGGATGAAGTCCCACATTCCTTGTAGTTCTACAACCTCATCATCATCAGTATGTTCCTCATTCGAAACTTCCTCTTCTTCTCCTTCCGATTCTATGTTTGTTATAGCATTGGGAGGCTTCGGATCGGTTGAAGGATTCCTTCTGAAAGGCTTATAAGGTTTCTTAGAAGAAGTCTCTGCCACTTGTTTTTTAATATCAACCATTTCGTTAGACATGGTTTTTAAAACTTTCTGTAACCCTTCCAAGTCGAATGGGTCCTTTGATTGTTTTTTCTTAGGGTCATCTTTAAAAGCAACCTTTTTATATTTTCTTTCATCAATAGCGCTTTTATTTTCTAAAGCTAAGATATGTTTTTCCACCGCTATCGTTTCTTTCATGTTTTCAGCCAATGTTGGCTTGGCAGCCCTATCTACAAAGATTGCTATGTTTGAAGGTAAGGCAGATATGTACCATTCACTTCGAACTTCTTCGCTAGGCTTAGATGTGGTAGGAATCTTATTTAAAAGTTTATTAAATCGTGAGTTGAAATCTTTGATAGGTTCTCTTGATTCAGTTTTGAGATTTGAGAGGTCATTGATCAATGTCATTGTAGACCTATCATCACCAAACTTTGTCAAGAACTGCTCTTGGAAAATATTCCAACTAGTAATGGATCTTGAGGGTAACAAAAAGTACCAGGATCCGGCCGCTCCTTGTAGGGTATATGGGAAAATCCTGACAACAACGTCTTCTTCCATAACTCCATTTAAGTTTATTGACAACATAAAGTTTTTTATGTGCTCTTCTGCCAGTATGCCTGTATCTGGGTTAAACTTTGGCAGCCATTTTTCGGGATGAGCCGGCAATTGACTTAAGGGTGCAGGCATTGTGACTGCCCCTGGATTGTTCCATGGTCTCTGTGCCATTGTTGAGATACTAACAGAGGAAAGTGCAGATGAAGTTACAAGTGGTTGGGAAGACGATGCTGAAGTTCCAGTACCCTGTTGGACAACGATATGGAGTTGGGGAGTGGATGGTTGACTTTGCAATGGATTAGATGAAATGGATGATGATGATGAAAGAGTCTCACTATCAGACCCTTCCTGTGTCTTCCTTGCTCTTTTTCTTTTGGGCAGAGGGAATTTTGTTGGTTCAATACCAAGCTTTTCACTCTATAATCTGGTAAGAGGATGGGAAGGAATGTATTGCGAAGTCACACTACCTTGAGATAACTCAGACTTCTGCGGTGATATGGAAAATCCTTGAAGTTTATGAATTAAAGACTGAACTTCAGGAGGTTCAAGAGTGGATTTATCTGAGATGTTTAGGTCTTCAACAGTGGTTGTTGTTTTCTCAACTTCTCGCTTAGAATTTGGAGATTCAAAATGCGATGGAGAAGTCGGGGGAGATGTTGAGGGTGATTTACTCTCAGAATGGGTTTTGGATTTAGGTTTTCTCTCCATTCATATTCCAGGCCCTCCTTCTAGCGCTAAATATGTTGAAGCCCTAAAAATCGGGTCTACAACAAGGGGGATAACCACCCGGTCTGGACCTTGAAAGCAGCTCCTTTTCCATTTGGAATAGTGGCTCTGATTGGGGGTAATGGGACCAGTTTCCCAATTTGTTTATGATGGTACACTAAGGGGATGATGTTTTTCTCTTTTTAAAGGTTTATGGGGAGAATGCTTTATTCTAAGTCTAATCTAACATGTGCAATTTTATTCTAATGAAGGAAAACATCTAATTTAAACTATCCCGGGAGTAACACTTTGTTTATGCGATCTAGAATAATTTCCAATAGCAATTGGTAATAAAAATCATTCAATTACTACGAGAAAAGAATACGTTAAAGATGATTGTTTCATATAAGAAATTAGCCGAAACAATTATGATAAACACATCACATAATAAGTCATTCATACACTTGACATAAAGGAATAGTTATCACCGTACAAAAGTGCAAAAATGACAACTGAACATTCAGGTTTCCATATATAAACAACTAAAAATAATATATCACTTGGCACATAAGCAAAAAATATTAAGAGATAAAAGTACCATTGATAATAGGTCCTGCTCATGAGCTTCAACAATATAGATTTATCTTCAAATAATTCAATATCCACTAAGAGTACAGAAGTGCATTTCAGTAGCAGACATTAAACTCAGATATAAATAAATCTCATTCCATTCATTTATCAAAACCTCCTCAGAGGGTGCAAAAGTGCATGTTCTGAAGAATTGTTTTTGACAAATTTCTGGACCCCTCTCTAAATGCATGAGAGGGGTTTAAATACTACTCTAATGAAAACTAAAAATAGTTATTACAAAAATAGATGAGGAGGTTCAAAACGACCATCCTCACTTTAAGCAAAAATGAACTAATAATCAAACTAAAACTGAATCTATGCTAAATCATGTATCTGTTCTTTTAAGTTGCAAATGTCTAGCATGGGTTTTAGGAGCGTTGGTTGGCCGACTTCAACCTTCAATTGACCTGTGAATATGGAACCGGTGAGTGTTGGCACTATCTTCTCAGCGGAGGTTATGAGGCACTTCAAAGTCATACATTGGCTATGTGGTTTTACCAAATATTGCAATAAGTGTCCCAGCTTGACTTGCTTATCTGCTTAAATGACTCTGCCTCCTTTTTCATTGTTTGCTTCCACCTTGTTTGCAGCTATTGTGCCTTTGGGAGAAATCCTGGAGTGGTTTCTGATATTAAATTTGCCTTATGCAGGTTTTTGTTGATGTAGTCGATGATGTTACTTGTTGCTGTTGCTGCCTCCTCCATTGCATGCTTTGCTTCCTTGAGCTGTGTATCCCATTTTGCAAATAGCATGTCTTTGTGGGAATCATCTATCTTGGGTAATTCTGCTCTTTTTCCTTCCTCAAATTTCTGCCAATTCACGAAGTCAGAAACTTCATGAATCTCGACCTGTTTTGGGGACAAAACCTGCTGGTCAGGTTTTTCTATAGACTGAGCTGTATATTTAATTGCTGCTTCAATACTCTTGTGATCACTTTTTGACTGCTCATCAGATTTTTCCACTGATTCCCTCTTAGACTTTGATTTAGACTTTTCTTCTCCTAAACTTTCACTTATACTAATACTGGGAGTGGGTTCCCTTATTGGTTCAAAACGCAATTTGTCCAATGGGACATTTGCCAATCTTTGTTCTCTGTAATGGTTAAACTCTTGAAGCTTCGCTTGGTCAAACTAAATTTGTGCCATATGTAGAATCTCTTTGAGAGAGCTCTTCTGCCGAAAGACATCGTCGAAGATATCATCTTCTTTAGTAAACACTTTTATTTTGACCATCGTTGTAAAATTCTTGATAGTATCCAAGGGATCATACTGCCTCCCTCGGAACTTTGGTAGCTGTAGACTTAGCATATTATCAACCTCTCTAAAAGTGTGTCCCAAATCAAATAATGTGAAGGCCCCACAGACCACAGGGAATTGAGGCCAGATGGCCTTCTTCTTATCCTTGAGTTCTGTGCTCAGTCCCCCAACACCACAAGTCTGGTAATCTAGCTCTCAGGCCATAAGTTTGTCGGAAACATACAAAGGAAGCACATGAGGTGAGGCACTACTCTCAAATACCCTAATGTAGGTGAATAACTCCTCCCTAAACCACCTTCCCATAGAGAGAATGTCAATTTCAGCTTCCGGGGAGAATCTTGGAGCATCTGTGTTATATAACATTTTATGAATGGGAAGCATTACTCCATGACAAATTTTATAGAAATTCGGGACGAAATTAGATTCCCATAGTTCTTTATGGTAGACTTGAATAGGTAGAGGGTTCTGTACTATCCATTTCCACCCCATGATGGGAAAATCAGAGACGAAACAAATAGCATCCATGACATAGGCAACTAAAAAGAATGGAGGATAAAACCTCTGAGCAAAACTTCTTTTAGTTCGATAATTCAAAATAGCAGAAGCTAAATTATCCGATAAAATTTGGGCCCAATCCATAATGGTGGCATTGGTGGCCGCATCCAGTAAAGGCAACCATTCTGATGAAAACTTATTTATATCCGGCTTCCCAAATAGCCTACATAACATTGCAGCAGCAAAACAATAGGGAGAAGCGAGGGAGCCAGTGGCGTACATACCATTTTTGTCCTTCTTTAATGGTTCTTCCTTCGCGGACCAGTTCTTCGTACAGTTTGCCAAATCCTCATTCTCTTTGGCAAATTTTTCCACAAACTATTTGTTATAACTGGCTTGGGGTTCTGGCAGGTGATACATACGCCTCAAATTACTTGGGGTAAATGACCCCACCGTGTCTTGAATTCCCTGTCGGATATATCAGCGTGGTCTATAATCCATTTTACCATATCCGTGTAAGGGAGTATCTTCGGCCTCACTGCAATACGGTGCAGGAACAAGCATGCAAGCTCCATTAGTGATGCTTCGGATGACCCACGTCCATCTGCCGTAACTGTAACCTCCATAACTCTCAGGTTTTCTTCTTCTAATAGTCGGTACATGCCTTCCCAAGTAGATATCCCTGCTTCCTTGGTACAAGTGGTGTCTGTGAATAACAAAGTCATCTCTGATTTTTCAGATGCAGGAGATTTTCCTTTCTTTCCCATTACTTTTTGCGTGTTGTTTTGCGTTCTACCCTGCATACTTCTCCTGAAAATAGTAAGCAGAGAATAGAGATACAATAAGGATGGTGATGAATAATGAACAACAATAAGGTGATGAGAAAGCTTTTAATTTTAAAATCATATCAAAGATATCACCTTACGTGAAATAACCCTTTAAACCAGATCTGATTTGATTTTAATAAATATCATCAATGGGCTGTTAAGTAAACATTAATGCTCATAACTCTTTGCATTGAACGATGGAAAGTAATATCATTGAACTCTGAGCCCTTAGATTTGCGATAAAGCGATTTTGCGATTTGCTTCGCAATATCGCAGATCGCGATATCGCAAAACCTTTTATTTTTTAACAATCATTCATTTCATCGTGCGGCTGTGAGATGCGATTTGCGAGAGCTTTATCGCATTTCGCAATATCTGGGCATTTTGTATTAAGTAGCGTTGCGGTCAATGGAATCTGCGATATGCGATAAGTTCGTAAGACTTGCGATCTCGCATTCTCACATTCTCGCTTTTTTGCATTTCGAGCTTCTTAGTAAAGGATGCCCACCACTACCCTTTTTGCGATGCGATGCTTATCATTAAAGATCGGGTTTATTAAAGTTTTGCTTAGTACTCAAGACTTTCCACTTACAAGGGTTTTCCTAGCTTTCATGGTTTGTATAGCGCTTTTCATAAGGAGGCTTAAACAATTATAACATTTTTCATGCGCATGAAGCGTGAAAAGGTAGGAATTCATATTGTTGGGAGTTTTGCTTTGATATCATGTTTTATTGAAACAAAAGACAATTTTAAGTGCTAAGTTTTGATTTTTTAGAAGGGTCCCCATTTATTAATGTTATTGCTAACACTAATAAAAAGGGGTGTTGTTGATGGTCACAATTCTTACCCCCATCCAATCAAATTCCTCAAACTAATCAATTACCACAAGTCCCATTACAAAGTCAAAACCCGCAACTTTCCCTACCATTTCCAGAAAAATCAAATCAACTACTTGCTTAACCACTTCCAAATCCTAATAATAAAGTACCACAACAACCAGTATACAACATGGAGGTCAAAATCCTCAAACTTATGTAATAACCCCACAAGACCTAAAAAATGCTTAATTAAGGTCTAGAAGGGTATTACCAAAAAACCCTCCTGTTGTCATTCAAAAAAGAAAATCAAATCTTCATAAACATAAGATTCAGTCAGAATAAGGAGATACCTCTATTCCACAAAAAGAAGTTACTAGACAAATAGAAGAAATTCCAATAAATTCTCTTATCATAGAACAACCTTCAATATCAGTTTAGTCACCTTTCCCAGAAAGATTAAAAACCAATGAAGGAGTAAAGAAACAAATTATCTTGCCTGATTATAATATGATGGAAGAATTGAGAAATGTCTGTATTAAGATTCCTTTATTGCAAGCCATAAAATAAATACCAATTTTTGCAAAAACAATTAAGGAATTAAGTACACAACGATCAGGAAGAAAAAGAAAAGATATAAAAAGAATTTAGTTAGTCGGAAAAATTGCAGACATTATGATGGGGAAGATGACAATCCAAAAATATCTAGACCTAGGAAGCCCCATTGTAAAAATTCACATCAATGGAACTGAAATACCAAACACACTGATTGACCTAGGGGCAGCCATAAACATAATGAGCAAACAAGTGATGGACACACTTAGGCTTCCTAATCTTCAATACACACCAACTTTGTTGCAATTAGCAAATAGATTTGTTATTAAACCAGATGGTGTGTTAGAAGATGTTTGTGTATCCTTAGATTCTTGGGAATATCCTCTTGATTTCATGGTCTTAACACCCAAAAACAATCTAGGAGGACATCCCTTAATTCTAGGAAGACCTTGTTTGGCTACTGCAAATGCTTTCATCGGCTGTAGGTCAGGTGATATGTTTATCTCAGATGGAAATTCTACAAATAAATTTACATTATACCCCCTGCAAGAACAACAATAGATACAGAAACTGAAGAATGGATAGAAGATGGAGAAGACATACAACCTATTTTTGTCACTAAACAAGTAATAGAGGAAGACAAACTTTTAAACTTGTTAGAGAATAATGAATCTTCCTCACATTATGAGTGTAGTAAAAATGAATATATCTCCTCTAAACAAGTATCAGTGTTGTCCATGGAAAAATTTGGGAATTCCTCAATAGAAATCTTTCCAAGAAAAACCTTAAATATCAATGAAAACTTGGAAGACATTAAAAAAGAACAATTGATAGAAATTTTACAGAAACATTCTTCTGCTTTTGCATGGGAATATACTGACGTGAGAGGGATTGATCCTGTTATCACCAACATAGGACCCTGATAGGCTGTTGATCAGACTATCTCAGTGTAACTATTTCAAACCAATCTTTTAGCTAAGGCTTAGCCTCCTCAGCCTGAGAGGGCTCTCTCAAAGGGTTAATGATATTAATTAAAGATATGGATAGATGGCTAACTCTATGGTTTGTGATTTTATATGTTTATAGGTTGAAAGATGGAGACTTGCTACCATTGGGCTATGGAGTCAGTGACAAAGATAAGGATACAAATAGCTCTTCTTATAAAACTAAGGCCTGTATATACTTCAATGAAAGAGTGACACATTCAGGAAAGTCTCAATAACTTGAAGTTCATAGGAGTCAGAGCATGTGGGCATGAATTCTGAGTAATGATACATCAAGGTTTTCAAAAGGAAAGAATTTAAAGTGATTGATCAGAGTTTAATACCTAAAGGAAGTCAGAGCATGAGTAACCATGAATTCTGAGTAATAAGTATTAAAACATTGAAGAAAAACATCCAAAGATAGGACCCAAGAACTCAATTCACCATAGTTTAACACTTAAAGGAAGTCAGAGCATGTTCCTCCATGAATTCTAAGTAATAAGCATTAAGACTATGGAAGTAAAACATATCAAAGATAAAATATAAAGCTCACTGAAGTACACTAAGAATCTCAGCTTCAGAAAATCCCAAATGCTTCTGTATATATTAGTCCCTACACAACATTTACAAAAGTAGTCTTTTTCTATAACATTTTCCTACCCTTTCTAATTTCCTCCCTTGATTCATATATAGATTTTAAAATAAGGATTATATCATCCCTCATCAAGAGAATTCAAATTTTCTATGAGTGACACCTATTCTAACCATAAAACAAACCTTTAAATGCATTTGATAGCTAACTAACAATCCTAGAGTCCTAATACAATTAGGAGTACAACTCCTTGTTATGATTAAACCACCTTAACTAAACATTGAATGCATTATTTGACCGCTGAAAGCTCATGAGGTCGAATTTGATGAAGCCTCCCACGTTGTCACCTTACTGCTAATGATAAACCCTAAAAATTAGGGAACATGTTTCCCTGTTTCTAGGTTTAGGATATTTGAACATTAGCACGTGGAACAGAGCCTTCATCTTCTCATCCATGGAATATTTTATGAAACAGAAAGAGGTTTTTGTATTCCATGCTGTCTAGAACAAAAACCTCTCTTGATTTTTTAAAACACTTCTCCAGATATCCAGAATCTGTCCTTTAAAAACACGTGTAAAACAGGAAAAATATGTTCTTTGAAATTAGGGTTTCAAAGAAATATTAGTAGCTCCCAACGGATAACACTTATAAAGAAAGTGAGATAGGTTATTGTAGTGGGAGAGTTTATGAAGACAAACCTCCTTCATAATTCCAAAATACCTTTTCTTGTGACCAGAAACTATCTTTGAATATCAGGTGTAAACTGGAAAATTCTGATTTGTGAAAAATTGCACCTACAGCAGTTTCATAGCGCAAGTTGGGTCATCCATTTCTCCCATATAATAATGAATTTGAAGAAACTGAAAGAGGCTTTTGTAGTTCAATATGTTAGGAATAAAAACCTATTTCAGTTTTCCAAAATATGCTTTAAAATGCTCAAACAACCTTCTAGAAGTTGACTACCTAAAACAGTTTTTTCTGCTGAAAAAAGGCTGCTTCAGTGATTTCGTAGCACAAAACTGGTTTTTTACAATATCTGCGCTATGAAAACGTGGATTCGTAGCTAGTTTCAATTTTTTTTTGAATGGCTAAACATATGACTTTCAAAACATGATATGGGATCCATAAAGTGTAAAACAAGGTTGTTGAACTTTATTTGATGATGGAAATGAGACTCTAACTCTATGACTTGGACTCTAAAAACCATAAAAGTGACTTAACCACCATCTAACATTGTGGCTTAGGAACAAATGTAAACTGTCCAAGTTTTATAACATTTTAGGGTGATAATAGTGGCTCCACTAGGGATAGTGTGCCCTTGTGGTACACTAAGAACCTGTAGCTCCAGTGCCAGTATCCATCCTCAAGAATAAAACTTTGAACTTCTGCCCAATCTTCTCCTCAAGCCTTTAATGATTTCTGTAAGAGGAATTCAAATTGCACCTACTGAAATAGATGCTCAGTCAACCTACCCTAAGCTTATTTGCATATTCCTACCTAACCTATCAGCTGCAATCTCCACTTGTAGCTCAAGGAACATGAAACTTCCAATGAAGCTAGTCATCGATATAATCTAACACTTGAATCTCTTGACTATGCTTGAAGCAAAAATAAACTAGATACTGAAATAACGAAGGCAGCATGAGGTGTAACTGTTCTTCAAGATGAAAATATAACTGGAAGCCTGAACAATAAATCTTTTCCATGTAGTCAGCTATAGGGTCAAAAAAACACATGGTGAGTTTAATGTTTCTTGTGATATTCTGTAGCTTTGGATAGCTCACCAATACTTTGATCATCTGCATAAGGCTTCAACTGTGTGCTCTCAAACTGCTCCTCAAACTGATTTTCAAAAATAATGTATATTTCCTCAATCTCAAAAGAGAAAGGAAGCAACACCCTCTCTTTGTATTCTGCCATAGAAAGCTTTTGAAAAGTATGATCATGATCATGAATACTATATGATTGAATTTGACCTTGTAAACCTTCAATGTCTTTCTCAATGTTCTTAGCAACTTCATCCAAAAATTTCATCTTATCTTCTGTCTTGCACTCAAATGATTTTAGATAAGATGACAAGGACAAATAAAAAATTTCATCTATTTCTTCATTAATATGATCAATGTCATTCCATTGTTTGAAACCTTGAATTGAAGGAGAGTCTGCCACCAACTCTGTTCTATCTATCCATTCCTCCAAAAACATAAGCCAAAAGTTTGCAAATGACTTAATAGATTTGCAGGAAAGCTTTCAATCCACTGTTCACATTTCCCTTGAAATGAATCATAGAACAACATAATGCAAGCATCCTCATGTTTGACTCTAAGAAGCTCGATAAAATTATAAAAATCTGATATATGCTTCAAAGTTAAACTCAAATCTTCTCCATTGAATTTTGGACCATTCCTTAGAAAATATGTATCCTTGGGAAAATGATTTGGGAAACCATGAATTCTTGAAAAATTTATGCATGCATACCTTGAAATAAGAATGGTAGCATCTGAGTTCTTCATAACTTCAGTGGAATCACCATGAATCTATGAATTTTTAATTCTTCAATAATGGAGTTGCCAAGGTAGTTTTGCAACCTCAAAAATGTTTCTGAGCTCCTGCTACCTTCAGAAGTTCAGCTTCTTGATTTCAGGAATGATTAATCTTTGACTCCCGATAGATGCACCAAAATGTTATCACCAAAATAGGACCCTGATAGGCTGCTGATTAGACTATCTCAGTGTAACTATTTCAAACCAATCTTTTAGCTAAGGCTTAGCCTCCTCAGCCTAAGAGGGCTCTCTCAAAGGGTTAATGATATTGATTAAAGATATGGATAGATGGCTAACTCTATGGTTTGTGATTTTATATGTTTATAGGTTGAAAGATGGAGACTTGCTACCATTGGGCTATGGAGTCAGTGACAAAGATAAGGATAACAAATAGCTCTTCTTATAAAACTGAGGCTTGTATATACTTCAATGAAAGAGTGACACATTCAGGAAAGTCTCAATAACTTGAAGTTCATAGGAGTCAAAGCATGTGGGCATGAATTCTGAGTAATGATACATCAAGGTTTTCAAAAGGAAAGAATTTAAAGTGATTGATCAGAGTTTAATACCTAAAGGAAGTCAGAGCATGAGTAACCATGAATTCTGAGTAATAAGTATTAAAACATTGAAGAAAAACATCCAAAGATAGGACCCAAGAACTCAATTCACCATAGTTTAACACTTAAAGGAAGTCAGAGCATGTTCCTCCATGAATTCTAAGTAATAAGCATTAAGACTATGGAAGTAAAACATAATAAAGATAAAAGATAAAGCTCACTGAAGTACACTAAGAATCTCAGCTTCAGAAAAGTCCAACTGCTTCTGTATATATCAGTCCCTGCACAACATTTACAAAAGTAGTCCTTTTCTATAACATTTTCCAACCCTTTCTAATTTCCTCCCTTACTTCATATATAGCTTTTACAATAAGGATTCCATCATCCTTCATCAAGAGAATTCGAATTTGCTATGAGTGACACCTATTCTAACCATAAAGCAAACCTTTAAATGCATTTGACAGTCAACGAACAGTCCTAGAGTCCTAATACAATTAGGAGTACAACTCCTTGTTATGACTAAACCACCTTAACTAAAAATTGAATGCATTATTTGACAGCTGCAACCTCATGAGGTCAAATTTGATGAAGCCTCCCACGTTGTCACCTTACTCCTGATGATCAACCCCAGAAATTAGGGAACATGTTTCCCTATTTTTAGGTTTAGGATCTTTGAACATTAGCATGTGGGACAGAGCCTTTATCTTCTCATCCATGACTTATTTTATGAAATTGAAGGAGGTTTTTGTATTCCATGCTGTTTAGAACAAAAAACTCTCTTTGTTTTTTAAAACCCTTCTCCAGCTGTCCAGAAACTGTCCTTGAAAAACACATGTAAAACAGGAAAAATTGGTTCTCTGAACTTAGGGTTTCAAAGAAATCTTAGTATCTCTCAACTTATAACACTTATGAAGAAAGTGAGATAGGTTATTGTAGATAGAGAGTTGATGAAAACAAACCTCCTTCAAAATTCTAAAATTCCTTTTCCTCTGACCAGAAACTGTCTTTGAATATCATGTGTAAACTAGAAAATTTCGATTTATGAAAAACTGCACCTACACCAGTTTCGTAGTGCAATTTGGGTCATCCATTTCTCCCAGATCATAATGAATTTGAAGAAACTAAAAGAGGTTTTTGTAGCTCAGTATGTTAGGAATAAAAACCTCTTTTAGTTTTCCAAAATATGCTTTCAGATTCTCAAACAACCTCCTAGAAGTTGACTACCTAAAATAGTTTTTTTCTACTGAAAAAAAAAAAAAAAGGCCGCTTCAGTGATTTCGTAGCGCAAAACTGGTTTTTTACACTATTTTCACTATGAAAACATGGATTCGTAGCTAGTTTCAATTTTTTTTTTTTAAATGGCTAAACATATGACTTTCAAAACTTGATATGGGACCCATAAAGTGTAAAACAAGGTCGTTGAAATTTATTTGATGATGGAAATGAGACTCTAACCCTATGACTTGGACTCTAAAAACTATAAAAGTGACTTAACCACCATCTAACATTATGACTTAGGAATAAATGTAAACTGTCCAAGTCTTAGAAAATTTTAGGGTGATAACAGATCCTAAAACTTGCATACATCATATCTACATTGAACAAAATGCAAGACCTGTTAGACAACCTCAGCGAAGAATGAATCCAAATCTAAAAGAAAATGTTCAGGAAGAATTGCTTAAATTATTGAATGTAAATTTCATTTATCCAATATCTGATAGTCAGTCAATTTCACCCTGGTAATCATCCCAAAAAAGAATGGAAAATGGAGAGTATGCATCGATTACAGAGAATTGAATAAAGCAAAATTAAAAGACCACTTTCCCCTACCTTTCATAGATCAGGTCTTAAACACTTTAGCAGGAAAAAGATATTTTTCATTCTAGGATGGGTTTAGTGGATACAACCAGATTCAGGTGGCCCCTAAAGATTAGGCTAAAACCACATTCACTTGTCCATGGGGAACATATGCTTACCGAGTACTTCCCTTTGGGTTATGTAATGCTCCTACAATATTCCAAAGGGCAGTCATTGGTATTTTCTCTGACCTTATCCATGATTGTGTGGAGGTATACATGGATGATTTCATAGTCTATGGGGATTCTTTCAGTGAAGCACTAGGGAACCTGGACAAATTTTTAATAAGATGTCAAGAAACAAACCTATCATTAAGCCATGAAAAATGTTTCATGATGTTTACGAAGGAATTGTTCTAGGTCGTTGTATTTCCAAAGATGGAATTAAGGTAGACTCATCTAAAGTGAAAGTCATTTCCAAGTTATCAATGCCAAATTTTCAAAAGGATGTCAGAGGTTTTCTTCGTTTTATCGGATATTATAGAAGATTTATAGAAAAATTCACAAATATTGCATCCCCACTCTTTAAATTACTTACAAAAGACTATGAATGCAGTTGGGATTCCAAATGTCAAGTTGCCTTTGAAACATTGAAAAAGAAAATTTCTGAAGCACCCATCTTAAAAGGACCTAACTGGAATTTTCCTTTCCATATCTCAACAGATGCTTCAGATTCAGCCTTAGGAGCTGTTTTGGGACAAAAATACCTCACTCCTTATGCCATTTATTATACCAATAAAAATTTAACCCCTGTAGAATTAAATTATACTGTAACCGAGAAGGAGTTCTTAGTTGTGATTCATGCCATTAATAAGTTCAGACATTATATAACTGGATATGAAACTTTTGTCCACACAGACCATTTTGTTGTTAGATACTTAATGAATAAACCAGTCACTAATGGAAGAATAACTAGATGGCTCCTACTTTTACAAGAATTTAACATAACCATTCTAGATAGGCAAGGAAAACAAAACACAATTGCCGACTCTCTATCTAGAATACAAAATGAAAACAATGATCAACCCATAGAAGATAAGTTTCCTGATGAATATATTTTTCCAGTATCTGCTAAATCACCTTGGTATGAAGATATTGCTAATTATTTGGCCACATGAAAAATGCCATTTCATTTAACTTCCAGAGAAAAAAGAAGAATATTCCACAATAGCACATCCTACTCATGGATAAATGAAGAATTGTATAAGATAGGACTAGACCTCATCATCAGAAGATGTGTTCGAGAGGACAAGATACCAGAGATCCTAGAAGCTTGTCATGATGAGCCATGTGGAGGACATTTTTCTAACAAGAGAACCGCCTACAAAATCCTGCTTCTAGGATATTATTGGCCTTCCATTTTTAAGGACACCAAAGAATATGTTAAGAGATGTGACAGTTGTCAGAGAATGGGCAAACCTACTCCTTCAAATGAGATGCCATTGCAAACGCAAGTACTTATCGAACCATTTGAAAAATGGGCACTGGATTTTGTTGGACCAATCAGCCCACCTTCAAAGCAAAAGAGGTATATTTTGGTATGTACTGATTATGTCACTAAATGAGTAGAAAAGCACTTCCTTTTGCTACTGAAAATGTTGTAGTTTCATTTCTTTTTGAGTATATTTTTACTCGTTTTGGTGTGCCAAGAGAAATTGTAACAAATTAGGGGACACAGTTCACATCCAAACTAGTGCAGAAGCTTGTGGATCAATACAACATAAAACATCGAAAGTCAACTCCATATCATCCATAAGCCAATGGAAAAGTTGAGTCCACAAATAAAGTGATTGAAGCTATCCTTACAAAGACTATACATCTACATAGGAAAGACTGGGTGGAAAAACTTCCAGAAGCCTTATGGGCCTACAGGACTACATGGAGGAATACTACAGGACATACTCCCTATGAACTTGTTTATGGGAAGAAAGTCTTACTTCCAATAGAGTTTCATATCCAGACCTATAAGACAGCAGTCCAGTTAGATCTTGACTTGTCAGGAGCCCAAAAGCAAAGGATGACACAATTAAATGAGCTCAATGAGATCAGATAAGAAGCCTTTCAGAGGACCAGCTTAGTACAACAACAAAGGTCAAGATGGCATGATAAGTATATTAAAGAAAAGAAGTTTCATCCAGGAGATTCGGCATTACTCTTTGATTCAAAATTCAAAAAATTTCAAGGGAAATTCCAAACCCATTGGCTTAGACCTTATGAGGTTGAGAATATCTTTGATAATGATGCAGTTAGAATCAAGACTATTGATTAAGAAAGAACTCCTCTATTAGTAAATGGACATTGACTCAAGCTTTACCAGAAACCATTAACAAGAGAGTAATTTGTCAAAATATTTCAGGATAATTCAAAACTAAAGATGGTCAAGAAGAATTCTTCTTATTTTCCACCTTAGATATTTTCATTCAATTTGTTTCTTATATATATATATATATATATATATATATAGATATATATATATATATATATAAACATGAAAATCAACATGTTGTTGGCATGTTTATGCAGAAAATTTAGAGTGAAAACCAATTTATCGGCACTTCAAATTTTCTTTCCCATATATATATATATATATATATATATATATATATATATATATATATATATATATATATATATATATATATATATATATATATATCTAATAAAGCTCATCTACTAAAGATTTCTTTCTCTTAAGCTATAGAAACAACAAATTTCCATAGCTCGTACAACTTTTTGTAGCTTGGACAAGTTTCCGCAGCCAAACAAATTTCTGTAACCTAATAACTTTGAAGCCTATAAGAATGCTTTATGATCTGGATTAAAGGACAACTAACAACGATGCACCTGCAAAAGATCCAAGGACAGCGAATGAGGTTAGAAACAAAAAATTAAAGGTACGTGTTGCTTTAATTTAACAATAGGGAAAGATATATAGCATGTATGAGTAAGGAAATACAGTACTAGAAGTACAATCATTATAACCTAAGGGTAATGGATGTCTAATGAAATATCATATGCCACCACTCTAAAAGGTCATGTCACGACCCTGTGCCAAATCTACCAAATTAATTATCAAATCATAAGTTTGAATACCCCTAACAGTCAAATCCATTTCCATAATCCTCTTGATATCCCATCCATTCTTCCCTATTCCTACACTCCTCCATTCTTCCACAATCATACCATATTTCCGCCAGCCAGCAAACTCGACTAGTCCCATTTTCCTATCAAGGTAGCCAATTTTCGAGGCAAAGCATCCTTCAGCATGGGGGCAATTGTTCGGACTAAGCCAATAGGGAAGAAATTTCTGGAGGGGTACCCACACACCAGGGAGATGCTACAAAGAAGATAATGGATGCAGTTCATTGAGAAGTTTAGCGGTTTCCACAAAGAGGTAACCAAGACATTTGCATGTTCCTTTGATGGAATGGAGGCCGAAATTGGGGACATCAAACTCACAGTAACGGAGTCCATGATTGTTGAGGCCACCAGTTTGCCAAGGCATGGAGAAAAATGGTTTAAAAACAGAGGGATTGATAGCGAAGATTGGAGGGTTTTCCTTAAGAATCCAAGCATGGACACGACGGTCTACAAAAAAGGTATTCCAAGCTCTACTCTTAAAAGTAAATGGAGAAACTTATTGCTTGTGCTTCAGAAGTTTATCACTTGTGAGGGTAGGTTTGGACATATGTACTTTTATCATATTAGAATGATGATGCACTTCCTGGAGGATCATCAGATGAATCTCCCCTATTTTCTCTTGAATAGCCTCAGGAAAATGGCTACAAATGTTTAGAAGAAAGTTCAATGCATAGAAAACACCATGTACCATCATGGTTTGGTGAAAATATTGGTCGAATTTCACCTCCAAAGTACAGGGGATGACTGGGAAAGTTTCTTGATAAGGAATCATTTCAAGGAAAAATCCCCAGAAAAACCAAGTAGCAACAGGATCCTCAGAGGGAGAAAAAGAACCATAGAAATGACAAGGGAACAGGCACCTCAAACTCAGACAGAGGTAACAGAAGAAGAGCTGCCCATAGTAAAGATTTTGCAGAGAATGAAGAGGGGAAACCCTAGAAGAAAGAAAGTTAGCCCAGGAAAAGAATAACTCTCACAAATTGAAACCTCTTCTCGAAAAGGAAAATCAGAGAATAAGGGGAGGAAAGTGAAAAAAATACGAACCCCGGGGTTGCAAAGAAGCACAAGGTTGAGTATGACTCAACAAACAACCCCAAAAACTATAGAATACATCAACCTAGAGGAAAATGAGTTGACTGAAGAGGAGCAAACAGAAAACACTCCGACGGAGATTGAGCCAGTAGAGCATGAGCCAATTGGAAGCCTTAGGGATTCTCCAAGAGGGTCACCACAATCATCACCACATCCTTACAACTCACCTCTAGGAAGCGCGATACATATTCCAAGTATTGACCCTGCACAGCAAGAAATATATGACTACATAGAATCACTAGAAAGGAAGGCGACAACAACAAAGGAGACAATACAGAGCCCTGGAGAAGGAAGCAACCAGGTAAATGAACAATTGGCCTCAAACATCTTGAAGCAGGAGATCTTTGAACTGGAAACACTGAATCGATATCTTAAAAATGAAAATCAAGCCCTGAAGACACAGAGTGAAATACAGATCGCCAAGAGTGATAATCTAATCCTACATCTAAGCTTGTGGTATAAGAAAAACAAGAAGCTGAAGAAGGAGAACATAATTATGCAGAGAGAGATAATCAGTTTAAAGTACAAAATCCTAATGAGGAAGCCTAGAATTCCAATCTCTGCCAGAAAGAAGAAAGCAGTGAAAAGGGGAAATAACAAACAAGAGACACAAGCAGAAGACAAGGAAGAAGTGTATGAGGACATACAACATCTCCAGTCTGGGGGAATGTAGAGTCTGAAGATTGCCCTACCATGACATCCTTTTTGCCCAATAATCCTCTCTTTTTCATATATTTACCACTTAATAAAGCCATATCTCCAAGGTTTTGATGAAGGTATGAATTAGTATGTTTTCTTGTTCATATTCAGTTGTATACCCTATTGTTTTAATTAAAGTTGTAATTAGCTACCGAATCGACCTGTTTCCGCAGTTAGTCTAGGATTCCGCAGCTACCTTCAATGTTCATGAGGTTCCAAAGCTCCAGTTCAACAACGAAAGGTGCAGATGGATAGAAGGTGTATCCCTCATGGATACCTTCCTATTCACTCGAAACCATTTTCCAAAGGTGGCACAAGAGATCATGGTCAAACCCTGAGTCAACCGCCAGATTAATGTAGAATAGAGCCGAGATCAGCTGAAACATTATCGCTTTGCTTTCGAAATAGCAAAACAACGGTTTCATGATATAAGATTAGATAGGGTTAAGAGATATTAGGCTTAGAATTATCATACAGTTATGCAAGAGACATGTTATAAATTTAATGGCCACACTGTTATCTGGGTGCACACCGAATGAAATGTTTTCTGAACAATTTGTGACTTTCGTGTGAATGAATTTGGTTTCTGTGTGCAAGTATTGTACTGGTTTAAAGCTCTAAACTGTTATGTGGAGGGCCCCTGCAATCAGTGTCAGGTTTTGATTGAATACAATTTGTTTTCCTTCAATTATTCAATTGCTTTGTTTTGTGTGATCATGTTGTATAATGATTTCAAATTGTTATCTGCATAAGAATTCTACTTTACATTATACCTAGATTATATTGTTGTTTACTTTGCTTTATACTTGGTACTTCACAGTCATTTCCTTTTCTTATTATCTAGCATAATTGAGTGTGTTTAATTCAGAAATGTTGCTTGGATTACATTGCTTGAACAGAAATTGAACAAGCGAGAAGACTTCTCCTAAAACAATTGAGTTCAACAATAATTCCTTCATAGATGCTAGAGTAAGATTCTATTTTACACCTATAGGATTAGGAGCTGCAGCAAAGAGATTTAAAGTCAAATTCTAACAACCTAACATAAGTAAAATCACACTCACATCATCCACAAACAGATTGAATAACGATTAATTCCTAGGAAACTTATCCTTAAGAATGACAACATAGCTCAACTAACAACAACACCTCCATCCTAGGACTAGTCTTTGATAAATACATAATGACAAACTTCTAAGAACATATTTTGCACCTATACTTCATCAGTCTATGCACCCTGGTTGACAATTTATGATTGGCAATTCAAGGACATTGAATTGACCAAACAGTACCAATCTTTTGCAACACCTTGTATGGACCATAATACTTTGGTGATAATTTATTATCCTTCTTAGCTTGCTTGAGGGACATTTGTTTATATGGTTGTAGCCGTAGGAATACCTAGTCACCTACATCAAAAATTCTTTTGCTGCGATGTTGATCTGCATGTTGTTTCATTCTATTCTACGCCAACGTGAGGTTATCATTTAAGAGTTGGAGAACTTGTTTTTGATGCTCGATGTGATGTTCCACTGCTTGAACCTTAGAATTTTCTCTTAAATATGATGTGGTGGATGGTGTATGATATCCATAAAGTGCCATAAATTGGGGTCATTTTTGTTGCAGTATGGAAAGAATTGTTATACCACCATTCAACCAGAGGCAACTATTTGACCCATTGTGTCTGTTTATCAGATACAAAGCTACAAAGGTATCCTTCCAAACATTTGTTTATTATCTCAGTTTTCCCATAAAATTGAGGATGATAAGATGAGCTGTGAGCTAACTGAGTACTGAGACAAGAAAATAATTATGTCCACAAATTTCCTTTGAAAATGGGATCTCTGTCGCTTACAATAATCTTTGCGTTTCCATGTATCTTTTGAATTGTTTCCATAGATGAAGTAGAAACTATATTGGCTTTAAATGGATGCAATAATGCACAAAAGTGTGCATACTTGGTAAGTCTGTCAACTACCACCATGATGACACTCTTTCCTTCGGACTTGGGTAAACCTGTGATAAAATCCATTGAAACCTCCTCCCAACATTGGCTTGGAATGGATAAATGTTGTAATAGACCTGGGGTCTTAATTGTTTCAACTTTATTTTTTTGGCAAACCAAACATTCCGCCACAAACTTTTGAATATTCAATTTAAAGCCATCCCAAAAGAACTCCTTCTTAATCCTGTGGTAGTTTTTTAAAAATCCTAAGTGCCCTTCTAAGGGAGAAGTGTGCAATTCCATAAGAATCTTTTGTTTGAGTTGGGAATTCTTACATAGGTATAAGTGATATTTGTACCATAACGAATCATTTTTCCAACTAAATGTATCAGATGTACTGGGATCTTGTTGTATCTTTTGAATGAGTGCCCACACTTCTTTGTCATTCTTCCATTCATCCCTTGCTTCGTTTATCCAATTTGGTTGGATAATAGAAATGGCGCACAAAAATGCTTCCACATCCTCATCCTTTCTTGAGAGTGCATCTGCCACAACATTTTGCTTCCTTTTTTTGTAGATGATTTCAAAGTCATAACCCAACATCTTTGTGACCCATTTTTGTTGCTCTTCAGAGAATAATCTTTGTTCTAAAAAGTATTTAAGACTATCATGATCCATTTTTACCTTGAAGTGTCTTCCCATTAGGTAGGGTCGCCATTTCTTAAGTGCATGTAGTATTGCCAACATTTCCTTCTCATAAATGGCTTTGTGTAAATACTTTCATTTGATTAGATGAATTTTGAAAGCAATGGATCTTTCATCTTGCATTAAAACAACACCAATTCCATTTCTTGAAGCATCACATTCCACAATAAAGGTTTTTGTGAAGTCTGGCATAGCTAAGACCGATGCTTGGCACATTGCTTCTTTAAGATGTTTGAAGGCCTTTGTTGCTTCTGGAGTCCATGAAAATGCATGTTTCTTCAATAATGTTGTTAGAGGTGCTGCTATTCTCCCATAATTATTAACAAACTTGTGATAATACCATGTCAACCCGAGAAATACTTGTAGATGATTTATGGATGTGGGTATTTTCCATTCCTTAATGGCTTTAATTTTTCTAGGGTCTACCTTAACACCTTCATGAGATACAATATGACCCAAATATTCCACCTCTTGTACTCCAAAGAAACATTTGGAGCTTTTTGCATATAATTGTTTCTCCTCCAATAGTTTGAGCACCCTGTCAACATGATCCTTCCAAGACTTGTTGTAGATTAGTATCATCAAAAAATACTAACACAAATTTTCTAAGGAAGGGTTTGAAAATGGAATTCATCAGACCTTGAAATGTAGAAGGTGCATTGGTAAGGCCAAAAGGCATGACAAAAAATTCATAATGACCCTCATGAGTTATAAATGTTGTTTTTAGAATGTCTTCAGTCTTCATTTTGATTTGATGATATCCTGAACGAAGATCCAACTTGGTGAAGTAAATTGATCCAATAATTCATTAATGACAGTAATGGAAAATTTATCTTTAATAGTGAGCTTGTTGAGCTCCCTATAATCCAGACACATGCGCTATGATCCATCCTTCTTGTGCACCAATACTACTAGAGCAGAGAAAGAACTTTGACTAGGTTGAATTATACCACCCTCTAGCATTTTTGCAACCATACGTTCAATTTCACTCTTTTCGGCATAGGGATATTTGTATAGCCTGATGTTTGGAGGAAAACTTCCTGGAATCAAATGAATAGCATGATCATGATCACGAATAGGTGGGAGGCCTTTGGGAGTCTCAAATACCTTGGAATGATTGTCCAAGACTTTTTGGAGATTTGGAGAAATAGATGATTTAGATGTGGGAACCTCTAGTGAACATAATTGTGAAATTACGCCTCATTGTTACTTCTTTAGAAGTTTTTTCATACTGTTAGAGTTGATTATCTTTCTCAGTTTCCCTACAATACCCCTTAATTCAACTTCTTTTCCTTCCGCACAAAATTTCATGAGAAGTTCTTGAGAATTAAAATCTATTGTACCCAAATATTGTATCCATTGGACTCCTAGTACAACATCAACACCACCCATTGGAATGGAAAGCATTGGGCTATTCAATACATATTCTCCCATGGATATCTTGATATTATGGCACTTTCCAGAGAAAATTATGGTTCCTCCACTTGCAACCATCACTTGAAACTATGGTGTTGGATATGGGAAGCAATTCAATTCCTTGGCTATCTTACAATGAATAAAATTATGGGTACTTCCCGAATCAATCAAAACTATTACCTTTTTCTTCTTGATATGTCCTTCTATCTTGATAGTTTGAGGAGTGGTAATTCCAGCCAATGCATTACAAGATATGGTCGGATTCATTTCTTCTTTATCTAGGGTTTGTTCTTGGAGTATTTCATGATTCTTCTTTTGACATCTCTTATTCCTTTTCTTCCTCCTCTTCACAATCTATGTAGAATAATTTCTTCTTAGCACACTTATGACCTTTAGTATATTTTCTATCACAACTGTAACAAATCCTTTTTGCTATTTTTTCTTCCAATTTTTGTGGTGTCAACCTTGTAGGTTGTGGAAGGCTAGGGGCAACAACACTTCCATTTCTATAGTTGTGAGTGGTAGGCTTCCTGATTGCCATAATTTTGCTTTCCATTTTTCTTGCTAACTTGAATTCCTTCTCCAATGAATTAGGTTTCGAAAGGCGAACCTCATGTTGGATATTATCCTTTAAAGTCCCTATGAACACATCAATCCTATGCACCTCTGGAATATCTTTTGCCCTTATGTTCAATTTTTGGAAGTCCTCAATGTGCTCCATCATTGAAACCTTTTGTTTGAGATTTATCAATTGGCTAAAAAAGTGTTTCTTTTTGTATCCTCATAATTTGATATCAATTCTTCCATAAAAATTCCCAAGTGACAATTTGTTTATGAGAGAAAAGCCATCGATACCATACAAACTGATTTGGTTCCAAATATAAAGTTGCAATATGTACCTTTTGTGTGTTTTACACATTATGGAGATCAAACAATTTCTCCATCTGTAGTATCCATGTTCCGGGATCATTTCCATCAAACTTCCTCATATCGATTTATGGAACATGGTGGGTCTTCAATCCAACATTAGAGTTTATGAAATCATGATTAAAATTTATTTTGTTCCCATCATGAGTTTCCTTTACTACCCTTTCACCATTGGTAACCATTTCTTGTAGCAAATTATTCAAATTTATCTTCAATTCTTCCATCTTAGCATCCATGCCATTCATCTTAGCGTCCATGTCATTCATCTTACCTTCCATGCCATCCATCTTAGCTTCAGTTACCTTTTGTGAGAGTGAAATTTGTTGTACTTGGTCTTATAATTTTGATATATCATGTTGCATTTCTTCCTCTTCTTCACGAGTCATTCTAGAGCTTTCAAGTCACTTACTAGGTGTTTCAATTTTATTTCTTTGGGGCATCAATTAATGCTAATAATTCTTCACTATTCCCTTTGAATTTCTTCAAACTAATTTTTCACACCAATTTTATGCAAACTTAAAAAAAAACTACACACCTTTTTTTCACTTTGAAAGAGCTGTATATTGAATCTGTTGTATCTATGTAATTGTGGATCACAAATATCCGAAATCAAGTCATGTAGTAGCCCTTTGAGTCGTCTTTCTAACCCCACAAGTCTAATCAAGATTGGATTCTCCAATTAAGAGTTATGCCAAATCTCCCACGGTGACCTAATTATAGACTAATTCAGTAGAGAGAACTTGTACGAAGTGCCACGTGTTACTGTTTCGACCTTAGTACTAGAAACTATTATAAAGAAAACTATAGGTCGTCCTCTTTCTGAAACTTCTTATGAAATTTCAATCTAATGCTCAGAACAAAAGTTATGATGATTTTCCCTAGGTCACTTGTTTGGAATGTAATTCGGGAGTCTACACAAACCCTAACTTCCTCAGATCATATCTTCGAAAATATAGTGAGACAAGCTCTGAAATTCGTACCCGAAGTTCGGAACAATTTCAGCACAAATAGTTTTTTTTTTAGATTCTGAAACGTCGCAGAAAAAAATTTATAGAAAAAATGTCATGATGGCCTGTTTGGAGCAGCGAAACCCTAGAATCCAAAGCTTTGATACCAAATGTTATGAAACTAGCTCACAAAAATATAGAAAATATAAATCAACGCCTTAGAATTCAGCCTCTTCGAGGGGCAACCTCCTTTACATTACACAAATGAACAATTCTTGGATGATACAAATGACTAAACCTCCCTTATATATATAGGAGTCTAAGGGGTCACAATATAATCAAGCCGATGTAACAATAATAACATAAGGGCACAACAATAACAATAGTGGGTTTCTATGGGGCACACTAATAACAATATGGGGACAATAGGGGCACAATAATAACAATAAGGGCTACACTGACAATAGTAATGGGGGAATCACTAGTATTATAGGGACCTAACAACCACCGTGGCCACCACCAAGATCCATAAGATTGAGCTTGAATATCTAGAGGAGTGGGAATGCCTCTCCCACTCACAAATGTGGGTGAAGGGCTCTCCATTATAGTTCATTGTTGACAGTGGGAGCAAAAAGAACCTCATTTTAGCAGAGGTCGTGAAGTGGCTGGGCCTAAAGACTACAACACATCCACATCCTTACACCATCGACTGGCTTCACCAAGGATGAGATCTTCGCATCGGCCATCAGTGTTACCTTCCCTACAACATCAAGCCCTTCACAGATGAGGTACTATGTGATGTTTCTCCTCTTGAAGTTTATGATGTATTGTTAGGAAAACCATACTTGTTGAAGCGACATGATGTATATGAGTTTAGACCTCAGTCTGTGATTATTACCTTGGCCACCAAGTTGTATAGGACAACGGAGGTAGCCACGCCTACTACCATCTCTTTGATCACTGCAAAAAAATGCAGTAAGATCATTTCCTAGACCAAGAAAATTGTTTTCCTTATGATTCACCCTCATGGCAAGAAGAAGATTATGGCCACGGCTTCCAAACAGGCCTCCTCTGCATAGCAACAACATAAGGACAAGGTTGTGGAGGAGTACATGGATATTTTCACCTCGCCTACAGTGGTACCTTTGTACTATCAAGTCAAGCACTCCATCAATCTGACCCCAGTCATGATGCTGCCTAATGGACCAATCTATCGACGCTCTGTTCTGGAGAAAGATGAGATCATGAGGAATATTTAGGAACTATTGCAAAAAAGGCACATCAGGCCAAGCTCATCACCCTGTGGGAGCTCGATTGTATTGGTATAGAAGAAGGATGGGACCTGGAGACTCTATATTGACTATCGAGCATTGAACAAGATCATTATCTAGAATAGGTGCCCAATCTCATGGATTGGTGACCTTATTGACCAGCTTGAGGGGGGGAAATATTTCAGCAATATTGACTTGAAGTCAGGTTATCACCAGGTGCCTATTGAACCCTCTAATGTGTGGAAGACTGCCTTCAAATCCAAGGAGGGCCTTTTCGAATGGTTGATCATGCCATTCGGATTGACAAATGCCCCTACAACCCTCATGAAACTAATGTACGACATCCTGCGACCCTTCACCAATGCATTCGTGGTGGTGTATTTAGATGACATCTTGATCTTTAGCCAGCGTTGGGACGAGCACCTCCACCACATTCGACGAGTTATTCAAACGCTACGACAACACAAGTTGTGTGCTAACTTGGAGAAATGCACCTTTGGCCTGACCCAGGTCCAATATTTAGGGTACATAATTGATGAGCAGGGTGTACATGTGGACCCATCCAATACAAGTCATTCAGGATTGGCCAGCCCTAACCATTATAACAGAGCTCCGTAAATTTTTGGGTCTTGCCAAATTCTACGGTAGGTTCATGTTGGGGTTATCTCATATCACTTGGCCTTTAAGTCAAACCACTGAGGGCAGAGCAAAAGAAATTTTTTTTGGGTCTGAAACCCAACAACAAGAGTTCTTCAAGTTCAAGAATCACCTTTGTTCTGCACTAGTGCTCCCATTACCAAACTTTCAACAACCATTTGAGATTGAGATAGATGCCTTCGACTATGCTATTGGTGCGGTTCTTACTCAGCATGGGCATTCAGTGGCTTACCACAGTGAGACACTTTCAGACACAGTCCTAAAGTACCCCACTTACAACAATGAAATGTATTCCATTGTGCAGGCCTTCCTCAATGGAAGCATTACATTCTGGGGAAGGAAACGATCATCCACATAAACCATCGACCTCTATAGTTCATACTGACACAAGGAAAGTTGCAGAATGATCATCATCAGAAATGGTCCACCTACCTACAAAAGTTACATTTTAACATCAAGTAAAGAAGGGCAGCACCAATAATGTCGATGATTGGCTCAGTGGACCACTGGTCATGGTGCTTATCACTGTGCTTGACTCCTGTGGGCATGAAACATCAAGGTGGCCACATCTTTACAAGAGCGATCTAGAATTCGGTAGCACATACTAGAAACCCCTGGAAGGGAAGCAAGTTCCAATTTTTCACCTTCAAGATGCACTATTATGCCACCTGGGACACATCTGTGTTTCGTCAAGTGAGCATGCCAAGATGATTTGGGAGGCGCACTACATTCGATTTGCTAGACATTTCGGAGTAGAGAAAACAGTGGCGGTATTGCAGAAGTATTTTTATTGGCCAAAACTTTGTCAAGATGTTAAGTACATTAGATCCCACACTGCCTGTGACATTGCCAAACCAACCATCAAGAAGCAAAGTCTGTATACTCCTCTACCTACTCCTAGTGGGCCTTGGGAATGTGTCTCCATGGATTACATGTAGGGCCTTCCTTCTACTAAGCACAACAACGATTGTGCTTTCTTGGTCGTCGACAGATTCTCTAAGATGGCCATCATGGTGGCATGCAAGAAGAGTATCACAGCAAAGGCCACTACTAAGCTCTTCATTGAGCAAGTGTTGCTACACTTTGGGATCCCACAATCCATTGTCTCAGATCGGGTCAACAAATTCATGAGTGCATTTTGGTCAAGTCTCTAGTTGATGCTAGATACAAAACTTACTAAGTCCACGAATTTCCATCCCAAAACTGATGGCCAAATAGAGGTTGTCAATAGGATGATCGTACATATTGTATGCATGTACAACTCTAAGCATCCACGCACATGGGATGAAATCCTCCCCTATGTCCAGCACAGTTACAACAGAGCTTTCCACAACTCAACGGGCCACAACCCCTTTCAGGTAAGGTTGGGATTTCAGCCATTATGTCCCATTGATGTGGCCATACCATTTGCAACCACTCAGGAAGATTCAGCTCATGTCCAATCCAAAGCCGACAGGGCTAAGAGCTTCATTGAGCACATTCAATACATCCACTAGAAGGTCCATGATATAATGGACATAGCCAATGCTAAGTAAAAGCAGCATCCTGATCAGCATCGGGTGCCACACAAATTCCAGGTGGGCGAAAAAGCTTGGCTACATTTGCAGAAGGAGCACCTCGTTGGACCCCACTGCAAGCTTTACCCACTCTGATATGGGCCATACACCATCACCAAAGTTGTAGGGGATAATGCCTTCGAGCTTAGCATTCCACGTTCCTTAGTCTACACCTAGTGTTCAATGTAGACCACCTTCGACCATACCTTCCACCATTGTTGGACACATCCCACATTGCAGAACAACTCACACCAACAGAGATAAACCCAGACTGCATGGAACAAGCCACCACTGATCAGATCATGGACACACATATCAAGAACACTCACCAGCAGAAGATCCAACTATATTGGGTTGTCAAAGTTGGACAACTCCTTCAATAAGGCAAGTGGCTCACCATGGACCAAGTTTAACAGAAGTTTCCCCATCTCATGGAGGCACTCAACCCTTTGAGGACCATTGCTTCCTAAGGCGGGAGGAATGATCCAGGTCGATATTGGCGGCCACCCACCTATTCCACTTGGACCACCAACACTATCTCTTTCAGTTTTTTGGTTTCCTTAAATATAGCATAGTTTACAATTTTTGGCAGTTTTTCGGGTTGTGAACTTCCAGAGTCGTTTTATAGCCATAAACGACATTTTTAGGGGAAACGGAGAGACTGAAAATGTCCCACACTTGCATGATAGGTTTTTTTCGACCTTCTCTTTGAGAACTTCAAAACGAGGTATTATGATAGCCAAACATAGATCGTATGCCAAAGTTAAGACCCCAGGAATTTGATGTAACAATTTACCCAAACGGGGCCCACAGTTTTGGCGCTTCATCTCCTAGGGTTAGGTTTTCGGATATTTAGGGTATTACATTGTTTTTCAATAATAAATAGGCCTTTGAGCCTCATTTTAACACAGTTGAGAGACATGTATCCACCACATCTCTTCTCAGAGATAAGATACCATCTCCTGAGCTATCTTATTTCCAATCTGTTTGTAAGCATAGTTCAATATTTTTCCATTAATGAAATGAAGTGTTTTCTTATTGCATCTCTATGTTTATGATTATATCTATAAGTTGTTGCATTCCTATTAATTTCATATCAGTGGTATTAGAGGGGTCTGCTCTTTCTCTATTTTTCTTTGAATATCCCCAACGAGGTCAGGGTATAAGGAGTTAGGGCTCGATCTAGTTGAACCATTGCAAGAACAACATCGCAAAACCCGATGACCTCCCATGGCGGAAGAAAATAAAGACAAAAGGGCAAGATATCCTTTCAAAATGTTCTCGAGGAAGCCCTCGAGTGACAGAGGGATGCGATGATGGATAAATTTTCCCAGATCCTTCGACGACTACCAACATGTGATGCATCTTCATCCAGCAGCCACTCTAGAGGCACCACTCATTTTAAGGTACAAATTAACTTCGATATTCCCATATTTGAAGGCCTAATAGATGCAGACGTCGTAGATAAATGGTTAAATATGTTGGAAGGATATTTTTCAGTTCAGGACTTTTCCAATTGGGAAAATATTACTTTTGCGCTTCTCAAAGCTGCCCCACACGTCAAATACTGGTGGGACACCTACTGTGAACAAAAGGATGAGAGTGAACCATCATTTTTTTCAGCCGCACCCACTTGGGATTCTTTCCGAGATGCCATCAAGGGACAATATTACCCTATCGGGAGCTATGAAGATAAATACATAAAGTGGACCACAATATGGCAGGGAAGGGACCAAGATGTGCGAGAGTTCATAAATTTTTTCCATACCCTTCGCATGAAGCTGGGTATCAAGGATACTGAGTGACATTTGGTGCTCAAGTACTAGGACTGTCTACACAAGTATATCCAGGACGAGATGGAGTTCTTGGGCATTTCCGCACTCGGCACAACGTACCGGTACGTTATCAAGATTGAGCAGAAGTTTAAACAGAAGAAGCGGGACTTTGGATCTACTAATCCGAGGCAAGGAAAATGTGCCCCCAAACCAAAGAACAAAAGGACATGCCAAGGCAGGGCTACCAAGGACAACCCGTCGAAGCTACAAGCAAAGAACAACAACACGAAGACAAAGAAGGAAACGAGAAAATGGTGTGAGTTCCATAATAGCTCCACTCACAATACAAGTGAGTGTCGGGCCAAGTTGTCACTGGTGGCCGAGCTGGAGGCTTCTAAATCAGACACATGTTCTGACTCTGAATCAGAATCTGATAAATGAACTGACAAAGGGAATCATATCATTGATGTGGAGCCTAGTGCCACCGTGGCCACCACCAAGATCCAGAAGATTGAGCCTGAAGATCCACAGATGTGGGTGAAGGGTTATCTATTGTAGTTCATTTTTGACAGCGAAGCCAAAAGAACCTCATTTCAGTAGAGGTCGTGAAGCGGCTGAGCCTAATGACTATAGCACATCCACAGTCGTACACCATTGGGTGGCTTCACCAAGAACGAGATCTTCACGTCAACCATCAGTGTTGCCTTCCCTACAACATCAATCCCTTCACAAATGAGGTACTGTGGTATGTTTCTCCTCTTGAAGTTTGTGATGTATTGTTAGGACAACCATACTTGTGGAAGCAACATGTTGTATATGAGTCTAGACCTCACTTTGTGATTATTACCTTGGCCAACAATTTGTACAGGATACTAGAGGTAGCCCTGCTTCCAAACAAGGCTCCTCACCACAACAACAACAGATGAACAAGGTTGTGGAGGAGTACATGGATATTTTCACCTCACCTACAGGGGTACCTCTGCACTTTCAGGTCAAGCACCCCATCAATTTTCCCCAGGCGCGCCGCTTCCCAATGGATCGATCTATCAACGCTCTATTATGGAGAATGATGGGATCAAGAGGAATATTCAGGAACTATTGCAAAAAGGGCACATCAGGCCAAGCTCATCACCCTGTGGGAGCCCGATTGTATTGGTACAGAAGAAGGATAGGACCTGGAGGCTCTGTATTGACTACTAGGTGTTGAACAAGATCATTGTCCAGAATAGGTACCCAATCCCACAGATTGATGACTTTCTTGACCAACTCAAGGGGGCCAAATATTTCAGCAAGATTGACTTGAAGTCAAGTTATCACCAGGTTCCTATCGAACACTCTAATGTGTGGAAGGTTGCCTTCAAATCCAAGGAGGGAATTTTCTAATGGTTGGTCATGCCATTTGGATTGACGAAAACCCTTGCGACCTTCATGACACTCATGGATGACATCCTGCGACCCTTCACCAATTCATTCATGGTGATGTATTTAGATGACATCTCGATCTTCAACCAAAGTGTGGACGATCACCTCCACCATATTCGATAGGTCCTTCAAACACTGCAACAACACAACTTGTGTGATAACTTGGAGATATGCACCTTTGGCCTGACCTAGGTTCAATATACAGGGTACATAATTGATGAACATGGTGTACATGTGGACCAATCCAAGATACAAGTCATTCGGGATTGGCCAACACCAACCACTCTAACAGAGCTCTGTAACTTTTTGGGTCTTGCCAATTTATATAGTAGGTTTGTGTTGGGGTTCTCTCATATCGCTTGGCCTTTAAGTCAAGTCACCAAGGGTGGAGTAAAAGAAAAAAAATTGGGTCTGAAACCCAACAAAAAGTGTTCTCCGAGTTGAAGAATCGCCTCTGTTTTGCACTAGTGCTCACATTACTAGATCTGTAACAACCATTTGATATTGAGACAGATGCCTCCGACTATGCTATTGGTGTGATTCTTACTCATCATGGTCATTAAGTGGTTTACCATGGTGAGACACTTTTAGACATAGTCTGAAAGTACCCCACTTACGACAAATAAATGTATTCCATTATGTAGGTCTGCCGTCAATGGAAGCATTACATTCTAGGGAAGGAAACGGTCATCCACACAGACCACTGACCTCTACAATTCATACAAACACAAGGGAAGTTGCAGAACGATCGCCATCAGAAATGGTCCACCTACCTAGAATAGTTCCATTTGAACATTAAGCATAAGAAGGGAAGCACCAATAAGGTCGTTGATTGCCTCAGCCGACCATCGGTCATGGCGTTGATCACTATGCTCAACTCCTATGGGCACGAGACATCGGAATGGCTGCATATTTATAAGAGAGATCCAAAGTTCGGAAACACTTACCAGAAACTCCTAGAAGGGAAGCAAGTTCCAAATTTTCACCTTTAGGATGCACTATTATGCCACCTCGGATACATCTGTGTTACTTCAAGTGAGCGTGCCAAGATGATTTGGGACGCACACTATAATCAGGTCGTTGTATATTTTGGAGTAAAGAAAATAGTGGCGGTATTGCAGAAGTATTTTTATTCGCGGAAACTTCGTCAAGATGTTGGGAGGTACATTATATCCTACACTGCCTGTGCCATTACCAAACCAACCATCAAGAAGAAAGGCCTGTATACTCCTCTACCTACTCTTAATCAGCCTTGGGAATCTATCTCCATGGATTACATGTCGGGCCTTCCTTCTACTAAGCACGACAACTATTGCATTTTCGTGGTCATCGACAGATTCTCTAAGATGGCCATCATGGTGGCCTGCAAGAAGAGTATCACAGTAGAGGCCACTACTAAGCTCTTCTTTGAGTGAGTGTGGGTACACTTTGGGATCCCAGAATCCATTGTCTCAGATCGGGACAATAGATTCCTAAGCGCATTTTGGTCAAGTCTTTGGTCGATGCTGGATAAAAAACTTACTAAGTCCATGGCTTTCCATCCCCAAACTAATGGCCAAACAGAGGTTGTCAACATGATGATCGTACACATTCGATGCATGTAAAACTCAAAGCATCGACGCACATGGGATGAAAACCTCCCCTATGTCTATCATAGCTACAACAGAGCTTTCCACAGCTCAATGAGCCACAACCCCTTTCAAGTAGGGCTAGGATTTCAGCCATTATGTCCCATTGATGTGGCCATACCATTTGCATCCACTCAGGCAGATTCGACTCATGGCTAGTCTGAAGCCCACAGGGCTAACAACTTCATTAAGCTCATTCAATACATCCACCAGTAGGTCCATGATATATTGGATAGAGCCAATGCTAAGTACAATTTGTGCCATGATCAACATCGAGTGCCTCACAAGTTCCAGGTGGGTGATAAATTTTGGCAACATTAGAAGAAGGAGCACCTCGTTGGACCCAACCGCAAGCTTCACCCACTCTGATATGGGCCATACACCATCACCAACTTTGTAGGGGACAATGCGTTCAAGCTTAAAGTTCCACCATTCCTTGGTCTGCACCAAGTGTTCAATGTAGACCTCCTTCGGCCATACTTTCCACCATTGTTGGACACATCCGACGTTGCATAACAACTTACACCAACAGAGCTAAACCCAGGCTACATGGAACATGCCACCACTGATTGAATCATGGACACAGATCAAGAACACTCGCCAACAAAAGATCCAACTATATCGGGTTGTCAAAGTTGGCCAAGTCCTTCACTAAGGCAAGTGGCTCACCAAGGACAAAGTTCAGCAGAAGTTTCCCCATCTCATGGAGACACTCAACGCAATGGGGACCATTGCTTCCTAATGGGGGAGGAATGATCCAAGTAGATATTGGTGACCACCCGTCTATTCCACTTGGACCCCCAACACTGTCTCTTTCAGTTTTTTGGTTTCTTTCATTGTAGCACAGTTTAATGTTTTTGCCAATTTTTCAGGTCTTGAACTTCCAGACCCGTTTTGAGGCCCTAAACAATGCTTTTATAGGAAACTAAAAGAATAACTTGCCAATTTATTTTCCGCCTTCTCTTCGAGATCTTTGAAATGAGGTATTATGATAGCCAAACGAAGATTATATGCCAAAATTATGACCCTGGGAAGTTGATGTACCAATTTACCCAAATGGAGCCCACAATTTTGGCGCTTCATCTCTTAGTGTTAGGTTTTTGTATGTTTAGGTTTTTCCATTGTTTCTCAATAATAAATAGGCCTTTGAGCCTCATTGTAACACAGTTGAGAGGCATGTAGCCTCCACATCTCTTCTCAGAGATAATCTACCATCGCCCGAGCTATCATATTTTCATTATGTTTGTAAGCATAGTTCAGTGTTTTTCCATTAATGAAATGAAGTATTTTTTTGCTGCATATCTATATTTATGATGATATCTGTAAGTTGTTGTGTTCCTGTTTAAGTTTAGATTAGTGGTATCATAGGGGTCTACTCTTTCTCTGTTTTTTTTCTATGTCCCCAATGAGGTCAAGGTATAAGTAGTTAGGGCTCGATCTAGTTGAACCATTGCAAGATCAACCTCGCAAAACCCGACAACCTCCCATGGAAGCCCTCGAGCGACAGAAGGACATGATGATGGATAGCTTTGCCCAAATCCTTCGACGATTACCCACAAGCAATGCATCTTCATCCAGCAACTTCTTTGGAGGTGCCACTCCTTTTAAGGTACAAGTTAACTTCGATATTCCCATATTTGAAGGCCTGGTAGATGCAGATGTCGTAGATAAATGGTTAAATATGTTGGAAGGATATTTTTTAGTTCATGACTTTTCCAATCGGGAAAAGATTACTTTGCACTTCTCAAAGCTGCCCCACACGTCAAAGACTGGTGGGAAACCTATTGTGAACAAAAGGATGAGAGTGAACCCTAACTGTTTTCAACCGCACCCACTTTGGATTCTTTCCAAGATGCTATCAAGGAACAATATTACCCTGTCGGGAGCTATGAAGATAAATACATAAAGTGGACCGCGCTATGACAGGGAAGGGACCAATATGTGCCAAAGTTCACAAAGGTTTTCCATACCCTTCGCATGAAGATGGGTATCAAGGATACTGTGACATTTGGTGCTCAAGTACCATGGTTGTCTACACAAGTACATCCAAGATGATATGGAGTTCCTAGACATTTCCCCGCTCGACACGAAATACCTATATGCTGTCAAGATTGTGTAGAAGTTTAAATAGAAGAAGTGGGACTTTGGATCTGCTAATTCGAAGCAAGGAAAAGGTGCCCCCAAACCACAGAACAAAGGGCCAAGCCAAGGCGGGTCTACCCAGGACAACCTACCGAAGCTCAAGCAAAGAACAACACCACGAAGACAAATAAGGACATGGGAAAATGGTGTGAGTTCCATAAGATCTCCACTCACAATACAAGTGAGTGTCAGACCAAGTAGTCACTAGTGGTCGAGTTGAAGGCTTTTGCATCAGACGCATGTTCCGACTTTGAATCAGAACCCGATAAGGGAACTGACAAAGGGAATTAGATCATTAATGCGTACCCCAGTGCCACCGTGGCCACCACCAAGTTCTAGAAGATTGAGCATGAAGATCTAGAGGATGGGGAACGCGTCTTCCACTCACAAATGTGGGTGAAGGGTTCTCCACTGCAGTTCATTGTTGATAGCAGGAGCCAAAAGAACCTCATGTTAGCAGAGGTCATGAAGCGGCTGGGCCTAAAGACTACAACACATCCACAACCATACACAATCAGGTGGCTTCACCAAGGACAATATCTTTGCATCAACCAGCAGTGTTTCCTTCCCTACAACATCAAGCCCTTCACAGATGAGGTATTGTGTGATGTTTCTCCTCTTGAAGTTTGTGATGTATTGTTAGGACAACCATACTTGTGAAAGTGACATGTTGTATATGAGTCTAGATCTTGCTATGTGATTATTACCTTGGCCAACAAGTTGTACAGGATACCAAAGGTAGTTGTGCCTACCGTCATCTCTTTGAACACTACAAAGCAATGCAGTAAGATCATTTCCTAGACCAGGAATTTTTTTCCTTATGATTCGCCCTCAGGGAAAGAAGATGGTTGTGGCCACGACTTCCAAACAAGGCTACTCTACATAGTAGCAACAGATGGACAAGGTTGTGGAGGAGTGTAGGGATATGTTCGGCTCACCTACAAGGTTCCCTATGCACGGTCACATCAAGAATTACATCAATCTGACCCTTGGCGCGCCACTGCCCAATGGACCAATCTATCGACGCTCTGTTCTAGAGAACGATGAGACCAAGAGGAAGATTCAGAAACTATTGCAGAAAGGGCACATCAGGCCAAGTTCATTACCCCGTGGGAGCCCGATTGTATTAGTACAAAAGAAGGATGGGAACTGGAGGCTTTGTATTGACTACCGGACGTTGAACAAGATCACTATCCAGAATAGGTACCCTATACCGCGGATTAATGACCTTCTTGACTAGCTCAAGGGGGCCAAATATTTCAGCAAGATTGACTTGAAGTCAAGTTATCACCAAGTACCTATCAAACCCTCTGATATGTGGAAGTCTTCCTTCAAATCGAACAAGGGCCTTTTCGAATGGTTGGTCATGTCGTTTGGATTGACGAACGCCCCTGAAACCTTCATGACACTGATGGACGACATCCTCCGACCCTTCACCAATGCATTCGTGGTGGTGTATTTAGATGACAACTTGATCTTAAGTCAAAGTTGGGACGAGCACCTCCACCATATTCGACAGGTCCTTAAACGTTGTGACAACACAATTTGTGTGATAACTTGGAGAAATGCACCTTTTGCCTGACCGCTGCGACAACACAATTTGTGTGCTAACTTGGAGAAATGCACCTTTGGCCTGACCCAGGTTCAACATTTGGGGTTCATAATTGATGAGTAGCGTGTACATGTGGACCCATCCAAGATACAAGTCATTCGAGATTGTCCAGCCCCAACCACTCTAACAGATCTTCACAAGTTTTTGGGTCTTTTAAACTTCTATCGTAGGTTCATGTTGGGGTTTTATCATATCGCTTGGCCTTTAAGTCAAGTCACCAAGGGCAGAGTAAAAGAAAAGTTTTTTTGGTCTAAAACCCAACAACAAGAGTTCTTCGAGTTGAAGAATTTCCTCTGTTCTGCACCAGTGCTCACATTCCTAGACTTGCAACAACCATTTGAGATTGAGACAAATGCCTCCAACTATGCTATTAGTGTGGTTCTTGCTCAACATAGGCATCCAGTGGCTTACCATAGTGAGACACTTTCAGACACAGCCTGTAAGTACCCCACTTACAACAAACAAATGTATTCCATTGTGCAGGTCGACTGTTAATGGAAGCATTACATTCTGGGGAAGGAAACGATCATCCACACAGACCACTGACCTCTATAGTTCATACATACAAGGGAAGTTGCAGAACGATTGCCATCATAAATGGTCCACCTACCAGCAACAGTTCCATTTGAACATTAAGTATAAGAAGGGAAGCAACAATAATGTTGTTGATTTCCTTAGCCAATCACCGGTCATGGTGTTGATCATTATGCTCGACTCCTATAGGCATGAGACATCAGGGCGGTTGCATCTTTACAAGAGCGATCAAGAATTCGGCAACACATACCAAAAACTCCTAGAAGGGAAGGAAGTTCCAAATTTTCACCTTCAGGATGCACTGTTATGCCACCTGGGACACGTATTTGTTCCTTCAATTGAGAGTTCCAAGATGATTTGGGAGGCACACTACAGTTGGGTCGTTGGACATTTCGGAGTAGATAAAACAATGGCAGTATTGCATAAGTATTTTTATTGGCCGAAACTTCATCAGGATTTTGGTAAGTACATTAGATACTCCACCACTTACGCCATTGCCAAACCAGCCATCAAGAAGCAAGGCCTATATACTACCTACTCCTAGTCGGCCTTGGGAATTTGTCTCCATGGATTACATGTCAGACCTTCCTTCTACTAAGCACGACAATTATTGAATTTTTGTGGTCGTCAACAGATTCTCTAAGATGGCCATCATGGCGGCCTACAAGAAGAGTATCATAGCAGAGGCCACTACTAATCTCTTTTTTGAGCGAGTGTTGGTACACTTTGGGATCCCACAGTCCATTATCTCAGATTAGGACAGAACATTCCTGAGTGCATTTTGGTCAAGTCTCTGGTTGATGTTGCTTACAAAACTTACTAAGTCCATGACTTTCCATCCCCAAACTAATGGCCAAACAAAGTTTGTCAATAGGATGATCATACACATTGTACGCATGTACAACTTGAAGCATCCACGTACATGGAATGAAATCCTCCCCTATGTCCAGCACAACTACAACATATCTTTCCACAACTCAACGAGCCACAACCCCTTTCAGGTAGGGCATGGATTTCAACCATTATGTCCCATTGATGTGGCCATACCATTTGCAGCCACTCAGGCAGATTCATCTCATGTCTAGTCCGAAGCTGACAGGGCTAACAACTTCATTGAGCACATTCAATACATCCACCAAGAAGTCCATGATATATTAGAAAGAGCTAATGCTAAGTACAAGAAGCACCATGATCAGCATCGGGTGCTGAACAAGTTCCAGGTGGGCGACAAAGTTTGGCTACATGTGGAGAAGGAGTGCCTCGTTGGACCCCACTGCAAGCTTCACCTGCTCTGATATGGGTCATACACCATCACCAAGGCTGTAGGGGATAATGCCTTCAATCTTAGAGTTCCATCATTCCTTGGTCTACACCCATTGTTCAATGTAGACCTCCTTCGGCCATACTTTCCACCATTGCTAGACACATTCGACGTTGCATAACAATTCACACCAACAAAGCTAAATCCAAACTCCATGGAATAGGCCACCACTGATCGAATCATGGACACATAGATCAATAACACTCGCTAGCAGAAGATCCAACTATACCAGGTTGTCAAACTTGGCCAACTCCTTCACCAATTCAAGTGGCTCACCCGGTACCAAGTTTAGTTGAAGTTTCCCCATCACATTGAGGCACTCAACACAATGGGGAACATTGCTTCCTAAGGATGGAGGAATGATCCAGGTGGATATTGGTGGCCACCCACCTATTCCACTTAGACCCCCAACACTGTCTCTTTTTGTTTTTTGATTTCCTGAATTGTAGCACAGTTTACTATTTTTTATAGTTTTTCGGGTCCTGAACTTCTAGAGCCGTTTTGAGGCCATAAACAATGTTTTTAGGGGAAAAAAAGAGACCAAAAATGCCCCAACTAGCTTGCCAAGTTGCTTTTTGGCTTTTCTTCGAGATCTTTGAAATGAGGTATTATGATAGCGAAACATAGATCATATGCCAAAGTTACGACCCCGGGAAGTTGATGTACTAGTTTACCCAAATGGGGTCCATAGTTTTGGGGCTTCATCTCCTAGGGTTAGGTTTTTGGATGTTTAGGGTTTTCCATTGTTTCCCAATAATAAATAGGCCTTTGAGCCTCATTGTAACACAGTTGAGAGGCATGTAGCCACAACATCTCATATCAGAGATTAACTACCATCGCTAGGGCTATCTTATTTTGATTATGTTTGTAAGCATAGTTCAGTATTTTTCCATTAATGAAATGAAGTGTTTTTCTACTACATCTATGTATTTATGATTATATCTGTAAGTTGTTGCGTTCTTGTTTAAGTTTGAATTATTGGTATCAGAGGGTTCTGCTCATTATCTATTTTCCTTTGCATGTCCCCAAGAGGTCAAGGTATAAGGAGTTAGGGTTCAATCTCATTGAACCATTGCAATATCAGTCTCGCAAAACCTGATGACCTCCCATGGCGAAAGACAATAAAGATGAGGGGGCAGGAGATCCTTTCAAAATGTTGCTCGAGGAAGCCCTCGAGTGACAGAGGGATGCGATGATGGATAACTTCGTCTAGATCCTTCGACGGCTACCCACAGGTGATGCATCTTCATCCAGCAACCACTCTAAAGGAACCACTCCTTTTATGGTACAAGTTAACTTCGATATTCCCATATTTGAAGGCCTGATAGATGCAGACGCCATAGATAAATGGTTAAATCTATTGGAAGGATATTTTTTAGTTCATGACTTTTCCAATCAAGAAAATATTGCTTTTTCACTTCTCAAAGACACCCCACACATCAAGGACTGGTGAGAAGCCTACTGTGAACAAAAGGATGAGAGTGAATCCTCACCGTTTTCAGTGGCACCCACTTGGGATTCCTTCCGAGACGCCATCAAGGAACAATATTACCCTATCGGGAGCTATGAAGATAAATACATAAACTTGACCATGCTATGACAGGGAAGGAACCAAGATGTGTCAGAGTTCACAAATATTTTCCATACCCTTCGCATGAAGCTGGGTATCAAGGATAATGAGAGACATTTGATGCTCAAGTACCGCAGCTGTCTACAAAAGTACATCCAGGACGAGATGGATTTCCTGGACATTTCCTCGCTCGACATGACGTATGGGTACGCTGTCAAGATTGAGAAGAAGTTTAAACATAATAATTTGGACTTTGGATCTGCTAATCCAAACCAAGGAAAAGGTGCCCCCAAACCACTAAACAAAGGGCCAAGTCAAGGCGTGTCTACCCAGGACAACCTGGTGAATCTACAAGCAAAGAACAACACCACAAAGAAAAAGAAGGGCATGGGAAAATGGTGTGAGTTCCATAAGAGCTCCACTAACAATACAAGTGAGTGTCGAGCCAAGCAGTCACTGGTGGCCGAACTGAAAGCTTCTGAATCAGATGCATGTCCCGACTCTAAATTAGAACTCGATAAGGGAATTGACAAAGGAAAGCAGATCATTGATGCGGAGCCTAGTGCCACGATGGCCACCACTAAGATCTAGAAGATTGAGCCTGAAGATCCAGAGGAGGGGAAACACCTCTTCTACACACAGATGTGGGTGAAGGGTTCTCTACTACAGTTCATTGTCGACAATGGGAGCCAAAAGAACCTCATTTCAGCAGAGGTCTTGAAGCGGCTGGGCCTAAAGACTACAACACATCCATAGTCGTTCACCACTGGGTGGCTTCACCAAGGACGAGATCTTCGTGTCAACCATAAATTTTGCCTTCCCTACAACATCAAGCCCTTCACAGATGAGGTATTGTGTGATGTTTCTCCCCTTGAAATTTGTGATGTATTATTAGGAAAACATACTTTTGGAAGCGACATGTTGTATATGAGTCTAGACCTCGCTTTGTGATTATTGCCTTGGCCAAAAAGTGGTACAGGATACTAGAGGTAGCCCCACCTACCGCCATCTCGTTGATCACTACAAAGCAATGCAGTAAGATCATTTCCCAGACTAGGAATATTTTTTTTCCTTATGATTCGCCTTCAAGGAAAGAAGAAGGTTGTGGCCATGACTTCAAAACAGGGCTCCTCTACACAACAATAGCAAATGGACAAGGTTGTGAAGGAGTACAGGGATATTTTCACCTCACCTACAGGGGTACCTCTGCACTGTTAGGTCAAGCACTCCATTGATCTAACCCAGGGCGTGCCGATGCCCAATGGGACGATCTATCGACGCTCTGTTCTGGAGAATGATGAGATCAGGAGGAATATTCATGAACTATTGCAGAAAGGGCACATCAGACCAAGCTCGTCACCCTGTGGGAGCCCGATTGTATTGTTACAGAAGGATGGGACTTGGAGGCTCTATATTGACTACCGAGCGTTTAACAAGATCATTGTCTAGAATACCTACCCAATCCCATGGATTGATGACCTTCTTGACCAACTCAAGTGGGCAAAATATTTCAGCAGTATTGACTTGAAGTCATGTTATCACTAGGTGCCTATCGAACCCTCTGATGTGTGGAAGACTACCTTCAAATCCAAGGAGGGCCTTTTAGAATGGTTGGTCATGTTGTTCAGATTAATGAACGCCACTGCAACCTTCATGATAATGATGGATGATATCCTGCGACCCTTCACCAATGCATTCGTGGTGGTGTATGTAGATGACATATTGATCTTCAGCCAGAGTTTGGATGAGCACCTCCACCATATTCGACAAGTCATTCAAACATTGTGAAAACACAAGTTTTGTGATAACTTGGAGATATGCACCTTTAGCCTGACCCAAGTTCAATATCTGGGGTACATAATTGATGAGCAGGGTGTACATGTGGACCCATCCAAGATACAAGTCATTCAAGATTGGCCAACCCCAACCACTCTAACAAAGCTCCACAACTTTTTGGGTCTTGCCGACTTCTACTGTATGTTCGTGTTGGGGTTCTCACATATCACTTGGCCTTTAAGTCAAGTCACCAAGGGCGTAGAAAAATAAAAGTGTTTTGGTCTGAAACCCAACAACAAGCATTCTCTGAGTTGAAGAATCGCCTTTGTTCTACACCAGTGCTCACATTACCAGACCTGCAACAACCATTTGAGATTGAGACAAATGCCTCCGACTATGATATTGGTGCGGTTCTTACTTAGCATGGGCATCCAATGGCATACAATAGTGAGACACTTTCAAACACTGTCTAAAAGTACCCCACTTATGACAAAGAAATGTATTCCATTGTGGAGGTCTGCCGTCAATGGAAGAATTACATTATGGGGAAGGAAACAGTCATCCACATAGGCCACTGACCTCTACAGTTCATACAGACACAAGGGAATTTGCAGAATGAGCGCCATCAGAAATGGTCCACCTACCTACAACATTTCCATTTGAACATTAAGTATAAGAAGGGTAGCACCAATAATGTCGTTGATTGCCTCAGCCGATCACTGGTCATGGCACTGATCACTATGCTCGACTCCTGTGGGCACGAGACATCGGGGTGGCCGCATCTTTACAAGAGCGATCCAGAATTCGGTAGCACATACCAGAAACTCTTGGAAGGGAAGAAAGTTCCAAATTTTCACCTTCGATATGCACTGTAATGACACGTGGAAAACGTCTGTGTTCCTTCAAGCGAATGTGCCAAGATGATTTGGGAGGCGCAGTGCATTTGGATTAATGGACATTTCAGAGTAGAGAAAACAATGGAGATATTGCATAAGTATTTTTGTTGGCCGAAACTTCATCAAGATGTTGGGAATTACATTAGATCCTGCACCACCTATGCCATTGCCAAACCAACCTTCAAGGAGCAAGGTTTGTATACTCCTCTACCTACTCCTAGTCGGCCTTGGGAAGCTGTCTCCATGGATTACATGTAGGGCCTTCCTTCTACTAAGAACGACAATGATTGCATTTTCGTGGTCATCGACAGATTCTCTAAGATGGCCATCATGGCGGCCTGCGAGAAGAGTATCACAGTAGAAGCCATTGCTAAGCTCTTCTTTGAGCAAGTGTGGTTACACTTTGGGATCCTATAGTCCATTGTCTCAGATCGAGACAACAAATTCCTGAGTGCATTTTGGTCAAGTCTATGGTCGATGATGGATACAAAACTTACTAAGTCCATGGCTTTCCATCCCCAAATTGATGACCAAACAGAGGTTGTCAATAGGGTGATCGTACACATTCTATGCATGTATGACTCAAAGCATCCATGAACATGGGATGAAAGCCTCTCCTATGTCCAACACAACTATAACAGAGATTTCCACATCTCAATAGGCCAAAACCCCTTTCAGGTACGGCTGGGATTTTAGCCATTACGTCCCATTGATGTCGCCATACCATTTGTAGCCACTCTGGCAGATTCAGCTCATGTCCAGTCCGAAGCTAACAGGGTTAAAAACTTCACTGAGCGCATTCAATACATCTGCCAGTAGGTCCATGATATATTGGACAGGTCCAATGCTAAGTAAAAGTAGCGCCATGATCAGCATCAGGTGCCACACAATTTCCAGGTCGGCGACAAATTTTGGCTACATTTCCAGAAGGAGCACCTCGTTGGACTGCACCACAAGCTTCACTCACTCCGATATGGGCCATACACCATCACCAAGGTTGTAAGGGACAATGCCTTTGAGCTTACCTTTCCACCATTCCTTGGTCTACACCCAGTGTTCAATGTAGACCGCCTTCAGCCATACTTTCCACCATTGATGGACACATCCAACATTGCAAAACAATTCACCACAACATAGCTAAACCCAGACTACATGGAACAGTCCATCACTGATCAGATCGTGGACACACAGATCAAGAACACTCTCCAGCAGAAGATCCAACTATATCGGGTTGTCAAAGCTAGTCAACTCCTTCACCAAGGCAAGTGGCTCACTAGGGACCAAGTTCAACAAAAATTCCCCATCTCATGGAGGCACTAGGGACCATTGCTTCCTAATGGGGGGGAGTGATCCAGGTGGATATTAGTGGCCACCTTCCTATTCCACTTGGACCCCCAACATTGTCTCTTTCAGCTTTTTGGTTTCCTTAATTATAGCATAATTTAATATTTTTGGCAGTTTTTCAGGTCCTGAACTTCCAGAGCCATTTTGAGGCCCTAAACAACATTTTTAGGGGAAACTAACAGACTGGATACCTCCTAAATTGGCTTGGAAAAATTTTTCCAACTTTCTCTTTGAGATCTTTGAAACAAGGTATTAAGATAACCAAATGGAGATCGTATGCCAAAGTTACAACCCTGGGAAGTTGATGTACCAATTTACCCAAACGGGTCCCACAATTTTGGCGCTTCATCTCTTAGAGTTAGGTTTTTGGATGTTTAGGGTTTTCCATTGTTTCTAAATAATAAATAGGCCTTTGAGCCTCATTGTAACACAGTTGAGAGGCATGTAGCCGCCACATCTCTTCTTAGAGATAAGCTACCATCACCTGAGCTGTCTTATTTCCATTTTGTTTGTAAGCATAGTTCAATATTTTTCCATTAATGAAATGAAGTGTTTTTGTGTTGCATCTCTATATTTATGATTATATCTGTAAGTTTTTGTGTTCATGTTTAAGTTTGGATCAAGGTGCTTCCCCTATTAAGCTTGCTTAAATACACTTGGAAGTTGGTTTGGGTAGTTTCTATCTGCTACAAGAGATGAATAATCAAGACAACTTGGGAACCCCAATCGAAAATGTGCAACTATGTACATTTTTTTTAGTGCATTTTGAAGGCACACACACTTTTTTGAAGGTGTAAGCACATATGTGGAGTTTATGCTAACCATCGAGGATTTTTATGACTTATTTTGACTTGAAGCGTCACGCCCCACCCTTTATGAAGGTTCTTTACTTGATATATGGATGTGTTCATCAATTTCATATGGCCTTTTTCACTCATTCCATGAGGTTTTTCCACCATTGGAGGCTAGATGTTTGTCTATTCTTTTTTGTGGGAACCTATACACCATGATTTGAGGATTGAACTATTCATTTTGAAGGGAATGTCGAGGCTCTTCACCAAGTCTACCTCCCTTTGTAGTATGGCCCCCTTTCTTAGACAATTTAATGTATATGTGTCATGTTATACTTGTCACTCAGTATCATTCATTATGTGGATGACAAATCACCATTTTGGATCGCCTACACTAAGTTTAGGGAAATTAGAAAATAATGAAGAATAAGAAGGATTTAGAAGCCTCATATATAAATAGAGGCTCTCTTCTAATTCCAAGTTGTTATTTTTGTTGGATATCATTAAAGAATACAATTTGTTGTAAATCCATTTATTAGAAGTGTTGATGTCATTTTTTCAATCTCTGTCTTTCTTAGTTATCTTCTTGGTGCATAAAATATTTGTTGTGATATTTCAAGACACAAACTTGCAAAATCAATCCATTTGGTGGGTAATTCTATCACTTGTAGGGAAGAATTCTAGGGTTTTATCTCTTCTATCTTCCTTTATTAGCTTGAGTAAGTATCCTTGACAAGGGTTACAAGTATTTTATTATAGTAATAATTGATCTTGTTGACGAAATTTTTTCCCTAGTGTAATCCCTTATTGTAGGGCCTTGGTATTCATACCTTACCTTGATTAGACAATAGATTATACTATCCTAGAGTTATAATCTCTTACCCTAACCATTAAAATGGCATTGATAATGGTAGCTTAGGAGGTACCCCAACCCCTAGGGTATATGGTTGTGGAGGAATTTGACCCACATGGGCTTTGTGGGCAAGAGTAACCAAGATGTGGGCTTTGCACCCAAAGTTGTGGGTGTGAATCCAAGAGTTATTTTGATGATTTGACCCTCGGAGCATGTGTGGCACCCTTAGTGGAGCAAGGGGTACTAAGAAACCCAAGGTAGTTTTCGCCAAATGGGAGAAATAAATTTGTATTTATATGTTAGTGGGTTGTTTGGTGAATGTGCAGGTTGGGCCTTGTTGTAGGAGAGCCCTAGAAAAGGGCTAGTTGTACCACCAAAAGAAAATAAAAATAGAAAAGGAAGGATACCTCATTTGCTACCCAAATCCTAGAGAAATTTTGTCATAAGTGGGAGAGATATGAGTTATCAAGGTAGCCACAGCCCCTTAGGACATTTTCTGAGGTAGAGGGAGGTTGAGTTTGTTATTTTCATAGTATCTTTGGAAGGTCGAGTTAGGGTAGAAGGTGAATGGGTCTAAAGGTTGTTTTCTATGCATAATAAGGGAAATTTTATCTATGAACAAGGGTTGTATATATGTGGGTTACTTTACGTAGGGTCGATCCCTAGATGGTTTTTGGACAGAGCTCTTGTGTGGCAATTATTGGGAAATGTTTTAAGGGGTGAGTTACTTGAATGACAATGCAGGTTTGGAGGACTTGTAGGGGAGAGAAAACACAAATTTATTAGAAGGTTTGGATCAGAAATAGGATGGATGACGTGGAATGTTTGTGTGCCCTAACAAGAGGGATGAACCTTCAGAAATAGGTGCATAAGCCGAGTCATTTTATGGACAAGAGTTGACGTCCAAGAGAAAAGGTATGTCTCTTCCTTGTTGATGATTTTCTTAGGTGTTTGTTGGTTCAGGTCTGTTAGGAGAGGTAGATTGGTTGGCCTAGTGGTTGATCCCTTTAAGGAAGAAGCAACAGCCAAAGAGGGCTAGTGAACAAGTCCTAAGTTTGATGTTGAGAAGGACTTCTACAGTGATATAGATAGCCTCCATGCCCTAAGTATATCTTCATTAGAGCAACAGAGGAAGGCAGAAATGGGAAGAGTGGTGAAGTCCCAAAGTGTTGTGTTCTTGAAGGACTAAGGAACAGCAAGTCGACAATTGATGAAGACCCTATGTGTTGGAGTTCTTGATGGACTAAGGAGAAACTAGAGGGAAGACTTGTTGGAGTTGTGTTCAGTGACCTAAAGGATGTGTCATCATTAATAGAGGCATATTTGTGTTGTTGCGGATTGGGAGCCAAAGGAGTGACATGCGTGTTTAGGACACGTGGATTGAAAGGGTTGCAGGGTGCCACATCAAGAAGTAGGTCAAGTGTTGTCTTGTTCATGGTAGTTTGGTGGTCATTGTTGTTAACACCAAGCCCTAGTTGTATTTTTGTATCAGTGATTGTATGAGGGCCATGATCCCTGGTACAAAATCCCGAGACAATTGTATTAAAGTTTGTTAATATAATGAAGTTGGGTTGCAAATTGTAAACAGTTGTCTATTGTGCAATAGTTGATTTTATGTTGTGTTTATTCTATTGTGAAAAGTAGTCTTGTTGTGGCATTTGAGTTGGTTGTGTCAGAGATTGTAAGACCCAAATCTAGATTCTCTAGTGTCATGGCAATTCAACATAGAATTAGAGCTACTTTGAACAACCAGTGAATCAGAGTGTGCACAACGAAGCAACTCAGAGGGAGCTAATATTGTCTAGATCATGGAGCAAAGGATTCAACTGAAGACGTGGAGATGTGGTCTTGACTAGACTCGCAGCGAGATAGGCTGATAATTCTGGTGGATTCATTATATAATTTTTGAGATAAACAATGGGCCTCAAAACAAAAATGTACAACCAAAATTAAATTTATAAGAACTAATATGATTCAAGATGATGATGTCAACCATGGGGGATGAATCACCATTTTTGGAGTAAAAAAATAAAAAGTTTAAAAAATATAAAATTTCAACTTATCTCCCTATGGTTTTATTCAAATTTCGAGTGGAAGCACTCGTTGGATGTGGAATTTAATTCCTCAGCCAAGGAGTACCCATGTTGCATACTTTCAATGGAAATTTCTATTAGAAAAATGAAAAATACATGAAAATGTGATTGCAATAATGTTTTTTCATGTATTTCTCATTTGTTGTGTAGTAGGGTGCATCAAACGTATCTAGCATGGGTGCTCCTTGGATGATGAATTAAATTCTACATCCAATGTGTGGTCCTACTCAAAATTTGAGTAAAAATGTAGGGAGATAAGATGAAAAGTAGTTTTTTCTTTTCTCCTTCTAAAATTTGATGATGTAATTTAATTTAATTTTACTATTTCCACTATTATTTTACAATATTCCTTAGGAGACCTGTTTTAGACCTCAAAATTTCTCTAATATGGTGGTGAACCTGGTGAACAAAAATTTGTTGTAGGGTAGGGTTTTGATCATGGACCTCCTATGACTTGTCATAGGTTGTTGGGACTGGTCAAGGGTTACTTTGGTGATCCAGGTGCTTCCAGAAAGACACACAGGACAAAGAGGGTTTATCAAGACTCAAAAATCAAAGTGCTCAAAATGACTTCGAACTAGGACCAGAGCATAGATCTCGTCGTCCTAATTCTAACGGTGTGAACGACACTCCAATACAAGTCTAGATGATGAAGTTATCGCAAAAAGAGTTCACCTTGGTTCCTTTGAAAAAGAAGGCTATTCCTCTAAAAATGGGTCTAAAAACCTTATAAAGCAAATCACAATCGGAGGATCCAAAGGGGCGGACTTAAGGCAAGTGGGCGGGAACCCCCGATCAATGATCTCCAATTAATCAGAGTTGGGGGCATCCTATGTGCGATATCAAGGCTTTAGAACTAGTGACATGCGATATAGCGATTGCTGATATCGGTATCGGTGAATGCCAAAGGCAAGACCCCTGGGTCGTAGCGATGCGATATGCCGATGGCGACGTGCAATCTCAGCCATCGGATCAGAAACAGATCAATGACCAAGATTAATTCAGCGGTCGGGAGATCGGCGATCCCAGATACCAAGGGGCGATGTGGTAGTGACATGCGATGCAATATGGACCGTCCGATCAAGGAACATATCAATGGTCCAAATCTAATCGCATATCGGTGATCGACAATCTGTGATCCCCTGATATACAGGGCCATTGACAGAGCGATATGTGATTGCGATATAGCATGGACCCGATGAATTTATAAACCTGATTTCATGAAATTTGAAGTCCGGTTTTTCAGATTTTTCAATGTTTTCTGTGTATTTTGAGTTTGAACGAAAAAAGGCCATTTCTGTAGTTTTGTTGCACCAACGAACCTTCCATTCAAACGACTTCTATTCTCAACCAACAAACTCCACGTTTTAAGCGGCCTTGTCACAAAAATGTGTTATAAAACACAATGAATGCTGAGAGCCGAGGCTAGAGAGCCAGAAAGCCTGTGCCAGAGAGCCGGAGAGCTTGTGCTATAGTGCGCGAGAGCCTAAGTGATAGAGAGCCAAGGAGGAGGTTGCGCCTGATGGAGAGCCATAGAACGAGAGGGCTTGACAAAGACAGAGAAAGCTAGACAGTGTCACGAATTACTCAGAGAAGCTTGAAAGCCAGAGCGCATGAAAGACAGAGTATCGCAGAGCCAAAGAGCTTGATCGAGGCAGTGCGAGAAGGTGAGCGCAGTGCGAGAAGGTGAGCCAAAGAACCAGAGGGTCAGGCAGAGCTGCAGAACTCTAGCGACATAGCTAGAGCGCTACAAAGCCACATAGCCAGAGAGCTACATTGCAGAGATTCCACGACAGTATTCTTCTTATGGTCGATGTTGTGAGATTGATGGTTCAGCAAGCGTCTGCACTTTGACAGCTTCTGTTTCAGATGCCCCTGATTGTGACAAGCCAGAAAACAATCGATGCAAGGGGAGCCAAAGTCCAGATTGGTAATGGGTCCTACCCGCGCATCGACAATGTGAACAACATTATTCACTGTGGATTTTTTTTGCTAAGGATACGAACCTCAAGCTTCATATGGCCCCTTTATTACGAGGTATATGATGTTTTCATGTACTTCTTCTTTATACATTATGTTGCATGGATCCTTGATTGATATTGATGCAGGATCTTGCTTATTACATGTTGTCATGATTCCTTGCTTGATTTGATGTGGAATCTTCTATGTGATGTACTTGTCGTCATAACTCATCATGTTATGTTTCAAGATCTCTTGTTGTACGTTGTTGGGATACTCTTGTTATCGCCATGCATGTTTGTTTTTGAAATCCCTTTTATGCCATGTTGGTGGGCTGTTCATCATGCATGTTTTTGTGTCATACTGATAGGAGTCTTTTGATTGAGAGTTCCAGTTGTGGAACATATCTTAGAGCTACTCTTGCGTGAGGGCATTTTTCCTTGTATGATTGCGACATCATCTCTTGTGCACATCACCTTTATTGACAGCACTTAATGCAACGACCTAAACAATCTTGACAACAGGGCCTGGAGACATAGTCCCTCCTGGATGAACTCTGTTATTAGAGCTTATGTTTTCATGTGTTGATGATTGTTATGTCCCTCTTCTTTTCCACGTGCAGATGTATTCATTAATGTTCTTTTAAAATGCAAGTTAACACATCACGAAATTAAAGGTCTTGGAGGGGTCTTTCGTCACACTCGGACTTGGATCAAGTGGTATCAGAGCGGCCTTTGCATTGATGTGAATTGCATTGTGAACAATGACAGAGGATGAAAGAGAGATGTACAAGACCATGCTTAACATTTCCAAGAAAGTGGAAATCATGTATGAAACTCTACAGAAAGAGACAGAGGAAAAGGAGCGATTACAGCTTCAGTTGCAAGCCACAAAAGAGGCCATGGATGAACTGAAGCAAAACAAACATAATCTTCAAACAGAGAACGATGAATTGAAGATGCATCTAGATGAAGATAAAGAGGAGAAACAAATTTTGGTACGACAGTTACAAGCAAAGGATGAGGCCTTGGAAAAGCTGCAGCGTGACCCATGCGAGGTAAAAAGTAGTTATTTATCTTCATGTATGTTTCCTAATGATGATTTGGCTACGTTTGAAAATCATACCACAGGAGTTGGGTCCAAACTATTGAAAAGAATGGGGTATGAAGGAAAAGGCTTGGGCGTTAATGTCCAAGGCATTGTCAACCCCATCACAGTAAAGGAATTACCTCGTCAGGCAGGACTTGGGTATGTCAGGAAAGAAGTTGGGGAATGCGCTGAGACAGCAAGCGAACCACCAACAACAAATGATGAGCAGCGCTCATTAGATCTTTCCAAATCGAAAGAGGAGGTAAAATATGTTGATTTCCTTTCGGTTTCATCTTCTGATAGTATGATGCATATTGGATATTTGGAGATCCCGATTACAGGGACAAACACGAGGCTCCTTACAAGGATGAGGCACGAGGAGAAAGAAGAACTTGGTGTTAATAACCAAGGCATCACTCAACCTTTGGAGGTTGTGCACAAACATCGATTTGCAGGCTCAAGATACACTAAAGGAGAGTGCCCGAAGGTGTCAGAGTTGTTGGGCCACGAATACGACCACTTTGTAACACTTATTTCATCCATTTTTACTCTTCTCTATTATATCATCTATTATAATTTATCATTTAAATCCATTTTATAAATGATTTATGCTCTCATGGATGAATATTATTTATTCTCCTTTATTTCTAATAAATTGATGATTATGCATTATTTTATCAATGATAGTTCTAATAAGTTGGCTATAACATTATTCACCATTTTTAGCCTCCAAGGTAACTTCCAGATTGAAGATTTGATTTTTAAATCTGCCAACTCAGAAATTCGCTGGTTTAAGGAGTGACAGTTTTGCGGTTGAGATTCTGAGCAAATGAAGACGAATTTGAGAAATCCGGAACATGGGTTTTGTCCAGAACGGGCCCAATTAACTTTAACAAAGAATGGTTTGCCAAAATTTGGTTTGTACAGAGAGAAACATAGGGTTCTTTGAGCACGACCAACTCAGAAATTCGCTGGTTTAAGGAGTGACAGTTTTGCGGTTGAGATTCTGAGCAAATGAAGACGAATTTGAGAAATCCGGAACATGGGTTTTGTCCAGAACGGGCCCAATTAACTTTTGTAAAGAACGGTTTGCCCAAATTCGGCTTGTACAGAGAGAAACGCAGGGTTCTTTGAGCACGATTTTCTCAGATTTGCAGTTGCGGCCATCCTCCAAATCTCAGCTGCAAAGCCAAATTCGCCTTGTTCTTGTTGATCAAATGGTTAGAAGCAAACCAATTTTGTAATAGGAATCATGTTGTACTTATCCTTATTGTAACTTCTCTCTGATCTCTCTCTATTTAAATGAAAACAGAGATCAAAGATGGGGATTTTTTGAAGACTTCAGGATGACTTTGGGGATTCTAATGATGGCGAATCGATGATTTGAATTAGAGATTTAGAAGCAAGGATTCATGATAGGATAGGAGGAAGGAAGGATTGTTTTATGCTGTAAGTCTCAAAGCTTCAACTATTGTAATGATTTCACTATTTAATGATTAATACATAATTTGGGCGTTGCTGTTCACTCTTTTCCTTCTGAAGTAACGCAGCAGCGTCCGCTGGCGGCTAAGGGCCCAGCCTCTGGCGGAGTACGCTGCTGCTGTGTATCATATATTTAAAATTGCTGCTGTGTGACGGTTTGTTTTCCTTTTCATTTCTTTAAATTGTTTTGTTCAGCGATCTTTTGTTTATGAACATTTCGCAGAAATTACTTTGTTATATTGAAATCATAATTGGATTGCGTGAGTGATAGAATTATTAATTATAACTTGAAATGTACTGCTGATAATTTCGATCTAATACTGCGCTGTCTAATTAAGAACCGTGGTCCATTTAACTGCTGCTCATTTATAATTTCCATGGTTGTTCAATTAAGTTACTACTCAAATATAACTGCGATTGTAATTGCTTCAATAACTGCGATTAATGTTCATGCTGCTGGATTAAGGTTGCTGATTCAATTACATTTATAGTTTGTTGTGTCTTTCCAATTACTTAGTTTTGTTGTTCGGTTCCTTTAATTCCAGTTTGCTGTTCCATTTACGGCCGTTCCATTTTAGACTTGCTCTTCCATTTCCTATTTGCTGTTCTATTTTACTTTCTGCCATTCCATTTACTTGCATTTGCTGCTTTGGTGTGAGAGAAGGTCTAAGGCTGTAGTGAGCCTCAGCAGTCGCTGCCTAGCTCCCAGACCTATGGTCCATGCTCTAATTTCCTTTCCATCAGTTTCTAGAGGGATGGGTTATCGCTTCCGCACCCTTGATTGATAAGCTGTCTTGTGTGATTTTATCCTTTTGAAGTAATTTAGTCATAGTTTAGCATCCGTCTACTCTTGTGTTCTCTGAACGCTATACTACTAAACATTACTCTTGAGTAAATAGCCGCCTCAGACTGAGTACACTCTTGAAATAAAAAGTCGTCCCTGGGTTGATAATTAATGTGAAGGTAATTAGGAGTTCAAAAGACACATTTTTATCGCTCCACATTTTGGCGCCGTTGCCGGGGAGAGTGTAGCCATTTCTAAAGAGTAGTGTGAATCTGATGAGTGCCTGCTAGGGAAGAGTTGGATCTTAAAAACGGAAGGTAAGAACCTGCGTACGGAGCATGTAAAAGCCCTGCTCCCCCGTCCGCTTTCCAGCAGGACTGTTAAAGAACCTAGAGTAGAAATAGATGTTTGAATTTTTGTGTGAATAATTAGGAAAAAGATAGAAATTTTTAAAAAATGAATCACATGATCTCACGCAAGTGGTGATGTAAGCACCACCCATTTCACTAACCGATGGACAGGAACATTTGAAGAAGGAGCCTCGAAGAAACACATGAAGAACATCTTAAGCTATGGTAAGAAATGGCTCACGTTTCTACTTTTGAATTTCCTATCAAAGATCTAGGAGGAGTGACACAAATGCACATAATTCCCCCATCTTTACCAAATTTTCATGGTTTAGCAAATGAAGATCCAGATACATTTTTATTTGAGTTCGAAATACTTTGTAGAGGATATGATTATTGTACTAATGATCAAAGATTGATAGTGTTTCCTCTTACTCTAAAAGGAGCAGCTCTCCGATGGTTCATGAGCCTAGGTGGGAATTGCATCCAATCATGGGAGGACATGAAGAACATATTCTTGAAGAAGTACCAAGACTATTGCAAAGCCAATGAAGATATTTTCGATATGATACAAGGGGAAGATGAAAGTTTGGAGGACTATGTAGATCGATTTCATTACAACCTTCAAAAATCAAAATATAAGCATTTGGAAAAAGAGATCTTAAAAACACTCCTTCTTAAAGGAATCAAAGATGAATTTTTAGAACTTTTAAATCTGATAGGAAAAGGTGATGTTTTTCAGTTGTTATATGATGATGTTTGTGAATTGTGCATAAGATATTCAAGAGGAATCTCCAAGGCTGGTAAGAATTCTAGAGATGTTTGTTCTTTCTTTTCCAAATCTGCTACAAGAATAGGAGACATAAGAGCTGAAATCAATGTGTTATTTGAAAATTTTAAAGTTGATTTTATTAGCTCTCGAAATGAAAAATTGGATGTTTTGCAGGTTCATAAAAATCAAGAATTGGATGAAGTGTTTTACCCTCAGGACCGAAAGGAGCATCTCATAGATACTCACTCTTCCTTATCTAGGATGGAAGTAGCATATCAAAGAGGTAAGGAAGCTGCAACAAGGTCAAAATCACGGAAATCATGGCCTACAGGTATGGTTCAAAACACTCCCTCTCCACTTTCTTACTTGCATAATCCATTATGGAATGTTAATGTGTTGGGGCAGCCATGTCAATTTCAATATAACCACCTATCTTGTTCACAAGTTGGGCATGGTTCATCTTATGATGGCATGACTACTCTCCCTCATCTTGTAGCACAAACATATTCTCCGTATTTTTCACCAGCTCTTCCACAACATCCTGCTTGCATACCAAATTCAGTCACTCAACCCAACCAACCACATCATCACAATGCTTCATTCTTTACACATTTTCCTGCTCAACTAATTCCACACCCTCACCACAATAAACCAGTACAACATGCTTACAATGTTGAACTACCAAATTTACCCACCCTTCCTACCCATTCTATCTCACATGCGCCATTAAAAAAAAATTACAATGAGATTTAGAATGTTTTAAATTCTAAAATTGTAGAAGCTATGGAAGAAAATGAGGTTTCTTGTAGGATGCATCAACAAGTTATTTTAAAAGACCAAGAACTTCATGGTATGATGGCTATGGGAAATCAAGAAAGTAAAGGATATATTGAAGATTGGTTTCACTCCATCACTTGTTTGCAACATCACTCTATGCTTCAACAATTTTTGAAACCATCTTTTCAAGGGAAGTTGGCTTCTCATACCCTAATTTGTATCAACATGCATTTTTCGAATTTGGGTATGTGCATACATGAGGCCTTATTTCTAACATGGTTCCACTGGAAATACTCTTATACATAAACATAATCAATTCTCAAAGAAGAGTAGGATAGTGGAGAAAATAAAATAAATAAAGAAATAAAACAAACACATTTTTTTATTTATTTTTGTAAAACTAGTTGTTTTTTGTTGCAACATGCTATCGAAATCAATATCGATGATAAATGTTCCAATTCATTTGTGTATGTAGATGAATCATAATGGAAATAATAAGTTCTACAAACACTCATTTTCATTTTTATCACCAATTTGAAAAAATGTTTGAATTTCATTTTTTTGGCTTGCGGGCTTGATGAGATTTCTGAAAAAACAGTCGGGACAGTCATGTTTTGAGGGACCAAAAGTGAATATTTTTAAAACCTGTTTCTACCATAGGTAGCCCTTGGTGTCTACTTTCCAATCCAATTTGAATCACTCAATTTGGATTTGAAACGAAAAAGTTAGAACCAAAACATTGACCGGTTATCTAGCGGGCAGCTCAGGAACAGAGTTGGGACAGTCAATTTTTGGAGGCCTAAATGACCATATTTTTAAAACCTGTTTCTATGGTAGATTCCCCTATGAATCTAGTTTACAATGCAATTTGAATCACTCATTTTCGATATCGTATGGGGAAGTTATGATCAAAATACTGACTGTCTATCGTAAATCAGCACTCTTAAAACTCTGTCTTTCCGGCTGTTCCTTACAATATTTGACCTATCAATTCTTCTTGTCTTCAAAACCTGTTTCTATTGGAGATCAATAAATGAATCTATTTTCATTTCCAATTTGAATCATTCGAATCCGACATCAAACGAAAAAGTTACGCTTGAAATATCAACTGTTGGTCTAAGCCGGGTAATCGACAATGACTCTATTATGCAGGTTGTTCTAACTAAAATTGACATATCATATCATTGAATATTTAAAATATGTTTCTAATGGAGATAAAACTTTGAATTAGCTCTCATTTGGCTTTGGAATCACTCAATTTCGACGAAAAATAAAGAAGTTGTGATTAAAACACTGCAGGTTAGTATGATTGGCCACTGCTCTCCCGCAGGTAACAAATAAATTTTACTTTGTTATTTTCTCCTTGGATTTGTTCTATAGAGTAACTACTTGTTAGTTTTTTTGCATAATTCTTGGATTAGGGGAGCCGTGCACCTCTCTTTCTCCATGATTTAATGTTTTATTGCAAGTAGACACTCGTTTTTTGCAGGTCCTAGGAGAAAAAGAACGTCAATTTATGGACAAGTGATTCTTGAAACAAATTTTAATAAAACAAAGGAATTTCATCCAACTCATTACCCAATGGATTCATAATAGAAGAAATGAAGAATTGATTTCGATTTGAAGATTCATGTCTTGTCACTGCTGCCAAAACATTTTTCAAATAGATCATTTTTTTGACATAACATCATAGCTGTTGTAACTCAATTTATTTATTTACATACTGTTTTTTGTTGTTTTTTTTCTAATTTCTCTTATATTTTGTGTTTCAGGTGTTGCTTCATTCAAAGTGCAATTCATCCTCAGCATCAATGCAGTGAACAGCTAATTCATTCTTTGCGTGTTTGCATTTTATGGTTGTGTATTTTGCTGTTCCTTTTCTGAAGGGACAGCATTTGTGTGCATTTTTGTCGTTCCTGCTGTTCCTTTTTCAAAGGGACATCATTTTCGTTTTGCTATTTATTTTCTAAAGGAATAGCACTTTTTGGTTCAGCCATTCATTTTGCTGTTCCTTTTTCACAGTTCATTTTGTTGTTCCTTTTCGAAAAGGAACAGCTGCTGTTCCTTTTCGAAATGGAACAACACTTTTGCACTTTCACGTTTTGTTGTTCCTTTTCGAAATGGAACAGCACTTTTGCACTTTCACGTTTTGCTGTTCCTTTTCGAAATGGAACAGCACTTTTGCACTTTCACGTTTTGCTGTTCCTTTTCGAAATGGAACATCACTTTTGCACTTTCACGTTTTGTTGTTCCTTTTCGAAATGGAACAGCACTTTTGCACTTTCACGTTTTGCTGTTCCTTTTCGAAATAGAACAGCTGCTCTTCCTTTTCGAAATGGAACAGCACTTTTGCACTTTCATGTTTTTGCTGTTCCTTTTCGAAATGGAACGAAACTTGCATTTGTTGTTCCTTTTTCAAAGGAACGGCACTTGCGTTTTTGCTGTTCCTTTTTCCAAAGGAACGACATTTCCATTTTCACGCTTTTTTTGTGTGTGTATTTTCGCTTTTTGGTGTGCATTTCCTTTGTTGTTCCCTACAAGGAATAACACTTTTTTGAGTGTTTTTGCTGTTCATTCAAAAAAGCAACACTTTGGGAGTATTTTTTAGAGCAACCCTTTTCTTCCTCTTGTGGGATTATTCCTAATTCATCTCAACCACATTTTACTGATTCCCTTCCATGGCATGAAGTACACTACTTTTATGAGGACAAGAGTTATCGATTCTATTGAAGCGAGTTAATATCATTCACGTTATGATCTTTAACAGGACAGCTCCTTGATGATAGATTTTTTCAAAAGGGACACAATTATTTATATACTACTTTACTGCATTGTTTTCTGTTGAACATGATATTGATTGATCATCTTAATACCATGCTGGTTCCATCGTCCCTGGTTATAATCTTCTATGTCTGTAATAAATGAGATTATGGGTATATTTTTTTCTATTGACATCTTCAACTTCTTCCGCCATCCCTGCTCTTAAGGAGTACTGAGCCTCCCTCTTTTTATCATAAAAATCTTTAATAATAACAAAATTTTGTTCCCAGATGGAGGATAGGGGGTCTCATTACGAGCCAGCCTACCATGTTCATAAGGATGTAACAGAGTGACATTCCCGTTATGGCCACCACACCAGGGTTATGATCCATTGGATAGCCAAATTATCCTTGGAACAGGAGGTCTCATCACGAGCCGGCCTGATCACTTTTTGCTACATCCCAGTGAATGGCAGTGTGATTATCTGGTTACCACGCCAGCACACTGATCTCTTCTGTAGAACAGCACTGTAACTCTCCATTTATAAATTGAGGATCATGGCTCATATGAGTTAAAAAGCAACCCTGCTGAGGCTATGGACGCCTGCTGGCAGCAGCGGCTCTGCTTATGGTATTGAAGTTATATCTTATCGTCAATTATTATTATAATACTATTTTCTTATTTTTCTTTTTTATCAGAGAAGTTATTTCCTTAACTTTTTCCCTGTTTTGAACCTTTATGCATGAGAAATTGTTTTATGATCAATCACATCATTTTCAGCTAGAATACCGTCAGCAAAGTATCTTTTTAGCATATTGTTGTCCTTTTTCGTTTTGCATAAACTATCATCACTCCAAAGCATCCTATCTCTTATTCATAACTATCTTTACACACTTTGCTCTCAATATAACCATAACTTTCACCGTCCTATCATTGATAAGTGTACTCTGCCTCCCTTATTGATATATTGTTCATTCCATTGCCTTGCCGTCAGCACCACCCCTTTCATATGCTTTATGGTTATGGAACCCATTTTCCAATTAGAGGGGGGAATGTATGCATTATGGGGTTGCATGCGATATGATTACTGCACTTTGCCATACCTTGTTGATTTGACAACATATTAGTATTGCATGTATACATAAGTTTTTCTAATTGAAATTTTGCATGCATCTTATCTGTTGCTATTCAAAGCTAACACTATGGATTCAAGAACATTGTATGCAAAATAGTGCTTTGTTTACAGGAGAACAACAAGTATGGGCAGAATTCTATTCACAGCATGACCACACTATTGCAACTAACAGACGAGGCTCAAGCAACTCGCGAACGTGAACAATTGTTCAGACATGATGTGCTTACCGGGATTCCACCTTTTGTATCACTTTCAGCACCAACTCTGCCTACATCAGCTTCAACAACTGCCAGTCCATATATGTCATTCCACATTTTTGGAGGTAAAACTTGAGGTAAAATTGCATAGTTTTCTAATTTATTATAAATTTAGGAGAATCTAATGAAAATCCATTTTGAGCATTATTTGTCATCCTTCATTCCACATCTTTACCACTTCCCCTTTTTCAGCAGCATGTCATTTTCGAGTGTGGGGGAGTGTTCCTTTCATTCATTTCTTTCTTATGACCACGCCATTCATATTCTTTATCCTCCATTGCTATTCTTATTCACTCTCAACACCTCCGTTATTCCATGTTGTTTTACACCAAGCATCGAATTCAACAGCTGGTAGCAACCACCTCTATTTGTTCTCTAGCATCGCATGAGGACATGCTAATTTTTCAGAGAGGGGGAGGAATTGCTATGCATGATGGATGTTTTCTACTTTCTTCCTTATTTAAGGCATACAATTTCATTTTTACACAGTGCAGAAATTGATTTCCACATATTTTTAAAACTATGAACTCAATTCTTGTAATTTTTGGAAAACACATACGTATCATTAATACAAACCCACACAATTTCAAGAGATATTGGTTCATAAAATTTCGGAAATCATGCACTCTCACCTACAACCATTTTGTTTATATCTCATGATCCATGCATCAAAACAATCTGATTTTTGGATCATAAAGACATTCATATATTATAAATTTATTTGCCAAATTTCAACAAAAGCTGGGTTGTAGTTTTTGGGAAAATGGTTAATAAAGGTTGTTGTTATTTATATTATATTTTGCTGCAACTTAATTGTTATGCCTTCATCAAGATTCCTAAAATTGAATATTCATTAATTGAGGAAGAATTCATTTGTTCTATCCATTTCATGCGCTGAGATGAACATATTTTTTTATCGCTTGGTTAACACATGGGTTTTTGTCTTTGGGTTGCATGAAGACATGCAATATATTCAGTTTTCATTGCATGAGGACATGCAACATATTGAGTGTGGGGGTATGTTGGGCCACGAATACGACCACTTTGTAACACTTATTTCATCCATTTTTACTCTTCTCTATTATATCTTCTATTATAATTTATCATTTAAATCCATTTTATAAATGATTTATGCTCTCATGGATGAATATTATTTATTCTCCTTTATTTCTAATAAATTGATGATTATGCATTATTTTATCAATGATAGTTCTAATAAGTTGGTTATAACATTATTCACCATTTTTAGCCTCCAAGGTAACTTCCAGATTGAAGATTTGATTTTTAAATCTGCCAACTCAGAAATTCGCTGGTTTAAGGAGTGACAGTTTTGCGGTTGAGATTCTGAGCAAATGAAGACGAATTTGAGAAATCTGGAACATGGGTTTTTTCCAAAACGGGCCCAATTAACTTTAGCAAAGAACGGTTTGCCCAAATTCGGCTTGTACAGAGAGAAACATAGGGTTCTTTGAGCACGACCAACTGAGAAATTCGCTGGTTTAAGGAGTGACAGTTTTACGGTTGAGATTCTGAGAAAATAAAGACGAATTTGAGAAATCCGGAACATGGGTTTTGTCCAAACCGGGCCCAATTAACTTTATTAAAGAACGGTTTGCCCAAATTCGGCTTGTACAGAGAGAAACGCAGGGTTCTTTGAGCACGATTTTCTCAGATTTGCAGTTGCGGCCGTCCTCCAAATCTCAGCTGCAAAGCCAAATTCGCCTTGTTCTTGTTGATCAAATGGTTAGAAGCAAACCAATTTTGTAATAGGAATCATGTTGTACTTATCCTTATTGTAACTTCTCTCTGATCTCTCTCTATTTAAATGAAAACAGAGATCAGAGATGGGGATTTTTTGAAGAGACTTCAGGATGACTTTGGGGATTCGAATGATGGCGAATCGATGATTTGAATTAGAGATTTAGAAGCAAGGATTCATGATAGGATAGGAGGAAGGAAGGATTGTTTTATGCTGTAAGTCTCAAAGCTTCAACTATTGTAATGATTTCACTATTTAATGATTAATACATAATTTGGGCGTTGTTGTTCACTCTTTTCCTTCTGAAGTAACCCAGCAGCGTCCGCTGGCGGCTAAGGGCCCAGCCTCTGGCGGAGTACGCTGCTACTGTGTATCATATATTTAAAATTGCTGCTGTGTGACGGTTTGTTTTCCTTTTCATTTCTTTAAATTGTTTTGTTCAGCGATCTTTTGTTTATGAACATTTCGCAGAAATTACTTTGTTATATTGAAATCATAATTGGATTGCGTGAGTGATAGAATTATTAATTATAACTTGAAATGTACTGCTGATAATTTCAATCTAATGTTGTGCTGTCTAATTAAGAACCGTGGTCCATTTAACTGCTGCTCATTTATAATTGCCATGGTTGTTCAATTATGTTACTACTCAAATATAACTGCGATTGTAATTGCTTCAATAACTGCGATTAATGTTCATGCTGCTGGATTAAGGTTGCTGATTCAATTACATTTATAGTTTGTTGTGTCTTTCCAATTACTTAGTTTTGCTGTTCGGTTCCTTTAATTCCAGTTTGCTGTTCCATTTACGGCCGTTCCATTTTAGACTTGCTCTTCCATTTCCTATTTGCTGTTCTATTTTACTTTCTGTCGTTCCATTTACTTGCATTTGCTGCTTTGGTGTGAGAGAAGGTCTAAGGCTGTAGTGAGCCTCAACAGTCGCTGCCTAGCTCCCAGACCTATGGTCCATGCTCTAATTTCCTTTCCATCAGTTTCTAGAGGGATGGGCTATCGCTTCCGCACCCTTGACTGATAAGTTGTCTTGTGTGATTTTATCCTTTTGAAGTAATTTAGTCATAGTTTAGCATCCGTCTACTCTTGTGTTCTCTGAACGCTGTACTACTAAACATTACTCTTGAGTAAATAGCCGCCTCAGACTGAGTACACTCTTGAAATAAAAAGTCGTCCCTGGGTTGATAATTAATGTGAAGGTAATTAGGAGTTCAAAAGACACATTTTTATCGCTCCACAAGAGTCATCCGAGACATCGATTAAATTGTTGGGGAAAGAGAATGATGGGAAAACATCCCCATCATCCCATAGCAGTGCCCATTGCAGGGAGAGCGCTAAGGCAAGCTCTCATCGCCATACCGACATCAAAGATAGCAAGGGAAGGTATAATCACTTTCGATCTTTGAATGTTCATTTTGATTATGATCATGTTGATAATAATGAACATAAATCAAGATATCGAAAAACATGCACCTTTTGTGGATTAAATAACCATACATTTTCTAAGTGTTGGAAAAGAATGGCAGCACTCAAAAGGATGAGGCGTGAAATACCCTCTCAACAGCATGAAAAGAAACAGGTTAAGCAGATATGGAGGAAGAAATCCTACTACGGTCATTGCGATAGAAATGGCCATCAAAGAGCCACTTGTTGGAGGCTCCATCTAGAGCGTCGCCTTAAAGACAAAGCATCAGTGCGTGAACCAAGTGAAGCAGTTGTTCGACAAGCAAAACTACCTCAAGGAGGTGAGCCATTCACATTGATAAGTGAAAAATGGTTTCTATACATGTTGTCATTTCATGGTCATTCTTTTGTAAATCATTTGTTGCATTTTAAAGTGTAAAAGTGATGATGTGTTTTCCATCACTTGGTCAGCAACAATGATATCTGGTCATGTTTTGAGTCGTATGTTACACTCTAAAAGTGATGTTATGTTTCCGTCACTTGTCAAAGAGATAGTGTCTCACCTTATGTATGTAAATCATGTGTTGTAGTGATTTGTTTTCCATCACTTTTTGAAGCAACAATGATATGTTGGCCTTGTTTTCATAACTGGGGTATTGCGTCCATCTTGTTGTAAACTTGACCACCGAGTATGTCCTATAAACTCGTGGCAAGTATGGGACATTTGGGTCATTATTTTGGTCATGACATTCAAGCAGGTAATTTGCAAAACAATCTACTATAGGTTGCAAAAGTAGCAAGTGTCGGCTCGTCGCTTAAGGCTCCGAAGAACAAAGGTGAAGGAGATGGAAGCGAGACCTTTTAAGGACGCTTGTGAGGTAGACAGGGTACAAAGAAAGTTTCATATTATCTTTCATGGTTTTGGACGACCAAAAGCTCCTCAGTGGATAGGATTGATCCAGGTGGCTCCAGAAAGACACACAGGACAAAGAGGGTTTATGAATGCTTGAAAATCAAAGTGCTCAGAATGACTTCAAACTAGGACCAGAGCGTAGATCTCACCGTCCTGATTCCAACGATGTGAATGACACTCTAATCCAAGTTTGGATGATGAAGTTATCGCGAAAAGAGTTTGCCTTGGTTCCTTTGAAAAAGGAGGCTTTTCCTCTAAAAATGGGTCTAAAAGCCTTATAAGGCAAATCGCAATTGAAGGGTCCAAAGGGGTGGACTTAAGACAGGCAGACAGGAACCCCCGATCAGCGATCTCCAATTAATCGGAGTTGGGGGCATGCTATGTGTGATATCGGGACTTTAGAACCAATGACATGCGATATAGCGATTGCCAATATCGACGTCGGTGGATGCCAAAGGCAAAACCCCTGGGCTGTAGCGATGTGATATGCCAATGGCAACATGCAATCTTAGCCATTGGATCGGAAATAGATCAACGACCAAGATTAAATCGGCGATCCCAAATACCAAGGGGCGATGTGATAGCGACATGCGATGCAATCTGGACCGTCCGATCAAGGAACAAATCAACAGTCCAGATATAATCGGCATATCGGCGATTGGTGGATCGACGTATCGGCGATCGGTGATCCCCCTATATATAGGGCCATTGACAGAGCAATATGCGATTGTGATATAGTTGGACCCGATGAATTTATAGACCCAATTTCATGAAATTTGAAGTCCGGTTTTTTAGATTTTTCAATGTTTTCTATGTATTTTGAGTTTGAACAAAAAAAAGGCCATTTCTGTAGTTTTGTTGCGCCAGCCGAACCTTCCGTTCAAATGGCTTCTATTCTCAACTAACAGACTCCACGTTTTAAGTGGCCTTGTCACAAAAACGTGTTATAAAACATGATGAATGCCGAGAGCTGAGGCTAGAGAGCTAGAGAGCCCAAGAGCCTGTGCTAGAGTGTGCAAGAGCTTGAGTGACATAGAGCCAAGGAGGAGGTTGCACTCGACAGAGAGTAGCAGAACGAGAGGGCTAGACAAAGACAGAGATAGCTAGACAGTGCCGCGAATTACTCAAAGAATCTTGAAAGCCAGAACGCGTGAAAGACAGAGCACCGTAGAGCCACAAATCTTGATCGAGGCAGCGCGAGAAGGTGAACCAAAGAACCAGAGGGTCAAGCAGAGATGCAAAACTACAGCAACATTGCCATAGCGCTACAAAGCCAGATAGCTAGAGAGCTACATTACAGAGAGTCCAGGGCAGTCTTCTTCTTGCAATCGATGATGTGAGATCGATGGTTCAGCAAGCATCAACACTTTGACAGATTCTATTTCAGATGCCCTTGATTGTGACAAGCTAGAAAACGATCGATGCAAGGGGAGCCAAAGTCCAGATTGGTAATGGGCCCTACCCATGCCTCGACAATGTGAACAACATTATTCACTATGGATTATTTTTGCTAAGGATATGAACCTCAAGCTTCATATGGCCCCTTTGTTACGAGGTATATGATGTTTTCATGTACTTCTTCTTTATACATTATGCTACACAGATCCTTGATTGATATTGATGCAAGATCTTTCTTATTACATGTTGTCATGATTCCTTGCTTGATTTGATGCGGAATCTTTTATGTGGTGTACTTGTTGTCATAACTCATCATGTTATGTTTCGAGATCCCTTGTTATATGTTGTTGGGATACTCTTGTTTTCATCATGCATTTTTGTTTTCGAAATCCCTTTTATACCATGTTGGCGGGATGTTCATCATGCACGTTTTGTGTCATACTGATAGGAGTCTTTTGATTGAGAGTTCCAGTTGTGGAACATCTCTTAGAGCTATTCCTGCGTGAGGGAATTTTTCCTTGTATGATCGCGACACCATCTCTTGTGTACATCACCTTTATTAACAACACTTAATGCAGCGGCCTACACCATCTTGACACCGGGGCTCGGAGACGTAGTCCCTCCTGGACGAACTCCGTTATCAACACTTATGTTTCCATGTGATGATGATTGTTATGTCCCTGTTCTTTTTCGCATGAAGATGTATTCATTAATGTTCTTTTAAAATTTAATTTAACACATCATGAAAGTAAAAGGTCTTGGAAGGGTACTTCATCACACCCGGACCTGGATCATTTGGTATGGATGAGAGTTGCATGGACGAGATTGTTTCATGTGATAGACAGGATGTTGGCATGCTAGTTTCTTATTTGGGCAGTAATGTTGCACATATGAGATTCAAGGCATGTGCACGTGTTATGTTTGACCCAGGAGGATGAGTGCTTGCAGAGCTGATTTGCAGTGATGATGGCCTGTCTTCGATTGAAACTTAGACTGACCTTGTAAGACATGAGATCAGTAGCAGGTTGAGCCAATGGAGATCGTGTAGACTCAGAGGGAGTCTATATTCAAAGGGAGCAATCCTACAGAAGTTCGAGATCTTTAGGTTATGAGGAGATACTTCCTATGTTGATATTGGTAGCTTGGGCGGTACTCCAAACCCTAGGGTATAGGGTTGGGGAGGAATTTGACCCACATGGGATTTGTGGGAAAGAGTTCCCAATATATGGGATTTCACCCAAAGTTTTTGGTGTGAATCCATGAGTTATTTTGATGATTTAACCCTTGGAGCATGTGTGGCACCCTTAGTGGAGAAAGGGGCTAGTAAGAAACCCAAGGGAGGTTTTTCCAAATGGGAGAAATAATTTTTTATTTTTATGTCAATTGGTTATTTTGTAAAAGAACAAGTTGGCCTTGTTTTAGAAGAGCCCTAGAAAATCTCTAGTTGTACCACTCAAAGAAAATATAAATAGAAAAGGAAGGAAATCTCATTGGTATCCAAAAAGAAGAGAAAATTCGTCATAACCGGGAGAGATATGAGGTATCAAGGCATTCACAGTTACTTAGGATCTTTTTTGAAGTAGAGGAAGGCTGATTTTGTAGTCTCTAGTATCTTTAGAAGCTCGAGTTAGGGCAATAGGTGGTTAGGTCTAAATGCAATTTTTTGTGCACATGTAAGGGTGGTTTTCTCTATGAACATGGGTCACAAATCTGTGGGTTACTTTAGGTAGGGTCGAACCCTAGATGGTTGTTGGACAGATCTCCTATGTGGCAAGTATTGGGTAGTGTTTTAAGGGCTGAGTCGTTTAAGTGACAACATAGGATTGGAGTGTTAGTTTTTGGTAGCATCGAATGTGCTCTAGCCATGAAAATTGGTGGAGATTCTAAGGCATATGAGTTCTAAATAACCCAGAACCCATTTAGTGAAATTCCACCTGAATTGTATTTTATTAAGATAACTAATATTTTTAATGGGGTTCCTAAGTCTAAACTTTGGAAAATTAAAGTATTAATGGGTATTAATCAAAATATGGGTGAGAATGTTCTAGAAAGCGGATCAAGTCAAGTTTTTAATCTTAGCCATTGATCAGATACTTAATCTCAGCCGTTGAAGTCTCAATGAAAAAATTAGAAGAAGGATGGTTGGGGTTCATTCAAAAACACGCCGAGAGAAAAAATTGATCTAGAGTTTGAAATTTCTGGGGCTAGGAAGTTCAGAAGTTTGAACTAAGTGATCATTCTGTAGCAGAGGGGCAGGGATAGTTCAGGAATATTGGGAAGAGAGGCGGAGATCCACTAGTGGAGGCAGCACAACACCTAGAGGGACTAGCGTTGGGCCAATCTTGGCCCATGTAGGCTTGACGTTGAACCAGGGAGAGGCAGCGCAGAGGAGAAGTTGCCTTCACACAGAAATCTGGAACTATTGGGGAGTTGCCGGAATAGCTGGGGAAGGTTGATGCAGAAGCTACAGGAGGCAAAAGATACAGTGCAGGGATGATGCAAAGCCTTTGAGGCTGACGCAGGGCCTACGTAGGGCCAGCACAGAGATAGTCATGGGTTTCCCAGTTTTTCTGCCAGATCAGCTGGAAACTGCTAGGTGAAGTGAGGTAATATCACTCAGTTTTCCACCCTTATATTTTTCTCTGTAACTGGATTATCGAGAGGGTATCTAACATTGTATTCAGAACTACCGCTTAATAATATAAAACCCTCATAGTTGTTGCACCGGTTTCCCGAATTGGGTTTTTCTGGGGACTATTTTGTCCAAAAATAACGGTGTCTTATGTATCTTGTTCTTTGCTCAATTTCTTATTTCATGTAATCAAATTAAATTGGTGTAGGATGCATAAGTAATTTACTTCAATATTTTTCATAAAATAACTTGATAATGTATATTAAAATCAAGTAGGAGAAGTAAATTCAGTTTTGCTGCAGTAGGGGTTGCTTGGAAGTATAAGAATTTTCACATGGTATCTGAGAAGTGATTTTGAAACAGGAAGAGCAGATCCAGCGCTGAGCAGAGAGGCCAATAGTTTCATTTGGCAGAAATTTGAATCCCCTTGAAGGGATTGCACAGTCCTTGCTAGAAAAGCAGAGATTCCGAGGAAATCTCTCTCTAAGAGAGTCGAGAAAGAGGTACAATTTATGGTTCATGAGCTTGCAAAGGCGGAGGGAGTAATGCAAAGCCTCAACGCAATGCTTGAATGGCGCAATTTCTGCTGGGGTAGAAATCTGTTGGAAAAGAGCGAAGACACATAAAAGGGGAATTTTCTCCTTAAAGAACTTTTTTCGCCAAAAGTTTGAATTTTCACTTTTCGGGCAACAGACCAGTGCTGCGCAGTGACTAGAGGAGTCAATTCAACATTTTGGGTGAGATGGCATCACATGGGCTTAGAGATCAAGACAGGTTGGAAGGAGCTTCCAACTATGTCATATGGAAGACCAAAATCTTAGTCTTTCTAGAGGAGTACGATCTTGAAGCATACGTCAAGAGTGTTGTGGTTATTCCCGCAGACAATGATAAGAAGAAGAAGTACAAGGCCGAGCAAGGAAAGGTGAAGAGGTTCATACTTGATGGAGTTGAAGATCATGTGGTCTCACACTTGCAGGGAAAAGATACAACTTGAGAAATGTGGGAAGCTTTGTCTTCACTATGTGAAGGTTTTTCCGAACAACAGAAGATGTACTTAGAAAAAAAGTTGTAGCAGACATTGATGCAGAAGGGAGAAGGGGTTAACTCCTATCTTCAACGTCTTCAAGATACCAGAGACCATCTTGCTGCAGTGGGGTCTACTCCTCAATCTACCGCGATGGTAAGGAAGGCCCCGAATGGAGTCTCAGATGAATGGGAAGTCTTCATCCAAAGCATATTGGGAAGGGATGTGAAAATTCCTAGACTCGAAGGAACCCCTACTGCAGCAAATATGAATCTACTTCACCTACTTGATTTTTTAAAATTAATTCATCAAGTTATTCTTCTGAATATTGAAGAAAATTACTTCTGCAGCCTACACTAATTAAATATTTGATCTCACGAAACAAAAAACAAAGCAAAGAACAAGATACATAGGACACACTTATTTTTGGACACAATAGTCCTGGGAAAAACCTAATGCGGGAAAACCGGTGCGACAACTCTGAGAGTTTATTATTATGCAGGAGAAATATCTGAATATAAATCTAGAATGTTCATCTAGAAATCCTATACAGAGAAAATATTGGACAAAATGCTGGTGAAATGATCTCACCCTCTCACTAGAGAAATAATGATTGATCCTCAACTCTAGGAGGCTCTATGTCACCCTCTGATGGCCTCTGCGTCAAACTGCGTCACCCTGGGCAGCTTATGTGTCACCCCTACTGGGTATTACGCTGCCTCTCTGCTCTGGATCTTCTGCTGGCTGAGAATTCGACTTTCTTACCTCCATTCTCACACCCTTGCTCCTGGAAACTGCAAATTGAATTCCCTTTGTAGAATTTTGACCTCTGCTCAATGACTGCATTGCCTTTTCATCAGCACTATGTAGGCCAGCGTCACCCCTCCTTTGGACGTCTTTTTTTCCTTTCTCTACCTTGTATTCTCTGGAAAGTCCTTCTCCTAGATTCTCACTACCCCTTAGCTACAAGATCTCCCCAATAGTTTTTCCTCATGAGAACTTCTAGCCTCAGAAAAATGATTTCCTCAATCTCTCTCTATGTGTTTCTAAATAAACCCCAAACCTAATTCTTATACTTTTCCTTTTGAGACTTCAAGGGTCGATATTCAGTCTCTAATCAACGACTAAGATTAAAACGTGACTTGATCCACCTTCTAGATCATTCTCACCCATATTTTGATTAATACCCATTAATATTTTAATTTCCCTAAGTTTAGACTTAGGGACCCCATTAAAAATATTAGTTATTTAATAAAATACAATCCAGGTAAAATTTCACCAAATAGTTTCTGGGTTCTTTAGAACTCATGTGGCTTACCCTATCCACCAATTTTCAAGGCTAGATCACTGCCAAAAACTAACAAGGGAAAGACTACCTTCATGGGAGGAGATGTGGGTAGCCCTTCAACAAGAAAAATTAAGGAGGGATCTGGTGAAGGTCAACCTCAATGGTAGCAATTGGAGTGGCACGAAGACCAAGGAGGAGGAGGAGAACGTAGCTCTAGCATCAAAGGCACAACATAAGCAAAAGTGAAAGAAGGACATTTCGAAGGTGAAATGTTTCAGATGTGGCGAGATGGACCACTTTACATCCTAGTGTCCTTTGAAGCAAAAGGATAAGCATGAGAAACATGATCCTAAGTTTGCTCCAACAAAAATTGACAAATATGAGATTTCCATGAGTGCCCATGCATCTCCAAGAGGGAAATGGGGTGATATAGAACTGTATTCGGGAGGACTACCTGTGGGCATGATCCTTGAGGAACCCACCTCTTGGATTAATTCCTTCCTACAGGATCCCGATATTTAGAAGTAGAGAGATGGACTTAGTGTCAGATGATGTAGTGGTTTGGTTGGAGAGATAGATGCAGTAACCTAAGACCAGGGATTGATCATAGTAGAGCAAGGTTGTCAACAATGTAGAAGTCAGCAGCAACGCAGAAGATTCAGAGGGTCAAAGACTAGTAGCAGTCAGATTCCAAGATTCACGTGGTATTATGTTGAGCACAGTTAGTTAAGTAATTTTGGGTGTTTTTCAATTGCTTCTCTCAACAACTAAGTTGTAGTACAAATGCAGTGTTTGCAGTGGCAGTGCTAGTAGCATAGCATATTCAACATTTGAGAGGGAGTTGTAGTACAAATTCAACAGTGGCAGTGGAAGTGTCATGGGCAAAAATATAATAGCAGCAATAGCACAGTGTTGATGGCAACAACAGTGCGGAAAGGAGATGCTTCAGAGACAAAACAGCATGCAGTTGGACATTATTTCTAGAGCACATTCCTCACTAAGAGGGAGTGTTAGTTTTTGGTAGTATCGGATGTGCTCTATCCATGAAGATTGGTGGAGAGGATAAGGAATATGAGTTCTAAAGAACCCAAAAGCCAATTGGTGACATTCCACCCGGATTGTATTTTATTAAGATAATTAATATTTTTAATGGGGTTCCTAAGTCTAAACTTAGGAAAATTAAAGTATTAATGGGTATTAATCAAAATATGGGTGAGAATGTTCTAGAAATCAAATCAAGTCATTCTTTTAATCTTAGCTGTTGATTAGAGACTTAATCTAGGTCATTGAAGTCTCAATGAGAAAAGTATAAGAAGGAGGCTTGGGGTTCATTCAGAAACACACCGAGAGAAAGAATTGATCTAGAGTTCAAAACTTTTGGGGCTATGACGCTGAGAATTTCGAACTAAGTGATCATTCTACAGCAGAGGGGCAGGGATAGTTAAGGAATATTGGGCGGAGAGGTGGAGAGCCACTAGTGGAGGCAGCGCAGCACCTAGAGGGACTGAAATTGGGCCAGTCTGGGCCCACGCATGCTTAACATTGAACCAGAGAGAGCTAGTGCAAAGGAGAAGCTGCCTTCACGCAGAAATTCAAAATAGTCGGGGAGCTTCCGGAACGGTTGGGAAGGTTGACATAGAATCTCCAAGAGGTAGAGGAGACAACATAGGACTGACAAAAAGCCTTTGAGGCTGATGCAAGGCCAATGCAAAGATAACTGGGGTTTTCCAGTTCTTTTGTCGGATCAGCTAGAAACTGTCGAGTGAAGTGAGGTAATCTCACTCAATTTTCCGCCATTATATTTTTCTTTGTAACTAGATTGCCTAGAGGGTATCCAACATTATATTCATATATACTACTTAATAATATAAAACCCTCAGAGCTATTGCACCGGTTTTCCCACATTGGGTTTGTCTGAGGACTATGTTGACCAAAAATAACAGTGCCCTATGTATCTTGTTCTTTGCTCAATTTCTTATTTCATGTAATCAAATTAAATTGGTGTAGGCTACAGAAGTAATTTATTTCTGTATTTTTCAGAAAATAACTTGATAATGTATATTAAAATCAAGTAGGAGAAGTAAATTCAGTTTTGTTGTAGTAGGGGTTCCTTGGAAGTATAGGAATTTTCACATGGAGGACTTGTAGAGGAGGAAAAATGTAGATTTTTTAGAAGGTTTGGACCAGAAATAGGAGGGTTGATGTGGATTGTCTGTGTGCCCTAACCAGAGGGTTGAACCTTTAGAAATAGGTGCACAAGATGAGTCATTTTATGGAAAAAAGTTGAATTCCAAGAGCAGAGGTATGTCTCTTCCTTATTGATGATTTTGTTAGATGTTTGGTGGGCCATTTTGGGATAGTTTTGAAGGGAACCATGAGGACTATTTGGATGGAAGAAAGAAGGTTCCCTTGGAGCCCTAAGTGCGGGACTTGAAAAGGATTTCAAGTCTGCTAGGATAGGAAAATTGGTTGGCCTAGTGGTTGATCCCTTGAAGGAAGAAGTCACAGCCACAAAGGGCTAATGAAAAAGCCCTAAGTTTACTATTGAGAATGACTTCTACACTTATACAGACAACCTCTATGATGTTAGTCTATCTTCATTATAGAAATAGAGGAAAAAAAGTGATTAGAGTGGTGAAGTCCCAAAGTGTTGTGTTCTTGAAGGACTAAGGAACAACAAATGGGTAGGTGATGAAGACCCTATGTGTTGGACTTCTTGATGGAATAAGGAGAAACTAAAGGGTAGACTTGTTGGATTCGCGTTCAATAACATAAAGGATGTATGATCATTGATATACACATACTTGTGTTCCTGTAGTTTGGGAGCTAAAGGATTAGCATGCATGTTCAAGACACGTGGACTGAAAGGGTTGCAAGGCACCACATCAACAATAGGTCAAGTGTTGTCTTGTTCATGGTACATTTGTGGTCATTGTTGTTGACCCCAAGCCCTAATTGTATCCTTTTATTAATGATTGTATGAGGTACATGATCCCTAGTACAAGAGCCCTAGGCAATTGTATTAAAGTTTGTTAATATAACGAAATTGGGTTGAAAATTGTAAAAACTTTTTTATTGTGCACTAGTTGATTTTATATTATGTTTATTCTGTTGTGAAAAGAATTCTTGTTGTGGCATTTGAGTTGGTTGTGTCAGAGATTGTAATACCCAAACCTATATTTTCTAGTGACATGGAAATTCAACAGAGAGGAGTCATCAAGTCAAAAAACCCTAAAATATAAATCATTTTATTTTTTTGTTTATTTTAAAAACATATCTAATGATGAAAAATCAAAGAAAATTTATTGTTTGGATGTTTTTCCTAGTCTAGTATAAATTTCAGGCTTTATTTTACTTCATATATTATTCTATTCAATGGTTTGCGCTTAATTATCCAACTATGAGCAACTCAATTGGTGATCACAATGTTATGAAGTATTATGTAAACCATGAAATTCAAGGTTCAAATCCCCTGTGGGTTAAGCAAACAAAAATAAATGGTTTGTGCTTAATTGTTTATTTCTAACACTAAAAAGGAAAAAACGACCCTATAAATATGTTCTTCAAGGTTTTGTCTAATGTTTTATTGTCTAATATAAGGCTTTCTCAAATATGGAAAACAAATCATAGCAATAAATCAAATTTGGGGAAACCATAAGGCTAGGGTTTGGTAGTTAAAGGTTTATATTTATTCTTATCTAGTCTATATTTCATTTACAACTTATTTTTTACAAGATTGGGAGGTCGTCTACACCATGATTTGAGACTTAGACTATGCACTTTCAAGAGAACATATTTTTTCCCTAGTGTAAGCCCTTATCATAGGACCATGGTATTCATACCTTACATTGATCAGATAATAAATTATTCTATCCTAGAGTTTTAATCTCTTACCCTAATTGTTATGAGAGGAGCCACTGATTCTTAGAGGGGCATACTGTTAGAGAATCTAGGGCAAAGTAATGTTGTGATGTTTCTCCGAGACTTGATAACAATTTGTGAAGTCTTTTCACTTTTTCTAGTTAGGTTATACTTCTTCTTCTTGTTCTTCTTATCACTGCATATGTGTGTGCTTCATCAAACTGCTTCCCAAAACAAAATAGAAAGAACACAAAATTTTGACTCTCGGCTAGGGACTAACCATCTCCACTCTTGAGAGGAAAACCCTTTGTAAGATTTCTCTTATTGAAGCTTCTTATTTGAACAACTACCAAACTCTAGACCCTTGACTAGGATATCCTCCAAGCATAACTCAAATCCTTCCTCTTTTTGCACTATCACTTTCGGCACATCTTCCGGCACTTTGTCTTCTAGCACTTCATCTTCCAATTAGAATCTTTTTCACCTTAGAGAGATGGACTCCTTCACTATGCTTGTAAGTCTTTGGAGGCTTGATCTCTCACCCAAATAAAGGGTTGTTTATTGTTTTCATACCCTTCCTACTCCTCACACGTGTGACTATTTCTAGCCCTAGAAACAATCCTTCCTACTTCGATCTTGGTCCTTCTTCCTTCGTATATGAGGGATTCTCCTTTGCTTGTAGAGAGAGGGCTAGTAGACCTTGTTTGCACCCAAAACAATTATATATATTGACATGTTATTTTCTGCTACTGTGGCCGCAATTAGACCTTCCTTGACCTCGCACGTGTGGCTGTAGCTGCTTCAGAAAATTCCTCCTTACCTTCACTGTCTTGTCTCCTTAACTCATTGCCTTTGTAGCCCTTTTTGTTTCCTTCTATTCGTCCTTTTAGCCTTCTTTTTCTTGCGGATTTCAGAGTAAAGTATGTGTCAAAATGAGGAGTGGACAACCTCTATAAATAGAGGCATGTCCCTCTTCTTTTAGGCTAACTAGACTCTCCATTAGGCTAACTTATAGTGTGTACTATAATTCAACATTTATTCATCATTTTCTTGCTTGTAGACTTCGTTGCTGCTAGGAGAGGATTTGACCATGCTTGGAGGTGTTCCCTTGACCTTGTATGATGTCACACATGATGTAACATGCCCTCAAAGGGTCTTATCATAATTACATTTTGATTTGAAACTCTAGAAGCACTTCAAAATGTGCTTGACCTATTTTCAATGAGCAAGAAACTCATTGACAAATAATACAATAATAATTTCTCTTTTCTTGAATAAGTAAAAATATCAAAATTACATTTATGAAGACCTAGCCTAGTTACATTTCCTTCAACACTCCCTCTTTACTAGGGAGGTATTCATACAATATTACAAGGTGTTTGGCAATTTTCAATCTTGAAGAATTCACCTAAGAGAAACCATATTTGCAATCCATCTGTTATAGCATCATATTAATCAGCATTGTCATAGTGTAAGACCTTGAATAACAACTCCATATATTTACGATACCATGAGCTACAATTCTTCCGAGACTAATGATTTATACACACCTTCATCATTGTCTCTCTAGGTACATACCCACCCGGGTGTTCTCCAAGTATGACCTTCTAGGACTATTCTTGTCTTGGGTTCCTAGCCCTCAAAGAATATCGGTCTTCTTACCTACTCTTATCTTGGATGCTCTACACATCCTCAAAGAGTATCAGATGCCATATGATTACCTAATCCTCCCATTCTTTCTTCCCAAGTGAAGACAAGAATGTTATGTCTATCTTGTGTCTATATTTCCATTCATGGCCTTCAACTAGACTTACGGTTGTTAGTCCTGGTCTAGTGCATGACCCATGAAATGGAAAACACAATTGTCACTCCCTTGTAATCAAGGGTGATCCAGAAAACTCCTTCTTGATCAAGTACCTGTCAGAGATCCCTCTTAACTAGAGACTCTTTTCTTCATCAAAAGCTTCTTCTTCGTGGGTCCTTCAACTTGCTTGATCTTCTTCCTTTCTTGATGTCATGAAGCCTTTGATTGAGCTTCTTCTCGATAGGGCACCATCCATCGATCACTTTCCTTCTTTGTTTTTCATGTCATCACTTCGTGGAAAGTGACTATCAGGTTCTTCTTGTCATATTTGGCTGATACTTTGTCATCTTGTCCATGCTTCGGAATGCTCTCCTCATGGATACTTAATCGTACTTACCAAGTTATATGATTTGACCAAGTAGCCCATCATGACTTCATCCTGATATTGCTTCAACATTGCTTTTTATTTTGTTGGATGACTTCTTCATCATGACATCTCTATAGAGTAGAATTAGTTATATGCACCTTTTATATTTCCAAGGCCTTCATAGGTGTCAAGGGTCCTTTCTTCTTTTATCAAAGTTGTCCTGCCTTCTTTCGGGAGATATATTTCAAGGCATTTTTTCAGATAGTGATTCTTGGTGATCATGGTGTTCTTCGCATGATTGATTTCTTTCTTTATTTTCTTCTTCTCAAATAGATAGGTCAACCATCTAATGGTTCTTATGGAAGCATTCCTTCATTGTTTGCTTTCTGGACTTGTCATCATTTCTTCTTGCGTCTTAGTCAAAAATATTATGCTCCTTATGTGAGCATGTTCTTTTATCGGCCTTCATTGCATTGTGGTACATGCCTTCAAGCATGTTCTTGGTGCAAGAGATTCCTTCATGCTTGATCATGTTATAGAACCATACCCATGACTTAATAATATACAAATGATAACATGACTAAAATTTACTACATACATACCTCATCTTGATTCTCCTTCGATCATCCTTTGGTGTGGCCCTTCTTACTTCATCTTAGCTTGCCTGCATAACATCCTTTTTCTTGAATCCATGAACGGGATTCCCAATGAGACATCTTCCTTGGTTCACGAATCTTATTTTGAAGATTCCATCATAGGATCTTAAAGATCCTCGCCTTACAAATGTTTCCTTCGTTTCATGATTTAGGTCTTCTAAGATTCTTATTATGATCAAGTTTTCTTTCATCATGTATGAGGTCCTATACTAGGTATGCTCTTTCTACATGAATATCTTGAGCTATATTTTCCATGCTCCTATATTCTAGAATATATTTCTACTTATGCATTTTTGTTCTTATCATAAATGCTACATCTACATGAGTGTCTAGAACTCTATGTACATTATGCTACTAGATTCTAGAGGGTGATTCTAGCCATGCAATTTAATTTATTCCTACATGCTCCTATTCTACTCAAAACATTGAAAAAAGTCTAGAAGTAAATAGTTTGACCTAGTCATAGTAGAGATCTGGAGGATCTTCCTTCTTTTTCTTCTTTCCTCTTCTTTCACCTCTTGAGTTATGTGATCTTCTTCCCTCTTCCATTTGTTATTTTTGTCCTTCTTAAGCTTAGGGAAATTCCTTTCGTAGTGTCCATATTCTTGGCATCCAAAACATTGGATCTTGGACATGTCTTTGTTGTTTGTTCTTTGTGGACTAAACTTGCCAAATTCACCCTTTCTTTTGGCCACGGTAGAAAATGCTTTCTTCTTTGATCCCACATCTTCTTTTTCCTTAAGTTTGGTTTCCTTTGTTTTGCATAGAGACCATATTTCACTGAGAGTGGTTGCTTCCTTCTTGGAATAAATGCTATATGTGAAGTTTCCCCACTCCTCAGGGAGAGCATTGAGTACAACAGTTGTCATCTCTTTATCAGACATGACTTCCCCAAGCTCTTGAAGTTGATCTCTCATTTTAGAGATTTTCATGAAGTAGGGAGCTATTTATTCCTTTGTTATATTCATCTTGTAGAATTCATTCCTAAGGGATATTACTTCTCCGGTTGTGGATACCGAGAATAGCTCTATTAGCTTATCATAAATAAATTTGATGTCTCAAACTTGGAGACATAGGGAATGAGAGAGTCTTTGATTGATTCTATTAGATCCTTTGAGCTCTTGTCGCATCCTTATTGTACTTGGCTAAGGCTTGAGTCCATTCCTTAGCAGGGATAGCAATATTCCCTTTGACATGCTCTAGGAATTCATTCTCCTTGAGTAGTAGATGATAAGCCTCATAAATGGGTTATTATATGGGTTCATTTTACCTCCTAACCTAGTCAAATCAACATTCTCTTAGATTATTGTATGATTTTCTTATTATATTTATGCTTATGGAGTGAGTTGAGTTAGTTATGATTTCATGTGGTCTAACATGTGTTTAATGCAGATTATTGATGAATTTTGAGGTCAAAGTCAAGGATCCAATGGACAAATGGCAGCAATAACTCGAAGTGGAAAAAGGAGAGGACTTATAGGAGGGAATCCCCCTCATTTATTACTCCTCACTTCGAATTCCCCTTCATTCAACTCGGAGTACAAGCAACCAAGTCATGCACTAGAAGGCAGTCGAGCAAGTGAAGGATGGCCGATGATTATCTCGAGTTTTGGGAGCCAAGCCTCCCTGATTTTAAGGAAGTTATTGCTAGCTTCATTTGTATAAGTAGAGAGGCCTAGGGCCTCACTAGGGTCGGATTTTTGTTGGATTTTTGCTTATGTAAACTCTGCTCAACTTCAAGCTTATTATTTTGTGATAGTTTCATGTAATCTTGCTATTGTTTTGAAAATAAAGATGGAATCCTTTTTGAGCTAGCACTGAGTTACCTCAGAGGGCTGAAGCTCTTGGGTTAGGGCCCAATCCAAGTAGCCAAGCTCCTCTTTACTTGTATTTGTATGTTTTATTTCAGCCATAGATTAGGTTGCTGTTAGATGTATTTCTTTTATGGTTAGGAATAGGTTGCTTTTGATGATTTAGTAGTTTTCTTCCATTTATGCTTTCTATAGCAGGTTAAACAGTGATAAAGAAAATAAGGCTAGCAATAGTGCCTTGGCCTCTCTTCCTCCCTTTGGGACCATGATTTGAGACAAAGACCCTCTTGTTGCCCCAAAAACACAGATTTTCCTCATTCATAGGACTTCTAGTGTTTGCAGCTTTTTAGTGGTTAATAGTCTAGTTTTGTTTTGCTTCATAACTTCTTCATCATGATCACTTCTTTATTTACAATAGTCTTCTTTCATGATTTCCTTTCTTGCAGCAGTTATTAGCATTTCCTTCCATAGATCATAGTTTAGACTATTTTGATGCAAAACTCTGTTTTCCTAGATGCACTCATTTCATTGCTTGCTTGATTTCCTTGGTTGACTGTCAATTTTTTTATGCAAAAGATCTCTTCTAGTAGCAGGCCAGCCTATCAGCCATCCCATTCTCCATCTGATCCATGCCCTATAGATCACCCAAGTCTCCCCTCAATTTTGCCTTAGTTTCCTGCATTTTCCATAGAACTTCTTCCTCTCTCCTTGAGCAAATCCAATCATCTTTCTCTCTCCTGATGATTCGCGGTAGACCCTAGGTCCCCTAACACCTCATTCCAACCTTCATCCACCTTTTTCACCCCCTCACACACCCTCAAAATAGTGAAAACTGTGCTCGGCCTCCTCTTGAAGGCCTCCTGTAGATTTCCTGTGTCCTCTTGTAGATTTTCCTGTAGGCTCTCTTTTGAAGGCCGAGTGTGGGAAAAGCCTCCAGAAGGCCACCTGAGACCTCCTAGGACCCATCCACACCATCCTACATCCCCTCAAGTACCAAAACCGCCCTCCAACTCCACTTATTCTCTACCACATTCACAAACAATAAATTACATGCATGTCAAATTCACATAAAAATCCAAAAAGATGTTTTTTTGCTCATTTACTTCTAGGAATAGCTTAGTTAGATGTTGTTTACTTCCTTGAGTAGGTAGTGGAATTCTTTTCATGACTTTCATAGTGCGTTCTACAAAAGTTGGATTAGTTGGTTAATTTGGGTTTACTAGTTTTGCTTTACATTTTAGACTTTCTCCTTTCTGCAGTTAGAATAGTATCTGTAGAGTAGTATTTCTCTCCTTTCATCACATATAGAGCTTCTTTTGGAATCCATAGAAGTTGGCTTGAGCTCCTAGTGATCTTGCGTCGGCTGACCAAGTGAAAACCTGCAGTAAGAACTAGTACTTGTGCATACAGTACCGTCGCTTCCAAGTTTGTTACGAACTACCGAGTTGATAAGAGTAAAGTAGGCAGCCCAGGAGTTGCAGCATTGTTGTTGCAATACTGGTGCTCACTAGTAGATCAGTCCTCTTCTTCCATGCAAGAAAGTTATTGGTCCCTACCAATTTATTACTTTCCTTGCAAAAATACATTGATGTATATTCAGAAGGGGGCATGTACTTACTTGATAGATTTTGAGATGTGATGGAATTGCTTCTTCCGTGAAGGCTTGGTGGCTTGTCTTCCCTAGATCTTGATGCTTTTCAAGTTGCCTTCTTGCTTGATGATGAGATCTTCTTGATGACTTGTAGCTTGCTCCAATCTTCTCTTGTTTATAGGTGCCTTTACGTAAGGCTCTTCTTCTAGGTTTGTAGACCTCCTTGGTGAATGGTGGATTGTAGACCCTTCTTGTCCTTGAAGTGATTTGAGACTTCTACGCTTGATACTTCAACTTTGTAGATGTTTCTCCTTGATGAGTGTTCTTGATTTTCCCTTTCCTTGATGTGTCACCTTAGCTTTGATCCCATGTTAGAGAATCTAGGTCAAATTAATGTTGTGATGATTCTCTGAGACTTGATAACAATTTGTGAAGTATTTTTACTTTTTCTAGTTAGCTTATACTTCTTATTATTATTATTAGTGCATATGTGTGTGCTTCATCAAATTTCCACCAAAAATAAAATAACAAGAACACAAAATTTTGGCTCCCTGTCAAGGACAACCCCTCTCCACTCTTAAGAGGAAACCCTTTGTAAGATTTCTCTTATTGAATATTCTTATTTGAACAACTGCCAAACACTAGACCCTTGACTAGGATATCCTCCAAGCATAAGTCAAATCCTTCCTCTTTCTGCACTGTCACTTCCAACACATTTTCTAACACATCTTCCAGCACTTCTTCTGCCACTTTGTCTTCCATCACTTTGTCTTCCAATTAGAGTCTTTATCACTTTAGAGATATGGACTCCTTCACTAGGCTTGTAAGTCTTTGGAGGCTTGATCTCTCACCCAAACAAAGGATTGTTTGTTGTTGTCACACCCTTCTTTCTCCTCGCATGTGTGATTGCTTCTAGCCCTAGAAAGAGTCCTTCCTACTTCGATCTTGGTCCTTCTTCCTTCGTATATGAGGGCTTCTCCTTCACTTGTAGAGAGAGGGCTAGTAGACCTTGTTTGCACCCAAAACAGTGATATATATTGACCTGTTATTTTTTGCTGCTATGGCCACAGTCAGACCTTCCTTGACCTCACAAGTGTGGCTATAGCTGCTTCGGAAAAGTCCTCCTTACCTCCGCTATCTTGTCTCCTTAACTCGCTACTCTTGTAGCCCTTTTCCTTGCCTTATATTAGTCCTTTTAGCCCTCTTTTTCTTGCGGATTTCATAGTGAAGCATGTGTCCAAATGAGAAGTGGAAAACCTCTATTAATAGAGGTTTCTCCCTCATCTTTTAGGCCGACTAGACTGTCCATTACGCTGACTAATAGTTTGTACTATAATTCAACATGTATTCATCATTTTTCTACTTGTAGACTTTGTCGCTGCTAGGAGAGGATTTGACCATGCTTGGAGGTGTTCCCTTGACCTTGTATGATGTAACATGCCCTCAAAGGATCTTATCATAATTACATTTTGACTCTCTCTAGAAGCACTTCAAAATGTGCTTGACCTATTTTCAATGAGCAAGAAACTCATCAAATAATACAAAAATAATTTATCTTTTCTTGAATAAGTACAAATATCCAAATTACATTTATGAAGACCTAGCCTAGTTACATTTCCTTCAACACATACAACTTAACCCCATTTACAAATTAGAGAAAGGCACCTTTTTTTTTCCCAATAACCGCTAAAAAAACCTTCAAATACAAATAGTTTTTGTTTTTGTTTTGTTTAGAAATATATTGATCAAGGTCTGGGTGTGACAAAGGACCCTTCCAAGACCTTTTACCTTTGTGATGTGTTAAATTTCATTTTTAAAAGAACATAAATGAATACATGTGCATGTTGTGAAAAAGAGGAACATGACATTCATCAACACATGAAAACGTAAGCTATTGATAATGGAGTTCGTCCAGGAGGGACTACGTCTCCGGGCCCCGGTGTCAAGATGGTGTAGGCCACGACATTAAGTGTTGTCAATAGCGATGATGTACATATGAGGTGACGTCACTATCATACAAGGAAAATGCCCTCACGCAGGAGTGGCTCCAAGAGATGTTCCTCTATAGGAACTCTCAGTCAAAAGACTCCTATCAATATGACACAAAACTCATGCATGATGATCATCCCGCCAACATGGCATAAAAGGGATCTCAATGCAAACATGCATGACAACACATGAGTATCCCATCAACATACAACAAAGGTATCTCAAAACAAAACATGACGCATCATGACAACAAGTACATCACATAGATGATTCTGTATCACATCAAGCAGGAATCATGAAAACGAGTAAGAAATAAGATCCCACATCAAGCATCAAACAGGGATTTGTGCAGCACAATGCATAGCAAAAGAAGTACATGAATACATTGCATATACCTACGTCCAAGGGTCATCCGAAGAAAAATTTCAAGCTGCTGAAGTTGGTCACACGTCGAATCTCGTGGAAATGGCTGCTCGCACATGAATGTTGACACCTGCACTGCACTTAGAAAAGTGGCTAAAAAATAGAATGAGAAAATGGAAAATCTGAACACACCATAAGATTTGTGGCATCAAATAATGCAAAATCAACTGTCAAATTTCTGAATTCTGAGAAAATGGAAATCTGGGGCTTAAGGAATCTTTTAGATTCCCCCTAGATTCCTCAAAGATTCCCTCCTCCAGGGCCTCTACAATTCTGCTGCTCAGATCATGAAACTGACTACGCCATCGGGTTTTCGTCGCTGAGAGGTGTAAGATCGACATAAAGTTTGTCCTATTTGGACACTGCGAAAATTTCACCGACCTGGAAATTTTGCTCAGTCGTGGTTCCACCTACATAAAAATTAATTAAAAATTAACTCTGCCTTGTTTTCCGTGCCTGCTCCTGGTTTCTCCATCTGCCTAGGCACACTGGGGAAGTGAATTTTTATATAATTTTGCTGGGTGGATAAATCAATAAGGCCCTTTAGTGAGTTGGTTTTAGATTCGGTTAATATGGAGGAGGTCGAGCAGTCAAACCCCACCTCCTCCTCTTTTTATATAACAAAATTTTTAATTTTAAACAAGGGTTGGGATGGGCCCGCCTTGGGAGGCCCGCCCACCCCACCTCCGCCGACTCCGTGCAAGTGGCTAGTTGCATTTCTTTTTGGGCGTGGTTGGGTCTGTGCCCCAAGGGCCGACTGTTACCGGGAAAAGTGTCAATTTAGATCTGCTCTATCCCACTAAGGTGTGATAGCTGCCTTAGAAACAAACAGAGAAAACTAATTTTGCATTTCCTTTATGAACTATAGATAGAGAGGAATAGAAAGAACTGACTTGTGTCTTGCGCTAATCCTTTGATCCAATCCCTCTCTTCTTTAACAGCTTCCAGCTACCTGCTCCCTTACTTGCCCAGCTTCACCAAGTACCTGTAAGATCACAGAAGAAGAACACTATACAAAGACATGGATCTATATTCATAAACAACTTAGGATCAGATTTAAGTTAACCATACAAATGTAACAAGCATCAATGATACAAAAGCATGGAGGAAAAACTCAAATAGTTTTTATTGATAAACAAGAAGATCCAGGAGGAGTTACAACCGATGGTCCCTGACCCAGCATCAACCTCCCAGCAAAGAAGCCCCTCTTCACCTCCAACAAAGCATAAATCACCCAATACTCTGATGTTTGTCTCAAAACCAACAACAATTCCTTACAATGTGCAAAATTCCAGCCTCTGGATCTCTGGGATGAGGGATCCATATATAGATGTATGTAAGGAGGATGAGTCAGCTTGTGATTTGATTAGTGTCTTCTCTCTGTCAGTTCTTGCTTCCACTTGGAGACTGAAGGCCTCTTACTCATCCTTGGTCGAATTCAGTGAGGCAAGTGTCATAGGAGAAGATTCTGGAAGCTTCCATTGTCCCTCCACCTCGCGAAATGACACTACCATTTGTCATTTCTCGCCCAACGCACCCTCATAGTGCATTTAGGTGCGTTGCAACGCACCTAGCCAGTGTGTTTAGGTGCTATGCAACGCACCTAGCCAGTGGAGCAGCTGAAATGATCATGTTTTGACTTATTCTGAGCAGTTTCTGGTGGAGAAATTATGGGAGAAGCTATAATTTGTTGACCTTGTTCCTTTAGGGGTTAGAACAACACTTTTAGGGACTTAGGAGCCCTTGGTTTATGGAAATTTCATGCTTGGAGTTGTAAGGCACAAAAATGTCTATAACAGTTGCCCCCTAAAGTATGAGGCCGTTAATCGGGTGAAATGCTTTATTATGAGGATCTGAAGTTCTTTCAATGCTGGGAGGAGACCTGTAATAAGATACAATACAATACATTATCTTCATATTGTTTTTCATGATCTAGCTGAGGCGGGCATTCCCATGCTCAGCTTTATAAATTCATTTTCATGTACATAGGACAGACAATCGTCTGATTGTAGACTGATGATTCTGATAGAGCCATCATCCTTTTGGTAGGATGATTATCTGTGCTGCAATGTTGTACATTTAATGTCTTTATTTCCCTGAATATATATCGCAGCCCGGATGGATGAAACTAGATCTGGGGTCTTCAATCTCGTCCGATCTTCACTCGAAGTACAAGTCGATCCATGTGAGAAATTTCCTGAAGTCGAACATGGAAAGACATCGCTTGATTACCAGTCAATGATGTAAACTGTTAACAAGCGCGAGAGGAATCACCGATAATGATAATGATCCTCAAGGTACTGCAGTACAATTCACGTGGTGTGAATAAAGGACTTGGCATCGAACACCACTCAAAATCTTTCGGTCGAAGGTCATTGATGTAAACCTGTCGCCGGAAGTGAGAAACTTGCCATTGAGGCATGCAAGCTTCAAAGTACTGAATGGGGTGTTCCTAGACCAACTTCTTGGATAATGAGCTGATGTCAACAAGAAGTGATCCGTCACAGGAGGGCCTTAATGAATCCCACATCAATGACACGGAACGGAGCAAATGATTTTGATGGAATTGAAAACGATCTGATGATATACGGTTCAGGGTGGCGGTCATGAAAGAATGGAGTATAATGTATGGTAGTGGGTGGGACACAGGTGGCCTCTCTGGATGACTTCTCTTGAACATGTTGGCGACACTGATGTGATGGATTGGTAGCATTAACCCCAAATGTGGATGGTATGGTGTGACCATGGCGATGTGACCGGTGAATGAAACAACCCAACCCGACTCGGACACGGAGTAGAAGTGTCATGTTCAAGAGCGACTTGCTACCAATATAGATTCTTTGAGTTTTCTTCCCAATTTTTCCCCAGTCATTGCTGACCAGTACCTCTTTATTTTTGTCAAGATTGAGGAGGATAACATATGCTTGTTCTATAATTTTCCCTTCGGGCAAACCCATCGCTATGTTTTAACGAGCCTAGTGATAGTGAAACTCGTTCTCGTCTAAAGACAAGTTTGTCGCTATTAATCTTTTTAACGAGTTTAACGACAAAGATAACTCGGTCCTTTTCATTTTTAGAGAGTCTGAAAAGGTACGTAAAGGTAACTCCAAAATTCCTTTTTCGTCATCTAATCCCTTAAGTCCGAAAAAGTATAAAACAATACAGAAGGGATGAATTTTCAATAGTTTTAACGAGCCGAACAAAACAAGCGCTCGATCTTTTTGTGCAATAATCCCTCAGGTCCAAAAAGATTAAAATCTAGAGGAGGGATAGCACTTCATGTCCCTTTAACAAGCTGGAAGGCCAAGGACTCGGCAATCTTTTCATATTTTACGAGTCAGTTGAAAAGAGCTTAAAGAAGACTCGTCTTTTGAGGAACGAGTGATAAAACGGGTAGCAGCTGATTCCAGGTAAGGTTTGGAATTTTCCAATCACGGCAGTGTCACAAGGATGGCTAGTGAAATCACTCTTCGCAGCTGTTCCTCAAAATGGGTAAACAATCAAATGGAGGTGAATGATCGACCAATGAAAAAGTGGAGGTGACGGCGCAAACACGACCAAGGCTTTAATGGCTGAAGTACTACATTCACGATGGTTATTTACCGGGGAATAGTTCATTTTTTAACGAGCTTAAATGCGGGTGGAAACATTTGCTCGGTGCGGGTTTATTTTTTAACGAGCTTGAACCTTGCGGTAACACTGCTCGATTAATCCAGTCGTATGATAAGAATGTCTCATATAAAAACGGCAACTTTTAGAGTTTTGCCCCACATCCTTTCTTCATGCAAGTTAGGAAACGACCAATCCTACGGGTTTAAAGGGTTAGAGGTCCTAAAAATTTTAAAAATAAATAGTCGCTCTTCGCTTGCATGCCAAAAGGCTTGCATGCCCCCAGGTATAAAACAGAGTTTCAAGTTTACCTCTACTTCTTTCTGCCAAAACATTTGTTTTACCGAGAGAGGCCTACCTCTTACAGGTTACCCAAAGATTGTTCTATTCACGGCGCAAACAAAACACTTCTTCGGCGATGTCTACCGAGATAAACAAAGGTGAGTGGCGGCGCTCGCCAACTCACATAACTTTGACAAGAGAATCTTGTTCTAGAATAACCCCCTCTTCCAATCACGGATGGGGGTACAGACTAGTCATATTCTCCCACGGAAACCTACTCTATACCCGAAGTTTTCCTGCCGAAGCAGACCAGGGTGCATGCCCCCTGGGTTTCAGTCATATCCCTCCGAATTGCTCGCATTCATCGGGAGGACGGACCGGAGAGTGAGACATTTCTTGCGTGAAAAGACAATTTAGGGATGGTATATGACTATTTGTTATGCGTGATCCGGGAAATGAAAGCTAGTCCACGAGCTTGACCACTCTTCCTTCGTGCGGAAAACACATCACTCTAAAGAGTGATGAGACAATGGCTCTCATGCAATAAATATAGTCTCGTCCAAGGAGTAGATTGTAATCTATGGGTCCTTGAACTACCATTACGTTCATGCGAACGGTTTTCCCTCTCAATGTTATGGGCACATCGGGAAGGATCCCTAAAGGTCGACTGGTTCCTTTATCAAAGCCTGTCATATTTCTCATCTCAGGCAAAAGCGATGGTGAACCAAGCGCTTTCCAAGCAGTTGAGGAAAGGATACTCACAGAAGCCCCCTCATCTATGATGGTACCAGCCATAAACATTCTATATATTTGAACGATAATTCGGAATGGTATGCTTGCTGGTAAACGGGGTCTGCCTAGTTGATTCCAGTTGAAGGAGACAACTAGGTTGCTTGGAGGTGGGACCGAGTAGACGGCCGGGTACGGCTCTGACGAACTTCCTTCCTACGGTAAAGGAACGGGTAAATTGCCCCCATGTTCGTCGGAGTCTGTGTTTATGAAGAGAATTTGAACGGTGTCATCCTTGTTCTCTTCAGTGATTGTATCATCTGAAGATGGAACCTCTGAAGGCAAGACCGGGTCAATTGCCGCCTCGACCTTTTGACTTTTGTCTGGTATGGATCCAGATGGTTTATCTTCAATGATAGGTGCTTCAGCCGACCACCTGAGCGGGCCAGCCGAATTTTCAACTAGTGACGGACTCGGCAAGAGTTTTTTATATCCAGGAGGAAGTCGTAACGGTGAAACCGGACGATCATCCAAAACTCTTTTAGCTTCGTCTAAGAAGGGACAACGGTGAACGGCATGATCGCCTTCACACAGTTTACAAGGAAATCTATATTTTCCTTTTTGTCTTGGGGCTTCACTTTCACTAGTTGATGGTGTGCTTTCAACATGATCATCAGAGGTTGACGACACCGGGTTGTGCAAACGAGGAGACCAGTCCCTTAATATCCGAGGGATGCAAGGACAATCTCTGTGAAAGTGGTCTCCTTTGCAAATGACACATGGCGATTTAGGCCTGGTCGGTGCAGTGTGTGGATTTTTGTTAGACGACACTCGTTTTCCCCCATTCGCCTTTGGCTCCTTCTTCTTCTTCTCTTTCTTCTTCTTTTCCTTCTTCTCCTTAGGAACTTGACTTTTGGCTTTACCAGCCCCATCAAGCGAAGAGGAAGGAAGAGAGGAAGAATTAGAGGAAGTGGAAGGTTGGTGGGCAACTCTGGACTCGTCTAATTGCTGATTCGATTGTTCAGGAATAGTGGTGTTCTGAACGAAAGAGGTTGAGAAGAGCCATACTGGCAAACCAATTGTCAACCCTGGAAGCGACAATGTGGCCATATGGGGCGCACCAACATCTCCCCAAGAGGAGAAGGGACTAGGATTTCCTCCAAGGGGAATTCCTTGGTTGGTAGACTCCATTCAACCCAAGATCAACGTAGGAAAGGGTAATGAATATTCCGTTTAAAATAAATTTTATACGCTTTGACACAACTTGTTTTTTCAGTTTTTAAGAGTCGAGAAAAAACAAAAGATGACTCTAGTCTCCTTCGATTTTTAATGAGCCTGAAGTGACAAGTGCTCAAATGAACCTTTTCCGTTAAGGAGTCTGAAAAGGAACGAAAGGGACTGCTCTGGAGGTCTAGGTAGAGGGAGTACCAAACCAATCACAAAACTGCAGAATACTTTTTACGGTACGGCAGTCAATCTTCCCGAATGTTGTGTTCAGTGCATTGCGATCGATAGGGTGGCAGACACGGCTTCCTAAGGATAAAGGATTTAAGCCTATAGGGGTCTCCCAAAATATACTCGACGGTACGTGGGAGCACAAGTCCGTATTGGCACTTATCGTCTCAAAGTGGAGGAATCACCCAACCATCAGTGAGGACAACAGTTACCAGGCTTTACGACGCCGGAATACGTCTCTAGCCTAGACCTCTAAATGTTGTGCGTTAAGTTCCAAAGCGTTGTTAGATTCATTGAATTTATTTTAAGTTGATCTTGCATATGAAGTTTTCCTTTTGGGTTCACCACGAGATGTAGATGTAATTCCTAAAATGCAATCTAAAGATGATAAACAAACTTTAATCTCTTTTCTGCAATGAAAATCCTAGCTACTAGAGGAAAAGAAAGACACAATCTTTTCACAAAGAGCAAAGAGCACACTGTAAATGCACTTTCCTAAATCAAGCCAAACAGACTGTCTATATGCAAATGCACATGCATGTATTTGTTTTCGACTTTCTTAGTATTGATGCTAAAAAGAAAGTTGATGTACAAATCTGAATTTGCTTTCAAGCGACAAACACAAACAAGCTTCTTTTCGAAATCAAAAGATAGAGATGATTACAACACTTTACGATTTTGAAATGAATACTCGTTTTTGACACTAGAAAATCACAAATTCAGACCAAAGGCAATAGTAAAAGTATAATCGACCATCAACAGCAATCAAACTTTCTCCTATGATCGAAATCGACACTTGCGACAGATCTAAATCAAAGGACGACAGTACGACTATTCTACTTTTGCAATGGAAAACTGTAAACGACTCAACAAACACACAAAAACATCTACAGTTCTTTTGTACAAAGGAGGCGGAATAACTGTTGGCATTATGATTCAAGTGTTGTCCTTGATGGCAACTCACTCAGAGGTTGGTACAGGTGCTCAGAGGTTGGTACAGGTGATGGCAACTTAATCAGAAGACAGATCTTAGTACAGCATGCCAAGGAAGTTCATATACGCAGGTTCGTTAAGCCCAAGTCGCGTGTACACGCTAGTTGGATTCAGAAAAAGCGCGTGTATGTGGAAAAGTACCTTTTGGTCCATGGTGGTTAGTCCTTGGAAGTTGTGCCTATGATTTCGGACCATTGTGTCTCGACGGGCGTGTCGATCCCTAGTTTTGAAGTTGATGGTATTGTGTTACTATGGTTTTGGCTCTTGGTATTGAGCAAGGCCTAAGGCTATATAAGGAGAAGAAGATCATTAGGCAAAGATATCTTTCGACAAGGCTTGAATATCTAAGAGTGAAAGAGATCTGATATGCAGGTGCTGGGTTGCTTGATCTAAGCCAAGGAGAGATCACATCGGTTGATGGAAGACTAGATCTAAGGATAGATCGGGATCTATTGGTTTGAAATGCACTATCATGATATGGTTGATTATGCGTATTTCTAGATCTGCATATTGTCGCAATGTTATGTTCTGGGTCTAACTAATGTCTGGTACAGCTGCAAATTGAGAAAGTTTATTTTTAGATCTGTACGCAGGTTGGCTTCGGTAAAAGCGCGTGTATACGCGGGTTTTGCTCATTGAAGTAGCGTATATCCTTTGAAGCTTGATTTTGGGTTTACAGTGGGGTCTGACTGTTATTGCAAAGTTCTATAGTCTGCTCTGTGTTCTGGTAACTGGTGATTGACAGGGTTCAGTGGTTCAGTGATTCAAAGTTTGGTTGTTTTATGCTTCAATGATCTATTGTGGAAATTGAATGAATTGTGGTCTTCAGATTGTAATGTTGCGCTTCAGGAATATCCAAGTCTGAAAATGTATGAAAAGTGATACCTGAAAGAAAGAAGATTGTAGGTCAGCACCTACGTACTAGTATCTTGGCTAGTACAAGAGCAAAGGGGGTTGGAGCTCCCTTCCAAGGAAGTTTGGAGAACGAGAGAAGGTTGAAGCCTTCTGCAGGTTGTAGCCTGCGTACTGGTATAAGGCTGCACCAGTACAAAAGATTGTAAATTGAAGTTTCATATTAAAGAAAGATAGAGACAACTTGCAGCAGGTGGTTTTCACCCACATTGGGTTTCCACCTTATATCTTGGTGTTCATGTGTGTGGCTTTTGATCTGTTCTGTTATACTGCACATGTTTACTGTTAATGTGGTGAATAATGTCCTGATGCACTTAACTGAAGAATAAGCTAACTAAATTGTGAGTTTTCTTCTTATACGCTGTTTTACTTAGTCACAGTAGCGTGTACACGCTGGTTCACTTAACTGAAGTAGCGTATATGTTTCTGAGCATTGAAAAAGTTTGATTGATCTGATAATACTGATTCACCCCCCCTCTCAGTATTATTTCCAACAATTGGTATCAGAGCAGGTCCTTCAGAGAAGCTTGATCGCTTGAAGGCAGATCATTCATCATGAGCAACTACGAGAAAGAAGCATCAATCAGGCCACCGGTTTTTGATGGAACAAATTTCAATTATTGGAAGGTAAGAGTTACTGCATATCTTCAATCTCTTGGTACAGAAGTTTGGAACATTGTAGAAACAGGCTATGCTTTTCCTTCAGCTACTCCTACAGATCCAGCTGAGAAAAAGGCATATGAAACAAATGCAAAAGCAGTCAGTACTCTATTAGGAAGTATATCCCAAACAGAATTCATGAAGGTCATGCACTTCAAATCAGCAAAAGAGATATGGGACAAAATGATCACTAGCTATGAAGGAGATGAACAGGTAAAGCAAGCTAAACTTCAAACTCTCAGGATTCAATATGAGACTCTCAAGATGTATAATGATGAAAGTGTGGCTAATTATTTTCTTCGGGTAGATGAGATTGTTAATTGTATGAAAAATTTGGGTGAAGAAATAAAAGAGACTATAGTAGTTCAAAAGATTCTAAGATCATTATCCCCCAAGTTTGAATCTAAAGTATCTGCAATAGAAGAAAAGGAAAATCTCAAAGTTCTCACTATGTCTCAGCTACATGGAATTCTAATTGCTTATGAAATGAGAAAGGGAGGTCCATCAGACAGAAGGGAAGCTGCTTTTAAGGCATCAGGAAAAGAAGATTACTATGAAGCAAGCCATGTTCCAGAAGAAGAGGAAGAAGAATCAAATTTTGTCAGAAATCTTCAAAGGGGTGCTGGAAGGTTCAGAGGTAAGCTACCTTTCAAATGCTTTGCTTGTGGAAGAGTAGGTCATTATGCTGCAAAATGTCCTTATAAGGATAAAGGAAAAGAACCTGCTAGATGGAACAAGAAACAAAGTGCAAATAAGAAAAGCTACTACACCCATGAAGATAGTGATGGCTTATCAAACAGTGATGAAGATGAACAAGGTAATAAATATAAGCTGTTAATGGCATTTGAAGATGATGATTATGAGGATGTTGTAGATGTGGATAATCTCTATAATGAAATTACTAGACTCAAGAGATGCATAGAAGAAAAGAGTGTGATCATTGATACTTTGCAATTTCAAATTGATGAAAAGGAAAAACATCTTGAAAAACTAGAAGGTGAAATTGTTGGTCTCAGAAAAGAAATTGAAAAAACAAAAGCTATTAATCTTAAGTTTGTCAAAGGATCTGAAACTTTGGATGAGATTATCAATGTGCAGCGGTCTCCTCTAAACAAGACAGGTTTGGGCTATAATGGAGAAACCTCTCAAGCATCCACCTCAAAAAGTTATCTTGATGCAGCAAGAAGAAATGAGCAGAAGAACAATGAAGATAATCAGGTAAAGCAGGGACGAATTACAAACAGAAACTATCAGGGACAATCCTTCTTAAGGGTGAACAAAAGCTACAACCAACCACAGGTAAAATCTTCTCAGTTTGGCACAAGAATAGATGAAAATAGAAATTACAATCAGTTGGCTGGTAGATTCAATAACCGCAGAAGCTTCTTCAATGGACAATGCTTTTCTTGCCATAACTTTGGTCACAAAGCAGCTCAATGTGTTGCATATAAAACAATCATGACTAGGGAAGCTCAAAAACAAAGAAGTATGACAGGGATTACAAAGAGGACCTATAACAACTTTTCGGTTCTTGAAAATGAAGTTGAATGTTCTATTTGCAATAATTTTGGTCATAAAGAGTCTGAATGCAGGAGCAGGTTTCAGGAGAAAAAGGAACAAGCCACGAGCACCAAAAAATGGAGAATAAAGGAACCTCAGACAGAAAGATGTGGGATAGCTTTTTATGCAGAAGGACAGGAAAATCTATGGTACATTGACAGTGGATGTTCGAAACATATGACAGGTGATAAAGAAAAACTTGAATCTTATTCTACTTTAGAAAAGGGAAAGAAAGTTTCTTTTGGAAATGATACTCCTGCAACTATAAAAGGAAAAGGTATTGCTCCTTTGAAGGAAAAGGTCAAGGCTGGAAATGTTTTGTATGTTGATGGATTGAAGCATAATCTACTAAGTGTCAGCCAGATGTGTGATCAAAAAACCGAGGTTATTTTCAGATCGAATGGATGTCTTGTTCGTGATCTTGATACAGGTAAAACAGTTCTCAAAGGCAAAAGAACTCCAAATAATCTGTACATATTTGAAGAAGGACAACAACAATGCTATCTTAGCAAGGATGAAGAGCACTGGTTATGGCATCGAAGGTTGGGACATCTAAGCTTCTCACAAATAAGGAAAGCATGCAAATATCAGGCAGTTCGCGATCTTCCAGATATCAAAATTCCAGACAACACCATATGCAAATCTTGTCAGTTTGGAAAGCAAACCAGAACTAACTTTCCAGAGAAGGAAGGATCAGCTAGCTTGCCTCTTGAGCTAGTCCATACAGATGTATGTGGTCCATTTAGGAAAAGGACACCTCGAGGAGAAGAATATCTGATATTATTCATTGATGATTTCTCAAGGTTTGTTTGGTTAGGGCTTATGAAGCACAAAGATGAAGCATTCGAAAAATTCAAATCCTTCAAAGCATTGGCTGAAAATGAATCAGGACACAAAATTAAGTGCCTCAGATCTGACAGAGGTGGGGAGTTCACATCAAATGAATTTTTCGATTTCTGTGATGAACATGGGATAAGAAGAGAATTCTCTACAGCTAGAACTCCTCAGCAAAATGGGGTTGTGGAAAGAATGAACAGAACTATCCAACAAATGGCTCGTGCTATGCTCGATGAATCAGGTACTCCTGCAACCTTCTGGGGTGAAGCTGCACATGCTGCTGTTATCATTCTTAACAAAACAAATGTCCGAGTAAACAGCACTCAAACACCTCATGAGCTTTGGAGTGGTAAAACTCCTTCCGTGAAGCATTTCAAAATCTTTGGGAGCAAATGTTATATTAAGAATACTGATGAGCAACTTGGCAAACTTGAACCTAGAGCAGATGAGGGCATTCTTCTTGGTTATTCTCCACATAGCAAAGCATACAAGTGCTACAATAAAAGACTTGGCAGAATTGTTGACAGTATTGATATAGTGGTTGATGAGAAGGGATATATTCCTAGGCAAGTTCATCATGAAGACATTGAAGAAGATGAAGGTTACTCTCAAAGGCGAAATGATGAAGAAGAACCTCAAGAAGAAGAAGAATCTCAAGAAGAACCAGAGGAGCAGACAAGAATAGATGTTATGAAACCAGCTCACAAAAAGATAGAAAAGAGAGATCCACGCCTTAGAATTCAGCCTCTTCGAGGGGGCAACCTCCTTTACATTACATAAATGAACAATTCTTGGATGATACAAATGAAAATACCTCCTTTCTATATATAGGAGTCTAAGGGTCCAATATAATCAGAGCCTACATAACAATAATATTATAAGGCACAAAAATAACAATAGAGGGATTCTATGTGGCACAATAATAACAATATGGGCACTACATGGGCACAACAATATAAATAAGGGGTATAACTACAATAGTAATGGGGTAATCACTAGTATTATAGGGACCCAACATGCCCCTCTCCTTCAAAAAGTGTTGTCCTCAACGCTTGAGTAGTTCTGGATACTTCTGCATAAAATTCTCATCCTCCCATGTGGAATCTTCAGCGGATAAGTTCTTCCACTTGATAAGATACTCTGAAATTGATCGATTTCGTAGCTGTCGAGTTCTTGTTTCTGTGACTGCTTCCGGTTCCAATATAATTTTTCCTTCCTCGTCAAGTTCTGGCAATATTGTTTGAACTGGGAGCTTGTCGCCTATAACCTTCTTTAAACATGAAACATGGAAAACTGGGTGCAATCGAGAAGCTGCAGGAAGCTCCAATTTGTATGCCATAGTACCAATCTTTTGCAACACCTTGTACGGACCATAATACTTTGGTGATAATTTATTATCCTTCTTAGCTTGCTTGAGGGACATTTGCTTATATGGTTGTAGCCGTAGGAATACCCAATCACCTACATCAAAACTTCTTTCACTGCGATGTTGATCTGCCTGTTGTTTCATTCTATTCTGTGCCAACACGAGGTTATCCTTTAAGAGTTGGAGGACTTGTTGTTGATGTTCGATGTGATGTTCCACTGCCTGAACCTTAGAATTTTCTCTTAAATATGATGTGATGGATGGTGGTTGATACCCATAAAGTGCCATAAATGGGGTCATTTTTGTTGCTGTATGGAAGGAAGTGTTATACCACCATTCAGCCAGAGGCAACCATTTGACCCATTGTGTCTGTTTATCAGATACAAAGCAACGAAGATATCCTTCCAAACATTTGTTTACTATCTCAGTTTGCCCATCAGATTGAGGATGATAAGATGAGCTATGAGCTAACTGAGTACCAAGACAAGAAAATAATTCTGTCCAAAAATTTCCAGTGAAAATGGGATCTCTGTCACTTACAATAATCTTTGGGTTTCCATGTAGCTTTTGAACTGTTTCCATAAATGCAGTAGAAACTGTACTGGCTTTAAATGGATGTGATAATGCACAAAAGTGTGCATACTTGGTAAGTCTGTCAACTACCACCATGATGACACTCTTTCCCTCAGACTTGGGTAAACCTGTGATAAAATCCATTGAAACCTCCTCCCAACGTTGGCTTGGAATGGATAAAGGTTGTAATAGACCCGGTGTCTTAATTGTTTCAACTTTATTTTGCTGGCAAACCAAACATTCCGCCACAAACTTTTGAATATCTGATTTAAGGCCATCCCAAAAAAATTCCTTCTTAACCCTGTGGTAAGTTTTTAAAAATCCTGAGTGCCCTCCTAAGGGAGAAGTGTGCAATTCCATAAGAATCTTTTGTTTTAGCTGGGAATTCTTACAGAGGTATAAGCGATCTTTGTACCATAACGAATCATTTTTCCAGCTAAATGTATCAGAAGTACTGGAATCTTGTTGTAGCTTTCGAATAAGTGCCCACACTTCTTCGTCATTCTTCCATTCCTCCCTTGCTTCGTTTATCCAATCTGGTTGGATAATAGAAATGGCACACAACAATGCTTCCACATCCTCATCCTTTCTTGAGAGTGCATCTGCCACCACATTTTGCTTCCCTTTTTTGTAGATGATTTCAAAGTCATAACCCAACATCTTTGTGACCCACTTTTGTTGCTCTTCAGAGGATAATCTTTGTTCTAAAAAGTATTTAAGGCTATCATGATCCGTTTTTACCTTGAAGTGTCTTCCCATTAGGTAGGGTCGCCATTTCTTAAGTGCATGGAGTATTGCCAACATTTCCTTCTCATAAATAGCTTTTCTTAAAAACTTTCCCTTGATTGGACGACTTTCAAAAGCAATGGGTCTTTCATCTTGCATTAGAACAGCACCAATTCCATTTCCTGAAGCATCACATTCCACAATAAAGGTTTTTGTGAAGTCCGGTGTAGCTAAGACCGGTGCTTGGCACATTGCCTCTTTAAGATGTTCAAAGGCCTTTGTTGCTTCCGGAGTCCATGAAAATGAATCTTTCTTCAATAATGTTGTTAGAGGTGCTGCTATTCTCCCATAATTCTTAACAAACTTGCGATAATACCCTGTCAACCCAAGAAATCCTCGCAGATGCTTTATGGATGTGGGGATTTTCCATTCCTTAATGGCTTTAATTTTGCTAGGGTCTACCTTAACTCCTTCATGAGATACAATATGACCCAAATATTCCACCTCCTGGACTCCAAAGAAACATTTGGATCTTTTTGCATATAATTGTTTCTCCTCCAATAGTTGTAGCACCCTGTCAACATGTTCAACATGATCCTTCCAAGACTTGCTGTAGATTAGTATATCATCAAAAAATACTAACACAAATTTTCTAAGGAATGGTTTGAAAATTGAATTCATCAAACCTTGAAATGTTGAAGGTGCATTGGTAAGGCCAAAAGGCATGACCAAAAATTCATAATGACCCTCATGAGTTCTAAATGCTGTTTTCGGAATGTCTTCAATCTTCATTCTGATTTGATGATATCCCGAACGAAGATCCAACTTGGTGAAGTAAATTGATCCATGCAATTCATCCAGTAATTCATCAATGACAGGAATGGGGAACTTATCTTTAATAGTGAGCTTGTTGAGCTCCCTATAATCTGGACACATGCGCCATGATCCATCCTTCTTGTGCACCAATACTACTGGAGCTGAGAAAGAACTTTGACTCGGTTGAATTATACCAGCCTCTAGCATTTCTGCAACCATACGTTCAATTTCACTTTTTTGGACATAGGGATATCTGTACGGCCTGATGTTTGGAGGAACACTTCCTGGAATCAGATGAATAGCATGATCATGATCACGCATAGGTGGGAGACCTTTGGGAGTCTCAAATACCTTGGAATGATTGTCCAGGACTTTTTGGAGATCTGGAGAAATAGATGATTCCAATGTGGAAACATCTAGCGAACATAATTGTGCAATTACACCTCTTTGCTCCTTTTTTAGAAGCTTTGTCATTCCATTAGAGCTGATTATCTTTCCTGGTTTCCCTGCAATACCCCTTAATTCAACTTCCTTTCCTTCCACAGAAAATTTCATGAAAAGTTCTTGAAAATTAAAAGCTATTGTACCCAAGGATTGTAGCCATTGGACTCCTAGTACAACATCAGCACCTCCCATTGGAATGGAAAGCATTGGGCTAGTCAATACATATTCTCCCATGGATAGCTTGATATTATGGCACTTTCCAGAACAATTTATTGTTCCTCCATTTGCAATCATCACTTGACACTCTGGTGCTGGATATAGGAAGCAATTCAATTCTTTTGCTACCCTACAATGAATAAAATTGTGGGTGCTTCCTGAATCAATCAACACTATTACCTTTTTCTTCTTGATTTGTCCTTCTATCTTGATGGTTTGAGGAGTGGTAATTCCCGCCAATGCATTACAAGATATGGTCGGATTTATTTGTTCTTCATCTAGGCTTTGTTCCTGGAATATATCCTCTTCTTTTGACCTTTCTTGCTCCTTTTCTTCTTCCTCTTCACAATCTATGTAGAATAATTTCTTCTCAGCACACTTATGACCTTTTGTGTATTTGCTATCACAATTGTAACAAAGCCCTTTTGCTCTTTTTTCTTCCAATTGTTGTGGTGTCAACCTTGTAGGTTGTGGAAGACTATGGGCAACAACACTTCCGTCTTTATAGTTGTGAATGGTATGCTTCCTAGTTGCCATAATTTTGCTTTCCATTTTTCTTGCTAACCTGAATGCCTTCTCTAATGAATCAGGTTCCCAAAGGCGCACATCATGTTGGATATTATCCTTTAAAGACCCTATGAACACATCAATCCTATGCTCCTCTGGAATATCTTTTACCCTTATGTTCAATTTTTGGAACTCCTCAATGTGCTCCATTATTGAACCCTTTTGTTTGAGACTTATCAATTGGCTAAAAAAAGTGTTGCTTTTTGTATCCTCATAATGTGCTATCAATTCTTCCGTAAAAATTGCCCAAGTGATAAATTGTTTACGAGAACAAAGCCATTGATACCATACAAACTGATTTGGTTCCAAATATAAAGTTGCCATACGTACCTTTTGTGTGTTTTGCACATTATTGAGATCGAAGAATTGCTCCATCTGTAATATCCATGTGGCGGGATCCTTGCCATCAAACTTCCTCATATCGATTTTTGGAACATGGTGAGTCTTCGATCCAACATTAGATCTATGGAATCATGATTAACATTTCTTTTGTTCTCATCATGAGTTTCCTTTACTACCTTTTCACCATTAGTGACCCTTTCTTGTAGCAACTTCTTCAATTCATCCATCTTATCATCCATGCCATCAAATTTAGCATCAATCTTAGCTTCCATGCCATTTACCTTAGATTCCACGCCACTTATCTTAGCTTCTGTTAGCTTTTGTGAGCGTGACATTTGTTGCACTTGTTCTTGTAATTTTGATATATCATGTAGCATTTCTTCCTCTTCTTCATGAGTCATGCTAGAGCTTTCAGGTTCCTTACTAGGTGTTTTCATTTTTTTTCCTCGGGGCATCAGTTACCGATAATAAAGTTTTACTATGCCCTTTGAATTCCGTTAAACCAAGCTTACACAAAAATTTAAAAAAAACTACACACCTTTTTTCACTTTATAGAAGCCTGATATTGAATCTGATGTATCTCTGTAATTTCAGATCATCCAATTCTGAAATTGCTACCTGTAGTAGCCTTCTGCGTCCTCTTTCCAATGCCACAAGTCTGAGCCAAATTGGATTCTCCAAGGAAGAGTTATGTGAAATCTCCCACAGTGACTTGCTTTTAGACTGGTTCAGTAGAGCGAACTTGTACGACGTGCCACGAGTCACTGTTTCAACCTTTGAATCTAAAACACACGCACAAGAAACTACAGTCCGTCCTCTTTCTGTACCTTTTTACGAAATTTCAATCCGATCCTCAGAGAGAGAGTTATGACGATTTTCCCCAGGTCACCTGTTTTGAATGTAATTCAGGAGTCTGCCAAAAGACCAACTTCCTCAGATCATATCTCCGAAAATGTCGCGAGAAAAGCTCTGAAATTCGGACCCAAGGTTCAGCGCCAATTCTTCTCAAATGGGTTTTTTTTGCGACTTCTGAAACGTCCCAGAAAAAAAGTTATAGCGAAAATGCCACGATGACCTGTTTGGAGCAGCGAAACCCTAGAATCCAAAGCTCTGATACCAAATGTTATGAAACCAGCTCACAAAAAGATAGAAAAGAGAGATCCACGCCTTAGAATTCAGCCTCTTCGAGGGGGCAACCTCCTTTACATTACATAAATGAACAATTCTTGGATGATACAAATGAAAATACCTCCTTTCTATATATAGGAGTCTAAGTGGTCCCAATACAATCAGAGCCTACATAACAATAATATTGTAGGGCACAACAATAACAATAGTGGGCTTCTATGTGGCACAATAGTAACAATATGGGCACTACATGGGTACATCAATATAAATAAGGGGTATAACTACAATAGTAATGGGGTAATCACTAGTATTATAGGGATCCAACAATAGAAGAGAAGACTCCATCCAGATATGTCCAAAAGAATCATCCAGAAACTCAGATTGTGGGGCAGAAAGAAGCAAGAGTACAAACAAGAAGGACACTTGTAGAAGCTTCAAGCTACTTGGCTCTACTCTCCTCCATTGAACCACAAAATGTGAAAGAAGCATGCAAAGATGAATGTTGGGTCAAAGCAATGGATGAAGAACTTGAGCAAATCGAAAAGAACAACACTTGGGAATTAGTTCCTAGACCAAAAGATAAGAATGTAATAGGAACAAAATGGGTCTTCAAGAATAAATTAAATGAAAATGGAGAAGTAATTAGAAACAAGGCCAGACTTGTTTGTAAAGGGTATGCACAGCAAGAAGGAATAGATTTTGAAGAGACCTTTGCTCCTGTGGCAAGACTAGAGGCCATCCGAATGTTCCTTGCTCTCTCAAGCTTTCAAAACTTCAAGGTATTTCAAATGGACGTGAAATCAGCCTTCCTGAATGGAGACTTAGAAGAAGAAGTATATATTGAGCAGCCAGATGGTTTCATTCTTGGGAATGATCCAAACCTTGTATGCAGATTGAAAAAGGCACTCTATGGGCTCAAACAAGCTCCAAGGGCTTGGTACTATCGATTGGACAAATATCTTCACCAACAAGGCTTTTCAAAAGGATCAGCAGATAGCAATCTCTATATAAAAGTTGAAAATAACAAATTGCTAATTCTTGTTGTTTATGTAGATGATATTATTTTTGGCAGCAATGAAGAGACTATGAGTCAAAACTTTGCCTTGGTTATGCAGAAAGAATTCGAAATGTCACTTCTTGGAGAATTGACATATTTTCTTGGATTGCAAATCCAACAAAATGAAGGAGGTATCTTCTTGTCTCAAACCAAATACCTCAAGCAGATCTTGAAGAAGTATGGCATGGAAGAGTCAAAGCCAGTTTGTACACCCATGGTTACAGGATGCAGCCTCAGTGCTAATGATGAATCAGCAGCAGTTCACCAACCCACTTATAGATCCATGATTGGGAGTTTGCTTTATTTGACAGGTACTCGACCAGATATTACACATGCTGTAGGAATGGTTGGAAGATTTCAAGCCAACCCAAAGGAAACTCATCTTCAGGCAGTCAAAAGAATCTTCAAATATCTTCAAGGGACCCAAAACTATGGCTTATGGTATCCTAGAAATGCAGATCTCACTCTTCATGCTTACACAGATGCAGATTGGGCTGGAAGAGTGGATGATAGGAAAAGCACAAGTGGTGGTGCTTTCTTCATGGGTTCCAGATTAGTATCTTGGTTCAGCAAGAAACAGAGTTCGATTGCCTTATCTACAGCTGAAGCAGAATATGTGGCTGCGGCATCTTGTTGCACACAACTTCTTTGGATGATGCAGACCTTGCAGGATTTTCAAATCACTTGCACTCCACCAGTTTCTATCTTATGTGATAATACTAGTGCAATCAGCATTTCAAAGAATCCTGTCATGCACTCAAAGACCAAGCACATACCAATCAAGTACCATTTTCTCCGGGAACAAGTGCTTGAGCAGAAGGTCAAGTTGGAGTATGTTCCTTCTAAGGAACAAGTTGCTGATATTCTCACAAAACCACTGCCCAGGGAAACTTTTGAATATCTCAGACAAAAGCTGGGAGTAGTTGATGCTTCATCCTGCTGTTGAAGCTTGTCTGTTCTACAGAAAAGTTGGTATACGCAAGTTACAAAAGGTATATACGCGTATACACGCGGATTTATGATGGGAAAGTCGCGTGTACGGTGTACGCTTGTTGCAGAGATTATATCCGCGTACATACGCCGTTTAATGCAGGAGAAATCGCGTATATGAAGTTCTGAACAGCAAGGGCAAACTCTGGAGTTCTGAACAGTAATGGGTATGTTAGAATTCTTCAGGCACGGTTTCAGGGGGTGCAGCAGGCACAGGTTCAGGGGGAGCAGCTTAAAAGTCTCATAAAGCATTGTTGGCATTCAGATGTTTTGGTTGCTGATTTCAGGAAAAGGAGCTCAAAAAGAAATCCTGGTTGCTGATGTTTATCATATGCTGCTGGTGACTTTCATAAGTCTTGGTCTAGATCTGTTGTCTCTATGTCATGTATCTCTCTTGCGATGTCTCTTTTATGGTGTCAAGGTCATGTAACGGCCTATGTTGGTTTCCCCACTATGCCTGGGATGAATGCTGTAATATATATATAATTGGTTGTTTCTGATATGTCCCCTCTTGGTAGGGAGTATGGATGTAAGTATTGAGTTTTTTGGTGATAGGAAAGTCCCTTATGGTGTATACGTCTTGGTTCTTGTTGAAGAACATCTTTTGCAGATCTGGTCTACTGTCAGGGGGAGCATGAGTCAGCACAGCCAAGCAGAGGTATCAGCATATCCTCAGGGGGAGCACAGCCCTTTGCCCTTGATGTCAAAGGGGGAGAGTGACTTGGTGTGGTGGTTGCCATCAAGTCCAAAGGGGGAGATTGTTGGCAAGTGACTTGGTGTGGTGGTTGCCATCAAGTCCAAAGGGGGAGATTGTTGGCATTATGATTCAAGTGTTGTCCTTGATGGCAACTCACTCAGAGGTTGGTACAGGTGCTCAGAGGTTGGTACAGGTGATGGCAACTTAATCAGAAGACAGATCTTAGTACAGCATGCCAAGGAAGTTCATATACGCAGGTTCGTTAAGCCCAAGTCGCGTGTACACGCTAGTTGGATTCAGAAAAAGCGCGTGTATGTGGAAAAGTACCTTTTGGTCCATGGTGGTTAGTCCTTGGAAGTTGTGCCTATGATTTCGGACCATTGTGTCTCGACGGGCGTGTCGATCCCTAGTTTTGAAGTTGATGGTATTGTGTTACTATGGTTTTGGCTCTTGGTATTGAGCAAGGCCTAAGGCTATATAAGGAGAAGAAGATCATTAGGCAAAGATATCTTTCGACAAGGCTTGAATATCTAAGAGTGAAAGAGATCTGATATGCAGGTGCTGGGTTGCTTGATCTAAGCCAAGGAGAGATCACATCGGTTGATGGAAGACTAGATCTAAGGATAGATCGGGATCTAATGGTTTGAAATGCACTATCATGATATGGTTGATTATGCGTATTTCTAGATCTGCATATTGTCGCAATGTTATGTTCTGGGTCTAACTAATGTCTGGTACAGCTGCAAATTGAGAAAGTTTATTTTTAGATCTGTACGCAGGTTGGCTTCGGTAAAAGCGCGTGTATACGCGGGTTTTGCTCATTGAAGTAGCGTATATCCTTTGAAGCTTGATTTTGGGTTTACAGTGGGGTCTGACTGTTATTGCAAAGTTCTATAGTCTGCTCTGTGTTCTGGTAACTGGTGATTGACAGGGTTCAGTGGTTCAGTGATTCAAAGTTTGGTTGTTTTATGCTTCAATGATCTATTGTGGAAATTGAATGAATTGTGGTCTTCAGATTGTAATGTTGTGCTTCAGGAATATCCAAGTCTGAAAATGTATGAAAAGTGATACCTGAAAGAAAGAATATTGTAGGTCAGCACCTACGTACTAGTATCTTGGCTAGTACAAGAGCAAAGGGGGTTGGAGCTCCCTTCCAAGGAAGTTTGGAGAACGAGAGAAGGTTGAAGCCTTCTGCAGGTTGTAGCCTGCGTACTGGTATAAGGCTGCACCAGTACAAAAGATTGTAAACTGAAGTTTCATATTAAAGAAAGATAGAGACAACTTGCAGCAGGTGGTTTTCACCCACATTGGGTTTCCACCTTATATCTTGGTGTTCATGTGTGTGGCTTTTGATCTGTTCTGTTATACTGCACATGTTTACTGTTAATGTGGTGAATAATGTCCTGATGCACTTAACTGAAGAATAAGCTAACTAAATTGTGAGTTTTCTTCTTATACGCTGTTTTACTTAGTCACAGTAGCGTGTACACGCTGGTTCACTTAACTGAAGTAGCGTATATGTTTCTGAGCATTGAAAAAGTTTGATTGATCTGATAATACTGATTCACCCCCCCTCTCAGTATTATTTCCAACAATAACAGCAAGGAAAAGGGGTTTTAAACAGACATATACTGATCACAGGCTGCAAAATTCAGAGACAGAATTGGAAAGAAAGAAGCACAAGAACCACAGCTGCACAGGGCTAGTCTGATCAGTGCACCTGTAACACAGAGAAACTGCATTGCAGCGCAGGTTACCCTTTCGATAAGTGCGTTGAAATGCAGGATCTCTTCACAGTACCTGCGCTGGGCCAGAAACGAGAATCTGTCCGGGTTCTGGGTCACAGTTTGCAGTTTAGTCTTTGGTTTTTGGCCGAGTAAAAACAATCAGTAATGCACAATCAGGGGTAGATCTAAGGATGGTCTAAGAGCTATCACAAGGGCAATCAGATAGTTTGTGAATCATCTATTCAAATCATAAACAAATCCAGTGAATGGATTGAAGCAGCAGATGTCTACTTTGCATTTGTTATGGCAAATGCAGTTCGAATGCTACTTATAAGTTTATGAAACAAATAACAAAGAGATACACAAACAAACTAATTAGACAATCGTCCCCAGTGGAGTCGCCATTTTGTTACCGGAAAAAGTGTCAATTTAGATCTGCTCTATCCCACTAAGGTGTGACAGCTGCCTTAGAAACAAACAGAGAAAACTACTTTTGCATTTCCTTTATGAACTATAGATAGAGAGGAATAGAAAGAACCGACCTGTGTCTTGCGCTAATCCTTTGATCCAATCCCTCTCTTCTTTGACGGCTTCCAGCTACCTGCTCCCTTACTTCCCCAGCTTCACCAAGTACCTGTAAGATCATAGAAGAAGAACACTATACAAAGACATGGATCTATATTCATAAACAACTTAGGATCATATTTAAGTTAACCATACAAATGTAACAAGCATCAATGATACAAAAGCATGGAGGAAAAACTCAAATAGTTTTTATTGATAAACAAGAAGATCCAGGAGGAGTTACAACCGATGGTTCCTGACCCAGCATCAACCTCCCAGCAAAAAAGCCCCTCTTCACCTCCAACAAAGCATAAATCACCCAATACTCTGATGTTTGTCTCAAAACCAACAGCAATTCCTTACAATGTGCAAAATTCCAGCCTCTGGATCTCTGGGATGAGGGATCCATATATAGATGTATGTAAGGAGGATGAGTCAGCTTGTGATTTGATTAGTGTCTTCTCTCTGTCAGTTCTTGCTTCCACTTGGAGACTGAAGGCCTCTTACTCATCCTTGGTCGAATTCAGTGAGGCAAGTGTCATAGGAGAAGATTCTGGAAGCTTCCATTGTCCCTCCACCTCGCGGAATGACACTGCCATTTGTCATTTCTCGCCCAACGCACCCTCATAGTGCATTTAGGTGTGTTTCAACGCACCTAGCCAGTGTGTTTAGGTGCTATGCAACGCACCTAGCCAGTGGAGCAGCTGAAATGATCCTGTTTTGACTTATTCTGAGCAGTTTTTGGTGGAGAACTTCTGGGAGAAGCTGTAATTTGTTGACCTTGTTCCTTTAGGGGTTAGAACAACACTTTAGGGACTTAGGAGCCCTTGGTTTATGGACATTTCATGCTTGGAGTTGTAAGGAACAAAAATGTCTATACCACCGACCCACCACCCGTTATGCATTGTTCATTATTAATGGGGTTGGGTCCGTGCCCAAGGGCCGGCCCACCCCAAAACCTTGCATATAATCCATGATTCTGTGATTTCAACAGTTCCGTGGGAGGGGTAGGGGATCATGGCCCGCCCCTCCACCAATATATTATATTGTTACATGGTACGGGTTGGGGTGGCGGGGTTGGTGGCCCGCCACCCCTTTTTTATATTTTTTTGTTGTTGTATAAAACAAACTATGCATTTTTTAAAATTCAGTTTTTGACCGAAGGAGTTGTTTTAACCAGGCAATAATTTTTCCCAGAATCTTGCCAGAGTTGGCCAAATTCCGTCCACTAGAAAAGTTCAAATTGTGTCTTTGTTAATCATACCCAGTTAGCAAAAAGTCAACCCAATTTTGACCGCCTATATCTTCCTCATCAGGACTCGGATTGACGAACCGTGCATACCACCGTGATCACAATGACGAGATCTTTAACATGAACCTAGTTCGAGCATAATCCAAACACTTTTATTTTTGAGCATTCATAAGCCCTCTTTGTCCTGCGTGTGTCTCTAGAGCCACCGAGATCCTATATCTAATGAGGGCAAATCAAAGAAAGGTTAACATTTAGATTTTTTTCCTAGTCTAGTATAAATTTCATGCTTTATTTTTCTTCTTATACTAGTTTATTCAATGGTTTGTGCTTAATTGTTTATTTCTAACACTAAAAAGGAAAAAGGACCATATAAATATGTTCTTCAAGGATTTTTCTAATGTTTCGTAGTTTAATTTAAGGCTTTCTCAAATTTGAAAAATAAATCATAGTAAAAAAATAAGATTTGGAGAAACCCTGAGGCTAGGGTTTGGTGCTTAAAGGTTCATATTTATTCATAGATAGTCTCTATTTCATTTACAACTTATTGTTTACGAAATTGGGAGGGCTTCTACACCATGATTTGAGACTTAAACTATGAATTTTCAAGACAACATTGAGATTCTTCACCAATTCAACCTTCATTTTGTGGGTTGACCCCCTTATTTGGATAGTTCTATCTACATGTGGTATGCTTTCTTTGTAGCTTGACTTAGTTTTATCCATTATGTGGATGATAAGTCACCTTTTTGGATTTCCTAGGCTAAATTTAGGGATATTAAAAAAATAAAAATAAAAATGAGAAGGATGCAAAAGTCTCATCTATAACTATAAGCTCTCCGTTCATTCCAAGTTGTTGTTGGATATCACTAGAGAATATAGTTTTCGAAGATTATCAATTGGAGGTGTTGGTGTCAAATTTTTAAACTCTTCCTTGGCCATTTTCTCGGTGCATTAAAGATGTGTCTGATACTTCAAAACTTCTACAAATTTTCAAGATTGATCCATTTGAGGGGCATGTTTACCACTTGGAAGGATGATGTCTAGCGTTTTATCTCTTCCATCTACCTTTGTTAACTTGGGTATTTGCTTAATCCTTTACTTAGATTTTCCTCTTGGTTCTTTGGAAAGCGTTTCAAATATTTTAATCATGTTATAATTGATCTTGTTAGTTAAAATTTTCACTAATGCAATCCCTTCTTATAGGGATTTTGACTTCATACATTATCTTCATTAGAAAGTTATTTTACTCTAAGATTCTAATTTCTTATCTAAATCCTTAATATAGGAGTAACCAATTCTTAAATGGGAATATTTTTTAACCATATAGCTGTAATTAGAGAAAGACACTTGTTTTCTCTCAACAACAAACCAAAAAAACTCAAAAATCTAAGTCCTTCCATTTTTTGTTTTATTTAGAAGGAAATCTAATATTGGAAAATCAAAGAAGTTTATTATTTTAAAAGTTTTGTAATCTACCATAAATTTTGTGCATTCTTCTTCTTCCTAGGTTAGCTAATTTAAGGGGTTGTGCTTAACTATAACTCTAAAAATAAAAAATGACCCTATATAATTATTCTTCAAGGTTTTATTTAATGTTTGAGGGGTTGATTTAAAGCTTTTTCAAATCAATAAAATAAATTATAACCATAAAAAAACAGATTTGGAGAAACCCCAAGGATAAAATTTGGTGTTTAACGATCCAGATTTACCCATATCTAGTGGTGAAATTGATCTCCTAAGTGTTTATAATTACTGATCTTTCGTATAGAGATATTGTTTGTGAATTATGATGCTAACATTGAATACCTAAGGAGATTCGCCATTCATTTTTTCAAATTCTTGTTTAGTTCATTGTTATACATCTTAGAACTTGATTCTAACACTTGCTGGATTATTATCCATGATATCTCTCTCCTTAGTATAAATATTCAAGGAATCTTGCTTTTAAGGGGATATTCTCTCTCTTGTATGTTTCTTCCTTCACTTATGCTATGAAAGTTTTTCCGTGTTACTTTATCATAAAACATATTTAAAACTTGTGGACAACTTAAAATTTGTATTTTTTTAACATATAATCATTTAGTAACCAAAGCACTTATTGCACCATTGATTGATTTTTGCTAGTTGACTTCACTATTGAGCCCTCAGGAAGAAGCTAATAGTTGTTCATGTATTTTGAAGTTTATTTCATTAAATGATAAGAATTTAATTGCAAATTTGAAATTTTTTACATTGTTTATCTTGCATACAAATTTGGCACACATCCACTAGCTCCTAACTCTCTTTCACAAGTGGATATATTTATAGAAAATCCACGAAAATATGAAACCGCTCTAATGAACAATTTGAAAGCCAGTTTCTTTTCATTAGGACATTGATTTTCTCTACTTAATTTGCAACAAATAGGAACATAAATAAACACAATCACACAATTCAAAGCAATTTTTTTCTAGGGAACTTAACTGGGAAAACCCTTTGCATGTTTGAGAATTTTGTTTATAGAAACAAAGCAATTGATCTCTTATAAATACAACTATTTTAATCTGAAATACACACTTGTCTTTCTTTGCTTGATCTAACCTTGAAACTCCTACAAGAAATGTTGATCACACTACCCTCTTCCCTTGCTTGATCTCTACTATGAATTCCTAGTGCAAGAGTAAGGGAAATATGCCTTCTACCAACTCGCACAAGCCTCAACACACAAGAACCAACCTGTGCTCTCTACTTCCTTATCTCAACAACTCATTCTCACAATACAATGATAAAATTGTGCCTTCGTTCTTCCTTATAAGCACTTCGATTAGGCCATTGCTAGCAATTTCTATTTTAGGAAAGTCAAAATATTGATTGACTAGTTAAAAAAAATCTCATTGGTTGTGTTAACTCATCATTCTTATGATTTAGGAGTCTGACTCAATCAACTCATCCTTTACCCAAAATAATTCGCACTGGAAAACAATACACTCATCCTTCCACTAATTAGTACTAGTCAATTTCTTCTTGCACTCCTAACATTTAGGAATTTGCCCTAAATTTTAGGAACTCGTCCTCCATTTAGGAATGAGCTCCTAACTCATATGAGCTTGTGCATGCTCAAGGAGAAACTCATTGTGGTTCCTTTGATGAAGGCATTTCGAGCTAGGAGAGTAATTCCATGAATAGATTGTTTTTACGTTAAGAGAACATGGATATATATAAGGAGAGGGAGACTATTAGGCTTCATCTCCCAATATCTCTTCATATTCCAATTTCCTTTATTTTTCTATTTACAATATTTACATGGATTTACCTAATCCAAAATATTAGGTGTCAACATCCCCCCTTAATCTTAAGGGATGTTGTGAGTCCAAGCATCATTCTAAATCTTTCAAAATTTTCTCTTTCAAGTGCTTTGGTGAAGATGTCAACAATCTACTCATTTGTGGAACAATGTCATAGGTGGATTCTCTTAGCATCAACATGATGTCGAACAGATGATTATTTATTTTGATTTTCTTGGTTCGATCATGGAACTCTGAGTTCTTGGCCAACTTTATTACAGAAGTGTTGTCAATCAAAAGAGGAGTTGAATGCACTTGTTTTTCCTACAAATCTTCTAGAATTTTCCTGAGCCACACAATTTCCTTCATTGCTTCAGTTGATGCTACATATTCTACCTCAGTTGTGGATTCTGTTGGAATTGATTGTTTATGTGACCTCCAAGAGACAACTCCTGATCCAAGACTCATAACATAAAATGAATTAAATACTCTGATTTATTTATCTCCATTAAAATCTAAGTTAGAGTATCCAATCAAGTTGAAGTCATCCACTTATGTATACTTGAGTCCAAAGTCTTGAGTTCCCTTCAAGTACTTTAAGAAATATTTTTGCATCATACTGATGACCCTCACAAGGATTTTGCATAAACCTAGAGACTGTTCCAACAAAAACTGAAATGTATGGTCTGGTAGTAGTTAGGTAGTTTAGCCTTCCTATGAGTTGTATGTACTTTGTTGCATCCTCAAATTCTTTTCCTTCAGTGAAGGTGAGCTTTAAATTCTATTTCATTAGAGTATTCAAAGGATTGCACTCAGCCATGCCAAACTTGTTCAACAGATCTCCAATGTACTTCTTCTGGGAGCGGAATACAAACTTCAGACGTTGGGTTACTTCAATACCAAGATAATAGTGAACATAGCCCAAATCTATCATTTCAAAACCTTTCCTTAGTTCTTTCTTTATGGATGCGATGTAGTTCTCATTGTTCCCAGTCATCAAAAGATAATCTACATACACCACAAGATATACCATTTTTTTTTCCAACTTTCTTGACAAACAAAGTTGCATCATCAAGATCATAATGTTTGAAATTGACTTTCAAAAGATTCTCAGTCAATTTCTCGTACCAATCTTGTGGTGCTTGCTTAAGGCCATACAAGGATTTTACAAGCTTGCATACTTTGTGTTCCTAATCCTTCACAACAAATCCTTCTCGTTGGGACATTAAAACATTCTCTTTCATATATCCATTCAAGAAAGTCGTTTTTACATCCATTTGATAGACTTTCCAACCGTTCTGAGTTGCAAGGGGAAAGTGTATGGATGGTAGCCCATTTTGTTGCGAGGAAAAAGTCCCTTCATAATCAACCCCTTCCTTCTATGCAAAACATTTTTCCACAAGCTTGGCTTTATGCTTGTCAAGTGAGCGATCTGCTTTATACTTGTTTTTGAAGACCTACTTGCAACCAATTGGTTTGGTTCCCAATGGAGGATCAACCATATTGCAAGTGTCATTCTTTATCAAAGCATCATATTATTTCTACATCGCTTCTTTTCATTCATCATGAGAAGTGACTTATTTGAAAGAATTTGGTTCAATATCTGTAGACAAATTTAGTTCACAATCATAAGAAACATACATACCAACAGGTGAATCAAGATCGTCTACATCACCTCCATTATGTCTAGTTGAACTTCTTGTTCCTTTCTTTCCAACCTCATCATCACGAACACTTTCAAGTGCCTTTGTTAGCCATTTTGGAGGACCTTTCTGAGATGGCACAAGCTTCTCAGTTGACTGAGATGGGGATGAATCAAGATTTAGCCTCCCAATTTTGTTAATGATATCACTCAAAGTGTCATCTTGATCAGTGTTTGGAGCTTCATGTGGGGGGAGAGAGTGCTTCAGAAGGTGATTCCACAGATTGATCCAATATAGGGATCCCCCCTTCAAGATGTAGAATCTCATTTCAAAATCTTGAAAATAATTTGCATGTCCGAATCTATCCAAGCGATCAAGCTTTCACTCAACAACATTGTCAGTCTTAGAAGATTCCAGAAAAATCACATCTCTAATATTATAAATTTCTTACTTACTTCATCATAGAGACGATATGCTTTGTAGGTATTTGAGTGCCCCAAGAAGATACATTTTTTATTCTTTGCACTGAATATGTTTCTTTGTTCCTTAGGTATCAAGGCATAATAGGTGGAACCAAAAACCCTAAGATGCCTCACAGAATGAATGTGGCCATACCACATTTCATAGGGAGTCTTGTTTTTGATAACATGAGATGGAAACCTATTCTTTATATACACAACACATAGAACTACATCAACCCAAAACATCAGCTTAACATTCTTGAAAAATATCATTGAACGTACCATATTTAAGATTGTCCTATTCATTCTTTCAGCTACTCCGTTATGTTGGGGATTATAAGGCACGATTGTTTGATGTTTGATCCCATGTTGGCGAAGATAGTTTTCAAATTCATTTGAAGTATATTATTTTCCATTATCAGTGTGAATAGAGCCAATATGAGATTGTGCATTATCTTCAATCCATGCATGAAAATTCTTGAATGTTTCAGAAGCCTTAGATTTGTTATTCAATAAATATACCCAACACATTCTGGTGTAGTCATCAATAAATGTCTTCATGTATTTATTACCATTTGCAAAAAGAATAGGCATAGGGTCACACAAATCAAAATGAATGAGTTCAATATTTCTTTGTGCTTTGGAATGAGAATCATGAAATGATTGTTTGTTGTGATTTTCTAAGATACAAGCATCACATTGCTTAAGCTTCCTAAAAATTGTACGCAAACCAGTAACACCATTTTTCTTTAACAAACAAAGATTGTCATAGTTCAAGTGTCCAAATATATCATACCATAAAAGACTTGATGGAAGTGTACCTTCATCATATTGAGAATTGTATGAAAAGTTTTGTTCATGAGAAGAGGTTCCTTGCAACTTTAGAAGTCTTTCTTCTTCTATCCCCATCATGACAAGTGAGTGACATGATGCTTTTCTCTCAACCTTGCCATCAAATATGTGAATGGAGTGTCATTGTGGGCAAATGTGTACCAAAGACAACAAGTTTCTCCTCAGCTCTGGGAGGTATAGAACATAATGTAGAAGAAATTCTAGAAGACTGGACAATTTGAGCCTGATGGTGCCAAGCCCTAATGGCTTGAGTTTTGACTTATCTGTAAAGTAGACTGCTCCATGAACATAATTAGTGAATTCTTCAAAGAAATCTCTTTTAAAAGTCATGTGGTAAGTTGCTCTTGAATCAAGCAACCAAGCACCTTTCCATGAAACAAGTGAAGCATTGAATAAGTCTTTAGTTACTCCAATGTTGTAACGTGTCACAACATAATGAACGGACTCAGGTGCTTTTCCTTTCCCTTTACCATGTGTTTTACTTTTGTCTTCATTTATTTCTTGCTCGATTTTGGTGGAAGCATAATGTCCATTTCTATTGCATCTATACAATGATAGATCAAACTTTTCTCCTTGGAAACATCTGCCTCCCTACCTCTAAAATTCTTCTGTCATCATCCTCTTCGGCCACCTCTTTGTCTAGAAAAATCTTGTCCATGATTCTTCTCTTTTTATGCAAGGCATACAACTTCTTCGGATTGAGGAGTTGTCTTCTTCCCAAAAGCCTTCTCTCTTTCAACAAACTTCTTCTCAAGGGAGTCAAAGAATATCTCCTTAAGTTTGTCACTTTCTTACAATGACTTGAGATAATGTGAATAAGTGGGATATAATGCCTTGACATAAGTTGTGATAGGAACATGTACTTTAACGCCAGTGGATTTTATGTCATGCATAATGGATTTTATTTATGATGCTAAGACAAGAGGGTCATCATTTTTCAACTCAAAATTGAACAACTTGATCATCAACTGAACAACTTCAAACTCAAAATGTGAGCCATATAATTCCTTCAACTTCTTTAAAGCTTCAAAAGTATTTGAAAATGACAAAATATGATGACTCACCTCTTCATTTACTGATGTTGCAATCAAGTCATAGGCCTCGCTGTTCTTGTTTTCCCAAATGAAAAGCTCTCTGTTTAAAGTGGATTTTCCCGGTGCATTGTCTCATTCTCCTTCACAAACTCCTTTCCAAAAATTAAGGTGTGCTTTATCTTCTTGGACCACTCAAAGTAACGCTCTTTACTAATAAAAACTACTCCCACTATGAAAATGAGTGAATACATTATTAAAAAAAAACCTATCTTCTTTCGATTTCCAAAATAATTACAACATTACTTTTTACCTTCTTAATTAGATAAGAAACTTGTTTAATATATAAATGGAAAAATTTCACTCCTCATTGCGCATATAAACCATCACACCACCATATAACATATCACTACTCACTCGTACAATTTATGACATGTGCTACTTATTACTCCATACATACACTTTATGGTCTTCAAAAAGGACCAAAAAAACATTTTCTTATTATATAACTTCATACCATATATACCACGCATATATATTATATACCATACGTTCCATCACGTTTTTCAAAAGCATAACATTTCAAAAGAGCATCCCATTATCACATGCCATATGCACTTCTGATAATTTAATACCATACATACTCATGCACGGTCTTTTAAAAGCTCAAAGCACATGCCTTACGACCTTTCACACCTGAACATATGCGACCCTTTAAAATTATCCAATGCACAATTATTTCAACTCAACCAACGAACTATGTAAGAACAATGACATCAACACACAGGGAGGAGATAGAACGACCATGCCCTTACAGCAATTAGAACCACGACCATCAAGACTTCGATTTGCAGGAGTCGAGTTCCCCAACCAGCGTATGCAGAGACTACAAAACTCAACCCAACAACAAAGAACTTCAAGGTTTCAATGCAGAGGTGATCGGTCGCATTTTTCAACAGTCTTCCACGAGTTTCAATCGTTCAATGCAGAGACAACACGCAGCTCAACAATGATTCAATGCATTCAGTTCAATGGTGCATTCAACGCATTCGATTTTGTATTTCACCACATGAACAATTCACCAGGTTTCGACCAACCTCAACGCGCAGTGATGAAGTGACCAACATTTATAACCAACGCACGGGTTGTTTCAACGGTTACCACAGGTCAGATTCAACACAACACACATAGAATCAACTTCCAAGAATCGATGCAAACAAAACTTTTCATTAATGAATAACTCCACGAATGAATTGTGTTTACATTAAGAGACAACGTGGATATGTACAAGGAGAGGGAGATTATTAGGCTTCATCTCCTAATGCTTCTTCATCTTTCAATTTCCTTTATTTTGCTATTTACAATATTTACATGGATTTTCCTAATCCCAAAGATTAAGTGTCAACGAGGCACAAATCAAGGAACTCTATCTCGCCAACATTTTCAACATTCCCTCATAGTGAGGAAGGTGTTCATGGAATAACCTCGTACACGTGGATATGTCCCCAACATTACCATGTTCTTCATTGTTGTAGCTGCTCTCTTTGAACTAGAAGGCTTTCCTACTTTCTTTTGTGAAACCTGCTTTGACGACATGTGTTTTCCCACCATGCTTTGCAAGTCCACCTCTTTAGTCATAAGTGCCATGTACCATGTGTACCTGTGTCTTCTTCTTGATGCTAGGAGACTCAAATATCTTCTAATCTCCCTTAACCAAATCCTTTTTTTACTTGGATCTAACTCTCCCTATATTGGAAGTCTCTAACTGAGTGGTTTCCTTCACTCACCTTGTGCTATGCTCCTCATCATCATGCTGGTCAACCCAACTACCAACTAGCTTCGACCCAAATTGAGATACTAGTTGAGGCTCCATCTTGAGAAATCTACGCTTCTCTCACTCAACCACCACTTCTCTACTTTGAGCTCTCCCTGCCTTGCTGCTCAAGGTTGCACCTGTCTCAAACAAATTTTCCCACTAGTTGCTCTCCTACTCCTCCAAGATTGTCAGCTCTTAGGGTCTTCAACAAACTGCCCACTAGCACTAATATGGTTGCTCCATCATCACTGCTCTTAGGGAATTCTAGGACTACCCTCTTATCAACCAGGTGGCTCCTTTCATCAGTTGAACTAGGGCTCCCATATGATATCTGCCCCCTAACAACCCATGACTCCTTCCATGAACATTATACTTGAGGTCTTCAACAAGGTTGGCTTCTCAAAGCGGATAAGTACATCTACCCATTGCATACTCACCCATGAGAAACATTGTTCACAACTTTGTTTGTGAACAATACTCTGCTACCTAAAAAAGCTTTAGGTCTGCATTCTCCATGTGTTGGTCTAGATTTTGTTCACTACTCTAATACCATGTAGAAACTCCATGAAAATTTGCAATTGCTCTAATGAACAATATGAAAGCTAGTTTCTTTTCATTAAGAAAACGATTTTCTCTACTTGATTTGCAGCAGAATAGGAACATAAATAAACACAATCACACAATTCAAAGCACAATTTTTTTCTAGGGAACCCAACTTGGAAAACTTTCTGCTTGTTTGAGAATTTTATTGATAGAAACTAAGCAATTAATCTCTTACAAATACAATTGTTTCAATCTGAAAGACACATTTGTCTTTCCTACTTGATCTAAGCTTGAAACTCCTACAAGAAATGTTGATCACGCAACCCTCTTCCCTTGCTTGATATCTGCTCCAAATTCCTAGTGTAAGAGCAAGGGAAATTTGCCTACTACCAATTCGCACAAGCCTCAACACACAAGCACCAAACTGTGCTCTCTACTTCCTTGTCTCACCAACTCGTGCTCACAAGACAATGATCAAATTGTGTTTTTGTTCCTCCTTATAAGCACTTTGATTAGGCTATTACTCGCAAGTTCTATTTGAGGAAACTCGAACTATTTATTGACTAGTTAACAAAAGTTCACTAGTTGTGTTAACTCGTCTTTCCTATAATTTTGGAGCTTGATTCAATCAACTCGTCCTCTATTAAATTATAAAACTACAGTCAAATTCCACTTTGGACAACTCATTTGATGGAGATGATGATTGCATTGAATTTCTCTTTTCGAGAAGGCCAAAATTGACCTAAAGATCACTCAAATCGGATAAGGGAAAGTGTACTTATGAAGGAAAGCGACAAGGTCGACCCCAAAGAAAATTGAACACCCATGGAAACCTATAAATACAAGTGACCTCAAGCTCATTTGGATATCACCAAGCATATTCTTCTTCTCTTCTTCATTGATCGGTTAGCACAGGTCTAAGGCTGGGATGACAAAATAAGTTCGCAAAGGTCTTAAATTACAGGGTCTTAGGCTCGCATCTATTTTAGGGTTTTGGTTACAATGGTTGGATTTCCATATGGTAGATTCAACCATAGTTGCAGGCATCACGAGCCCAAGGGAGCGACTAGAAACCTTCAGTAGCATGCACAACTCCTCATCCATGTGACTGAGAAGTTTAACTGAGTTTTGACCATTGACCGCATCTCACTACAATTGACTATAGACAAGAAAAGTTGTCTCTGGTATATCCTGATGTTGGAATCATATTTTTGAACGTGATTGGGTTATTGGATGATATTATATTAAGCTCATTGTACTCTCTACTGAACATTTTATGAAAATCTAATAGAAGAATATTTTTGGAAACCTTCATCAATGCCATAAGCAACAACAATGTCCTCCCATCATTTGATGAAATTGTTGAAAAGATTACTCACAAAAAATCAAGGATGATATCAAGAGGAAGGATTAAAAAGCATGAAGAAGGAGAACCCATTGTGTTCTTCATAGAAAATAAGAAGAAGAAAGGAAAATAAGGTCCATCAAGAAAGCCTCCACCTCGAGATACAAAAATAATGAATGATAGAACATCATCTCACATTGAATGTTACAATTTTCACAAGAAGAGTCATTATGCCCGAGATTGCCCTGAGAAGAACAATGGTCCACACTACAACACTAGAAGCAACAACAAGTTTGATGATCAAAGAAGAAGAGATGATCGAAGGAATGATTGCAATGGAAGATATGAAAGAATAAGAAGAGATGCTCCAAGTGACCATGAAGAAGATCGTCATCCTCAAAAGAAGTAAAGATACTCTAGGTATGAAAGTAATGTTGGAAAACAATATGAATATATTCTTATTTCCACTCTTACTAGTTCCTCTCCTCCATATTCGTGGGATAGTTGGTTGGTTGATAGTGGGGCCACTCATCACTTCTCTGGTTATAAGGAAGTTCTCTCTAATTTGGTGGAGAGGGAGTCAAATTTGAAAATCATTCTTGGAGACAACTCCACTCATCCCATTAAAGGTTTTGGGTCCATCAAATTTCATTTGAATTTGGGAGAATCTATTTTGCTCCACGATGTGATGTATGTGCCAGGGTTAAAGAAGAATTTGGTATCAATATCCGCTTTGGAAGACAAAGGGATGAGGGTTTCCTTCATCAGGGGAAAGGTTCTTACTTGGCTTGTTGGATCACCTATGAGAGATGCATTCACATTAGGATCAAGATATGAAGGAATCTACAAGGTTATTAGAAGACCACTTCTAGCATTGGTCCATGATACTAATTATCTTAGCGATATGGCACTGAATATTGGCTCATCTACATGATGATTCTCTTTCGAAATTGGACAAATTGGTCTCAGGGATTCCCAAGGTTCAAGGCCAACATGATGGAGTATTTCTAGGATGTGTCAGTGGGAACAAGACAAGGGGACCATTCCCCTCTAGTGAGAACAAGACAAATGACATCCTCCATCTCATTCATTCTGACTTGGGTGGTCCAATGCCTGTACACTCTCTTGGTGGCCATCTCTATTATATCACCTTCATTGATGACTTTTCAAGAAAGACATGGATATATTATTTGAAGCACAAGGATGAAGCCTTCGAAATGTTCAAGGAGTTCAAAGCTTTGACCAAAAATCAAACATAGAAGAAAATCAAGACATCCAAGTCTAAGAATGGTGGAGAGTACACTTCGAATGAATTCATTGATTTTTGCAAGAAGGAAGGTATCAAGAAGGAAACAATTGTGCCCTATACCATCGAACAAAATGGAGTAGCTAAAAGGAAGAACAAGTCTATTGTAGAAGTCGCTTGTGCCATGCTCCATGATCAAAATTTGTCGAAGTTCCTTGGGAAGAAGCAACAATTGTTGTCGTATATGTTCAAAACAAAGTGCCTCATCAAGCAGTGGACAACAAGACCCCGGAAGAAGTGTTCACACATGTCAAGCTCAATGTTAGCCATCTCTGTATCTTTGTCTGCCCCATATACTTTCATTTGTTGAAGGAAAAAAAAAACAAGTTGGAAGCTACAGGAAGAAAATATATGTTTGTTGGATATTATGAAAATTTTAAGGCATTTAGAATATATATTCCAGGTCAAAGAAAGGTTGAGATTAGCAGGGATGTAACATTTAATGAAGATGTTTCCCTTGGAAAAGCAAGGGACCTTCCTCTGCCTCCTCCTCTTGAGAAGAATGATGATATGGATATTTTGGATGGTCCTTCTGTGCCCAAATCTGAGACAGATATTGTTGATGATCCCATGGAGCCCATGGATCCCTTAGATCCTCCTCCATGTGATCCTCCCACCAGGAAGAGGCCACTTTGGCTTCAAGACACATTACAGGATGATGAGAGATGAGCTCCCATTCAAAGATCATTTAGAGAAAGGAAAAAACCATGTAGGTTTCAGGGATATGTTATAGCCATGAGCACTATGATTCAATCCGAAACTCCCACATTCGAAGAAGCCGTAAAAGAAAAAGTTTGGAAAGATTCTATGGCCGGAAAATATGAATCGATTATGATGTATGGGATGTTATGTCGAGATTGAAGGGGAAATTTGTGGTGACTTCGAAGTGGATATTCAAGATCTAGCATGGAGTTGATGGTAACATTGAGAAATACAAGGCAAGGTTCGTGGCTCGAGGATTCTCCCAGAAAGAGGGATAAGATTATGATGATATATTTGCACCCGTGGCTTGATATACAACCATTCATTCAATAGTTTCCCTTGCCACAAGTCAGGGATGGACTCCTCATCAAATGGACATAAAGACAACATTCCTCCATGGTATGTTACAGGAAGAAGTGTACATTTTGCAACCACAAGGATTTGAAGTAGAGGACCGAAGGACACATGTTTATAGATTGAAGAAGGCATTGTATGGTTTGGAGAAAGCCCCCAGAGCATGGTATGCACACATAGACAATTATTTGGTAAAGTTGGGATTCACAAGAAGTAATGTCGATCCCAACCTCTACTTAAGGTATTCCAAGGAATGTCATTTATTTTGGTTTTATATGTTGATGATCTATTCTTGACAGGTAGTGAGCCCCTGATTATTGAGTGTAAGAGGGAGATATCCTTTGAATTCGAGTTGAAAGACCTTGGAATCATGCACTACTTTCTAGGCCTTGAGGTGCGGCAAAAGCCCGGTGAGATTTTCCTTTCACAAGGAAAATATATTGTAAAGTTGTTGGAAAGATTTGGATGACAGAATGTGAGTCACTTCCCACACCAATGGAAATGAACTTCAAAAAGTTATGTGGAGAAGTTGCAGGACCCGATTTGGATAATCCATCCAAGTATAGACAATTGATTAGGGCTCTGATGTTCCTAGTGAACACCCGTCTAGACATATTTTATTCAGTGAATATATTGAGTCAATTCATCACTGAGCCTCTCCATGCACACTGGATCACTGCCAAACACATTTTGAGATATTTGCATGGGACTATCACACTTGGTCTAAGATATTCTGCTGGAGATGTTTGACTTCATGGATACGTCGATGTTGATTGGGCAGGAAACGTTGTCGACGGGAAGACTATGTCTGGATGTTGTTTCAGCCTTGGATCTACCGTGATATCATGGATGAGAAGAAAGCAAAATTCTGTAGCATTGAGTACCATCGAGGCAGAGTATATTGTCGCTAGCATGGCTAGCTGTGAAGCAATTTAGTTAAGGAAGATCTTTGGAGAGCTATTTGACCAAGTCCTAAATACTATAACGATATATTGCGACAACAAGAGTGGAATCCGTCTGGAAGAGAGTCTCGTATTTCATGGCAAGTCCAAGCACATAGAGATTCTTTATCACTTCATTCAAGACATGGTGCAAAGAGGAGTCATTTGACTCCATCACATATCGACATATGAGCAAATTGAAGATATTCTCACTAAGGTTTTTCTGAAAGGGAAGTTCTTGGTCTTCAAAGAGCAACTTGGACTAATGGACGTGACCCAACCTAACAAGGGGCATCATTGATCGAGAACATTGAGCCAACTCTTCCCCCCTCCCCGTCTAAGCTCCCAGGGTGAGGAATTGAGATAAAGAGCCCCTAGGTTGAGGGATCTCTCGACAATAGGGTTGTGGATGTTTCTCCCCTATCTATTACTCGTAGGGTTGGAGATGTTGCTCCCCTATATTGGTCTTTGCAGAGTATACCCCAATTAGCATCATATCCACAAGATCAACTTATTTGGATTAGCACTCCCCGTCTGGCCAACGGGTTGAGAGTGTACTTGGGGTTGTACAACACAAGATGATTATGATGTAGGTGTCCTACCACATGAATCTTGAGGGTCATCATTGGAAAGATCAGTGAGCAATATGGATGGGCTGAGATGTGCCCCCCTATATCACCTATTTCTTGATATGTGGTCATAGATGTTTAGCTCCCCCATGAGATTTCGAGTTGAGACGTGCTCCCCGATGTAGATTTAGGTTGAGATGTGCTCCCTGATATTGTTCTCAAATTGAGATGTGCTCTCCACCATTATAGAGGGTGGAAGTTAATACTCCTTGATTCTTCTTCTTTAGATTCGAGAATGTTACAACAGATAAATTTGAGCAAATATGGGACATGATATGTCAACAAGATATACATGACATGATGTTCGATGATCAGATATAGACATGGAATTTCTTGAAGAAAATGTAACTAGGTTCGATATTTACAAATGTAATTTTGATCTTTGTACTTGTAAAGAAAAAGAAATATTATTTTTGTTATCTATAACAATGAGTTTCTTGCTCATTGAATAAGTCAAGCAAGTCAAAGAGTCAATGTCATGCTCTTTTTGAGCTCATGTCTAATGTATACAAGTCTACAAAATGTCTAGATTAACCCTCCAAGACAAGCACAATCCTCTTGATGAAGTCGGCCAACAAAACGAAGTAAAATCAATCATGTCGGGTTGTATAAATGACACACCTCTTCAATGGTTCAAGTCGGCTTATTATGGATAACAAAACCACTATATATATCCAATAGGGTATATGGAAAAGAGAGACAATTGAAACTTGGATTCCTTTGAAATATTGTGGACATAGAATTTGGATTCTCTGAGATCTTCGCATACATTTTTTTAGCTTCTGGATGGGCACAGTGAGACACATTCTTGAACATCTTTGAAACTGCGCAAGAAATCATGGTGTAACCTTCTTTGTGGTAACACTCTTGGCATGCTCTCTAGACAGTCACAGGTTAAGCATCGTTGTGATAAGAAGGATCTTGGTGATCCCATAGTAACTCATTATGTCTCAACACACGTCTAGATGTTGTCAGAAGTCTTGGTTTATTTGTGATAAGGATATCTCTGTCTGGCATACTTCTAGACATAGTCATGACCTTGATCATGATCTCGGCGACAAATTGATGATACAAATCTCAATATAAGGAACAACGCAGTCACAATCTTGGAAACTGAGTGACGATGATCTCCAAACAATACACTCTCGGAAAACACAGTCATAGTATCGAATGATGAGGATCTTGGTGATTACATAATGACACTTTGTCTCTGTATACATGTCTCGGCATACACTCTGAAATGATCTCAGTATAGTAGTGATCATGATATAGATCATAATCTTTGTAAAGACAAGGTGAAACTGTCATATGTATACATATACATATCAGTATGAAGATGATCTCAGTAAGAATGCAGCAACGATCTAAGTGAAAGGGAAGCTATGGTGCAGAAGTAATAATCTCATTGTTATACTAATTATCTCAGTGAAGGTGCAGTAATAATGACTACAATGAAGCAATAGTGATGATGATGATCTCAACAGTAATGAAGACGAGGATCAGTGTCTTGGTCTTGGAGTGGCTCAGTATGTCAAGGGTCCTGGTCTTGGTGTTTATTAATCAAAATCTCTATAAGAAGAATTTTGTGCGGGTTTTCCTCTCCAAGAAGGAGAGGTTTTGGCCATGGCAAAAACCAACATCGTGTGTCTTTGCCTCTTGTATTTTGGTAATTGTTTGATGATGTAAGGAATACACACACTAATAATATCAAGAGAAGACTATGCTAATAAGAAAAATTTAAAATACCTCACAAATAGTTATCATCACGAATAAGAATCTCAATTAACTCTAATTGCTCTATATTCTTCAACATGGTACCAGAGTTATGGTTGCAGTCTGATATGTCCATATACTACTAGTGTAACCCCTTATTGTTATTAGTACAACCCCCTTATTATATTGTTTTGCCCATGTAGTCCCCATATTGTTATTATTGTGCCCCACAGAAGCCCACTATTGTTATTATTGTTCCCTTACATTATTATTGTTATGTCAGCTATGATTATATTATGACCCCTTAGACTCCTATATATAGAAAGAAGGCCTTGTCATTTGTATCATCCAAGAATTGTTCATTTGTGTAATGTAAAGGAGATGCCCCCTCGAAGAGGCTTATTTCTAAGGCGTTTATCTATCTTTTCTAACCTTTTGTGAGCTGGTTTCACAACAATTGGTACCAAAGCTTTGGATTCTCGGGTTTCGCTGCTCCAAACAGGTAATCGTGGCATTTTCCATATAACTTTTTCACTACGAAGTTTCAGAAGCTAAAAAAAAAAATCCATTTGAGTAGAGATCGGTATGAACCTTGGGTCCATATTTCAGATCTTGTTGTGCTATATTTTCGGAGATATGATCTAAGGAAGTTAGGGTTTTTGCAAGCTCCCGAATTTCATCTAAAACAAGCCATCGTGGTATTTTCGCTATAAATTTTTCGCTACGAAGTCTCAGAAGCTTAAACACAAACCCATTTGATAAGAAATCAGTCTGAACCTTGAGTCCGAATTTTAGATCTTGTCTTGCCATATTTTCAGATATATGATTTGAGGAATTTAAGGTTTTTACAAACTCTCGAATTACATCCTAAACAGGTGACCTTGGGAAAATCATCATAACTTTCTCTCTGAGCATCAGACTGAAATTTCGTAGGAAGTTACAGAAAGAGGACGAATTGTATCTTGTTCAGGAATAATTTTTAGAACCTAAGGTTGAAACAGTGACATGTAGCACGTCGTACAAGTTCACTCCACTGAACTAGTCTATAATTAGGTCATCGCGAGAGATTGGGAATAAATATTTCTTCAGGCATCCAATTGCGATCAAACTTGTGGAGTTAGAAAGAGGACTCAGAGGGCTATGATAGACAAAATTTTAGAACTTAAAGATCTGAAATTATAGAGTTATAGTTGTTTCAAAATCGAGCTCCTAAAATCAAGAAAAAGAGAGATGAGGAAGTTTGATGGCAAAGATCCGGTAAATTGATTACTACAGATGGAGAAATATTTTGATCTACATGGTGTACCACTATTACAAAATGTATGTATTGCATCTAATTATTTAGAACCAAATCAATTTTTATGGTATAAAGGGCTTTTTTCTCGTAAACCACTTGTCACATGGTCAATTTTCACGGAGGAAATGATAACACATTATGACGATACAAAGAGAAACACCTTCTTTAGTCAATTGATAAATCTCAAACAAAAGGGTTCAATGGCAGAGCACATTGAGGACTTCCAAAAATTGAATATTAGGGTAAATGATATCACAGAGAAGAAAATGGTTGATGTCTTCATAGGGATTTAAATGATAACATTCAACACGAGGTTCGTCTTTAGGAACCTGCTTCATTGGAGAAAGCATTTAGGCTGGCAAGAAAAAGTGAAAGAAAAATTATGGAAACAAAGAATCCCACCACTCATGACTACAATTATGGAAATGTTTTTTCTCCTAGCCTTCCACAACCTACAAGGTTTACACCACAACAATTGGAAGAAAAAATAAAAATGGCTTTGTTACAATTGTGAAAGCAAATACACTAAAGGTCATAAGTGTGCTGAGAAGAAATTATTTTACATAGATTATGAAGAGGAAGAAAAGGATCAAGAAACATCAAAAGAAAAAGATATACACCAGGAACCCACCGCAAAGAAAGAAGAAATGAATCCAATCATAAACTCTCAAGACAGAAGGACATATCAAGAAGAAAAAGGTTCAAGAAGTGAAAGATCACATCGAGAAAGAAGAAATGAATCCGACCATATCTTATAATGCATTGGCCGGAATTACCACTCCTCAAACTATCAATATAGAAGGACATATCAAGAAGTGAAAGATCACATCGAGCATCAAGAAATGAATCCAACCATATCTTGTAATACATTGGAAGAAATTACCACTCCTCAAACTATCAAGATAGAAGGACATATCAAGAAGAAAAAGGTAATAGTGTTGATTGATTCGGGTAGTACCCATAATTTTATTCATTGTAAGATAGCCAAGGAATTGAATTGCTTCCTATATCCAGCAACAAAGTGTCAAGTGATGGTTGCAAGTGGAGGAACCATAAATTGCCCTGGAAAGTGTCATATTATCAAGCTATCCAAGGGAGAATATGTATTGAATAGCCCAATGCTTTCCATTCCAATGGGTGGTGCTAATGTTTAATAAGAGTCCAATGGCTACAATCTTTGGGTACGATAGCTTTTAATTTTCAAGAACTTTTCTTGAAATTTCAATGGGAATGAAAGGAAGTTGAATTGAGGGGTATCGAAGGGAAACCAGAAAAGATAATCAACTCTAACAGCATGACAAAGCTTCTAAATAAAGAGCAACGAGGCGTAATTGCACGATTATGTTCACTAGAGGATCCCACATCGAAATCATGTATTTCTCCAAATCTCCAAAACGTTTTGGACAATCATTCCAAGGTATTTGAGACTCCCAAAGGCCTCTCACCTATTCGTGATCATGATCATGCTATTCATTTGATTCCAGGAAGTATTCCTCCAAACATCAAGCCTTCCAGATATCCATGTGCACAAAGAAGTGGGAACTCAAAAGTTGCAGAAGATCTCAGTTCAAATAGTATTGCAAGAACATGACAAGGAAGGAAAAATCATATTGGAACCTGAAGCAGTCACAAAACCGAGAAATCGACAGCTACGAAATAGATCAATTTCAGAGTATCTCATCAAGTGGAATAACTTACTTGCTGAAGATTCCACATGGTAGGACAAGAATTTATACAGAAGCATCAAGAACTACTCAAGCGTTGAGGACAACACTTTTTGAAGGAGAGGGCAGAAAAGAAACATCCAAGGATCAAGTTTTTGGCGGGGCATCAAAGCAAGCTGAAGAATATCAAGATCTGCATTGAAGAAACAAACCTTAATCTTGATCAAACCCTAACAATCTACAACAACATTTCACAACAATAAGGGTGTTGGAGAATAATAGTGAAAATATGAATCATTCAAAACTCGGGTACATGGCAACCTCCCACAAGATCTGTCATCACAAATCATTGATGCCGCGTACTACAATATTTGAAGCAATACGATGCCATCTCAAATCAAGCAAGGAATCATCTCCTCACCCTAGAAGAACATCATTATAGAGGGAGCATCAATGCATCTTCATCATCCATCATCAAAGTGATCAAGTAGAAGAGTTCATATTTACTTGTTAAGTAAGTATATTTCATTTTATAATCAAGTTTTGTTAAATGACTTCATGATTGCAAGGAGGTAAGGAGGATTGTCATAATCCTCATAGATAAAAAGAAGCCAGAATCAAGAAAAATGTCTCCTTTCAATTCATGGGAAGGAACTCTTAAGGTTCTCTCATCCTTATGTAACAAGAAAGGAGACACATAAAAGAGATACATGAAATGCTTGAAAATATACTCTTAAATGCAATGAAGGTGGTCATATCACTTAGACCTATCTTAAGGTGTCAAATAATAGGGGGCTGTCTTCATGAGATCTCAATTGAGAGATCTAGGAAAGATGATAAGAAGATAATCATCAAGGTAACAAATATCCATGAACAAAGAAGGTTACCTCATTTGACAACTTGTGGTATCTATGTTAGATAGAAGGCAAAAATGTTGGAGGATACAATTATGTGCAGAAAGGAAAGGAAATGACATAATAGTTTAAGATTCAATGCCATGGAAAGAAGCTCATATTGCCAAAAAGATGGAGGAAGCTGAAGAAAAGAGGAAAGAGGGGGCAACAGATCTCCACTACGATTAAGATGGCCTCCCTCACAAAAGGATATTATCATAAGCTCCTCGACATTTTGTTAAATATATGACTATGATATTAAGATGCAGTGTGGCATCATGAAAGCATTAGAAGCAATAGCTTGTGGCATCACCATGGGAATCATGAAGAACAAAATCCATGGCAATCAAACATGAAAGACATAACTCTTGGGAACCTCATTAGACATTGAAGGAAAGGAAGAAGTCACCCAGGATAGGTCTCATCATACATAAAGTCAAAAGGGAAACATCTGCAAGATGAGGATATACAAGATCCTCAAGATTCTCTGATAGAATCCTAATTGGAGTATTCACTAATCTAGAGTGGAAGCAAGTGTTTCATCAAGAAATCCAACTCATGAAATTCATGGATGATGTTATGGTGACATAAGAATAGAAGCAGATCAAGGGGTTGAAGACGATTCAATCAAGAAAGTTGTTGGAAGAAGCCTAGATGACCTAAAGGTGAAATGAGGTATGTTTGCATGTATTCAATATTATAATCTCATGTCGTATGGTTGCAAGTAATATAGATCATCACTTCTATCTTAAGAAGCATGATCAAGGGAAAAGGATCTCCTCTTCTAAAAAGATGCAGAAAGGCATAAGTCACACTACATGAAATCAACATAATATGTCCTCATATAAAGTATGAGGTGATTGACTACGATTATAGAACTTTGTTTAGAAACCCCTGAGAATGAAATGTGTGAGGAAGAAAGAGATCGTGAGCTATGCAAATATGATGAATGCAATCAACATCCAAAAGACCAAGAAGAGTTGACTAGGAAATCTCTCGTAAAGATATGAAGACTCTGATGAAAGTCTAAAAAGTGGAGACCCTTGACAATAGATATATTTGGGAAATGTGTCAACATGTATGCAAGATGTTGATACCTACAGAAAGATGTCATGATGAAGAGCCATCTCATAAGGTATGATTTGATGTAATATGATGTTTTGATTTCTTCAATAATATCTCGATAATGCAGGGCTACTCGAACAAGAGTTGTAAATACAAGTACAACTAGCATTCATGTAATGGATGGAAGAAGCATGATGAGACAGAAGTAGTCATATAAAAGTTCCAGATAGGAAGAATGCCACTTTCCATGAAGAAAAGAATGACATGATGAACTAAGGAGGAAAGTGATCGATGGTCGTTGCCCTACAAGGAAGAAGCTCAACTAAATTTCATGACATCAAGGAGAGAAGTTGATCAAGCAGATGAAGGACCCATGAAGAAGAAGTTGTTGATGTATAGAAGAGTCCCAAGCTAAGAGTGAGCTCTGACAAGTTCCCGATTAAAAGGGAGCTTAGGCAAGTTTCTAATTAGAGGAAACTTGGGCATATCTTCCCCAATTAAGAGGGAGAGTTAGACACAACATTCTTGTCTTCACTTTGGAAGAAAGAATGGAGGATTGGGTAATCATGTGACATCAGATGCTCTTTGAGGATGTGTAGGGCATCCAAGACGAGTAGGCAAGAAGACCAATATTCTTTGAGGGTTGGGAACCCAAGATAAGAATATTCCTAGAAGGTCATACTCAGTGAACACCCGGGTGGGTATGTACCTTGAGAGACAATGATGAAGGTGTCTATAGTCATTGGTCTCGCCAACATTGTACTCTGATCTAATGAGATAGAGTTGTCAATCAAGGCCTTGTTGTGGAAACAATGTTGGTTACTATGATGCTATAACAGAGGCTACCAGTTTGATTCTTTTTATGAGAAAATCTTCATATTGAGAATGACCAAGTACCATTATAAATACCTTCCTAGTTAAGAGGGAGTGTTGAAAAAAACGTAACTAGGTTCTGTATTTACAAATGTAATTTTGATCTTTGCACTTATAAATAAAAATAAATATTATTTTTGTTATCTATAACAATGAGTCTCTTGCTCATTGAATAAGTCAAGCAAGTCAAAGAGTCAATGTCATGCTCTTCTTGAGCTCATGTCTAATGCATACAAGTCTACAAAATGTCTAGATTAGCCCTCCAAGACAAACGCAATCCTCTTGATGGAGTTGGCCAACAAAACGAAGTAAAATCAATCATGTTGGCTTGCATAAATGACACATATTCAATGGTTCAAGTCAAACTTATTATGGAGAATGAAACCACTATATATATCCAATAGGGTTTGCACAAAAGAGAGACAACTGAACTCAAATTCCTGTGAAATATCATGGACACAAAATTTGGATTCTCTGAGATCTTCGCATACATTTCTGTAGTTTTTGGATGGGCACAATCAGACACATTCTCAGATATCTCTGAAACTGCGCAAGAAATCATAGTGTAACCTTCTATGTGGTAACACTATTGGCATGCTCTCTAGATAGTCACAAGTTAAGCAACGTTGTGATAAGAAGAATCTTGGTGATCCTATAGTAACTCACTCTGTCTCGATACACATCTAGATGTTGTCATAAGTCTTGGTTTATTTGTGATAAGGATATCCCTATCTCGCATACTTCCCGACATAGTCATGATCTTGATCATGATCTCGGTGGTGAATTGATGATACAAATCTCACTACAACGAACAACGTAGTCACAACCTTGGCAACTGAGTGACGATGATCTCTAAACAATACACTCTCGGCAGAAATAGTCACAGTATCGAATGATGAGGATCTTGGCGATTACATAATGACACTTTGTAACTGTATACATGTCTCAGCATACACTCTGAAATGATCTGAGTATAGTGTTGATCATGATATCGATCATAATCTTGGTGAAGACAAGGTGCAACTCTCATAAGTATACATATACATATCAGTATGAAGACCTCGCTGACATGAAGATGATCTCAGTAAGAATGCAGCAATGATCTAAGTGAAAGGGAAGTTGTGGTGCAGAAGTAATAATCTCATTGTTATAATGAATATCTCAGTGAACGTGCAATAATGATAACTACAATGAAGCAACAATGATGATGATGGTCTCAATAGTAATGAAGCAGAAGAAGAGGATCAGTGTCTTGGTCTTGGAGTGGCTCAGTGTGTCAAGGGTCCTGGTCTTGGTGTTTGTCAATCAAAGTCTCTATAAGAAAAAATTTGTGCATGTTTTCTTCTCCAAGGAGAGGTTTTGGCCCTAGCAGAAAGCCAACATCGTGTGTCTTTGTCCCTTGTATTTTGGTAACTGTATGATGATGTAAGGAATACACACACTAATAATATCAAGAGAAGACTATGCTAATAAGAAAAAGTTAAAATACCTCACAAATAGTTATCATCACGAAGAAAAATCTCAATCAACTCTAACTGCCCTAGATTCTTCGACAGAATTCTCCCTAATTGAGAGGGAGTGTTAAATTATGCAACTACATCAAATTCCACTTTGGACAACTCATTTGATGGAGATGATGATTGCATTGAATTTCTCTTTTCAAGAGGACCAAAATTGACCTACAGATCTTAATCAAATCGGATAAGGGAAAGTGTACTTATGAAGGAAAGCCCACATATGCACATTTGGACAAGGTCCACCCCAAAGCAAATTGGACACCCATGGAAGCCTATAAATATAAATATCCTCAGGCTCATTTGGATATCACCAAGCATCTTCTTCTTCTCTTCTTCATTGATTGGTTCACATAGGTTTGAGGCTAAGACGACAAAAGAAGTTCACAAGGGTCTAAAATTACAAGGTCTGAGGCTCGCACTTGTTTTAGGGTTTTGGGTTACAGTCGCTAGCTTGCCACAAGGTAGATTCGGCCATAGTCGCAGGCATCACAGGCTCAAGGGAGCGATTGGTAACCTTCAGTCACACACACAACTCGTCATACATGCTACCTGAAAGTTTGACTGAGTTTTGACCATTGACCGCAATTGACCACAGACAGGAAAAATTGTCTCTGATATATCTTGATGCTGGAATCATATTTCTGAACGTGATTAGGTTGTTGGATGATATTGTGTTAAGCTCATTATACTATCTGCTAAACATTTTATGACAATCTAATAGAAGAAGATTTTTCAAATGGTTTTCCCTCTAGTGGGGTTTTTCCCTGGTCCATTACCAAATCTAGTGTTTCTTATTGATGTGTTGATTGTCTCCTTTGTCATTGCATTTAGTGTTCTATTTTCAATTACTATTGATAAATGGAAAGACTAATTGTATTTGAAAAAAATGCTAATTGAAGTATTGAATTCGACTAAAGTAATTAATACAACATAGAACAACCTAAAAAATAAACATACCCAAAATAACTCGCACTAGAAGAAAATAAACTCAGCCTTCCACTAATTAGCACTAGTCAACTGCTTCTTGCACTCCTAACTTTTAGGAATTCACCCTAAATTTTAGGAACTCGTCCTACTTTTTAGGAATTAGCTCCTAACTCATAGGAACTCGTGCATGCTCAAGGAGAAACTCATTGTAGTTCCTTTGATTAAGGTACAAATCAAGGAACCCTTTCTCGCTAACATTTTCAACAATATTGGTGATTTATATTATTGTTCCTAACTTGTTATATTTCAAGCATTTAATCATTTATTGGAACATTTTGCTTTGTTTTGTTACATATATTTTGGATTCATTAAAGCGAATTGTAAGCTTGCATGGTCATGATTGACTTAAGAAGATTACCTTTTGTTGATAGGGATAAGCCCCCTTGGCTTCCTAAAGTGAAGGGGAAATGCACTAAGGTGACAATGATGTATTTCCCATCTTGTTGTCACAAGTTAACCCCTGTGTTGGGAATTTTCACAAGGGTGTTAGTTTATGGGTTTACAAGGGGAAAGAGGTGGAAGAGAAGAGTCAATGTCAATAGCGTCAAGATTCAATGAATTCAAAATGTAGCAAGGCATTAGATTCCTAATTATACCTGTGTAACATAATCTTATATTTATCCCCGATGGTTAGATTGGTCGAGTCCCCATTGTTAAAAGCACCTTTGCTACTAAAAGGTCACAAGTTCAATTCTCTCAACACCCTTGGGGTCAGGCTTCGTGGCTGAGCCAACAAGAAATGATCCCTTCCAATGGATTTGTTTAATATAAATATTCCATAAACATAGAGATCACAAGTCTCCAAAATCCATGAACCACATAAATTTAAAATTACAAAAAAACAAAGGAAAAAAATAAAACCAACCAACCAAACTTATATTCATAAAACTCTTAACTTTTCGGAACTCATAGTAACTCATAGTATTTATAGGTTTTCTTTAGAGAATCTCATGCGAAGACTAAAAATGTTTCTCAATTTAAACCATGCAATTCTATCATTAACTAGAATGATATCCCACAACCGACAAAAACACATTATTTAACATTTTCTCATCTTTAAATGTGCATGAAACTACCAAATAATGTGACTTTATGAACTCGTGACATACACGATGACTACATGAAAATCAAAGCATGCTACATAATGTAATGAGCTGATGGGGTATACAACTGAGTTAGTTAACCAATTACATAATTAGACCTGGGCTATTATAGAAATCCTAATCTTTATGAAATATATTTGCTTCATGAATTTTACTGTATTGGTGTGCAATCAGAAGTATACGAAAAAGGTGTGATAACGATGATTAAGTACATCTACAAGTAAACGAAAAAGGTGTGAAAACGATGATTAAGTGACTAATAAGTTAAAAAGGTGATGCAAGTTAGTTTTAATAGAATATACTCATCTCTTTGATCTATACTCTATGGCTTATGGGTTCCCTCATTAATGAGAAACCTTCAAACTTTATACAATTTGCCTTTGAATCTCTCTTTATATCTGTCTGCTTTATGGCTTATACATTTCCACGTTGATAGGGCCTTCAAACTTAAATTACTTGGCTTGCCAATGAATCTCTTTGTAACAATTGCTTGATTTGAATGAAACATCTTTCCCGGTCATATTTGTTACGACGATTTGATGTGAATAAAAAAATTTCAGTAACTTATTTTAAGAAACTAGTTTGATCTAAGTTTTACCTTTTGAGATGAGAATAACTAATATTTCCTTTAGGCCAATATAATTTATTGAATTCAGTTGATTCCAAATCTCTAAATTAACCATGCTGATAAAATCACTCTAGAAAAATAGGAACAATCACAGGCACACATCAGAAGAGAAATACTAAGCACATGAGCAACAACACTTACCACATGAAATAAAGCTATATGTATATTGATTAGCCCCATTTAGCATTCAACTACCAGTAGACAGTGACATACCACCTAGATGCTTAAGCAGTGGGTTTTCTCTGCTGTCATATAGAGCACACATTCGTAAATCTATCAAAAAGGAAAAGGATAGATCTACTAGACCAGGATGGTTTCCAGCAAAACTTAAGTAGCAGCAACTAAATGATGAAAAAGAGCTGAGAGACCATAGATAGTTGTTAATTACAATCATGTTATTCGAAGTACATGCTTCATATGTTCGAAACGAACAAAATCTACCAAACAACACGATAAGTAACATAATGTCCCGTTAGATCGCTGTCATAAATAAGCTTCACAACTTTGCCACGTCTCAGGCCATAGTATCGTGCAATCGGATCAGTCTCTAGCATACGGGGCAGCTGAAGATCATTAAACAGATATCAGAAATACATACAGCAAGAAAAGTGTCCAAACAATCATATTATAAAATTTTCCCTTCACAAGAAACGAATAATACAGCTCTTTCAAATTATACTATTACTTGTACAGGCATTATTCTTAAACAACAAATCCAAATTCTTCTCAACCCAAAAACATGCATCACACTGACATCCCATCGATTCCCTTAATCACGGAGTACTGGTCATTACATAAAATTGATGTTTAACATAAATCTCTCTGCATCTAAGAACACAAAAAAACTTTTGCAGTATAAACAAGTGTAGGAGGCAAGACAGTGAAATTCACTGTAATAAGGGGAAGGACACCAGATGACTGTGTGAAAGGGTAAGAGATTATTAGTAGCATGCCCTCTTGAGAATTGAGAAGTGAAAAGAAGACTCTTATACAATCCACAAGAAGACGCAAAGGAAATTCGAAGGTAATATTAAATATTCCATAATATTCACCACTAAAAGTAGAGAGTAGAAACCGATGTCATCTATAAGATGTAACGACAAGTCAACCCTTATTAACAATCATATATTGCTGGTAAAGTTTGGTAAAAGGAGCAATTCAACTGAAAGATACCTGATTTTCTTTAACACCATACTGTTGAAGAAGCGCATTCTTCTCTGCCAACGTGAGAATTTGATGTTCAGGTACAAGAGCGTGCTCCTTTACATTCATAAGTAAGTCTGTCTCCTTTACATACACAAAAGAGAAACCTTAAGACACTGCAAGATAATATATTAACTTTTGCAAATACCACCACCGATTTTATTCGACCTCTAAACATTAGCCAGAAGTCACTTTAACAGGCTCCTGCCTAGAATTTGCACGCTTCACAGGTACAACAGTCATTATAATAGATTTAGATTGCATTGTTTATCACCTATAAATGTTTCTATGTATACTTGCAGATATACTTAAATCTAATTTTCCATGCCCTAAAAATGTAAACATGAGCTTCCTCGCATACCATTTCCTCCTAAACTGTTGAGAAGTATAATGCCGTAAACTTGGAAGCATATTTATGTAATAATTTTTATTTAAGCACTCCCATTAAACTCAAGAGGGCCACTGCAACTGGCCCAACGAGGTCAGGCACCACAAGCATCTTTATTGTGCAGCAAAAATGGCCCTCAAGTGATCTTCCACTAAGCTAAGCTGCTGCACTAAGCTAAGCTGCTGCAACAGGGGGGTAGTTTTCTGTCAATATCACCCAAGACATGCACCTGGAACCAACCCTTTATTTTTGAACCTTGAAAGTGCTCTGACATGCCACCGTCTTCAACATTAAACCACGATCGCATTGATTATATTGTACTTTTTCACTCTTCAACATGACAGTTTCCTGATACAATTTGCTAATTATAATATATTATCAATTTAACATATATACTGTCGGTATATTTGAGGTATATTAAATGCTATCCCTCCCTCAAAACGTTTCGGCCTTCAACCATAATATACACTGACATCTAAACACTGTTGAATTTGACACCACCTCCAGAATTGAACATAACAATCACAAGTATCATGGACGATGGCATGTTGAATGACTTGTGATTTGTCAAAGGAATGCAATATTCAATATAGCTGTGAATCAAACTGGGAAAATTTTAAGGATCCAATATTTATATTAAACTGTAGCAGCTTCAGCAAATCTTTATTTATATGAACACAATTAGATTACTTCAATATTTCTCTTATCCCAATTATGATTAGACAAGTGCCTTAAGAGTGACTTACATTAACAAAATTACAAATACAAGAAATGCTTTGTTCACTTGTCCAATAACCAATGATAGCAATGACAACTAGAAGTATTCCTTTAGAAACAATGTCACAATAATACTAGCTATCAATGAGGAAAAGAGAGCATTAATCCACAATGTTACTCTTTAAGCCAATCTTATCAAACAATTGCTAACTCAATTATCCCTTTAGAGCACTTACGTTCTTAGTTAGATGAGGATGCAAACAATGAATGCCAATGCAAGAATGCAATATGCAAGTGAGATGCAAGGGATGCAAAATACAATGAAATGCAAGATGGGGCAGCCAAGAAAATGATGATTGCAGCAGTAAGAACGGAACCCAATTCCACCAGAACACACTTATTCAAGAGGCACAAGATGCAAGGAAGAAAAGCCAAATGAACTTTGATGACTGCCAACAAATTTTGCCACCATTGCAATGCTTGATTCAGGCCTTATGCAGTATATATCATACCTCTACTTATTATGACAGCCTTCAACAAATGATAAGTAATGCAAGCCAAAAAAATGCCAATGATTAAATATGCTTGCAACTTGATTATTATGCCACTGCTAGGTGATTCAATCACTTCTATAGGTTAATTTAGATGGTTGTAGCAAACCTCTGTTACACGGGAACCGCTCCCTAGAAGTGGGAAACTCGTTCCAGTGGTTCCCGCGCTCCCGGAAGCTTTGGAACTATATGGGAACGTTCCCTTTTCTGTGGGAGCTGCAATGGGAGCTTGGGAAAGTTCCGGGAGCTTTGAAGACTGTTTTTTTTTGGAGTTCCCGCGTTCCCTGGGGTTGGGGAATACAGAGCATGTAGAAAAATATGTTGAACTTCCCACAAAACATGAGGCTTTCTTGAAACCTTCACGGGGAGAAAGGCCAAAGACATCCTTAACACCGATATCCTTAATTGAGAAACTGGAGCAATCCCTTGATGGGTTAAGGAAGCGTGTGACACCTCAATGTAAGGGGGATATCTGGGGTGTCATGCTGATGAGTATTTTTTTTTTGTTTATGTATATGTATCGCAGAATATTGTGTGCATATTGTATGTGGCAATCAATGCTTAACCATTAGAGTCGCTTTACTTTTTCTCATAAGAATAACTAGAGAAACATAGGTAAAATTTTTCCTTTGTATTTTTAAGGCAGATTGTTTCAAACACTGGTCATGTTTCAGAGAGCTAATAATGAACTTGACATTTTAATATTTTATATATATAAAAGGGAGAGACTCGGGAAGAGAGACACCCAGAGAATATATTTCTATATAAGAGAGATTATATATTTAAATTGATTTTAATACTTGAATATTTTGATTTAATATTAATTTTGATTATTATATAATTATATATTTTATATTTTTATATTTTAAATTTTTTTATTATATAATATTACCGTTCCCGATTAGCCGTTTCCTGTAAATTTTGGGGAAACCTCTAGCCGTTCCCGATACCCGTACCCAAGTTCCCAACGTTCCCACGTTCCAGAAACTCATGCAACATAGTAGCAAACATATCAAATCTGGAAATTACCCAACAGTCCACAAAAATTCACTTATATGCACTCAATTTGACTTCAAGATTGATTCTTAATGCCTTAGGTGATTAATTAGTGAATTTAGGCTGATCTTAGATGTGTTTAGGCCCTAAATACACTGTTGACATAAAATGCTTCAAAAGTATAAATGAAGACAGTGATGACAGAGGGATTAGAGAGCAAACCAAGAGGCTTAATGGCCTTGGAGGTGCCTAGAGCTTCTTCTAATGCACTTGACTACCTGCAACCACCAAGTTAGCTCCAAAATTGTTGCAAAACAAATTATTAGAGATAAAATACTAAAACATACCAACTCAATGACTAGAGAATGGCCAAATGAGGGATAGGATAGGCTAGGGCTAGAAGAGGGGCAGCAGCTAGGGCTTGGTGTGAATTTCTAACATGAAATTCTACTGCAGTAACTGATTTATTTCTCCTACTGAAATAACTTATTTACAAAACCCTTCAATAAATATCAAAATAAAGTCTACTGTAGTTGTCACATAATAACATAGAGAAAATAACAATGATATACAAGCACAAGAATCAATCACATCAACACAGTGATTTTTGGACAATTGTCTCCGGAAAAACCCAATGCCGGAAAACCGATACAGCAGATGAGGGTTTATTTATTATTCTTCAACAATAATCTCTTTACAAGGAACGATTTTACAGAATATAGAGACACCTCTGAGAGAAACACCTGAGACAATTTTTCCCTTTGCTCTGGAGAAATTCTGACACCCTGATGACTATTTAGCCTTCACTGCGTCACTTCTGCGTGAGGCATGTGTGAGGACTGTGTCCCTTGTTGTGTTGTCTCTCTGATGCTCTGCGTCACCTCTTCCTCAGTCTCTCGCTGATATTGATGCTCTCCTCTTCCTTCACCCTACAACTCTCCCTCTGAAATCGAGCTCCTTTTCCTTGAGAATCGATTTCCCTTGGGTTACTGAATATTTGCCCGGTGTATTTCCAAATGATTCTCAAGTCTTCTCTTATACTTTTCCTGTTGATGATTCAAAGGCCGAGATTAAGTCCCTAATCAATGGCTAAGATTAAAACAGACTTGATTCTCATCTCTTAGAAGCTTCTCACCCATATTTTTATTAATACCCATTAATATTTTTATTTTCCTAAGTTTAGACTTAGGAACCCAGTTAAAAATATTAATTATTTTAATAACTCACAATCCGGGTGGAATTTATCCAAACGATTTCTGACTCTTGGAGATCTCATGTATTCTAGCCCCTCCACAAAATTTTGGAGCTAGAGCACATCTGATGCTACCCAAAATCAACACTAGGCCCTTAAGAAAAGGCCCTAAAAAGGCTTGACGGCAAGGGATCAAGGCCCAAGGGGCTCGCGACCTTAAGAGAAAGGGCCATGTTACCGCTCAAACTAGCAAGGGTCCTAAAGGGGATCCTTGAAGGGCTACCACTAGGCTCAAGGCAACAAATGGAGCAATAGCCCACTGTCACCTCGACTAAGGCTCCCTGCTCTTTATGAACTTTCACCAATGGGAGGAGACCCGTTATGATGAGGATCACTAAATGGATAGACCAATGACAGGGTGAGGGGTGATCCTAGAAGCCTATTCACAAGAGAGGCTCAAATATGTGGCTTGATTACTTTGGAGGCAAGGTTTAAAGCTCTCAAGGAGGGGCTTAAGGGGAATTTCAAGGCTTGGATTTAGGGTATGTATCCAATAATGGAGATTTCTAGGCCTTGAAATTCTTGTGAAAGCTTGGATTCCCAGTGATCCTTGAAGAATTACCTTTAATAGTGTATAGGAACACAGGGGACCAAGTGCACCCATGGGTGGGTCAACGGGGTAGGGTTTAGCAACCAATGATATGCTTGACCTATTCTGAAGGGGGAAAGGGACCAAAGAAAGAATTTTTAATGCAAGACAATGTGAGGGTCCCAATGAGGCTTCTAGCCTAAGGAAACTAAGGGCAAGATTCAATCTCGAGGCTAGGGCTTGAGATATCTCAAAATCCCACTGTCGGAATTTCTTCAAAATTGGAGGGAACCTATGAAACACACCAGCGTAGTAGGGGCCAAGAGATCGAACCTTTTTGATGGGTGGTTTGCAAGATAAATGATGCCCTAGGAGACCTAATGGGCTAGGCCTAGAAAAGGAAAGGGAGTTGGGTGAGAAACATTTAAGATGATCACCTTTGGGTGGACCAGTGCCTAATCCTTTGGGGAGAAATGGAGTCACGTAAAATTATGACCATGGACCTTTGAATTTTCTAGGTCAAGGAGGCCTCAAAGACAACTTCGCTTGGCACTAAGGCAAACAACAAAAGCAACTTCAAAGACTTTATACTTCGTTTTGCAAGATAAATGGTTTATCAAGATGAATTTCAGTAATGAAACATCCCTAGGAACATTCATTCATTATACATGGCCCATACATGAAGCATTCTCTATCCAGAAACAAAATTTTCACAACTTCGCATGAGAGATGCAGCAAATAAGCCCTCAGATAGCGAAATCCCAACAACAATGTATTTGACAAAATTAGAAAAAAAGAATAGCATTAAAATGTACTTACATGTATAAGAATATATCCAACCATCCAAAAACATGCCATCTAAAAGCTCCAACACATATGAAAATTATCCAAACATCAAAATTCATTCCATGCTCCAAAAATTCGTCCTCCAAGAGGGATAGCGAAAATCTCTTAAGAGATACAAGTTCCAAACCAGTGATGATGAGAAATGAACTCTCATAATTTGTATTTATACACTTCTAAGGAATTTGACTTAGCTATTTGAGCCTACATTAGCCCGTAAAATAAAAATAAACTGCAAATAACTAACATTTGTTGACAAACCCACCAAACTAGCCCATAAAAAATATAACAAGCCTCTCAAGAGATCGAATGATCAATAATGCATGTCATTAGGCCAAAATGATGAATTGCATTTCCAAAAGTAATGGACAAGGGGTTGGCCCCTTGTTCTCCACATAATAAACCTGTGGTGCTCCCAATAGCTGTGAGGGCACACAAGTGACCTCATGGGTGTCCAAGTAAGTCAAGGGTGCTTGCAGACCATTTGTAAGGGCTCAAATGATGGTGTAAGTGATGCCACATCAGAATACAAGTCCCGGGTCATCTGCCAAGTGCATGGTACAACTGTGGGGTTGGCTGGGCAAAGGTGAAGGTGCATCTTCCTAGTCCAATAGGTGAATCTCGAGCAATTTCTGAACATCTCTAGGGATCCATGGAGTGTTTTCTACTGTTGTGAAGGCCCATGGCTCTTAACACACACCCTACATGTGCGAATGTAGCCCTCTAGAGGATTAGTACCCCGTATAGAGAGACCAAACCCAAAATGAAGACCACCTACAATCCTACATAAAATCCAATGTGTCCCCTAGCATTCCAGTACAACAAGTCATCAAGGAAATCAAGTAAAAAAACTTACAAACCATGGACGACATGTAGGGACTTCATAATGGCATGCCCTTCCATAATGGGCTTTGGCATGTGCTAATGTCTCCAAGCTCCAGATAGGGTTAGCCAAGTATCCCATTAGGTGGCTTCTACTTCTAAAGGGAATACTATGTCTAAGGTACATCCTTTAAAGGGTGGTTTTATGCGATAAAGAGATGAATGGAGTAGAGAATGAAAGGGGCAACCCTAGGTCACACGTTGGGGTACAAGGGTAGCCAGTAAAAGGGAAGCCCACACTTGGGTATATAATATATAGGAGGGAGCAATAGTGGTACATGAGGTGCCCCGGACTTGATTTTTCCACCCTTCTTTATATGCCTTTTGCCTTTAATGATGTTTCTTTAATTAACTACTCGGGGCTCAAGGGACAAGAGCATCATGTGTGAGATATAGAAGTGGATACCCCTTTTACGATAGGGTGGTTCATTGCCCACCGGGGGTTGAGACAATCATGGGTTCCTAAATGATAAAGGAGGCTCATCTAAGGCCTATAAGAACCAGGGTGATGGCCATGATGATGGGGTAGAGCTCATGTATTGGCTTTTGCCCGTGTGCTAAATGTGTTTGTCCCAGCCACCTTTTGCATTTTGTTGTACATTTTCATGTTGAATGTGGCCAATTATGCTTTTACTTTTCTTTTCAACTGCATCAACCTTCGGGGCATCATTCCAGGCCCAACCCAAGGTGTGGGCAAGGAGAAAGGGAAAACTAGCCTTATGTGGAACCAGTGGAGGAATGTGGACCTAGGTGGGAGAAATGATAAATGGGGCTATAATGAGCGAAAAAGGGGTAATATATGGATGAGGGAGCTGTTGATTTTGGGTAGCATCAGATGTGCTCTAACCTTGGAAATTGGTGGAGAGGCTAACACACATGAGATCTCCAAGACCCAGAAATCGTTTGGAGAAATTCCACCCGGATGAGGAGTTATTAAAATAATTAATATTTTTAATGGGTTCCTAAGTCTAAACTTAGGAAAATAAAAATATTAATGTGTATTAATAAAATATGGGTGAGAAAGTTCCAAGTGATGAGGATCAAGCCAGTTCTAATCTTAGTCCTTGATTAGGGACTTAATCTCGACCATTGATTGGTCAAAGGGAAATGTATAAGAGGAGGCTTGAGGGTCAGTGGGAGACACAGCAAGCGATCAAAGAATTCGATTTCCTAGGGCAAGGTTTGCTGATGAAATCGAGTTAGTGATCAGAGTTGCAGTGAGGGACAGTTTAGCGATGGATTTTCATATGAGGCTGAAGAATACATAGCAGAGAGGTAGCGCAGCGCCAGGAGAGACAGCACAGGCCCTAGAAGGGCTAACGCAGAGGCCGAAGTGCTTACGCAGAGGATGCAGAAGGCTGACACAGGTGACGCAGAAGCCGTAGAGGCTAATGCTAAGCCTCAGAGGCAACGCTGGGGAGATTCTGTGGGCACACTGGGAGCAAATCAACAAATTCTGAGCCAGGAGAGGATGATGTAGCTCCTAAAGGAGTGACGCAGTTCCAAAGCAGTGCTTGGAGCAGCGTTCGCTGTCCAGCATAAGTAACAACCAGAGTCATTGTGGGGTTCGATCATCTGGTTGCTGATTAGCCAAAATATCTATCTCCGGATAGAGGTACTACTGCCGAGGATATTCTCTATTGGGTGAGCCATTTCTTGCACCCTACTTGTATTCACGAAATCTGCTTAATAATACAAACCCTCTATATGCTGCACCAGTTTTCCCGAATTGGGTTTTCCCTGGGGACGATTGTCCAAAAATAACAGTGTCCCTTGTGTTATTGTCTCAGTATATTTCAGTGCATGATCTATATATTTGTGACGGCTGCAACAGTGTTTACTTCGATGTTTATGCAATTAAATAACTTGTTAATGTAAAGAACAAATAGGAGATTGTAAACTAGTAATTAAAGTAAGTGTTTCTAATGTGTTAGATTTAGGAATTTTCACAAGAGCAAGAGCATGCAACCAAAATTAGGGTTTCCCATGAAGTACCATCCCTAAAGCCAAAGGGTCAGTAAAAGAGATCCCACAAGACTAAAATCCAAGGTTAACATCCAAAAGGGGTCTAGGGGACAAGAGCACAGACCTAGTACATTCTTTCCGCTGAATCCTTGCATTAATCCATGCCCATAAGCGTCCATGATAAACAAACTATAATACTCAATTACCAAATGACAAGGCATACCTTTAGGTTTGGAAGGCCCACATTCAAATGTACAATCATGGTAGGTGGGTGAGGGACCACATCGCTGACTCAGGTGACGAAGAAGTGGCACAACAAGCTAGTTGGTCATTGCAGGGATGTTGGTTGCCAGCGGAGGACCATCTTGGAGAAAAAAAATTTCCTATGGATATCACCCGCAAAATTGTGGGTAACAAGCCAAAAATGGCCACGACAAGGCAAAACAAGGTTGTCGCAAAGGGATAGAGGGGTAAAAGGTTGTTGTCTAGTCTTGGAGAGCATTCGGATAGGCCTAGAAGGCTTAAAAAAATTTGGACCCCTACAATCACAAGAATTTCGTCATGAAATTCCCAAAAATCACTTCCTTAGGGCCAGCGTCTTCCCTTTCTAGCTAGACGTTGAGCTTGGAGGGCGACTGAGGGCTAGATCTTGCCTTCCTAGGCCTAGATCAACCTCAAAAGCCTAACAAAATTTTCTTGAAAGCTTGAATATTCACCTGCACAAATGAATGAAAGAATTCCAAAACCCCAAATATATACAAAAATTTCAAAACCCCAAAAACTCCAGGTGATACAAAATAAAAACAAGGGTTAGAAATATTTTACAAAAAGAAGGCACTCTATCAGTTTGGTCAAAGGATAAGTCAACTATCGTGAGAAGCGAATCAAGCGAGCGAGATGCAGATTTTCCGCCTCATATTTGTTGCGTTGATAATGAATCATGAGCAAAATTACGATATCTTACCTCTTTGGTTAATTATAGCCAATGTCAATTAGCATAGGTGTAAAGCTTTGAAAACATTTATTGCATAAGGGTTTTATAAATATGCCTCTCGGCATGGCTAAAACAAACTTGAATTTTATTTGTAAGCACTTTGTTTTGTTATATAAAAACTCTGTTTCGATTCCATTTTGTTGTGCGATCTCGATGTGTGGATAATTAACTTGTGAAAGCTTGATAGTGCTACCTGCTTCTCGTAGGAGGGCCCCCTCGAGATAGTAAGGTCTTCGTTTATTAACAGTTAGTATTTCAGTTTATATTTCCTATAGATTTTTGTCAATTCATTTGAGTAATTGAGTTTTGATTCTTAGATATAAGTTTGAGATTGTTTTTGCTAATCATTTTATTGTTCAGGTGAAGAGAGATTTCAGATGCACATGGATAGAGTACAATCTAACATAGCAGTAGGAGTATAAGCTTTACATTGTAGTGATTTTCAATTACAGAACTAATCCTTCTTTAAGTTAGAACATATTTGTTTGTAAGTGTGATTTTATTGCAGAGAGTGATTTGATTTGAGTGCAAGTGTGATTTACATTTAAGCAAGTGTGGTTTTCTGATTTTCATTCAAGCAAGTGTGATTCATATTTAAGCAAGTGTGGTTTTGAGAGTAATTTACATTTAAGTAGTTATGGTTTTCAAGAGTGATTTTTCATATTTAAGCAAGTGTAATTTTAAGAGAAAGAGTGATTTTATTTTAAAGCAAGTGTGAGTGTGATCATTATCCAAGCAAGGAGAATTGATTTCATTTTGTATAAGTTACATAGCTATAGAAAAACATGTGCATTTCGATAACTCATATTAACTTAGGAATTGAATGAGTGACAAAGACTCTTGGCACATACACTTCATCAGTTTACTAGCCCTGGTTGATAATTCATGTAAGTAATTTAACATCAATTAAATTACCAAACAACAACCTTCAAGAAATTATAAGTAATGCAAGCCAAAATAATGCCAATGATTTGCTAATGATAAAATATGCTTGTAACTTGATTATTATGCCATTTCCAGTTGATTTTATCACTGTTGTAGGTGAATTTAGATGATTGTAGCAAACATATCAAATCTGGAAATTACCCAACAGTCCACAAAAATTCATTTATATGTAGTCAATTTGACTTCAAGATTAATTCTTAATCCCTTAGGTGATTAATTAGTGAATTTAGGCTTATCTTAGATGTGTTTAGGCCTTGAATACATTGTTGTCATAAAATGCTTCAAAATCTTAAATGAAGACAGTGATGACAAAGAAGGATTAGAGAGCAAACCAAGACACCTAATGGCCTTGCAGGTGCCTAGAGCTTCTTCTAATGCACCTGACTACCTACAACCACCAAGTTAGCTCCAAAATAGTTGTAAAACAAATTAATAGATATAAAATACTAATACAAACCAACTCAATGACTGAAGAATGGCCAAATGAGGGCTAGAAGGATAGCCTAGGGCTAGAAGAGGGGCCATGGCTAGGGTTAAGGCCCTTAAAGGCCTGTGACCTTAAGAAAAGGCCTTAAAAATGGAAAACGAGAGCCTAAAAAGGCTTGACGATGAGGGATCAAGGCCCAATGGGCCTGTTGCCTTAAGGAAAAGGGCCAAAAATGGCCATGACAAGCCAAAACAAGGTTGCCGCAAGGGGATAGAGGGGTAAAAGGTTGCCTTCTAGGGTTAGAGCCTTCGGCTAAGCCTAGAAGGCCTCGAAAAAAATTGGACCCCTGCAATCACAAGAATTTCGTCATGAAATGCCCAAAAATCACTTCCTTAAGGCTAACATCTTCCCTTTTTGGCTAGATGTTGAGCTTGGAGGGTGACTAAGGGCTTGATCTTGCCTTCCTATGCCTAAATCAGCCTCAAAACCCCAATAAAATTTTATTGAAAGCTTGAAGATTCACCTACACAAATGAATGAAAGAATTCCAAAGTTCAAACACCCAAATATATATATATATATATATATATATATATATATATATATATTTCAAAACCCCATGTGCTCCAAAAAAAAAAACAAGGGTTAGAAATAATTTACAAATATTTACAATATTTACAAATTAAAATTACAAGCTCTCATTAGCAAATTAATTCTTTTTAGCCCAAGATCAAAAAATATTTTGAAAATATTTTTTAAATAAATTGCAATGGATGAATAATTTTGAAAGATAGACCAACCAAAACCCTTCTGCAAAATAATTCACCACAATGAAAACTTAGAGCCCAAACAAGGTTGGCTCTTCCCCACAATCTGTGAACTTGGAGCCCAAGGGCTAGCGTACCTGTAAATCTCTATAAATTCTCAAGATAAACTGTTAATTCATATAGTGAATCAAATCACCTAAGATAACTCGTACCAATAGAATGTTCTTATCACCGACAAATGAAATAACAATTAAAAATTATTCAACACAATATAGGATAAACACATAGCTAACACATACCACAAATCAACAAATAGAAGAACACCATGAACTGAACCACAAAGTCTTTCTATTATGATAAAAAATGTTCCCGACAAAGAAACAACTCAGTATAAGCGTTACAAAATTACATCATCCACAGATGTGAAATAAAAACTCAATAGCTTCCTTTTATAGAGAAAACTCATCCTCAGATACCTTGATCTTCTTTTAATCTCCACTGTCGAATTTTTATTTTTGAGGTAAAATTCGAATTTCTCTTAAAACCCATTTTTTATTAATCCAAAAATTAATATTTTGGATTGATTTCCTCAAAAATTTGACTTTGACTTAACTACCAAGGTCTAAGGGCTCAAATTTTGATTCTCTTATAATATCCATTTTACCCTTGGTGGAGGACCTCCAAAATTTGACTTCTTTTTGACCCCACAAATTTTTTATTATTTTCCACTTGGAGATAAATTAATTTCTCTATAATTAATTTTTGATTCAAAATTTATTAATTTTTTGGCCGAGGATTTTAATTTAATTTAGCCAGAAAAATTAATTAATTGACTCTAGAGAATTAATAATTTTTCCACCCTCAAATATTTTAGACATGGTGTCTGACTGCGAGGGACCATGCACTAAAATATTTTTACATCAAAATAATTACAATATCAACCCTTAGAAGGGGAAATACACATTTAGACATAGACCCTCAATAGTTTACCTAATTTTGCGACACAATATGATCTAGTATGAAACCAAGTGTGTTTATAATAAAATAATTTAGCCATGGTGTCTAACTGTGAGGGACTATGCACTAAATTTATTCTTAAACACACTTTTACACGAGACTCAATAAACACTAGGACTTGTTTAGAAATTTAGGGCAGCTAGATTAGGTGATTTCTCTTATTTTGATAACTGCTTGTGATGCATTTAAAATTATCTTAATTAGTTTCTTCTTTCACTTGTTATTATTATGTTCTTATCATCAAACAACTACCAAATCATAAATAACAATGAGACAAGAAGACACAAGATATAGGCGATTAACCAGGGCCAAAACCTCTCCACTTGAGAGGAAAACCCGCAAGAATTCTTCTCTTCTTATAGAACTTCAAATGACGAATTCCAAGACCTAATACCTTGACAAAGATCCCTCCAAGACCAAGTCAACCTTTCTCCTTGATGAGCAATTTCGATCCCAACAACTTCTTCAGCAACTTCGATCCCAACAGTTTCTTCTGCAACTTCGACCAAACAATTTCTTCTACAATTTCAACCCAACAATTTCTTCTGCAATTTCAACCCAGTATATTCTTCTGTAATTTCGACCCAACAGTTACTTTTGTAATTTCGACCCAGCAGTTTCTTCTATAATTTCAACCCAACAGTTTCTTCTATAATTTCGACTCAACAGTGTTCCAATACTTTGACTTTCCTAGCAACTTTCCAGCACTTCAACTTGCCCAACAACTTCCCAGCACTTCGACTTGCCCAACAACTTTCCAGCAATTCGATTTGCCCAACAACTTTAGAAACCCTAACACAAGAGAGAGAGAGAGACACCGAAAACTTTGAACTTGTTCTTCTTCTTCTTCATCCTTTTTCAGTTTCTTTCTTGATGAGATTGAACTTGCTTGTTATATGTCCAAATGAGGTCAAGTTCCTTCTTATTTATAGGCTCTACAAGGGTACGAATTCCTTCCTTTAGGCAGACTTGTCCTCTTGTGGAAGCCAGCTTGATCTTTGCGCCATGACGAGGCCTTGGAGGGTCTTTTGACTCTATTTTGAACATGTCCAAAAGGGTCTTCCATACATGACAAGGACTCTTATGACTTTTTGATTCAATGACAAGCCCTAGAAGCATTCAATGGGTGCTTGACTTAAAAATAAATTTCCCTTGAGCATGAAACCCATGCCTCAAGAACAATAATAATAAATTTATTTTTCTCTTTACATTAAATACATAAAATTATGATTACATATGTCATTATGAAGACCGAACCTAGTTACATATTTCAACAATCCCTCTTAACTAGGGAGGTATTCATAATCTATACAAGGTACTTGGACATTCTCGAACCAAAGAATTCTCGTAAGAATAATCGGATTGGTAAGCCAGAGCATCTCATCCTACTAACCAACATTGTCACATAGCAAGGCCTTGACAAACAACTCTATCTCTCCACAAGATTAGAACACAATGCTGGCGAGACCAATGACTAACAAACACCATCATCATCGTTTATCAAGGTAGATACCCCACCCGGGTGTTCATAGGGTATGCCCTTTTAGGACAATTCCTATCTTGGAATAACACATCCTCAAGGAATTTCCTCTTCAACTACTCTTATCTTAGATTCCCTACCACATCCTCTAAGAGTATCGGAATCAGTCTCAAATGCTTCCCCAATCCTCCATTCTTTCTTCACAATATGAAGACAAGAATGATGTGTCTATCTTTCTTGATGGCCTTCACTAAGATTTACAACTATTAGTACTGGTCTAATGCATGACACATGAATTAGAGAACCATATGTCACTCCCTCTTAACGAGGGAGGACCAACTCATTCCTATAAAAGGAATATACCCAAGCTCCCTCTTAACTAGGGACTTGTTTCTAACAACGACTCTTTGGTGGAGATCATGGTACTATCAATTGCTAGTAGGGCTCCTCCTTTCGATGTCATGAACTTCAACTTTTTCATCATGGAGCCCTCATCTTCCAATTCTTCTTTGTAGGGCAACAACCATCCATCATTTTCCTTCCAACCAACCATAGTGTTGGACCAATAGTCATATAATCCTTCTTTGCATCGGAGAGTGATCTTCTAGTCCACATCTAGGTTTTCTTCACATAGCTACCTCTTCCAAGTCATTTTTCTCTTAGGATCTTCCATCCATTCCCATGAGTACTAGTTGTAGGTGACATCTACAACTCTCTTTTGATAGCCCTGTTACAACCCAACCAAATGTTGTTCAAAAATCAAAATGAACATCAAATCAAAGTTACCTTTTATGATGGCTTACGATATCAACATCCTGCACATTTGCAAACACATCTCCAAGACTTCCAATGTCAAGGGTCTTCTTCTTTTCCAAACTTTATCAAGGTCTTCTTTTCCATGGAGATGTCATGTCAAAACCTTCTAGTCATCGGATGTTGATTCCTTATTTTACGTGACCATAGTTGCAATTTTAATGAACTCTTCTTTCTTCCTTCACATATTGATTCCCCAAGAACTTCTCGGCATGGTTCCTTCATTATGATTATCAACCACCTCATATTCCATATGAGGACATATTACGTTTATTTCATCTGATCAACATGTGAACTAGTTCAAGGCTTATACCTTTATGCATCTTAAAGGAAAAGTTCCTTCCTTTTCGATTATGTTTATGAGATATTCATGTTATTTGCAACTATATAATGACATGACTTAATCTATTAAATACATACATGCCTCTTTTCTTCTTTTGGTCATCTAGACTTCCTTCAATAGCTTCCTTTCCTTACTTGAAAGTACTTCAATCATACTGCACTCCTATGTCATCATACCATCATCCTTCTAAACAAAGGATCCCACACAAGGTGGAGTGTAGACCATTAGCGAGAAATTTGCTTCTTCCAAGTAGAGGTGAACCTTCTAGTGAAGATTCCAATGGAAGATCTTAATTATCATATTTCTGCAAATGCTCCTTCCTAATAATGATGGTGTATGATGATTCTTTCTATCATGCTAGATGACTTTCTTCATATATGCTACTTATGCTTTCAATGAGGTCACCAAGAGCTACTTCCTTTCCATGATGACTGTTACATCCATTTAGACTAATTTCAGCTATCCTTCTATAATGAGCTCTTGCTTCAATTGTATGCTTCTACCATGATGCCATCTCTTAATATGATGCATCCTTATAATGCTTTCTATAGTAATACTTTAACCATGGTAGAGGTATTTTCACCTCCTACTTTTCCTTGCTATGTACCTAAGAGACCTTAACAATGAAGATATATCCCTTCCTTCTTGGATTTCTTCTCATCAAGTTTTTCTACTTCTTCAGTGATATGGGCTTCAATTCTTTCTTTCCTTTTCTTATTGTCCTTCTTGAGTTTCAGACAATCTCTCTTGAAATGCCCATATTCTTGATAGCCATAGCATTGGATCTTTGACATATCGATCTTCTTCTTTTTCTGAGGAACAAACTTCCCAAATATTCCTTTCCCCCTAGCCATGTCAACAAATGCTTGCACTTGCTCATTTGATCCTACATCGCTTTTTGCTTTCAACCTAGTTTCTTCAATCTTACACAATGACCAAAGTTCATGAATGGGGTAGCTTCCTTCTTTCCATAGATGCTTTATACTGCCCCATTCCTCCAGTAGTGCATTGAACACAACTGTGGTCATTTCTTTATCAGACATTATTTCCCCCAACTCTTGTTGTTGGTCTCTTATTTGTGACACCCTCATAAGGTATAAGGCTATTCCTTCTTCCTTTGACATCTTCATATGATATAACTCAGTTCTCAAAGATATCACTTCTCCTGCATTGCTTACAAAAAATAATTCTACTAGCTTGTCATAGATTTCTTTTGATGTCTCCAACTTTGCTACATAAGGAATGAGGGGATCCTTGATGAATTCTATAAGAATCCTTTGAACCCCTTTCATATACATTGACAATGCTTAAGATTCTTCTTGTGATGGTTTGAAGACCATACCATTGATGTGTCCAATAACTTTCTTCTCTATGAGGATCAAATTTGTCCCCTTTTTCATGCAAGGAAATTCGATGACCCAACCAATTTGTTGCTTTCCATGCAAAATAAAGTCATTTTGATAGATTCAGATTTAGATATTTATTAAAGAGATACTTACTTGTCAAGGGAAGATGCTTCTTTGATGATGATATCTTCAACTGGATGCCTTTCTTTATGATGTTGATGATAGAAGATGTCCTCTGGATGACGATGTCTTCCTTCAAAAGTGACCCTTGACTCAAAGAGAGGGAGATCACCTTGATTCCTTGATGATGATGGCAATGCTTCTTCTTGCTTCACTTGCACGTAGTTGCTTCAATGTGTAGTCCTTCTTTGAGTGGATGTAGGGTCCTTGAGGTCTTCTTAAGTGATGGAGATTGTAAGCTTCCAAATAATGCTTCAATTGTAGAACCCTTCTTTGAATGAGCTAGGGTTTTGAGGTCTTATTTAGTTACTTCCTTCAAGATGATGATGTAATCCTTGTCCTTGTGATGCCTTTAACTCTTCTTGATGATTGATGCTCTTGATGTTTCCTAGATGATGTCTTTATGCTTCGACCCTTGAGTATCCTTCTCTGTGCTACCTTTCCTTATGTACTCACCTTAGCTCTGATACCATGTTGGGAAATCTAGGGCAGCTAGATGAGGTGATTTCTCTTATTTTGATAACTGCTTGTGATGCATTTAAACTTATCTTGATTAGTTTCTTCTTTCACTTGTTATTATTATGTTCTTATCATCAAACAACTACCAAATCTTAAAGAACAATTAGACAAGAGGGCACAAGATATAGGCGATCTTCCAGGGCCAAAACCACTCCACTTGAGAGGAAAACCCGCAAGAATAAGAAGAACTTCAAATAATGAATTCCAAGAACTAAGACCCTTGAAAAGATCCCTCCAAGACCAAGTCAACCTTTCTCCTTGATGAGCTTTCTTTCCAGCAATTTCAATCCCAACAACTTCTTTTGCAACTTCGATCCCAACAATTTCTTCTGCAACTTTGCACCAACAGTTTCTTCTTCAATTTCGACCCAGCAATTTCTTCTGCAATATCGACCCAACAAATTCTTTTGTAATTTCGACCCAACAATTTCTTCTGTAATTTCAACCCAACAGTTTCTTCTGTAATTTTGACCCAATAGTTTTCCAATACTTCGACTTACCCAAGAACTTTCCAGCACTTCGACTTGCCCAACAACTTTCCAACAATTCGATTTGCCCAACAACTCTAGAAACCCTCACACAAAAGAGAGAGAGACCAAAAGTTCGAACTTGCTCTTCTTCTTCTTTGTCCTTTTCCAGCGTCTTTCTTGAGGAAATCGAACTTTCTAGTTATATGTCCAAATGAGGTCAAGTTCCTTCTTATTTATGGGCTCTCCAATGGTATGAATTCCTTCCTTTAGGACGACTTGTCCTCTTATGGAGGCTGACTTGATCTTTGCGCCATGATGAGGTCTTGGAGGGTCTTTTGACTCTATTTTGACTCAAATATTTTTTTTTTACCATATGTAACATACCCAAAAGGGTCTTCCATACATGACAATGACTCTTATGACTTGTTGACTCAATGACAAGCCCTAGAAGCACTCAATGGGTGCTTGGAACAAAAATAAATTTCCCTTGAGCATGAAACCCATGCCTCAAGAACAATAATAATAAATGTATTTTTCTCTTTACATTAAATACATAAAATTATTACTACATATGTCATTATGAAGACCGAACTTGGTTACATATTTCAACAGGACTCACCTAAGACCTTGTCAAGGAATTCCACCCTAGCTTTGGGGTTATAGCCGGAAGAAAAATGTTGTCGATTAGGCGTGTTTACAAACACACATAATTCGGGGAGGTTAAAAAACTTCCTAGGATGAAATCCTTTGCCAAAATCAGAGGCTTACCTAGGTGTTGTTACATAATTAAATGGTCATACTAGCATCATTTACAATAAACTTTGCAGAAATTGGGTTTACAATGATGAATGATGGCAACTGATGACTTTGATCTTCAAAAATTTTCTCCACTTCTTTGTACTCTGCCTCCTTGGACTGTTGACAAAGTGTGGTCAACAAGTGCCAAGTCTTCAATATCGAGATTAAGGAGCACATAGAGCCACCACATTGTTCACTTTTGTAGCATCAGATGTGTTCTAGCCTTGAAATTTTGTGGAGAGGCTAGAATACATGAGATCTCCAAACCCAGAAATCGCTTCCGTGAATTCTGCCTAGAAATGACTTAATTAGATTATTAACCATTTTTTAAATATTTCCCAAATCTAAACTTAGGGAATATGGTTAATTAATCAGTATTAATTAAGTCAAGGCGAGAATAATCTAGAAACTCACATGGATCTATCCAGAGATGATCCTAACTATCGATTATGTTTTAATCTTAGCCATTGGTGCTCCAACAGAGGATTATAAGAGGAGGTCGATGTGGTGATGGAGGAGATACACTTGAGAGGTTCGATTTCATGAGCAGATCGATTTTCAGAGTAGCAGCAGTCAGTTGCCGGAGATCGAAGCAATGAGAGAGGAGCAGAGACAGTGACGTTGGAGGAAGGATTCCAGATCAAGTGAGTGCATTTGCAGAGAGGAAGAAGAGCCATAGAGAGGCTAACATTGGGGCAGTGCAATAGCCTCTAAAGGCAAAGTCAATTTCCTGGGAGAGATTGACGTTTTCAGTTCCAGAGGCCGAGAAGGAGTCTCAGAGTGTCGGCAAAGCATCTTTTTGATCAGCAAAAGGCAGAACGACTTCATCAGAGTCTAGTTCGAGGCTAGATATCCAGCCAAACTATGCAAAGCAGCACAAAGGCTAAGAAGGCCAAAATTCTGAAGGCAAGTTGTGCAAGGAGATTGCCGGTGGGGTGAGGAAATTTCCTCTCCAGATTTTTGCCAGTGTTTACTTGTAGGATTGCTAGTTTCAGCATCCAGTTGTACTCAAATTATTTCACTGTTGGATAATAATAAAACCCTCACCTATTGCACTAGTTTTCCCAATTTGGGTTTTTCTGAGGACATTTGTCCAAAAATAATTGTGCTATTGTGTGTGTGTGTGTGCTAGCATTTCTTCCAGCGTTTATTCTTCCGCAGTTTTATTTGTGTAGATTGCAGTGTGATTTATTCAATATTTGTTGTAGCAAACAGTAAATATATTGTTAAATTAAATTAACAATTAGGAGAATAATTTCTAATTGCTACAATAGGATTCCGATTTGGAATTTTCACACCCATGATTAGAGTGGCAATGAACAAGAGCTCAGAACTCAAAGGAAGGATTGCAGTCTCCCAGGATGATGACTATGATTGAAGAGGCTTCCTATTCAAAGGGAGTAGACTGTCTCAATGAATGCAAGAGTCAGATGAGATACTGGGTGTTATCACACTAAAATTTCCCTAGGTTTGTCATGTTGTGTTTAAAGAAATAATAGAGGCAACCACAAACCTACTTTTGAGATCAGGATCTAGCCTTCCTAATGCTCAGAGAGGGCTCTCTCTTTATGATTTAACTTTGTTGGATTAATTGATTTTACGCTAGTTATTTAAGCTTGACTAGGTTTTGATTTGATTTGGTGGTGGAATCACTGATTTAGATGGATAGATGAGTGCCTTTTTACCATTGGGCCATGGAGTCCAAATGTCAAGAAAACAAGACTGAATCAAGTTCTACAGATATTGTTCACAGGGCAAGGTAGCTGAGTAAATTCAAATCTTTTACGCTAGATGGTGAAATGGTTTTTCAATCGAGGTCAAGGAGAAGTTAAGGATTCCTCAAACAAAATAATGAGGGAAATGAAAGAGGTCAATCGAAACTAGGGAGCAATGAAGAATTCCCTACTCTGGATATCAGAAGTAAACATCAAAATGAATAATTGTTCAAGACAGAGTGTACTTAAACAAATTATGTAGTAACATTCTAGTTATTTCATTCAAATTGAAAAACATGTAAGTATGTGAAATACTTACGAAAATAACAATTTAACCAATGAAATATACTTCACTGAAGTCGCCCAACACATGAATCCTGTAATGCAATGCCTTTATTACTCAGTCTAGTCTGCTGACTTGAAAATGTTACAATAAACCCTCAGGTTTTCATATCAATATAACTATAGAAATGTTCATCAATCCACCCTCAATAATTCGAGTTATGAAGTATTTATACAAAAAACTAGTACAAAATATATCCTAAACTGTTTTAGGCATTATTCAAGGAAAAAGAAATATCTTCATGCAAGAAGATAGAGACAGATATGTAACTGATGCAAGTTGTCCCTCTTTTATTGTTTGTTGTTGGCCTTTCTTTGATATTATGCTGCTTTTTCTCTCTTGTTGTTTACTTTCTCACTGACTGTCTCTTACACTGCCTTTCACTGATACTCTTTCATCTTTAAACTCTATTACTGCTCTGTTTCTGTTTTAACCTTGATTTCTCTTTTACCTGTTTTACTTTTAATCTTCATAGTAATTCATTCAACTTTTCCCAAGACTCTGCATCTAGTAATTAATATTTACCATTCTTCTGTAGATTTCATCGGTTTTTGTGTATTTTGCAAAAGTAGGCTTCTTTATAAACAAATGTTTTACCTCATGCTAGAGGTAAAAGAGGTTCTCAAAAGTCTGATAGAGCACTTTCCCTGTAGGGATCCCTTTCATGGAGGAATTATTGGCTTGTTCCTTTACCACTTCTCTGATTTTCTTATCATAGTCTTCATGTGGCATCAACCTGTCATTTATCACCAATGGATTAGGCAGACCTTCTTGCCTCAAAGCATCAAATTTCACCATAAACTTGGCTATTGCTAGCTCCATTGTTTGGCATTTCTCCTCAAGTTGTATCATCAGGTTCCTCTTGGTGATTACTTTCTTTACCTCTAGTATGGTCTTAGTTCTGTTAGCTATTCTAAGCTCCTCCAATTCATACTTGTTCTTTGAGTTAAGGAACTAGATTATTCTTGAGGCTTCTTTTGGCTTATTCCCAAGTTCGGCTCTAATCCTTTGAATTGCCTCACCAGCCTCTTTGACCAAATCATTTTGCTCAAATATCACCTATATAGATGGCCAAATATCATTGACTGAGTCAATGATATTGGCCCATAAAAGTTGTTTTGCTTGGGCTAGTGGCTCTTTCAGTGTCAATTCTTTCTCTAACTTCTATATCCTTTCATTCAATCTGTTTGACTTCTGTGTCTCATTCTTATGCATGATTTGAGCCAGTTTCTTTTCATCCTCTAGACTTTTTATTTGTTCTTTAAGTCTATTTATTTCATTTGTTTGGATGGACATATCTTCCATGGCTTTGATCAGTTTACTTGCTTCATCACTAGGATGAGTTGCTGTTGTTGTTGAACCTGTTGCTAATGTAGTTGTTGATGCAGTGGGAAGTGTTGTAGCTACTGGAGCTGTTGTGGCCACTGAAGCTGCCAAAGTAGAAGGAACTGCTGTAGTAACTGTAGGAATAGCAGTGACAGTAGCTGCTTCCATGCTAGCCTGTTTCTCTTGCACTAACTTATCCATCTGATTCTCCATTTCTTTTAATTGAGCATGTAACTGAAGAATGAGATCCATCATCTCATCTTTTTGGCTTTGATTCTTCAGAACTTCCTTGGTCTGTGGATGTTCCGAAGGAGGCAATTTTAGCTGCTTCTTCAATGCAGCGATGTCTTCATTCTTCTTTTTTATGAGCTTTTCTGCTGCCTTGATGTCATTTGGATTATATCCAATCTCAATAACCAATTCTTATAATGATTTAATTATGTTATCCTTTGCTTGTGACGATGTTTTCTCTAGTTTAAATTGTGTTGTGATATTCTCTAGAGAATTTTGAAATTTTTATACTCATGGCCTTGTTGGTCATAGTTGAGTATATCATTTCTCCTACTTGCTTAGGAAACATTCTTGGCCAAAACTTCAAATTCTTTCTTTTTGTAATATGTTGATGACTTAGGATGCTGTATTGTGGGCTGCATAAAGGTCATCTGCATTTTCCCTGTTTTAAGGTCAAACACTGAAAGTAACCTATTCTGATCACTGGGAGTCTGTTTGAAATATTGGGCATAGGTTTCAGCGTTCAATGCTTCATTTCTCAACTTGATTTCTTTATACTTATCCTTTATATCTTTTTCTTTATCCACTGGTTCGTTGGATGAAGAGACTTCAATGATATGCTGCTTTTGAATAATTTGAGTATTAGAGGTTGAAGGCTGATGAGCTTCCTCTGAAACTGTTGGAGTTTTATTCTCTTTGACCACTGTATCTGTACCAATGATCCCAATTGTATCAACTATCTCTTCTTGCTCATTTACAGGATTTAGCTTGAGCTTCTTCCTGTACATAATTTCAAATATGTCATCTATTGTATCCTTGTTTGAGAAAGAACCTTCTTCCCTAGTCCTTTTTGCATTTCTGTCCTATAGGATTGGAGTATGTAGAATAGAACTAGTATCCATCTATTTCTCATATCTATTAAGGTGTTTTCCAACCACTCTGACTGGTTATATTTTTCAATCTCTGGCCTAGACTCATGCATAAAAGGGCTCAATTTAAATTTGAGCCTTAGTTTGTTTATGACTCCTAAAGGATCATATTGCCATTTAAAACTATTATTGAACTTCATTTCATGTAAACATTTTTTTGCTTCTTCTCCAGCTTCCCTATTCTTGCAGATAAAAGGACCAAGTTGCTTTTTTATTTTAAACTGTGTTTTCTTCCTGGCTGATAGAAAATTCACATCATCTGAGTTTATGATCTGCTTGATATACTCTAATGCAAATATTCTCATGGGGAGATATTTGGGCAGCTTATAGGGAGTGAGTTGGCATCCATATACCCTAATTTCAATGTGGTTCTGGTATAAATACTAGTCTCCTATTCTACTATGTTTGGACAACTGTAAAACTTTCTTTATCTCATCACTGATCCTGGGTTGATTGCTACTACTTAGCATGTTAACCACTGGGTGAACAAATGAATCAATGAACTCCTTGTAGCTGAAAACAATGGAATATTTTTGGATTAAGGGTGTCCAAAAGATAATAGATCTAGGATTTCCCTTAGTGTCCAGCTTTTGGATGTTAACTAGAAACCTGTCTAATTGGAAATATAGGAACATATGGAACAATACTGAAGAGTATTTGAATACTCTTTCATCTAGCAACCTGATCAATTAATCATGTATTCTGTCTGCTAAGAACTAGGCAAAATTGAAAACTCTAGTTGGGGGCTTGCGTGGGCCAAAAATAGAAAGGAAAGCATGTATAGGCTCATCTACATGCTCATTAGTGGTATATCCTAAAATACAAGACAACATGGTTACAATCTGTCTGGCCCTCTCAGAGAAAATGGTGGCAGAGTATGGAGGACTGTCTGTAGGAATATGAGCCTCTTCTAGGATGAAAGTCTGAAAATTTTGAGATCTCTTGGGAAGGTCCAACTTTAAGTACAGTTCAAGTAGGTTTTCAATAGAAAATGGGGTTTCATTAGGCTTTGGATGGATCTGCAACATTTCATTTATTGACTCTGTAGTGATTGTGAATAAAATCTGCTGGTTAGGAGAGACTATGGCTCTTTGACTTGGGATATAGCAGAGTTGGCATAGGTGGATGATTTCAGGGAACTGGTATACCTGTGGGAACAAGTATTTGGGTAAATTTGATTCCCATAGATGAATGTCATCATTCTAGTTTAGGAATTTATCTTTACTCCAGCAGTGGAGTTTCAATAGATGGCTAGGGGAGGCTGTGTCTTTGATCTGGAAATCTTTGTCGGCCAATGGGAGGTGGTCAATATCCAAGTGAGGAGTTTGCAGGGGTTTTGCATTCAGAATGCTTTGGGAAGCCATAGATTTGTTTATTTTATTGAATTAATCACTATCTGGCTTAAGGAGTAAGCTTAGGACCTCTAGAATAGTACGAAAGGTGAATACAGTCTGCAGAAATGGGTTTTTTGGATGCACAGTGGCTTTCTTTAGTTTGGCAAGGCTTTTGATTAGTTGAATTGATTATCCTATTATAAACACTGTGCAGAGCTTAAGTACAGGGCCTTCCTGGTACTTTCAGGGATACCTAGAAAACGAAGATTTGGTATGCAGACAGGTTCTCTGGGGGCAACAGAGGCTTTATGAGGCTTCAATAGGCTCAAATTGGAGTCTGCAGCGTCTTCTAGTCATAAATGGGTTAAAACAGTTGAGCAGAATTTCCAGGCTTTAGAATTGGTTGGCAGAGGTTCTTTGCAACAGGATAATAGTGAAAAGGACAAAAAGGGCGGCTTCTTGGTTTTTAACCAACAGCAGTTAACCTTTGGGCACGAGGTTAATGTTTGAATAGTTGGTGGTTTCATCTAATGCGGGGAGGCGGTATTATGGCTTATTGGACCGCTTTTGAGTGTAGGGTGGTATTTTTTCAAAGGATGCGATATAACGTGGAGCTTCCACGTAGAAAAAAGGCGATCGGGAAAAACCGCGAATCTCGCGTGCTTTTGAGATATTAAAGATCGGATTTCGAAGTGCGCGATATGGAATGCGGGCCATTAAATCTAGAGGTGGGTGATTGGAGGGCTATCGCGTGGCGGAGTTACGAGGGATGAATCGGGGTGTGGGGTCGAGTTTAATTAAAATGTAACAGGATTTAATATATGCGATGGGTTAATAAAATGTAGGACCCAGGAAGAAATATACTAGGGATATGAGTTAAAAGGGTATCGGGGAGGGTTTTTTAATGGGGCCTGATACATTATTTAAACTTAGGATAAGGGGGCTTTAGTGGGTTTAAATGGAAAAGGAAATTGATAAGGGGAGAATGATTTTTAAAGGGAAATGTCTAGGGAAAGGAGTGAAATAAAGGGAAAAAGGGTTAAAATGAAGGGGAAGGGATATTTTTACAAGGGGAAAAGAAGAGGGAAGGGTCCTTTGGAATCAAGAAGGGGAAAAACATTAGGGAATGAAAAGTAATGAAGGGGTAATGAAGGGAAATTAATAAACTAGATATGTAAGGGGTTTAGTGAAATGAGAGGAAATTAGTGAATGTAACAGGATTTAATATATGCCATGAGTTAATAAAATGTAGGACCCAGGAAGAAATATACTAGGGATACGAGTTAAAAGGGTATCGGGGAGGGTTTTTAATGGGGCCTGATACATTATTTAAACTTAGGATAAGGGGGCTTTAGTGGGTTTAAATGGAAAAGGAAATTGATAAGGGGAGAATGATTTTTAAAGGGAAATGTCTAGGGAAAGGAGTGAAATAAAAGGAAAAAGGGTTAAAATGAAGGGGAAGGGATATTTTTACAACGGGAAAAGAAGAGGGAAGGGTCCTTTGGAATTAAGAAAGGGAAAAACATTAGGGAATGAAAAGTAATGAAGGGGTAATGAAGGGAAATTAATAAACTAGATATGTAAGGGGTTTAGTGAAATGAGAGGAAATTAGTGAATGAGCTTTAGTATTCAGGCCTAAAATTATATAGAACTTTTAGGGTAAATACCCAAAGTAATATACAACTTTTGTGAATGTCCTCTTTCTTTGATAATTCCTCCTGCACATGAAACATAGGATTAAGCATGATGAAAGGGCATTTGAACTAGCAACCTTATCCATTCCAAAACCTATTTTACCTACCCTTTATTTACCCTAACATTTTCTCTTCATTCATTGGGTGCATTTGAGCTTGTTGGCCCTTTATTTCTTTTTCTTTGATAAGCAAACTATCTAGTTCTAATCTTATAATTTCCAATGGCTCAGATTAAACTGATGAGCTCATTATTATTCTCTATCTAACTATTGATCTGCCAAGATTAAACAGTTTGGCTAGATCATTATTCTCTATCTATCAGCATGAAATTTAAAGCATGAATGGATCAAGATTAAACTATTTGACCATCATGGATTGTGGCATTTTTGACAAGCTGCACACAATCTTATTTTGCAAGGCAAAGTAAAAAAGCAGTGACATTTGACTTTGCATCACTTTCAGAATCTATTTTTTCTCTCTTTTTGGTGGGGTTCATATTTTATTTTCTTTTTTGATCATTTTCTTTTAGTCCTTTGATTTTTCTTTTAGGACTTACCCTCTTTACATTTTTTATTTTTAATATGGAAAAACATTTTGCAGAATGCAGAAGTATGTACAATATTACAAGACTAATCATAGTCAATTCAAATTATGAATCCTATTATTATAGGACTCTAACACTAGGAGCAATATGTCCTTCATGCAAGGACCTTTCTAAATGATAAAGATGTTGCAATGTCAGATCCTTCCATCAATATTCTCTCAGAGGGAGAGGACTATGATGAGATACTAGCAACTATTGTCAGATGCTCTATTATCAAAAGTATGTGAAGTTGGCTTCCTCCATTGTACTTAAGGAAGAAGCATACTTGGAGCTACCTCAACGCTTTGAGACACATGAGAAGGAGCCTCATGATTGCAGATTGAAGAAAGCCCCATATGGACTCAAGCAAATCCCTTGTATTTGGTATGTCTGGATTAATGGACATTTAATGCAAACTCCAACCTCTCTACAAAGTTGAAGGTATGTCTTTAATATCTGATTTTATATTCTAATAATTTATTTCCTACAGAATCAGATCATCTTATCGTTCAGTGCTAGAGGGAGTTGACATTTGTGCCGAAGGTGATCCACTTCTTGAGACTAGAAGTGTAACAATGAGATGATGAGGACGTCCTTGTCAAGGGAAGTACGTTGTCAGAGACTTGGCATGTTGGATTACACTGAAGCAGATGAGAGACTCCTCTCTAGATTTAGATTGGGTGGATCCCTCGATGAGCTGACAACTAGATGGATCCTTGCTTTGTAGTGTGTACTCTAAGCCAAATAGAGCTTGGACATGTATATTGGGTGCTGCAAAGATAGTATTGAGACACCTACATGGATTGAAACAATGTTGTGACTAAATAGATATGCCTATGTCAAGTGAACCAGGAGTGTTGTGATCAAGAAGAACACATTGAGGTGTTGCTTCAATATGAGTCTTGCTTTGATTTCCTGGTGTTGAAAAATGTAACTAGTGCTAGTCTTCATAATTGTATTTGAGTCATGATGTAATGTATTTGTCAAAAGAAAAAGAAAAAATGAATTTTATTATAAAAGAAATTGGCTTATTAAAGCATGGGTTTCATGCTTGGGTCAATGATTTTTAGGTGAAAGCTTCCATTGTAGGCTTCTAGGGTTTGTGTCAAGAGTCATTGTCCTTATCAATAAGTAAAAGACCCTTCTTAGCTTTATTTATCAAAGAAGAAATGTATTTTAATGTAAATTAGGTCTTTTAGGTCTCCACCAAGTCGGCGTCAACTTGGACAAATCGGCTCAATTAAGAGACAAAATCCACTACATAAAGACAACAACTCGGCCTCATTTGGAGCATATCCACAAGAAGTTCGATTTGCATTTGTTGGTGAAGAAAAAGGGTCTGAAATTGAAAAAAGAAGAAGAAAACCCTAGTGCAGGATAACGAAGTTTTTGTCAAGCAAAAAGAAGTCAAATTTTCTCTTTCTACAATCACACGTGCGAAATTCTGACGTCATTGGGGAGGCCGAAATTTCAGAGTTGTAGTAGGGACGAAATTATGGAAGCTAGGCGCATAAATTATGGATTGTTGCTAGGAAGAAGTTGTTGGATAAGAAGCGACTACTGAAGTTTGTTGAATCATATTGGAAGGCTGACTTGGTGGAGAACGAAGGTTTTTTGGTCAGGTCTAAGGTCTTGGTTTGTCTCAATTTGATTTGAATCTATTAGTGGGAGAGTTTGACTAGGTTTTCCCCTAGAGAGGGGTTTTAGCCCTAGTTGAGTGCCTACATCTGGTGTCGTTGATCTTCATGTTTTTGATTTGATGATTGCTTGATGAAAAGAAGATAATAGAAGAACATAAGAAAAGTTAATAAGACTACAAGAATATCACAAGTAATTATCAACATAAGAAAATATTTTTGCCTTTCTAATTTTCTAACATGGTATCAGAGATGAGGTGAAGGAGGAAAGAAAAAGGCAACTTGAAGGTCTATTGAAAGAAGGGTTAAGGAGGAAGGAACAAAAGAATAAGCATATAAGAAGAAAATCCTACTACCTATATCAAGTAAACAAGATATTATAAAGTCGATGGCAACCTCAATGAAGACAAAAAATAAGCTAGGAGTCTCCAACTACAAGGCATGGAAGAAGAGGACAGATCTTATTCTTGCTAAACATAAAGTTTTGGATTTTGATCTAGGAAAAGTTCAGAAACCAACAAATGACGCAGGAAAAGAAAAGTACAAGGAAACTAACATCTTGGCTATGAATCTAATAGTAGATGGAGTGAAGGATAATATAATCCCATACATATCCAATATAGACTTTGCGCAAGAAATGTATGAAGCCTTCGCCAAGTTGTTTACCATCAAGAATATTGGTCAGATAGCTAGTCTCAAGAATGAACTAAGGACAATAAAGATGACAAAAGACAATACTATGTCATCATATTTTGTAAGGATCTCTAGAATAAGAGATAAACTCCAAGATATTGACGAATTTGTACCAGAGAAAGAACTTGTGATTGTTGTACTACTAGGTCTACCAAAACCTTGGAGCTTTTCTACGTAAGCAATTAGTAGTTGGAAGGATACACCAACCTTTGAACAGATGTGGAATGCGTGGAGTCAAGAAGAAGCTCGCATCTCATTAGTAAGTGACAAAAAGGAGTATGAAGAAAACAACACTTCAAATGCCTACTTTGCTCATCACAAGAAGGAAGTATACAAGAAGTTCAAAGGACCAAATAAGCAAGTTGATCTATCAAAGATTGAATGCCACAATTGTCATAAGATGGCACACTACAAAAGTCAATGTCCTGAAAATCCAAGAAATAAGAAGAGAGAAAGAGAACATGCATATGTTGTTGATGAAGCTCCACTCAAGATAAACAAGTCTAAAGAATCTGAAGTCAAAGACTTATTTGCTAAAGACTCTTAGGCATAATATCCCTTGCATATCCTTCTATTTTAAGTTTTGTAATGTTTTATTTTATATTGATTTCTAGAGTTTGTGGATCTAATATATCTTGTTAGAACTTTTGGGTTGTTTAAAGTATAGGTATCCCTCAAAGGACTAGATTAAGAGGGAGCCTTCACCATTTTACCAAAAGATAAGTATATTGTTTTTTGCTTCATCTTTGTAATGACCGTAAATAAATTAAACAGTTGCAGCTATTGTAAAGACTGAGAATAATTTTAAAGAGCTATTGTAAAGACTGTAAATGATTTTTTTTGAAATCAATATGAACCTGTTCTAAAATTACACAAAATTTAATCTGAATAGCATAAGAAATTTTTCATGAACATACTCTGAAATTTAACAATAAATTTCATATATCAAATTGAATGATTTGATGAGAAATACCTACTTGATTTCCTGCGAACGAAGAGACTTCAGATTTGCTTCAGCTTTCGCTCCCGTTACCAAAGGACCAAAACCACCTAGCCAAACTAAGCAAAACCTCGCTTACTCAGTCCAGTAAGCTTCTCAGCTGAAGCGGACTGTTCCCCCGTGCCCAGAAACCTCAGAACAAGCAAGACTCAATCGTTCCTCATGAACTATGTGTAGCAATTTTCCTCCTCTTTCTCCTTTTTTGGTTTTTCCCAGTTCCCCCTCCCCCTAAAAATTCTTTCTACCTCTATGTGTAGCCTCCCTTGGTGGTGACCGCTCTCTCCACCAATGATCCCACCGCTTCCAATCGTATTGACACCTTTTCCCTCTATGTACGTGAGTCATGTTCCTTTAAAGGTGTATTTATCTTATATTTAGGATTTTTGTTTGTTTAATTTAAATGCCTTAGGTTTATATTAAATACTTTATTTTGATTAATTTATCATTTTAATAATTTATTAATATTTAATATTCTAGGATATATAATTATATAACCATATGTAAAAATTAACTTAATTTTTACATCTATTTCTTTATAACCCTTTTAACTTTATACTTTTTTTTTAAATTTATATCATTGGTATTTGCTCATTAATTACGATGCATTAAGCAATATGCATGTTGATGGGTGAAGGTAACTTCTATTTGAAGGTGTGTCATGATATTCAACATTTATAGTTAATTTTAGAATATAAATACTAGTGCAGTGCATGCGATACATGCATATGTAGCTATCATATGCATGCATCGTATGCATGCTAATATTCTTGCGCTCTCTATATTAAAGATGGGTCATTACAATCTTTCATGTTTAGTTTCCTCCTCACATCAAGATTTGTTTGAATTATAAAATCATAACCTTTTTTCCTTTATATTTTCATTGGTAAGAAAGCTTGCAAAACACATAAAGCTTATGGGGGAGACTTCAAAGGAAAGACTTGATTCATCAAAGACGTTTTGTTGCAAAGGAAACCCATCAAGAATTGATGTCCTACAAGGTGTGTTAAAGAACAACTCAAGGTATGTCTTAGAGTACAAGATCTGTTGTAAGATTCTCTTCATACAGAAGGGTGTGATCATTCTCATTTAAAATTGGTTTTATATTACTAACATCTTTATGTCTAGGGTTTTCAATCATAAAGATTCTTGTTAGGGAGATTAATCATTAGATTGTATCTACCCTTGTTATACTATCTCTTGTCATTTGTTTAATTTTGTGAAACCCTAGTTTTTAGGGTTCACTATAAAACCCTAGCCTCTTGATGCTAAGGGTATATTATGAAACTGCATTTTTTTTAGGGTTTGTAGTCTATAACATATGATGAAATCCTATTCTTTTGAAGTTTAGGATTTTGGTAATGTCATGATAAAAATCCCTAGTCCTTTAGGGTTTGTCTAAGTTATATAATGAAACCCTAGAGCTTTCGATTTTATAAGAAAAATCCTTGTAATAATTATAGTAAGATCCTAGGAATAAAATCCTAGGTTTATATTCTTTCATATGATTGAAACCCTAGCCTGGTCAAAATTGTTCTCTAATTTTGGAATTTGATGTTTGCATCTAGAGTTTTCATCATAAAAAGAAATTGATTAATATAAGAGATGAAACAGTGGTATGTTAACTTAATTGTTGATATTCATGTTTTGATCTAGGGTTTGTAACAAAACCCTACTAGAGATTGATATTATAGGGCACGATAATAAAACCCTAGAAGTATATTGCTTTCGATTATTGATATGATTTAGTTTTGATGATAAAATTTAGTGTTTGCAATAAATTATAAAAACATATTGATGAAACTTTATGATTGAGTTAATGATATCTAAAGCTTTATGTCTTCTAGATGGAGTCTACGGTTTATGACAAAACCCTAGTAAGAAGTTGAAGTCTAGTATGTAAAAAGATGTAACCCTTGTTGATTATGGACCTAGCTAGGTTTAGGTATTTAATGTGCAAAGCTTAAATGTATTGATGCTTTCATTGTAATGATATGATTTTGATATAGTCCAAGATCAATCTTTTGGACAATCCATCTCAATCTTCAAGGGAAATTTGTTGGACAAAGTTGTCATTGATGTGAATACAATGATGTCATTGTTAATGATGATGATATTGTTGAAGAAGATGAAAACCCTAAGTCTGTGACATTGAAACCCTAACCCTAGCATTACTTAAGGGTGAACCCTAATACTATGAAGAAACCCTAGATGATGAAAACCCTAGAAACCCTAAAACCCTAGTTGATGACCTAGCATCGCTGGTTGAGAACCCTAAGGTGAAACCCTAACCTTAAGTATCCTTGCATTGTGAATCTAACCCTAGGTGTGTTGGAGAAAACTCTAGATGTTAGTATGCCAATTGTGTTGACGGAATCCTAGTAAACCCTAAATGGCAAATACATCAATGAGGAAACCCTACTCTTGATGCAAACTATCTTAGGTACTATCTAAACCCTAACCTTAGAAACCCTAATATTGTTCCCTTGAACCTAAACCCTTACCTTAACATTATGACATGAGGCCTAATATGTAGTAGCCTTTAGTATCACTAATCAAACCTTATGATACCCTTAACATGCATTAATGAAACTAAGCCCTATTTAAGATGACCTAATTGATGCCCTAACTCTATCCCTAAAGACTGTCACAAAATCTTAAGGATTGCTATAAAGAATAATTTATTTATGACAATAGAAAAATAATCTTGAAATGCCCTTTTCACCAACGTGTAGAGAAGATTATCCCCTTTCCAATGACTATTCATTTAAGCCCTAACTCCTTGTCATTTCGGAAATATGATTTTTTGAATTTTGCATGTTAAAACTATGCAATAACAATCAGCCAACTTGGGTAGGCTCAATAGCTCTCCAACTGATGGTTCAAAGGTGGGAAACAACTATAAGTAGACTCCTACCCCTTTCAATAGGGGAAAAAACTTGTCTTTGAGATGAATAGAAGTGCAAAAGAGGAGAAGGGTGAACCAAGGAGAAAAACAAACAAACCTTCGGTGGTTATCTTTTGTGATTTTGGACCTCTCTCTAACCTGCAACTACTATGATTTTCGAACCTGTATATTTGACCTGCAACTCTGTGATTTTCAGACCTGTGACAGTGGCATCTACTAAATTCAGACCTGTGGGCTATTTTGGGTGATCTTTGGTTGTTGGTTGTCCTAATTTAAGGGTGTCATGGGTCTGAGCATAATGTTTGAGAAGAGTCACGATCCTAGCCATATTTGTAAGGAGTCACACGCCTGTTTGGAGGGCTAAAAACAACCCATAACTTAAGCACATTGGAGCAACACTCAAGTGTAACGCAGTTGCAGCAGTTAGGAGGTAGTTTGTGTTTAAATATCTAGGGCATCAAGTATTGGGTGATTTCTCTTCTATTAGATAATTGCTTGTGAATGTTTTTTACTTTTTTAGATTAGGATCTTCTCTTTCTTAGATTATTAGTGTTCTTCTTCATCAAACAGCTACCAATGCATAAACCATAAAGAGACAAGAGACATAGAATATAGGCTATCAACCAAGCCCAAAACCTCTCCCACTTGAGAGGAAAACCCAACCAAATTCTTCTTCTTATAGAGACTTCAATTGACAAATACCAAGACCAAGACCCTTGACCTATTTTCCACTCCAAGACCAAGACACAATTTCCATTGAGATCCTTAGTCAACGATAGTCAACCTTCTGCTCCTTCCTCCTTCTCGACTTCTTCTTCAACCTCGACTTCCTTTTACTTTAGACCTTCAGCCTTCTTGAATTAGGTCTACAATCCTTTACCTTAATTCAGAACCTTCTTCTAGAGAAATATCCTTAATACCCTTTCTTAGGATAGAGTATGTTCTTGGCTTGTCTCAGCGTCCCTTCTTACACTTTGGCTCCCTAGGAGGACTGCAATTCTCCTCAGCTTCCACTGCTGCAACAAACCTCTTTCTTCCTTGCACGTATGGAGGTTTACAACCTTTAAAACAAACCCAAAAATAACCCTAAGGACTTCACTCTTCCTTCTTACTTCGTTGGTTAGGAGACTTCTTCTTTGACCCCTTCGCACTTCTTACTGCAGTCTTACACTTGTCCGAAAATCTGTCTTCTGAACTAAGGCCGAGCTGCCTATTTATAGTGGTTTCCCCCTCAAATTAGCCGACTTGAAGAGGGTGAGCCAACATGTTTGTTGGAGGAGTTTATTAATTCCATCTTGAAGCCAACATGCTAGGAGATGCTTGTGCTTGTCTTGGAAGGTCTTTTGACTCTTTTATTGACTTATCCAAATGTATAATTTGCCCAAGAAGGGTCCTTCATACATGACATAGAATTTTATGGCTAGATGAAAAATCCTAAAGGCTCACAATGGGAGCCATCACTAAAAATAAAATTCCTTGCTCATGAAACCCATGAGACAAGCATTACAATAATAATTTTATTTTTCTTCTTTACATCAATTACATAAAATCACAATTACATGTCATTATGAAGATCGAACCTAGTTACACTTTTCAACACTCTCCCTTAACTAGGGAGGTATTCATAATGGTACTTGGTCATTCTCAATCTGAAGGATACTCATAAGATGAATTGGATTGATAACCCATCTGTTTAGCATCATATCAACCAACATTGTCACATAGCAAGGCCTTGACTAACAACTCTATCTCACCATAAGATCAGAGCACAATGCTGGTGAGACAAATGATGTATAGACACTTTATCATTGTCTCTCTCATCACATACTCCGCGCAGGTTCTCAGAGTGTGTTCCACCAAGACTATTCTTATCTTGGATTCCTAGTCCTCAAAGAATATCGGTCATATACAACCACTCATCTTGTATGCCCTAACACATCCTCAAAGAGCATCAGATGCCAAATGTTTACCCAATCCTCTGTTCTGTCTTCCCAAGTGAAGACAAGAATGATGTGTATATCTCTCCCTGTTACTTAGGGAGGACATATCTATTCTAATAAACGAATGGACTCATTCGTACGAAAGGAATGTACCTAAGCTCCCTCTTAGCTTAGGAATTTTGCTTCCAAGTTTCTTGCAAGTAGGAAATTTGTTTCAAGACTCCCTCTTAATTAGGGACCTACAACAGCTCCTCAGGTGGAGATGATGGGACGACCAGCTGCTTGAAGAACTCCTCACAATGTCATGAACTTATTTTCGTTATCCAAGAGTCTTCATGTTTGGGACTTCTTCATAAGGCAACAACCATCTATCACTTTCATCCATGAGTCAGCCATGTCATCATCCGAAAGAGATCCATCAATCCATATTTAACCTTCCTTCATGCCATGTTGCTTTCTTCATGTCGTGTTTTCCTTAACGATCTTTCATCCTACTACATGGGCATCGATGGGGGAATATATCCATAAGATCTTCCCTCGGTAGCCTAGCATAAACCCAACAAGATATTTGTTCAAAATAAAAGAATGAACATTAAAATTAACATTACCTTTGTGATGGTCTTTCATCATGACATCTTCTAGTTTGCATCATCATCCTGCATACATATCAACACATCTCCCAAAGATATATATTGTCAAGGTTTTATTTCTTTTTCAGACTCCATCAGAGTCTTCATATCTTTCATGGAGATATCTTAGTCAAATCTTCTTGGTTTGTTGGATGTTGATTTCCTTTACCATGGTTGCATATTCCACAATCTCTTCCTTCCTTTCTTTTACACATTCCATTCCCAGGAGCTTCCAATCAAAGTTCCTCCAATTAATGTCAACCACCTCATATTACATATGAGGACATATTATGTTGATTTCATCTACTGAATGTGTGACCCATGCATTCCTACATCCCTTCGAGGGAGGAGATCCTTCCTTTTGATTATACTCTCAAGATAGAGCATTGATCCATGATATCTGCAACCATATGAGATGCCTTTTACAAAGTCATATACAAGCATACAAACCTCATTTTCCTTTGGGTCATCCAGACTTCGTGCAACAACTTCCTTGATTGAAAGAGCTTCAATCCATTGATCTACTTCACCTTTTATGTCATCATACCATCATCCCATGAATTCCACAAGTTTGGAATTCTTGACGAAACACTTGCTTCCCCTCATGATCGATGCACCTTTCAATGAAGATTCCATCAGAGAATCTTGAGGGTCTAAGGTATCCCCATCAGCAGATGTTTCCTTTTGACAAATGTATGATGAACCTTGTACTAGATGACCTTGCCACTTAATGAGATTCCTAAGAGATATATCCTTGACTTCCATAGATTCTAACCATCTTTCATGCTTCTCTATGATGATGTCCCGAGCTCTTGCTTTCCATGCTTCTATGATGCCTTAGATGCATCCCATTATCTTACTTAGTGAATCATGATACCCTATCTTACAACAGAAGACTTAGGAACTTGAAAAGAACTTATGTGAGGAAGACTATCTCAGTAATAGAGACCTCATACTTCCTCTTTCCTGGACTTTTTCTTTTTAGCTTCCTCTACTTCGGTGATATGGGCTTCTTTTCTTCCTCTTTCGTTATTGTCCTTCTTGATCTTAGAACAATCTCTTTTGTAGTGCCCATAGCCTTAACGCCCATAGCATTGGATCTTAGACATATCCATTTTCATTTTCCGAGAACCAAACTTTCCAAATTTTCCTTTCCTTTTTGCCATCGCAACATATGCCTGATTCTACTCACCTGATCCCACATCAAATTTTGCCTTTAGCCTAGATTCTTCATTCTTGCATAGTGACCATAGTTCATGGAATGGAGTAGCTTCATTCTTCCCATAAATACTTGAAGTAAAGTTACCCCACTCCTCTGGTAGTGCATTTAGTACAACTGTAGTCATTTCCCTGTCAGACATTACTTCTCCTAGATCTTGAATTTGATCCCTGATCTCAGATATCCTCATACAGTATGAGGCTATTCCATCTTCCTTTGACATCTCCAGCTTGTAGAGTTCTTGCCTTAATGAGATAACTTTTCCTGCAGTGTTTACAAAATACAACTCTACCAGTTTCTCATAGATTTATTTTGAAGTTTCGAGTTTAAATATATATGGGATGAGGGGGTCCTTGATGGATACTATGAGAACCCTTTGATCCCTAACTTCCCCTTTCATATACTTAGCAAGAGCTTGAGCATCTTCCTTTCTTGGTTTAGTGATAAATCCTTTGACATGTTCCAAAACCTCATTTTCAATGAGATTCAGATCTGTCCTTTTCTTCCATGCAAGATAGTTTGAAGTCCCAACCAATTTGTTGCTTTCCTTGCAAAAAGACATTTTGACATATTCAGATGTGGACATAAATATACTTACTTGATAGGATGCTCCTTCTGCTTGTTGCTTCCATGATGTTGAGGATGATACAAAGAATAGAAAACATCTCTTTGATGAAGATAATTTTCTTCAATAATGATCCTTGATCTCACAGAGAGGGAGATCCCTTTTGATGGTGAAGTCTTGTTGATGAAGATCAATGATGACTTCTTGATGATGTCTTCAATGGTAGGTGTTGACCAGTACGTGTCAATGACCCATAGCAGTACACCCCTTTTTTTTGCAAAAGGGATAGCCCCTGATCGACGTGTCCGTGATGTTCAACTATCATCGTCAGCCTGATCATCATGTTATATTGTAAACCCTTTCTGCATGTGTAAATTGTAAATAATCTCAGCAGATCCGTGTCATGTATGTAATTGCCTAGGTAAACCTAATTTTCTGATGACGATCTACATTCCGGGAGGCTTTTTGTCTCACCGATCCATTCTCGGATGGTCGACAGAGTTTTCCTTCAGCCTTACCCCAAAACTGTTATGAATTTTGTCACCAGGATCTTAGGCGAGTCCTAGTGTTATAGATCGAGTGTGTGTAAAAGTGATTTGGGAATAATCCAAACTATTTGGTTAGGTTATTTTATTACAAATTGTTTGATATATTAGATTATATTTTGTGTCGCAGAACTGGGTAGTCTGTGAGGGGCTTTTGCAAATGGGTTTTCCCCCTTGAGATGTAAAAGAAGTAAAAGTCATTATGTAGAGTGTCTTGACGGTTGGAAAAATAATTCATCCCCTCATAGGTTAATTAATTAAATTTTTTGGCCAAAAATTTAATTAAAATGCTAAGCTAGAAATTTAATTAATTATAGGTCCTAAGTATATTTAAATTTTCCAAAGGTGAAATTCGTGGGTCCTTTAAAAATTAAATTTTAAAGAGGTCCAAGGACTAAGGTTAATTGATTATTTTGCTAAATTTTAAGCCTCTGGTCCCTAGGGTTAACTCAAAGTCAAAATTTTGAGGAAATTAATTCAAAAATTTAATTTTTTGAATTAATTAAAATTCATTTAATTGAAAAATTCGAGTTTCCTCAATAATTTAAAATTTCAACGGATGAGATTAAAAGAAATTGTGATCCTCATCAACGGTCGAGATTGCTTTGACGAGGATCACTCAATTCAGTTGAGATCATCCGATCTTTTGATCGTGTACTAAGCGAAAATCTCTCTTGTAATCTTTTTATGAGCAATAAAGAAAGACTTTGGGGTTAATTTCTGTTGGTGTTACTCTTCGCGGAAATACTACAAGATGTGTCATTTTCATGCATAGATTTCTTTTTAGCTGTTGATGATAGCTTTCTCAAGAGTGATTAGAGTATAGGTATCTTGCTCAGCCGCTAGGGTTTGAATGATATTTTAAGTTTTGAATATAATAGTAGGTATCTCTATTAAATCTAAATTTTAGTATCGTTTTCTCGCTCTATGTTGACGGCTGAATTGAGTTTTGCAGGAAAGTCTTGATTTTTTAGATCATCGGGCGTTCGAGGAAGTTCTCGGTTGAACCAACCAACTCTCGATCCGTGTTTTCTAAAGAGCCCAGCTTAAATATGATCCTAGGCTTATCATAAGATATTTTTTATGGGTGATGCATGAAGGGTTTTGAGCTCAGTACCTCTTCTAAAATTCAAAATATTTAATTTTTTGTGCTAAATCGATAGATCTGGCTATTGAAAGCCTCAGATTATCAGATCTAGGAGTGGAATTGGACTCACACTCCCTAGATCTGATAAATCTAACATTCATGTACATAGATCTGCAATTATTTTCAATTTTCTGACTTTGGTTTTCTGGGTTTTAGTTTTTTTTTGGGATCATTGTACATATCGTTTGGGTGTTTCTTGTTGTATTGCAGCTACAAATCTTAAGGAAAAGACTATGTATAGTCCAGATCTAGGCCCTAGAGGGTAAGATCTGGATCTTTGGGGTTTGTCAGTCATTTTTGCAGGGATCATATCTGAATTTTGCAGTTCAGGGTTTTAAATTCTTTTCTTTAATCTGGAAATAATTTCACTGGGTTTTACTCATAGATCTGAAGCATTAAAACACATTAGTGTGAAATTTGTTTTCTCGGGTTTATCTTAAGTTTCTAGTTGCAGTTCTTTTGCTGCCTAGGGCTTTCAGGAAAAATTTCAAAATTTTTTTATCTGGATTTCAATTTTTTTTAGGATCTGAAAAATTTTGGGTTTTTGCTTGAGTTCTTTTCTCTGTCTATCCTATATGCTGATCTCAAACCCAAAAAAAAGGAAACCCGCAGTCCATATGCAGCCTTCTATCCCTGCAGCTCTCCTCTCCACGCTCAAGCAGCTCCCACGCTGCTCTTCGAAACCCCTCTGCTGCCGTCGACCTGCTCCATTCCTCGCTCTGATCTGCGTCCACCTTTCTCACGTTGTTGCCCTCTCCCATTCCTTTCCTTCCATTCTGCCATTCTGCAGCCTCACCCTCCAACCTACTAAACCCTCCATTCAACCCTCATCGAACTTCCCTTCTATGGCTCCCTACACTGCCTCCAAACCTACAAACGCACGGCCTCTTACCTTCTGCATCCTTTTCCTGCGTGCTGCCACCCTGCTCACAGTCCCTTCTTCCTCATGCTTGTCCAACCCATTAATCCGCAGCCCGTCGAAAACCCCCATCGCTGCCTCATTCTACTATCTCTCCCATGCTGTCTGCCAGCGCCACCTGCAAACACACATACCAAAGCCGCAAATCTACAAGCTCGCACTCCCGCGCTGCCTCAGTCTCTCCTCCATTCCGTCGTCCATCCCTTCAACCTGCAGCTGCAAAACACGCTAAGACTTTTTTTTATGCATATAGGTTTAGTTCTTGTGTTTTTTTTTTATTTCTTCAATTTCTTTTGTTTTGTATTTTCTCTTAGGGTTAGTTTCTTTTTTATCGGATTTCATTTTTATCCTTTTATTTAATTTGTATATAGTTAGCGTATGCACTTTCTTTTTTAAATTTCATTTGATTTTATTTTTCAATTGGTTTTATTTCGATTGGTTGTTTTGACTTTTATTTTTTATCTTTTTTTACCTTTTTTAATTTGATTTTGATTTTCTTATTGTTATTTTGATTTTTTGATTTATGGTTGTATTACGATTTTCAATATATAAAATTCTAAAATCCTAAACATTAAAAAATTCTAATTTTTTTTTTAATTTGTGACTAAGGAAAATGAAATAAAATAAGGGGATTTTGCTTAAACATTAAATTTTTTAATGTGGCCTATGGCCCATTAAAAATTTCGATTCGATTTTTTTAACCTGTCGATTTATTTTATTTCTTTAGTTATTACCTAAGGAATAATTAAAAAATTTAAACCTAAAGTTCCTTAGTGTTATTTGGTCATTAAATGCATTTTTATGATTTTCCTATGGTCAAAGTACGATAAATGTTTGAAGTTATATTGATTGTTGGAGAAAATTAATTAATTCTAGATCTTGGTCATTAACAATAATCATTTTAGATCTGAAATCTTTTAGATGTCACACCGTTGGGCGTTTATATTGATTATTCATGATTGTCATTATTCGTCACATATTTGTAAAGTGTTCTAGATAACTTGTTTTACTTTATCTACGGTTAATTTAGCATAAAGGCACTGGTCTATAATTGTTTCTATCTTGTGGTCATGTCTTGTTTACATTGGCATTTAATCTATTCATCTGAAATAATCGAGATTCATTTTCTTTTGTCAAGTTGTCCATCATTAAAATCTCCTAGAGTCTGTTTTTCATAGGCTATCCCAATCCATTTACCTAGGGACTAACCCCCTTGACTTGTCTAAGAGAGAGTCTAAACGGAGTGAGTAAGGATTTAAAAGAGTGACAGCCCTTACTCTGAAGAAACTAATCTAAAGAAGTAAAAAGCATTCACAAGCAATTATCATGTTGAAGAGAAATCACCTAATCCTTATGCCCTAGATTTCTCAACATGGTATCAGAGCTAAGGTAACAAAATGGAGGAAGGGTAGTTCAATAAGGGACACTCAAGCATTCAAGGACCGAAACTCTCGAAGGGCATCACTCGAAGTCAAAGAAGTGTCAAAACCTTAGATCGAAGAAGACATCTTCACCAAAAGAAGTCTTGGGATCCTGAAGTCATCATCAAAAGACCACAAAAGTTCTAAGGCAATCTCCCTCTCATTGAAGCAAGGTCCTTACCCTTGAAGAAGATCATCCAAGAAGTATCAAAGTCATCATTGATCACCATCATCAAAAGATCTGAGGTGATCTTCCCCTCTGTGGAACCAAGGATCACTCTTAAAGAGAACTACCTTCATCAAGAAGACATTTCCTATTATCTATATCTTCATCAAATTCAAGGAAGCAAAAAGTGTTGATTTCTGGTACCATCGAATGTGCTCTAGCCTCAAGACTTTGCAGAGAGGCTAGGACACATGCATTCCATAATACCCAGAAATCATTTTGGGAAATTCCACCTGGAGGAGATTTAATTAAAATTATTAATTATTTGTAATGAATGCCTGAGTCTAAACTTAGGAAATTAAAATAATTAAAGTGTATTAATTAAACTAGGTGTGAATCTTCTAGAGAAAGACAAGAATCAAGTCAAGATGGTCTGAGCCATTGATTAGAATCTAATCTGGGTCGTTGATTGATCAACGAGAAGATTATAAGAAGAGGCTTGATGGGCATTTGGAAAAACACATCGAGTGAGATCAAGAGATCGATTTCTCAAGAGAGCAGCGCAGCAGTTGCAGGAGAAGTCATCGAGGAGATTTCTTGCAGTGAGGGGCAGGGATAGTTTTTCGGTTGGAGAGTTTCCTGATCCAGGGATACATTTAAGAGGATGCGGAGAGAGAGATTCAGAAGAGGCAGTGTAGAGCCACACTAGGCAGCGTAAAGCCACGTTGAGGCAGCACAGAAGCCTTAAGGGGATTCACAAATTTGCTAAGGAATAGAAAGGATCCAGTGCTGGGAACCGGGGTGTGAGACCGGAGGGCTAGAGGATAGAGCATCCAACCAGCAGATCGATCAGCTAGACAGAGTGACACAGTCCCTATCAATCGTGACGCAGAGTAGCGCAGTGACTGCGCATAGGCAACTTGGGGCTAGCCATTCAGTGGCTGGTTCAATGTTGAATCGCCGGTGATAGTGTGAGGTATTTCTCACTAATTCTCTTCCAGTCAGATTCTCTGTATCAGATAGCCAGTAAGGCATCCAAAGATTGTATTCAGAAACTACTGCATAATAATTAAAACCCTCAGCTGCTACACCGGTTTTCCCACATTGGGTTTTTCCAGGGACATTGTCCAAAAACAACAGTGTCAATTGTGTGTGTGTTATTTCCTTCTTGCTCAATACTTGTTTCCACAGTATTTTATGTTGTGAAGGTTGCAGTAGATTTTATTTCGATGTTTACTGTGTAACACTGTAAATAACTTGATTAAGAAATTAACAAGTAGGAGAAATCTAATCAGTTGTTGCAGTAGGGAATCGAGTAACCGATTTTTCACATGGTATTAGAGCATAGGTGAAGCAGGAGAGCAGAGCCGAAAGAGCCCAACGCTGAGTTGAAGAGGGAGATCAAAGAGTTGCGTAGGTAGCATATCGAATCCCCAAAAGGATTGTGCAGTCCAGTGCTAGGAGGGCAAGATTCTGAAGGAAAAATCTCTCTCTGAATGAGTCGAGAGAGAGAGAGAGAGAGATATTTTCCAGGTCGAAATTTGTTAGCGACAGAGGGAGCAACGCAACAGTAGCTTCAGCGAAGAGCAGTCTTCAGGTGTGACGCAGTTTTTTTGCACCAGTTGTTGGGGCAGAAAAGCGTCAGAAAAAGAAGAAGGCACACTGAGGGAATTTCTTGCTCAGAGGACTTCCAGCGAAGAAATCTGAATTCTCCAAGTAGAGCAACAGTAGTTGTGTGCGGGATTTCTCACTCCATAAGGGAGTGCGAATAGCTGGGCAATAGCTGCGCAGAGGAAAAGAGAAAGCAGTTGGACTTTTTCAAGAGAAATGGCAGCAGGAGGATTGAGAGATCAAGATCAGTTGGACGGAACCTCCAACTATGTGATTTGGAAGGCTAGGATCTCATGCTTTCTAGATGATCATGATCTCAAAATGTATGTCAATAATGTGGTAGTTGTGCCCGTCAGTGCACATCCACTCAAGAAGTACAAGGCTGATATGGCAAAGACTAAGAGGATCATTCTCGATGGAGTTCGAGATCATGTAGTATCCTATATAGCTAGCAAAGATACTGCCCGACAAATAGGCCAAGCCTTAGCCATGCTATACGAAGGATCTTCCATGCAGGGGAAGATGTACTTAAAAGAGAAGTTGAGATGCACGAGGATGCAGAAATGGGAGCGAATGGACCCCTTCCTTAAGAGGCTTCCGGAAGTTTGTGATCAGCTACCTAGCGTTTCTGAAGATTGGCAAGTGTTTGTCTAGAGCATCCTAGGCAGAGAACACCTGCCAAATTGGGAACATGCATGGGTTGATCAGCAGCAAGACGAGGTGAGGTGTGATCTAGTGAAGGCAACCATTAGTGATAGTAGCAGCAGTGAGGCGAAAGCAGTAAAGGAAGAGGAGAGTGTGGCCCTTGCATCAAAGGGGCAACAGGAGCAACGCAAAAGAAAGGACATTTCGAAGATCAAGTGCTTTAGGTGTGGCAAGTTGGGCCACTACAGCACTCAGTGTCCTCTCAGAAAGAAGGACAAGGAGGAGAAGCAAGATCAACACGCTGCAGCCGCTGATATTAACAGGCTTTCCTCTAGGTTGGAGGAAGAGTTTGCCATGATTGTTGAGATGCCTCCAGGGGTGAGGTGGGGTGATCTAGAGTTGTAGCCTCAGAGAGCTACAGGATGGGCAGGATCTTTGAGGAGTCCACCTCTTGGATGAAGACCTTGCTACAGGAGCCAATAGTCAGCAGTAGAAAAATGGACCATTCACAGTTGGTACAGTCAGGTGCCAGAGTGACAGATGCAGTAGCTAGTAGCAGATTGGAGACTGAGCAGTGCAGAGCAAAGTTGGCAGCAGTGCAGTGGGCACAGTGCAGAGTCAACAAGAACATAGAGGCTTCAGTGACAGTGCAAAGGCTAGCAGCAGCCAGAACTCGGACGACAGATGCATCATACTGACCACGGTTGGTTTAGTATTTTGGATGCTTTTCTGTTGCAGTTGTTGTACTTGTAGCAGCAGCAGATGAAGATGGGTTGCACTGCAGATGCAGTGTTGGCAACAGTTCAGCAAGGCTGAGAGCAGCACAGATGCAACTGATATCATAGTTGCACAGTAGTTGGTGGGCAGTAGAGCCAGACATCAGCAGCGCAACAAGAGGCGTTGCAGAGTCAAAGTGATGCTTCAATGGGTTGCAGCACTAGGGCACATTCCTCGCTAAGAGGGAGTGTTGATTTGTGGTAGCATCGAATGTGCTCAAGCCTCAAGACTTTGCAGGGAGGCTAGGACACATGCATTCCCTAATACTCAAAAATCGTTTTGGGAAATGCCCCCCGGAGGAGGTTTAATTAAAATTATTAATTATTTTTAATGAGTGCCTAAGTCTAAACTTAATAAATTAAAATATTTAAATTGTATTAATTAAACTAGGTGTGAATATTCTAGAGAAAGACGAGGATCATGTCAAGATGATCTGAGCCATTGATTGATCAACAAGAAGATTATAAGAATCTAATCTAGGTTGTTGATTGATCAACGAGAAGATTATAATAAGAGGCTTGATGGGCATTTGGAAAAACACATCGAGTGAGATCAAGAGATGGATTTCTCAAGAGAGCAGCACAGCAGTTGCAGGAGAAGTCATCGAGGAGATTTCTTGCAGTGACGGGTAGGGATAGTTTTCCGGTTGGAGAGTTTCCTAATCTGGGGATACATATCAGAGGAGGTAGAGAGAGATCCAGAAGAGGCAGCATAGAGCCACACTGGGCAGCATAAAGCCACGTTGAGGCAGCGCAGAATCCTTGAGGGGATTCACAAATTTGCTTAGGAGCAGATCAGATCCAATGCTAAGAACCGGGGTGTGAGGCCAGAGGGCTAGAGGATAGAGCATCCAACCAGTAGATCAATCAGCGAGAGGGAGTGATGCAGTCCCTACAGCCAGAGGGAGTGATGCAGTCCCTATCAGTTATGATGCAGAGCAACGCAGTAACTACGCAAAGTCAACTCGGGGCTAGCCATTCAATGGCTGGATCAATGTCGAATTGCCAGTGATAGTGTGAGGTATTTCTCACTGATTCTCTGCCAGTCAAATTCCCTGTATTCGATAGCCAGTAAGGCATCCAAAGATTGTATTAAGAAACTGATGCATAATAATTAAAACCCTCAGCTGCTGCATAGGTTTTCCCACATTGGGTTTTTATGGGGACATTGTACAAAAACAACAGTGTCAATTATGTGTGTGTATTTCCTTCTTGCTCAGTACTTGTTTCCATAGTATTTTATGTTGTGAAGGTTGCATTAGATTTTATTTCAATGTTTACTGTGTAACACTATAAATAACTTTATTCAGAAATAACAAGTAGGAGAAATCTAATCAATTGCTACAGTAGGGAATTAGGTAACCGATTCTTCACAACAAGTAGAAGAAGCATCTTCACAAGTATACTTATGTCTACATCTGAATCTGTTAAAATATCTTTTTTTGCAAGGAAAGCAACAAATTGGTTAAGGCTTCAAACTTTCTTGCATGGAAGAAGAGGACGGATCTGAATCTCATTGAGAATGAGGTCATGGAACATGTTAACGGCTCAATCTCCAAACCTCCAAAAGAAGATGCTCAAGCACTCACAAGGTTTATGAAAGGGGAAGTAAGGGCTCAAAGGATTCTAATACAATCCATCAAGGATCCCCTCATCCCATATGTATCTAAACTCGAAACTTCAAAAGAAATATATGACAAACTGATAGAGTTGTTTTCTGTAAGCACTGCAGAAGAAGCTATCTCATTAAGGCAAGAACTCTACAAGCTAAGGATATCAAAAGAAGAAGAAATAGCCTCATACTTTAGGAGGATATCTTAAATAAGGGATCAACATCAAGACCTTGGAGAAATAATGTCTAACAAAGAGATGACCACCGTAGTACTAAATAGACAACCAGAGGAATGGGGTAACTTCACTTCAAGCATTTATGGGAAGAAGGAAGCTACTCCATTCAAGGACCTATGGTCACTATGCAAGATTGAAGAAACCAGGCTAAAAGAAAAAACTGATGTAGGATCAAGTGAGAAAAATCAAGCATTTCCAGCATTGACGAAAAGAAAATGAAAGTTTGGAAAATTTGGTCCTCAGAAAAGGACGAAGAACATGGCTAAGGTTCAATGCTATGGATGTCAACAATATGGGCATTTTAAGAGAGATTGTCCTAAGCTCAACAAGGACAATAGAAAAAAGGGAAGAGAAGAAGCCCATATCACCGAAGAAGTGGAGGTAGCTGAAAAAAGGAAGTCCAAGAAAGAGGAAGTAAAAGATCTCTAATATGCTTGAGATAGTCTTCCTCACCTAGTTTTTTTCAAGCTTCTGTTTTTGAGTTTTTTTGTTGTAAGATATGGCTATCATGAGTCACTAGGGAGCATCATAGGATGCATCATAGCATCATAGAAGCATTGAAAGCAAGAGCTCGTGAAATCATCATAGAAAAGCTTGAAAGATCACTGAAATAAGAAGTCTATGGTAGTCACCTACAGAAGGAGATGGCTCTCAGTAGCCTCATTAGAAGCATAAGTGGTACTTATGGGAAAAGGAAAAAGTCATCTAGTACAAATCCCATCATACATTAGTCAAAAGGAAACATTTGGTGAATAAGGATACTCAAGGTCCTCCGTTGAAACCTTCATTGGAAGGTTTACCGATCAATAAGAAGCAAGTGTTTCATCAACAAATCCAACTTGTGGGAAATGATGGGAGGATGGTATGATGGCAAAGGAAGTGAAGCAGGTCAAGGAATTGAAGTTCTTCCAATCGAGGAAGTTATTGAAGGAATTCTAGTTGACCTAAAGGAAACTGAGGTGTGTACGCTTGTATTTGATAATGTAGAGTCATGCCATATGGTTGCGCCTCTATCTCGAGAGCATGATCAAAAGAAAGGATCTCCTCCTTTGAAAAGATGCAAGAAAGCATGGGTCACATATTGACTAGATGAAATCAACATAATATGTCCTCATATGAAATATGAGGTGGTTGACAATCATTAGAGGAACTCTGATTGGAAGTTCCTGAAAAGAAAATGTGTGAAGAAAGGAAGGAAGAAATCATGAAATGTGCAACTATGGAGAAGGCAATCAACATCCAAGGACTAAAAGATTTGACTATGATATCTCCATGAAAGATATGAAGACCCTGATGATGTCTAGAAAAGAAAGAGACCCTTGACACTTTATATCTTTTGGAGATGTGTCAATATACATGCAGGATGTTGATGCAAGCAAGAAGATATCATGATGAAAGACCATCATAAAGGTAATTTGATTTAATGTTCATTTCTTACTTTTGAATAATATCTTGATGGGTTTATGCAGGACTGCCAAGGGAAGAGCTATGGATGTCTTCCACAATTGATGCCCATGTAGCAGGATGAAAGATCCTTAAGGAAACATGGCATGAAGAAGCCAACATGGCATCAAGGAAGACCATATATGGACTAATGGATCACTTTCCAATGAAAGGAATAATAACATGACTAACTCATGGATGAAAGTGATGGATGGTCTATGCCCTACGAAGAAGTCTCGAAAGATGTACTCTATGACAAAGAAGAAATTCATGACATCAAAGGGAGTTCTACAAGCAGCGAGTTGTCTCGTGATCTCCACCTACAAGAGCTGCTAGAAGCAAGTCCTTGCTCAAGAGGAAGCTTGGGTACATTCTTTTTATGGAATGGGTTAGTCATCCCTAGTTAAGAGGGAGTGACAAATATGGTTCTCTACTTCATGTGTCATGCACCAGACCAAGACTAACAGCCATAAGTCTTAGTGAAAGCCATGAGGAGAGAGTAAGTCATGGAGGACCACTTTTCTTTGAGGACTGGGAATCCAAGATAAGAATAGTCCTGGCAAAACATACTCTGAGAGAACCTAGGTGGGGTATGTTCTGAGAGAGACAATGATGAGGGTGTCTATAAATTATTGGTCTCCCTAGCATTGTGCTCGGATCTTCTAGAGAGATAGAGTTGTTAGTCAAGGTTGTGTTATGTGACAATATTGGATTATATGATGCCATATAGATGGGTTACCAATCCAACTCTTCTTATGAGAATTCTTCAAATTGAGAATACCCAAGTACCTTGTGTGGATTATGAAAACTTCCCTAGTTAAGACGGAGTGTTGAAAAGTGTAACTAGGTTCGGTCTTCATAACCACATGTGTAATTATGATTTTATGTAATTGATGTAAAGAAGAAAATAAAATTATTTTTGTAATTCTTGAATCATGGGTTTCATGATCAAGGTATTTTATTTTATAGTTAAAGCTCCCATTGAGAGCTTTTAGGTTTGATCATCATGTCAAAAATCCATTCAGTCAATGTCAAAAATTGAAGACCCATTTGGGCATGTAATCATAGTAAGAGTAAATTTGTTAACCCTCCAAGACCATGTCACAAGCTCTCCTTGAAGTCGGCCTATAGATGATTCTAGAAAGGCATGTCGGCCTTGTCACAAGTAGAAGTCGACTTATTTTGATGGACAAACCACTATATATAGGGCAGCTCAACCTCACTTATGGAACAACTCGATCAAGGATCTGAAATAGAAGAGAAGGTGCGAGAAACCTAGGAGAAGAAGCCTCACATCAAGCAAGGAGAAGGAAGTCAAGGAGCCGAAGTGTATTGATATGTTTTTGGGCAAGATATCCTTCACATGTGCAAAAAAATAGGTGTCATCTACTGCAGGAAGTCGAAGTCATCACAGTCAACTTAGAAGACCGAATTAAGGAGAAAAACAAGTCAATAATACAAGTCAAATTGCAGAAAGGGAAGACTACATCCTAGTGAAGGGAATCAAGGTGTTAATCTCTCTCTCATGTTGCAACTAGGGTTTCTGAAGAAGGGCTGAGAGTTGCAAATCTGAACCAAGGGACCGAAATCTGAAGGATAGCCGAGATAGTGGGAGAAGGAGGAAGTTTGACCATCGTTGACTCAAGGAATAAGGAGTCAAACTTAGAAGGCTTGTGACTTGGTCTTGGAGAGGTTGTTGTGTCAAGGGTCTTGGTCTTGGTATTCATCAATTGAAGTCTCTATAAGAAGAAGAATTCGTTTTGGGTTTTCCTCTCAAGTTGGAGAGGTTTTGGCCCTCGTTGATCGCCTACATTTTGTGTCTCTTGTCTCCTTATTGTTTATGCTTTGGTAGTTGTTTGATGATGAAGAACACTATAATAATCTAAACAAAGAGAAGAACCTAATCTAAAGAAGTAAAAAGCATTTATAAGCAGTTGTCATCTTGAAGAGAAATCACCTAATCCTAATGCCTTAGATTTCTCAACAGGAAGATAATATTTCAAATCATCTTGGATAAAGACTCGAGCACTAAAGCAAATTTGAAGCAAAAATTGGTCAATATAAGAAAGAAGTCTCCTCCCTTAAAGCTCAACTAGAAGAAGCGATGAAACAAGCACAAGGATTTGTAAATGTAATGGAAGGTTTAGTCGTCCTGGAAGGACAAATTGATGAAGCGGAAAAGGAAAGAAATGTCATTACATGCCGACTAGAAGAAAAAAATGAAGAATCTTCAAATTGAAATCAGATGTCATCTCTCTTAAGGACCAAACATGTGAAGCAATAAGGATGAGGGAAGTAATGGACAGATAGCTAGCAAAGAAAGACGAAGAATGTGAAAAGATGAAAGAAGAAATTATGTCTCTACGGAAATAAGTTGATCAGCTCAAAAAGAATCTAAAGAGTTCTCAAACCTCGAATGATATCCTAAATCATCAAAGGTCTCCTCTTGATAAATATGGTCTTGGTTATGCAGGTAAATCTTCTAGCAAAAATGAGACAAACCCTAATGCATCAAAAGACAATAACATGGAGAAGCTTCAAAGTTGTGATAATACCCCCAACTCCAGCAGAAGCAAGGAAAAGAGTCAAAATGACATTGGAAAGACCTATGTCCAAGAAGGAATGTTGACATTGCAAGTAGCGATAAATATTATCAAGGAACTTCAAGGTAGAACAGTTTCAGAGATGCACAAAGGCAATCCTCAATTTCCAGGTATCATACTATATTTTTTGGTTATAGTTACTCATGTACAAATTTTGTGCATATGGCAAAGGATTGCAAGGCATGTAACAAAGACATCTATGAGGACTCCAATTTGTTGGAATTTCTAAGTCTATCCGTTAGAAATTCTTCATGTACTGTCTGATTTATTTCTTCCTACTTGTTTAGTTACTTAACAAGTTATTTACCATGTAAATACTAAAAATAAATACAAGTACAGTATCAACACGTACAGATCATCAACTGAAAGAAACAAGCACACAAGTGACACAGTTATTTTTGGACTAATGTCCCTGGAAAAACCCAATTCGGGAAAACTGGTGCAGCTATCAGAGGGTTTATTCTTAAGCAGTTTCAGAATACAATCTAGGTGCTAGAAATGGCTCACCCAACAGAGAATGCGCTCAGTAGTAGTACCTCTCAATCGGAGACAGATATTCCGGCTAAATCACTTGAAACAATCCCACAACAACACTGCAGCACTTCTGCTGCTCTCTATCACTCTGATAGGGACTACGTCACCCTATCCAGCTCTCCAGCTCCAATTTGCCCCACGAAATCTCCTAGCGTCAGCCTCTAGGGCCCACGTCAACCTCTCTGGCCAAACGTCAGCCTCTCAGGGCTCTGCGTCAGCCTCTACATCTTCCACGCTGTCCCTCCTCAGGCTTTGCGCGGATCCTAGCTACCTCTGCGTGGCCTCTAGCTGCCTCTGCGTCAACCCTCTCTCGGCTTCTGTGCTGATGTTCCCAGTACTATCTCTGTCTCTCTGCTACTGTATTCACTGCCCCTCAGTTGCAACTCTGATCACTCCTTCGATTTCCTCAGCAAGCCCTGCCCCAAAAAATTGAATTCTTGATCAACTCAATGTGTTCTCCAACTGACCCTCAAGCCTCTTCTTATACTTTTCCCGTTGACAATTCAACAGCCGAGATTAAGTCCCTAATCAATGGCTAAGATTAGATTTGGCTTGATCCATGACTTTTGGACCATTCTAACTCAGTTTTATATTAATTCACATTAATATTTTATTTTCCCTAAGTTTAGACTTAGGGACTCCACTAAAAATATTAATTATTTTAATATCTCCCAACTCGTTTAAAATCTACCCAAACCATTTTTGGGTCTTGGATATCTCATGTGCTTTACCCTCTCCACCAATTTTCGTGGCTAGAGCACATCCGATGCTACCCCAAATCAACACTCCCTCTTAGCGAGGACTATGCTCTAGTAATACTCCTCACTAAGTATCACCCTAATCATCCGGCATCGGTCCCTGTGCTAATGCTAGGCCTGCTGCCCAACATCCTCTGCTTTGTTGCATCATGTACTGCTACCCATGGCCCTACCATTGCCACTAGTGCATCCATATGGTAGCTCCCTCTGCATCTGTGTTGCTGCCCATGGCCCTGCCACTACCACTACTGCATCTACACTGCAGCAACATCCCTTCTCATCATGCTGCATCGTGTTGCCCATAGCACTGCCACCGCTAACTACTACACTGCAACTCAGTTACTGAGAAGTAAGTAACTGATCCTCCCAATTTTGACATCTCTGTTAGGCTAGAAACACTCCCTCCTCTGTCACTGAAAAGTGCTCCCTCTAGAGACCTTTGCGTTGCTGCAACAACTCCATGCCTCTTGCACTGCTGCCTCTCACATTGCTGCCTCACACTGTCCTGGGACTCCTGCACTGTAGCCCTCTCTATCGCTCCATCCGCATCCGTCTCTACTGACATCCGCCAATCCTACTACTCTTCTTTGGGGCTCTCGTAGCCAGGTATAATCCAAGAGGTTGGGTACCTCGAGGATCCTGCCCCTCATCACCTGTAGTTTGTCTGACTACAGCTCGATGTCTCCCCACCTCTTCTCTCGAGGTGCATGAGCACTCATGGCACAGTCGTCATCAGTCTCCACTTCCTTCTCCGCCTTAGCTGGCGCAGCCTTGGTCTCAGAAGCCTCTCCCTTGCTCTTCTTCCTAAGACACCAGTTCGCATAGTGACCCAGTTCCCCACAATGGAAGCACTTGATCTTGGAGAGGTCCTTCTTCTTTCTTTTCTCCTGCTTTCCCGCAGATGCGAAAGTCGCATCTTCTTCCTCCTCCTTCTTGATTTTGACCCCTTTTCCGCTACTCCCTGCCTTGAACACTCGTCTGATCTCTTATTGACGAAGATCCGCCCACAGTTCCTCCCAATCTGGAACGCTTGTCCTACCCAGTATGCTCTCGACAAATACCTCCCAATCCTCTTAGACTGCATTCAATGCGGTCCTCACCATCAATTCCTGATCCAGTGTGGCCCTTATAGAAGTTAGCTGATCACGGATCTCCTTCAATCCACTGAGGAAGGCATCTATCTGCTCTCCCTTCTGCATCTGATATGACCGTAGTTGGTTTCAAGTAACATCCTCCTCTGCACAGAAGTATGTTGGTAAAATTTCTTCAGGGTCTCCCACATCTCATTTGTCGTCTCCTTCTTGGCAATGTGTGGCACCACATGATCCTTGACCCCATCAAGGATGATGCAATTTGACATGGTCATTGTCTCCTCGTACTTGTCATTTTCATCTGGGTCAACCGGGATCGCTATCGTTTTAAAGGCAAAGTGTTTGATGCGATACCTGTCTAGAATGGACAAGATCCTCGCCTTCCAGACTATGAAGTTTGAAGCTTCGTCCAGTCTATCCTGATCTCTTAGCCCATTCACTGCCATTTCGTTGCTCCTCTTTCGACTCTTTCAAGTCTCTCTACTCCCCGTTTGGAAGTTCTCGGTTTGACTCCCTCTGAGCTTCGATTTCCCTTCTGGAAATCCCTCTCCCAATCCTTGACAGCAACTCCCTCCTCCTTGGCCTTGCCCTGTTAGGTACTGTTCTGATCATAGTACCCCACCAACTTTGCTTTGCAACTTACCCACAGCCTCCTATGCCCCAGTGGTCTGAAGGTTAGAGCCTCTAGGCTCTGCGCAATCCCAGCGTCGGCACAATATACACCTCCTGGCCACAGCGTCGATCCTTCCTAGCTAACAAAGAAGACCAGGCACTACGTAAGTCAATTTTGCTCCTCTCTGCCTCAGCGATGATCCTCCTCCTGGCTCGAACCGATGGCGTAGGCTCTCTGCGTCACCCCTTTCTTGCTGCTTTCTGCTAGGAACAACTTCTATCACTCAGGACAGTTGTTTCCACTGTTGCTGCTCTGCTAGGTTGATGCCTTCAGTTATCTTGTGACCTGCAACCACCCTCTGATACCATGTTGGAATTTCTAACACTATCCGTTAGAAATTTTTCCTGTACTATCTGATTTATTTCTTCCTACTTGTTCAGTTACTTAACAAGTTATTTACCATGTAAACACTGAAAATAAATACAAGTACAATATCAACACATACAGATCATCAACTAAAAGAAACAAGCACGTAAGTGACACAATTATTTTTGGACTAATGTCGCCAGAAAAACCCAATGCCGGAAAACCTATGCAGCTATTAAGGGGTTTTATCATTAAGCAACTTCAAAATACAATCTGGGTGGTGGAAATGGCTCACCCAACAGAGAATGCCCTCAGTAGTAGTACCTCTTAGTCAGAGACTGATATTCCGGCTAAATCATTGGAGGAACAATCCCACATCAACACTATCATAAAAAATAATTTATTTATGACAATAGAAATATAATCTTGAAATTCCCTTTTCACCAACATGTAGAGAAGATGATCCCCTTTACAATGACTATTCATTTAAGCCCTAACTCCTTGTCATTTAGGAAATATGAATTTTTGAATTTTGCATGTTAAAATTGTGCACTTGAGTAGGCTCAATAGCTCTCCAACTATCATGACGGTTCAGATGTGGGAAACAACTATAAATATATGCTTATCCTTTTCAATTTGGAAAAAACTCGGCTCTAAGAAAAATAGAAGTGCAGAAGAGGAGGAGAAGGGTGAACCAAGGAGCAAAACAAACAAACCTTCCGTGGATATCTTCTCTGATTTTCGTACCTGCAATTCTGTGATTTTCGGACCTGTCTCTAACCTACAACCACTGTGATTTTCTGAGTTGTATATTTGACCTGCAACCTTGTGATTTTCGGACCTGTGGGCTATTTTGGATGATCTTTGCTTGTTTGTTGTCCTAATTTAAGGGTGTCGCAGGTCTAAGCATACAGTTTGAGGAGGGCCATAGTCCTAGTCACATTTGTGAGGAGCTACAGGTCTGTTTGGAGGACTAAAAACAACCCATAACTTAAGCACATTGGAGCAACACTCAAGTGGAAGGCAGTTGCAGCAGTTAGGAGGCAGTTTGGAGGAGTTTAAGTACGCTGATGTGGATTGTCATCTTGCCCTAACTAGTCAGCCCAACCTACAGCAAAAAGACACCAGATTCGAGTCTTTTGAGAGCAATCTCTTTGACATAGTGTTGGAACAAGTTGGAGATATCATTAATCTTAGTGAGCATTGTTTGAAGCCTTATTGAAGTAGTTCTTAGGACAACGTTGTTTGGAATTTCATTCAAGCTTTTTGGAGAAGATGTTGGAAGACCTTGTTGAGCACTTTAAAAGATTTGTTGTAGACCTCCATTGAAGCAAACTTGTGAGCAAACTTCTAGTGATTTGGATCTGTGACACTTGATTAGGAGTTTTGGGCATCTCTTAAGAAGAGGTTCATTGAGCATCATTTGGAGGAACCTTGATAGTCTTTTGTTTGAAAAGGATCATTGTAAAGCAACACTTGGACCCTTGAAGAGGTGTTGAAGACTTGATCTAGGAAAAACAACCTAGAGACATTCTTTAAGACATCATTATGCATGGTTGAAGATCCATTAAAAAAGTTTTTGGAGCAGGATTAGAGCAAGAAATTGTGAGGCACTTGAAGAATTGTTTGGTGCATTGATTGGACCCTTTTGGAGCAGCTTATTGAAGATTCTTGAAAGGAATTTTGGAGCATAATTGCAATCCTCATGGAGTGACCTTGAAGAAAGGTGTTTGGGTATCATGAAGAGTTGTGGAGACACCTTTTGTGAATCATAAAGTTGTCATTGATGAGCTAAAGTACTTTGAAGATCAATTGGGGGAATAGTAGAAGATATTGGGAGCCTTGAAGAACCGTTGAACCTACATTGAAGCACTGAATTAGGAGGATTGGAATCCTCAAGAAGAATGGGTTGGAGCTTGAACCAGCTGAGAGGGTTTGAGCCCTAGAGGATTGGAGTCCTCAAGAAGACCACGTTGGTGCTTGGCAAAGTACAGGTTGGAGCCTGATGGATTGAAGATTGGTGTCTTCATCTAGGGTTGGAGCCCTGAACAATATTGTACTTGATTATTTGTAAAGAGGATTGGAGTCCTCATTAATCTTATTAATAAAATTATTTAACTTGTTATTGTTCATTTTGTGTTTTATCTAAGTGATCTTAATTGGTAAAATACCAATTGTAAAAAGAAATATTGATTCACCCCCCCTTCAATATTTCCTACAAAATTGAGCTCCATCCTCAACATCAGTGTAGGCAATCAAGGGACATGATTAATTGGACGTGGATCAAGCCTTCAACTAGTCATCTTCTTCACGGATTAAGTCAAATTTGTGCAACTCGTTGGACCTAGCCATTTTCACTTGCGGAGGGATCTAGATCTCTCATTTTTTTCTATAAATTGAACTCTAAGTTCCTCATTGTCGTGAAAAAACAAAATCTAGGCTACTAAAGCTCTACTTTGTACTAGATATTATGAATAAGAAAGCAAGTCTTTGCGGATAAATTTTGATCGTATTCTTCTTCCATGACTATGGTAATATTGATTCATTATGCTTAATTTTCTACTGGATTTATTAGTTGTTATTTCCATTTACTATTATAGATTTATTGGTGGATTGTTATCTTGCATTGGTATTTTTATTTGGAGAAGTACTCTACACCTAGAAGTTCTAGTGGGTTTTCAGTTGAACCCCTATAACTTCCTTTCATTGTATTATCGTATCCCATCTAGATCTAACAATCTATCTTGGAATTGTGTAGAAATAATTTTATTGAATCAGATCTCAAGTGTGAGGAGACGTTTTTGGTTAATCTAGCCAACTATTGAGCATAGAAGTGGAAGAACCCACTTTATTTTCTTTTAAAGACTTATCTAATGAAAATATTATGCAGGGGTTTCTTGGCCATTGCTATTTTAAAAAGCTTACTGTTTGTTAATCAAGGAATGGAGTTGTACTCATATTCCTTTGATTTAGCTATTGTAGATTTGTAAATAAATTTTCTATATAGATCTAACCTTTGTTTATAATTATGTTCATCTTGTATATATATCTTTGGGGTTTTTCTTATTGTTTTTCTTGCAGATCTAACGATGAGAGTAAGGGTTTGGTTCCAGATCACTTCATAGATATTTTGCAAGTGGATTTGTTTGAAGATCAAAGGAAAAAACGAAAATATTTTTTGGAATATCAATCCCCTTACTCATGGCTTTAAAACCCTTTTCTCTCATCCTCATTTGCGTCTACCCTAGCCACTAGGGTTTGCAAGTTTTTAGTTCGAATTTGGCAGAGGATTAATCATTTTGAGGATTCAAATTTATTTTTTTAATTTTTTGTGAAGGCCACAAGCCTTTTGGAGCCTTTTCTCCATAAACCAAGAGCAAAATAAGCCTCCTCGTTGCATCTAAAATGAAAATATTTGGAGGACTTTTATTTAATAAATTTTATAAAAAAAATTGTAATACATTTTCTCAAGGTCGATTTGGAAAGTCTCACTTGGGGTTTCAAATTTGTTTTGTAGATCTTTTTGAGGAAGACGCAAGAGTTTTTGGGCCTTTTTCTCCATAAGCCAAGATCTCAAAGAGTCCGAGAGTTTTCTCTGGTTCGAACCCCTTTTTGGCTTGGACATCTTACAAAGATAGTCGAAATTTTTGAAGATTTAAGACTTCAAAAATTTAAGGAAATTATATCATAAAATTTTTGTAAAACTTAATTAAAATTTTTGGCATTTTTTTCTTCCCTGGTTGTGTGTTTATGAGGGTTGTTTTTATATAAGGTCGTGAGCAAAAGGAGACTCCATTTTATCTTTGTGAAGGCCGCATTCAGCTAAGGGTTTAGAGCGAGTTCCTTATGGAGGGTTACTCATTGCAATTTGGTTTCTTTGTAACTTGAAGAAGGATCTTTTTGGTTGTCGTAAAGATGTAATATTTGTAAACCTCCTCAAGATTATAGAGCCCTTTTCACTGTCTAAAAGCGTCTCCTCTCTTTGTACTAATAATAAAAGAATCTTGTTTCTGGAGGGAGCTTCAGATTTACTCCCATGGCATCCCACCTCCTTATTTAAAAAGGAGGATTGCTTGTGTTCTTAGCTTCATTTTCATTGCATCTCATTGGATTGGTTTTAGTTTCATGATCATTACATCTTAGATCTAACCCCTTGATTTGCATCAAATTGTCATTGCTAGATCTAAGCTTCATTGCTTACTTGATCTAATTTATCTTGTAATTTGATTGTCTATTTGATCTAGTTGCATTTGAGTAATTCTCGTCTTGATCTCACTTGTATCTTAGATTAAAGTAGCCTTTCCCATTTTCTGATTAGCAATCTTATTTGTCATCATCTACTTGTGCTTCATTTCTATAATTATCAATTTCTCTATTTGTCATAACATATTATAAGCAAAGAAACAATTTTTAAGAGCACTTTCTATTAAGGCACCTGGACTATTGCTCTAACATTTTGGTCTAATTGTCATTTCCTTCATTCACTTTGTTTCTTCTCCATTTGCTTCATTTAATCATTTCTATGAGCTAATCTTGCTATAACTTTGTGCTCAAAGCACTTGTCATAATTGCGGTAATAAGCAAATTGGTATTTCTCTCTTTGAAGCATCTTGTTCTAATTGTATCTCATTGAAGCATTGCATTAACATTTGCATTTCATTTGCATATTAGATCTAGACTTGCATCTCTAAAATTTACCTCCAAGCATAAGCTTCTTTGATAGAGATTTTAGAACAAGCTTCACTGATTGTCATTCAATTTAATAAATTTGAGTTTGGAGAAAAGGCTCAAACATGTGACCTCACAGTTCTCTTGAGGTCAAGTCCTCGTAGGAATGACGACACCTAGGTTGTCAAGGAGTCTAGGAGGGTATCATTAATGATGGACTGAGCACCTCCTCCACCTAGCCTTCTTGTAGTTCACCACAATCCCTACCAAGTTTTGATGAATTGAGGGGATTTTTCTCCATAGTTTAGGCATATAATTAAAATCAACCAAGACCACTTGCATCACACAGTCTAATCTTGCATTTATTGCCTCATTTTGCATTTGTTGATTTGTGAGCATTTCATCTTACTTGCAATATTAAATTGTATCTCTCTTGTACTTGTCATTTAAATTACTTTCTAATTGGCCTATGACATTGTTCTATCTTTTTTGAGCATCTCTTTGAAGTACAAGTTTCATTTTTCTTGCAAGTTCTATCTTATTGCTTATATTTTACTCTCAGTAACACTTGTCTTGCAGCATTGCCTATCATGTAACTTAAAGCATCATTTTCTTATCATGCAAGTATTATATCTTTATTTGAGCATTGTTTATAAGGCATTGGTCTCTCATCTTTATATCGTGTTGAATGCCATATTGACTTAATCGAATCTATCTCATTAACATTGCTCGTTAATATTCATACTTGCTAATCAATCTAATTCAAGTTATATTGAGTGGTAATTGCCTTTGCCCTTATCTCCTAGAACTTCTTGTCTTCAACAAGTTTTCCTTTCTAATCATCTTTAGGGACTACCCCCCATAATTTACCTATGAGAGAGCTTAAACTGAGAGAGTTGGGAATAGGTGACAACCCTTCTCTAAGCGTTGCGCATTAAATACTATCTCTTGTGGGGTTGAAAACTTTTCCTACATTTAGGTGTACATCTTACGTGACAACAAGACCAAAATATACATTATGAAGACCGACCATAGTTACAAAGTCAACAAACTGCTCTCTCCTTACATCTATACACTCAGGATGTTGAACCCCCTTCAGCTACTCTCATGGTTACGTCACATGCCCTAAAGTCTTTCCCACTCTATAACCATCATTATCACACACATCTATTGTTTGATGATCTAACCTAGGGCATGTCACCCCCCTTGGGGGTTGGAACCAATTGTTAAAATTGGCAACTAGGGCCAAATTCCACCTTGGGACAGCTCATTTGGTGGAGATGATGATTGTGTTAAATTCCTCTTTTCAAGAGGACCAAAATTGATATAAAGATCATCCAATTTGGACAAGCAGAAGTATGATTTTGAATTTATGCCCACACATGTGCAAATTGTTCAGGTTGGCCTCATCAACATGTAGGCTCAAGAAGCCCAATAGACATGTCTCTTCACCTACAGCAAATTGTATAAATACAAGTGACCTCTCGCCTCATTTGGGATCTTCATCACTCACACATTCTCTCTCCTTCTCTCGTTGGTTCGTACTACATTGGGCATTCATCTGTCTCACACATGTGGATCGAGGATGAAATTTCAGACTGAATTACAAGGCCAAAAATCACAGGAAATTTCGTAGTTTGACTAGTGTTGACCATGACCTTCCAGGAATCTTTTTATTTCGATATTTTGGGGTTATTTCTATCTCAGCAAACCACATTTTTTGGCACAAAAACCAAGGCATTCTGTGGACTTTGAGTGCAGACCAAAATTACAGGTTGACCGCAAATACTGTGACTTTTTGGGTTGAATTTGATCGCCACTGGAGGTTGAGTTTCACTGGGGAACACCAAGCTATTTTGAGGATAATTTATTGTTGTATTTACCAATGTTGACTTTCTGGTTAGGGTTGAAGTTTGACTGCAGTTGACTGCAAAAAATTTCAGGGTCGTTTTATCTTTGAATTGAGCAAGTCAATTTGACTTTTGTACTCTCTCTCTCTCTCTCTGCTAAGCATTTTGATATAATAGTAAGAAGAATTGATCAAAGGGTTTTCCCCACATTGGGGTTTTCCCTGGCATCTGCCAAATCTGGTGTCCTCTTGTCTTGGCTTGTCTTCTGCATTTTGTTTCATGTTCTATCTACTTTTACTGTCAATGTGATTATTGTGATTGCTATTGGAAATTGGAAATTGTTATTGTGCTAAGCATAGAACATACCATTGTTAACTAAAATTAACATGGTTTCAAAGCCCAAGTGAAGACAAAGCCCAAGCAAGAGAGAGAAAAGAAATCACTAAGAAAATAGTTGTTGGTCAAGAATATTGGTCTAGCTTCAATGGCGACTACATCATACTTCAAATCTGAGGATAAGCTTGAGGGCAAATCCGACTATCATGCATGGAAGATGACTTTGGATTTGACATTGGAAGAAAATGATGTTATGGACTATGTAAAGGGAAGAGTGGTGGAGCCTCCTTCAAATCCACTTGTTGCAAAGACGAAATACAAGAAAGGTGAGGTCAAAGCTAAAAGAATCATTATAGACTCTATTTAAAATATTTGGTTGCCTATATTTCTGATTTAGAAACATCTAAGGAGATGTATGATAAGCTGGTTGGGATGTTCAAAGTAAATAATGCAAATCAAATCCTCTTTCTCAAGAACAAGTTGAAGGACATCAAGATATCCAATCCCACTTCATGAGGATTACAGAAATCAAGAATGATCTTCTATCTACAGGAGAGGTTGTTTCCGACAGGGAGCTCACTCTCATTGCTCTTAGAGGTCTCACAAGCACATGGGATGTGTTTAACACCACTATTCTTAACAATGACAGGATTCCTAGTCTCGATGAATTTTTGGCTAGAAGCACTCAAGAAGAAACGAGGATGATGGAGAGAGACAAGCCTTCAAATGGAAATTAACCTATTGTTTTCTCTGCTCATGCAAAGAGGAAAAACAATGTTGGTCCAAAGAGACAAGGTGAAGGATTCAAGCAGGGATTCAAAGAAGGAAGAAAAGGAAGGTGCTACAATTGCAACAATTTTGGCCACTATGATAGAGAGTGTCCTCACAAGAAGGATACTCCACGGGATGACAACAACAACAACAATCACAACAATTTTAAAGGCAATGGCAATCAAAGGAACAACAGGTTCAACAATAAAGGAAAGAGGAATGCTCCCGCTACTCAATATGGTAATGGTCGACCTCCCAAAAGGACAAGAAATTCCAGGTATGAGGAAACTAATGTTGTAGAAAAACAAAAAGAATTTTATCTTATTTCCACCCTCACTACTGCCTCTCCTTTGGACACTTTGGATAATTGGTTGATTGATAGTGGTGCCTCAAGGCACTTCACTAGGTACAAGGAGGCCCTCTCAAATTTGATTGAAAAGAAGACTAATTTGCAGATCATACTTGGAGACAACACCACCTACCCCATGAAAGGGATAGGGACTGTCACTCTTCAATTAAATCAAGGTCAAACCTTTCATCTACAAGAAGTATTATATGTACACGATTTGAAGAAGAACTTGGTGTCAATTTCTGCAATGGAAGATAAAGGCTTCAAGGTAACATTCATGGATGGAAAGGTACGTATTTGGCAAAGAAACCCTAAAGATGCATTTACACTTGGATTTAGGGTTGAAGGTCTCTATCAAAGTTGGAGGAAGTCCTTTGAGAGCTATGGCTTGTTATACTTCTCTTCAATCTAAATTATGGCACCGAATATTTGCCCACCTTCATTACAAAGCCTTACCTGGGTAAGGAAGATGGTCACAGGTATGTCTGAATTCAACATAGATCATGAAGGTGTTTGTCAGGGTTGTGCATTGGAAAAATTACAAGGGTTCTAATCTATCTGGTATGTTGTCCGTAACATCATTAGGAGGATACTTATACTATGTAATTTTTGTGGATGACTTCTCTCGCAAAACATGGATCTACTTCTTGAAGAAGAACGACGAAGTTTTCAAATGGTTTTGTTCTTTCAAAGCCTTGGTGGAAAATCAAATAGGGAAGAAGATCAAGACATTGAGGACCAACAATGGAACCGAATATGAATCAAATGAATTCAATGACTTTTGCAGAGAGATTGGCATTAAGAGGGAGACAACCGTTGCATACACTCCTGAGCAAAATGGTGTTGCTAAAAAAAAGAATCAAACAATCATAGAAGCCACCCATGCCATGCTTCATGACCAAGGCCTACCGAATTTCTTAGGGGAGAAGCTGCCAACATTGCCGTATATGTTCAAAATAGGAGCCCACATCAAGCATTGGATTTCGAGACACCCGAAGAAACTTTTCACTAGTAAGAAACATGATGTTTCTCATTCTAGAATATTTGGATGTCCCGTGTATTTTCATGTGCCTAAAGAGACAAGAAACAAGTTAGAAGCATCTGGGAAGAAAGGAACATTTGTGGGCTATAGTAAAAATTCAAAGGCATATAGAATCTATGTGCCTCGTCAAAGAGAAGTGGAAATAAGCCATGATGTCACTTTCGATGAAGATTTTGCCCTTGGGAAAGCCAGATATCTCCCTATTCCAAGGAAGGGCAATGATGATGTTGCAGGAAAACAAGATGAATCTCCGACACATGAACCGATGCCCGATGTTGAAGGACCGATGGATCCCATTGATCCACCTCCTAGTGATCCATCTACCTCAAGGAAAAGACCTTTGTGGCTCAAAGAAACTCTCGAAGATGATGAAAGACATATTGCTCCAAAAGGGACATTTCGTGAAAGTTAGAAGTCAAACAGGTATCAAAGGTACTTAGCTGCTATGAGTACTATTGTTCAATTTGATCCATGTACATTCGAAGAAGTTGTGAAACACCAAGTATGGAAGGATGTGATGAATGAGGAGTACGAATCAATTATGAAGAATGATGTTTGGGATGTGGTTCTTAGACCCAAGGACAAGTCTGTAGTCACATTCAAATGGATTTACAAAATCAAACATGGAGCTGCTGGGAATGCTGAAAAATACAAGGCTAGGTTCGTTGCCCGAGGCTTCTCTCAAAAGGAAGGAGTGGACTATGACAAGAAATTTGCAACAGTTGCTCGATATACCACTATTTGATCTATTATTTCTCTTGTTGCCTCTCAAGGATGGAGCCTATACCAAATGGATGTTAAGATTGTTTTCTTGCATGGCTCGCTTAAGGAGGAAGTCTACTTGGAACAACCTCCGGGGTTCGAAGCACAAGATCGAAGGACACACGTGTGGAGGTTGAAAAAATCCCTCTATGGGTTGAAGCAAGCCCCCAGGGCTTGGTATGAGAGGATTGATAGCTATCTTATGAAGTTGGAATTTACAAGGAGTGAAGATGATCCTAACCTATATTTCAAGGTTGAAAAGGACATGCCTCCCATTCTGGTCCTTTATGTAGATGATCTCTTTCTAAGAGGTTCAGACCCTCTTATTTATCAATGCAAGAGGGAGTTGGCTTTCGAATTTGACATGAAGGACCTAGGTCTGATGCACTATTTCCTAGGCCTAGAGGTCTCGCAAAAGCCAGGTGAGATTTTCCTTTCTCAAGGAAAATACATTGTGAAGCTGCTCGAGAGATGTGGAATGGTGGATTGCAAGTTTGTGTCTACTCCGATAGAACTCAACTTCAAAAAGTTATGTGGTAGTGTTGTTGGGCCTGAATTGGCAAACCCTTCCGAAAATAGCCAACTTGTGAGGGCCTTGATGCTCTTGCTAAACTCCCGTCCCGACATATGCTTCGTTGTGAATACGTTGAGTCAATTTATGGTCGAACCTCATCACATACATAGGATTACTGCTAAGAATCTCCTGAGATATCTCCGGGCTACAATCAATTATGGACTGAGATACACAATCGGAAATTTGAGGTTGCACGGTTATACAAATGTTGACTAGGTTAGCAGTGTGGTGGATCGTAAAAGCACGCCTAGATGTTGCTTCTCATTAGGGTCTGCTCAATTTCTTGGATGAGCAGGAAGCAGAAATCGTTTGCTCTAAGCACCGCCAAGGCCGAATACATTGCAGCTAGTATGGCATGTTGTGAAGTTGTTTGGTTGAGGAGGCTCTTCAATGAGCTATTTGAGCATGTGTTGGATACCACCATGATCTTCTGCACTACTACCAGAGTGGGATTCACCTTTCAGAGAATCTCGTGTTCCACAGCTGCTCCAAGCACATTGATATCAAGTACCACTTTATCTGTGATATGGTATAGCGGGCAGCAATAAAGCTCCAACGCATCAAGACTGATGAGCAAGTCATAGATATCCTCACAAAGCCCTTGGGGAAGGTCAAATTCTTAACCTTCCCAAGAGAGACTTCGAGTCATGGATAGACCCTCCCATGAGAGTCCCACTTGAGTTGGACATTGAGCTGAGGGAGCTCCTAGGGGCTTGGGGTACTTCTTGGAGCTATGACCAACCATAGGGTGAGTGGTTCACCTTCCTCTATTCGTGCGTTGTGTACAAGGTGAGTGGTTCACCTTCCCCTGTGATACCCCATGATAGTAGACATGTGTGTAGGGTAAGTTGTTCACCTTCCCTTGCGATTACAAACAAATATATGTAGTGTGAGTGGTTCACCATCTCCTATGGCATATGAGCAGGATGAGTGGTTCACCTTCTCCAGTTGATGCCTCAGCATACATCCTACTCATGTAGTCTGGGACTCATGAGAAGTACCTCTCATCTGGCCAATGAGTTGGGAAACGTGGATAGGGACCATAGCACTACTAATGGACGCATCGTGTACTATCGTACTCACTATGTCTATGATGCATGGTGTTCAACGACATGATCTGGGATCAATTGTCATTCTACCTCTAGACTGACTTTGTCAGTCGAGAGTGATAAGGTCTTGTGACTCACTCTCAATCAATTCTTACATCATGGTTCAGTAGAGCAGAGATGAGATGACATAGATGGTTAATGACAACAAGATGGCATGATGATCGACAAATGGATTGGCAGGTGGAATTCTCCCCAGTTGAGAGGGAGTGTTAAAATTGGCAACTAGGGCCAAATTCCACATTGGGGCAACTCATTTGATGAAGATGATGATTGCATTATATTCCTCTTTTCAAGAGGACCAAAATTGATATAAAGATCATCCAACTTGGACAAGCGGAACTATGATTTTGAATTTATGCCCACACATGTGCAAATTGTTTAGGTCGGCCTCATCAACATGTAGGCTCTGTTACCCACCACTTCGTGGGTGATATCCCCAGAAGAAATTTTTCTCCATGATGAGCCTCAACCGGCAGCCAGCAGCCCCTTGATGCCTCCTACTAGCTCGTTGTGCCATTTCTTTGTCACCTAAGCTAGCCATGTGGTCCCTCATGTTAGTTTTTGGTAGCATCGGATGTGCTTTAGCCATGAAAATTGGTGGAAAGGCTAAGACACATGAGTTCTAAAAAACCCAGAAACCATTTGCTGAAATTCCACCCGGATTGTGTTTTACTAAAATAATAAATATTTTTAATGAGGTTCCTAAGTCTAAACTTAGGAAAATTAAAGTATTAATGGGTATTAATCAAAATATGGGTGAGAATGTTCTAGAAATCGGATCAAGTCAAGTTTTTAATTTTAACTGTTGATTAGAGATTTAATCTCAGTCATTGAAGTCTCAACAAGAAAAGTATAAGAAGGAGGCTTGAGGTTCATTTAGAAACACACTGAGAGTACAAATTGATCTAGAGTTCGAAATTTCTGGGGCTAGGAAGCTGAGAAATTCAAACTAAGTGATCATTCTGCAGCAGAGGGGTAGTAAGAGTTCGGGAATACTGAGCAGAGAGGTGGAGATCCACTAGTGGAGGCAGCGCATCACCTAGAGAGATTGACGTTGGGCTAGTCTAGGCCCATGCAGGCTTGATGCTAAACCAGGAAGAGCCAGCGCAGAGGAAAAGCTGCCCTCACGCAGAAATCTAGAACTGTCGGGGAGCTGCGAGAACAGCCGAGAGAGGTTGACGCAGAAGCTCCAAGAGGCAGAAGAGACAACACAGGGTTGACGCAGAGCCTTTGAGGCTGATGCAGGGCCAGCGCAGAGATAGTTGGGGGTTAGCCAGTTCTGCGATCGAATCAGCCGGAAACTACCGGGTGGAAGTGAGGTACTCTCACTCAATTTTCTGCCATTATATTTTTCTCTGTAACTGGATTATCGGTAGGGCATCCAACATTATATTCAGAACTACTGCTTAATAATATAGAACCCTCAGAGTTTTTGCACCGTTTTTCCCGCATTGGGTTTTTCTAGGGACTATTTTGTCCAAAAATAACGATGTCCTATATATCTTGTTCTTTGCTCAGTTTCTTGTTTCATGTAATCAAATTAAATTAGTGTAGGCTGCAGAAGTAATTTACTTCAGTATTTTTCAGAAAATAACTTGATAATGTATATTAAAATCAAGTGGAAGAAGTAAATTCAGTTTTGCTGCAGTAGGGGTCCCTTGAGTGTAGGTATTTTCACGTGGTATCGGAGCATATAAGGCCAGCAATAATACGCAGTACAAGCTAAGGAAAATCGACAAGAAAGAGAAAAGGACACTTTGTGCAAAAAAAACATAATATACAAGAAAAATTATTTGTATTATCATCAAATTAGTTTCGTCCAAAAAAGGACTCATCAGTGATACAAAGAAAGTTCTTGACAAAGTGTCCTTAAATAAGAAAAGGACAGAAGCAGTGTTCATGAAAAGATAAAAAAAGAACCGTTAGTTCACAAATAGAAACGGTTGAAAAATCCCAAAAATATAGCAGGAAAGATATAACCGAAGATAGCAACTAGATGAATCAGCAGAAAAACAGTCCGAAAAAGCCTGAAAATCTGGGCGCGGACTGTTGATGAAGAATCATTCCCAGAATGCAAATAATATGCTAAAAATAGCAAAAACAACTCCAGAAATCCCCCCCTCAATGCCAGGATCCAATAAAGAAACTGCTCCTGGCAAATAATTAAGTCTGAGGATCTGAACTACTCATGAAGAAGGTTCCAAGTTTGCATGGATTTCTCCAACAAATCAGAGGTTTAGGAATATGCTGCAGCAAAGGGTAACGTTGGAAGTCTCCATAAAGTTTAGGGTTTAGGAACCCCCCAAGGTTTAAAGATCGAGTGGCTTCGAAAAAGTCCAGCTTTAACACCAAGGGAGCCCTTTTGAGGCCTGTATAATGAAGAGGCCCCCGCGCATATACCTGATGCAGTAGTGCTTCCCTCTGATCCCAATCAAACTTTGAAAAGCAGGCCTGAAGAAAATCAGGCGGATATCCTCGAGACCTAAGTCGAATGTAGAATAACTTCCTGAGCTCTGAAAAACCAAACTGACTGCTTTCTCTGAGAAGATATCTTTTTAATTCATTCACCACAAATGCCACTTTTGGGTGTTGAGGATGCCAAGTGGTAAATGGAATGTACTGATAAGCATTCAAAGGCTTTTGAAAGCATTTTGTAGAAAGCTTTCCAGAGGTTTGAAAATATGGACCTTTGAAAAACACGACATCTAGAAGATTGACACTTGTAGAAGAAATAGAAGATGTGATACAAATATTATCAGGATAAATTAACATATAACATTTTAAATAGGCAATCAGTCTGTCTTTGGAGTCGGACCAGCCCATGAGACCATCATCAATGAAGCGTTTGAAGAATTTGATTTCTGGAGAAGGCATTCTTTTGTTGACCTCTTGCTCAAGATGGCAGAGAAAAAGACAGGCATATACTACAGCAAAATTGATGCCCATAGCAGTGCCTTGAATCTGTCAATAGAAGGAGCCATGGAATTGGAGAAAACGCCATCGAAGAACCAACTCAACTGCACTAACCAAAAAATCAATATCTTCCGGAGTAAAAAAGGTTGCAGTGCTTTGAGAGAGCATATCACGTAATGCATGCAACCCTTCTTGTGTGGGAATACTCGAATATAAAGATTCTACATCAAACATTACCAAAAAAGAATCAACTGGAAAGCGTTCTGATTCAATAGCTTGCATAAGAGAAAGAGAGTCAGGAAAATGGTTAGGTTGTGCAAGAAGAGTGCTCAAAAGTTTATGATGAAAGAACTTGGAGAGACGTTCCAGCAGGAAACCATTTTAGGAGCAAATAAGTCGTTCAACAGGTGGATTTTTCTGAACTTTCCAAATGAAATACAAAGTACAAGCCCTGGGGCATGCTGGATGCCAATTTGTAAAATATATTGCCATTTGTTGACTGATAACAAGTTCCTGAATCTGGCCTGAAGATGACAAAGAGATACTCGAAGATCACTCCATGGTACTGCTACAACTGGGTGATAGACATTTCGATCAGATAATTGCTTGTGAGCTTCGACAAGATATCTGTCTTTATCAATAACAACAATACTTAAATTCATATCAGCAGGTTTGATTACAATTGGAATGCGACAAAGACTTCTAAGTGCAGTCAATTGTGATCTGGAGAAACGAGGTTTAAATGAGAAATCTTAAGAAGTAAGGCGGTTATGCAGAATGTTTATACCAGAAAGAAGAACACGGTTTAAATTAGGATCATTGATAGGAGGTTCCCCAGTAAGATTAGGCAATCTAAAGGGATCATAGGTACCTTCATCAGAAAGTCTAAAAAACTGTCTTAGTCTACATACTCTGGAAAAAATAGCATATTCTTTAAAAATATCATCAATGGCCATGGGGGGAGGCCTAGGGATGTACTTATGCCCAAGACCCAACAACTTAACTTGACTGAAAGATAAATGAATAGAAGATAAATTGTGGATAGAAAGATTGTTGATCTGACGATCTAACTTAAAAGGTGTCATTTTACATAAAAGATGAAGTAAGTAAGCGAAGGGATTTACAGAGGGCAACCAATACATATGTCTTTTGCGGCTTAGTTTTGAGCAGTCTTTCCTCTGTTTTGAGGACAAGCCCGAGCTTGATGCATATTTGACTGCAGTGGAGCTAATGGCGCACCCTCCATATTTAAACCAGAGTTCTGGAAAGACTAGTTTGGATGAGACGCTCACTGCCTAGCTGCAGATGGTGTGATCTGATTCTGTCTCCCTTTGCGGTTGAAGCGACAACCTACCCTGTTTTTTGGCAAAGGAGGTTGTCGAGTTTGTTGAAACTGCTGAAGCTGAGGTTGACGAAACTGTTGAGGCTGACGAGGTTGTTGAGGTTGGCAGTGTTGATGTTGATGAGGCTGTCGTGGCTGAAGGAAAAGAGTCGATGCAATATCAAGAGAACCATTGGTTTGCATATTAATGAGGAAAGCTAGTTGATCTTGAAGCGGTTTTATGGTCGCATCAAGTCATTGTTGATCTTGAAGAGATTTGGAAACTTTTCTTTGAACAAGAACAAAAATAGCTTCCTCTCTAGGAATACCGTTGGCTTTTTTAGGAATTTTGTCTCGAGCCGAGTTACTAGCAAATTGAGCAACAGAGAATGCAGTGTGTTGTTCAACTAATTCAGTTTGAAATTGGTTGACTTGATGATTATAGGATGCAGTAGCAAGAGCTACCCATTTATCAGCAACCATACTACCAAAAATGAGACTAGAGGAACTAGAGTACTGAATATTGGCAAAAGGGGCAGCTAATTCACGAAGATTATCGTGAAAAGTTGCAGAAAACCTTTGAAGCTTTTCTTCATTTTTTGCGGCAATAGTCCTTTCGTGTTGCAGATAAAATGCATGGCATTCTTTTCTATAGCAAATAGTAATGTCCTCTAGTCCAGCTCTGAGACCAAAGAATCATCAAGGTCTGAGGCGACTAACCCAAGGGCTTTAACCATGAGGCTTTGAATAACTCTATCGTCTTGTTCTAGAGACTCGAACTTTTCCACAAGGGGCTGAGATCAAAAGAAAAATTCAGAAGCTTTCTGAAATTCTTTGACAAGACAATGTGTAACTTCATCACATGATTTGGGCATGGGCAGAAGTTCATTATCAATGAGCATGGCGCGAGCGTTCAAAGATTTAAGAGGTTGCTCGGTAGTGGGTCATTGTTGATCTACAGGAAGAGGTTGTCGCTGAACAGAAGGTCAAGGGTCATCTCTGAGATGGCTTGAAACGTCCGCACCAGCTATGATTCTATCCATCAAAGTAGGACGTTTCAATCCATCTCAAAGATAGCCCTCGACCTTCTGTCCAGCAGCAGCCTCTTCCTGTAGATCAGCAACGGCCCATTACCGAGCAACCTCCTGAACCTTCAAACGCTCGCAGCATGCTCATTGATAATTATCTTCCGCCCATGCCTAAATCATCGAATGAAGTTACGCATTGTGTGTCAAAGAATTTCAGAAATCTTTTGAAGTTTTCCTTCGATCTCAGTCCCTTGTGGAAAAGCTCGATGCTCTAGAACAAGACGACAGAGTTATTCAAAGCCTTGTGGTTAAAGCCCTTGATTAGTCGCCTCAGACCTTGATGATTCTTTTGGTCTCAGAGCTAGACAAGAAGACATTACTATTCGCTACAGAAAAGAATGCCATACATTTTATTTACAGCACGAAAGGACTATTGCCGCAAAAAATGAAAAAAAGCTTCAAAGGCTTTTTGCAACTTTTCACAATAATCTTCATGAGTTCGCTGCCCCTTTTGCCAATATTCAGTACTCCAGTTACATTGGTCCCATTTTTGGCAATATGGTTGCTGATAAATGGGTAGCTCTTGCTACTGCATCCTATAATTGTCAAGTCAACCAATTTCATACTGAATTAGTTGAACGACACGCTGCATAATCTGCTTCTCAATCTACTCGTAACTCGCCTCAAGAAGAAATTGCTAAACAAGATAATGATATTCCTAGAGAGGAAGCTATTTTTGTTCTTGTTCAAAGAGAAGTTTCCAAATCTCTTCAAGCTCAACAACACCGACTTGATGCGGCCATAAAACTACTTCAAGATCAACTAGATTTCCTCATTAATATGCAGACAAATGATTCTCCTGATCCTGCCTCGGCTCTTCCCCGTCAGCGACGACAGCCTCAGAAACGTCAACAACACCAGCCTCAACAACCTCGTCAGCAGCCCCGTCAACCTCAGCTTCAGCAGTGTCAACAAACTCGACAACCTCCACTGCCAAAAAACTGGGTAGGTCGTCGCTTCAACCGCAAAGGGAGACAGAATCAAATCACACCATCTGCAATTGTGTAGTCAACTTCTCATCCAAACTAGTGTTTCCACAACTCAGGTTTAAATTCAAAGGTTGCGCCATTTGCTCCACTGTAGTCAAATATGCATCAAGCTCGGCCTCGGCCTCAAAACAAAGGAAAAGTTGCTCAAACCTAAGCTGCAAAAGACATATGTATTGGTTGCCTTCTGTAAATCCCTTCGCTTACTTGCTTCATCTTTTAGGTAAAATGACACCTTCTAAGTTAGATTTTCAAATCAACAATCTTTCTATCCATAATTTACCTTCTATTCATTTACCTTTCAATCAAGTTAATTTGTTGGGTCTTGGGCACAAGTACATCCCTAGAACTCCCCCCATGGCCATTGATGATATTTTCAAAGAATATGTTGTTTTTTCTAGATTATGTAGCTTAAGACGAATTTTTAGACTTTTTGATAAACATACCTATGATCTCTTCAGATTCCCTAATCCTACTTGACAACCTCCTATCAATGATCCTAATTTTAACCGTGTTCTTCTTTCTGGTTTAAACATTCTGCATAACTGCCTAACTTCTTCAAATTTCTCATTTAAACCCTGTTTCTCTAGATCGCAATTCACTACTCTTAAAGTCTTTGTCGCCTTCCAATTGTAATCAAACCTACTGATATGAATTTAGGTATTTTTGTTATTGATAAAGACAGATATCTTGCCGAAGCTCACAGACAATTATCTAATCGAAATATCTCTCAGCCAATTGTAACAGTACCATGGGGTGATCTTCGAGTATCTCTTTGTCATCTTCAGGCCAAATTCAGGAACTTGTTATCAATCAACCAATGGAAATATAATTTACAAATTGGCATCCAGCATGCCCCAGGGCTTGTACTTTGTATTTCATTTGGAAAGTTCAGAAAAATCCACCTGTTGGACGACCTATTTGCTCCTATAATGGTTTCATGCTAGAACCTCTCTCCAAGTCCCTTCATCATAAACTTTTAAGCACTCTTCTTGCACAACCTAACCATCTTCCTGACTCTCTTTCTCTTCTGCAAGCTATTATATCAAAATGCTTTCCAGCTGATTCTTTTTTGGTAACGTTTGAGGTAGAATATTTATATCTGAGTATTCGTACACAAGAAGGGTTGCATGCTTTACGTGATATGTTCTCTCAAAGCACCGCAACCCTTTTTACTCTGGAAGATATTGATTTTTCGATTAGTGCAGTCGATTTGGTTCGCCGGTGGCATTTTCTCCAATTCAATGGATCCTTCTATTGGCAGATTCGAGGCACTGCTATCGACAGCAATTTTGTTGTAGTATATGCCTGTCTTTTTATCTGCCATCTTAAGAAAGAAGTCAACAGAAGAATGCCTTCTCCAGAAATCAAATTCTTCAAACACTTCATTGTTGATGGTCTGGTTCGGCTCCAGACAGACTGATTGCCTATTCAGAATGGTATCAGTCAATTTATCCTGATAATATTCGTATCACATCTATTTCTTCTACAAGTGTCAATCTTCTGGATGTCGTGCTTTTCAAAGGTCCAGATTTTCAAACCTCTGGAAATATTTCTACAAAATGCTATCGAAGCCTTTGAATGCTTATCATTGCATTCTATTCACCTCTTGGCATCCTCGACACCCAAAAGTGGCATTTGTGGTGAATGAATTAAAAAGATATCTTCTCAGAGAAAGCAGTCAATCTGGTTTTTCAAAGCTCAAGAGGTTATTCTACATTCAGCTTAGGTCCCAAGGATATCCATCTGATTTTCTTCAGGGCTGCTTTTCAAGGGTGCATTGGGATCAAAAGGAAGCCCTACTACATCAGGGATATGCGCGGGGGGCTCTTCATTATACAGGCCTCAAAAGGGCCCCCTTGGTCTTAAAGCTTGACTTTTGCGAAGCCACTCGATCTTTAAACCTTGGGGGGAAGCTAAACCATAAACTTTATGGAGACTTCCAACGTTACCCTTTGTTGCAGCATATTCCTAAACCTCTGATTTGTTGGAGAAATCCATGCAAACTTGGAACCTTCTTCATGAGCAGTTTAGATCCTCGGACTTAATTATTTGTCAGGAACAGTTTCTTTATTGGATCCCACCACAATTGAAGAATTCCACAATTTAGCCCCCCCCTCCCCCCGACAATTGAGAGGGGAATTTTTGGAGTCATTTTTGCTATTTTTAGCATATTATTTACATTCCGGGAATGATTCTTCATCAACAATCCGCGCCCAGATTTTCAGGCTTTTTTCAGACCATTTTTCTGCCAATTTGTCCAGTTGCTATCTTCGGTTAAATCTTTCCCACTTTATTTTTGGGATTTTTCAACCGTTTCTATTTTTGAACTAACGGTTCTTTTTTGACCGTTTAATGAGTACTGCTCCTATCCTTTTCTTATTTAAGGACACTTTGTCAAGAACTTTCATTGTATCATTAATGAGTCCTTTTTTGGACGAAACTAGTTTGATGATAATACAAAGAATTTTTCTTGTATATTATGTGTTTTTTTGCATAATATTTCTTTAAGTGTCCTTCTCTCTTTCTTGTCGATTTTCCTTAGCTTGCACTGCATGTTAACGCTAGCCTTATTCTTTGTTTTAAACTTAAACCGCATATATTACTCCCTTTCCACTCACTAGACCCCATTCATCATTTCTCCCACCTAGGTCCACATTTCCATTCTAGGTCCACCTAGGGCTGGCCTCCCTATCCCATTGCCCCCACCTTGGCTCAGGCCTAGAATGATGGCCCGGAGGTTGAAGCAATTATAATAAGAGGTGAAAAGCATAATTGGCCACATTTAACTAGAAATTGTACCACAAAATGCAAAAGATGGCTCGGGAAAAATAATCAGCACATGGGCAAAAGCCAATGCATGAGCTCTACTCCAATCCATCGTCATCACCCTGGTTCCATATGCCCTAGATGAGCCTCCTTTATCATTCAAGAACCCATGATTGTCCCAACCCCTAGAGGGAAATGAACCGCCCTACCAACGGTGGAAAAATCAAGGTCAGGGCACCTCATGTAGCACGATTGCTCCCTCCTATACATTACACACCCAGGTGTGGGCTTCCCCGTATCTAGCTACCCCTATGCCCCACTATGTGGACTAGGATTGCCCCTCTCATTCCCTATTTCATTCCACTTATTTTTCACTTGCCACCCCCATTAGAGGGATGTACCTGAGACATACTAACCCCTTTAAGGGCTGAAACCACCTAATAAGGTACTTGGCTAACCCCCTTTGGAGCCTGGAAACACTAACACATGCCAAAGCCCACTACGGAAGGGCATGCCATTATGAAGTGCCCACGTTGTTATCCATGATTTGTAAGCTTTTTACCCAATTATTTTAATGACTGATTGTACTAGAAACCTAGGGGATGCTTTAGATCTTATGCAAGATTACAGTAGGTTTCCATTTGGGTTTGGTTTCCCTATATGGGATCCTAACCCCCAGAGGTCTACATTGGCACATGTAGGGTGTGCATAGAGAGCCATGGGCCTCCACAGCAGCAGACAACACTCCACGGATCTTCATGGATGCTTAGAGATTACTAGCGATCCACTTTTGGGATGATGATGATATGCTTGGTACATTATGCCCAATAGACCCCCACAAGAGCCCCACACTCTTGACAAGTGTCCCAGGACTTGTACGATGTCATGGCAGCATTCATTCCACCACTTGGACCCTTGCAGAGGATCTTCGATTCATATGGAGACCCATGGGGTCATCTATGTGCCCTCATACCCAATGGGAGCACCACAGGTCTACTACTTGGAGAACAAGGGGCCACCCCCTTGTCCATCATGTTCCGAGGAATTTATTTCTCAATATGGCACTTCAAGATATTGTTGAGCCTTTAGAAGGCCCTATGGCATGCACATATGATTATTGGCCCCTTGTGAGGCTTATTTTTACGCTTATGAGCTAGTTGGGTGGGCTTGTCACCAATAGGGGTTTTTTTTGCACATTATTTTATCATTAGGGGCTAATGTAGGCCCATAAGCTAATTCAAACTCCTTAGGAGGCTATATATTGATGTTAAATACACTCATTTGTATCATCACTTGACTTAGGATCTCTCTAATCATAGAGAACTTCGCATTTTTTCCTTGGAGGATATTTTCTGGAGATGGATGAATTTTGATGTATGGATTTGGGCTATTTATCTTGTCTTGGAGCTTTGTCTTGTCAACGAAACGCTGGTTAGATACACTCTATAATGTTGTAAGTGAATTTTGATGTTATTATTCTTCTTGTTGCATACTGCTAAAATTAGGGCTAGTTGTTGCATAATTGAAATATCCTAGAGATTATTAGTCTCGATAATATTGCATCATTTTCTTTGAAGTATAAATGCTTGAAATTCACTTTTCTTGTCTTTCTCTCAACATTGGATGAATTCACTTTCTAAGCCTCCTTGATCAAGAAAACAAGTTCTTACTCATTATCATCTTTGACTCCATATCCCCAAGTGAATTAGGCACTAGTCCCTTAAAAGGGTGATCATTTTAACGTTCTCCTTACTATTTTTCCCTTTTTCCCCAAGTCTAGCCCCATTAGGTTACCTAGGCATCAATTTCCCGGGAATTGACCCAAGGAAAAACTTTGATCGCCTAGAGGCTACTACGTTGGTGGGTCCCTTCCCTATCCTTCAAATTTGAGGAAATTATAACAGTGGAATCTCCGGAAATCCCAAGCCCTAGCTCTAGGATCGAATTTTTCCTAGTCATCCCCAAGGCTAGACCTCAATAGGATCAATTCAACCTTTTGAAGTAAAGATTCTTGCTTGGCCCTTTCCCCTCACCTTGTCTAGGATAGGAACATCATTGGTTGCTACATTCCATCCCCAAACCTGTGTTGGGTCGACTTTGCCCTATGTGGTCCCACTTCTCAATAAAGACTATCTGCAAGGACTATTTGGGAATCCAAGTTTCTAAGGATTATAGGGATTGAGAAACTCTTTATAAGCCTATCCTTTCTCCCTCAACCCTCTAATCCTCAACCCTTACCCCTAGTGGACCAAGTCCCTTGCTTAAAGAGCAAGCAAGTTCGATTCCTCACTCCATCCTTGGGAAATGGTTTTCAGGGTCACTCCTCACCTCTACATTGACGTCTACTTGACAAAGTGATCCCTACACTACTGGGACTCCTCCCATCGATCAAAGTTCATAAAGAGTAGGGAGACTTAGTTGTGATGACAGTGGGCTAAGCTTCCACCGTTTCCCTTGACCTAGCAATTGCCCTTTTAGGAACCCCTTTTAGGTGGTTTGAGTGGTAATAGGCTCAAGAGGCCCAATAGACATGTCTCCTCACCTACAACAAATTGTATAAATACATGTGACCTCTCACCTCATTTGGCATCTTCATCACTCACACACTATCTCTCCTTCTGTCATTGGTTCGTACTACATTGGGCATTCTTCTCTCACACGTGTGGATCAAGGAGGACGAAATTTTAGACTGAATTACAGGGCCAAAAATCATTGGAAATTCTGTAGTTTGACTAGCGTTAACCATGACCTTCCAAGCATCATTTGAATTCGATCTTTTTGGGTTATTTCTGTCTCAATAGGCCGCATCTTTTAACAAATAAACCGAGGCATTCTGTGCACTTTGACCGCTAACCAAAATTACAGGTTGACCGTAGGTTAACCAAGCTTGACCACAGATTCTGTGACTGTTTTGGGCTGAATTTGACCACTGTTGGAGGTTGAGTTTGACTGGGGAAGACCGAGTTGTTTTGAGGATAATTTATTGTTGTTTTGACCAGCGTTGACTTTCTGATTAGGGCTGAAGTTTAACTGTAGTTCACTACAAAAATTGTGAGGGTTGTTTTGTCTTTCAATTGGGCAAGTCAATTTGACTTTTGTACTCTCCCTCTGTCTCTCTGCTGAACATTTTGATATAATAACAAGAAGAATTGATCAAAGGGTTCTCCCCACATTGGGGTTTTTCCCTAGCATCTGCCAAATATGGTGTCTTGTCTTGGCTTGTCTTTTGCATTTTGTTTCATGTTCTATCTACTTTTACTATCAATGTGATTAATGTGATTGCTATTGGAAATTGGAAATTGCTATACCATTGTTAACTAAAATTAACAGCGTCTAACAGGGTTGTTGACCTAATCATCCCTAATATAAGGTAACTTGTTTACAGGGCTTGATCTAGTTAGACATTTGAAGGCGAGTTTGTGTAAAGTATTATTGTTGCATCAACATTAGATATGGTCCACTATGATGCTTTAATGATTTGTCCCTAATGATTATGGATGAGATGTTTATGCCAAGTAGTATTATCACATAAACAAATACCACTTGAGGGATGGGATTTACCCTCTTCAGCACCACTCCAGACATCATTTTACCCTGTTCAAAGAGCAATTATGACCTTCATGATGCAATGTGACCCCTCCAGATATGAGTGTTACGTTATCACATGATTCCACATGGTACTCGACTCCCATATGTACCTCCAAATGCTAAAATGTTGAACCAATGAGGTTGAGTGTTGGACTACTCAATTATGTGCCCAAATCAACCTAGGTCAAAGTTGGCTTTGACACTGTTTGATGGACATTGTTGATTCTAGATGACTTGGTGAGGGGGGGCACTTACTTGCACATCACCCTTGGAACCTAATGCTTGCTTATGTCAATGCCACGTCACTCCTCTAAAACCTAAAAGGGTGATGTAGAGCATTATCTGGATGATGTCTTAGTTGAAGAGGCACTTTATGAGGGTATACCCATGCACTTTGAGCTTTTCTTGGAGCGACAAGCACACATGATCCATTTTGTCACTTGCTTGATGCACCTTGAGCATTTATGCAAGATGACGTCATGGTGGTTAATATTTCCCAAACATGTGGGCTATTTTTGGCATTTATGTTATGTTTTTTAGCTACCTTAAGGTCAGCTTTTGACCTTAGACTTGTTGAACGGTTGAGCAAACTTGTTTTAGGACTTTGCTTGCAAAATTATGGAAGTCTAGTGTTAAAATTGGCAACTAGGGCCAAACTCCATGTGGTCTTCTTATTTATGGCAGTTGATATTTTTCTTGGATTCCTCTCGTCAAGAGGTGTAGGATTGATCTAAAAATCATCCGATTCTGATATGTATTCATGGGATATGAATTTATTTGTGTTATGTGACAATTCGTCAAGGTCGGCCAACAACCTAATTACCCCCATCTATCCTCAACGTTGCACTATAAATATAGGTGCCTTGCAAGTCATTTTACATGCACTCTTGTGATCTCTCTCTTCATTCTGTTTTGGGTTTTGATGAAGGAGAGATCTAGAGGGACTGCCCTAGGCTCTACGCTGCCCTAATGAAGAAGCCCTAACGATGTCATGAAGGAGAGATCTTAATGCTGCCAAGGAGAGATCCTAAACACTGCAATGGAGAGCCCTAATTACATTCAAGGAGAAGCCCTAAACGTGGAGGAGAAAGGCTCTTCTAGGAGTCCCTACACTGCCCTAAATGCAGTCATGGAAACACAGCAAGGAGAGGCTAAACACAAGTCTATATCAGACCTTAAGACGTTGTCCTTAAATGCCCTAACATTGACCTAAACGCAGTCATGGTGAAGAGACCTTAACGCTATTATAAAGAGACCTTAACACTGTCTATAGCCGTAAAGGAAGAAGTCACCTAGGCCGCAGTTTAAGGAGGGTTCTTATGTGCCCTAAACGCAGTCTAAGGGAGCTACAATTCACAGCCTAAAAGGGGTTCTCTAATCCACAGTCTATGGGACCTTCATCCGCTGTCAAGTCAAGCTCTAAAGGAGCCCTAAATACAAGTTCGTCAATCACCTTCCATCCGCTGTCAAGGAGCCCTAGCTACAATCAAGGTAAGGCTTATACTCACAGCTAGCTGCAATAAAAAGGAGGCTTCTTACGCTGTATGTAGGAGGCTCTACTGAGATCTAGGAGGAAGCCCTAATCCACATTTATTAAGGATCCTAATATGTTGTTATACATGGTTCAGATGAAGCCCTAAAATGTTGTTAATGGAGGTCCTTAGACTCAGCCTGAAGTAGTCCTAAAGAAGCACTCATTGACAGCTATGTTCACAACAAAGGTGATTGTAAGAAAATATCTTATCACAACATTACTACATGTTTGTTGCAGGTAACTATGTGATGAAGGGAGCTAGTATAATCATGCCCTAAGGACTGTTTGATAAGCCACAACTTTACTGTAAAGAAAAGTGTTGAATTCTGCTCCTTGGCAATGCTATGTGCTAGGCCATAGGCCATAGAATCATAGCAAGGGTTTATTAAGAACTGATCCATTGAGATTAGTGCCCTCATCAGTTCAGCTACATATCACATAGCAAGGGAGCTTAAGAGCGACTTGTCATCAGTGGATTAGTGCAGCATAGTGATGAGATGCAGCATGATGAGATGCAGCATGGTGATGGGTGCAGCATGGTGATGAAATCACCTTGGAAGAATGTTTGCCTTCACCCGAGTTCGGAACTGCAGTCCATGTCCTCAGATCTGCAACCTCTTTATGTCGTCTTCATGGTTAAGATCTCTGCTCTTATTTTGACAAGTCAAAGTATTGACCTCTGGTGTATATGTACTATCTCTCTCTACTAAACTATTGAAGAATATAAGAAGAATTGATCAAGGGTTCCCCACATTAGGGTTTGTCGAAGGTTGGCGCCACATCTTGTGTCCTCTTGTCTTGGCTTGTTTTCTGCGATATATGTTTATGTTCTATCTGCACTTTACTATCATGCTGATGTGATTGCTAATTTGAATATTGTCATTGGGCTAATATGAAAAATTGAAGTAAATTGCGGGTTGGAAAGGACAAAAAGGCTTAATGGGTTCCTCATCCCTCTTCAAATTCACCAAGGGTGAAGTCGAAGCAAAGAAGATTATCAAAGTGACGCAACAGAAGCATCTGGTGGCCTACCCACAGGTCACTTCAATGGGAAGTCCAATCTAAGAATGGAAGGAAAGGCAAATGCCTTGCTTGCAATAAGTTTGGCCATTATAGAAGGGACACATCACTTAATGATGATAACAATCATTCCAGGGGCATCTTCAATAATCAAAGGAATGATAGGAAACAAACTTGGAGATTATATTTAGAGACGATGTCACCTATCTCGTAAAGGGTGCAGGGAATGTTTCTCTTCAAATGGATCAGGGAAACTCGCAAGAAGTTCTTTATGTACCTAATCTCAAAAAGAACCTAGCGTCCATTTCGGCAATGGAAGATTTCAAGGTGCTATTCATCGATGGAAAGGTAAGTGTTTGAAAAAGGAATTTTCAAAATGCTTTTTCTCTTGGGTTCAGGGTTGGCATGTATAAAGTTGCAAGAAGTCCAATGGGGGCCATGTCATGTGTCACATCTCTTCTATGGCATCGGAGGTGCCCTACCCGATCTGAGATAGATGGTAACAGGTATTCCTGGATTCAAAGAAGAGCATGGAGGTACATGCCAAAGATGCACCAAAGGAGAACTTCAAGGGGACCATTCCCCCTCATGTAATAGTAAGACCACAGATGTGGATCAACCCGAGGGGTTTGAGATTCATGATCGGGAACCTCATATATGCAGGTTGAAGAAAGCTCTCTATGATTTAAAGCAAGCACTCCGAGCTTGGTGTGAGAGGATTGATAGCTATCTGATGAAGCTGAGGCTCACTAGGAGTGAAGTCGATCCAAACCATTGCCTTAAGGTTGTGGATGATAGACCTCTCATACTAGTACCTTATGAGGATGACCTCTTTCTGACAGCTCCAGACCCTCTCATTTGCAAAAGTAAGAGGGAATTGGATTTCGGATTTGGAATGGTGAACTGCAATCCCATGACTACCTCGATGGAGCTTAACTTTAAGAAGTTAAGCAGTAGTGCTGCCGGACCTGATTTGGGAAATGCCTCTGAGTTTCGTTAACTCATAATAGCATTGATGTTCTTGGTGAACTCCCGTCCAGATAGATGTTTTGCAGTTAGCATGTTGAACCAACATATGGCTGAGCCTCACTGGATTGGTGTCGAGAATCTTTTAAGATATCTTCGGGGCACAATCTCTCATGGATTGAGATACACTGTCAGAAATGTGAAGCTGCATGATTATTCTGATGCTGACTGGGCAGGCGATGTGAAGGATCGCAAGAGCACTTCTGGGTGTTGGTTCTCTTTGGGCTCTGCATTGATATCCTGGATGAGCAGGAAGCAGAAGACGGTTATTTTGAGCACACTGAGATCGAATACATAGCTGAGAGTATGGCCTCTTGTGAAGATGTTTCGTTGTGGAAGCTCTTCAGTGAGCTGTTTGGACACGTGTTGGATACCAACGTGATCTTCTGTGACAACCAGAGGGGGATTCGATTGTTGAGGAATCCTGTGTTCTATGATCGCTCCAAGCATACAGACATCAGGTACCACTTTATTTGGGATATGATACAACGAGGAGCAAGACGGCTCCATCACTCTGGCACTGATGTGGAGGTTGCCAACATTCAGATGAAGCCCTGGGAAAGGTCAAATTCTTTACTTTCCGAGAACGACTAGGAGTCGTGGAGAGACCCTCTCTTGAGAGTCCTGTATGATATGGAGATTGAGCTCTAGGAGCTCCGACGAGATTGGGGGTACTTCTTGGAGCGATGAGCAACCATAGGGTGAGTGGTTCAGCCTTCCCTTAGTGATTTGTTGTGTACAAGGTGAGTGGTTCAGCCTTCCCATGGGATACCCCATGGCGACATGTAGGAAGGATGAGTGGTTCATCCTTCTCCTGCTGAGACATCCTACCCATGCAGTCTGGGACTCATGGGAAGTACCTCTCATTTGGCCAATGAGTAGGGAAATGAGAGAGGGACCACAGTAGTACCGATGGACGCATCGTGTTAATATCGTACTCCCTATGCTAGGATGATATTGATCTGGGATCAATTGGAACTGACTTCGGGTCAGTAAGAGTGTTTTGACACATTCTCTTTATTCGAACAGATTTCGGATCAGTGAGAGTGGTATGACACACTCTCTTTATTTGGAACTAACTTCGGCTCAGTAAGAGTGGTATGAGACACTCTCCTTTATATGGGACTGACTTCGGGTCAGTAGAGAATGGTATGATACATTCTTGATCACTTCTTCTTAATAGTTCAGCAGAGCATAGCAGAACAGAGTTGAACAGGGCAAAGTAGTGCAGGGCACTAATGGCAGAGATAGTATAGACTGACAGATGCATTTGCAGATGGAGTTCTCCCTAGTTGAGAGGGAGTGTTAAAATTGGCAACTAGGGCCAAACTCCATGTGGGTCTTCTTATTTATGGCAACTGATATTTTTCTTGGATTCCTCTCGTCAAGAGGTGTAGGATTGATCTAAAGATCATCTGATTCCGATAAGTATTCATGGAGATATGAATTTATTTGTGTTATGTGACAATTCATCAAGGTCAGCCAGCAACCAAATTACCCCCATCTATCCTCAACGTTGCACTATAAATAGAGGTGCCTTGCAAGTCATTTTACACACACTCTTGTGATCTCTCTCTTCATTCTATTTTGGGTTTTGACGAAGGAGAGACCTAGAGGGAGTGCCTTAGGCTCTACGTTGCCCTAATGAAGAAGCCCTAACGATGTCATGAAGGAGAGATCTTAACGTTGCCAAGGAGAGATCCTAAACGCTGCAATGGAGAGCCCTAATTACAATTAGATAGAAGCCTTAGACGTGAAGGCAAAATGGTTTTCTAGGAGTCCCTACACTTCCCTAAATGCAGTCATGGAAACACAGCAAGGAGAGGCTAAACACAGGTCTATATCAAACCCTAAGACGTTGTCCTTAAATGCTCTAACGCTGACCTACAAGCAGTCATGGTGAATAAACCTTAACGTTGTTATAAAGAGACCTTAACACTGTCTATACCCGCAAAGGAAGAAGTCACCTAGGCCGCAGTTTAAGGAGGGTTCTTATGTGCCCTAAACGCAGTCTAAGGGAGCTACAATTCACAACCTAAAAGGGTTCTCTAATCCGCAGTCTATGGGACCTTCATCCGCTGTCAAGTCAAGCTCTAAAGGAGCCCTAAATGCAAGTCTGTTAATCACCTTCCATATGTTGTCAAAGAAACCTAGCCGCAATCAAGGTAAGGCTTATACTCACAGCGAGCTACAATAAAGAGGAGGCTTCTTACATTGTATGTAGGAGGCTCTACCGAGATCTAGAAGGAAGCCCTAATCCGCATTTATTAAGGATCCTAATATGTTGTTATACATGGTTCAGATGAAGCCCTAAAATGTTGTTAATGGAGGTCCTTATACTCAGCCTGAAGTAGTCCTAAAGAAGCACTCATTGACAGCTATGTTCACAGCAAAGGTGGCTGTAAGGAAATATCTTATCACAACATTAATACATGTTTGTTGTAGGTAACTATGTGATGAAGGGCATTGGTATAATCATGCCCTAAGGACTGTTTGATAAGCCGCAACTTTATTGTAAAGAAAAGTGTTGAAGTCTGCTCCTTGGCATTGCTATGTGCTAGGCCATAGGCCATGGCATCATAACAAGGGTTTATTAAGAACTGATCCATTAAGATTAGTGCCCTCATCAGTTCAGCTACATATCACATAGCAAGGGAGTTTAGGAGCAGCTTGTCATTAGTGGATTAGTGCAGCATAGTGATGAGATGCAGCATGATGAGATGCAGAATGGTGATAGATGTAGCATGATGGATGCAGCATGGTGATGGGTGCAACATGGTGATGAAATCACCTTGGTAGAATGTTTGCCTTCACCCGAGTTCGGAACTGCAGTCCATGTCCTCAAATCTGCAACCTCTTTATGTCATCTTCATGGTGAAGATCTCTGCTCTTATTTTGACAAGTCAAAGTGTTGACTTCTGATGTATATGTACTATCTCTCTCTGTTGAACTATTGAAGAATAGAAGAATTGATCAAGGGTTTCCCCACATTAGGGTTTGTCCCTAGCACGCGCCACATCTTGTGTCCTCTTGTCTTGGCTTGTTTTCTACGATTTATGTTTAAGTTCTATCTCCACTTTACTATCATGCTGATGTGATTACTACTTTGAATATTGTCATTGGGCTAATATGAAAAATTGAAGTAAATTGCGCTAAGCATAAAACATACCCAAAATTAACATATGGACTTCATATAAATAAAGGAGGCCTTATTTCATTTTATCATCATCAATCACTCATCACACTCTCCTCTCTTTGAGAGTGCGCATTAGTCGTTGTGTCTTCTACTTGGCCAAAATGTGATCTTTGTGGTGCTAATTGCTCTTGGAGATGGTAATTTGCTTGAATATGGTTTCTTAGGATTGATTAACGTAATTCTTGTGAGAATTCTATAAGTTTATTACATATTTTCTATATTTTGCATGTATATTTGTGAAGTAGGGTTTCTATATGTGTCATTGTTAAAATTGCTAAATTTATCTAGAAATATTGCTCCTTTATGATATGTAAAATTGTTTTTCTTGAATCCTTGAAGAGAATTCTGAGTGTGCATATCTTAAATTTAAAATCTCCCCTCACAATGAAACCACTAGGGTAAGTGGATGTTTTAGTCATCTCATCCACTTCAACAAAACCACTCTCATTGAATTTGCCCCAGAAGACTCCATTTGCCCATTTGGAACAAGTCATGAATCAAGTTGGTGTTGATCAAATGTTATTCTTTTATAAATTCTCTTCTTAATTTCTAGATATTTAGGGTTAGGGTTTATTGAAATATTGCTAAACAGGAAATTTATCTTTGATGTGTCATTGCCCTTTAAATAGGAATTGCACTAAATATTTGACTAAAAGCAAAATCTAGCATTCCTTGCATGTTAAATGCTACTTTTAGGGCTGACATCATCATCATTTTGTTGTATGGATGTTTCAGCCATAGAAAGTCCATTGCAAAGCCTAGACCCTTCATTTCTAATTGAAAGTTTAATCCTTTATTGATTTATCATGTTATGCTTTTTCCTCCAGTTGTTATATGACATCGCATGCCTTGTCATTGAAAATTTGCAAAACCCTAACTTTTAACAACCCTACAATCTTAATTGGTCTAAGGATAGATTGTCTGAACTTGTAAAGATTATATCATCCATCTAGGCTCTACCAGTACTATATCCAAAATCATTAGACCTAATCCATCACCTTGAGCCATTCTTATTGAATATCCTTTAGGTGATCCTTTTAGGGAAGCCTCCCTTGTGGTTCAATACCACTAAATGGCTGGAGAAAGGATGTTGAGGTGACACGGGCAACCGGCCTCTTGTTGCCACGAGGTCTGGATCTGCCATGGCCCATGAGGCTTTGCACTAGACCTCCTAGATTTTGCAGCAACAATTCTCTAAAGAGTTGGAATTCTTCTTCATGAACTCTTCAATGACCTTGTAAAGTGAGCTAAGAGCTCCGCTGCTGCATTATGTCTCTTCTTCAACTAGGGCTCTTCCTCCAATCATGCTATTAGACCCTCAACGAGTGGAATGCCTCCCTTGAAGTACTTCATTGATCTTCCCAATCATCATCTCTCCATTCTACCTAACCACTCCTTAGTGTATGCCTTGAAAAGGTTTAGAGGTTTTTAAGGGAGCACACCTCTTCAAATGGCTCCTTTCTTCATGCTACATGTGATGAGTGTCAAATATCATTTCTAGCAAGGGTCTTCTATAAAGGTGCTGTTACCCACCATTTTGTTGGGTACTGAAAGAAGGTAATGATGGGGTAGTGATGGAAAGCTACATTTGCATATGAAGATGCTGAATAGGATTTTTGAAGTTCGGATGGGCAATTTTAGGGGCCAACAAAGTTTACCCTCTACAGAACTGACTTGTCTATATGACATGTCCAGAGTATAGGATAGGACATCTGCTAGGTTGTGACATTAAGCCATGGAATTTATATGATCTCCACTGGGTTCAGAAACCAGCAGAGATCAGAGAGAAAAGGTAGCATGGTTATAGCACCATTACAGATCTGATTGGGAACCTGATTAGTGTCTTTGTCATAGACCTTGATCTTTTTCAGGCATTGGAAAAGAGGTTTTGCAGGGGCATACGAGTTTCCTTGCAATCATGAATATGCTGGCTGTTTACTCATCGGTATTGCAGGTAAATTCAAGATGTAAGAGCATGCTTAATGGCGATACTCTAAAATCATCTCTTGAGAAGGAAAGCCTAGAGGAAGTCTGATCATTACACCTGGTATGCATTGACAACAGAGAATTATTCTAGCAGACTTGGGAAGTTGTAATGTATTACACACGTGGATGTGTTGAGTCAATGAATGAAGGCAAGGCCCAAAGGTTTCTGTCAGGACACACAGTGACTTGCAATGAGATGCGCTGCCCCCAAAAGGTGGATGAACAGGAGAAACCTGACAGCACTGGTCTGCACAGGAAGTATCCTCACTTTTAGTTAAAGGTCTGATATATGTTCCAGTTCAAACAGAACAGACCTACCATTTTACAGTCCAAGCAGAATAGACTTACCTCAGAGGACCTTGGACCTGTAATCTCAATCTAAAGCCTGTGCAATAGGCTAGGCTAAAATTTCAGAGAAAAAAATCACAAAGAAAGTATTCTGTTATGCTGGCAAGCTGCAAAACATATTTATATCTGTGACATGCTGGAGTATAAAGCCTTGACCAGCCGACCTAACCCACAATTTAATTGGGTATTTTGTTTTGTTTGACCTTTTAATAGGAGAAATGTGGCGTTAAGGGTTATGGCCAACATCTCTGTAGGCATGAATTATGATGTGGGCATGGATAGGGAAACCCTTGAAGGCTGAGCAGACCAAACATTTGGGTAATTGGAGTCTGAGCACTGGATTTGGATGTCCCTCTTGTCCACCTTAGAGTGTGCATGTGCACTGGATATGTATATTTGGTAGACAGTTTTCCTTTTGTAGATTCCTTTAAGATTGGATGTAACTTAACAGAGCCCTTTCATGATGCTGCTAGACCATTTAATGTCTAGTGTGCTCACCATGGAAGAGTGATGAAGAGTTGCAGCGGTCTTTTCATTGGTAAAGAGGACATATATGCGGCACGCATCATTGGTTGGTGGCTTTTGAACCAGCTTTGGAGGACTCTTTGGGAGGTTACTTGCATGGATTGCTGAACAAGGGACCATACTTTGAAGCCTTTGGGAGCTGGACATACTTCTTGGAGCGTGCCTGTCCACCTTGGAAGACGATTTTGGGGCCGTTTACCCAATCTAGAGGGCTTTGGATAGCAGATTTGAAGACTTGTCGGAGAAGGCACGTGGTTGAAAGGCCTTTGGAGGCTAGAAGATGCTACAGCACCCCCTTATTTTCGCTTCATTTATGGAAAAGGGCCATCTTTTGAGGGCTTATGCCCATTGATTTTGTACATGTGGTTTAAGAATCTCCAATTTGTATTTTTTAGATTAACTAATTTGTACAGAGGGCCTTTTGCCCCTCCTTAGGCTAATTTAGGGGATTTTAGCTTAGAAAAATATTATTGTATTATGAGGGAAGCTGAGCACTTCCTCTATAAATATAGGTGCACTTCCTCTCATTTTCTCATGGAGTTTTGGGGAAGAAATCCCATAGAAATTTGAAATTTCTACAATTTTTCCTTATAAATTTTGGATTTGGATATTTCGAGTGAGATGAATTGTCTTGAGGTAGATATGTTTTGTATGGAGAAAAATTCTTTGGATTGACGAAGTGATGCTTGGATGAATAGTAATGTTTTATTGTGAGTATTGTCTTCCATTTTGCATGAAATTTTGAATTTTGGATTAGTCATGTGCCATATTAAAAATTGCAATATCTTTTTATGAACTCTTATTTCCAGTTATGCAAAATTTGTCTCCTAGTATCCATGAAGGAAACTATCTTTAGCATTCTATGACCTTAGGTCTCCTAATTAGGAAAATCCCTAGGGTTAGAATGAGAGATTATCTATCTTTCCCACTCCCTCCAAGGTCTTCAACTACTGACTTGCCCCTTGCCAGACTCCATATGCCCAAAAATTCATTCAATGAGCCAAGGCACTGATCCTCTATTCTCGATCACTTTATACTTTTTGTAAGTCATTAAATTCAAAGTATCACATGTTTAGGACTCTGTTTGAGCATTCTCTAAAGCCTAAATTGAGCCACCAGTTCTTTGAACTTGCTACTTCATCCCACCCAGAGACATACTTTATTGAAGATCATTCTAGGGTGTCAAAATTTGCAAGCTCCTTAGGGAGCCATTTGACCTAGGATCCCTGTGCCATATAACCTCTTAGTCTTGCCACAAAACGACAGGGGAATTTGCTGCTAAGGTGACAGTGGTGGTGGATCTCATTGTTGTCGGGGATCTGGTACAGCCTAGCCCTAGGATATTAGATTTTGTAGTAAGAAGTACCTCAAAATAGTAATAGCACTCAAACAACGATGGAGCACTACTAACCATAGGTTGTGATCATGTTGCATATTAGGTCTAGAATATTCCTAGAAATACACCCTTTCAATTGCAATTTTATGATGAAAATAGGCCCACAATATTGCCAAAAACCACTGATCACAAAGAACAACTGATCTGTCATTACCTCTACCATATTCCAAAGTTCCAAGGACTATTATCATTCAATGACCAAGAGTAACGAATATTTTGGATATAACACACAAGAATTTATTATCATTACAATTGAGTTCATGGATCCAATCTCTATGAGAGTCAAATAATCAAACCCTTACAAAATTCTCACTGACACATGCTATGAAATAACCAGTTAATCCTAGAAAACATCTAGAGTATTTCTTTTTCAAATCAAAATTGGGGAAATTTATATTATAAAGGCATTCTCACTGACACATGCTATGATTTAACCAGTTAATCCTAGAAAACATCTAGAGTATTTCTTTTTCAAATCAAAATTGGGGAAATTTATATTATAAAGGCTATAGCAAAGCCAAATAGCAAGAGTACGCAAAATTGTTGGCTTGAGCTCCCAAACAAAATAGGCAACTTTTTATCAAAATAATAAAGCTTGCAAATGTCCACAATTAATACATCCCAAAATTCCTTATAGTGATATAATCTTAAGAAAACCCCTAGTATTCTAATTGTTTCTAACTGTTTTATCACACATAAAATTTAATGAACAACATGACGATTGTTAGCTTTTTCCAGCCCAATATTGGAAGGAAAAAAGTCTTGACTTCTAAGATCCATGTATTCTATTATTTGGTGAATTGTTTCTTCCCATCATGCTCTGAATTCCACTTGAACTAAATCTGTCAATGTCCTATGATTGGAAGAAACAAATTGACATACTTTTCTTATCTTGAGGACCATATTTCCCAACCTATTGCATTTTGCTTGTAGGGTATCTATTTGTTGTTTTTGCTAGAATAAAATGTTCATAATTATGGCATTTTGAGAGGTGCATTGATGCTAATTTTTACGTACTTTCGTAGTTTTTTTTTGGTGAATTGAATTTTTCAGGGATGGGTCAGAAGATTACATAAAACATAAAAGGTTATGTGCTTGTTGCCGCAAAATCTAGCAGGCCTTGGAGAGGGAAATCCTATAAGTATTTTGTCACATATCCAAGGAAGCAGTTGTACAAAATTCTTCAAAGATCAGAATCATCAACCAGCTATCTGTCATGTCATTGTAAACCCAAATTTTGCAAGTTGTAATGTAAATGACACTAGTATGACCGTATAATTATGTAACAACCTACATAAGCCTATGATTTTGCCAACAAATTTCATCCTAGGAGGTTTTTGAACCTCACCGATTATTTGTGTTTCTAAACACGGCTAATCGGCATAAACCCCAAAGTTAGGATGGAATTTATTGACAAGGCCGTAGGTGAGTCCTAGTGTTATATCGAGTCTTTGTAAAAATGATTTGGGAATAATTTAAGCTATTTGGGTAAATTATTTTATTACAGATCACTTGGTCTACTAGATCATATTGTGTTGCAAAGCTGGGTAATTATTTTGAGGGTCTATAACGAATGGGTATCCCCCTTTGAGGGTTGAGTTTGTAATATCTAGTGTAAAAACATTTTAGTGCATGGTCTCTCGCAATTAGACACCATGGCTAAAGTATTTGAAGATGGAAAATTAATTAATTCCCTCATGTCATTTAATTAATTTTTCTGACAAAAATTAAGTTAAATACTAAGCCAAAAAATTAATTAATTTAGAGTCAAAAATTAATTTTAGAGAAATTAATTTCTCCTAGTGGAAAAATTCGTGGGTTGAAAAGAAGTTAATTTTTGGAGGTCCCCTACCAAGGGAAAATAGGATATTTCAAAAAAATTTGGATTCTTGGACCTTAGTGGTTAAGTCAAAGTCAAATTTTTGAGGAAATTAGTTCAAAATAATTATTTTTGGACTAATAAAAAATTGTTTTTATGAGAAATTTGAAAATTCCACAAAAATAAATATTTTTGACGACAAAGATTAAAATATGATCAAATATTTATCGACAGTCGAGATTAATTTGATGGGGATCAAGCCAACTAGCCGCTACTTTTCACTTAGAGGGATTTTTCTATAAATAGAAGGCATTCTGCCTCTATTCCATATCTTTGGTCAGTGTAAATTTTTGTAAAGTTGTTGTGAAGCCATTGTTCTACTGAGAATGTTTGAATTTCATAATAAAAGACTTGGGGGTACAGTTCATGGTGTCTTTGTCTCATTGATTTTTGGTATGTGTTGGGTATGTGCTTTTGTGCTTCAAATTTCAAAAGATTGTTTATTCATTAGATGGTGATAAGAACATTCTATTGGTAGATTTTCGGTGTATCTTAGGTGATCTGATTCGCCATATGTCTAACAAGTTTTCTTGAAGAAAATATATAGAGTTTACAAGTTCCCCGTCCCTTGGGCTCCAAGTTCACAAACTGTGAGCGCAGGCTGACCTTGTTTGGCCTCCGGGAAATTTATATGATTTTCTTACTTCGCTAAGGCTGTGGTTAATGCCCTATCTTTCGAAATACATTGAGCCATTGTCATCATTCAAAAATTATCTCTCAAAATATTTTATTTTCACAAGCATTGCATATTTGTATCTATTTTGTAATTATATATTGTAGAATATTTTTTATTGTAAAATACTTTTTCTAACCCTTGTTTCGCAGTTAATTGGGGCTTGGGGTTTTATTTCAAATTTTGTATATATTGGGGTTTTGGGTATTTCTATTTTCATTTGTGTAGGTTAAATCCAAGCCATTCAAGAAGATTTGTTGGGGTTTTGAGCTAGATCTAAGTTGTTGAGGGTAAGATCTAATCTCTAGATATTTTTGCAGGACTAGCATCAAGAAATTTTGCAATGAAATTGAGCAAATTTGAAGATCTGAAGAAAATTTAGCTTTTTGGCAAAGGGTTTCAAATTTTTTTGGGCCTCTAGGCCCTGTGTCAAACCCTCCTTGCCTATTCATGATCTGTTCTAGCCCTTCGACCCCCCTCATTTCCTTGGTCGCAGCCTCTCCAAGGCTAGTCATAGCCTCCAAAGGCCTATGGCTCCCTTCTAGGGCAGTCGTCTAGCCCTTAGAGGCCCTCGGCCTCCCTCCTCCTCTTCCGCAAGCCTGCTAAGGCCTCTGCTACCCTCTTCTACCCTCATCTCCCTCTCCCGTGGCCTTTTCCTAGCCTTCCTAGACTCTGCCCTCCATTATTTCCCCTCCTTCTCTCCTCAGTTCCCCTTCCTCCTCTGTTTAGCCTCCCTCTCCCTCAGTTGCCTCCATCTCTCCTAGCCACAGTCATTTTAGGGCTTCTGGCAGGCCTTTAAGGCCTTAGAACCCTAGGTCATAGGCCTTAGGACTTACTCCAACCCCTCGACCCTTCCTTTAGCCAAACGGCAGCCCCTCCAGGGCTTGTCGTGGGCCTCTGTTGGCCTCTTGACCCTAGCCGCAGGCCTGTAAGGCCTTGGAAGCCCTAACGCGGGCCTATTTGGCCTTGTGTCCCCTCCTTCCTAGCCTTAACCTTGCCTCACTTGCCCTCTCTTTGTCTATGTGGGTTATTTTTCAATTTCTGAGCAAATCTATTGATGTTTGCAGTGGTCTTCAAGTGAATTTTTAAGCAAACATTGGTGGATGTAGGTAGTGTAACCATTGGAAGAAGTCAGGAAAGTTTCTTCAAGGCATCAAGACCTAAGGGTTTGATCTCTAAACCCTATTTCTACTCACTGTTTTGACACAACCATTTGAAATATTTTCTAACAGTGGTAAAAAATTTACCATAGTATAAAAATCATTGATAAATAGCCTAAGTTCATCAAGTAATCATTGGAAGAATTAGGCAAGGATTTCTTAACTTGTTTCATCATTTCTAAGTGACTATCATACTCTCTAGGGCTGCATAATAAGGTCTGATTATAGCTTAACAATGGCATCATAAAAGGCATTTGTCTCTTGGTTTATCTAGCATATGGTTTACATTGCATTCACAAAGTGATTTGGTTCCTAATTTTGTTGCATCGTTCATCTCTAAAGTGCTCTAAGACTAAATCGAGTTGTTGTTGTCATAAAATTCACTTATTACTCATTTGATAGCAATGGAACATAAGTGACATGAGGCTTTTATTGTTCATGCTCTAATAATTCATTGTGGAAAAAAATTGTTTCATTATTTGAAGTGCTATTGTTGTCTAGCATTTGTAACATTGGATAAGAATACTATCGTTCTCGCCTTGTGAGTTTCATGATCCTAATTTTTCACTACTAAGTTCACTGATATAAGCACATTAATCTTATCTCCTGTTTGCTTAACTTGTTGTTAACTAAGATAATCATTGTTTGACTTGAGCATATTGGCACATTTTAGTTCTTTCACATTAAGATCTAACTGGCATTAAGACATATCTTAAGGACTAGCTAATCTAATTACATACTTTGAGAATAATTGTGGGCATTAAAGAATTTATTTTCATTGCCTTGTTGACATAATTGGAAAGGTTTCTAATTATCTTAAGAGCATCGGTAATCTCACTGTGACAATTGTTCTAAGTGGATAAGTGCTCTAAAGTGTCTATGGTTCGTGTTCTAAGTGGATATCTATTGTGGATCTTTCCCATATTAGTGATCTTTTCTAAAGCATATATCTTGTTGATTAGCATTTGGGCAAATTATATCTTGGTTATTTCGTAGTTGTCTTTTGAGCACTTGTTAAATTGGCACACTATCTTGTGTATAAGATTGTCTCCTAATTCATTGTTAAGTACTCTTGTCATAAAGCCAATCATAACTAAGTACTTAAAATCATTAAACAATCTTAACTCAAGAAGCACTCAACTCATCTTTCATCTCATCCTAGAGTTAGTCCAGCATTAATTAACACACCTCCAAGCATAAGCTTGGTTGATAGAAAGATAGGAACACCCTTCCATCTTAGTTTGAGAAGTCTAGGATCTCTAGCATTTAAAACAGTGACCTTGCAGTCGTCAAAGCCACAGTCTCTGTAGTGTCGAAGGCACCAAGTATGTTAGATTTCAAGGAGAGGGATCATTAACCAAGTCATTGCTTGCTTCACCTTGACTTCTCTTTGCCACTTACTCTAGAGACTAGGCTCAATATAGATAAAGATCAAGGGATATATTTAGCTAGGAATTTAATTAAAATAAACCAATATATTGCATTTCACCTAAGTCATAGGAATTGCATCTCATCTAGGATAGTTAAGCACTCATCAAGCAACGGTTGTTCATCTGGTTACCTGGTCTCTGATTGATTCAAAGCAAGTAGTTGACTACATAAGGCACTAGTCTCATAATAATCTAATCGAATCTTTAAAACTTGCTAAAATTAACCAAGTGGCTAGGCCATTCAACTGTGTCTCCAAGACCTGTTGGTTGCCAATGAGTCTTGCATTCTCACATTTAATAGGGAAAGCCCCCCATAGCCTGTTGTTGGGAGATAGCTAGAATGGAGAGGTTGGGGATTAGAGTGACAACCCCCGACTTAAGTTGTTGTCGTAGTACCTATTCAATTTGAGCGACAACATTTTTTGGAGTCGTTGCCAGGGAGAAATATTTTGATCCTTGGTTTTCACGACATCCTTTTTCATCGTATCATCACCCTCATTTTTCATCTTTTCATTAGCCTGTCAATTGGCACATTAATGAAACGTCGTTGCAATCTCTTCATATTCTCATAACTTTATCCTTTTTCCTCTCACTAATGTTTTCATCTTCTCTATCCGCACCTTTAGCACCTGGACGTTTTGGTTGGTTTCCTATCTGGGTGGCGATTCCACTTCTTCATCCATTTACAAAAGCTTACAGTAGAAGAAATCCTAGTATCTTGCTCAACCTCGCTCTTAGAGCTTGGTTGAACATATTACATTCTAGTGAGCATCCATTTTTCTCAGACAAAAAGCCCTCCCTCAAACAAGAAAACACCTAAGGAAAGAGAATTTATGGACGAAATTCGAGTGGATATCCACCAAATTGAGAGATTTTGTGGCAAATCAAGTCAACTTGATGTTAAAACTCACAAACCTCCAAAAACCCTCTTCCCCAGAAATTCGCACCAAACCCTAGTTTCTCCTCTATCCTTGAAAGGGCCAAAATTTTAAAAAGAAAGAAAATGGATAAGAATTTAGATTGATCACCAAAGACTTGGACTAGTGCCTTGTCCCTTAGGTATATGGAGTCAAGGATGTTAAAGATATGCCAATCTTGCTCTCAAGGAGGCAGAAATTTGATGCCCTAGCACAAATTTCAACTCAAGGAATAATGGAGTTTATGGGAAGAGCTACAAGGAGTTTCACCATTAGGATAAATTTTACAATGTCATGTATGAGTAATGCATTCAATATTTTTTAACGCATTCAATAGAAACTTATCAAAATTTAGGGCACAACTCTAGCATAACATAGAACTACTCATTCCATACATTATGTTGAAGGAAATGTAACTAGGTTCGGTCTTCATAAATGTAATTTTGACATTTGTATTTATTCAAGAAAAGAGGATTTTTTTTATATTATTTATCAATGAGTTTCTTGCTCATTGAAGTAGGTCAAGCACATGTTTAAGTGCTTCTAGGAAGTCAAAAGGTCAATGTATTTAAGTAAGACCCTTAGAGGGCATGTTACAATATGTATAAAAATTGTCTAAGGTCAAAGGAATACCTCCAAGACAAGTGCAAGTCCTCTCTATGCAGCAACATCCTCCAAAAAGAAGCGAAACGATGAAAATAATAAAGATATGGTCATGTCGGCCTTCTAGTCAGCCTAAAAGGAGGGATAGTCCTCTATATATAGAGGTTGTCCACTCCACTATAACGTCAAGCAATCACCTCTGAAATCAGTGAAGAAGGACAACCAAGGAAAGTGAAGGAAAAGACAAGTCTAAGGGTCTCCAAGCAAAGCGAGGAAGGAAGGAAGTCAAAACGAAGTAAAGGGACTGTTTCTAGGGCAGAAAACAGTCACACGTGTGAGGTAGAAGAGGGAAGATTGCGGATATAACAACAGTAGCATTTTAGTGCAAGATTCATTAGTGTTTGGGCTAGATATTAGGCCTACAAGGCCTCCCAAGTCAAGCGAAGAAGTCTCTCTCTCTAGCGAAGGTGAAAGGACCCTAATTCACTAAGGGTACCCTCCACACGTGGGAAAACTAGGGCAGAAGAACAGCATTACAGTCATACACCCATACCTCAAGAAGGATCTCGTTTGGTCAACAAAAGAAGAAGTCTACTTGAGCAAAGGATAGAAGAGGAACATCTCATCTAGAAGGCTCACTCAAGGAAGGTCTATCTCTAGACAAGAAACAAAGAAGGAGGACGAAGTGTTGGGGAGCAAAGTGCCAGAAGGAGGAAGTCTATGTGTCAGGAACCAAGTGCAGAAAAGAGGAAGGACTTGACTTGTGCTTGGAGGACATCCTAGTCAAGGGTCTAGAGTTTGGCAGTGATCAAGAAAAAGCTTCACTAAGAGAAACTTACCGAAGCATTTTCCTCTCTAAGAGAAAGAGGTTTTGGCCTTGGCAGAGAGCCAATATTTGTGTTCTTCTCTTTATGTTTTTGGTAGCAGTTTGATGAAACACACACACTAATAATAAGAAGAAGATCAAGCTAAGATAATTGTAAAAGTGATTCACAAATTGTTATCAAGTAGTGAAGAATCCTAACAAACACCAGTGCCCTTCATTCTTCAACATGGTATCAGAGCTAAGGTGACACATCAAGGAAAGGGAATCTCAAGAATACAAATCAAGGAAGGACATCTACAAAAGTTGAAGCATCTAGCCAAGAAGTCACAATCACTTCAAGGACAAGAAGGTCTACCATCTATCATTCATCAAGGAAGACTACAAGGTAAGAAGAAGGGCCTTACATAAAGGCACCTACAAGAAGAGCAAAAACAAAGAAGGGCCTACATCAAGCTACAAATCATCGAGTCAAGTCCACTTAGAGAAAGCAACTTGAAGAACATCAAGATCTAAGGAAGGAAAGCCATCAAGTCTTCAAGGAGAAAGTAAATCTAACACATCTCAAAATATATCAAGTATATCCCCCTTTTAAATATACATCAATGTCTTTTTTCAAGGAAAGCAATAAATTGGTAGGTACCAATAACTTTCTTGCATAGATGAAGAGGACTGATTTACTTCTCAAGGAGAATGAACTTCTAGAACACATCAAAGGGAATATCATTATCCCGCTAAGGAACAAACTCAAGCCTTAGCCAAGTACAATAAAGATGTGACAAGAGCTCAAAGGATTCTAATAGAGTCCATCAAGGATTCTCTCATTCCTTATATCTCCAAACTTGAAACATCGAAAGAAATCTATGATAAGCTAGTAGATCTATTCTCAGTAAGCACAACTGGAGAAGTGATATATCTTCGAAATGAGTTGTAAAAGATGAAGATATCAAAGGAAGAAATAGCTCCCTATTCATGAAGATCTCTCAAATGAGGGATCAACTTCAAGAGCTAGGGGAAGTCATGTCCGACAAAGAAATGACAATTGTAGTACTCAATGCTCTACCTGAGGATTGGGGCAACTTCACGTCAAGCATATATGCCAAGAAGGAAGCCACCCCACTAAGTGAAATGTGGTCTCTATGCAAGAGAGAGGAAACAAGACTTAAAGCAAAGGAAGATGTGGGATCAAAGGAGCACGCATTTGCTACCATGGCCAACAGAGGGAAAATTTGGCAAATTTGGTCCACGAAGAACAAACAACAAAGATATGTCCAAAATCCAATGCTATGGATGCCAAGAATATGGACACTACAAGAGGAATTGTCCTAAACTAAAGAAGGACAACAACAACAAAAGAAAAAGGGAAGAAGCTCATGTTACTCAAGAAATGAAAGAAGAAGACAAGAAGCAAAAGAAGGAAGATCCTCCGGATCTCTATTATGACTAAGTCTACTTCTTTACTTAAGGTCTTCTTTCAAGGTCTTGAGTAGTATAGGAGCATGTAGGAATAGAATAAAATCGCATGACTAGAAACATCTTCTAGAATCTAGAAGCATGATGTACATAGAGTTCAAAATACTCATGTAAAAGAAGCATTTATAATAGAACAAAATGCATGGTTAGAAATATCTTCTTGAATATAGGAGCGTGGTAGATATAGCTCAAGATATTCATGTAGAAGAAGCATACCTAGAATAGGACCTCATCCACAATGAAAGAAAATTGATCATAATTGAGAATCTTAGGAGACCTCCATCATCAAAAGGAAAGAAACATTTGTAGGGTAAGGGTCTTCAAGATCCTGGGATGGAATCTTCAAAAGAAGATTCATAAACAAAAGCAGATGTCTCATTGGGAATCCCATTCATGGGATTCAAGAAAAGGATGATATGCAGACAAGCTAAGATGGAGCAAGAAGGGCCACATCAAGGACAACCAAATGAAGCTAAGATGATCAAAGAAGAATCAAGATGAGGTATGTATGCATCAAAGTTTAGTCATGTTATCATTTGTATATTATTGAGTCATGGGAATAGTTCTATGACATGATCAAGTAGGAAAGAATCTCTTTCACCAATGACATGCTCGAAGGCATGTACTACAATGCAATGAAGGTCAACAAAAGGAAATACTCACATAAGGAGTATAAGATTGTTGACCAAGAAGCTAGTGAAGAAGAAATGCTGACTAGCACTAGAAGCAAGCAATGAGGAAGTGCTCTCACAAGGAGCAGGAGGTGGTTGACCTATCTATCCAAGAAGAAGCAAATGAAGAAAGAGATCAAGCATGTGAAGAACACCATGATCACAAAGAATCACTATCTGACAAAGATCCATTGAAGACATCTCCCGAAAGAAGGCAGGACAACTCTAACTAAGGAAGAAAAAGATCAAAGGACCCTTGACACCTGTGAAGGCCTTGGAGATATGAAAGGTGCAAATAACTGATTCTACTCTACGAAGATGTCATGATGAAGAAGCCATCCAACAAATGTACCATTTAATGTTGAAGCAATATCAGGATGAAGTCATGAAGGGCTACTAGATCAAAGCATGGGAACAAGCAAGTACAAAGAAGCATCCATGTGAAGAGTAGTTTGAAGCATAGACAAGATGACAAGGAATAACTAGATGACAAGAGAACCTAATATGTGACAAGAAGGCCACTTTCCACGAAGGAAGCAATGACATGAAAAAGATGGAAGGAAAGTGATTGATGGATGGTGCCCTGCCAAGAAGAAGTTTGAACAAAAATTTCATGACATAAAAGGAAGGAGATCAAGTAGTTGGAGGACCCACGAAGAAGAAGTTGTTGATTGTTAGTTTTTGGTAGCATCAGAAGTGCCCTAGCCTTGAAAATTAGTGGAGAGGCTAAGGCACATGAGTTCTACAGAACCCAGAAAACGTTTGGTGAAATTCCACCCTGATTGTATTTTATTAAAATAGTTAATATTCGTAATGGGGTTCTGTTGTGGCAACCACCACCCTATTAAAACCTGCTCTGGTAGCAAATTTGAATGGGTCCCCTAGAAGTTTGATCTTTCATTTCTTCGAATGTTAACTCTCTGAATGATCTGTTTTCTCCCAGGGATTTTAACTCTCTGCCGAGTCAAATCTTCAATTCTTAATGGTTAAGACCCCCCTGAATAAATCTTTGCAGCATGATTCATTTATAACCCAGTCTAGCCCTTCATTCATATCCTTCATCAGGACTTCTTCAACCCTCCAAACCTTCTATCGTGTCCTTATTTCTATATCAATGCTTTGATAATAGAAATATTATACAAGGAAGTAGGGATGGCGAACGGAGCAGTAAGAGCGGCGCTAGGGTTTTGACAGAAACTGCAGGTAGCAGGTCTGCCAAGGACAGAACCAAGAGCAGCCGCAGGGCGGCAGAGTGCAGACGGACGGCAGCATTCGGGCAGACATAATGATGCCCACCCAGGGGGAGGGCCCTGAGCCTCCCCCTTCACCGAATGACAACGCGCGGCGAGCAGCAGAAAGGGACAATACGAATGACGATGGCGGAGGCAACCTGGACAACGACCAGCAGAACAATCAGGAATCTGAGGCAGAGAACAGAAAACCAGTAAGTTCCTCAACTTGCAAACCTGTAGCTGCTAATAGACCAAAGGTTTTCTTTCCAAGTGAAAGAATCAATGCTCGAATACAATACATGCGTGATCATGCATTGATAGGAAAGTTCATAGGGATCTGGCCAACAGAGCGTGCTCTCAGAGCCTGGATCAATACCGTATGGCGTCCAAAAGGAGAGATTACCCTGCATTTGGGAGCAAAGGGCTTCTTCACAGCCGATTTCACTTGCCTGGAAGATCGCACCAGGATCCTTGAAGGCGGCCCTTACTTTTTTAACTCAGCAGGCCTATTCCTAACAGGCTGGGTAGAAAGATTCAACCCAGACAAAATAGATCTGAGTTATGCGCCAGTGTGGATAAGGCTTTACTCCTTGCCTTTGGAATACTGGGAAGAAAAATCACTGAAGGAAATAGGCAACTCTATAGGAGAGTTTGTAAGGATAGCAGAGGAAACAAGACTCTGCCTGCACACCTCATACGCTCGGATCTGTGTCTACATGGATCTAAAGCAACCCTTGCCAGACACGGTAAGTTTCTTTCACGAAGACACTGAATGGATTCAAGTCATAGATTATGAGCAGGTGCCATTCAGATGTAGGAAATGTCATGACATTGGACATTTATACAGAGACTGCCCTCTAAATAAGATACCCAATACTCCTTCCACGGATGGATTCACCAAAGTGGTCAACAGGAGAAGAGGAAATAAAAAAAATACCAGTACTCCCAAGGCAAATCCGAACAACAAGGTAAACACAAGCAACAGATACGCCCCACTAAACAACACAGATCAGGGGGACTCAGAAAAGGACCAGGAAAACGAAGATGCAGCTCTACCGCAGCAACAAGGTGAAACGTCAAAGCAAGGGGGACAAAAAGGAACACACTCTGATAACAGGACAGATCCAGGTAAAACAATGTCAAAACAAGTTGAAAAAATGGATATGGAGTTCCCTAAGCAAAGTGGAAAGGCCTTGAGTGCAACTGAAGACATACTTCAACAGCCCCAAATCATGGAGGAAGACCCGGTGCCCCTAGATATAGGGGAACTGGATATCCTAGGGTTGGAAGAGGCATGCCGCACGAAGAATTTTGAACGAATCCCAGAACAGCAGCTGGACAACTTAGAAGCAGTATTAGGCAGAGCTCAGAAAAAATACTCTCTAGGGGTCCAGATCGGCAGTCAATGGGATGGAAAGTTTATCACTAAGGATAGTAAGAAGAGGGGAAGAAAAACAACCCTAGAGAGAACAATCAAAATAGGAGAAATACTGGTTGAGTCAGGGCAATATGCCAAGCTATCTAAATATTACAACACAACCCCCCACCCTTCTCAATGAAGCTTATCTCTTGGAATATCAGAGGGCTAAATGGCCCTAGGAAAAGAAAAATCTTAAAAAATATGTTGAATCAAGAAAAACCCAGCATCCTCTTCCTACAGGAGACGAAGTGTAGCTCCACAGTATTAGAAAAAATAGCTACTGCGGCATGGCCAGGCGGACTAGTCACTGCAGTAGATGCACAAGGTGCCTCGGGCGGCCTAGCAATTCTTTGGGACGCCCGGATCATCAATCTTAGCAATATTCTAGCAAATAAAAATTTCATCCAGGCCACTTTCCACCTCTCAGGAACGAATACACATGGACTGTTAACAAACGTGTATTTTCCTCAGGAAACAGCCCAAAAAAGCATTCTCCTCAATACTCTGTCAGATCTCAACAGAAATAGAACTCTTCCCCTGTGGATATCTGGAGGAGATTATAACATGATAGCTAGCATGGATGAGAAAAGGGGAGGCAGACTCAACACGAACAGTGATGATGGCCTTCTAAAAAACTTCATCAACAGCAACTGGTTAATGGATATCCCCACTAGCAACGGCATAACTACATGGACAAACAAAAGAGTGGGAACGCACCATATCGCCTCCCGCCTGGATCGCTTCCTAATTTCTGACAACGCTACCAGTGTTGGTGGAGAATTCACAGCCTCTATCATCCCTTGCTCAGGATCCGATCATTGGCCTATAGAACTACAATGGAATCGGCCAGGTAACAATCTCAGACGCCCATTCCGCTTTGAAGAATTTTGGTTAACCCACCCAGAATTCGATCAATTCATCAGATCAACCTGGACATCTTATAATGTAACGGAGGGCTCAAGAATGGCCAGATTTCAACAGAAACTCAAAAATCTCAAAAAGGCCATCAAACAATGGAATCACAAGGTTTTTGGCAATATCTTTGATGATCAGGCTCGACTCAATGCGGAAATGAAAAAGGTACAGCAAGCCCTCATTAATGGCGAGCGAACAGAGGACCTGTCCAAGAAAGAACAAGACATCGAATCCAAATTATTAGAAAGAGCCAGGCAGGAGGAGATTCTCTGGCAACAGAAGTCCAGAATTCGTTGGCTGAAAAGCGGGGAGAGGAATACGAAATTTTTTCATAAATCTACTGTTCAGCGAAGAATGATAAACCAAATCACTCATGTTCATAATGAGCAGGGAGAGAAGATTGAAACGCATGAAGGTATAGAAAAAGAATTTATAAATTACTTTAAAAATGCCCACCAGGAGCCTGATGTTGACAGAATACCTGCAATCCAGCAAATTGTCCAAAACATACCCAAAGTCATAACGGAAGAGCACAATAGTCTATTAATCAAACCTATCAGTTTACAGGAAGTGGAAGAGGCAGTGCAGCACATGAAGGAAGGAAAGGCGCCAGGGCCGGATGGATTTACCGCAAATTTCTTCCACAAATTCTGGGACTTGATAAAAAGCGAGGTATGGCAGGTTGTAGAAGAGTCAAGAGAGCTCAGATGGATGTACCCGGGTCTAAATGCCACTTTTATTGCCCTTGTGCCTAAAGGAGAAGACGCTAGTACCCCGGACAAATACAGACCCATCGCCCTATGTAACATGATATACAAGATAGTTTCTAAAGTCATTGCTACCAGGCTCAAAAAGGTCCTTCCTCTCATCATCTCGCCTGAACAATCAGGTTATGTCGAAGGGCGTCAAATCACGGATGGAATTATTCTTACGCATGAATTAATTCACTCCCTAAAGCTGACCAAAAAGCCAGGTATGCTCCTCAAGCTAGACCTTTCAAAAGCTTTTGACAGTCTTAGCTGGGTCTATATCCAAAAAATTCTAATAGCTTTTGGCTTTGCACATACTTGGGTAAGATGGATTTTAAGTCTAATATCATCAGTTTTTTCTCTGTGCTAATTAATGGCTCCCCCTCAGCTACTTTTAGACCCACAAGAGGCATAAGGCAGGGAGATCCTTTATCTCCCTTTCTTTTTGTTATCATGGCTGAAGGTCTGGGTAGAAGTATCACTGCTGCCAAGCTAGGTGGAAGACTAAAAGGGCTCTCCTTTCACAATTCCCCGACCCACACCCACCAGCAATTTGTCGATGACAATATGTTATTTGCCCACCCTTCAGTCCAAGAAGCCCGTAATGTCAAATCCATTCTAAACACTTTCTCTGAAGCTTCTGGTGCTCTTATAAACCGAGTCAAATCTCAGATTTTCTTTTTCAATACCCCTGTGACCACTCAAAGAGCCATTGAACGTATTCTTGGTTTTACTTCAGCCTCCTTGCCTTCCAAATACTTAGGAGCCCCTCTCATGAGTTCCGCTCTTAAACACTCCTCCTGGAAATTGCTTTTAGAAAAATTAGAAGCTCGTCTTCTCCTATGGACTCATCGTTCGCTGAATATGGCAAGTAGAATAGTTCTCATCAAAGCTGTCCTCAATTCCATGCCGCTTTATCTTTTTTCCATTCTTGCTGCACCCAAATGGGTCCTCAAAGAAATCAAGAACCTCCAAAGAAGCTTTCTGTGGGGAGGCTCTGGACAAAATCGAAAATGGGCGCTACTTAAATGGGAGAAAGTTTGCCTACCCAAACATACAGGTGGCATAGGCCTCAGAGATCCTGAACACAGTAATAAAGCAATGGGAGCCAAAATTTGGTGGCGATGGCTAGCCTTTCCCAGCACCCCATGGGCATCCCTCTGGACAACCAAATATGCTAGCAATTACCCAGTGGAAGAAAGACTGCGCATGACTGAAACAAGTGCTGGATCGGCAATCTGGAACGCAGCCATTCAACACAGATCTCTCATTCAAGATCACTGCTTCTGGGAGATAAAGAACGGAAGAACAGCTCGGTTTTGGAGCGATTCCTGGCAGCAGCTGCCAAAAATGAAAGATATCCTTCAGGATTTCTCACCTGAGGATAGGGAGATAAGACAACAGGCAAAAGTAAGAAACTTCTGGGCAGAGGCAACGGGACAGCACCATCGTAAATGGAAAGAAGCCAACCAGCTCCTACCGCATAGTTCGGAACCGGCTCAGCAACACTTAGAAGCTGAATTACAAAAGAGGCAAATAAAGATTTCAGAGGAAGTGGACATATTACGGTGGGGCTATGGAGAAAAAGGCATTTTTACCACCAAAGAAGCCTATCATATCATCATTCAAGATCAAATAAATAAAAATAGCTTATGGGATAAAGTATGGCACAAAACAAACTGGCCAAAAGTTTCAACTTTTCTTTGGCTACTCTGTCACAACAGAATCTTAACATGGGACAACCTAAGAAAAAGAAGTTTTGCAGGGCCATCCATATGTCACATGTGTAGACAGGAGGAAGAGACAGCTCTACATCTCATGCAAAACTGTTCAGTAGGCAAAATTATGTGGGAAAAAATTGCATTCCGTTGCCAAAATGAAAGAAGAGAACAGAACGATCTCAAAGGAACCATCAACAAAGGAGGCCAAACCCCTTACCAAAGCTCTATTCTCACAGCATTATGGCAACTCATTCCAGGGCTCTTGATGTGGAATATCTGGAAAGAACGCAATCGGAGAATTTTCAAAGACAAATCAATGCCGCCAGACAAACTGTGGGCTACTTTACATCAAAACTTAATGGAAACCCTTTCTCTCAAAGACTGGCATCCTGAAGACTTTCCCTCCCTACCAAACGAAAAAGCGGTCTGGGACAACTGGCAAATGAGGATAAACTTCAATTCAAACATCAGCAGCAGACCTCTTTGCCTCAATCAGGAAGTAAGAACATGGACCCCTCCTTCTATCGACATGGTTAAACTAAACTTCGATGGGGCCTCCAAAGGAAACCCAGGACAAGCAGGCTACGGAGGAGCTTTCAGGGATCATGATGGTAATCCTATTGCTATTTTTATGGGATCAATAGGCTGGGACACTAATAATTCAGCGGAACTGGAAGGGCTCTGGAGAGGACTCATTCTTGCACACAGGAATAAACTCTTCCCCCTCATCATTGAAGGAGACTCGCAGATCTTGATAAGAATAGCCATAAAACTTCAAAATGGTTCTCCAGTCCACAAAGTAAGTAGCAGCTGGAGGATGGCTCACAGATTAGAGTCACTTAATCACTGGCTCTCTCAGAACCAAGCCATTACGTTTAAGCACACCAAAAGAGAAGGGAATAGGCTGGCGGATCTACTTGCCAACTTTGGAGTGGAGGCAAAGAGCAATCACTTCGAAGGAACATTAGACAGCTTACCTTCCAGAGCACAAAGGAATCAGCTAAGAGAGGTAATCTCTCAGGACATAGCTCAAATGAAGAAAACGCACCCGGATGCGGGTGTCCTGACGTGCCATTAAGGCATTCCCGCGCCTCTACACCTGTGTCAAGGCCGAGGCAGCAAGCAGGTACGAGATAGCGATGAAGACAAGAAATTATTTAATGCTACAGGCAAACGGAATTAAGGAAAGGCAGAGCACGGTAGAGGTTGCATTCAAGCCGAGCGAGCCTGCTCCGGTCTCGAGGAGATCTGGTGTAATGGAGTCTTGTACGCGGCATATGGTGATGGCGAAGTCCTGGTTATATAACAACACCGCTCAGACCTGCAATGTTCAGGGAATGTTGTTTGACGCGGGCGGTGGGCAAAATATTGATCTGCAGTATTGTCTCAAGGAAACTGAGCAAAGTCTCAAGACGCTCAAGTTGGAAGCCGTGATGCGTCGAAGAGGAGTGCCTCGTCGAGGCGGTCGTTCAGGGGTTCGCAATGGGATTGAAGGGGAGGAGCCGCACCCAATAGCTCCTATGGCAGCCATACCCCCCTCGTCATCCAGCTCTGAGGAGGAATTTCTGTTTTTGCCGGATTCCTACCAGACATTCCGCCTCCGAATTCCCAGAAGGATCCTTCAGTCGGATGTAATAGTCAATTTCTCTGTGTATCTTTCAGAAGCGCCTCCAGTTAATCCCTCATGGTCCTCCCCTGCTTCCGATAGCCTCCAGGGCAGCGAAATTCTTCTGGGGGACATGCAAGGAAGAGTGTATCGTGTGCCCCGTCCACTGGCACCCACAGAACAAGTCGACCAGCCTCAGCCGGCTCCGGAACAGGAGAACTCAACACATGATGAATCAGTGCAAGAAATTCTGCCATTAATAAACCGTGTTCAGAATAGAAATGAGGAACAGGATTCAGTTCATCCGGGTTCGGAGGGGCATCTTCAGGATGGTGAGGAGTCTGTCATTTGGCTTGATCCGCCCAGCCCGATGCAGAGGCAACCGCCAACGTCGCCCAGTCACCTAACCTGAACCTGTTCGAAGGCGTTTCTCAAGGTTTTTTGCATACTTGTTCATGTCTTTGTTGGTTAAATCCTCAATCTCGCTCAGTTCCTGTTCTCAGCCCTATAGTGGCAGCTTGTTAAAAGTTAGAGTCAGCAAGTTAATAGAGTCTGTTTTTTGGCTATCCAAAACTGTATGTTGTCCAAGGAACTCATTTGGACAATTTTTTGTAATGATGTCTCAGAGGTCTGAAAGTCTGTCCCAGTTGTCTCTGTTAGAGGGTGGCCTCGTCCCCCTTGGATGATGTAAACTATGTAAATATTTTTCTTACTTAATATAGAAGTAGCCTTTACCCAGAAAAAAAAAAAAAATAGAAATATTATACAAATATGCATAACTTACCCTTTTTCGCGCTTCCTCGATCTTTACACATCTCTCGATGCATGCCTTCATCGCTTATCGCAATCACTTGACCACTCCTCCATCGCATATCGCTTTTCGCATTGGCAAAGGGCTAAGGTCTATCTCTCATGAGTTACTGTGATGTTATCAAGTCTCCGATCACATCGGATATCGCAATCGACACTTTCAACGTTGATACATAAGGCGCACTACGATACATCGGACCCGCCGAGATTATTAAACATAACACATATTTTTCGGGTTTGCTTCCCCAATCGCAAATTGCAATCGGCAGAGTTCAGTGTTTATACATAAAGCGTGATGCGATATGGCGGACCCGCCAGAATTATTAACTGCAGTGCATATATTTTTTGGGTCCGGCCTATCGCAAACGCAATCAGCGGAGCCCAAGGCTTATACATAAGGCGCGATGTGAATGAAGCGCTCCAGCAGATGTGACCTCGACGTGTCAGCGGTTTCATTGACCGTTCTACGTATGTATATTTTGATTTGTATATTGAAAACAGGAGGAAGGTGGGAAGTTGGGGGGAAGGCGGAGGGTTCGTCTTTTTCTGCATAAATATTACCTCCAGAGATGGGAGGAGGACTTTTTTTTCGGCAAAACAGCTTTTGCTTTATTGTGCTAATAAAGAACATTGTTTGGGTCAAGAAGGAGCCCTTTTCAAATTTATTTTCCTCTTCTTTCATGTGTTTAGAATCAGGGTGTTGTTGCTGGCATAAATATAAAATGATTTGTTTTTGGGCATATTGATAACAGACAGTTCGTGACTAGTCTTGGTTATTCAAATATGATATGTTACCGTGGTTAATTCATGAGCGGTTGCTGATTCGAAACCTTGTTAAACATCAGTTGTGTTACCACTTGAAATTTCACCTAGGCTGAGATAGACAAATCTCAAGGCTACATCAAACCATTCAGCCTCGTAGCTAGCCCTACGAGGCAGGAGAAGGCTCTCTCCGGTCAAACTCGGTGGATTTTTCAATAGGATGAGCTGACCAATTAGAAACACTGATATTAGGCTAGTAAACTGATAAGGAGGGTTGATTTAAAGTTTTTGGGGTTTTTGGTGGCAATTGGAGGGAGTGCAATTTGGGGTGCGGGGATTGAGCTCAGGTTTTGCAGGTGGGTCTTTGGGGCAAGGTAGGAGTTTGTGCTGATGCCTTTAGCTGAGATGGATGATCAAGGAAGGAAAAAGAGAAGCTAAAGAGGGCAAACAATGACTTTGAATCCTCTCTAGACAGTGGAAAACATAAACATTAAACAAATTTGAAAGCTGAGCATGGCAAGCATGAATTCAAACTTTATCACTTCATTTGTTTAATAAGCTGCAGTAAAGAAAGAGATGGAACACATAAACACACTTACAATTACAATAAGAGAACACACCATCAACACAAGAGTCCACAAGAATCCCAATGATGTCTGCAAAACCCTGGTCTTCCTTTTCCTCAAATTGCAGAGATACAAGTAAAATATACAATAGGAGCTTCTCCCTCAAGAGTCCAACCATGAAAATGAGCAAGAGAAGGCATAATATAGATGATCTAACTCCTTTCCCCACCTCTAGGGGTCGAGCTCAGCTTCCTAGGAGCTGTTTTAACTAATTCTAAACTGAGCACTAGATAATAGGCAGTCAAAACAACTTGCCTCTAAAACTTAGGAAACCTATCCATGCATTAAATTTTTACCATTTACATTCAAGAATCTTCTAGAAGTGATCAAGGAGAGTAAAAGCATCATAGAGCCATGAAAATTACACAAAAATCCATCATTTACATGCCCAAAACATTAAACCAAGTGAAAACAGTGTTTTTCTGGCCGAACTGGTCAAAACAGGCAAAATTCCCTGACGGGTCGCGCACATGTGCCTGACGGGTCGCGCACATTGAGAGGCCTGTTTGGGGGCCTTCCCGGTGTCCAAATTAGGTGCAAGATAGCTCATTGGAAAGGTCTGCGAGTCTACTTTCCAACCCCACCGGAATTTTTGAATTTGGAGTTGATTTGACCCCTCAAAACTCAATTCTCCCAAGACAGCTTTCTGCAACTCAAAATAGGGGCAGAAAGTCAAAATTTGCATGTGTTTTGACCTTTTGGAGGCCCAAATCTCCATAAAAACTGAAGTCCATCCACAGGTAGGTGTAACTTTGCATGACAATTCCAAAAATGCTGAGTTTTCCCCGTTCTGAGTTGCCCCCATGTAGGGTCGCGCGCGAGGTGAGACCCGTTAAAAGGCCAAAACCTGTCAATGTCCCAAAAATGCCAAAAATGCCTCAAAACTTTCAAAATTTCTTGTGCTAGCTACTAGGAAGAGGCTAATGAGTATCATGGTGAGTGAGAGAAGCCTCGGCCAAGATACGGAGTGGGTTGGTCTTCTTCTTCCTCTTGCGGGCCTCGGACAACCTTCTTTGGAACATTTTCATCTTCGCCTTGCAAACATGCATCCTCGCCCAATAATGATTCTTCATGTTCCTTAGCAGCCTCTTGTCCTGGTTGGCCTTCTCCAACAGCCTCTCCAAGCGAGCATTCTCCTGAATGAGCAAAGACTCCCTGTCAGCAGGTAATGGGTCACCGGGCCTCCTACGGTTCAAAGTTCGATCACTGCGGATCCTCCATAGCTCATCAAGTTCTTTTTCCTCTTCTAATTGTTTGTTGCGCTGCTCCAGATAAGTGATGGTCCATTGAGCCATTTGGAGCTTTTGCTGCAACACGAGGTTCTCCTCCTCTCTCTGTCTGATAATCTCATAAAAATCTGAAGAAGGAGAGCGGGCATCAAGGTCAATGAAATCATCATGTGTATCACCGGCTCTCTCATCCTCAACCATGGGCTGCTTGCCCTCCCGCACTGCCTCTGCTGATGAAGAATGCGAGGCCCCTTCCACCTGGTGTGGAGATAACACTTGCTGCCCTGAAGATGATGACGAGACCCCTTCCACCTGCTGTGGAGAAAGTACTCGTCGAGTTGCTGCAAACAAGGCCCTGTGGCCTCTCTGGTAGGTGACCTGACGTGAGGAAGCAACATATTTCGGAACAATGATCTCGGGCTGGTGAGATGGACCTCCCTCCTCATAAATGACCTCTGGCTCCGGCTGTGGCTGTGGTGGCGCTATGAAGAACTCATGGGAGATGAACTCTTCCCATGGAATGCCCTGCTGACTCAACTGATGGGAAACAATGAGCTGGATGAGACCATAGTGACATAAACTCCTAAACTGCTGGGCTGGGGTCTTCCTTTGTAACATAGGCACCATCCTCTGAATATTCTGGAAGAAGAAAACCGGGATGTTCATCATCCTCACTCGGGTAAAGTGCATCAACAGGCGGATGTGATAAGAGTACACCTGTGAAAACCTGCCCTCACATGTAAAGTAATGCATGATGAGTTTCAAGATCGGAGCATACTCCCTCCGGAGAAATCTGAAAGGAAAGACCCCCGACAAGTGTCTCATGAAGGCTGGCATGACATATGGCTCAAAATGAACAAAATCCAACACTTTGCGCTTGGGCCACACCTCACCCACATTTGGTATCCCGGTAGCCTCTGAAATCACTTCCGGAGACAACACAAAGTTCACTCCTGCCAGAGTGACCTGCCCATCATGAAGGTGCAAAACAAATAAGCGGGCCAACTCCCTGTGGTGCTGGATCTGAGCAAGCCTCTCGCAAAACTGAAAACATGACATATACCGAAAGCAATTCAATGCCAAAGGACAGGCCTGCAATTCTGCCAATGAGGTGGGCTCCTCTCTCTTATGATGACCACCTTTGCCCCCCCTACGAGGCCTCCGCTGTACCTCAACCTCTGTAGAAGAAGACTGGTCATCACCTTGCTCATAGGTCTCGGTGGTTGACATGGTGCTTTTGAGCAAAGTGGAGAAAATAGACAAAGTAAACTGCTGCCCTTGCCTGCAAAAATGCTGAGTTGTATGCTGTTTTCAAGGGGAAAAAATCATGAAGGAAATGTTAGGGGAGGGGATTTTTTAATAAGGAAAGGGAAACATATGAAAACAGGGAATTTTCAAGGGACAATTCACAAACTGTCAAACATATAATCTCATCTTAATCAGCGGGAAATCATTTGCAAAGAAATGTTTTTATTAGGGAAACATGGATAATAATAACCAAGGGAAATGACGTGTATGCTCAACAGGGGGATGGGACAGCATAGATAACTTGCTCATTTGATTTCTGCCTTTCAATGTACATCATAAGGCACACTCTGTTTTTTCAAAGGGGTTCATGTACATTTGATGCTAGGGGAAAAGGGCTTCATTGACATTTTGTCAAAAGGGAAAAGGGGTTTCATTGACAAAGATATTAGGGGATAGAAGGGAAAACATGGTTTTTGCTTTTTAGGACCACAGCAACATTACTTTTGATCAAATATACATAGCAATATTTCCTTTGCTTTTGTTTATATACACAGCCACATTTTCTTTATTTCTTGTTTTGGCATTTTATCATCATATTGCTTTCTTTTTTGCATAATCATTTTGTTTTTCTTTCATAGCATTTTGTTCTTTTTGCTGTGTGTGTTTTTATATCACAATGGAGGGTATTAGGGTTTTGGGAATGTGTTTAGGGAGGGATAGGGTTTGATACTTGGAAGGAGGAAAATTTCATATTCTTTGCAAATAAGATAAGATAGAGACATATGATGACAATTGTGAAATCAATGGGGAAACATGGAGGGAACATAAATGGGAATTAAAACCTTGAAAAAAAACACCAAACCCTAGCATTATGCCTACATTGAAAAGCAATCACCAAAATCTATTTTCTTTGCATTCTTAGTGATAAAAACATATAAATGAAAGCTCATCATTCACCATTCATCAATTCATTAAGTGTATAGACCCTACCTCGGTCGATTTTGCAACTTAGAAGGCGATTGGACAAAATTTGGGGCGGTTTTGGTGTCAACAGCTTGACGGGTCGCGCAGGGCACCCAACGGGTCGCGCACAGCCCGACGGGTCGCGCCCATTACAAATTAACACTGCTGGGAGGCACCTGACGGGTCGCGCACAGCCCAACAGGTCGCGCACAACCTCTGACGGGTCGCGCACCTGAAACTGGTTCAATTTCTCTGCACTTTGCCTCCTTTCGCCTCTTCGCCCTATCACTTCTTCTTGCAAGCTCTTTGGATGCACAATGAGGGTATTGAGAGGGAATTTGACTCTTTATAAGCTCAATTTGAAAAAATTTACTTACCAAACCCACTTTCTAATGTTTTGCCTTGACACTTTCTTTTAACACTGTTTTGAGTTTTCTTTTGTTCTGAATTTGACTTTTTGGGTGCTTTAGCTCCGTTCTTTTTGCAGGTAGACCATCTGATGGACTCTGGCGAGGAGACCAGGGTTATTGCCGGCATTTTGAAAAAATTTTGAAATTTCCTTATCGTTTTACAAAATTGACATGACCTTGGGTTTAAAAACAGGGTTTTTAAATCCAAGGTATAAATAAGCTGTACATGATGAAAAATATCAATGAAACATATTTACATACCTCCTTCTGGCTTGCTGGGGACTCATGGACCTCTGACTCATGATCTTGCAATGACATTTGACTGAAACCCTAGACCTAAGACTTTGGACTTCAAGACAAAACAAAACAAGTGTGACACAAGCTCACTAACTGATATGACCTGATCCAGCAAAGCCAAGAAGGGAACAAGGACCAGCTCCTCCATCAGTTTTATGGCATGCCTAATGGAATGCAAAACTGACATTGATGAGACACCTACTTATGCATATGCAAAGAGTTTTTTGATCACCGATGGAGGGCATCATGACCGACACTAACATTGGCTCCAATGGGGATGGTAGCTCCTTGGAGGTGCCAAGAACCTTAGACCTCTGGGAGAGCAGACCAGTGCCTTATTTATTGGGCAATGGAGTCAACTTGTACACACGTGACCAAACTTGAAATGACTATATTGGACTTGACTATGAACTGAAATTTTCAAAGGACTTCGACACAAACAAACTAACTTTTGCAGAAAATAAACAATCTGAAAACTTCACACCAACTAATCACCATCCTTAGAATTATAGCCTTCACCGCGGGCCCCAAACTAAGGATGAGAGATCAGTTCACACTTGCTGTAATATGAAAGGAAACCGGTAATTACAATGAGGATGATTGGAGCAGAAATTGCTCAAGCATGATACCTTTTCAGAAGCCGGCCATTCACCGACCCACCGGGACATTCATCACCATTCATCTCTTTGAGAAGGAAAGCATTGGGACCACGATATGCAGCAATCTTATAAGGACCTTTCCACAAATTATCGAATTTACCGTGCTTACCTTTGTCCTCATTTCGGGCATCCCATCTCAAAACGACATCTTCCAGCTGAAAGTTTTCCGACTTTGCCTTCTTGTCATAGATTTTCTTGATGCGCTCTTGCAACCTCAAAGAATTTTGGAGAACCTCTCCCCTTGTTTGCTGCAAGTGAATCATTTGATTGATTCGCCTTTGCATTGGATCCGGATCTTCACCCGCCTCTTGAAGCAATCTCGCGACCGGTACACTAAGTGATGTTGGAAAAACTGCATCAATTCCATAAACGATTTCAAATGGCGACATGCCAATTGACTTCTTTTGACTTACCTGATCAGCCCACAATGCATTTACCAACTTCTTGTGCCAACTTTTCTTGTTAATTTCCAGCATCTTCTTGATAATGTTCACTAGTGACTTATTTGACGATTCGGCCAGCCCATTACCTTGCGGATGATAAGCCGTGGAGTGCCCCAAGCTGATGTTATACTTATAGCAAAAATCAACCATCTTCTTGGACTTAAATGCCGCTGCATTATCTGTGATCAATTTGAATGGACAGCCAAAACGTGACAAGATATTATTCTCAAGAAAAGAAATGATTACGGAATCCGTGGCCTGCCGAGTGGGAATTGCCTCTATCCACTTTGTGAAGTAATCGATGGCAGTTAAGATCCATCGATGCTGCCCGGATGATGCTGGGTGGATTTCGCCAATAAAGTCTAAGCCCCACTGCTGAAATGGTGCGTTGATTTCCACCGGTTTGAGAGGCAATGGCTGCAACCTTTGCTTCCCTTGGAATATTTGGCATTCATGGCAGCTTTTCACCGCTTTGTACACATCAGAAAATAGAGAAGGCCAATAGAAACCAGCCCGCAAGATCTTATTGGCTGTAGTTTTCCAAAACAAATGACCTCCACAGTCGCCTTTATGGAAATCCTCTACTGTTGCCTTTGCTTCCTCTTCAACCAAACAATTCAGCAAGATGCCACCGGGATCTTTCCAATAAAGTGCAGATTTCATAATGCAAAACTTAGCAGCCTTTAGCTTCAATGTTCTTGCTTTGTTTCTTGACATTCCAGGAGGTGCGGATACATTTTGAAGCACATAAACTATATCAGCATACCAAGGAGAAGTAATAAAAATATCCGATACCTGAATCGCTGAATTTTCTTCCTCACCATCGGATAAGGCAGCAATCAAGTTGATGTCAAGGGCATGAAGGTTTGTTTCAGCCATCAACTTTGCGAGACCTTGGCCTTTAATCAGCTTGGTAGGCTTGATTTCAACATCATATTCCAAAAGAGCAGCAATCCACTTACCCCTCCTACCTTCCGGCTCCGTTTGTACCAAGACATCTTTTACGGCCGCACTAGGAACATATGCCAATACATGAGAGTTGAGTATGTATACCCGGAAATCTTTCAAAGCCTTAATCAGTGCCAACACTTGCTTCTCAATGATATTATAATTCAGCGCCCCGTCTCTTATGATTCGGCTGAAAAATGCAATTGGCCTCTCAACTCCTTCTCTCTTTTTCATCAATACGGCTGCCAATGTATGCTCAGAAGCGAAAGAAAACAAAATGAAATCCTGAGTATAATCGGGGCTGATCAAGGTTGGGGCTGAAGACAAGATTACCTTGATTAAATTGAAAGATTTGACCGCCTCCTCGATCCATTTGATCTCGCTGTCCTTCCGTAGCATATTGGTTATCTCTCTAAGGTGCTCTGCAAGGTTAGGAATGAAGCGGCGCAGAAAATTTAATTTGCCATTAAAAGATTGTATTTCCTTCTTGTTTCGGGGCTGCTCTAGTTGCTGAATTGCCTCCACCCGTGCAGGATCAATTCGAATACCATCTTTGGAAATGATATGTCCCAGCAACTTGCCTTCACTCATGGCAAAAAGACTCTTTTTCGGATTCAAGGAAATGCCATATTTTCTGCATTTTTGGAACACTTTAGTCAAATGAAACAAATGCTCTTCATCTGATTTGGAAAACACGGTTAGATCATCAAGATAAACAACTAAGAATATATCCTTTTCATTGGCAAAGGCCATATCCATAGCTCGCTGAAATGTGGCACCCGCGTTCTTCAACCCAAATGGCATTTTGGCATAGTGAAATGTTCCCCAAGGTGTAGTGAAGGCTGTCTTATCACGATCATCTTCGTGCACTAAAATTTGATTGTAGCCGGAGTATCCATCTAGCAATGACATCCTTGAAGCGCCCACTACCCGCTGCAATATGTGGTCCATTTTGGGCAGCGGATAGTTGTCCTTGAGAGATACTTTGTTCAAATTTCTGAAGTCTATGCACAAGCGTATTTCACCGGTCTTCTTTCTCACAGGCACTAGATTGGAGATCCAATCAGAAAAGCGAATAGGGACTATAATTCCAGACTTGTAGAGCCTATTGACTTCCTTCTCGATCAAAGGCAGCAACTTGGGATTGATCCTCCGCAACTTTTGCCGAAAAGGCTTTTGATTTGGCTTTATGGGAATAATGTGTTGAATAATGCTTGTATCATAGGTCCTTAAATCTGAATAATCCCAAGCAAACACATTAGAAAACGATGACAATAATCTAATGTATTGATTCTTTACCTTGGGCGGCAATGCTTTTGATAACTTCACCATCTTTGGATTCTCGGATGTCCCAAGGTTCACATCTTCCACACCTTCGTCTGTTGGCATCAAAGTTGGCTTGCGGGCCACATCATCTTGATCAAAAAGTTCTTCTAAAGGAATCAGCCCTTTAGGAATATAATTGTCTTTCAGCTGCAAAACATCCATTTGATTCACTCCTTCAGGCTCCAGATCTATTGAGATTTCTTCAAATTTACCTTCTCCATGCAAGAAGTCTTTGATCTCTTCGTCATCTTGGAAGACTTGCCAACACCTTTGATTATCCGGGATTGTAGGACGATGCTTCACATAGATTTCGAACTTGTTGCTTGAATTCATTGGTATTTTCAAATTACTTGCTGCCTTTGCCAATGCATCCGCAACACCATTTTGAATCCGGGGCACACATGTCAAGGTATGTTCTGAAAACCGCTTCAAAATGTCTAGAACAGCATTGCGATAAGCCCGCATACGTGGGTGTTTGGCTTGAAATTCCCCCTTCACTTGTTTGATAACTAATTCGGAGTCGCCATAAACCGCTATCTTCTTTGCTTTCAACTTTCGAAGGATTTTCAAACCAGCAATAAGGGCCTCATATTCCGCTTCATTATTCGAACAATCAAAAGCCAATTTGTAAGAACACACCCGTACCTTGCTTGGAACTTGGTTAGGAACTGAAAATGGACTACGAATCCACACACCTATACCAGCTCCATCGCTGCCCACTGCACCATCAAAATCCATGGTCCAAAGACCATCCTCATCATCTTCCAAGGGCTGCACTTGTGATGTTGTTGCAGTCATGATTTGCTGCCCATTTGTTTCAGCGATTGACCTTATGACAGCAGTCCTTTCTTCACTTTCCGTTCTCAATACTTCTCTGAAATTTTCTGCAATGCCTGGGATATCTTCTACCTGAACTAACTGACTATCTACCTCATTAAAATTATCAGCAAATAAAACATAAGATTCTAAATCTGTTTGTACATAATTTACAGGATGATTTACTGGCTTTTCCTTGCTAGTAATCATATACTTCATCTTTTGCTCTCGATACACTTTCCTCATCTGTCCAAACACCGGAATAGTAGCATATGAAAAATCCAGCTGAAGAGTACCTTTGAGCTTGGATCCCCATGACCTTGAAAGCAGCATGCCAAATCGTGGAGGAATGTCCGCCACTACCACGTCCATCAATAGGTTCTTTGCTGGAATTTGATCCAGACTAACAACCAAATCTTTAATCAAGCCAATGCATCTAACCCGGCTGGAATCAAATGAATATAAATCATGGTACTTTCGAGTAATATCAAGCCCCAACTTCTCCATAATTGCCTTGGGCATTAAATTATGTGACGCTCCCGAATCAAACATGGCATTATGAAGCACATAATCATGTATTCTCAAGCTGATATAGAATGGAGGAACATCACTCTCGGGAGACTCACCATTTAGAGCTGGCCCAAAGATCAATTCTGGCTGATCATCTTCTACGTTCACCGCATCTAACATTGGATCAATGTTGAACATCTTGGAAATTTGTGCTCGATATGTACTGTTCTTCATGACCTCTGTCAATGGAATGGACAATTTCAATTTTGCAACTTCATTCTCAATGCTGAATGCTTGACTCTTTTCACCTTCCTTTGCCGGATTGTCTCTTTTTTCGTTTTATCTTTGGGTACATTTGATGGCTGATCCATCTTGTGTGCTGGAACTGATTGAGTTGATGAAGGATCCATGATTTCTTTACCTTTTCTCTGTGGAACAGCAGCACCATTCTTTGCCAAGTTTTCTGCTCTCTTTTGAATCGGATTTATGGGAATTGTCCAGTTTCTCAATTGCCTTTGCTGGCCTTGCTGAGCTGATAAAGCGTGTAAGTAACCTCTTTGATACTCTTCAGACTCATCTTGAAGTACAACATCATTAGATAAAATGTAATGCTCATCTTGAGGTGTATATGCATTACCTATCAGCTCTTCTTCCTCCGTGATGTATGTGGGCAGATCATCGGGAGTGAAGAAGTGATTTTCTTCACCAACACCTTCACCTTCATCCTCTGATTCTTGAGTGACATAATTTTGCTGAAGTGGAGGTTGGATTGGCTGCTGCACGGCCGCCTCTTGTGCTCGTGTTTCCCGCTGTTTGATTCTATATTGGGGCTGCTGTTGTTGACCTCTGAAATTTGGGTTTCGAACTTGAGGTTCCGGTTTGCCAAGACTAAGATTTTGGAGTGTCCTTTTCACCTCCTCAACTGTACGAAGAACCTGAGAAGTGGATGCTGCCTCTTCTTTATTTGTGACCTTCTTCTCCGCCTTCATTCTTGCCCTTTTGTCATTCAAATTAGCCTCCACACTGACTGCAATTTTCTGCATTTCCTCCAATGTAGGAGGATCTCGGTCCCGCAGTGAGTAGGCCATCTCCGGATCAAAACCATCTGGGAACTTAAGCAATGCGGACTTTCTTGATGGCTTCAAATCATCGGGGATAGCATTATAAACTGAATTAAATCTGATTATATAGTCCTGAACCGACTCACCCGGATTTCGCTTGAGGTTGTTGTATTCGGCATTGATTTGCAGCGGGTCTTTTCTTATTTCCCATCGGTCCAAGAATTGCCTTTCAAGTGCTTCCAAGGAGACGATACTACCAGCTGCCAGCCCTCTGAACCATTTCCGAACTTCTCCTCCAAATGTCTGAACGAATAACCTCATTGTAACATCTTCCTCGTCTAGCTCATATAGATCAAAAAAGGTAGTCATCCGGTCTATATGCTGTTGCGCTGAAACACTTTGAGGAGTGCCATCAAACATGGGTATTTTGCTTTGATAGTCAGCTGGCATGTCATGAAGATTTTGGGGAAGAACAAGGGGAGCAAACCGGGCAGCCATTGCTCTAGGCGGAGGAGGCGGGGGAGTAGGATGTGTTTGAGGAGGGGGAGGTGGGAGTATGATAACAGGGGCTGTAACAATGGGGAGAGAAGTTTGTGGAGATGAAGGGGTGGGAGGAGTGTGAGGTGTATGGGATGAAGGGGAACCAGCAGGGGTTTCGGGATGAGTTACTATAGGTGAAATGGAAATAAAAGGAGGGAAAGATTCCTGGTGAGCCGTAAGAGAAGATCCAATATTATCAGAGAGATTGAGAGCAGATCCAATATTATCAGAGATATTCTCAAGAAAATCAACAAGGGTAGTGGTTTGAATGTCTGTCTGAAGATGTCTCAATATGAAATTTTCAATCACCTTGTTGTGTCTCTCGTAATCAATGGAAGCTGCAAAATTAGGATCAAGGACTAAAGAGTCGAGTGCACTGTCAGACTTAGTTTTAAACAAAGACAATTCAAAACCTTCGTCAAAATCAAGATCTTCAAAATATTTAATAACAGCAGGCGATGAATTAGATCTAACAATTGGTCTTGGATCAGTAGCCAGCTTGTTTTCGCGAATGTACTAGGAAAGGAAAAACCGCTCAGCCGTATGAAAACTCTTAGCCTATCATCCAAAGCTTAGAGTCCAAATGATACTGGGATAAAAATGTCAATGAAGTGAGGGTTTCAAAAGCTCACGGAGATCGACTGAAGCAGCGTTTATCTACTAACGCTGATGTAAAACAAGAGCGTGTTCGAAGGCTACCTGGCGTATCTTCAGACTTCGTCTAAGACTTAAGAAATCACACCACAATGAGCAAATTACAAATTTGTTCTCCCCAGTATGGTCGCCAATATGTTAGCACTTGAAATTTCACCCAGGCTGAGATAGACAAATCTCAAGGCTACATCAAACCATTCAGCCTCGTAGCTAGCCCTACGAGGCAGGAGAAGGCTCTCTCCGGTCAAACTCGGTGGATTTTTCAATAGGATGAGCTGACCAATTAGAAACACTGATATTAGGCTAGTAAACTGATAAGGAGGGTTGATTTAAACTTTTTGGGGTTTTTGGTGGCAATTGGAGGGAGTGCAATTCGGGGTGCGGGGATTGAGCTCAGGTTTTGCAGGTGGGTCTTTGGGGCAAGGTAGGAGTTTGTGTTGATGCCTTTAGCTGAGATGGATGATCAAGGAAGGAAAAAGAGAAGCTAAAGAGGGCAAACAATGACTTTGAATCCTCTCTAGACAGTGGAAAACATAAACATTAAACAAATTTGAAAGCTGAGCATGGCAACCATGAATTCAAACTTTATCACTTCATTTGTTTAATAAGTTGCAGTAAAGAAAGAGATGGAACACATAAACACACTTACAATTACAATAAGAGAACACACCATCAACACAAGAGTCCACAAGAATCCCAATGATGTCTGCAAAACCCTGGTCTTCCTTTTCCTCAAATTGCAGAGATACAAGTAAAATATACAATAGGAGCTTCTCCCTCAAGAGTCCAACCATGAAAATGAGCAAGAGAAGGCATAATATAGATGATCTAACTCCTTTCCCCACCTCTAGGGGTCGAGCTCAGCTTCCTAGGAGCTGTTTCAACTAATTCTAAACTGAGCACTAGATAATAGGCAGTCAAAACAACTTGCCTCTAAAACTTAGGAAACCTATCCATGCATTAAATTTTTACCATTTACATTCAAGAATCTTCTAGAAGTGATCAAGGAGAGTTAAAGCATCATAGAGCCATGACAATTACACAAAAATCCATCATTTACATGCCCAAAACATCAAACCAAGTGAAAACAGTGTTTTTCTGGCCGAACTGGTCAAAACAGGCAAAATTCCCTGACGGGTCGCGCACATGTGCCTGACGGGTCGCGCACATTGAGAGGCCTGTTTGGGGGCCTTCCCGGTGTCCAAATCAGGTGCAAGATAGCTCATTGGAAAGGTCTGCGAGTCTACTTTCCAACCCCACCGGAATTTTTGAATTTGGAGTTGATTTGACCCCTCAAAACTCAATTCTCCCAAGACAGCTTTCTGCAACTCAAAATAGGGGCAGAAAGTCAAAATTTGCATGTGTTTTGACCTTTTGGAGGCCCAAATCTCCATAAAAACTGAAGTCCATCCACAGGTAGGTGTAACTTTGCATGACAATTCCAAAAATGCTGAGTTTTCCCCGTTCTGAGTTGCCCCCATGTAGGGTCGCGCGCGGGGTGAGACCCGTTAAAAGGCCAAAACCTGTCAATGTCCCAAAAATGCCAAAAATGCCTCAAAACTTTCAAAATTTCTTGTGCTAGCTACTAGGAAGAGGCTAATGAGTATCATGGTGAGTGAGAGAAGCCTCGGCCAAGATACGGAGTGGGTTGGTCTTCTTCTTCCTCTTGCGGGCCTCGGACAACCTTCTTTGGAACATTTTCATCTTCGTCTTGCAAACATGCATCCTCGCCCAATAATGATTCTTCATGTTCCTTAGCAGCCTCTTGTCCTGGTTGGCCTTCTCCAACAGCCTCTCCAAGCGAGCATTCTCCTGAATGAGCAAAGACTCCCGGTCAGCAGGCAATGGGTCACCGGGCCTCCTACGGTTCAAAGTTCGATCACTGCGGATCCTCCATAGCTCATCAAGTTCTTTTTCCTCTTCTAATTGTTTGTTGCGCTGCTCCAGATAAGTGATGGTCCATTGAGCCATTTGGAGCTTTTGCTGCAACACAAGGTTCTCCTCCTCTCTCTGTCTGATAATCTCATAAAAATCTGAAGAAGGAGAGCGGGCATCAAGGTCAATGAAATCATCATGTGTATCACCGGCTCTCTCATCCTCAACCATGGGCTGCTTGCCCTCCCGCACTGCCTCTGCTGATGAAGAATGCGAGGCCCCTTCCACCTGGTGTGGAGATAACACTCGCTGCCCTGAAGATGATGACGAGACCCCTTCCACCTGCTGTGGAGAAAGTACTCGTCGAGCTGCTGCAAACAAGGCCCTGTGGCCTCTCTGGTAGGTGACCTGAGGTGAGGAAGCAACATGTTTCGGAACAATGATCTCGGGCTGGTGAGATGGACCTCCCTCCTCATAAATGACCTCTGGCTCCGGCTGTGGCTGTGGTGGCGCTGTGAAGAACTCATGGGAGATGAACTCTTCCCATGGAATGCCCTGCTGACTCAACTGATGGGAAACAATGAGCTGGATGAGACCATAGTGACATAAACTCCTAAACTGCTGGGCTGGGGTCTTCCTCTGTAACATAGGCACCATCCTCTGAATATTCTGGAAGAAGAAAACCGGGATGTTCATCATCCTCACTCGGGTAAAGTGCATCAACAGGCGGATGTGATAAGAGTACACCTGTGAAAACCTGCCCTCACATGTAAAGTAATGCATGATGAGTTTCAAGATCGGAGCATACTCCCTCCGGAGAAATCTGAAAGGAAAGACCCCCGACAAGTGTCTCATGAAGGCTAGCATGACATATGGCTCAAAATGAACAAAATCCAACACTTTGCGCTTGGGCCACACCTCACCCACATTTGGTATCCCGGTAGCCTCTGAAATCACTTCCGGAGACAACACAAAGTTCACTCCTGCCAGAGTGACCTGCCCATCATGAAGGTGCAAAACAAATAAGCGGGCCAACTCCCTGTGGTGCTGGATCTGAGCAAGCCTCTCGCAAAACTGAAAACATGACATATACCGAAAGCAATTCACTGCCAAAGGACAGGCCTGCAATTCTGCCAATGAGGTGGGCTCCTCTCTCTTATGATGACCACCTTTGCCCCCCCTACGAGGCCTCCGCTGTACCTCAACCTCTGTAGAAGAAGACTGGTCATCACCTTGCTCATAGGTCTCGGTGGTTGACATGGTGCTTTTGAGCAAAGTGGAGAAAATAGACAAAGTAAACTGCTGCCCTTGCCTGCAAAAATGCTGAGTTGTATGCTGTTTTCAAGGGGAAAAAATCATGAAGGAAATGTTAGGGGAGGGGATTTTTTAATAAGGAAAGGGAAACATATGAAAACAGGGAATTTTCAAGGGACAATTCACAAACTGTCAAACATATAATCTCATCTTAATCAACGGGAAATCATTTGCAAAGAAATGTTTTTATTAGGGAAACATGGATAATAATAACCAAGGGAAATGACATGTATGCTCAACAGGGGGATGGGACAGCATAGATAACTTGCTCATTTGATTTCTGCCTTTCAATGTACATCATAAGGCACACTCTGTTTTTTCAAAGGGGTTCATGTACATTTGATGCTAGGGGAAAAGGGCTTCATTGACATTTTGTCAAAAGGGAAAAGGGGTTTCATTGACAAAGATATTAGGGGATAGAAGGGAAAACATGGTTTTTGCTTTTTAGGACCACAGCAACATTACTTTTGATCAAATATACATAGCAAAATTTCCTTTGCTTTTGTTTATATACACAGCCACATTTTCTTTATTTCTTGTTTTGGCATTTTATCATCATATTGCTTTCTTTTTTGCATAATCATTTTGTTTTTCTTTCATAGCATTTTGTTCTTTTTGCTGTGTGTGTTTTTATATCACAATGGAGGGTATTAGGGTTTTGGGAATGTGTTTAGGGAGGGATAGGGTTTGATACTTGGAAGGAGGAAAATTTCATATTCTTTGCAAATAAGATAAGATAGAGACATATGATGACAATTGTGAAATCAATGGGGAAACATGGAGGGAACATAAATGGGAATTAAAACCTTGAAAAAAAACACCAAACCCTAGCATTATGCCTACATTGACAAGCAATCACCAAAATCTATTTTCTTTGCATTCTTAGTGATAAAAACATATAAATGAAAGCTCATCATTCACCATTCATCAATTCATCAAGTGTATAGACCCTACCTCGGTCGATTTTGCAACTTAGAGGGCGATTGGACAAAATTTGGGGCGGTTTTGGTGTCAACAGCTTGACGGGTCGCGCAGGGCACCCAACAGGTCGCGCAGGGCACCCAACGGGTCGCGCACAGCCCGACGGGTCGCGCCCATTACAAATTAACACTGCTGGGAGGCGCCTGACGGGTCGCGCACAGCCCAACAGGTCGCGCACAACCTCTGACGGGTCGCGCACCTGAAACTGGTTCAATTTCTCTGCACTTTGCCTCCTTTCGCCTCTTCGCCCTATCACTTCTTCTTGCAAGCTCTTTGGATGCACAATGAGGGTATTGAGAGGGAATTTGACTCTTTAGAAGCTCAATTTGAAAAAATTTACTTACCAAACCCACTTTCTAATGTTTTGCCTTGACACTTTCTTTTAACACTGTTTTGAGTTTTCTTTTGTTCTGAATTTGACTTTTTGGGTGCTTTAGCTCCGTTCTTTTTGCAGGTAGACCATCTGATGGACTCTGGCGAGGAGACCAGGGTTATTGCCGGCATTTTGAAAAAATTTTGAAATTTCCTTATCGTTTTACAAAATTGACATGACCTTGGGTTTAAAAACAGGGTTTTTAAATCCAAGGTATAAATAAGCTGTACATGATGAAAAATATCAATGAAACATATTTACATACCTCCTTCTGGCTTGCTGGGGACTCATGGACCTCTGACTCATGATCTTGCAATGACATTTGACTGAAACCCTAGACCTAAGACTTTGGACTTCAAGACAAAACAAAACAAGTGTGACACAAGCTCACTAACTGATATGACCTGATCCAGCAAAGCCAAGAAGGGAACAAGGACCAGCTCCTCCATCAGTTTTATGGCATGCCTAATGGAATGCAAAACTGACATTAATGAGACACCTACTTATGCATATGCAAAGAGTTTTTTGATCACCGATGGAGGGCATCATGACCGACACTAACAAGTTGCAAGTTTTATTTGTATGGAAAGGAATGTGTATTCGTGTATAAGTAATTAGATTGCAATTAAGATTTAATACAACATTGTTCATCTGTGAACCAGTAATTGATTCATTAGGACTTGGAATCTATATATGATGTTTAACCTCTTTTTGTTATGCTCCTGCAGGATAGATTAGAATAGTTAGGACTAGCATAAGTAGTTAGAATTAGTGTAGATAGGATTTGATACACATAGGTGAGCTATTTCTTTTGTTGATTTAATTGAAGTCTTCCTCCAAGAAGCAATCTTTCAACACCTATAACAGTTTACGTGATCCTTTAAAACCCGTTGGAACTAGCCATTCCAAACGAAAACGGATCTAATTGGGGTCTGTGATCAGGTTGGTTCCCTTTGTTGCACAACGAACATTCGCCGTGTCAACAAGTTCCTAAGTCTAAACTTAGGGAAATTAAAATATTAATGGGTATTAATCAAAATATGGGTGAGAATGATCTAGAAGGCAGATCAAGTCATGTTTTAATCTTAGCCGTTTATTAGAGGCTTAATCTCAGCCGTTGAACACTCAACATGAAAAGTATAAAATGAAGGCTTAGGATTCATTTGGAAACACAGAGAGAGAGAGAGAATTGATCTGGAGTTCGCTTTATGGGGGGCTAGGAAGCTGAGAAATTCAAACTAAGTGATCATTCAGCAGCAGAGGGGTAGTGAGAATCTGGGAGGACTTTCCAGAGAATACTGATAAAGAGGCGGAGAGAGCTTGCAGAGAGGCAGTGCAGAAGTCAGGAGAGCTCAAACTGGGCCAGTCTGGGCCCACGCAATCCTGACGCAGAGCCAAAAGGACCAACGCAGAGCATAAAAGTTGCATTTCACAGAAGTCGAAACTATCGGGAACAACCGGAACTAACGGGTACTGTCAGGTACTGTTGAAATAGCCAAGATAGTTGACGCAGAGGGCAGAAGAGGTAATGTAGGGCTGATGCAGAGCCTGAAATGCTGACGTAGTGCCAGCGCAGAAATAGTCGGGGTTAGCCAGTCTTGTGCCAGATCAGCCAGAATTATGCTGGGTGAAGTGAGGTAAAACTCACTCAGATTTTCCGCCAGTGTTTTCTCTGTAGAGGATTGCTAGATGAGCATCCTAGATTTGAATTCAAATATTTCTCCTACATAATAATAAACTCTTAGAACTGCTGCACCAGTTTTCCCACATTAGGTTTTTCCGGGGACCATTGTGTCCAAAAAGAAGTGTGTCCTATGTATCTTGTTCTTTGCTCTGTTTTTTGTTTCATGAGATCAAATATTTAATTAGTGTAAGCTGCAAAAGTAATTTGCTTCAGTATTCAGAAGAATAACTTGATGAATGTAAATTTAAAAATCAAGTAGGTGAAGTAGATTCAAATTTGCTGCAGTAGGCGTTCCTTCAAAGTGTAGGAATTTTCACACTGATGAATGGACAAGTCCCTAGCTAAGAGGGAGTTATAACAAGTTCCCAATTACAAAGGAACTTGGACAAGTACCTTGTCAGAGGATACTTGAGCATGTCTTCCTCAATTGAGAGGAAGTGATAGACACAAAATTTTTGTCTACACTTGGGAAGAAAGAATGGGAGGATTGGTATGTGAACACCTGAGTAAACACCCGAGTTGGTATGTACCTTGAGAGACAATGACTAAGGTGTCTATAATTCATTGGTCTCGCCAACAGTGTGCTCTGATCTATTGAGAAATAGAGTTGTCAGTCAAGGCCTTGTTGTGGAAAACAATGTTGGTTATTATGATGCTATAACAGATGGATTTCAAATCCGGTTTCTCTTATGTGAATTCTTCAAGATTGAAACATAGCCAAACACCTTGCAATGTTGTATGAATACCTCCCTAGTTAAGAGGGAGTGTTGAAGGAAATGTAACTAGGTTCGGTCTTCATAAATATAATTTTAACACTTGTATTTATTCAAGAAAAAGAAAAATTACTTTTATATTATTTGTCAATGAGTTTCTTGCTCATTGAAGTAGGTCAAGCACATGTTTAAGTGCTTCTAGGAAGTCAAAATGTCAATGTATTTATGTAAGACCCTTAGAGGGCATGTTACACTATGTATAAAAATTGTCTAAGGTCAAAGGAATACCTCCAAGACAAGTGCAAGTCCTCTCCATGCAGCAACGTCCTCCAAAAATAAGCAAAACAATGAAAATAATGAAGATATGGCCAAGTCGGCCTAAAGACAGAAAGTCGGCCTTCTAGTAGGCCTAAAAGGAGGGATAGTCCTCTATATATAGAGGTTGTCCACTCCACTATAACATCAAGCAATCACGTCTGAAATCAGCGAAGAAGGACAGCCAAGGAAAGTGAAGGAAAGGACAAGTCTAAGGGTCTCCAAGCAAAGCGAGGAAAGAAGGAAGTCAAAACAAAGTAAAGGGACTGTTTCTAGGGCAGAAAATAGTCACACATGTGAGGTAAAATAGGGTAGATTGCAAATATAACAGCAGTAGCATTTCAGTAAAAGATTCGTTAGTGTTTGGCCTAAATATTAGACCTACAAGACCTCCCAAGTCAAGCGAAGAAGTCTCTCTCTCTAGCGAAGGTGAAAGGACCCTAATTCACTAAGGGTACACTCCACACACAGGAAACTAGGGCAACAAAACATCATTACAGTGATACACCCATACCTCAAGAAGGATCTTGTTTGGTCAACAAAAGAAGAAGTCTACTTGAGCAAAGGATAGAAGAGGAACATCTCATCTAGAAGTCTCACTCAAGGAAGGTCTATCTGTTAAAATTGGCAACTAGGGCCAAACTCTATGCGGGTCATCTTATTTATGGCAGCTGATATTTTTCTTGGATCCTTCTCATAGAGAGGTGTAGGATTGATCTAAAGATCATCCGATTCCGATAAGTATTCATGGAGTTATGAATTTATTTGTGTTATAAGACAATTCATCAAGGTCGGCCAGCAACCAAATAAACCCCACATATGCTCAACGTTTTAGTATAAGAAGAGATGACTTGAGAGTCATTTTACACACACGCTTCTATCTTGATTTCTCTCCACTTCACTTGGATTTTAGTGGAAGAGAAATCTAGGAGTGGAAGCCCTAAACGTTGGAGGAAAAGAGGGTGCCCTAGACGCAGATGGAAGGCAGCCCTAGACGCAGATGAAAGGCAACCCTAGACGCAGACTAAAGGCTGCCCTAAATGATGGTCTAATCCAGCCCTAAAAGCTGGTCTAATTCAACCCCTGTCAAACAAGACAGTCTTAGCCGCAGCATGAAGGGTCAAAAGGGACAGCGTGTAGGCTGCCCTAGACAGCGTGAAGGGCTATGTGGACAGCAGAGTCTTAGCCGTCATATAAAGGGTCAAAGGAACAACGAAGAGGTTGTCCTAGACAGCGTGAAGGAGTTGTAGGGACAGTGTGGCCCTAACCGCAGTTAAACAATCCAAAAGGAATAGCATAGATGTGGAGGGTTATTCCCTTGGAGAACTGCAGTCTTTAGAAGGTTGTCTTGCTGAATTGTATGGAGAATAAGGGCTGTAGGGTGATGCCCTAACCTGTGATGCAGTACAGTAGTGCAGCATGGTGAAACAACAGATGGTAAGCATGGCAAGCATGGAGCTGCAAGGGGCAATTGTATAATAAATGGGACAGCAAAAGAATGCTAAGACAAGACAGCAGTTGTGACATGGCAGCAAAGGTACATGGTGCTGCAAACTCATTGGATAGCAGCAAGCATGGACAGCAGATGTATGGGACAGCAGCAAGGTATGTTAAGATGCATGGGACAGCAAGCATAGTGCTGCTAACATGTATGGGACAACAACAAGGTATGTTAAGATGCATGGGACAGCAAGCATAGTGCTGCTAAGATGTATGGGACAGCAGCAAGGTATGTTAAGATGCATGGGACAGCAAGCATAGTGTTGCTAAGATGTATGGGACAGCAGCAAGGTATGTTAAGATGCATGGAACAACAAGCATAATGCTGCTAAGACACATGGACAACAGCAAGGTATGATTAGACATATGGGACAGCTGCTAGGTATGGCAACGCTAAGTGGGACAACAGCTGTGACATGGCAGAAGGCACATGGTATAACAGTTAGCATGGACCGCATGGCTATCATGAACAACATGGATAGTAGCAGCAAGCATGGTATTGCAAGCACATGAGACATGTTGTATGACAACATGGTTCAACCATGGCACATGGGACAGCAGTGCAGCATTACGTGTAGTTGTCATGAGGTCCAGCATTGTGATGATCGGTGCAGCATGGTGCAGCACGTTGACGTGCAGCATGTTGACGAGATGCAACATGATGATAGGTAAAGGAGTCACCTTGAAGAATCAGTTGAAGCAGCATGTCTTCAACTGATCTCATGTATCATCTTCTTAGAGATGATCTATATGCTCTTATCTAGATAAGTCAAAGTGTTGACTTCTGCTATAAATGGTACTATCTCTCACTCTCTGTTGAACTATTGAAGAACATATAAGAAGAATTGATCAAGGGTTTCCCCACATTGGGGTTTGTCCCTGGCTAGCGCCACATCTTGTGTCCTCTTGTCTTGGCTTCTCTTCTGCGATTTATGTTTATGTTCTATCTGCAGTTTACTTTAATGCTGATGTAATTGCTAATCTGGAAAAAATATTGAGCTAACTATGAAAATTGAAATGAATTGCTCTAAGCATAGAACATACCTAAAATTAACATGGTATCAGAGGTGAGGCGACGACAATGCCCAAGCAAGAGTGAAAGAGCAATCATCAAAGACAGTTGGGAAAGGACAAAAGGATCAGTGGACTCCTCATCCCTCTTCAAATTCACCGAGGGTGAAGTCCAAGCAAAGAATATTATCAAAATGCCGCAGAAGAAGTTTCTGATGGCTTACCTAAAGATCACTTCATTGGGAAGTCTGGATCTAATGGTGGAAGGAAAGGCAGATGCCTTGGTTGCAATAAGTTTGGCCATTATGCAAAGGAGTGTCCGAATGGCAGAGACACATCTCTTGATAAAGATAACAATCATTCCAGGGACATCTACAATGATCATAGCGATGACACGGCGAATGTTCGTTGTGCCAACAAAGGGAACCAACCCGATCGCAAACCCCAATTAGATCCGCTTTCGTTTGGAATGGCTAGTTCCAACGAGTTTTAAAGGATCCTGTAAGCTGTTATAGGTGTTGAAAGATTGCTTCTTGGAGGAAGACTTCAATTAAATCAACAAAAGAAACAGCTCACCTATGTGTATCAAATACTATCTACACTAATTCTAACTACTTTTGCTAGTCCTAACTATTCTAATCTATCCTGCAAGAGCATAACAAAAAGAGATTAAACATCATATATAGATTCCAAGTCCTAATGAATCAATTACTGGTTCACAGATGAACAAGGTTTTATTAAATCTTAATTGCAATCTAATTACTTATACACGAATACACATTCCTTTCCATACAAATAAAACTTGCAACTGATGTTTAACAAGGTTTCGAATCAGCAACCGCTCATGAATTAACCACGGTAACAAATCATATTTGAATAACCAAGACTAGTCACGAATTGTCTATTATCAATATGCACAAAAACAAATCATATTTATATTTATGCCAGCAACAACACCCTGATTCTAAACACATGAAAGAAGAGGAAAATAAATCTGAAAAAGGCTCCTTCTTGACCCAAACAGTCTTCTTTATTAGCACAATAAATCAAAAGTTGTTCTGCCCAAAAAAAAGTCCTCCTCCCATCTCTGGAGGTAATATTTATGCAGAAAAAGACTAACCCTCCGCCTTCCCCCCGACTTCCCACCTTCCTCTTGTTTTCAATACACAAATCAAAATATACAGACGTAGAACGATTAGTGAAACCACTAACACGTCAAGGTCACATTTGCTGGAGCGCTTCATTTCCTGGGGAAATGAATAGATCTTGATTAAAAGAGAATAACTACATGTCATCTCTTCGCACCTGTATTGAGCGGGCATTATTCCCTATTATTTCCTGAAAGAAACTGAAGACACTACGCTCATCATCCCACATCTGGCATGATTGAAGGTGTGTTTGGAGGTAATAACATCTTGATGGATCTGCGTTGTCATGAGTGCTTCCTCTTGACATAGAACGTGCCTCCGTTACGCACTATGGCGGTTCGTATCCCTTTCTTGCAGAGTATGTCTTTGAAATATCGACATCGATGGTCCAAAGGTGTCGTCTTGATATAAATCGCATTTATCTGTCACCGGGTCCACTCGAACTCGCCTCTCTTCTCTTGGTCCTCACCTGCAGAAATAGTTCATATTAGCTATGATTATGAGAAATATGACAAACATGCCTAAAAACACAAATCTTGCCCTCAATAAAACTTTTATAAAATCAAAGGAACAAGTGTGAAAGAATCGGCCCCTGGTTCAACCAAGGTTGCGATGCGATCAAGTCGCAATCGCACATCACAGCGGGCAGTCACATGCAACATCACCCCTGGTCCCAACAATTGCAGTTTGCGATTGGCCGAACCCGAAAATATATGTGTTGCGCTTAATAGTCCCATTGGGTCCGCTGTATCGCATCGCACCGTATGTATAAGCTCTGAATTCCACCGATTGCGATTTGCGATGGGCTTCGAACCCGAAATCATATGTGTTGCGCTTAATAATCCCAGCGGGTCCACCATATCACATCGCGCCTTATGTATAAGCCTTGGGCTCCACCGATTGTGATTTGCGATAGGCCGAACCCGAAAAATATATGCGTTGTGGTTAATAATTCTGGTGGGTCCGCCATATCGCATCGCACTTTATGTATAAACACTGAACTCTGCCGATTGAGATTGGAGAAGCAGATCCGAAAAATATATGTGTTATGTTTAATAATCCCGGCGGGTCCGGTGTATCGCAGTGTGCCTTATGTATCAGCATTGAAAGTGTCGACTGTGATATCCGATGCGATCGAAGACTTGATAGCATCGCAGTAACTCATGGGAAATAGACCTTAGCACTTACGAAAAGCGATATGCGATGGAGGAGTGGCCAAACGATTGCGACTGCGATAAGCAATGAAGACATGCATCGAGAGATGTGTAAAGACAAAGGAAGCGCGAAAAAGGGTAAGTTATGCATATTTGTATAGTATTTCTATTATCAAAGCATTGATATAGAAATAAGGACGCGATAGAAGGTTTTGAGGGTTGAAAAAGTCTTGATGAAGGATATGAATGAAGGGCTAGACTGGTTTATAAATGATTCATGTCATAGAGATTTATTCAGGGGGTCTTAACCATTAAGAATTGAAGATTTGACTCGGCAAAGAATTAAAATCCTTGGGATAGAACAGATCATTCGGAGAGTTAACATTCAAAGAAATGAAAGATCAAACTTCTAGGGGACCCATTCAAATTTGCTACCAGAGCAGGTTTTAATAGGGTGGTGGTTGTGTCACAACAAATGGCAAACCGCTAGGCGAACCAGTTATCTCTGTTACCAAATAAACTTTGGATCAGTAAAACATCAGGGTATTAAGATAAACTTGAAATGCAAACTGTATAGACGGATAGGCATGGGTTCCACTTAAGCATTAATAGCTTTAGGTGGGATAAAGACAAATAGCTTCTACTCACTGATAGGGTTTTGACAGGCATTCTCTAATGGTCATATTATGGGATTTATTGACCTTCCTTTACATGTTTTCTACTTTCAAAATCCTTTCGGGGCCATCACCGATCTGTCAATACCTGTTTACATGTGTACCTCAGCTCTTTATCGCTCATCAAACTTGAGTAAGGTTAGGCTTGTTGTGTCAACCGGTACTCTGAGCCCAGCAACAGTCCCTACTCCAACGGCTTCCCAAACAACCTGTCCTTCCAGATTGGCACAAGGACTCAACATTTCATTTTCTTTTACATAAGTCCTTCTAGTTTCAGGCACAAGGACTAGAGCACAATTAAATTTGCCACAGGATATACGACAGCGAGCTTAGCCCATGAGAGGAGGTTTACTTGTAGATGACAGATATTGGAAATTTTAGTGTGGTGGACGGAACCAATGGAGAATGACTGCAAACCTCATAGACAAGTATAGGCTAGGTCTGGATGGGATTTTAAAAATGCAGCGTTCCGCCATGCCAGTCCAGCTATGGTTACACATTTTTCGTTTTATAAAGATGCCCCTACATGCTCCGGGTATCCAGGTTATCAACAGATCCTACCTAGTTCCCAACAGATGCCAATGAGTGGCTTTGATTTGAATTTCACCGCTGATTTTCTAGTTCTCGTAAGCTCATTGAAAGTTTGCTTGATTTGCAAGGTAACGATGAATTTAGGATTGGCAGACTCATCAGCAAGTTACTGAGGGAGGCAAAAAGCTGACGGTGGGGAATGTGGGCAATCTGAAGAGAGTTATAAAGGTGAAAATGAGACTGAAGGACCGAAATCAATTGGCTGAAAAGGACTGAAATTCAAAACAGAAGGAAAATAAACTTTGCGGAAAAACAAGAACGAATGAGACGAAAATATAACTTAAGCTAACAAAAAAAAAAAAAATGAATCCTAACCTACTCAGGAGGTAACCACCATGTGGTGGCTACTGGAAGTATCTCTTAAGATGTTGGCCATTAACAGGGAGTTTTTCAGTTTCTCCCTGTAAAGTTTTCAATCTGTAAGTTCCCTGACCAATTTTTTCCTCAACTTGGAACGGGCCCAGCCATAAGTGTTGGAATTTCGTGTGCTTACCTTTTGGCTCACTCAACTTGTCCCATTTCAAGACTAGCTCTCCTACTTGGTAATCTTTATCTCCTGCCAGATGGCGATCAAACCATCTCTTCACAATCATTTGGTGATTCCTGAACTTGTTTCTAGCATTATCTCTCAATTCTTCCAACCTCACCAATTGGTTGATCCTTTTTTGAAGTAAGGTTGAAGGGGTCCCTCTCGAGGCTTGGGAGAGTTGTAAAGAGGGAAGGGTAACGTTGGGAGGCAAGATGGCTTCCTGTCCATAGACGAGGAAGTATGGGGAGTTTCCTAATGCTACTTTTGGGGTGACCCTATCAGCCCAAAGGGCATTTGTTAGAGCGTTGTGCCAATTCCCTGGTTATCGGTGATAGATTTACGGATTATGAGGATGAGGCTTTTATTTGATGACTCTGCAACTCCATTTCCCTGGGGGTAATAGTTTGATGCATACCTTATGCGAATTGATTTATCGATAGCAAATTCAGTCAATTTTAGTGATGGAAAATAAGAAGCATTATCAAATATGAGAGCGTCAGGGATGCCAAACCTATTGATAATAAATTTCTCAATGAAAGATATTACCTCGTCTTCACTCTCATTCACAGGCCTGTCATGCTCTTTTTCATCAATGAGTGCATTTTTGAATGTCTTCTCACAATGCAGGAACTCAAGGATTTGCTCGTCACCTTCGAATACCTGCCAATTTGAGATGTTATCAAGTACGGATGGTCTGAAAATCAATTCAACATAATATTTATTCTTGTTTAATCTAAGATCAGGCAAAAGTTTTGCAGCCATACCAACCATCAGATCAGCATCTTGGTTTTGCCATCGAGGTATGTGTATGATATTAAAAGAATCAAAACTGTCAATTAAGCTCCATACCTCATGTTGGTATCTTACCAGGTGTGGTGAATTTCAATGTATCATTTTCCTTACCTGGTCCACAATTATCTGTGAGTCACCAAAAGCTTTAAGATTTCTCACCTTCATATCAATGGCTTTTTTCAAGCCCTGTAGCAAGCCTTCGTATTCTGCCGTGTTGTTGGTGCACGCGAACTCCAACCGGTTGGGCATCAAAGGGTCAATGAGAATGCTCCCAGCACCTGCACCTTCTAGGCAGTTAGAGCCATCAAAATAGAGTGTCCAAAACATAGAATCTGATGTTATATCAAATGAACTACCTTCTACAAAATTGGCCCTATCATCTACCATATTACAGGGTAGCTCATCAGTCGGACTGTGGAAGAAAGCTTCCAACCGTGTGTTTATTGCAGTTTCTTCAACTGTCTCTACATGGAATTCTCCAAAACGAGTTTTCGTGGCACAAACGTCAAAACTATAATTCCCAAGGATAGAGTTGGTAAACATTACAGGTTCATTGGGGTAGTTTAGTTCTGTCACTATGTACTTCATGTATCTTTCTCGATCAACTTTCAGCATATCACCTTTTCCCTTCTGAGGCAACAAGAGATGGGACTAATCAGTTGAGAAATACTCGTTCAGATTTGTTGACCAGTCCCTACTAAGCAACATTCCATATGCCTTGGGTATGTCGACTACCACTATGTCAATGACTTGGGTGTACTGTGGTTTGGCAGCCATCTAAATCAGCACATCTTTCAATTCTCCAATTACTTTCACATTCGTTCTGTCCAATTGCATAATTCGAGTTCCAGTTTTCTCAGGCATTGCATGCAGTCTTTTAGCAATAGCGTAAGGCATAATAGTGGACGAGGCACGGGAATCTACCAAGCAATTGTATACGTTCATGTTGAAGATTTCAAATGTGATAAGGAAAGGTGGAGTCATAGATTTTAATTTCCTTCCTATCATGGCTGCACTGACATCTTGGGGGGTTCGATTCATGTTTGACAGAGTGGCTTCGATGGTTGATAGCATTTGGGCTGTACTGGGGGTACTAACAGGTCTGGATGCCAACTTCTTAGTTTGGCTACTCGGATTGGTGGGAGATTTGCAATTTCGTTCATTCATAGCTTTCAAGAGGAGATCTCTTTGCTGCGTTAACTTTAACAAATCGAAGTATGTGATATTAGCTCGAGATTTCTTAAGATCACCCACAATGTTGTAATCAACATTATAAACAGGGTAGGGCAGAGTAAACATACCTGTTTTGCCATTCTTAGGTGGGAGTTTACCATTTTGAGTCGCCTTCGTTGCATTTGGAGATGTATTATCTTTCTGTGGACAGTTCACAACTGGAGTACTCTTGGAATCACCATTAGGTCTACCCTTCTCGACAAGAACTTTGGGAGCGGATGCCTTCAAAGGGCGAACATCTTTCTCTGCCTGGTCTATAGGCTTCATCACGCCCACAAGTGGCCCTTTACTTCGTGTGTGGATTTCATTAGTGTGGATTTTTGCTGTATTATCTCCTTCGTCGTCATCGTTCTCATTTGTATAGAAATCCCACAGCACATTGATTTGAGATTCCTCGTCCAAGGGCTCTTCTACTTGGTATTCTTCCTCATTTTTTTGTTCTGGCACCAGCTCCATTGTAGGTTCTTCTTTGCTAAGGAGCAATCCGATAAGAGCCAGCTCTTCCAGATTTAAATTCCCTTCATCGGGTGGAGCAGGCAACGCAAGTTGATCATGACCACCTTCTGTCTTCTTACGATAGAAAGGTTTGAAGGGTTTTCTGTTGTTATAATCTCCTCCATTCCCACTTGTACTCTCTCCATAATTCCTTTTCATATCGATGAATGTGTTCGTCAATTTCTTAATGATCTTATGCAAACCTTCCACATTTGTGGTATCCTTTTCTTTGATCTCAGCCACTTTGTTATCACTCCCATCATTCTTCTTGGATGACTGAGAGGCTTTCTTTTCTTCGGTTGTATGATGACATGCTGTGAGACCGATCATTTCATTCTCGACCTTTACAGCGTCATCAATAGCACCTTGTAAGGTTTGTGTGTTACTCCTGTTGACCCACATCATAGTAGGGACAGGGAGAGCAGTGATGTAGAATTCCATGAGCACCTCATCAGTAGGTCTAGCGTTAGCAGGGATTTTGTTGAGCAAAGTGTTGAACCGGATGTTAAAATCCTTGACCTTTTCTTTGGCTTGCATTTTTAAATGAGATAGTTCTAAAACTAAGGTCGCAGGTGTTTTGTCATCGCCAAACTTGTCTAAGAAGGCCTGCTAAAAGGCATCCCATGAGGTGATCGATCCTATTCTCAAGCTAAAGTACCATGTGGAGGCCGCACCAATCCGGGTAAAAGAGAATAAGCGACATACTACATCTTCATCGGCTACCCCCAACATGCGCACGGCTAGGAAGAAAGAGTGAATATGGTTATCAGCAGTGTCTCCCGCTCAGGGTCGAATTTAGGCAATACTCTTTCTGCGTTCTTGGGTAAGGCATGTTGCTGCCCAGGTACCGCTACGGACATCCTGTGCAAGCCAGGGAGGGAGTGCTCCCGGAGGAGGTGGGGGTTGATTCCCACCCGGAGGAGGTGGTAGAGGCGGATTCCCACCTGGAGGGGGAACGTTAGCCATATTATGGATAGGGAGGTTCTGGTTGAAGGTTTCTTTGAGGCGTTCTTTGTTAGGATTTTCCAAATCAAGCTAGGGATTACCTTTAGAGGGGGAATCCTCAGGAATTTCTTCCCAAGGAGTGTCAATACTTTGCAAAGACTCTAGCACAATATCTTCAAGAGAAGGGGCTGCATATGTCTCTTCGCTTATGGGAAAGACCCTTGGCTTTCTTTTAGTTGTCAGAGGTAAAGAGTGAAAGATTGGGAGCTGAGAGAGGGAACGAGCGTAAGCCCGAGTAAGTACTCTGACTGGTTGTTCCTGAGTGACAAGATACTCCCACAGTCTCTCTTCTTTGGGTGACCCAAATATGGGACTTAGGGGGATCTTTGCTTCTTCGGGATGAGGATCTTCCAAATGAGCAGAATGATCTTTTTGACCTTTACGATCCATATATTAATCGTTTCGAATCCATGCGCGACATTTATAGATGAAATCATGAAAAGCTGTGGACGGCAGTTCAGGCCCTCCTTCTAGCACCAATTTTGTTGACACAGCGAATGTTCGTTGTGCCAACAAAGGGAACCAACCCGATCACAAACCCCAATTAGATCCGCTTTCGTTTGGAATGGCTAGTTCCAACAAGTTTTAAAGGATCTCGTAAACTGTTATAGGTGTTGAAAGATTGCTTCTTGGAGGAAGACTTCAATTAAATCAACAAAAGAAACAACTCACCTATGTGTATTAAATCCTATTTACACTAATTCTAACTACTTATGCTAGTCCTAACTATTCTAATCTATCCTACAGGAGCATAACAAAAAGAGGTTAAACATCATATATAGATTCCAAGTCCTAATGAATCAATTACTGGTTCACAGATGAACAACACTGTATTAAATCTTAATTGCAATCTAATTACTTATACACGAATACACATTCCTTTCCATACAAATAAAACTTGCAACTGATGTTTAACAAGGTTCCGAATCAGCAACCACTCATGAATTAACCATGGTAACAAATCATATTTGAATAACCAAGACTAGTCATGAACTGTCCGTTATCAATATGCACAAAAACAAATCATTTTATTTTCATGCCAGCAACAACACCCTGATTCTAAACACATGAAAGAAGAGGAAAATAAATCTGAAAAAAAAAGGCTCCTTGACCCAAACAATCTTCTTTATTAGCACAATAAATCAAAAGTTGTTCTGCCCAAAAAAAAAGTCCTCCTCCCATCTCTGGAGGTAATATTTATGCAGAAAAAGACTGACCCTCCGCCTTCCCCCCGACTTCCCACCTTCCTCCTGTTTTCAATATACAAATAAAAAACGTAGAACAGTCAATGAAACCGCTGACACGTCGAGGTCAAATTTGTTGGAGCGCTTCATTTCTTGGGGAAATGAATAGATGTTGATTAAAAGAGAATGACTACATGTCATCTCTTCGCACCTATATTGAGCGGGCGTTATTCCCTATTATTTCCTGAAGGAAACTGAAGACATTGCGCTCATCATCCCACATCTGGCATGATTGAAGGTGTGTTTGGAGGTAATAACATCTTGACTTGACGTAGAACGTGCCTCTGTTATGCACTATTGCGGTTCGTATCCCTTTCTTGCAAAGTATGTCTTTGCAATATCGACATCAATGGTGCAGAGGTGTCGTCTTGATATAAATCGCATTTATCCGTCACCGGGTCCACTCGAACTCGCCTCGCTTCTCTTGGTCCTCGCCTGCATAAATAGTTCATATTAGCTATGATTATGAGAAATATGACAAACATGCCTAAAAATACAAATCTTGCCCTTAACAGAACTTTTCTAAAATCAAAGGAACAAGTGTGAAAGAATCGGCCCCTGGTTTAGCTAAGGTTGCGATGCGATCAAGTCGCAATCACACATCGTAGCAGGCAGTCACATGCAACATCACCCCTGGTCCCACCGATTGCGATTTGCAATTGGCCGGACCCGAAAATATATGTGTTGCGCTTAGTAGACCGGTCGAGTCCGCTGTATCAGATCGCGTCGTATGTATAAGCTCTGAATTCTACCGATTGCGATTTGCGATGGGCTTTGGACCCGAAATCGCTTAATAATCTCGGCAGGTCCGCCATATCACATTGCGCCTTATGTATAAGCGGATTGCGATTTGCGATAGGCCGGACCCGAAAAATATATGCGCTGTGGTTAATAATTCCAGCGGGTCCACCATATTGCATCGTGCTTTATGTATAAACTCTGTCGATTACGATTTGCGATACCCGAAAAAATATGTGTTATGTTTAATAATCCCGACAAGTCTGGTGTATCATAGTGCGCCTTATGTATCAGCATTGAAAGTGTCGATTGTGATATCCGATGCGATCGAAGACTTGATAGCATCGCAGTAACTCATGGGAGATAGACCTTAGCCCTTTGCCAATGCGAAAACCGATATGTGATGGAGGAGTGGTCAAGCAATTGCGATAAGCGATGATGGCATGCATCGAGAGATGTGTAAAGACCGAGGAAGCACGAAAAAGGGTAAGTTATGCATATTTGTATAGTATTTCTATTATCAAAGCATTGATATAGAAATAAGGATGCAATAGAAGGTTTTGAGGGTTGAAAAAGTCCTGATGAAGGATATGAATGAAGGGCTAGACTGGGTTATAAATGAATCATGCCGCAGCGATTTATTTCGGGGGGTCTTAACCATTAAGAATTGAAGATTTGACTCAGCAGAGAGTTAAAATCCCTAGGATAAAACAGATCATTCAAAGAGTTAACATTTGGAGAAATGAAAGATCAAACTTCTAGGGGACCCATTCAAATTTGCTACCAGAGCAGGTCTTAATAGGGTGGTGGTTGTGGCCACAACACATAGGAATGACAGGGAATGTAGGTCATCAAGGAAATGGCCGACACTTCAAAGAAAGCAAGGAACCCCAGGTATGAAGAACCAAATGTTGTTTTTGATAAGATAAAGAAGTGTTATCTTGTATTGGCCCTCTCCTTCATATTCTTTGGGAATCTGGCTTATTATTTGTAGTGCTTCAAGGCACTTCATCGGATAGAAGGGTGCACTCTCTAATTTGGTAGAGATGGAAACAATCGTGGGATTATACTTGGAGCCGATGCCACCTATCCTGGAAAGGGTGTAGGGAATGTTACCCCTCAATTGAATGAGGGTAACTCGATTCATTTACAAAATCTCTTTTATGTACTTGATTGCAAGAAGAACCTGGTGTCCATTTCAGCAATGGAAGTCAAAGTTTACAGGGTGGCACTCATCGATGGAATGGTACGTGTTTGAAAATAGAATTTTCAAAGATGTTTTTGAGTTCAGGGTTGTATCAAGTTGCAGGAAGTCCACTGGGGACCATGTCCATTGACACATATCACGGAAGGTCTGTGAGTCAAATGGTGACAAGGATGCCTGAATTCCTCTCATATAGCATGGAAGGAGGCTCTATGTACAGGTCATAGACATTTTGTCAAAGCCCCGAGGAAGGTCAAATTTGTGACTTTCCCGAATGACTTGGATTCGTTGAGAGACCTTCTTATAAGGGTCTTGCATGTTGCATGCATTGAGCTCTAGGAGCTCCAGGGGGCTTGGGGTACTACTGGAGCAACACGCGACCATAGGGCGACTCACCCTCCCCTAATGGTGCGTTGTGTACAGGGTGAATGGCTTAGTCTTCCCCTGCGATACCACGAGGCGACTTAGGGACAGGATGAATGGTTCTCCTGTCGAGGCATCCTACCCATGCAGTCTGGGACTCATGGGAAATACCTCTCATGTGGCCAATGAGCAGGGAAATGGGGTTAGGCACCATAGTAGTATAATCGATGGACGCATCGTTGTATCTACTGTATCCCTATGCTAGGATGACCTGCATTGATCTAGGATCAATGAAACTAATATGGGATCAGTATGAGTGGTTTGAGACACTCTCTTGTGATATTGATCTGGGATCAATAAAACTGACTTCGGGTCAATGGAGAACGGTATGAGACATTCTCGATCAATTCTTCTTCTTCATGGGTCAGCAGTGCAACACATTGATGGCAGAGATAGTACAGTCAAACATATGGATCAGCGGATGGAGTTCTCCCTAGTTGAGAGGGAGTGCTAAAATTGGCAACTAGGGCCAAACTCCATGTGGGTCATCTTATTTATGGCAGCTGATATTTTGCTTGGATCCCTCTCATCGAGAGGTGTCGGATTGATCTAAAGATCATCTGATTTCGATAAGTATTCATGGAGTTGTGAATTTATTTGTGTTATAAGACAATTCGTCAAAGTCGGCCAGCAACCAAATAAACCCCACATATGCTCAACGTTTTAGTATAAAAGGAGATGACTTGAGAGTCATTTTACACACACACTTCTATCTTGATTTCTCTCCACTTGTCTTGGGTTTTAGTGGAAGAGAAATCTAGGAGTGGAAGCCCTAGACATTGGAGGAAAAGAGGTTGCCCTAGACGCAGATGGAAGGCAACCCTAGACACAGATGAAAGGCAACCCTAGACGCAAACTAAAGGTTGCCCTAAACGATGATCTAATCCAGCCCTAAATGATGGTCTAATCCAGCCCTAAAACGTTGGTCTAATTCAGCCCCAACCACAGTCAAACAAGAGAGTCTTAGCCGCAGCATGAAGGGTCAAAAGGGACAGCGTGTAGGCTGCCCTAGACAGCGTGAAGGGTTGTGTGGACAACAGAGTCTTAGCCACCGTATAAAGGGTCAAAGGAACAGCGAAGAGGCTGCCCTAGACAACGTGAAGGAGCTGTAGGGACAGCGTGGCCCTAACCGCAATTAAACAAGCCAAAAGGAATAGCATAGGTGTGGAGGGTTATTCCCTTGGAGAACCGCAGTCTTTAGAAGGTTGTCTTGCTGAATTGTATGGAGAATAAGGGTTGTAGGGTGATGCCCTAACCTGTGATGTAGTACAGTAGTGCAGCATGGTGAAACAACAGATGGTAAGCATGGCAAGCATGGAGCTGCAAGGGACAGTTGTATAATAAATGGGACAGCAAAAGAATGCTAAGGCAAGACAGCAGTTGTGACATGGCAGCAAAGGTACATGGTGTTGCAAACTCATTGGATAGTAGCAAGCATGGACAGTAGATGTATGGGACAGCAGCAAGGTATGTTAAGATGCATGGGACAGCAAGCATAGTGCTGCTAACATGTATGGGACAGCAGCAAGGTATGTTAAGATGCATGGGACAGCAAGCATATTGCTGCTAACATGTATGGGACAGCAGCAAGGTATGTTAAGATGCATGGAACAACAAGCATAATGCTGCTAAGACACATGGACAGCAGCAAGGTATGCTTAGACATATGGGACAGTTGCTAGGTATGGCAAGGCTAAGTGGGACAGCAGTTGTGACATGGAAGAAGGCACATGGTACAACAGAAAGCATGGTACAACAGCTAGCATGGACAACATGGCTATCATGAACAGCATGGATAGTAGCAGCAAGCATGGTACTGCAAGCACATGAGACATGTTGTATGACAACATGGTTCAACAATGGCACATGGGACAGAAATGCAACATTAGGTGCAGCAGTCATGAGGTCCAACATTGTGATGATGGGTGCAACATGGTGCAGCATGATGACAAGATGCAGCACGATGATAGGTGAAGGAGTTACCTTGGAGAATCAGTTGAAGCAGCATGTCTTCAACTGATCTCATGTATCATCTTCTTAGAGATGATCTATGCTCTTATCTAGATAAGTCAACATGTTGACTTCTGCTGTAAATGTAGTATCTCTCTCTCTCTCTCTATGTTGAATTATTGAAGAACATATAAGAAGAATTGATCAAGGGTTTCCCCACATTGGGGTTTATCCCTGGCTAGCGCCACATCTTGTGTCCTCTTGTCTTGGCTTGTCTTTTGCGATTTATGTTTATGTTCTATGTTTCGAGGAACCAAGTGCAGAAAAGAGGAAGGACTTGACTTGTGCTTGGAGGTCATCCTAATCAAGGGTCTAGGGTTTGGCAGTGATCAAAAAAAAGCTTCAATAAGAGAAACTTACCGAAGGGTTTTCCTCTCTAACGGAGAGAGGTTTTGGCCGTGGCAAAGAGCCAACATTTGTGTTCTTGTCTTTATGTTTTTTATAGCAAATTGATGAAACACACACACTAATTATAAGAAGAAGATCAAGCTAAGATAATTGTAAAAGTGCTTCACAAATTGTTATCAAGTATTGAAGAATCCTAAGAAACAACAGTGCCCTTCATTCTTCAACACATTAGACATGAAAAGAAATATCTTCAACAATAAAGCACTTACAAGACAATTTAGCAAGAAATTCCATCCATTATGCCAAGAATAGCTCCAAAAGACGTCCAAAAATCAAATCCAAATATCAAAATGCATCCAATCATCCAATAATCCAAGAAGATAACAAATGTGAGTCTCTCCAAGGAGCTTGTCTCCCGAGTGAGTGATGATGAGAGATGAAATGACATCTCTCTAATATATGAGTCCTAACATGTGCTATTATGCCGACAAGCCCCTAAAATTATAAAGTGATGGGAAAGAAACATCTCTAGGTCACAAGTTGACCTAGTAGCCAATGTTATAAATGATAAAATCACTTAAAGGAGGGTCGAAATGCTAACATCTTGCATGCGTAGGCCTCCAAAGCGAAGGCCTTGAGGCCAAATGGTGCCATGTGTGATGTCGAGGGCCTCTAAAATTATGATGGAGCAGTTGGGCCCTCTATCTTTGTGCAAATCATTTTGTGGACCCCCTAATATGGTTTGGGGCACAAACTGGGTCTCTTGGCTCTCCATGTGGCTAACTATTTGTCTTTTCTCCAACATTGAAGGCACTGAAGATTGTTAGAAAATCAGAAAGCTAGACAGATTTTCTTAGATAGATAATTACTCATGATTCTTCTATCTTTATGTTCTTCTTTTATCTTTTAGTTCATCAAGCAATTACCAAAAGAATATCACAAGGACATCAGATGTAGGTGGGCAACAAGGGAAAAACACCTATCTAGGGGAAAACCCAGTCAAAAATTCTTCGTTCTTAGTTTCTTGAGATTATCCAAGACTCTAGACCCAGACAAAGACTTCCTCCACACCTAGTCAGCCCTCAATCCTTCTTGCAAATGATAGTCCTTCGAAAGCAATTTCGACCTAGCAGCATCAACAGCAGCTTCGACCCAACAGCAATAGCAACAACAACTTTGACCAAACTTGGAGAACTTTGATCTCACTTGATACAACTCAGAACTGAGTGAGAGTTGTCCCAAAATTTCAATCTTGAGATCTTCTATCTTCCTATGGAAACTTGCACTTTTGTCCAGCCCTTCTTCTAGCCCTTTCTCAACTTCGCACTTTTCAACTTCCAGCTTCAGATATTGAACTATGTGAGAGAGAATGAGATGCTCCAAATGAATTTGAACTACCTTGTATATATAGCCTTCTAGGGAGGTTGAATTACTTGTCTTGAGGCTGACTTGATGTGGAGGAGACTAAATTCATTTTTGACTCAAAAATAATTCTTTTTACATGATTTGAAAGCCCAAGAAGGGTCTCTTTTAACGTACAATGACTCTAATGACTCAGAATGTATCCTAGAAGTCCTCAATGGGGACTTTGACCTAAAACACGATGACCCAAGCATGAAACCCATGCTTTAATAAGTCATGATAATAATAATAATAATAATATTTTCTTCATTCTATTGATAAGTACATCTCAAATACATTTATGAAGACTGAATCTAGTTACATATTTCAACATTCCCTCTTAACTAAGAGGAATTCATCAGTACAAGTACAAAGAAGATCTCGGAGCACATGAACCATTAAGAATTTTAGGCACTGCAATGCCATGGACTAGATTCCTTACCAGGGCAATTTATCCAACGTCCTTCAACAGTTTAGGCACCGCAATGCCATGGACTAGATTATTGACCAGGGCAATCTATCCAGGTGGGACTAAGATGGACTAAAGCTTTCAGCCTCTCTAAGTACCAACAAGCTTACTTATTAACCATCAACCCAGGGATCTAGGTGCATATCTGAGGTCAAAGCTCCATGACCAACACCACGCTCCCTACTTTGGGAACTAGGCATCAACACAAAGTGTCAGCCACATGTCCTCCCAGGCAATGTCTCACACACAAAGCCTCAACTTCTCAATTATTCCAATCGGTAACAAATTCTTCCTGATGAAACAGATCGGCCACAAATCTCTCCAACCAAACTAATCGACAACCCTAGGCATGAAAAAGATGTTATCTAACCTTCGAGAGATTTACCTATTCAAACACAACCCCAATTAGTAACAAAAATTCAAATGTACATAAACAGATACAAACCTCTAGGGTCTTTCAAACAATTTGATGTTGCTTCTCAGCTTTTCACAGTAGGACTTATAGTTGAGTCTTGACATAAGATTTCTCAACCATACAACTTCCTCTCCTACTTTTCAGGCAACAACATATTCTACAAATAGATTTGGCTCTTCTTATCTCAACACCCCTTCAAAGTACATTCGCCAATTTCTTCTTTCAAGGTGTTCATCATGACTATGATATGACCTCCCTCTCCACTAGGGAGATTCCTTTCATCCAATCTCCCTCTTAACATAGGGAGATTTCTTTCATTCAAGCTCCCTCTTAACTTAGGGGCTCAACTACTTTTCTATGATATCGGAGAATCGCTTCCATTAATCTAATCAGAGTTATCATGACCATCATTATTCACATCATGCTTATCATATCAACTTTACTTTACGAACATCTTCACCATCTTGAAGATTATGTACCTGCACAACTTAGATAGCAAGTACAACCAAATCTATAGAAGCATGAAGTCAACCATATCAAAATCATGGAAACATTCAACTTTAGACATCAAATACTCAGACTTAGTTACAAACAGGAGATACATACATTTCAACTTCTTGCTAGGGTTTTTGTCATAAGCCCTAGACTACATCAAGACTTTGAGAATTTCATAACAACCTTCATTACATCTAGGGTTTGCAATTTGATATAGTAGGGTATGTCATATCTCTGGAAGTAACAACCTTCATTACATTTAGGGTTTCAATGTTTCTTCCAGAGATATGACATACCCTACTATATCAAATTGCAAACCCTAGAAATAATATTTATCTAACAACTTTAGAATTCACATGTCAGACTTCTCACTAGGATTTAGTGCGAGATCCTAGATTTCATACATGAGCTTTTAACAACCAATCACAGCTCAATTCAAAGTAATAACATGACTAGCTTCCACTAGGATTTGTTGTAAACCCTAGATTTTACTTATTCCCAACACTCATAACTCAAATTCTAATTTCAACAATCTAACACAAATCTTAAATTATCACATTGTCATCATATATAAGAGATTTGGACTTCTACTAAGGTTTGTTTACAAAACCCTAGAATTCACAAATATTATCATCCTAGAGAATCAAACTTTGACTAGGGCTTAGTTCCAAACCCTGGGACTCAAGACCATCAACAATTAGGTCAACTCATATATCTAGGATTTCATCATCATGCACAAGCATATCATAACATGTGTTAGTCAAACCCAACTACACAAATATCAATAAGAGTTAGACATATAACAAACTTGATTAAAATAAGGTTTGGTCGAACAAACACATACATGCCAAGGATTTCATTTCTAGGACATTATAAGGGTCTTGCTTATACACCCTACCAAACCCTAATGATCTAGGTTTCAATACAAAACATGGCAAACCCTAAATTACCAATACTTCAAAGGTTTGGGATTTCAAACATTACCATTCAAACCTAAAAAGTTAGGGTTTCCATACTCATACCAAAAATGCCAAACATGACATCATCAAAGCATCAAACATTTTAGACTTCATCAATAACCCTAAGTAGGCTAGGGTTCCACACATAATCATCAACATACCCTTAAGTTAGGGTTTTCACATAGAACCTTTCTAGGGTTCCACAAGAGTGATCAAAGATATGACAAGGGTAGATTTATCTAATGATGAATCACCCCATCAAGAATCTTTATGATTCAGGAGAGCTAGACATAATGATGTTAGTAATAGTTAATCAAGAATGAATATGAAGAGAGCAAAAACTTGTAGTTCAAAAACATACCTCTTGTTTCTTAACAAACCTTGTAATGCCAATGCTTTATCTTGTGAGGCCTTCTTCCTTGAGTCTTCAACAAGTTTTCCTAAACAAGGAAAATAAGAGTAGAAGTGTGATTAGTATTTAACGCAAACAAAACTAGATAAGTAAGGAAAACTAAAAATAAAAATTGTAATAGGATACTTATCTTTGGAGGTTGATGAGGGCTCCCTCTAAGCTTGAGGGATACCTATAACCTTAAGAACATATAAAAATGTTTTTCCAAAATGTGTTAAAACTACAAATACTAAAAATAAAGAATAAAATAACTAAATCTAAGATCAAAGGACTTAGTAGTATAAGTCCCTTATATCCAGTTCTTCAGGCTTAGTCTTCTTTGGAGATCTTCTTCAGCAACATTGGCTTGATCTTTGCTTCTTTTCTTGTTCTTCAGATTGTCAGGATAGTCATTTCTATAGTGACCCATCTTGTGGCATTGGTAGCATTCTGTCTTGGACATATCAACTTTCTTTCTTGGCCCTCTTGACTTCTTGGAGTGTCCTTTCTTGTGAGAAGCGGAGTATGCATTTGGCACCTTTTCTTCTTCGTTGTTGGATACTAACGAAATTATCATTTCTTCTTGGGTGCAAGCATTCCACAATTGTTCAAACGTAGGGGTTTTTTTTCAAACTATTGAGACCTGAAGCAAAAGAACTCCAAGTAGGTGGTAATCCCAATTGTGCACTGATTACTAGCTCCTTCTCTAATCCAATTTCATTTATGGCTTGAAGTTCATCTCTAATCCTTGATATCCTTGCAAAGAAGGAAGCCACAAGATCATCCTTTGTCATCTTATTATTCCTTAACTCATTCTTCAAGCTTGCTACTTGACCAATATTTTTGATAGTGAATAATTTTGACAATGCTTCATACATTTCTTGAGCATGATCTATATTGGAAATGTATGGGACAAGATTGTCCTTTATGCTTTCTACCATCAGTGTCATAGCCCATATTTCCAATCCTCTATACTTCTTGTTTGCATCACTGAATTCTTTTGTAGTTTTCTTCACCTTTCCTTTGATCATATCGAAGACCTTGTTCTTTTCAAGAATGAGGTCAATCCTCTTCTTCCAAGATCTGTAGTTTGATGCTCCTTCCAATTTGTTCTCACTCTTTATTGTGTTCGACATTGTCCTTGAATATAGTGAGCTTCTTCTCTAATAAGAGCTCCTTGTCCTGATATGATCCCTAGATCAATCCTTTAGATTCCTTCTAATAGATACTTAAGACTGCCTTTTTTTCTCCTTCACCTCAGCTCTAAAACCATGTTAGAAAATCAAAAAGGCAAAAAGATTTTCTTAAACAGATAAGAACATGTGATTCTTTTATCTTTATGTTCTTCTTTTATCTTTTAGTTCATCAAGCAATTACTAAAACAATAACACAAGGAAAACAAATGTAGGCGGACAGCCAGGGCAAAACCCCCATTTAGGGGAAAACCCAGTCAACAATTCTTCCTTCTTAGTTTCTTGAGATAATCCAAGACTCTCGACCTAGACAAAGACTCTCTCCACACCAAGTCAACGCTCAATCCTTCTTGCAAATCATATTCCTTCCAAAGCAATTTCGACCTAGCAGCATCAGCAACAACTTCGACCTAGCAGCATCAGCAACAACTTCGACCCAGTTGCAATTTCGACCCTATAGCAGTAGTAACTTCGACCAAACTTCGAGAACTTCGATCTCCCTTGATACACTTCAGAACTGAGTGAGAGTTGTCCCAAAACTTCCATCATGAATTCTTCAATCTTCCTCCAGAAACTCATACTCCTTTCCAACCATTCTTTTAGCCCTTTCTCAACTTCGCACTTTTCTAGCTTCCATCTTCAGAAATCAAACTATGTGAGAGAGAATGAGATGCTCTAAATGAATTTGAACTGCCTTGTATATATAACCTTCCAGGGAGGTCGAATTACTTGTCTTGAGGCCGACTTGATCTTCTTGTGGCCAACTTGGTGTGTTGGAGACTAAATTCATTTTTTACTCAAAAATAATTCTTTTTACATGATTTGAAAGCCCAAGGGTCTCTTTTAATGTACGACTCTAATGACTCGGAATAAATCCTAGAAGTCCTCAATGGAGACTTTGACCTAAAACATGATGACCCAAGCATGAAACCCATGCTTTAATAAGTCATAATAATAATAATATTTTATTCATTTTGTTGATAAGTGCATCTCAAATACATTTATGAAGACCGAACCTAGTTACATATTTCAACAAAGATGGTGCAAGCCCTCCCATGTCTCCAAAGGTGAGAAAAACTCTTATAGGCACTAAATCAACTGCCAAACCATATGATCACTACTAAGTTGATTGGGGCATGATGGTCCAATTGCATCATCCCGCGAATAATGTAGGGCAAAGTGCAAAAGCTCTAGTGCGTTGAAGGTGCCCATGAATGCAAATGATGCTCTATGATTATCCAGGGACCCATTGCTCTCAACATAGAACCTATGGGTGTCAATATGATCCTTTGGTGAAAGGCCCCAGCTCAGTTGTACATCCCATAATGAACCCACCTGCCAATCACACACAATATCCAGTGCTACAACTTATATCAAGTACATTTAATCATTTTTGCAATTAAGTGAACCAAGCTTGCCAGTAATGGGAAATGTGACACTTCATATAAGGTTCCTTTTCCAAAATTGGGGCCTTAGTGACGTAATGGTGTTACCTCCCTAGGTATGAGTGGCTAAAAGGTGACCATATTGGGCGTCTCCGACCACCAAACAGAAGTGACATGTCCATAGTCCTCCTTTCAATCAATAGATGTCATGTGAATGATGATGGAACAAAGGGGAAGAAGGGGTCTCAAGGCCAAATTCCATGGTCAAAGGGGTAGCAATGATGAGAAATTCCACATTCTGGGTGTACAGATATGAGGGAGCAATCGTGGATGCATGAGTTAACCCGACCATTGTTATTCCACCCCTCTTTCCTTTTTCCTTTTCTTGATTTTTCTTTATATTACTGCTCGAAGATGTAGGGAATGATAGCATGCTTTGATTATGTGTAGCAGTGGATACCCCCTTGGTGGTGGGGAAATTCATCACCCACCAAAATTGGGACATGCAAGGGTTCCTTTACATGATGTGGTAGGGAAACATTAGCCCCAGGAACTAGGTGATGGCCATAACGATAAGGGGTAGAGCACATGCTTGGCTTTTGCCCATGTGCTAATGTTAATGTCCCGGACATCTTTTGCATTTTATAATTTTCTTTCTTTTGTCTCTTGCTTGTGGCCATGATATCTTATTTCTTTTTCTTTTAGCTACATCAATCTCCCAGGGAAAATTTCCAGGCCCGACTCAAATATTTTGAAAAGGGGAGGGGGTGTGATAAAGCCCAATGGACCCATGGTCAAGTGGAATTGGAGAAGGGAGGAATAAGGGTTCATAATGTATAGAGGGGAGTGATAACTAGGGAAAAGGGATAAATGGGACACGTTATCTCAATTGCAGATTACCAAGTAGTGCCCCTTCCTAAAGCAATACACCATTAGAGGCGGTCCAGCTAGACTACGATAAAAAATTAAGCCCCCATTTAAGTTGAGGGAACAAGACTATGGCCAAGACCCTTCTTTCTTCCAAGTCACCCAAAAATTCATGCCAAAATGCCCAAAATACAAGCAAGCATAAGCACCCAAATACAAAATGAATAAAGTACCTTTTGACCAGAGGCCCACCTTCCAACATGTGATCCTAACAAATGGGTGAGGGGTCATATGACCAATGCAGGTCGCAGGGATATGAGTGGCACGTCACATCTGCTACAAGGTGGTTCTCAGGAGCCACTGGCTGCCGACTGGGAGAGAGGAAGAGGAGGAAAGTTTCTCCTAGGGGTCACCCACATTTGGTGGGCAACATCTAGCTCCAACTAGGACATGAGCTCATCATAGAGCGCATAATCGATGTACTCGAACGGGGAGTTCATGAGAACTATAACAATCTCTTGGGAATGCAAACATGTAACCTGCACATCACAATACAATTGTTTGGGAGAATGTACATTGGGCATACTATATTTTCCCATGTTTTTCATGAAAAAAATAATCCATACAAAAATAAAAACTAAGCTAAATGCAAGTCTAATCTACATGAAATCTAATCTAGCATGAGAACATGATATGATGATATTAGCTATGCAAAAAGAATATGATATGCATCTATACTAGTATACATGATATGTATAATGCATGACCTAAGTATAATCATATAACTAATGCAACCAGCATATCATTAGAAGAATATCACATCTCTTATCCTTATGAGGTAGGACAACACAATATCACATCCTCTATTGCAAGATTGCCCTAATGGCTGCCAAGGGTGGGACACAAGAAAATAAGAAAACAGTGCACTATAAAAGAGAAGCATAGAGGATTAAGAAGAAGGGGGGTTCCACTTGTGCCATTGCATCCTCTCTTGCAAGCAAAGGATGGAGAATTCAATGATCAAGCTCAAGAATTTGTGATGAAGGGCAACCTTAGGCATGCAATTTTCGAAGCCATCTTCGAGGGCACTTTCCAAATGGTTTTCTAGATGATTTGGGGAGGAATTTGTGAAAATACCAACTACTGAAATCCTATTGCAGCAACAGGAATTATTTCTTATAATTGTTAATTAAATTAACAGTTTATTGCTACAACAACAATGAAATAAACACACTGCAATCTTCACAAAAAATATTGTGGAAAATAATAGCGCTAGAAACTGAGAAATATGCACACACATAAAAATATGACACATTTTTCGACAAATGTCCCCGGAAAATCCTAACTTGGGAAAACAGGTGTAGACGCTGAGGGTTTTAATTATTAAGCAACAGTGAAATAATTTGAGTACAATTTGGATGCCGAAAAATGGCAATCCTACAGAGAAAATACTGGCAAAAATCTAGTGAGTAATTTTTCCTCACCCCACAAGAAATTCGAGCTCTGACTGCTACTAAATAGTTAGTCGTCCAACCAGCGCTATGCAAGCCTAAGTCACCCTAACGCAGTCCCTTCCATGCTCTGCCTGAATCAACTGCCAAACAAGTCGTCCTGCCTGCTGCTAACTGGGAAACTACCTCTCTGACATTCTAGAAAATCTTCCCGGCGTCTGGAACTAAAATCCAGCTTCTCTCCAGCAAAAGCGAACTGCCTCTTAGAGGCCTCTACGCAGCCTCCCTGTGGCTATCTCTGCAAAGTACTCTCCAAAACTGGAAAATATTCCTTCGGATCACTGTCTCCACCCATCTTTGTCTCTGCTTCCCTTCTCTGGCTCGAACTCTTCCGGCAATTGTTGTTGCTCACTGGAAAAGCGAACTGCCCAACGAAACCGATCTCAAGTGTGTGTTCTCCATCTACCCATCAACTTCTTCTTCTAATCTTCTGTTGGGACTCCAACGGCCAAGATTAAAACTTAATCAAGGGCTATGATCATATCTGGGTCGATTTGTGTGAGTTTCTAGATGATTCACATCTTTTCTCAATTCATATTGATTAATTAACACCTTTTCCTAAGTTTAGACTTAGGAAATATTTTTAAATAGCCTAATAATCTAATTGAGACACTTCTAGGTGGAATTTCCAGAAACGATTCTTGGGTTATGGAGAACTTTGCCTTTTAGCTTCTCCACAAAGTTTCGAGACTAGAACACCTTTGATGCTACAAAAACTAACACTCCCTCTTGGCTAGAAAGGTGTTTTAGTGCTACACTACTGCTACAACACCTTGTCTCTATATCACCCTTTGTACGTCGCTGATGTCTAGCCACTGTGACCGACTACCACTGCCCATCAACCACTATGCAACTCTGATGTTGCATCTATGCTGCTGCTAACACTGCTATACTATAGCTAACTCTACATCTACACTGCAACTCCTTCTCATCTGTTGTTGCTGCAACTGCAACTACTACAACTGAGAAGCATTCAAAATACCGAATCATCTGTGTCTCTGTATTGCATCTGTCTCTTGAGCATCTCACAGACTAGCACCTGCACTGTCCACTGAAGAATCTACATTGTTGCTAACTCTGCACTAAGCCACCTGCTATGTTGTCAACACTGCACTGCACTCCTCAGCACTTGACTGCAACTGTTACACGGGAATCTGACTGCATCACTGACACTGATCCATCTTGCTACTGAATATTGTGGGCCCCTGTAGCAAGGTATTGATCCATGAGGAGGACACCTCAATGGACCCTGCCCAAACCTTTGCGCTGCATTTGGAACTATAGCTCCATATCGGCCCACCTCACTCTTAGAGGTATAGTTGCAAACATGGCAAAATCTTCCTCCAACGTGGAGGACATCTTGTCTATCTTTGCAGACGTTGCCACCTGGTCTTGCTTCTCCTGCTTGTCCTTCTTCTTGAGAAGACACTGAGTACTATAGTGGCCTAACTCGCACACCTGAAGAACTTGACCTTAGATAGGTCCTTCTTCTTCTTCTTCTCCCCATGTCCCTGAATGGGACCCTTTAATGTAAGGGCCACATTCTCCTCGTCCTTCTCACCCTTAACGCCCTTATTGTTGCTTCCGTTGATGGTGCTCTCTAACAAAGCTCACCTCAACTCCTCCTGTTGTAGGTCTAGCCACATCTTGTCCCATCTAGGCAAGTTGTCTTGGCCCAAGATACTTTGGACAAAGACTTGCCACTCCTTTGAGACATTGTTCAGTGCCAAACGAACAAGCTTTGTAGGATGAGGCACCTCCCAAACGACTGCTAGCTGATCACGGACCTCCTGAATCCTAGTAAGGAAGGAATCCATGCCTTCACCCTTTTGCATCCTTATGGTTCTCATCTTCTATAGGAACATCTTCCGCTACTCAGAAGTGCTCTGATATAGCTCGGTGAGAATGTCCCACATTTCCTTCGCCATTCCTTTGTCTGCACATGTGAGACTATCTAGTCTTAGACTCCATCCAAAATCATTCATTTTGCCTTTGCCATTTCTTTCTTTGTATTCCTTCAGCTGAACTGCATCCTAGGGTACAGGCACCACATTCTCTACATAGGCCTTCAAACCAAATTCATCTAGCAGGAAGGTCATCCTGGCCTTCCTAATGACAAAGTTGAAGGCTCCCTCCAACCTATCCTAAACTTTGAGCCCAGTTGTGGCCATCTCTGAATCTGATCAAAAATCTCCCTCTTCCTCTACTTGGTTGTTGAATTTGCTATTCGCACTCCCTTATGGAGTGAGAAAAACTGCTTGCAGCAACTGCCGACTGCAACTGGTAAAATCGAATTTCTAGGCTAGAAACCCTCTGAGAGAAGTTATCTTTGTGTGTGCCTTTCTCTTCCACTCAGCGCTGATTCTGCTCCTGCACATTGCTACAAAAACCCTTTGCGCCCAAACAAGGAATCTACTCAATAAAAATTTGAGCTACTGTTGCTCCCTCTACCTGTTGTAATCACTTTTTTTGGGAAGTCGAATTTTTCTACCCACCTACCCTAAAAATTCGAGCTTGCATAAGCAACTCACACTACCTAGGTTAGGCTCTGCGCAACCCCCAAAAATTTGTCCTGTTGCTCCCTCTCAACAACGAATTTCTTCTTTCGCTTCTGAGCTTACCCGTCTGATCAATCTCGCTCTGATACCATGTGAAAATTTCAACTACTAAAATCCTATTGCAGCAACTGGAATTATTTCTTCTAACTGTAAATTAAATTAGTAGTTTATTGCTATAGCAACAACAAAATAACACACTACAATCTTCACAAAAAATATTGAGGAAAATAATGGCGTTGGAAACTAAGAAATATGCACACACATAAAAATATGACAGTTATTTTTGGACAAATGTCCCCTGAAAAACCAAACTTGGGAAAATCGGTGCAGCAGCTGAGGTTTTTTGTTACTAAGCAACAGTAAAATAATCTGAGAACAATTTGGATGGTGAAAACTGGCAAAATCTAATGAGAAATTTTTCCTCACCCCACAAGTAATTTGGGCTCTGACTGCTACTAAATAGCTAATTGTCCAACTAGCTCTGCACAGGCTTGTGTCACCCTAGTGCAGTCTCTTCCACGCTCTACCTAAATCAATTGCCAAACAAGTTGTCCTGAGTGCTGTTGACTAGGAAACTATCTCTCTGACACTCTAGAAAATCTTCCCAACCTCTGGAACTGAAAACCAGCTTCTCTGTTGCAAAATCAAATTGCCTCCTAGAGGTCTTTGCGCAACCCTTATGCAGCCTCTCGGTGGCTATCTCTACCTCTTTGCAAAGTACCCTCTAGAACTGGAAAATATCCCTCTAGATGACTGCCCTTGCCCCTCTCTATCTCTACTTCCCTTCTCTGACTTGAACTCTTTCAGCAACTCTTGTTGCACTCTAGAAAATCGAATTGCCCAAGGAAATCAATCTCAAGTGTGTGTTCTCCATCTACCCATTGACTAATTTCTGAATACAACTTCTAGATGCCTTTCCAGCAATCCAGTTACAGAGAATATCACTAACAGAGAGATTTGTGAGATTACCCCACACTATCACTGGAAATCCTGGCTAATCCAGCCCCTGAATGACTACCCCTAGCTGCCTTTGCGCAGTGACTGTGTCAACCCAGCGTCAAATCCTCTAGGGACAGTGTCACTCCTCCAACTGATCGATTTGTTGCCCAAGAACTTCAATTTCTACCTCCGGGTCTCACACCCCGGCTCCCAGCGTCTAAAATCAAACCCTCTAGCAAATTTGCGGACTTCCTCTCGACTTTTGTGTTGCTCTGTGTGGGCCTGCGTAGCCCTGCGTCAACCCTTCTGGATATTTGTTGCCACTATTGGATCTCCCTCTGCCTTCCCTAATGAGTATTCTCCGACCAGAAAATATTTTCCTTTGGATACTATCCACGCCCCTCACTGCAAAAGCTCACTTCGAATTTCTCACTGGCAGCTGCTCTGCTTCAGAAATTTGATCTTTTGAACTTTCTCTGTGTGTTCTCCAAGTGCCCATCAAGCCTTCTCTTATAATCCTCTCATTGATCAATCAACGACCCAAATTAGATTCTAATCAATGGCTAGGATCATATTGACTTGATCTCCACCTTCTTCTAGAAGTTTCACCCACAGTTTATATTAATAACCTTTAATTATTTTAATTTCCTAGGTTCAGACATAGGGTGCCATTAAAAATAATTAAGTATTTTAATAAAATTGTCTCCGAGTGGAATTTCCCAAAATGGTTTCTGGGTATCGGAGAATGCATGTGTCTAAGCCTCCCTGCAAATTTTGAGACTTACAGCACATCCGATGCGAACAGAAATCAACATAATGCTCATCATCAAATTGAGGGATTGATTGGAAAACCAAGGCAAGCAATAAACTCCCAAAGAAAATAAATGGAACAATGTGAGGGATATGTAGTGTGGGGATGAGATTTTCCATCATCACCCCTGTCTTGTCCATCATTCATCACCCCCAACGGGGCATCTACTTTTGTAGTTACAAGGAAGAGAGAGGTTCTATTGCATTGGCTTGATTCTTCATGTCTTTGAGGCACTCTTCACACTTCCTAGATTTCCCTACAGTAGAAGTATACTTCACACAAAAATAATGATGCCAGCCCTAGAAAAGAGTCTTAAGGGGACAAAAAATCCACTCATAATGGGCCCTAAACCCATGACAAAGGAAAAACCCCACTGCTCCATAGACCACACAACACTACCAAGGCACCAAAGGTCCACAATTTTTTGAAGCCACATAAACTAGAGTGGCCAAATACCAACAAAATTGAAAAACCATACCCTTAAAAGAAAGTGTCCAGAACACCAAAAGACAACTCATTGAAATTGTATCCCAAAAGACTAGAAGAATAGATGTCAAATGGAGACTAGAAGAATAGATGTCAAATGGAGACCAAGGATGCAATAACAACAAAAAACCATACAAACACAAAAAATATCCAAGAGAAAAATAAAGGAATGTCCATGCATAGAGCATGCCTTAAGACTATGATTATCAAACAAAAATTCTAAAATACCATCCAGAGGCTAAGCGAAACTCTTATTATGCAATTTCGTAGCATAATGGACTTACTCCAAATGATCTTGCTTGCTTCACCCATACATATTTCCATTATCGCACCTTACGTTTGATAGACCTCGCCAAATTTTTTCAAGAGATAAAACCAATATTAGTTTGAGCATGTGAGAGGGAGTGGGAAGGTCCTTTGGTATCTACTAACCTCCTTTGAAATCGACTTATAATGGTATTGTGACATATGTTTATTTATTATGATGTTAGGTGCCTGGAAACCTGGATCACATGAGCTATAAGAATTAAGGTATTGCTCGATAGTAACAACACACGTATTTGTTAAGAACCCCTATTTTGAGAGTGGTAGCCCCACTGGCTTGATAATTAGGTTCTCTAAAAACTTGGAAGAACCAAGATTTTTGGTTACAAATTGTAGACCTATTTATGAATACATGCTAGAATAGATGCAAGCCTACTATTAAACAAGTTTGATTTCAAGAGCATCAATTTGATGATTTTGCTTGAGTTTCCTATGAAAATAAAAGTTTTATTCTAAATTAATTGGCTAGCAGAAGACCTTGAAAAAATAGCATAATCCTCAACTTGATTGTTTGTGTACTTTCCTAACCTTAGGTGAAAGTTGTTTCTGTCCAGATGTTTATCGATGATGGGGTCCTCCTAGCCTCATCCTTTGATGGATTGGAGATACAACTAGATGTCTTGGCCCTTTTCTGTGATCTTCATTAGTTGACAATCAACCTAAGAAAAACCAAGGTCATGATTTTCAACATGTTTAAGAAAATCCTCTCTAATCACTATTTCTTTTTTGAAGGAGAGAAGATCAAGATCACCAACACATATACTTATCTAGAGGTACTATTCACGGGACATTGGTTTAGTTTGAAGCATGCACTTCAGACCTAAATCAAAAAGGGCTATGGGTTCTTGGCCCTTCTTGAGAGGTAGTGTTTCCAAAACCATTTTCAAGACATATAGTCCAAGATGTCACTCATGGACACCCTTGTGTGACCCACAATTCTGTATGGGTTTGAGATATGGAGAACTGATTTACTAGAGTCCAAATGGACTTTGGTACAGAGAGTATAGATCATCCTCCCTCACCACATCATTAGGTGCAAGTAGATAAATTCATTGCACCCATCCTCATAGAGTTTGGCACTCAACCCTTCCAACTTGACTCAAGTGGTCAATCTCACTCACATTTACAACATGTTTGGAGGTTCATTAATACAATGAAGGGTTGTTACTAGTATCCATACTTGACTACTGTTCATTGGTCTCGATACCAATACACCACTACGCCAGAGTCTCAAAGCTCCTTGCTTCAATTAATATTACGTTGAACCAATGTCTTTCATTTAGATATTCTCTATGTGCACTCAACTGCCTTTTACCAACCAAACAAATGATGAGTACAATCTAAGAGGGGATATCTATAAGCAAGATGTGTTGGTTGTTTCCTTAAATAAAGGGAGGGGAGTAGTTGCCGAGGTGATAGTTGTAACACTACCGTTTGTTGCACAATGTCTAGGTCACTGAGTGACGCTTTACACTAGGTGCTAAATTTTGCTGTAACATTTTTGGCACCATTGTCTAGGAGGAGTTGAGTCCCTCTCCTCTAGATCCAAAGTCTATGCATCAACCTTTTCTTCGATGAATATAACTTTAAGTGTGCTGATCTAGCGACTCCATAGATTTAATTATATGGATAAACATGACCCCATGGGACTTGCATAAATTATACCCTACTTTGGATCAATGTGGAAAAAGTCGAAGTCGGGATTAATTCGGCAAGGGTCCAAAAGTTGAAAAACTCGTCAAAGTCGGGAGTTTTTTGAAAAAGTCGACAAAAAGTCGGCAAAATTAAAAAAACACAAAATTATTCATTTTTTTTTTTTTTTTTAACATCTAGAGTATCCACAACATCAAATAAATGTATTTCCACATAAACATGTAAAGAAAGCTAATATATAATATGTATATGAAGTCTAATGCTACATCACATATCAAAATAGTGAATCAACTCCTGAATTTTGGGTCCTGTCTGAGTCTCAACTCTCAAGAGTCAAAATATCAACAAAAAATATAATAAATGTATATCATGAGTCATCTAAAAGTCATCAAGTAATCAGTCACTGAGATCCTCTTCCCCTTTTAATTTTTGTTTCCGCTAATTGTATTAAGAAATAAGTCATGCATTTATTCAGTAGATTGTAATCTGCTTGGGTAATAAGGTGTCAGGTGGTAGGTCCAATGAAAATTAACAGTGAGTATCACAGTAGATGTGAAAATTAACGCTTGGTGACTCCAAGCTGCTTATTTTCTGAGAAAACAGTAGATGTCAGATTACTAACCTAGCCTTGGCATCTATTATTCAAAAACTCTTGGAGGTAAAATCCACTTCTGATACATAACCTTTGCCCACATTTATAGGGAGTTCACCACTAAAGAAGATTCCCTTTCAAAATGTGCTCTCATTGCAGGAAGGATCTTTGTTGTCACAAGATTTCACAGGTACTTTGTTTTTGTCTGAAAAATGGGTTCTTTTTTGAGGCACTGGTTTTGTTTTTTTGCACAGGTTGTTGCTATTTGATCTTCATGACCTCTTCTTTGTTGTTTCTTCTGGAAGCATTCAACAACTGTACCAATGTTTTTGATTGTGTGGGGTTCTTTCTACGGAAGACTGTTGTATGCCTGTCCTTTTGGTACTTTTGTAATCTTTCTAAGGGGCAGTGGCTGTTAGAGTCTGAATCACTGAAAGCCTGGAGGCTTAGCCAATGTATGCTTTGCTTTCTAACTAGAAATATGAAGTATAAAGATTTGTTCTTCCTTGGAAAACAAAAACATATCTTAACCTCAAAACTAACAGATTACAAATGAGACTGCTATGCTTGCAAGAAGAATGAAAAACAATAAAATGCATGGATGGAAGCTTCAATTTACAGTTTTTTCACCTTTGCGGCCTCTTTATACGTGGCCTGGGAAGGGAGGAAGACTTTTTGGGTCGATTCCCGATTAAATCGGGAGTATAAGGAAAAAATCGAGATTTTTTCCTTTGTGAAAAAGTCGCCAAAAAGTCGGGGGATTAAATCGTTTAGTTCAAGAAATCGCGTTTTTAGGATTAAATCGGGATTTTTTCCAGACTTTTTCCACACTGCTTTGGATAGCTAGGATGTTCTACAATACCCAAATCATTTTAGTCCAAGATGTTGTATAAATTGTCCAAAATTTTATGGTGATCCTTCTTTTGCCATTCCTCGTGTCAAGAGATTCCTAAATTATATTTCAGAAATTAATATGGTACATGACGATGCATGTATGAAATTATTCATTATTTCTCTAGATGAAAGAAATTGGATTGGATTAAATGTTCCTGTGGCCCAAAGAGCATATTTTCCACAACATAGATTGTTGAAGAATTTCTTAAACATAGGGGTCCAGGCTTTCAAAAGTATGAAAATACCCTTTGGAAATTGATTAAAGCTCTTCAAGAAGAAACTCTCCTAGAAGAAGAATAACTCCCTTTTGAAAATGGTGAAGACACCACAAGAGAGTATGAAAAATAAATTGATGAAAGAAGCTACCAAGAATAAGAAGAAGCCCATCTTCAATACCAAGAAGAGCACATTGATGAAGATAACTTTGAAGATCATGTCCAAGAAGAAAATCATGTTGGAGAAACCAATCTTTCCCATGCAAATGAGGATGAGGTGAGTTGTTTTCCTTTACATTTTTCAAAAGCTTTGTAATGGAGGATCATGTGGAAGAATCTTTTAATATTTGGGATATTAATGACTTTCTACATGTTGAAAGGCATAAAAAGGATATGAGTTATTATTTTTTTGATGGAAATCCTATTTATGACATTGATAATGACAGCAGAGAATTATTGGAACAGTCATATTTTACTAAGAATATAGAATCTCTATTTCAATTCAAAGTCACCCCCAAGTCTTAACATGTATACCATTTTTCCTCTATAATCTATAATGCTATTACTTTGTTTGGGATGAAATAAGGAATTCTTCATAGCATAGGACGATGTCACAGCTACACCATGTGTAAAGAACAGTTTAAAATAAGCATAAATATTAAAAATATGATAGTTATCTTATGCAATCAAATTGCATGTTCTGCCCTTATGAGAAAATGTACGGGATTTTAATAGTTTTAGAATGAAAAACATATCACATACAAAATTATTATAATTGTCAAAACAGTGAAATATAAAGAAGAAACGGAAATACAATAGTACAAAACATCTCATCTCCGTTGGTAATAAGTCAATTTCAAGAGAATTGTGCTTTGTAAGACTACTTACTTCAAATATCTCTATTAAAAATGACTTTGCTATCTCTTTAACACCCTTCTTTGCCTGTGGTGTTATTCGATTTTGCACAACAATTATTGCTCGGTGGACATCCTGAATACTCATGCGATGGACATATCCTTTAAGTTCATTTATCCCGAATTTCTCTCCAACAGAAAAAAACACAAAGATCTGCAAAACCACGTTGCTAATTATAGCCACATTCCTTTACATGTATAAAACACATAGAATGCATTGAAGAAACTGAAATAACCTGACTTACTACAATTATACAGATTAAAAAAGTATAACTTTTGGCATAAGTGGGAAAAAACATTCTTTCTGTTCATGGCCACAATAGTGAAATATGACATGATAATTTTATTAACGTTCAACAAATGACCATAAATAGGTTGATAGGACTGCTAGGTACAATAGTGTTGGATACAAAAAGGAGTGCAAAAGCTGTTCATAACATGATAAAAGCAAAAGTACAATATACTGTAAAAGACCTAAAGTCTACAGCCTCAGAACTACATCTAAGTGGTCCAACACTAATCAAAATAACTAATTAAGAGGACAAAAATGATGTAGAAGTGTATAATGAACCGCCAAAATTGTCATATAAACCCTACCTCACAATGTTGCTATTTAAGGAAATTGATAAATGCACAATGAAATTTGTTCATGTAAAACCTACCTTCACTAAATTTATAAAAGGAAAACAACAAGCACTAAGTTCTGCGGAGAATCATGCTTGGGAAGTCCACTTAAGCATAACATCCTGCAACACCAAATGCTGCCTTAATATTGAAATCTAGTTTCAGTATCTAAAAATAATCAGAAAAAGCATTGGAACAAAAAGACCACATTTCTCTTCTTAGTACAGTGTTTTCATTTCTGAGCATGCTTTTCTTGAGTTTGCAGGTGCTCAACATGCATTAACCATGCTTGGATGACCCAAAGAAACTTGTTTGTTGAACATTTATAAGATTCTAGCATCAACTTTACCAAGCCTAGTAACTAAGTCAGTGGGAATTCACAAAGCGTGTCACTCTGCAAAGACTTTAACAAACAAGCTTTTCAAAGGCCAGGAAGCAACCATGTTATAAAGCCTCTTAAATATAAAAAGAAAGAATTGTTAAGAATGTTACCGTCCGGCAATCTCATGAAAACATGTGTTTTTCAAAGGAAATTTATATTACTTCAAGTATGCACTAGAGTTACAGCCTGTTAAAACTTGTAATCATCCAGTTCAAATGTAACAAGGGAAGGTACACTGTCACCTCCATATGTTCCCTCTGGATATTCAGGGGAATCCCTAGGTGATCTGAAGATAAAATTTTAACTCTCATAAACAAAACAACTCCAGATCTGCGCTCACTGTTCTATCAAAATCACATCTTAAATCTGCTTAAAATTGGTTCAGAACAGCAAGTACATAACAAGTTTACACTTGACATATAATTTCTTCCTTGGTTTCTGTGCAAATCTACCTTAAAAAACATCACATTAGTGAACAACTGTTGCTCATCTTCTGATAAAACTCAAAAAACAGAAAAGTTGAAACATATAATTTTCAAATATATGACTGGTATCCTTGAATCCATTAGGTATGGGGTTGAAGGAGGAAGAAAAATAGTTAAGTGGGAACAACTGCCAAGACTAACTAACAAATAAAATTTCAATAATAGCAATTAACATACGAAACAGAGAAATTTCACCATCAAAACATAACACCTTTACTCCAAAGGTGAGTATACAATGTTCAGGGTATCAATATCAAGCTCAAAGTACTCCAGGGGACCCAAGTCACTTCCAAAGCACCCTCTTTCACCAAATCTAGTGATAAGATCTGATGGGCAGGATGAAATGACCTCCAACTCTCATAGACTGGCATGCTCTTTAACAATCACTTGAAAGGAATAGAAAATGAATGAGGACAGACTCAAGCAATTAACAATCCATCATCTCAACATCACTCTCTAACTCTTATAAAATATTAAAATGAGCTTAGCAGTTCACAAAAGATAGTTCCCTAGAATAGAATAGCAAAAGAAGCTCAATGAAGGTATCCTGCTTTTGCTGTAAATAGGATGAAAGAAGCAAAAAAAATCTCCAAGTAAATCATCCCCAGCTATCGTACACTAGTCACTGCCAAATGTGGAGGAAATACCTCCAAAATAGCCATCACTACCTACATAAAATATCTGCTCCAAGTAGGATGCACAAGGCAGAGTGAATGGAGGCAAGCACAAGATTGAAGTGATGAATATCCTCCAAAATTTAAATAGGATGCCCTCCTTTTGCTAAAGAATAGATGCATGCAAGCAAAGTCAAATCATCTTCGACGAGCAAAGGAATCTCAAAAAAAAGCACTTTCCTTCAAAGGGTATAAAGCTGCCTTCTCAAAAAGTGTGCTTTCCAAAAAGAATAAAAGGTGCTTTCTCTCTTGAAAGTATGCTTTCCTTCTAAAATCAATATCGTTCCTTAGTTACTTGTTAAGTGGACTGCTTGCTTTGAACACAAGTCATGACAAGACAAAATAGAGAAGGTGTCTAAGACGCTAAGGAACACAAGAGGACAATTATCTCCAAGACCTAGAAAAAGTTATTAAGAAAAATTCCTTAATTAGATTAATTAGCCAATTATTAAATATTTTCTTAAGCCTAACTTAGGAAAACTAGTTAATCAAATCAAATGAATAGAGGTAAATCGATTTTTCTCTAGTGATTGCTAGAAAAGGCATTTGATGGGATCAAGATGATCTTAACCATCGACTTGGATTAGATCGCGGTCTTTGATTCATCAACAAGAGATTGTAAGAGAAAATTGATGGCTCAGTTAAAGCCTAAAGGCATCACAAGGAGTTCGAATCACCCAGTGTGCAGTGATAGCAAGGGTGCAGTTTGAGCGAGGGAGACACTGATAGAAGGGTTTAAGCAAAGAAGATTGGGGAGAAAAATTTTGAGGGAATTTTCTCAGTGATTTCTAGTTTCTAGCAACATGAAGGAGGTCAAATTCATCAGCAAAAGAAGAGGTTGAGTTTAACAATTGAAATAGCCAGTTTACTAGTGCGTGAGACTGAGAGGCTCGTTTTTGTTGCCAGTGTCGGAGTTATTACCGAGAGGCAGTGCGAGTTGGTCAAACAAGTTGTTGGAGGCAAATTTGCTTGTAGGATGATTTTCCTGGAGGCAATGCGAATTACTAGAGCAACAAGTGCGAGTTCCAAAACCACTGTGAATTGCTAAGAGAAGTTTGAATTGCAGAGAGGCTAAATACATCTACAAACAGAGATTTTGTGATTTCCAGACGATTTGGTGAAGAGAAAAATATTTGTCAAAGCTTTGCCAGTGAGAGGCAAGTAGATTGTAATTCTCATTTTTTGTTGAAGATTAATAATAAAATCCTCATCTATTGAACTGGTTTTCCCCACACTAGGGTTTTTCTAGGGACAATTTGTCCAAAAATATATTGGTGTTCATAATTTTGTGTCAATTATTTCTCAGTTCCTGTTATTATTTCTAGTGTTAGTTTTCGTAGCATTAGATGTGTTCTAGCCATGATATTTGGTAGAGAGGCTATAATACATGCGATTTCCAAAACCCAGAAATAGTTTCTAGAAATTCCACCTAGAGATGACTTAATTAGATTATTAAACAATTTTTTAATGATTGGTTAATTAATCAGAATTAATTAATTCAAGGTGATAATTCTCTAGAAACTCACACGGATCGATCCGGAAATTACTGAGCCATCAATTAAGATTTAATCTTGTTCGTTAGAGTCCCAACAATAAGATATAAGAAGGGATCGATGTGGTGATGGAGAATACACCAGTCACTTGGAGAATTCAATTTTCCAGAGTAGCAACAGTTAGTTGCCAGAGAGTTCAAGCTTTAGTGAGGAAGCAGAGACAGTGAGGGGCAAAGACAGTGATCCGGAGGAAGTTTTCCAAATCCAAAAAGGCAGCAACAAGGAGGTCAAGTTATTCTCAGTGAGGCAGCGTAGAGGACTGCACAGTTGCTTCAGAAAGGCAGTTCGATTTACTGAGAGGAAAAAAAAGATTCAGCTTCTAAAGGACAAAAAAGTCTTCCAAAGGGCTGGAGAATCAATTTCCTCAGTAGAGACAGGAAAAACGACTTCATTAGAGGCAGTTTTGGGCTTAGACGTCCAAGGGTCTGCATGAGCACTGCGCAAAGGCTGACACAGAAGGTCAAAGAGGACGAATTTTCTAAAGGGAAGTTGTGTCGGAGTTGCTTGTGGAAGAAGGGAAATTTCCTTTAATAATTTTGGCCAAATTTTCTTACTATTTGGATTGCCAGTTGGGAATCCATAGATTGTACTCAGATTTCACTATTGCTTAATAATAAAAACCCTCAATTAATACACCAGTTTTCCCAACTTGGGTTTTTCCGAGGACAATTGTCCAAAAATAACAGTGTCATTTGTGTGTGTTTGTGTGCTAGTATTTTATGGGTTTCCAACGCTATTTTCTTCTGCAGTTTATTTGTGAAAATTGCAATAGAGAATTATTCGTTGTTTGTATGGGAAAATGAATTGTTAAATTAAATTAACAATTAGAAGAATAATTTCCAGTCGCTGCAATAGATGAAATTTCCACATGGTATTAGAACGAGTGTGATCAGCCGGGAAGCTCAAAAGCGGAGGTAAGAGTTTCGTTATTTAGTGGGAGTAGCAAGACGAAATTCTTGGAGGCGTAGTGCTCTAACAGGCAAGCCGAATTGTTGGGGCAAGAATTTTATTTTCAGTTGCAGGGTTGCAGAAAAGTCGAATTGTCCCATTTAGTGATTCCAGCGGTCAGAGGGAGCAACAACAGCTCAGATTTTCGCTGAGCAGATTCCTTGTTTGGACACATAGGATTTTGCAGCAGTGAAATCAACGTCGAGTGGAAGAGAAAAACACACAGAAAATTTCTCTCAGGGAACTTTGAGTCTCAGAAGTTTGATTTTTCCAGGCAGATTGGTAGTAGCAGCTAGAAGATTTGTGCATTCCAAAAGGAAGTGCAAGTAGCAGAGCAGCAGCCAAACAGAAAGAAAGAGGGAGTTTTCGATAGATCAAAGATGGCCATAGTGGGGCTAAGACATCAAGATAGGTTGGATGGATGTTAATTTTAGGTTGTTCTATGCTAGAGCAATTTATTTCAATTTCTTTTCCACATTAGCAATCACATCAGCATAAAGTAAACTGCAGATAGAACATAAATATAAATTGCAGAAGACAAGCCAAGACAAGAGGACACAAGATGTGGCACTTGTACCACAATGTGGGGAAACCCTTGATCAATTCTTCTTTTATGTTCTTCAAAGTTCAGCAGAGAAAGTGAGAGAGATAGTACATTTACAATAGAAGTCAATCACTTTGACTTTTGATATCGGCATGAGATCAGTTGAAGACATATTGCTTCAACTGATTCTCTAAGGTGACTTGTGCACCTATCATAGTGCTGCATCTCATCTATTTGCTGCACATTACTATGTGACACCTTGCTGTACTATCACATGTGTTGAACCTTGATGACTGAGCTACTCTCATCTTCATGCTACTCATCATGCTGCATCTTCCATGGTCTTATTCATCATCAAGTTGCCCATGCTCATGATCTCATTCATCATTATGCTGCCCATGCTCATATCATCATGCATCATTATGCTGCCCATGCTCATATCATCATGCTGCTTATTATGTTGCCCATGATCTCATACATCATGCTGCCTTCCTTCAGAGACAGATGCTCGGTTGTTTCGGCAATTCCCGGTAGTTCCGGCAATTCCGGCTTTTCTTGCTTTTCCGGTATTTCCGACGTTTTCGGCTTTTCCGGTAGTTCCGGCTTTTCCAGCAATTCCGGCTTTTCCGATGGTTCCGACTTTTCCGGCTTTTCCGATGGTTCCGACTTTTCTGGCTTTTCCAGCAGTTCCGGCTTTTCCGGCAGTTCCGATTTTCTCAACTTTTCCGACAGTTCCAACTTTTCCGGCTTTTCTGGCTATTCCGGCTTTTCCGGCAGTTCCGGATTTTCCGACTTTTCCTTAGGATTTCTCCTCCTACTAAAACCCAAAGAAAAGTAGAGAGAGGAAGAGATCCAAGTGTGTGTAGAAATGACTTGATGTCCTCTTCTATTTATACTAAAACGTAGAGGTTGAATAGACTGTTGGGCTTCTGAGCCTACATAAGTTGCTGGTCGACTTAACAACTTGTCCATAACATAAATAAATTCATAACTTCATAAATACTTATCGGAATCGGATGATCTTTAGATCAATCCTACACCTCTTGATGAGAGGGATCCAATAAAAATAATTAGTTACCATAAATAATATGACCCACATGGAGTTTGGCCCTAGTTGCCAATTTTAACACTCCCTCTCAACTAGGGAGAACTCCATCCGTTGATCCATATGTCCAACTGTACTATCTCTGCTATCAGTGCCCTGCACTGCTCTGCTCAGCTCTGCTGGCTCTGCTCTGCTCTATTGGCTCTACTCAGCTCTGTTGGCTTTGTTGGCTCTGTTGGCTCTGCTCAGCTCTGTTGGCTCTACTCTGCTCAGCTCTATTGGCTTTGCTCTCTGCTCAGCTCTGCTGGCTCTACTTTGCTGGCTTTGCTCTCTGCTCAGCGCTACTGGCTCTGTTGGCTCTGCTCTGCTCAGCTCTGCTGGCTCTGCTCTGCTCTGCTCAACTCAGCTCTGTTGGCTCTGCTCTGCTCAACTTAGCTCTGCTGAACCATGAAGAAGAAGAATTGATCGAGAATGTGTCATACCATTCTCCACTGACCCGAAGTCAGTCTCAGAGTGTGTACCACTAGTCCCAGACCAGTCCTCAACCGACCCAAAGTTAGTGTCATAGTAGGTACAACTCCTACCACTGGTCCCAGACCAGTACTCTACTGACTTGAAGTCAGTCTCAGAGTATGTACCACTGGTCCCAGACCAGTCCTCAACCGACCCGAAGTCAGTGTCATAGTGGGTACAACTCCTACCACTGGTCCCAAACCAATATCATTGATCCCAGATCAATGAAGGTCATCCTAGCATAGAGAGTACGGTAGATACAGGGATGCGTCCGTTGGTACTACTATGGTCCCTATCCTCATTTCCCTGCTCATTGATCAGATGAGAGGTACTTCCCATGAGTCCCAGACTGCGTGGGTAGGATGCCTTGACAGGAGAACTTAATCAATCCTGTCCTCACAGGAGAACTAATCATCCTGCTACACAATCGCCATGGAGAACACATCATATAGGCCTCACAGGAGAACTAATCATCCTGCTACACGATCGTCATGGAGAACACATCATCCAGACCTCACAGGAGAACTAATCATCCTGCTACGCAATCGTCATGGAGAACACATCATCCAGACCTCACAGGAGAATTAATCATCCTACTACACAATCGTCATGGAGAACACATCATCCAGACCTCACAGGAGAGTTAATCATCATGCTACACAATCATCATGGAGAACATCATCCAGACCTCACAGGAGAATTAATAATCCTGCTACACAGGAGAGCGAATCATCCTGTCCCACAAGAGAGTGAATCATTTTGTCCCACCAGAGAGCGAATCATCTTGTTCACAGGAGAGCGAATCATCCTGTCGACAGGAGAGCAAATCATCCTGTCCCACAAGAGAGCGAATCATCTTCTCCCACAAGAGAGGGAATCATCTTGTCCACAGGAGAGTGAATCATCCTGTCCATAGGAGAGGGAATCATCTTGTCCACAGGAGAGTGAATCATCCTGTCCTAGTGCACACCACCAGGGGCGGGTGAGTCACCCTATGGCCGTATGTTGCTCCAGTAAGAACCACAAGCCCCCAAAGCTCCCAAAGCTCAATGTATACAACATGCAGGACCCTTGTACAAGGGTCTCTTGACGACTCCAAGTCATTCGGGAAAATCACAGATTTAATCTTTCCCCCAGGGCTTAGACAAAGTGTAGCGACCTGTACATCATCTCATAGCGATGGAGCTTCCTTGCTCATAGTCTTATCATATCCCAGATAAGGTAGTATCTGATGTCTATCTGCTGGAGCAATCGTCGAATAAGGGATTCCTCAATAATAGAATCCCACCTTTGGTTGTCACAGAGAATCACAGTGGTACAAACAACTCACTTGAAGAGCTTCCCCAACCAGGCAGCTTCATACGAGATCATACTCGTAGATATGTATCTGGTCTCAGCGGTGCTTATAACAACCGACTTCTGCTTCCTGCTCATCCATGATATCGAAGCAGAATCCAAAGAGAAACAGCACTAAGAAGTGCTCTAGTGATCCTCCACACTACCTGCCCAATCAGCATTCGAATAATCACGCAGTTTCATATTTCCAACAGTGTATCTCAATCCATGAGAGATTGTGCCCCGAAGACATCTCAGAAGATTCTTAGCACCAATCCAGTGAGGTTCAACCAAATATGAGCTCACCATGCTAACCGCAAAACATATGTCCAGACGGAAGTTCACCAAGAACATCAATGCGAATGAGTTTATGAGATTCAGAGGCATTTCCCAATTCTAGCCCAACATCACTACCATATAACTTCTGAAAATTAAGATCCTCGAGGTAGTCACAGGCTTGCAGTTCACCATTCCACGTCTGGAATCCAACTCCCTCTTACTTCTGCAAATGAGAGGGTCTGCATCTGTTAGAAGTAGATCATCCTCATAAGGTGCTGGTATGAGAGGTCTATCATCCACAACCTTCGGATGGTTTGGATCCGTTTCACTCCTAGTGAATCTCAGCTTTATCAGACAGCTATCGATCCTCTCATACTATGCCCGGGGTGTTTTGCTTCAAGCCATAGAGGGCTTTCTTCCACCTACATATGCGAGATTCCTGATTATCAATCTCAGACCCCTTGGGTTGTTCCAGACCTGTGGACCTACTACATGAGGGGAATGGTCCCCTTGTAAGATTTTCCTTCGGTACATCTCAGACATGTACTTTCATGCTCCTTTTGAATTCAGGCATCCCTGTCACCATCTGACTCACAGACCTTCGGTGCTACGTGACAATGGACATGGTCCCCAGTGGACTTCCTGCAATTTGATACAACCTTGAACTCAAAAACATCTTTGAAAATTCTATTTCCAAACACGTACCTTTCCATCCATGAGTGCCACCCTGAAACCTTTGACTTCCATTTCCGAGATGGACACCAGGTTCTTCTTGCGATTAGGTACATAAAAGTGATTCGAGGTTCCTTGCTTTCTTTGAAGAGTCAACCATTTCCTTGATGCCCTGCACTACCTTCGGACACTCCTTCGCATAGTGACCGAACTTATTGCAACCAAGGTATCTGCCTTTCCTTCCACCCTTAGATCCGAACTTCCCAATGAAGTGATCTTTAGATGGGCCATCAGAAACTTCCGCTACGCCATTCTAATAATATGTTCTGCTTCGACTTCACTCTTTGTGAACTTAGAAGAGAGATGTGGAACCCATTGATCCTTTTGTCTTGTCCCTATTGTCTTTGGTGATTGCTCTTTCACTCTTGCTTGGGCATTGTCTTCACCTCAGCTCTGATACCATGTTAATTTTAGGTGTGTTCTGTGCTAGAGCAATTTATTTCAATTTCTTTTCCACATTAGCAATCACATCAGCATAAAGTAAACTGCAGATAGAACGTAAATATAAATAGCAGAAAACAAGCCAAGACAAGAGGACACAAGATGTGGCGCGAGCCAGGGACAAACCCTAATGTGGGGAAACCCTTGATCAATTCTTCTTTTATGTTCTTCAAAGTTCAGCAGAAAAAGTGAGAGAGATAGTACATTTACAATAGAAGTCAATCACTTTGACTTTTGATATCGGCATGAGATCAGTTGAAGACATATTGCTTCAACTAATTCTCTAAGGTGACTTGTTCACCTATCATAGTGCTGCATCTCGTCTATTTGTTGCACATTACCGTGTGACACCTTGCTGTACTGTCACATGTGTTGAACCTTGATGACTGAGCTGCTCTCATCTTCATGCTGCTCATCATGCTGCATCTTCCATGGTCTTATTCATCATCAAGCTGCCCATGCTCATGATCTCATTCATCATTATGCTGCCCATGCTCATATCATCATGCATCATTACACTGCCCATGCTCATATCATCATGCTGTTTATTATGCTGCCCATGATGTCATACATCATGCTGCCTTCCTTCGGAGACAGATGTTGCGGCTGTTTCAGCAGTTCCCGGTAGTTCCGGCCTTTCCAACAGTTCCGACAGTTCCGGCTTTTCCAGCAGTTCCGACAGTTCCGGCTTTTCTAGCAGTTCCGACAGTTTCGGCTTTTCCGGCAGTTCCGGCTTTTCCGGCAGTTCTGGCTTTTCCGGCTATTCTAACGTTTCCGGCGTTTCCGGCAGTTCCGGCTTTTCCGACTTTTCCGGCAGTTCCGGCTTTTCCAGCAGTTCCGGCTTTTCCGACTTTTCCGGCAGTTCCGGCTTTTCCAGCAGTTCCGGCTTTTCCGGCAATTCCTTACGATCTCTCCTCCTACTAAAACCCAAAGACAAGTAGAGAGAGGAAGAGATCCAAGTGTGTGTAGAAATGATTTTTCCAGCAGTTCCGGCTTTTCTGGCAGTTCCTTACGATCTCTCCTCCTACTAAAACCCAAAGACAAGTAGAAAGAGGAAGAGATCCAAGTGTGTGTAGAAATGACTTGAAGTCCTTTTCTATTTATACTAAAACATAGAGGTTGAATAGACATGATTGGTGGGCTTCTGAGCCTACATAAGTTGCTGGCCGACTTAACAATTTGTCCATAACATAAATAAATTCATAACTTCATAAATACTTATCGGAATCGGATGATCTTTAAATCAATCCTACACCTCTCAATGAGAAGGATCCAATAAAAATATCAGCTGCCATAAATAATATGACCCACATGGAGTTTGGCCCTAGTTGCCAATTTTAACACTCCCTCTCAACTAGGGAGAACTCCATCTGCTGATCCATATGTCCAACTGTACTATCTCTGCTATCAATGCCCTGCACTACTTTGCTCAGCTCTGTTGGCTCTGCTCAACTCTGTTGGCTCTGCTCTGCTTTGCTCAGCTCTATTGGCTCTACTGGCTCTGCTCTGCCCTACTCAGCTCTGCTAGCTCTGCTGGCTCTGCTCTGCTCAACTTAACTCTGCTAACCCATGAAGAAGAAAAATTGATCGAGAATGTGTCATACCATTCTCCACTGACCCGAAGTCAGTCTCAGAGTGTGTACCACTGGTCCCAGACCAGTCCTCAACTGACCCGAAGTCAGTGTCATAGTAGGTACAACTCCTACCACTAGTCCCAGACCAGTCCTCAACCGACCCGAAGTCAGTGTCATAGTGGGTAAAACTCCTACCACTGGTCCCAAACCAGTATCATTGATCCCATATCAATGAAGGTCATCCTAGCATAGGGAGTACTGTAGATACAGCGATGCGTCCATCGGTACTACTATGGTTCCTATCCTCATTTCCTTGCTCATTGATCAGATGAGAGGTACTTCCCATGAGTCCCAGACTGCATGGGTAGGATGCCTCAACAGGAGAACTTAATCAATCCTGTCCTCACAGAAGAACTAATCATCCTGCTACACAATCGCCATGGAGAACACATCATCCAGGCCTCACAAGAGAACTAATCATCCCAGACCTGTCCTCAACCGACCCGAAGTCAGTGTCATAGTGGGTAAAACTCCTACCACTGGTCCCAGACCAGTATCATTGATCCCATATCAATGAAGGTCATCCTAGCATAGGGAGTACGGTAGATACAGCGATGCGTCCATCGGTACTACTATGGTTCCTATCCTCATTTCCCTGCTCATTGATCAGATGAGAGGTACTTCCCATGAGTCCCAGACTGCATGGGTAGGATGCCTCAACAGGAGAACTTAATCAATCCTGTCCTCACAGAAGAACTAATCATCCTGCTACACAATCGCCATGGAGAACACGTCATCCAGGCCTCACAGGAGAACTAATCATCCTGCTACATAATCATCATGGAGAAGGGTCCTTAAGGAGTTCACCTCATGCATCATTACTTGGCTATGGGGGGTCCACAGTGTTCAGTAGCAAGATGGGTCAGTGGCAGTTTATGAAGTCAATACCAGAGTGACAGTAGCAATTTATGCAATCAATACTAGAGTGACAGTTGCAGACTAGTAGCAGTTAGATGCTGAGGAGCGCAGTGCAATGTTAGTAGCAAAGCAAGTGGCTTAGTGCAGAGTTGGCAGCCACATAGAGTCTTCAGTGATAGTGCAAATGCTAGTAGCAGGCAAGGACTCGGGAGATAGATGCATCATACTGAACACAGATGATTCAATATTTTGGATGCTTCTCAGTTGTAGTAGCAACAGATGAGAGGTAGTTGCATTGCAAATGCAGAGTTGGAAGCAGTATGGCAATGTCAATAGTAGCACAGATGCAACATCAAAGTTGTGCAGTGGTTGGTGGGCAGTATGGCCAAACATCAGCAGCGTGACAAGAGGTAGTACAGAGATAGGGTGTTGTGGCAGGATGTGCAGCACTAGAGAGAACACAGTCCTCGCTAAGAGGGAGTGTTATTCTTTGTAGCATCAGATGTGTTCTAGCCACGAAATTTGGTAGAGGCTAGAATACATGAGATGTCCAAAACCCAAAAATCGTTTCTAGAAATTCCACCTAGAGATGACTTAATTAGATTATTTACCAATTTTTTAATGTTTCCCAAGTCTAAACTTAGGAAAATTAATTAATTAATCATAATTAATTATGTCAAGGTGAGAATTCTCTAGAAATTCACGCAGATCGATCCATAAATGATTTGAGTCATCGATTAAGATTTAATCTTGGTCATTGGAGTCCCAACAAGAATATATAAGAAGGGATCGATGTGGTGATGGAGAGAATACACGAGTCACTTGGAGAATTCAATTTTTCGGAGTAGCAACAGTCAATTGCCAGAGAGTTCGAGCTTCAGGGAGGACGCAGAGACAGTGAGGGGTAGAGACAGTGATCCAGAGGAAGTTTTCCAGATCCAAAGATGCAACAGCAAGGACGCCAAGTTATTCCGAGTGAGGCAGCATGGAGGATTGTGCAGTTGCTTCAAAAAGGCAATTCGATTTGCCGAGAGGAAAAATCAATTCAGCATCTAGAGGCTAGGAAAGTCTTCCAGAGGGTTGGGGAATCAGTGTCCTCAGCAAAGACAATAAGAACGACTTCATCAGAGGCAGTTTCAAGCTTAGATGTCCAAGGGTCTGCGCACTACGCAAAAGCTGACACAAAGGGTCCGGAAGGACAAATTTTCTGAAGGGAAGTTGTGTCAGGGTTGCTTGTGGAAGAAGGGAAATTTCCTTAAATAATTTTGGCCAAATTTTCTTGCTATTTGGATTGCCAGTTGGGCATCCATAAATTGTACTCAGAGTTCACTGTTGCTTAATCATAAAAACCCTCAGTTGCTCCACCGGTTTTACCAAGTTGGGTTTTTCCTAGGACAACTGTCCAAAAATAACGATGTCATTTTTGTGTGTGTGTGCTAGTATTTGCTCTTTTCTTCCACAATTTATTTGTGAAAATTGAAATAGAGAATTATTTGTTGTTTGTATGGGAAAATAGATTGTTAAATTAGATTAACAATTAGAAGAATAATTTCTAGTTGAAGGAATAGATGAAATTTTCACATGGTATTAGAGCATGAGTAATCCGCTAGGAAGCTTAGAAGAGGAGGTAAGAATTTCGTTGTTCAATGGGAATAGCAAGTCGAAATTCTTAGAGGTAGCGCAGTGCTCAATCAAGCAAGCCAAATTGTTGAGGCAGGAATTTGATTTTCAGTTGCAGGGTTGCAGAAAAGTCGAATTGCCCGAGTTAGTGATTCCAGCAGTCAGAGGGAGCAGCAGCAGCTCAGATTTTCACTAAGCAGAGTCCTTGGTTGGACACAGAGGGTTTTGCAGCAACAGAATCAATGTCAGGTGGAAGAGAAAAGTAGACACAGCAAAGGGAAATTTTCTTTCAGGGAATTTCGAGTCTCAAAAGTTTGATTTTTCCAGGCAAATTGGCAGTAGCAGCGAGCAGATTTTCACATTCCAGAAGAGAGTGCGAGTAGTAGAGCAATAGCTAAGCAGAGGGAAAGAGGGAGTTTTCGACAGATCAGAGATGGCCACAGCAAGGCTAAGAGATCATGATAGGTTGGATGGAGCTTCCAATTAGGTCATCTAGAAGGCCAAGATATCCTTCCTATTGGATGAATATGGCCTAAAAGCCTACATAGATAATGTGGTGGCAATTCCCCAGGATGTGGATCAGCTAAAAGAACACTGCAAGGAGATGGCAAGGGCGAAGCGGTTGATCTTGGATGGAGTATGAGACCATATAGTCTCACATCTGGCAAATAAGGGTACAACCAGAGAGATGTGGGTAGCTCTTTCCACGCTATATCAAGGTACTTTCGAGCAACGAAAGATGTTCTTGGAAGAAAAGTTGAGATGCATAAGGATGCAGAAGGGAGAAGGCATAGATCCCTTCCTCACCAAGATTCAGGAGGTCCGATATCAGCTTGCAGCTGTTGGGGCAGCGCCTCAACCATCAGAGCTAGTGTGATTAGCACTAAATAGTGTCTCGGAGGATTGGCAAGTGTTTGTCCAAATTATATTGAGCAAGGACACTTTGCCAAGATGGGACAAGTTGTAGGTCAATTTGAAGCAAGAAGAGTTGAGGCGAGCTCTGTTAAAAAGCTTCATCAATGGCAACAATAGCAATGGATCGAAGAGTGTGAAGGAGGAGGAAAATGTGGCCCTTGCATCGAAGGGTCCCAGTCAGGGGCAAGGGGAGCTGAAGAAGAAGAAGAAGGACCTATCTAAGGTCAAGTGCTTCAGGTGTCGCGATTTTGGCCACTATAGTACCCATTGTCCTTTTAGGAAGAAGGACAAGTAGGAGAAGCAATACAAAGCGGCAACACATGCTGAGATATATAGGTTATCCTCTAGGTTGGAGGAAGATTTTGCGATGTTCGCAAATATACCTACATGAGTGAGGTGGGGCGATTAGGTGTTGTAGCCCCAGAGAGCTACAAAGATTGGGCAGGGTCCTTGAGGAGTTCACCTCATGCATCATTACCTAGCTATGGGGGGCCCACAGTGTTCAGTAGCAGGATGGGTCAGTGGCAGTTGATGCAGTTATCCTCTAGGTTGGAGGAAGATTTTGCGATGTTCGCAAATATACCTACATGAGTGAGGTGGGGCGATTAGGTGTTGTAGCCCCAGAGAGCTACAGAGATTGGGTAGGGTCCTTGAGGACTTCACCTCATGCATCATTACCTAGCTATGGGGGGCCCACAGTGTTCAGTAGCAGGATAGGTCAGTGGCAGTTGATGCAGTCAGTACCAGAGTGATAGTTGCAGACTAGTAGCAGTCAAATGCTGAGGAGCGCAGTGCAGTGTTAACAATAGCACAGGTGGCTCAATGCAGAGTTGGCAGCAGCGCAGAGTCTTCAGTGATAGTGCAGATGTTAGTAGCAATCAGATACTCGAGAGACAGATGCATCATATTGAACACAGATGATTCAATATTTTGGATGCTTCTCAATTGCAATAGTTGCAGTTGCAGCAGCAACAAAGGAGAGGTAGTTGCATTGGAGATGCAAAGTTGGCAGCAATATGGTAGTGTCAGTAGCAGCACAGATGCAGCATCAGAGTTGCGCAGTGGTTGGTGGGCAGTATGGCCAGACATCAGCAGCGTGACAAGAGGTGATACAGAGACAGGGTGTTGTGGTAGGATGTGCAGCACTAGAGAGAACACAATCCTCGCTAAGAGGGAGTGTTATTTTTTGTAGCATCGGATGTGTTCTAGCCACGAAATTTGTTGGATAGGCGAAAATGCATGAGATCTCCAAAACCCAGAAATTGTTTCTAGAAATTCCACCTAGAGATGATTTAATTAGATTATTAACCAATTTTTTAATGTTTCCTAAGTCTAAACTTAGGAAAACTGGTTAATTAATCAGAATTAATTAAGTCAAGGTGAGAATTCTCTAGAAACTCACACAGATCAATCCAAAAATGATCTGAGCCATCGATTAAGATTTAATCTTGGTCGTTGGAGTCCCAACAGGAAGATATAAGAAGGGATCAATGTGGTGATGGAGAATACACCAGAGTCACTTGGAGAATTCGATTTTCCAGAGTAGCAGCAGTCAGTTGCCAGAGAGTTCGAGCTTCAGTGAGGAAGCAGAGACAGTGAGGGGCAGAGACAGTGATCCGGAGGAAGTTTTCCAGATCCAGAGAGGCAGCAGCAAGGAGGCCGAGTTATTCCCACTGAGGTAACACAACTGCTTCAGAAAGGTAGTTCGATTTGCTGAGAGGAAAAATCGATTCAGCTTCCATAGGCTGGGAATGTCTTCCACAGGGTCGGGGAATTAGTTTCCTCAGCAGGGACAAGCAGAACGACTTCATTAGAGGCAGTTTTGATCTCAAACGTCCAAGGGTCTGCGCAAAGGCTGACGTAGAGGGTCTAGGAGGATGAATTTTCTGAAGGGAAGTTGTGCCGAGGTTGCTTGTGTAAGAGGGAAAAATTCCTTAAATAATTTTGGCTATATTTTCTTGTTGTTAGAATTGCCAGTTGGGCATCCATAGATTGTACTCAAATTTCATTATTACTTAATAATAAAAACCCTCAGCTATTGCACCAATTTTCGCAAGTTGGGTTTTTCGGACAATTGTCCAAAAATAACGATGTCATTTTTGTGTGTGTGTGCTAGTATTTTCTCAACTTCGAGCGCTATTGTCTTCTACAATTTATTTGTGAGAATTGCAGTAGAGAATGATTCATTGTTTTGTATGGGCAAATAAATTGTTAAATTAAATTAACAATTAAAAGAATAATTTCCAGTTGCTGCAATAGATTGAATTTTCACATCTAGAAATTGCAATAGTGATTTAATTGTTATTTGCCATGATTAATTTCTAAAGACAAATAATATGTAATAGATAGAAGATTAAAATCTAGTTGCTGCAATTAAGAAAATTTCACAGAGCATTGTTGTTTAATTCACATTTCTAGATAGGCTGTAGAAATGGAATGGCCTCATGAAAGCACAAAGTACCACTAACAACCCAGATGGTGTAGGCAACAACTGAGTTAGGCCATGACTGCATGGGCCATAAGTAGATCCAAGACCACTAAAATCCATGAGAAGGCCCCCCAACAACTAAGAAGTGCCCAAAATAAACCTGAAATATGCTTGTTGGAATTGTCTAAGAAATTGTTGGAAACTTCACCCACAAAAATGCTAGAAACAAATTGCCCACAAGCTTGTTCGAACACACACCCATGAACCAACTTGGAAAATAACCTAGGAATTTGTTCAAAAGAAATATCAAACTCAAAAGTAATAACGCCAATATAATATTTTCCACAAATTTTCAAAAAAAATACCAAGAATCTGACTGAAAAATCACCCACAAATTTTTTGGGGAAAAATATCAACCTAAGAATCATATCGCCCACAAAATCACTCAAAAAATGCCCATGAAATTGATGGAAAAATTGCCGACAAATTTGTTGGGGAAAAAGTCTCACACTAATCAGCTTGAAAAATCATCCCACAAATTTGTTGATAAAACACGAGACATGCCATAAAAGGCATCCTTTAAAAATCTAGAGAAAAGTTATGACTGAAGAAAATCTTCACAATTAGGAATCCTTAAATCATGCTCCCTAATGTTTCCAAATCAATCTTCTGAAAAACATATTGCCAAATGAATTTTCTAGAAAAAAATGTCATCAAGCCTGGTTTCCTCTCTTTCCACTTGGATTTCATGCCATCTTCATGAGTAGTTATTTTACTTAAGTGCTACCACAATTTTCACCAACACCCATATAGGAGCACAAATGGGCCACACATATAACATTCAATAAAAAATTGCAGCGATGCATAAAATAATCCTTCATATTCTAAACAATAAAAATGCATATATATGTACAAAGGCACATATATATCATTAAGTGATTGAGTGCTTAGAGGTGCACATAGGAGCTCTTAGGGTCAGTCCCCCAAGTTGGCTAGCTTTGTTGTGTGGCTCACTTGATTTCTCGATTCTCTACCAGGTCAAGAAGCGTAATCAACCCCAACTAGTTTACTCTAGGTATTGTTGCTACACAAACTAGCAGGCCTAATATATAGGCTAAAGGAACAACAACAATTTGGGACAAAGGCCCACTGTCACCACAGCCTATGTCCCCTTCTCTTCTCGGATTTTAACCGACAGGAGGAATCCCAATCTCCCTCACTTGTGATGAATATGTCTATACTAGGGTTCAAAGTGAGGCAAGGATGGCTGATTCAATGGAAAGATTAAATTAATGTGTGAGCTCTAGGAAAAGCTAGGATGACCTTCTACAAAAAACCCCTTGAGAGAAAGATTATGCGAGACCTAGGGTTGAGATATTTGACGAGGTAAAAGTTCATCCAAGGTCAAGATATTCAAGAGAAAAGGTTTTGAATGATATGTTATTAAAGTACGAACCTTCAAGGAATCCCCAAGTCCAAAGCAACTTCAAGGGTCCCCACTTGGTACGATGGCTAGGGCATCAATTATCTTGAGATTCAACTGTGAGAATCGCTCAAATTTGGAGGAGAACTAGAGGAGCGCAGAAGTCAATCCAATTGGTTTTGCAAGAGCTCACTCCAAATGGATTTCGCACCAAGCCCTAGAGAGGCTACCTCTCCTTGAAAGGACGAAGAATAAGGAAGAAAGATAATGTGAGGGTAAATGATTTTTCGATGAGGATATGATCACCAAGGATCCCAGACCCAGTGCATATCAATTGGGAGAAATGGAGTCAACAATTACTTTAATTGAAGAATTTTGCAGTGTTGCGAAAATCACGATATTATCGCGATAAAATCGGAAAATTGTCATTTTTTGGGAAAAAATCTTCCTTTTTTTTCTTCTTCTTCTTCTTTCTTTTTTTTTTGCTGATTTTTTGATGAGGAAGAGCAACAGGCGAAGGAGGTGACACAACCTACCCAGGCTACCCCTGTCACCAGTAGAGGACGTGGTCTACCTCCTGTAGCTCCCAGTTCTTCAGCTTCTGGAGCACAGCAGAGTCCACTGCCAACTCCAACGGCATCTACATCTAGAGGGGCAGAGGAAATCAATAGTATTAGACTTTAGTTATTTGGTTCATTTCATTGTATATGACATTATGAGTCATGATATGAGATACATTATTATATTTTTTGTTGATATTTTGAGGCTGAGTTGGGACTCGGGAGTTAGGACTTACTATTCAGGACATGATTCACTGTTATGTGTGATGTAGCACTAGAAATGATATTACACATATTATATATCAGTTCTTTTATCATATTTATGTGTCAATGTATTTATTTTATGTTGTAGATGCTTTAGATATTAAAAAAATTGAAAAAAAAATGAAAATTTTTGTATGTTACGATTTTTTCCCGATTTTTTTCCTATTTTTTCCCCTCATCGATAATATCCTGATAACGATTACTGCAACATTGGAATTTTGCTCTATCAAGGAGATCTATGCAACCTCGCTAGCCCTAAAGGAGGCAACTACACTACTACTATGGATATTGATACTTCGCTGACAATGATTGATGGAGTTTCAAGGTTGCAATATGCAAAATAAGCCTCTAGGAACATTCATTCATCATTATCTATGAGTAATGTATGCAATATATCCAATAATCTCAATGTTCTCATAAATTCACATTAAATTAGGGCACATTCAAGATCATGACATGATATTCCACGCATTATACATCTAACAATGTAAAAATATAGCATCAAAAGGTACTTACAAGACAATGAGAATATATCCATCCATCAACATTGCAAAGAGAAGCTCCAAGACAAGAGAGCGAAATTTTCCATGCATCAAAATACATCCAAACATCCAATTTCGTCCAACAATTGCAGGTCTAAATTCTTTTATAAGAGAGATCCCCCCCCAATCCATGTCCAAATGTGCTCAAGAAAAGCAAGCATAGACAACCAATTACATAATGAAAATTCATACCTTCGAGTTTGGAAGGCCCACCTTCAAACATACAATCATAACAGATGAGCGAGGGTACAATGGTTGGCTCAGGTGGCGGAGAATAGTGGCACATCGAGCTATCTGGTGGCTACAAGGGGTTGTTGGTTGCCAGCAAAAGACAAATCTAGGAGAAATTTTCTCCTATAGGGGTCACCCAATATGGGTGGATAACATCTAGCTCCAACCAGGACATGATCTCTCAGTAGAGTGCACGAACCATGTACTCAAACAGGGAGGTCATGAGAACACCAACAATCTCTTGGGACCGCAGACCTGTTACCTACACATCAAAGATAAAGCAAATGGGGCAGCATGCTTTTGTGGCATCCTTTGATCGCCCATGCTTTTGTTAGTCCATAAAATCAACAGGAAATAAAACCTATTCTAGAATGCAAATCTAATCTAAATGTTGCTAATCTAATATGATAACATAATATGATGTTAAGTTTTGATGCGAAAATCAATATGCAATGCATCCTACTCTAATATGCATACAATACAATGTCAAGTGCCCTCAAGGAATTACTCCTTAAGGAGTATCCCATTTAAAGGAATGGGGAATGGACTCTCCACTAAGAGTTTCTAAATGGCAGGAGTTTATACCGGCTATATCAGATATTCTATAGGGACCTACCCATAGATTGTCCAACTTCTTGTGCATAACGAGCTTTTCTCTTCTTTTGTCCCACATGAGAACCAGGCTCAAACGCTTTATCCTTGACTTGGTTATCAAAAGAAATCTTCATTTTCTCATCACGATCATTGTTTAAAAATTCGGCCGAATCGAATCTAAAACGGCCGAGTTGATCCGAGTCATTCAAGAATTTTATGACCCGGCAGAAAAACCAGTTCGGGAGGCCGAGTCATGACTGACTCGGCCGAGTTATTGCATGACTCGGCCGAGTCAGTCATGACTCGGTCAACCCGGCCGTTTCTGCATCTACTCGGGTGGGTAACTAAATCCAGCCAGTAACCCAAAAAAACAGCGATTTTTCTAATTTTTTTTAACTTTTTAACATTTAACTGATTGTTGGGGACTCCAAGATGTTTTCTAAATTGGTTAAGTGCTATTTGGGGTCCATTCCCCTCTCCTAGTATTGATATGCTATTCAAATTTCATGGTAACGTTAAATTCTTAAAGTAAAAGTGACATTCTCCTTAATCTTCATTTTCATCCTTTTACTTAAATTTTTAACATTACCATGAAATGACTCAAGATGTTTGAGAGTGGTTCCGGCCTCATTGGATTTCATATGGAGAAAGTAGAATTTTAGATTTCATTCAAAATCCAGCAGACTTATCAGTTTTTCAGGATTTCAAGATTGGAGGATTGCAATGCTTCCATTGAATTTTGTCATGTATTAGGGTATGGAACTCGTATTTAATCAAGAGCACCAATCCCTCTATGTACCTTGATGTTAGTGACATTGGTTGTCGAACTCCTCCAGGATTCGCTCCCAAACTAGGAGCTTCTGAAAATGTCGCACCCGCTCCCATTTTCGCTCTCGCTCCCCACTTTCGCTCCCGCTCCCAAGTAACACTGAGCCAGATGATGTTGGCAACTCTAGCAGTAGCCAGTAGTACTGGTCACAAATTTTTGTTGTAGAGGCCATTTATAGCCTCCTTGGTTATGTGTTTCTGTTTTGATCTCTATATCATCATCGTGTATGTATTGGACAGTGCACTGGGTGCCATTTTGATATAATGGATATATTCATGAGCCTACTTTGATCATATGTTGTCTTCTATCTATATTCTAATGCTGTGTGTTTGGAAACATGAATGAAAATCTTTAAAATTATGTGTTTTTATAAAAAATAAATATTTAATGTATTTTTTACAACGACCGAGTCATTGAAATCGAGCCGGTCGAGTCGATACCGAGTCGGAGTTGACCCTCGGCCGAGTCGGAGTCGGAGTCGGAGTTTTAAAAAATTGATCACGATAGCGTAGCTGGTCAAGGGCTTTTCTTCTAACCTCATCTGCCTCAATGAGTAGGTCAATTCAGGCTTGTATGGCATCTTGTTGATCAGAAAAGGCTTTTAGACACTCAAGGGCATGCAACTAGAGTTGGATAGGCAGCTTAGCTTTAGCACCATAACGGGCTATATCCAATCGAGAATTTTACAGTGGTGCAATTGACCCACAAAGCATATTTGATCTCGCTATCCCAGTTTCACTTATTTTCACCAACTGTTCGTTTGAATATCTTTATGAGATTTTTATTACTTGATTCAGCTTGATCATTTCCTTGAGGATAACAGTTAGATGAATGTGACAATATTATTCCATACTTATGGCACAAGGATGTCAGGGCCATAGAATCGAATTCTTTTGCGTTATCAGTGACAATCTTGGCGGGAACACCAAACCTGGTAATAATTATTTCCTCAAGGAAATCCATGACAACTTGATCGGTTTCTTTCTTTGTAGGTATCACCTCCACCCACTTGGTGAAGTAATCAGTGGCAATCAGGATCCATATATGCTCGTTGCTTGAATTATCCTTAACTTCACCAATAAAATCAAGGCCCCACTGCTTAAAAGGTGCATCCACAATGACGTTCTTTAGGAGCATAGCAGTAAGTTGTTGCTTTCTAGCAAACAACTGGCATGGGTGGCATCTTTTGACAAAATTCAAAGTATCAACAAAAATGGATGGCCAATAATATCTTGTCGTTAGTATTTTGTGTGCGGTAGTTCTAACTTCTAACAGCATAATGTCCTCCACAAAATCCAGCATGAAACTCCTTTATTAGATTTGTGGATTCTTCTTTACTTACACATCAGAGAATCACTCCATTAGGGCTCATCCAACCAAGGCCCTTTGTTGAAAATGTAACTATGATCAATCTTCATAATTGATATTGTATTGTATCATCAAGTATTTATTGTAAAATTGAAAGAAGAAAAAGAAAATTATTTTCAACCATGGGTTTCATGCTCATTTTATTTATTTATTAGGTCAAATCCTCCATTGTAGGCTTCTAGGGTTTCTCTTGAGTCATAAGAGTCATTGTCATATTTATTAGACCCTTCTTGGGCTTTTGTATCATGTAAAGAAAATTATTTTTGAGTCAAAATAGTCATTTGTCACCTCCTCACCAAGTTGGCCCTGCCTTGAAGAAGTCGCCCAGATTGGGGCTATTCGACCTTGTGGAAGCAATATAAATAGAAGAGGAGCTCAACCTATTTGGAATCCATCATCCACAAGTTCGATATGCAACACAATAGCAAGAAAAGGAGAGAGAAGTCAAGGAAAAGCAAGAAGAAATCAAAGGAAGACAAAATTGAAGTTTTTGTGGCATCTCTCTCTCACACGTATGAATTTTCTAGGGTTTCTGGGCAATTTGCAAGGGCCGAAATTTCTGTTGTAACTGCAGGTCCAAAATTTTGAGTTGCAGGGGGGGCGAAATTCCAAATTGAAGGAGTTTTGAAGGAAGATACTCTCGTTGACTTTGACAAAATCTATCTACTTGGAAGGAGGGTTGACTTGATGATTGGAGGAGGTCTTTGTCTAGGTCTAAAGGTCTTGGATTGTCTCACTTTGACTTGGTTCGATTATTGAAGAAGAGTTTGACTGGGTTTTCCCCTAGAGAGGGGTTTTGCCCTAGCTGAGTGCCTACATCTTGTGTCTCTTGTTCTTGTGATCTTCATGCATTTTTGATTTGGTAATTGCTTGATGAAAGACAAAATAATAAAAAAAATAAAGAAGCCAACACACATCACAAGCAATTATCAAGAAAAGAGGAATTCTAACCCTGATAACTACATGTATTGATTTCTCAACACCATCTTGAGTTAAACAATATCTGGTTGCCTTCAATCTAAGAGTTATTCTTTTGTGATCAACCAAGTGAGGAGGGGCGAATAAGTTGCGCAAGTAGTAAATGATGTCAGAATATCATTCATCATTCTCAAGTTCAATAGTGGTGGCGCGCACTTGCTCATTCTCTCCTTCTTGGATAACCTTGTTATTACCTTCAGCCAACATTTCAGCCAAACCTTGAACCTTGACGATCTTCTTAAGGCGAATAACGAAGTCATATTCTTGTATTTTTGCCACCCATTTCCCTCTTGATCCAAGGCAGTCAGTTTGTGACAACACATCTTTTACAGCAAGGTAAGGAAGGTACGCATAATATTTTGTTGTACCCCACATATGCTCTAAAGTGCTTGAGAGACTAGACAAGGGCATAGTTTTGTTTCTCAGTGATGGTATACCTTCTTTCAGCGTCTCGAAGTGGTTTACTCATGAAGGCTATTGGTTGGTCATCTCCTTAATTGTCCTTTTGCATGAGTACACCAGCGATATCTTTGGAAGCAAATGAATAAATGATGAATTCTTTAGCATAATCAAGACTAGATAGAATAGGGGCAGAAGTGATTCTGTCCTTGATCTCTTTGAAAGATCTATTCTTCACACTATCCCATATGTAGGAAGCATCCTTTTTCAACAAGTCATTCATTGGCTTGACGATCTCCGCAAAGTTTGGTATGAATCTTCTTACAAAATTGATCTTGCCAAAGAATGATCTTAAGGTTCCTTTGTCCTTAGGGGTGGGGATTTTCTTGATTACTTCAACTCTCCGGGTAAATACTAATCCCTTCTTTAGATACCACATGACCCAACAATTTACCTTGATCGACACCAAAAATGGTTTTCTTAGGATTGAGAGATATGTTATACTGCCTACATTTTTCGAACACCTTCCTCAGATGTTTGCAATGATCCCTCCTTTCCTTAGATGCCACAATTAAGTCATCTTGGTATATTTCCATGATTTTCCCTATAAGGTCTCTAAAAGAAAAGTCTATGGCCCTTTGGAAAGTGGAACCAACGATAAGTAAACCAAATGGCATCCTAAGATACATACAAGTTCCCCATGGAGTGGTGAACACAATTTTTAATCGATCTTCTTCTTTTACAACAACTTGATTGTATCCAGAGAAACCATCCATGAATGACATCATTTGGGAACCAGTTATTCTTTGCAGCGAGCTTTCCACGTTTGGTAATATGTAAATTATCTTTTAGACACACCTGGTTAAGTTCACTAATGTCAATGCACATCCTAATGTTGCCAATCTTCTTTCGAGTAAATACGGGATTAGAAATCCAGGAAGAGTGACAAACAGGGGCAATGATACCTACATCAACCATCTTTTGAAGCTCCTCTTTAACCAAGGGTGCAAGCTTTTGCCTAACAGTTTGGCACCTTCTTTGAGAGGGATAGTATGTTGTATGATCTATGGGCTATATGTTTTCAAATCATCATAAGACTAATCAAGCACATCTTTGAATTCTCTTAACAATCTTTCGAGCTCATCCCTTTCCTCCTTAGTTAACTTCTTTCCAATTTTGACCATTTGGGCGGAAGATGTGGTTCCTAAGTTGAGGTCCATAGTATCGGTGAATTGTGATCTTCAGGCTTGGCTACACACTATGGTCATTTCTATCGAAATGTTGCTCATTAATCAAACCTTTCACACGAGTGTGTAATCCCTCATGATTTTGAAGAAAGGCAATTATCTCGTTGTCATTCTCAAAAACAGACCAACGTTCGTCATAATCGGGGATGGTCGACTGGTATATGTTGTCTACTATACATCATCCCAACTTAGAAATATTTTCATCAAGGTATTAGGAATTCGATGCAGCTACAGCAAGTGCATCAGCAGTAGGATTAAGGTCTCTATCTACCGTTTGGAGGGAAGTCTCTTGGAAGTCTTTGAGCGTATTAGTAACTCTCTTCTTGTATGGCTTTAGTTTTCATTCCTAGTTTTGAAGGATCCTTTTACTCGACAGATAATCAGGTCGAAATCGCCTATGACGACTAATTGTTGGATTTGCTTAGATTTGGCGCCATCAAGTCCTAATAGAAGGGCTTCCTATTCAACTATATTGTCAATGCATTTGAATGCAAGCCTTAAGGAAAATAGTTTATAGTCTGTGGATGGGGATATGAGAACCACACCAGCCCCAAAGCCAGCATTTGCATTAGCTCCATCAAAATGCATAGTTCACATCCTGGGAGACATAGCGTTCATGGCAGGTTCATTCTTAAATAGCCTCCATCCTCCGAACTCATAGTCTTCCTCCCTCAAATCCTCGTCAGACTCCCATGGACGGGTAATCATAGGCACAGTGAATTCGTGTCTAGGTATTATGGCACAAGAATTTTCTCCTATGGGCACCCTGATACCAGACTTGTCTTTATTTGTAGTGATCTTAAGGTCATCGGCATATTGCTTAGATAGGACCATTCCCCACAATGGAGGGGCGTGTATCACAACTATGTCCATGATAATTTCCTTTTAAGGATAACCGTATAAGTGCACTTTCTTTTCCTTCACCATAAACTTCAATCTCCTTAGAGTCAATCACACACTTCCCTGAGTATTTCTTTACAACTAAAACCCTAGGTCTTGCATTACTCTTATAGGCATGATGTTGGCCGGAGACCCAACATCAATGATGCAATTCCTTACGATGGAGTTATCAATACTCAGGGCAATATAGAAGAGATATTTATTATCTAAATTCACCACAATGGTAGAATCAATGTTCATAGGTTCGGGAGGTTAAGAAGAGTAAGGTCCTTGCCCTGGATTTGATTATCTTCACCTAAAAGATCATCTTGGTTATCTAGGCGTATAGTATTGATGGAAGTTTCCCTCATGGCTTGATCAAGATCAAATGTGATATCTTGAGCTTGAAAGAGATTAGTGGCTTTCTTGTTCCTCACATCAAATGCTAACTTCCCAATAAAAGCGTTAAAGTAGGTTGCGAGAATGACTTCATTTGGGGGTCTAAGCTCCTACGGGATCACGTGCACAAGGGTGTTGAATCTTTGGTTGAATTCTTTAACAAGGTTTTCTTCTTCTCTTTTGCTAGAAAGAAAGCTTTTGTATAACTCAACAACAACTTTCTCTTTGATCTATCTTCTTTTGAACTTAGTGGCAAAGTCATTCCAAGACAAGAAAGAGGCAACATTCAATGAATTATACCATTTACGAGCATCACCTCGAAATGTCAGAGCAAACATGATCATGCATTCATCTTCCTTATATTTTGGGTTGCTTATGAGAAATTCAAATTGTGTGAGGTGCTCTTGAGCTTCTTTGTCCTCCTTCCCATAAAATTTTGGCAATTCAGGATAGTAAAGGAGAAGAAGATGGGGTGCTCCTAATATATTATCAAGTTTTAGGGGATGGAAAAGATACTCTTTCCATATATTTAAGACCCTCTTCCTAACCATCCTATCCAAGAAAGGAGTATGAGGAGGTTCATCACCTCTTCGTTGATAAGTTAGAATGGAGGGGTTCTCGATTTCCATGGGAAGATTATGGATTCGCCAAAGGAATATTTATAATGTCGTCAATGAATCAATTCCCCAATAATTCACAGGGAAGGTAGACCTGCTTCCTCCTCAGCAACGGGACCAAAAATGTTGTTGCACAAACTAGCAGACCTAATATATAGGTTAAAGCTAGAGGAAACAACAACAATTTGGGGCAAAGGCCCACTGTCACCACAACCTATGTCCCCTTCTCTTCTCAAATTTTCACCGAAGGGAGGAGTCCCAGTATCCCTCACTTGTGATAAATATGTCTATACTAGGGTTCAAAGTGAGGCAAGGATGGCTCATTCAATGGAAAGATTCAATTAAAGTGCGAGCTCTTGGAGAAGTTAGGATGACTTTCCACGAAAAAACCCTTGAAAAAAAGATTATGCGAGGCCTAGGGCTGAGATATTTGACAAGGTAAAAGTTCATCCAAGGTCAAGATAGTCAAGAGAAAAGGTTTTGAATGATATGCTGTTAAAGTACAAACCTTCAAGGAATCCCCAAGTCCAAAGTAGCTTCAAGCGTTCCCACTTGGTACGATGGCTAGGGCATTAATTATCTTGAGATTCAACAGTGAGAATTGCCTCAAATTTGAAGGAGAACTAGAGGAAACACCAGCACAGAAGCCTGTCCAATGGGTTTTGCAAGAGATCACTCCAAATGGATTTCGCACCAAGTCCTAGAAAGGATACCTATCCTTGAAGGGCTGAAGAATAAGGAAGAAAGATAATGTGACGGTATATGATTTTTTGATGAGGATATGATCACCAAGGATCCCAGACCCACTGCCTATCAATTGGGAGAAATGGAGTCAAGAATTACTTTGATTTACAAAATTTGCTCTATCAAGGAGATCTATGCAACTTCACTAGCCCTAAAGGAGGCAACTACATAACTACTATGGATATTTATACTTCGTTGACAATGATTGGAGTTTCAAGGTTGCAATATGCAAAATAATCCTCTAGGAACATTCATTCATCATTATCTATGAGTAATGTACGCAATATATCCAATAATCTCAGTGTTCTCATAAATTCCATTAAATTATGGCACATTCAAGATCATGACATGATATTCCACACATTAGACATTTAACAATGTAAATATATAGCATCAAAGGTACTTACAAGACAATGAGAATAAATCCATCCATCAACATTGCAAAGAGAAGCTCCAAGACAAGATAGCGAAATTTTCCATACATCAAAATGCATCCAAACATCCAATTTCATCCAACAATTGCAAGTCCAGATTCTTTTATAAGAGAGATCCCCATGTTAGTGTCAGTCTTCCCAGCCTTCCTCCAGTGATCAAATATGCTCTTACAAAGTGGTCTCAGAGTTTCCAAGTCAAATTTTGTCATTTCAAAGAGTTTTCAAGCAAAATTTGGTCACTAGGCATTAGGTCTAGGGTTTGCCCAAATGTCAGTCCATGTCACCATTCAGCTGAGTTTATCATCATTCATAGGGTTTTCATTATCATGTCAGTGTCTAATGAGTCATTTTACACCTTGTTCATGCTTCAGTTGCGCCTAGGCAAGCTCATTTCCCTCTCCTAGGGTTTTGATGGCAATTTCTTTTGGATGGTCAAATCATCAGCAAAACTTGTTTCCTAATGTTCATACACCTTCCCCTATCCTTAAAGTACCTTATCAAACACTTCCCATCCCTTAGATTCGCCAAATTCCTCATTTTTGCACAAACCCTAGTTTCTAGCTACAACCTGGCAATTTTCTAGGTTTGGCCTGTGTTTTTCCCTTTTTTACCCCTTCCCCTCACTCAATCTCTGAGATTCCACTTTCCCCTACTTCCTAACATCCCTCCCCACTCCCAAAAATTTCCTCAAGAATTTAGAAGCCCCCTATCCCCTTCATTTCGCTTCATTTCGACAAAATCCCTTGTTTCACACATCGGGACAAGTTGCACTCAAATGATGTTTCAGAGCAATAAAAGATGAATTTTGGAAAACTGAGAGAGGTTTTTGTCCATAACATGCCAAAGAAGAAAAACCTCCTTCACTTTTTGCACAGGTGTCATGGTTTTAGATAAATGCCAAAATTACAATCGTCGGATCCAAGGAGTTTGGCCAAAGCACAAAAACGGAAAAAGAAGACCAATCCCCTCCGTATCTTGGCTGAGGCCTCTCTCACTCACCATGATACTCATTAGCATCCTCCTAGCAGCAAACCCAAGAAATTTTGAGAGTTTTGAAGCATTTTTGGCATTTTTGGGAATTTTACAGGTTTTGGCCATTTGACTGGTCTCACCCCGCGCGCGACCATACATGGGGGCAACTCAGAACGGGGAAAACTTTGCATTTTTGGAATTGTCATGCAAAAATACACTTGCCTATGGATGGGTTTCATATTTTATGGAGATTTGGGCTTCCAAAAGCTCAAAATACATGCAAATTTTGACTTTCTGCCCCTATTTTGAGTTGCAGAAAGCTGTCTTGGGAGAAATGACTTTTGAGGGGTCAAATCAACTCCAAATTCAAAAATTCCAGTTGGGTTGGAAAGTAGACTCACAGACCTTTCCAACAAGCCCACTTTTGCTCAATTTGGCCACCTGCAAGTACCCCAAACAGAGCTGTGAATGTGCGCGACCAGTCAGGCAGGGGGGCGCGACCAGTCAGACAGTTTTTTGCCAGATTGCACTGTACAGCCCAGAAAACGCAGATTTGACTCAGTTTGACTTTTTGGGGTGGAAGATGATTATCTTTGATGTAATTATTGTAACTCTAAGACACTTTTACTCTTGTTTAACACTTCTAGAAGATTCATTCATGTAAAGGGTAAATATTTAATGAATGGATTGGTTTCCTAAGTTTTAGAGGCAAGTTGTTTTGACTGCCTATTATCTAGTGCTCAGTTTAGAATTAGTTGAAACAGCTCCTAGAAGGATGAGCTCGACCCCTAGAGGCAAGGGAAGAGGTTGACTTGCCTATATTATGTATTTTCTCAATCATTTTCAGGGGTTGGATGGTTGGACTTTTGAGGGAGAAGCTCCTATTGTATATTTTACTTGTATCTCTGCAATTTGAGGAAAAGGAAGACCAGGGTTTTGCAGACATCATTGGGATTCTTGTGGACTCTTGTGTTGATGATGTGTTCTCTTATTGTAATTGTAAGTGTGTTTATGTGTTCCATCTCTTTCTTTACTGCAGCTTATTAAACAAATGAAGTGATAAAGTTTGAATTCATGCTTGCCATGCTTAGCTTTCAAATTTGTTTAATGTTTATGTTTTCCACTGTCTAGAGAGGATTCAAAGTCATTGTTTGCCCTCTTTAGCCTTCTTATCATTCTTCCTTGATCATCCATCTCAGCTAAAGGCATCAGCACAAACTCCTACCTTGCCCCAAAGACCCACCTGCAGAAACTGTGTCAAATCCCCGCACCCTAAAATTGCAGATCCTCAATTTGCCACCAAAAAAACCCCAAAAACCCCCAAATCAACCTTTTAATCAGTTTACTAGCCTAATATCAGTGTCACTGTATTGGTCATCTCTGTCCATTGAATATTTTACTGGGATTGACCGGAGAGAGCCTTCTCATACCCCGTAGGGCTAGCTACGAGGTGAAATGGTTTGATGTTGCCTTGAAGGTTTACCTTCCTCAGCCTAGGGTGAAATCTCAAGCGCTAACACCCCCCACTAATCTATGTCCAGATGTGCCCAAGTAAAGCAAGCATGAACACCCAATTACATTATGAAAAGTCATACCTTCAGGTTTGGAAGGCCCACCTTCAAACATACGATCATAACAGATAAGCGAGGGCACAATGGCTAGCTCAGGTGGCAGAGAATAATGGCACATCGAGCTATCTGGTGGCTGCAAGGGGCTACTGGCTGCCGGCTGAAGATAAATCTAGGAGAAATTTTCTCCTATAGGGGTCACCCACTGGTGGTGGGTAACAGGTACCATCCACAAGATGTGGCAAAGTGCCTGGGTCTTACCCCATAAGGTTTATACACACACACAACAGAGACAAAGCAATGTTTGGTTGTTAATGTACAAATCTTTCAAAATATACAGAAGAAAAAGGGAGTTGTTATTGGCATTGGCAAAAGGGTCATATTTCAGTGAAGACTCAAGTGCATCTGACTTGTGCATTCATCTAAATAAGCAACCGAAAGAGTAATCATGTCATGGCAAGAGAAAAGCCTTCCAATTGATAGTATATACAATTGTAATCTTGAATAAAAATTGACAAGAATTGAAATCTAATTTTGGTTGATCATCACCTTAAAAAGAGGACGAAGTGAAAATTAGCTATCTGGTTCAATAGTGGAGTTTGCAGTTCAATCTTTCAGTCATCATAGAAAAGAAACTTCCTGTTATTTCACCATTTGAAGCTTTATGCACAGTCAGAGAAGTAAAAACTAAAAAGAGTTGAAGAGAGTTGTTTAAGACGAACCAACATGAAGGATCTCACTTATTTGGGGGGGACCAAATTCTTTAGTATCTATACGCTGTCCACTAGTACACAGAATTATTTGTCTTATTAAACTAAATGTACATAATGAGACCTTAAGTTACAAGAAAAAATTGTTGGGCATCGTTCTCAACGTAAGGACTTATAATTCTCGATATCACTACCGACTTTGTCACTCTACTTTACATTTCCAATAGAATCTCTTAATAAAGGTCTGAGCATCCAATAACTGTCATGCAAATGTCAAACATCAGTTATCAATATTACATTTTGTCTCAGATTCTAATTTAATCGGGTTTCTATATTCTTGATTTCAGTCCAAGTTTCATACCTTCATCATAGCAGATTACTGTTGCATGTCTTGCATCTGCAATGGACTTTGATGCCCATATCTCAGTACATGCATTCAAAGACAACTACATCATTAGGTGCCTCACATTCTTGGGATAGAAATATCATGTTGAATTGAGGCATGTCTATCATTGTTAAATCATTCCATATCAATGAAGAGTTCTGTCACATATAGTTTGCAGGAGACGACATGAACAGGTTTCATCCGAAAGACACGCATTATATGTTTTAGCAGATGAATGTTTGAGTATCCAGAGCAATCCAGCCCATTGAGCTCAGATACCTTAAACATCTCTTTTGCCAGGACTGTAAATTGAAGTGTGTGGATACTTGTATTTGTGCACCTGATTTGTTCATGCAAGAGACTTCAATTGCATGAACAGTGTAATCTGTGTACAGAAATAAACCCATTTCAACATCACACAAGCAATAAGTGGGAAGTCCGGAATGTCATGCACATTGGGACCCTCAAAACCCCTCTTAACAGACTCGTAAATATCCACGATTGACTCTGCTCACAAGCCAAACAATTCAAAATGACTTGGGGGCTAAATCACACAACAAGGACATGGAGGACATGGAAATATGAGTATCTGACACAGGACCCCGGAAACAAGACACTAGGGAAACCAGAAACTAGAACATTTCAAAACACTCAGAATCCCTTCAAATCTTGTTTTATACTTCACCTGCACAATGAGAGACCGTGATAACTCTTTCCCTACAGCTGAAGCCTGAAAGTGAGAAAATAGCAAAGAAAATTTGTTTCTTGAAGTTGGACATGCAGGACACGTCTAGGGCACATGACATGTGTCCTATTTTAGTACATGTGCCAAACTCTGTGTCCAGCATGTCCATCCTCCAATACATGGGATACAAACAGAGGCACCCAGTTGGACGTGTCCTGTTTCTTAGCTTGGGGGAATTAGGGGTGTGGTTGGGGAGAGTTTAACACGTGATTACTTGCAAGTCAAATGAGTTTACATGTTTACCAAGTTTGACTCTGGTCAAACGAGTTTAATTCAGGATTAGATTCCTGTCAAAACATGTTTACATATTGATCAAGTGAGTGAAACTCATTTGACTCACAAGTAATCATGAGTCAAACTCATCTAACGAGAGTCAAACTCAATTAACCCAACTACGACTCACCAACTTGCCTATAAATGCCCATAAACCACCCTACCTTGCTTATAATTTTGTACTTGCCAAGCTTTTGTTGAGTTTTTCTCGAGCCAAGTCAAACTCACGATTCGCATGCCTTCTGAAGTTCTTCCTCAAGCCAACTATAGTAACAATGCTCGCAGAACACCCATATCCATGACTTCCAAATAAATGAAATGGGAAGAACTATCCAAGGGATTTTGCCTAGGGCATCATGACCAATTCATTAAAACTTTTCTATTAACCTGAAGTTTAAAGAAAATTTGAATTACATGTGTTAACCACAATAGATCACTCTATACACCTATGGCATAGAACATCCATTCATGGGATAATAAAGAATATCCCTAAATTCATTTCTATCTCCCGTAAATCTTTTGTTTAACCCCCTTCCAATACACATTTCCAACTAAAAGAACCCCCTAATTTCATTGGATATCATAGGTATCCATTTTTTCCATAGAACTTTTCAAGACCCTTTTATCTCTACCCCTAGTCTATTGGTCCCAATAGATTATCCACTTTTCACCTATTAATCCTTGTCATACTTCCCCCTTCCTCTGCCTCCAAAATACTTATATCCATGTCCATAGATAAGGTAAAATACACCCCTCAATACCTATATCCATAGGTGTATTAAAATAGATCTATCACCCCCTTATTAATAAGGGATATATTGCTCACTATTGAATCATTTTAAAATCCCCAATATGAAGGGATGTGTTAAGATATTGCCACATTTGCTCAAGTTTACTCCTCCTCTGCCTCCTAAAATAACTATATCTATGTCCATGGATAAATTAAAATACAACCATCAATACCTCTAAGTATGTTAAAATACCCGGCACCCCCTTATTACTAAGGGATATATTGTTCAACTTTTGAGTAATTCTAAAACCCCCAATGTGAGTGGATGTGGAAAGATATTGCCTACCTAGAGAGGAGTTGACCATCCTTGTTCCAGCTATGATGGTAACCGAAAAGTATTTTTATGAAGTTTGACGATTATTGTTCAAAGCATTCCTCGCGAGAAGGGTATCAGTAAGGTGAAAAAAGAGCCGATGTCAGTGCATTATTAAGATAAAATATGCTTTGATGCAGAAACTTGAGGCATTCTTCTAGATATTCTTGAAAGAGCAATTCTATGACTTGTGCTTTATTATAGATTTAATACACAATAAAGGAAGGAAGAGGAGGAGATTTTAGTCATAGAGGCAATTCCAAGATAACACAAGACTGCAATATCCAACGGTGATTATTCCTGTCCACTGTTATTATTCTTCCTATTATTATTTAAGCACATGCATACACGCCACACAGAAGGAGGGGAAGGCCAGGCAAGCAAGCAGTCACCTCACACCAAACCATATTTCAAAATGCCAATGGTGATTTGTCAGGTTTATGAAATTGGGAAGCTATAGAGCCCCACCAGAGTTCAAGTCCTACCAAATGGCATGCTTGCGCTTTGGACCAGGTGCAAGGCCTGGGAAAATTTAGTGGAATAGATACTCTGACTCATGGCTTTTAAGCTAAAAATGACTAAATTGGCTGGTGCTGATCGTCCCCATAATGCTAAATCTAGATGCATTAGCTTTATTGTAATAAAAGGAAACTAGTTCAGGTGTATGTGTGCGTGTGGGGAGCTGGTATAGGTGCTAAGGCAAGGAACGGAAAGGAACTGTAAAGATAGTCAACGCCCGCTGGACTTGTGCGGGCGCTGGGTTAACTAGCCAGAAAGATGAACATGCTGAACCTGTTACTATTGATTGCTTCTTTGAATGTTTCCTATGTTAGTTAGAGTTTAAAACAAAGCAGTTGGATTGAACTTATAGCCCTGGGAGGTGATGACCAGTGTGCACATATTGCGCAACCAAGTCCACCTTCATGTTCTCCTTAAGTCCTGCAAATTTTTATGTTAGTTGGGCTATGGTCTGGCGGTAAGCTGGTGGGAGTCTACCACAACTGATCTAGGTTTCATTCTCAGCGCTTGAGAGTCCCCAAAGTGAATTTCGTACCAGCTCCAGACAAAACTTGGGTGGCCCTGGTTTAATAAAAATAACAAGTCTCAAACAAACCAGTAGAAAACGCTAAAAATAAACCACAAACACTGTAATTTGAAAGACATGCTTTATGATGCCGCCTGGTTTCAAATTTAAGACACAAAGCACTGGTAAACCTGACTACCCAAATTATTGAGATATACGGTGCTGGTAAACCTGACTCTAGGCGCATATTGGCAGTACTGCTTGAATTATGTTACCCATTACCAAGAATTCCACTGGAGGGAACAGAACAGGCATGAAAAAGCTACCCTCAAGAAGAATGTGGCTTACAATTAAATGAAAGCGCAAACCAAAAGTGCATCAACACTTAATAGGACAGGTAAGTGCATATAAACTACATCTGACCCCACGCTGACGCAAAAAATAGCATTCTCAGTGTGCACAGAGGGAAATGCAGAGGCATGCAAATGCATTACACCCAATACAGTACCATGCATTTCACAGGTCAAACAACCCAGGGAGCAGAACCAGTAGACTAAGGACAAGGAAGCATGGGAACCCATATTCGTACAGTTAAGAAACAAAGAAGGCTGAAGGGAGAATTGGATAGAATGTACCTTGTCCTTTGAGTTTGTTCGGCTTTTGGTAGAAAAGTTGAGCTGATCCCTGTCAGGCTCTTCCCCATAAGAGACGCGGAACTGGGGCAGGGTGGTGTTCAGGTCCATATCGCTGATCTCATAGCCCCTGTCATCCAGCATTTGAAATACAGTCCTCCGAATTCTGTACAGTCTATGGCTCACTGTGCTGCCTTTGTCTATAAACCTGTCGATGCTGCAATTCTCCATTAGAACTAGACAAATTCTTTCTTCTGTGCTTGTAACTCTGGTTCTACTTCAGTCGTTCAGTTCCTTTTGTGGTTTTCTTCGTCGAATGCGGGGGAATCGAATGTACCACCACCACTACCATGCGTAATAAAACATCACCACCTTCCTTACATGCAGTGGGGAATGCACATCGAAATGGGATCACACGAATACCCAAGTATGCGACAGCCCAGCCACGTCCAATGAGTTGTTAGCACGTATCATTATTGTTGGTTTAATTACACATGTTACTACTTTTGGTTTTTACTGCATGTAATTTTGTGTGTAGTTATGATTATGATTGTAGTGTTGTTTTGCAGGTATTTGTTAGTGGTTTTGGTAAATAACATCAATTCAACTGAATTTTGAAAAGTAAAAAAATATGTCAAATTTACCCTCTGAGAGTACCCTCCCTATTTTTGTGGGTTAAAAAGTAAAGGATGATGTCAAATTGCTCAGACAATATTGTCGAGATATTTTAATTTTAAGAATCTTTCTGTATATCATTATATCATGAAATTAATATTTTTTTAAGTTCCAATGGATATGGCATTAAAAAATTTAAAAATAATTTGACAAAGTTAAAATATATATATATATATATAATCGAAAATATTAAATAATATTTGCTTTTAATATTAATAAACATAATTCCAGTTTTTATATAACATTTTGAATTTTAAATATTATTATACTTTTAAAACATTTTCGATTTTAGTGGATTTTTTATTATAGGTATATATTAAAATAAGGAATGTATGCAAGTAAAAAAAGAATCACTTTACATTAAGTCAGGTTGATGATATAAAGTTTTTTAATAAGATTTTAAGTTAAAAATAGATTTAAAATTTCATTTATTTTATTTTTAATAGGATATAAAGTTATAAAAAAATTTTCAAATTTAAAAAATATATACTATAATTATTAAAAAATATTAATAATAGCATTATATAATAAGAGATATGTAGTGGCAATGTCAATTTTTTTGTTTTTTTCAAATTGATATTAAGTGACTTTTATTAAATAATTTATTATATTATTAAATCTTATATTTCATAACATAAGTTATAATACACTTGCGCTTATAATTCTTAAAATGTTAATGTTATAAAAATGAATTATATTATTATTAAAATTATAGATATGCAAAGTTACAAAAATTATTATATAGTTGATATATTATAAAATTTAGGTTAGTAATGTAAATTAAATTAGTGAAAAATAATGTATATGGTAAAGAACTACATGGATATGGCAAAGATGGTTGAATTGAGCATATATAAATCAAGCGAGAGGGTCTATGCCCAAATCAAACAAGGGACAACGAGGCAATAAATTTCAGAACCTGTGGAAACAAATGATATAGGACAAGTGAAAATTGCTTCATTCGCTAAATCTGGGAAGTGGGTTTGGGTCAATGCCAAACAATATCTGGGCATTTAAAATGAAGACTAGCCTATCTAAAATGGGAGTAGACAAGGAAAAAAACAGTCTCAAAGGGAAGTACTCGGGCCCTTCGCAATAGGCTTTCAAACAAGTCCCCTATGCAAGCATGTGGCAACAACAAGTCTAGAGGAAAAGGCATTGATGATTCTACCTTCTATAGTCCCACATCCACACCTCTCACCTAGTCATATGATCTTTATGTGAAAGAATTGTTAAATGCAAAACAAAGGTTGGAGGTTTTAGAAGCTAAAGAGCATGAAAGAGATCATAAAATTCATATAATAACAGTGGAAAACAAGGCTTTAGCGGAAAGCAATAAAGTTTTGAAAGAACAAGTGGCATTGCTACAGGAAGCTCTTCTAATAATGGCAGTGCGTGAAGGTGGATGTGCAAAACATAAAGAAATCTGTAGAGCAAAGTACAGAGGTGGTAAATGTGAAACCATCTCAGGATAAAGGGAAAGCAGTTGCCCAAATAAACAACCATAAAGAGAAAGCCAAAGAAGAAAGGAAAAGAGATTCCACAAAAGTTTCCAAAACTTGGGCTCAAGTTATTAGCAATTCTACTAATAGGGAAGGAGAAACAAACATTTGGGTTGACAACAAGCAAGATAGAGAAAGCAAGGAAATACAAAATAGAGCAACAAACATAATTATTAAATGGGTGAAAGACTATGGGAAAAATGAATGTACTTTTGACCTTGCAAGGGACTTCTTGAAAGACAAGTTGCTATGGCAAGGACAAATATGCCAAGCATGGAGGGTGGGTAAGTTTAACAGTGAGAAAGCAAGGCCCATAAAAGTCATCATGCATAGCTTGCGTGATAAATATATCATTCTAAGCAAGAAGCATCTCTTGAGGGGTTCTCACTTTTTTCTAGAAGAAGATTTAACTATAAGACAACAGGAGGAAAGGAGGGAGGAAATGTCAAAGGTTAGGGCAGCAAGAGATGAAGGCAAGAGAGCATGGATTTATAAAGGTAAAGTTGTGATAGCGCGATTTGGACCTCCTTCCAAAACAAAGCAGCAAGATGGTAATAAAGAAGAAGCAACAAACTCTTCAATAGGAAATCAGGAAGCAAGGTCAGTATGGGAAAGCAAGGACAAAGAATCATCTGTGAGTCTTGCATGTTAAAATAAATAAAAATCAATTCATACCCAAGTTTCCTTAAGATTAGTTTGTTAGAACTAGAAAGGTTACCCATGGAGACTAGGACTTGGGTTAGGGCCTATTGCGGTAGATAGAGACATAAATTGCCTCATAGAAACACATGAGCATGAAGGGTGCAAAACACCTTTGTTTGAAGGATACTGGAAGATGGCAGTGTGGAATAAGGCAGCAGGGAATGGAAAAGGACACGAGGGTATCATGGTATTAGTGAGGGAAAAATAAGGTCGTCTCATTCAGTTAGAAAGAGAAGACTCAAACAAACAATTCATTTGGTTTAAAATATTAGAAAATGGAAATCAAATCAAAATTGCAGCATGATATTTTGCACCACAAGTTTCAAAAATCTACAAAAGTAGAGGGCTTGACCACAAAGATCCCTTTGCAGCCTTAAAAGAAGATATTGCAACATATTCTCAGCTAGGTGAAGTGCTTATAGTGAGTGATTTCAATGTTAGGACTACAAGTGAGCAAGCTAGCATTCTTTGTTGTAAAGAAGATTGCGACCCTATTTGGCTTACAAAAGAGAGTAATCATCAGTGGGAAAGAATTTCAAAGGACAAGGGTTGCAATCTCTTTGGTGAACAATTGCTTACTCTATGTGGGGCCTTCGATTTAGTCATTTGTAATGGCTTAACTAGATGGGCAAAGTCTAGTAATTTCACTTGCAATACTTATAATGGAGCAAGTGTAGTAGATTATGTAATTTGCTCGCATGGTTTGTGTGAGAAAATGGAGGAAGTTTTGATTGGAGATCAGTTTTGGGATTTAAATCATATCACAAGCCAATTTATTTAAGTTTCTCTTGGACTGGAAAGAAACAATTAGAGTCAAAAACTCAGTTGGTTCAACAAAATCTCCTAAAGGGCATAATTCTTTTGACTCCAGAAAATTGTAATACCTTCAAAATGATGCTAGAGAGGCTCTTCGAGAAGGAGAAAATTCCAATTCACAGCCTTCATGGTCACAAATTAACACATTTAATTGAAAACACACTTGCAGAGTGAAAAAGAGAAAAAATTAAGAAGTTTGAAACAAATTGCTATTCGGTTAATGTTTGGTTTGACGAGGAATGCAAAAATGCAAGTAGAATGTGGAAAAAGTCAAACAAGGATAACTTAAATATCAAAGCTTACAAGCAGATATTAAGAAATAAAAGGGCCAATTTCATCGTTTCAAGGAGGGAAGAACTAATCTTCCTTGGGAAAAATAATCCCAAATTATTTTGGAAGGAGCTCCAACCGAGAAATATGCAAACTCAAAATAGTATTATGGCTTCCAACTAGTTTGACTATGCAAGACAACTCTATGAGTAGGATCCCAAGGTTGACCCTCCCCCCTTAGTCAACACCAATACTAACCTCTTCATAGTGCAAGAGGTAGAGATGGGTATCAAAAAGTTGGGTGTTAGAAAAGAAAAATACTTAGTTGAACTCCATGCAGGGTATCTAAAGTGGGGCTTAAAGATTCTTGCACCTCACATTACAAAAAAATTCAACAACATCGTACAACAGGGGTTCACCACAGATTGGAAAATTAGTCTGGAAATACCTCTTTTCAAGAGTGGTGACATCAGTAATCCCTCCAATTATAGGACCATAATGATAAACCCCTTGTTTGCAAAGTTATTTGGAAGCATGCTAGAAAATAAAATCAGCAATTGGGCAAAAGAAAGAGATAAGTGTGCTAAAGGGCAAGCAGGTTTTAGACCTAAACATTCCATAGTTGATCATTCTATAACTTTAAGGCACGTCATTGAAAAAGTTTGGGAGAAAAAGGAAGAAGTTTTTCGTTGCTTTGTTCAATTCAGAAAAGCATTTGACACAGTTCCTAGGGATAAGCTTTGGCACAGATTAGAGGAACTTGGGGTTCTTGAACATTTGAGAGAAACTGTGCATAGGCTGTATGAAAAGGTGAAAGTCAAAATTAGAACTTCAGCAGGCATTTCTGAAAGTTTTAGAAGCAATATCAGGGTCAAGCAAGGTTGCCCATTATCTCCTACCCTTTTTGGTTTATATATCGACAAGCTTGAGGAGTGGTTAAATTCGCAAGGGGGTGATGGTATCCATTTGGGAAATTTTGTTATAAGGCTTCTTTTGTATGCAGATGACCTTATTCTTATTACTAAATCTGCTCTTGGTTTGCAAGAGCACTGTTATCCCTTGAGCATTTTTGTAGAAGGGTGGGGGGGATGCAGGTCAATATTAGCAAAACGAAAGTAGTGGGTTTCTCTATAAAAAAACGTAACCAGCATAAGTTCTACTTTGAAGGCAACATTTTGGAAGAAGTTGTGGATTACAAATACCTCAGAATTGACTTCAACAAAAATCTAAGTTGGGATGGTTGTAGAAAGAAAAGAACTCTGGGGGGTTGAAAAACATTTTATGCTTTTCAAAATAGGTGTAGAGAGGCAGAGTTATGGGATTGGAAAACCACTCAAACTCTTTTTGGGCTTCTAGTGATTATGATGATTCTCTATGGTTGTGAACTATGGGCAAGCAAAACATTCGATATGCAATGGAAACAAATTGAGAAAATTTAGAAGCGTTTAATTACTAACAAATTCAAAATTAAAAGTGTAGTTCCTTATGCTATCTTGTTAAGTGAAACAGGGGTTGTTCCTATTGAAGCAATTGTTATGGTGCGAGTCATAAGGTATTTAAAAAAAATTGACCAAATGGAAGAGGGCAGATGGCTTAAGGTTGTCTTTAATGGCATATGGCGTAAAAGAAAGAAGACTTGGATGTAGTAAAATAACAAATGGTTTAGTAAATCGGGTATTTTCTTGAACACGTGTCCCATAAATAGTAAAGGGATAAAAGCTTTTGTTATGGATAAGTTACACTAGCGTACTTGGTATAAGGAGTTAGGGAGAAAGAAAAAATACTATATTGAAGTGTTTAATCCCACTAATAATCATCAACAAAAAGCGTACATAGAGGCCAATATTTCTTGAAGAGCCAAAATTCTTATTGCTCAGTTAAGGACTAATTCTCATCAACTCCATTGTGAAACAAGGCACTGGAAAAGGCCAAAAGAAGTGTGGGAGGAAAGAGTATGTATTTTTTGTTCTTCCGGAAAAGTGGAAACAAAAAAACACTTCATTTTAGAATGTGAGGCCTTCAAAGACAACGGGGAAAGTTATGTAGATATTCTGGCAGCTAGCTCTTGGGATAATCTATTTAGCGAAAGGTTTGTCGAGAAGATGACAGTGTTTATTGTGAGGGTTCACAGGAAAATGGTCGAATACATCAACCAGATGAAGAAGCAATATTTCTTTCTTTCTTTCAATTTCTTTGTAATGATACTCAAAATAACTATTAAATCTTCTTTTACCGTTGCAATACAAATACAAAATGCCAAACCAATAAACAATAAATACCCAACAATAAATAATTATAAAATATAAATAAAAAATAATTGTTAGAAAACTACACCCTCAAATACTATAAATATCTTTTAAAATATTAAAAGTATATGATTACTTAATGGTTCATAATTTTAATTGCCATAGTCTAACTTATAGATGTAAAAGCCTTTTTCATTAGAATGTGGTGATGCAATTTTAAGAATGTGGAATTTTGTTGTTTAAAATGTATTTTTGAATACACAAAAAGGTTTAGAATTGGAAAACCCTTAGGCCACTCAAATTCTATAGATTAAACAACTTAAACTCAAGTTTATACAATTCTGCGGGATTTTTGTTAAAAAAAACCAGGAAAAAATGTCGTCAAAAAGATAATTTCTTCTATAAGTTAGGTTACATCATTTTAATATCCTTAATTCATTCCAATGCCTAGAAAATCGCTTACATAAACATACTCAGATTATGAGAAGAGCTAAGTTGTATAATTACTTATGAATAAACATGCTCCGATTATGAGAAGAGCTAAATTGTATAATTATTTATGAATATTAGATATATATGGATTTAAAATTTATAATAAAAAATAATTAATTTATTTTAAAATATTTTTTTTTTTCTCCGTAAAAACTAGCTAAGTCATATATTAACTGTACAAGTAAAAATTACAGACTGTAAGACGAGTTTTCCAGGGCCTCTGGTAGCACCCTGGGAACCTTGACCAAAATTCTGAAGGCTCCCACGCAGGGAAAGCCTTATCAAAACCATTCAGACCATGCTCGACACTAAAAGCTCCCACGCAGGGGCAGCACCGGATCAAATTTGCAAAAACAGTTCTAGAAATCAACGGACTCCCAGTGGAGCCACAGAAAGAGGACCCAACACATTACTGCCCATGCAGGGGCTAACTGCCAAAAGGGACTGACTCAACAACCAGATAGAAGTGAGCAAGACAGAAGCGCTCGACGTGGACCAATTGAAATTAAGATCAGACCAGAGACAAGGCTTAATTACATATGGCGACGATGCAAGCATCAGCTGCCAGCAAGCAAAACGAAAATGCAAGAGAGAAGTACCCGCGTCTGCGTCTGCGTTAATCCTTGTGATGAGTTGAAGATGAAGGAAGGGTCGCGAAATAGGCATCAGCTTCTTCAGCGAGGCTTTTGTCCTCCACAACATACGCCCAGCCATCCCCCTCTGGTCGTCCCTCCCACATCTTTCTCCATGTCTCTTCATCAATATCTGAAGGAGCTGGCCCCACCGGAGGAGAGGTATCGTGCGGTCCAGCCTCAGACGCTGGTGGCTCCATAGCTGAGCTCTGTTTCCCTGCTTCATGTTCTCCTTTGTCAATTTCTTTGCCTTTGCCTTCCGCTTGCTTCTCCTGCAAGTTCTGAGGGGTGTTCTCCCCATTTCCTTCCCGAAGTTTTGTGAACATGACTGAGATGTGGGCATTGAGCCCTGGGTTGCTCTCAGAACTTTGCAATGTGAAAACCACTGAGCCAAAGGAGGGAAGCTCGGATTTTTCTTCATTAGCGCTCCCAACCTCCAAGAACTGACTGATGGGGAGTGGGGTAGCTCTGGCTCTCCTATGGCAATAGCAGCAGCAGCAGTGGTGATGCTCATCCACTGCTGGGGCTCGCGAGGAGGAACCTCTTGCTGGACCTCTCCTACATGGCTGTCGTTGTCGGAGTTTAACCATGGTGATTCTGAATCTTTTCTTGTGTGTTTGCAGGTGAGCTTGGAGTCGAAGACAGAGCCAATTGTTTCCCAGATCTCTCTCTGGTGCCCAATTTCCTTTCTGAGACCCGTCCCTTGGTAGCAAGGTGGACCAATTCCAGTTCTTACCCTGCAATTGAGCCAATTGCCGCCGTCTACATGACCAGCAACCAGAGTGGCAATGGCAGTGACAGTGACCACGAGAAACCAGGCGTCGAGGTGAACGAAGCTGCCACCGCCTCGGCTCTCTGTAATTTCCCCTCTTCCAAAATTCTTCAGACAATAATTCCTTGCGCACTCCATCGCGCCTGATAAACTCTGCCTTATGCCCTCGAACCAGGCGCGCATTAAGTGCTCTCTGCAGATCCATAAACCTACCACCCTTGCCATTAACTGCATTAACGCAGCTGGGGGGTTCATGTTAAGGTTGACGGCCTTCCCCTGGTGGCCGTATTGTTTACACGGGGCAGCCCATGCGTGGCATGTGGCGTGCCCATCTCTTCCGTCCCGCCACCCGCATCCGGGGAATTTATTTTAAAATATTAATTTTGTATTTGAATCTATATTTTTTTAAAATTAAAAATTCATTAATATTATTCTAAATATTTTTTAAAAATAAAATTTAATATACATATTAAACATATAAAAAATTTAAGACTTATTTTTAATTATCTAGTATCATAAAATGAAATATTTTTATAATAAAAATACTTTTACAATAATAACTAAAAAATTAAAATAACCTTAAAAATGCTTTTTCTAAAGTGTATATATATATAAGAAAAGGTTAAAAAAGCCCCCATACCTATATATATTTATATTTACAGGGCTTTTTTAACCTTGCAAACGAAAAATTTTTGCCTTCAAAAAAACGAATTGAAGTGGAAGATTGTATATGGGCTAGGGTGGAAACAAAACCACCGTTGGTTTTACGATGCATGATAGCATAGTTAAAGCTATGGCTTGAAATTCTTGGTTTCCGTATAATTACATGTCATGTTAATGTTGAGAGAAGCAAATAAAGTTCTTATCAATTGTGTTCTACATTTTTTCTATTTAAAAACTATGTATAGTTATAAAAACTATGTATAGTTATGTATGATATACACTTTCACCATTTTATTTAATGTTGAGAGAGGGAAATAAAGTTTTTATCAATTGTGTTTTACATTTTTTTCCTATTTAAAAGCTATGTATAATTATTAATTGTATAATATACTCTTTCACAATTTTATTAAAACCATTATTTTCACCAAAAGTTATCATTAGTTATTATAATGACATGTGTTGTTTGTTATTCCAATGGGGTGTTTACCTAGTATCTACTTTTCGATGAACAGAGTAACTGCTTTCATTATAGGTACACAATGGGTCCGAGACGAAGACTACCAATGCAATAGAGTGATGCATTGGTTGAGTCTTCCTCAAGGCATACACAACTTTTTGCATGGGAATCCATCACCAATTTCTTCGACACTGCCCCCCTCAAAATCAGGAAATAAATCCCAAATTTAGAGGCAAAGGAATTCAGAGACCGTAAATACTTTTCTGACTCAGAGATTGCTGGAAGTACTGTGAAATGGGTACCAAGCCATGGTAAATTTAGAAAAATAAGAATTCACTTCTTACACTCCATCACCCATCATCGTTAGATGGAGACACTGCTCAATATGGTGATATGAGACAAGCAGGTGGACAACTACAAGCTCTTTGCAAGGCAGAGGAGATAAAACACATACTACAAGGTATCAAATACAACCTTGATGATATTGTTGATGAGTTAACCTGTGTGGAGCATTTTAGTCTTTGATTCAGACACTGATTCTAATGCTCAAAATGATGAGGAGACAATCATGAATGTTGTGCCTCTCAATGTCATTCTGGCCAACCCTGGAACGCCTCAGGAAAGTTCTCAAGTTGTGGACTCTCCTAGTTCGCTAGTCATCATCCTTGACTAGCTTCTGGTTCACATACTTATATATAGTTATGTATTTCCTACACAGTTATAGTAGCATACTTGTTTTTATATCCTTGGTTGTTGTTTTGTTTTTTGTATACAAGTCTCCTATGGATATCTTGTATGCCATATATATGGAGCAATTAGTCAAAGGTGGCCTTAACTGACAAGTATCTTCCAAATGGTGACCTTATGTTTACGGAGTTCAATTTTTGACAGTTGGTATTTGGCTTATATGGACTCAACAAGATGTAATATGTACAAGCCAAGAAAAATGGAATTTTGGAAAACCTCATGTGCTAACAATGCATGTAATTATTTCAGCTATCAATAGAATTTTGCTTATATATTTACAAAAAAAACGTGTTCTTCGTTAAGTTTTTCATGGTGCCTTGAAATTTGTACAAATTGAAATTGCTAAACATAATTTCTACAAATGTTTGGGCATCCTTAGTCTTCCATGAATATCCCATGTACATATAATATTTTCTTCCCATATAACACTGTTTACAAAGAAAGCTTATAAAACTATTCATTATGCATATGTTTGGGAACCTTTAATCTTCCAATAATATTTTAACTATGTTTAAGCACATGTTTAGGTATTATTGCAGTTGTGAGGAAATATGAGACTTTGAAAAATCGATCCCTTTTAACCAGCATCATCAGATGGTTTATATAGCTCGGGTGTGAGATTCGCCAATGGAGTGCCACTCGTCGTTAAACTGGCTCTCATCCTCTTTGATATCTTCCATGGCAATGTTTTATACTTCAATCACAAATCCATGGTTCTGGCGGAGTCAGATCTGCCATATGTTGTCAAGCTCACTTTGTGTTGTACAATTACCATATATAGTTAAATGTAAGATATTGCAATTATTTAAAACGTTAATAATGCGAGATGGTTTGGTTTGTATTTTAAAAACACTAATGAGATTTGACTTATATCTTAATATTAGAAACTTATTAAAAAATACTAATAACAAGTATAATATGAAGTGCATATGCTTAGTACATACCTCTTATGCAAAAAGTAATTGGTAGCAAAAGTATAAAAATTCCCCTCATGCCCATGCATAAAGATCTTAAATTTTTTTAATTATTAAAACTTATGACTTGCAAGATTCCATTTTGTAAGCGACATTATAATAGTTTAGATCTTTTTTGACTTTTGAATTTAGGTTTCTATTTTAGAATATTAAAACAAAATTTCAAAATATTAAAACGAATAAAATTGTTAAAGTTCTTAAATAGGGAGATTTTTGTAGTTGAATTCACAAAATTAAGATTCAATAAGTGTTTAGTTAAAAAAATGAAATTTTTATTTTGCATTAAAACCATTTATAACAAAAATTTACACAATAAATGGCATCAAATCGCTTTTGTTTGTTGTCTATATTTTTAAATAACTAATGCATCTACAAATGTTTATAAGTCTTTACCTTGCATTATTTGACAACTTGATATTTCAAGGCCTTATATGACTCCTACACAAGTTGCCCATAAAATCAAGCTAGCTATTAAAGGTAGGTAAAAATGTTTGAAAGAAAAACATTATATAATATTAAAGGAACACATAATTAATTATGAAAATACATGTTGACTTAGGGGCATACCAAAGAGCTATAAATATTTATAATGGAGGGGACATTATTTTTTCTTATCAATACATTATATTATTTTGAAATATGTTGTTAATAAATGAATAATTAATTTTTAGGCATTTTATATTTTTATGAAAGAAATAATAGAAAAATATGTACAAGTATTGAAAGACTTTAATAGGCTATATAGACAATAAATGTAAAATTGAGACTATAATATCAATTCCAATTAGAAATCAATTTATGAAGGTAAAAAACAATTTTGAATAATTATATATATATATATATATATATATATATATATATATATATATATATATCAACTCAAATGTTGATCATCTATTTAAAGAAATTATATTAATGTAGGAAGAGACTCAAATGCAACAAGAGTTTAGAGGAAAAACTTAGATTGCATTTTCAAAAATATATTTATATTGATATAGTGAGTGAGAGAAAATCACAAATGTGTTTGTTGGATTTTTTTGTAATTCTTGTAATAGTATTGGAGTCCTAGTAGTAAGGCTTAAAATAAAATTTGTTAAAGATTTCTCATTATAACTTAAGAATATTTTATTTAAATAAGTACATAATAATTTTAAGTGTTTTTCTTATATTATAATTATAATTATATATATATATATATATATATATATATATATATAGATAGATATATTAAACCACCAAAAAAAGTATCATAAAATAAAATGTGATTGTTAAAATTTTTTAAAAACTTGAGCAAACTTTATAAATTATTTTCAAAAGTTACACATTAATTAAAAGTCAAACATGACTTTGACACACTTGGAAATAAAATTTTCATAAATATTGAGATTTTATGTGTATACTATTTTTCATAAATATTGAGATTTTATGTGTGTATTTTTTTTTCTCAATCTGTCTACTTCTATTATTATACAAAAGGATCCAAAAAGTTACAGCAAGGCCTTGGCCTTGAAAATCTTGCCATGAGGTTGGCAATTAGCCCAGATGAACACATTCCAAAAATTGGTAGACTTCCTTCTGTTGTGTCTTCTCCTAAGACCCGAAACATTGCTAAACAGGGACAAGCTGAGACATACAACCATTGCACAGCTATGCAACGCTAAACATGGACTTCCAGACATACAGACACATACAATCGACACAGAGACATATAGACACATACTATGACCTGACACAGGCAAAATTGCGAGTTTCAAAAACAGAGTAATGCGCCTACTTCTTAGGCTGCCGAGAGCAGAATGCCATACAAGATCAGTCATCATCCGTAGTATAGGGTTCCTCCACTACCCTGCACCCGTATTGCAAAGAGTCTTCCGAGTCTGAGCGAAGGACCACCGAGCCGGTTGGGTTTCCCTGAGCTGGTTCGCTTGGACCTGCAGGGGCAGCTTGAGTCGCCAAGGAGGAGCTTCCCATGACCGGGCGTTGAGTATCAATTGGAGGCGCCATCCCTTGTTCTGGCGGAATTGCCGGATGTGCTGCTGCCTGGCCGCTGAGATTTTCACAATTTTCTATAGTAACAGAAACTAAGAAAGTGGAATTGGCAAGAGTACAGGGGATACGATAACGAACTGTTGGATGCGCCGCATGCTCACACTCAGCCATCCTACCACGCCCGTGTCCTCTGCCTCTTCCGGCTCTGGTAACATGAGGACGGCTTTGCTCAGGTGCCAACTCGACCGAGGAAGAGGGGGAGATGGGGGCAGACCTCTGAGAGGTGGCACGTCCACGGGAGCCTCCACGTCTGCTTCCCATCCTAGGTCGCTCTCTCGGCATTGCGATGTACAGAGGATTAACAAGTGAGCAGATACACGGAGGGGAGTGACCAACAAATACGTGAGCCCTTTGAGCCTGAGCCCAATGCCTGTGAAACACTCTTGTGCCTGAAACAGAGACGGAATTGGGCACTGTAATTGATTGACCCTGAGTTACCCACAACACCGCAAAGGAGTGCGAAGAGGCCGCAGAGGAATACGAAGAGGCCACAGAGGAATGCCAGGAGACCGCAGAGGAGTGCGAGGAGGCTGCAGGAGTGCATAGTTTATGAAGCGCCATTGCACAATTAACCAAGAGGCGGATGGAGGAGTTAAAGACCAGCATTAAAAACCTTGCGTGAGACCAGCTCACCAGTTCTGCAAGGTACCTCGTGGCGTGCATGGGCTGACACCTGCCCATGTGAAGCGCCACCTTCGTACCATCATAGCATTCAAACACCCGCATCCGGGAAGATTTTATGCGTGTATTATTATGACAATTGGTGTTATATAATTTTTTTTTAATAATGGAATTTTCATAAATATTGAGATCTAATGTGTACATTGTTATGACACTTGGTGGCATATAGAATTTTTTTGATTTTTTACTTTTAAAAATAATTTTTATTTCTGACAAATTCTATTTATAACCCAATAAAATTAGTAATTTCATCTATAGAAGTCAATAAGAAAATATAAATTCAAATTTCAAAAATTATTTTTTATTTTCAAAATAATCAGTTTAATAGTTATTTTTTTTCAAAACTTTAATAGACTTTATAAAATCTTTTTACAGAACTAATTGAAAGTCAAAACCTTTTGACTATAAAAAGATTACAATATACGCTATCATAGGCAGGTATAAAAATAAATACTACTTACACTATCAAAGAAGCCTTCCATGTATGTGTTTAGTCGTGTTTTTGTTAAAGAGTATAGATTGTGGAATCATAAATTCTAACGTTTTACTTTTACAGACAATCGAATTTAAACTCAGGATTATCCTTGTCAAAAATTTTAAGTGTATTGGTTTATTTGTTTCCGGAATTAGTCTGTCCAATTTATCACCGATAAAATTTGAATTTTTACTATAATTTTTAATTATAAAAGAAGCATTCCATGTATGTGTTTGGTCATGTCTTCGTTAAAGAGGGACATTGAATGCACAAGGTGCTCATGCATCAACGACAACATAACCATTGGTGAGTCAGATCAATCACCACCAAAACGAGCCGAGAACATGACGTCAAGTATAGGCGTTATGTGATTTCAATTGGCCAGCATGATTGGCCAAAGTGCAAGAAGGATGAAAGGACGACTGACGTATGGCCTCAGGGGTTGTAGCCCTAGTGGGGGTGGCAACCATATGTCAATCCGAATATTTAGTACAAACACACAAAAAACTAAGGTAAACATTGTAAACAACAAAAAATATTTTGAAATGTTTTGTACAATAAAAACTATTACTTTAGCACCGTCACTAAATGTCACTTGCAGTGACATTATAATATTTTTAATAATAATAAATTTAATAGTAATATTATATAATAATAATAATAATTTTGAGGCATATTTTGGGTGGCAAATGTTGAGGGGTCATTTTGATCCTTGAAACAAAAAGAGGATATGTGTGAATGGAGTCCCATTTGATTCTTGTGGACAAAAAGAAGATATGTATGAATGGAGTCTTGGCCACTAACTAATCATATGGGAAGGCTACGCCTTATTTCAAGGCCTAAAGATTGTTCAAACTACAGGAATTGAGTAGATCATTGTAATTGGAGATTCACAAAATATTATAAGGGCTTTGGTCATGGATCACAAGCCCAAGTATGTGTAATTAATTGTTGTTTTGTCTCGAATCCATGGATCGATGACTAAATTTTAGACAATTTAATTGTTTCATCTTCTATCAAGATATAATAAAGAGGTTGATAGCTTGGTCAACCAAGCTTGCAAAAGGGGGGTAGGGTTTTTATGTTTGAACTCTCACCTCAGTATTGAATCTCTACAATGGAAAGTCGAACCCAACTCATGGACCAGAAGAGGGAAAAAGTCAAGATTGATCTTGTTAACTAACAAGTGCATGTACTTCAAATGTTTTTTGTTCTTAGGCACATTTTGAAAAAAAAAACATATAAATATAGAATTCTGGTATCGACAAAAATAAGGATTGAGGCTATCCAATTTCAGTTTTCATATAGAAGCTTGCAACTCCCATCTTTCATCTAGTTTTCATAGAGAAGCTTACAACTCACACCCTTCATCCTCAGCCTAGCCACTTTGTAATCTTGCATTATCTTTTTATTAATACAAACTATTTTGATTTAAAAAATAAATAAAACATGTTGTTAAGGAAGAGTTATATATTCAAGATAGGCGGCTTCCAATGGGGCATTCATATCATTGAGACTTGAACATAGGTGGGGAAGTTAGCATTAAACCCTTCCAACCACCTAAGATACACTCAATTAACAATAAAACATATAATAATAATAATAATAATATAAAAATAAAATAAAAATTGAGATATATCAAATTATGTTTTGATTTTAATATAACCAATTTTGCGTATTTTTATTTTAATATTTTATTAAGAATTTTTTTTTTTTTTTCCAATGAGTTAATAAAAGTATTTAGTATAATAATAATAATAAATTAGTATACAAGATTTTTTTCTTTATTTTATAAAACAAGGGCCCATTACCCAAAAGCCAACTCAAACTATATATTAATATGATTATTATTATGATTATGATTATTATTATTAAAGCCATTCACTTTATTATTTTCCAATTTAATATTTATTTAATTTTTCAATTTTAATTGCACATTTAATTCTCAACTTTAAATAATATTCCTCCCTCCGAAGGTGGCAAAACCTATCAAACTCAGGTGTCAAACCAACAGTGGGAACAACCATCTTTGGCTGCTATCCGCGAATGTCGATTTGACTCATCACCGTTATCAAGGAAAACCACGCCACCTGTAATAACCCGCTGGTGGTCCGTAAGGGAGCAGGCTTTCACTCCTGCCAGATGCCTCTGGGTCTTGGGCCGTTAACCTGTTTCCTTACGTCCGAGGAAGACGAGCTCTTAGCCAAGCAGAAGCAGTTTTACGGCATACTCCAGGCCGATAACTTTAAATAATATTAAAGAAGAATGAATCAAAAATTACATTTTATTTATTTATTTTCTTTTTAGATTTATTTTTCATATTTTATACCAACATAAAATTATAATAATTGATATGTTTTTTCATTGTTATTAGTTTATATAGTTTCAATATCTATGCAATGATTTCTAGATATTTTGTTGTTTATTAATAATTTTTTTTTTAATCAAGGTTTTTTTATTATCTTAATAACTTGAAATTTTACAGTGTGAATCTCCAAAAAAAATTTAGCCTCACTCCGACCGGATTTGTTGGCTAGCAAGCATAGACCCATATAGCTAGACAACTTACAAAACACAAAAGACATCCAAAGGTTCACAGGACAAAAGTGTCAAAATACATGTAGAAGCAGAGAAACTCTCACGGTCATCCTCAATCAGCAGAATTAACTAGAGCAAGGTTGTTCAGGCCTACCAGTGAAGATGGGGGTGGTTTGAAGTCACTATGCACATGATCCTCCATATGGGTCAACCTTGCATCTAGTATCTCTAGTTTCTCTAGAGTGCAATGTTGACCACGCCACAAACTCACCATACGATCATGCAATTGCCACTAGTTATGCTGGATATGCCCAAGGATCTTCATGTATTCCAAATGATTAACCTGGCACACTCAAATTAACTAATCCAAACTTGTAAGCAGGGACAAAACCAAATCGTCTAAAAGAGTCTGGGAGTGAGCACCACCTGAGACACTCGACGTTGGCTGAGAGGAAGGGATGGAGTGCCCTTTATGCTTCAAGGAGCTCTGACAAGCAAAAACCTTGTTCCCTCATCGCCCTCCTGAATCACTATGACCTCCATGCTGAGGGGGCATAATTTCACAGGCGGACACAACTAAGATAAGAGCAACCTTTGACTCCACATAAAACCTCGTGCTTGACCCCAAAACCACCCCGAGGCCAGAAGAAAATAACAAAAAAACACTAGCCTTCTCAGCCACCAGCTCCCAGCCAACTAGTGACCCACCAACAATTGCGCTAGTGACCGTGGGCTAACCCCTTTTCATTCTTGTTCCCACAGTCACATAAGGCACCATGTGCCTTGGGGCTAACCCCTCTTCACGTTAGCCTCTGGTCTCAGCTCCTTCACATTTGGGTTATGTGGACATGTCCATGGCCCATGGGCTAGGCTAGGCCCTAGCCCTTGGCCCTTCGTCTGCGGTCTTATGGCGCTGGGGTGGCTAGGGGTTAGGGCTTAACCTGGCTCCCTCCCCCCAATGGTGTGTCATGAAACTTCAAATATAACCTCACCACTATATAAGTAAAGAACCAAAATAACGGAGTTGGTGGAGGTGTTTGTTGGGTTGTATGAGGTCTCATGTTTGAACCCCATGGGTTGCTTGACCTCCATAGCAAAATTTTGGTTAGCCAAGGAGGCCACGTGGTAGCAATTGGTTGGCCCACGTTTCACTCCCTCATTGGGCCACCACACCAAACCATCAACCAATAGAAAACCACCATGTCACAACCAATAAAAATTCACCAAATGGAACCAACCACGTTGTGCCAAGTGTCGACCATTCATTGGTCGATGGAGGACCAATCAACCTACCAAGTAATGGCCCAGTCAGTATACGGACTACTCACTAGGCATCCCTGCAACCCAAATTTCAATTTTTTTTAGCAGTTTCCCAAAATGAACAGAACACGATTCCGGGAGCATTCGATGTTGGATTTGAGTGAAATGAGTTGTGTTGGATTCAGGGTGGTGAGATCTATGCTTTGGTGCTAGTTTCAAACTAATCCAAGCACTTTGAATTTTGCGCACTTTCTTGATCCACCAGATCATTCCTCCCCACTGGAAGCTTTTGGACCTCCAAAAGCACATTTTCATTCAACAAATAGATGAGGGTACATCTCCCTCTCCCTTCCAATCTCAATCCACTAAACTTTGCTTGAATTTGTCGCTTTGAGATTTTCATGAAAGTACATCACTTTCCTTGATTTGGTAGTCCTGGACTTTCTGTCAATAATGACATCTTTTTGCAATTTTTCAAGATATGTAGAACAAAAAACTGCCTTTGAAGGAATATGCACATTCACTTCTTGGTATTCAATCAATGGAAACTTAAACAATTTCAAGTTCCTTTCACCTTGAACACTATCATCATGATGATGCTTACCATGTCTAGCCTTGTTCATGGCTTGACTCTAGATCAAATGTGATTGCCATCGCCATGCACCATTCTTTTTCAAAGCCAAAAAATTATGAAACCAACAAGAAGAAATTTTAGAACCAATGTCCTCTTTGTCAAATTGCTTTTGCATTTGATTTTTTACTCTTTCACTCTCTAACATTGGCATCTTATTCACACCAATGTTCAACAATGATGCACCTTGGTACAAATTCAGTTCATTTTGTTTACTTCTTTTAGGAGGCAACATGTTAGACTCCTAAAGCATCTCATCACATGAATTAGAAACATCAATGAAATCAGATTTAAATCTTGATTCATATCCTTGAAAGGCTTTAGTTTCCTCAACACCTTAATGTTTGATCATTAACCATGCAAATTTCTGACTAGCATTAACAATCCTCTTCATTTGTCCCGCATTTACGAGAGATGCATTCAACTTCTTGCTCAATGCTCTAACAATGTACTCAATCCCATTCTTGGACAAATGATATTTGTTCTCATGGCGATGAAAAATAGCTCTCCTATAATATAGATATGGACTTCCCAAAACAATACCACATATATCAATTGGAATTACATCATGTTTTACCTCATCTAAAAAGTTTGCAGTGATTGAAAATTTCAATTTACATCTTTTTGTCACATGCAATTTTGCATTGTCACATATCCAACCTAGAGGATAAGCTTTAGGATGAGGAATGGTTTCTAAATTCAACTTCTTGACAATGTCTTCTGAGATAAGATTTTCTTGTGAACCACTGTCAAAGAGTGTATCTATCTTGGTATGTTTTGAAATAACTCTAATGTGGAAAAGCTATATTCTTGTTTTTTCATATTGAGATTCATTGGGACAATTTGAAGAACTAGTACTTGCAATGTCCTTACCTTTCAAATCCATGGTTGTGATTTTTGTTTCATCTCCAAAATATGAACCTAAATCATGTTGTGTAGTTGCAGTTGTTTTCTCTTTCTCCCTGTTCTTAAACTTTTTGGATCTCATTTTTAGATGAAGTTTCCAGCAATGATCTTCATCATGACCCTCTTTGGAACAATGTTTACAAGTAATTTTTTCTTTCTCCATCTTGATGGTAGCATTCTTCTCCCCTTTTCCTTTAAACTCACCCTTTCCTTTTTCTCCAGACTCAAAGGAACTCTCACTAATTTCTTCAAAAACATGTTTCCCTCTTGCCTCTAAATGAGTTGCCTGAACACAAACTTCATCTAGTTTTGTAGGGTTAAACATGAGAATGGTGTGTCTCAAGTAATTATGCAATCTTCCTATGTATTTGAGCAAAGTATCTTGTGAAAAATCTATACCCAAAATCAAAGCTCTTTTCCTAAATCCTTGAGTATAAGATTGCACATTTTCCCCTTTAGCTTGCCTAACGTTTTGCCAGTCCATAATAGCTTTTTTCATGTATGCTAATGGATAAAATTGCCTTCTTGTTGCAACAACAAAATCATTCCAAGAGGATAAAACTTTACCATGTTTCTTCATATCCTCTAGAGTTTTGGCTTCCCACCAAATTAGGGCTACACCTTCCAATTTAAGAGAAGCAAGTTGAATCTTGGTTTCATCATCCTTGATTCTTTGTATCCTACAATACACTTCAATATGAAAAATACAATTATCTAATATCTCCGCATTTACCTCTCCATTTTACATAGGCAATTCAAACTTAATATAAAGCTTAAGTAAAAGAGTTTTACCATAATCCCTTGGGGAATTTGGATGTGTTTGTGAAAGGGTAGAAGAAGTTGAAGATAAGGATGAAGATGAGGATGAGGATGAGGATGAGGATGAGGATGATGATGGAGGTGAAGGTGGTGGTTTGTCACCATTCCCTCCATTCCCTTTTGGAGGCTTGTATCATTTTCCTCCATCTCCTTTTGGAGGCTTTGAGCTCTCTCCATACAGTCTGGAATTCCTCTCCTCATACAGAACCTTAACCATCTTTGACATCTCAAAGAATGCTTTTCTAAAAGTCTTCTCATCTTCAAACATCTCTTCAGGACCTTCTTCATGTGCCATGACTATTGAAGCTTGAGGTGTGTTTGTTCTCCTTGAAACAATTTGAGATCTTGGCTCCACAAGTTCTCCTTCTCCTCTTTTGAGCTTCAACCTTGTAAGCATAAAAAAAACACTTGCAAACAAATCAAATCTTCACAAAAACCTTGTGCTCTAATACCAAAATGATATGTATGTGTAAAATTCAAGATTTTTAACAATTTGCAAGTTAAATTTATATGTGTTTTGGGTAGAGGATCAGTTTACTAAACACATAAAAAAGTAAATTTTAACCAAATTTTATAGCCAAATAGAGACAAATAAGCATATCTGAAACACATAACACAAAGCATGATAAAGGAGTTCACCCCTCTCCTGGGCTACATCTCCTGGTCCAGCTTCCAATGTAGGGCCTCTTTCATTAAAAATTCTCAAAAGTGTGTTTACATGTTTTACAAAGCTCTAACAATAGAACTGATGTCTCCAATGGATCCATCACTGTCAAAACCCCCATTTTGGTTCTTTCCACACCTCATTTGGCCAAAAATTGACTAACATATGATTGTTTCTTCATTTCTCCAAATTTTGCTGCTAACCATCCTCCAATTCGGCCTAAACCTGGCTTGAGCGCCCCAAACGTGGAACTGGCTACAAACCTGGCCTACATTCCCACTCGATAGGCGAATCTGTAGGATAGTTAAATCTGCCATCAAGCCCTTAGTCCTGATTTTTCTGGTCACATGGCGACCATAAGACCACATAGGGGGCCGAAGATTATGGGCTTTATCTAGCCCCCATCTCTGGCGTGCGCCCTTGGTTTTATGCTGCGCTGGTGACCATTGGATGAGCCCTCTCTATTCCTGCGCTTGCAGTCACATGAGGCACCATGTGCCTTAGGGCTAGCCCCGTGTGGCTTGGCCCCTCTTCTTTTTAGCCTCTAGTCTCAGCTCCTTCGCATTTGGGTTATGTGGCTATGTCCATGGCCTGTGGGCTGGGCTAGGCCCTAACCCTTAGCCCTCTGCCCGCGGTCCTCTGGTGTTGGGGTGGCTAGGGGCTAGGCCTTAGCTTGACCCCCTTCCCCCAATAGCACATCATGAAACTTCAAATATAACCTCGCCAATATATAAGTAAAGAACCAAAATAATGGAGTTGGTGGAGGTGTTTGTTGGATTGTATGAGGTCTCGCGTTTGAACCCCGTGGGCTACTCAACCTCCATAACAAAATTTTGGTTAGCCATGAGGAGGCCACATGGCACTCCCTCAATGGGCCACCACACCAAACCATCAACCAATAAAAAATCACCAAATGGAACCAACCACATTGTGCCAAGTGTCAACCATTCATTGGACGATGGAGGACCAGTCAACCTACTAAGTCATGGCCCAATCAACGTGCGAACTATTGACTGGGCATCCCTGTAACCCAAATTTCATTTTTTTTAGTTGTTTTTGAAAAATAATAGAACATGATTTCGGGAGCATTCGATGTCAAATTTGAGTGAAACGAGTTGCGTTGGATTAAGGACGACGAGTTCTACATTTTGGCACTAGTTTCGAGCCAGTTTGAGCACTTTGAATTTTGAGCACTTTCTTAATCCACTAGATCAATAACACACTAGGCTCGAGAGGCCAACGAAAGTTCCCATATAGGAGCCCACCTGGAACCATTGCACAACCCCGAGGCCATAAGCGAAAACTCCCATATAGGAGCCCACCTAGAACCATTGCACAACCCCGAGGCCACAAGCGAAAACCAAAGAAAGTCTAACCCAACAAGCCACAATCACCCAACACCAACACACAGACCAACCTCGAAACTCCAGGCATGGGAGGCCACTAGAGGCTGACACAAAAAAGTGAGTAGAGAGAAGTGGTCACCTTGAAGAATAACAAAACCAGTAACCCTTGACTACTCCCAGGAAAAAAAAACATTAAACCACAAGCTAGAACACTAGAGACTATTGTCGAGCCTCACTAAGTAGGAGAAAAAACCCGCTCACAATCTTAGAGTACTACCGAGGTAAAATTAAGAGAACAACATAGACCCACACACTCACAATGAGCCACCCAAACTTAAACTTCACATGTATAACCCACAAAAGGAACCATTTAACACTCATTGAAAACAATACAATAGAATTATTGTTCACCATGCATTGAAGCAACCCCATCTGTTGAGCCGATGCAGAAAATGATCCACAAGGTGACACACCCATTGAAATCATCCAGAATCCAATGATGAAGTGATCAACAAGCCTATTTCTACTCTTTCCTAGATTGCTAATCCATGAGACACCCTGACCCCATTTTGGCACACCAGACTGACTACAAATTATAGTTGCATAGTGCATGAGGCTCAGGAATCCACAATACCAATGCCAAACCCCACCAACCTCAAATGCATTAATCATCGAAACCACTAGGAATAAAAGTAGTAATTGCCACTTGCTGCAAGCATTAGACTCCCACGATCTTACATGCACAGGTGACGCCGCATCATCGCATAACATGATCATCCGTATGATTGTAAGGCCGACGTATGTCCCCCACTATGCGTATTTTCTCGAGGTATTGGTGCCCCCACAGGGAGTTGTTAATCAATAATTAATATTATTAATTGTGATCATTATTATACTTTTGTTATCAAATAATATTATTGGTTGTTGTTCCTCGATGGGGGTGTGATTGGAAGAATCGAGAGGCATGGGATTTCATGCTCACAACCTTCAAGACTGATGTAATGGTTTACATTAAAAGTGGGAGTAACACAGCCACTCCCATGCAAGTATCCACATGTAAGTGGACTAGTTCGAGAAAAAATCATGCGAGTTTTATGCTTGCAACAGATATTCGAGGGGAAACATTTTATGCTCAACTTGGTTGGGGGCACACTGGTTCCTCTCCCCATCAAGGAAATAAATGGTTTTTTCTAACGTTTAGGCACGACTAGCGAGGGAGAGCATGTGCCCTGGACTAGGGTTTTTGTGCTTAGAGTAGTGGAGGTGTTTGTCAAAATTGGACCTTCATACAGGGAAGCACCCCTAGTTCATCAACACCCTTCCCCCATAAGCAAACTATAGTTGGTTCTTGCAGCAATTACTTGGAGGAAAAGTGGAAAGACGCACAACTGGAAGAGGTATCTACATCTGCTCAAGGTAACTCCAATTCTTTCCTGGTTATCAATTTCACTGTGGGTTAGTAGGATTTAGACCTAGAGAACCTTGTATGTTGCATTTGGTTTAGTAAAATTATCCTGTGACTGGTTTTTTTTACAAGAGAAACAACTAGATTGTATGCGAGTTGGGTCGAAGTCGTTGGGAGGGTCTTTCATTATCCCATTTACCATTCTGGTGTTTGTTTGGAGTTTGATTGCAGGGTTATGTTGGGAAAAAGTTGGCACTCCCATCAAGTTAGTAGGTTGTGTCAAAAGGATTGAGTACAATTTTATTCGTTAGCATTTAAAGCCTAGTGTTATATCTTTTAGTCAACTCTCAGACCGGGGTTCTGTTAACTTCTCTAACTGATTGCGTTTTATGGTTCTTGTTAGTCTTTTTTGTCATGGTAAGTCATAGGATCTTTATTGATTCTACTAGAGTTATATCTCTTTCAATTTTGGACTTGTTATTCTATATATAGGTGGTCAAAAATACCTGGTTTCCCACTAGGTAGGTTAAGACCACCTATTGTAATGATGCATGACTTTGTTTGAAAGACTGATGTATTGATGTTTTAGTTAATATAAGGAGACACCTAGCTTACAGAAAAATTATTATTGGTTGTTATATATATATATATATATATATATATATATATATATATATATATATATATATATATATATATATATATATATATATATATATAAACTCATTACTATTATTTAATAAAATCAGCCTAGATCCATCTTAACTCCAAATCTATCAAGTGTTGAGAAGGATCAAATCTCTCAAGGTGCAAACCTCTTTTTTAAGTGCAAAACTTGAAGAAAAGATTTGCACCTTGAGAGATTTGATCCCTTTGAGCACTTGATAGATATGGAATTGAGATGAATCTAGATTACTTTATAGCATCTATATATTGTGACTTTTATATATTATTATTATGTTTTTATTTATCACTCTCATAATTATAGAATTAAATAAAAATCTTGTAATACTAAATTTATATATTTCTTTTCAATTTATTTCTTCTTCTTCATTTTCCTATCTTTTAAAATACAATCATTACATATGTAAATATTTTATTCTTATTCATATATTTTATTTTAATGAAATATATTAGAAATTTCATAATATTTATTTCTAATAAATTAATATATCAAAATTTCTAAACTTAATATAGTAAAAATAAAAATGAATATATCAAAATTTCTAAATTTAATATAGTAGAGTAAAATAGTAAAAGTAAAAATGAATATATATATATATATATATATATATGTGTATGTATTGTTTCACTTTACCTAAAACTAAAATATATCGATTTTAACAATGCATCATAAATAATGATCATTTAATTTTTAGACCTCTCATCTTCATAATCAGGTTTTGAATCAATGATTATTATGTTTGCATTTAAAGTGATAATGATTAATTTTATAATAGTAAAGATATATGAAGTATGTTACCAATATGTGAAAAAAATTTAAGGTAAAATACTTTTATATGCTTTTATAGTTGGCTCGATTTTGTTGTTTGTTGCACTATGCCTTGCAAAAGTATTGTTTATAGTGATATTCAAATCCCAAATTCATATGTATTATAAATACTATGAAATAAAAGTTAAAATGTTATTATTAGCATGCACACATATATGATTCAAATCCACGATGTAATTAGGAAAATCATAAGTAGTAGAAACAAACAACACGACATGAATTTCAAAATCAAATTAACTATCATCATTCGACAAATTGCATCACTGATTTCCAATAACTATGTTAGTTAACTTACCATTTATGTTTAAATTTTTTTTTCTTAAAATTTTAATTATTTAAAAAAAATAAAGTTGAATATATATATATATATATATATATATATATATATATATATAACCAATATGTTACCACAATTAGGAGCTAGGGTTAATGAATGTACAATTAGGAGCTACACTCTTATGACGGGTTAATGAAGTAACGTTCATGCATTCATAGTATTAGGATATTTAGATAGTGAGGAGTTAGTTAATATCAATTTGATTTAATATTTTCTTTATATAATAAGCCTGTTCAAATTTATTATTTTATTATTATATAGTATTTTATTTGTATAAAAATAGATCAATATAAAGTAATTTTAATATTTTTTTAATCATATTTTACATGCAATTCTTATTTATAAGATAATTTTATTTTAATATTTTTTTAATCACATTTTACATGCAATTCTTATTTATAAGATAATTCTATTGATAAGAATATTTTCTACCACAACAATTATCATAGAATGAGATTAGAAAAAATATTGCAAAAAAAATAATATTATCATATTATATTTTCCCAATATTTCTAATCCTGTTAATATTATGTTTTTCCAAATATTTCTCACTACCATCTAAATAAATAATAAATAATTATATATAATTAATAGATTACACACCCACCCACCATCAAAATAATTATATATAATTAATGGATTACACTCCCGATTCACCCCGCAACCCATTCCAAAACTCAACTTGCATTTTCCAATAAGGTAACCATAAATCGTGCTTGGTCTTATTGTGGTGCCTTTGACATGAAGTGACAACACTCTTTAACATCAATATGTCACACGTCATCAGGTCTCACTAATAATCTGAGATATTTAAACATTTTTCTCAATAATTTAAACACTTAAATTATTTAAGTGTTTAAACTTCACAATGCTGCTATACCAAAATCAATTGTTGCAAGCATGATAATTATCGGTGTTGTTGCAAGCATGATAATTATCGGTGTTGTTGTTTATTGAGATGGTAAATTTGTAAATTTGTTGGGTAATTTTATTTTATTTTTTTCAAAAAAATCTAGTAATAAAAGTATTTCAAACATGTTTTTGATGGTGAAAATAAATTTAACATCGACTAAAATTTTTGAACACTAAAAATATTGAAACTTAATAACCATAACTTAAATTTACAAAAATGTCTGCCATATTTTATCACAATCATATTAGAATTTTCATAGCTTTCTAGGTTGAATTCTGCCATATTTTATCACATAATTATCTGAAAGCATTAAATTCGATCCCGCGGCCTCGTTACCCCTCTTAAACAACCTCTTCGAACTCCTTGGAGTTTCAATCATCGAACTCACACTTGAGTTTCAATCATCGAACTTACACTTGGCGACATCTAGGAACTCCTTGGAGTTTCAATCATCGAACTTACACTTGGCCTGAGTTTGACGTTACATGGGATTTGCTCGAGTCTCCAAGGTCCCCGAGAGTCTTGTATTTTTCATAAAGTATATGGCAGCACAGTGTTCAAATAATTTTTGTTAAATAAAGAATTGTTTTTAGTGTGATTTTTTGAAAGTTTTTATGGTCGGTTTTTCGGTCAAATTTCTCTAAAATCCAGTGAAAATTTATTGAAATTACAAATTTGATGTGTAATCCTGTGCCATCGCAATGCCCTAGGCGTTGTCCAGGGTCCTGAATCCATATATACAGTCTAGTTTAAATAACACAAATCAAAATTTCACCTCAAATTTTTCTATCGGATTCCAGGGATCCACCAAATCCAACCACAACAAACATTATTCAACATACACTAAGTCAATGATTCATTAGCTTAGTGCATGTTGAATAATGTTTATCGTAGTTGAATGCGGTGGAGCCCTTCTTTAACAAATCCAAGGTTGTTTGGCCACTGTGTTGCCATGTACTTTACAAAAAAATACCAGACTATGATCCATTACATTAGTGCATGCTATAGTGATAAATAAAGAACCATAATAGTCATGGATGATCAAACTCAAATCTGATAGTTCCATGGAAAATATTATTCATCATACACCAAGTCAATGATTGGATTAGTAATATATAAAAAACCATAATGGTCATGGATATCCAACTCGAATCTGGCAGTTCCATGGTCTCCCATCATTTTTAGGCAATTGCTTTCCACAATTTTTTCTGCAGCTCCACTCCCAAGTTGTCACTCGGTAGATAAGACAATCCACCATACTAATTCAATGGGACCTCGGTGCTAAGACAATCCACCATACTAATTCAATGGGACCTCAGTGCTGACAATTTCAAAATTCAAATGCTCTCTCCACACCCAACATTAAAATTGCGATCGGGGAGCTTTTCTGGCAAGTAACGTTGTTTAATGTGATCGGGGAGCTTTTCTGCCAAGTAACGTTGTCGCAGTTTTTTTCAGAGAAAAAAGCGAGAATTTATTATATTAAGATAATATAACTGTCTTCATGAGAAATATATAAAGGTGGCTTTTGTAGTCACAGTCTATGATATAAAACATGATCTGGAAATAGATAGTCCAAAAACGAACTTCATAAAGCAGATTGGCATGAGATTTTAACAAAAACTAAGGGGCGTATATGCAGTCACATTTTGGATCAGAAATATCAATATACAAAAAGCAAAAAACTGTTTGGATGGGCAGAAAAATAGCTATGCTGAGATTGATTCATATAATGCAATGATGCTGAGAAAAATATTAGAAAAGGGAGCTTTTGAATCCCAGAAGATATAAGAAAATTCATTGACTTTTGTTGAGAGCTCCACCAGGCGAAAACTGCATAAATAGAGGATGTGAACTAGCGGGGCAAAATTCTTACGTCCTCTCAAGAAGAACTTGTCTTGGCATTTGTATGCGCTGCCAAAAAATCCCATAGATTGCTCCAACAACTTTATAGTTTAGATGTTTCTTCTCCGACGGACAGCCTGCATGCTCCAACCATTGATCTATTTAGACCGGACGACGAAATGTCCCGTGGAAAGGAAAAAGAAAATTTTGAAGTGGACGTTAATCGTATCCACGATGTGATAATTCGAAACTCATTTTGTGAAGCTTTTGAAGCAAGACTCTCTTGCCCATGCCATAAATATTTTATGGGTCTGTGGTTACTGTCGTCTCTCATCAACCATTACTATTTTCCTAATTCAACCCGCCTGGAAGTGGGAAGTGCAATGTTTATTCACGCGTCCAAGCCCATCTAGAGAGAAGAAGACAACAATTTCTTACTTCGACACTCTCGTCCCTTTGCTGCAGCTCCAAGCTAAGTGCGAGTGTTGGGGTTTCAAATGCAAGTTACAAAGATGTGGATTGGATTGGATGGGATTGAACATGTTTTTAAGGAATTTGTCTTTCAATATTCAAATTGTTGGATGTTTTAGTAACAATACAAATGGCATTCCCATGATTAGATGATATTCGATGTCGAAGGCGTTATGTAGGGTGCCATTCGATGTCGAAGGCGTTATGTAGGGTGCCATTTTGAAGGGTTAATTTGTTTAAAGTTGTTTGAAATAGTTAGATGTTGTTATGCTATCTAGTGAGATTGGGGCAACATGCTATTTTAGAGGGTTAATTTGTTTGAAGTTGTTGGGAAAAAATAGTTATATGTAGGGTGCCATTTTGAAGGGTTAATTTGTTTAAAGTTGTTTGAAATAGTTAGATGTTGTTATGCTATCTAGTGAGACGTAGGGCAACATGCTATTTTAGAGGGTTAATTTGTTTGAAGTTGTTAGGAAAAAATAGTTATATGATGTTATGTTTTGCTAGTAGGAGCTTAATATAATGTCTGAATATAAATTAGGAGTGTTTAGTTGTTTTGCATTGCTTTGGGGTTATTTTGATATGGATATTGAAGATTATTGTCTCACTAGTTTCTTCTACAATCAAATTTACGTTCTACATTTTGAACAATATAAAAGGTACTACTGCTAATGTTTCTAAGTATTATTGTGGGATGTTGTTATGACTTCGCCCATTTTTCCCATATTTGGAGTATGCTTTTTATTTATCTTTTATGAAATAAGTTTATCATAAATGAATTTGTTAAGGTTAGATTTAGTTCGCATTGGTTAATTACTTTTATATTTTCAATTGTTGTCTCAAGGGGTTTTGATAAATTATAGGATAAGGGTAGCAAGATATCTGTTTATCTTAATTGAATTAATATGGTGGTAGACATCCTCGAGTTTGAAACAACTTCAGTAACAATTTTGGTTAAGCCTAAACTGGTAGAATGTTCATTCTCCTCTCTTGAGTCATGTGAATTTTATTTTTTTAAATAACTCCCTAAAAATTTTAAACAAATAAATTAAAGGGAATAACCTTTACATTTCAATTGATGACCCATAGTTTCAATTGATGACCAAAATATTTTCCATCTTGAAATAATACATAAGGTTTCCATTTGAGGTTAAGGTTATTCACGTTTCCATATGGATTTAAGGTCATTCAAGTCCAAGAATTTGATTATAATTTCAAATCTATTTTGGGTTTCAAAGCAATGTGTGTTGGTGATGTTGTCAATCACAATGGTTACATCACAATTTACTACTTAGTTTTGCAATTTACGATAGGTCAGAGATTGGGTACGAATTTTTGCCCCAGTAACTATAGGGTGCACACTTTCACCATAGGTATGTTGTTAATGTATCAATCCCTTGGGATGTCAACATTATCATACAGTGAGGAAGGTTGTTTGGTTTTCTCATTAAATGCCATCGATGGTTGACAGTTCTTGATGTCACATTAGGGTTTAGTTTCCATGATTTTCTCTAACTCATGGCTATTGCGAGCTCTCTTCCTATCTCCAATGTACATTGTGGCATCTTCTATCATAGATTTGGCAAAATGATACCATGTGATATGAGCCTCTCATTAGTTTCAGGTTCTCAACTCCATTTTACTTACTGTCAAAGTTCCTTGGAAGAGATCATGTTACATGTAGTTTACTTTGTATCCATTGATGTTATTGATAACTAGTTGCTGAAATTTCTAGTGCAAAGTTTTGAAAATCTGAAAACTAATTTTTGTTAGAGTATGCATAAGGATGTAATGTTTAGTCCCTATAAGTTATACAGTGAAAGTGAGCATATACAAAAGTCGGCTTTTGTATATGTGTGCATATATGAAAACTTCCATATATTTTCGCATATATGAAAGCTACACATATACATCTATGCACATATACGAAAGCTTTCAGAGATATATATATATATATATTTGCAGATATATGGAAGTTGTGCATATACATAAGCTTAAAAAACATCTTCATACTAAAAATTATAATGATATATGAATCATCTACGAATAAACCACAAATGCAAGATTTAATTATAAGTTGTGCATATACAACATCAAAATTATTTATTTGGAAGTTGTGCATATACATAATGCAAGCGCATATATGGAAGCACATATATGGAAATGCAGGTGCATATACGAAAATTGCACATGCGCTTGTGCTTCCATATATGCACCACTTCCATATATATGATCATATACAGATGTTGTGCATATAAAGAAGCCAACTTTTATATATGTGTGCATATATGGAAGCTCCATATATGTGCGTGTATACAGAAGCTATGCATATACATAAGCTTCCATGTATATGCGCATATATAGAAATTGTGCATCTGAAGCTTCCATATGTGTGCATATACATAAGCTTCCATGTATATGCACATATATGGAAATTGTGCATCTGAAGCTTCCATATATATGTGCACGTACAAAAGATGTACATATACAAAATCTTTGATATGTGTGCAACTTCCATATATACAAAAGCTTAAATAACATCCTCATACTCAAAACTACAATGTATATACATCATTTATTAATAAACCACAAATGCAAGCTTTAATTATAAGTTGTGCATGCCTAGATTTGCCAATGTCCCTCCCTTTGAGACTATATATTCCAAGAGTTTTCCAAATATGCAAAAATTGAAATTTCTTTGGATTCTCTCATCTCTTCACAACTATCCAACATTATTTTGAGATTTGAAATCCAGTTACTCAAAAGAAACATATAGTGCTCAATCCTCCTATATGCATTTGCTCCCCGTTGGGTCCTTTTTTGTTCTTTTTATTATATTTTAAAATAATGACATGGAATGAATATTTTTTTATTGCTATTTTTTTTTAGCTTGAAAAATGATATTTAGTATTTATGAAAATGGGGATGTGAGAATTATTGGAAAAACGTAATATATATTTTATTCAAAAATGTAATATTTTTCTCAATAATTCTCCTCACCCTGTCAACATGATATTATTTTAATATGATCTGAAATGCAAATGAACGTGATATGAAAATTTGAAGGTAATTTTTTATGTCTTTTAGGTAATGGATCACTTTGCAAAAGCACATAAAATTATGGTTTTAAAACTCAGTTAACAACATAAAAATAGAGACAAATATACCATATAAAGTAACACAAGACAACAAAATGATAAAGGAGTTCACCCTTTCTGGGCTACATCTCATGGTCCAACTTCCAATGTTGGGCCTCTTTCATTAAGTGATTCAAATGTATGTTTACATGGTTTTACAGTGCTCATAATGTAAAAATAATGTCTCCAATGGCTCCATAATAGTAAAAAACCCCTAGCTGGGCTCTTGTTGCGCTTAATTTGGCCAAAAACTGAAGAATTTATGCTCTGGAAAAGTTTTTCTGCTAATTGCTCTACAAATTGCACTCTCCTGCTAACTGTTCTACGAATTGTGCCTTTTCCAGAACTCTCAAGCGACATTTTCACCTGGTGCCGGCGAGATTCACACAGTTTCTGGTGCAATTTGTCGAACAGTTTAAATGCCCTCTGACCCCTTAACTTTGAAAATCATGGCCATATGGGCCACATAGGGTTGAGGGATGGGCCTTAACGCCCACCCCCATTGGTTAAGCCCCTAAACGTAGGGTCGTGGTCACTTGGGTGCCATGGTTCCAAGGGTTGGGATTATCTTCCCTCCCTTCCCACTAGGCCCCATTAAATTTGGCACGTGGTCATATACAATAGCATGTGACCCTAAGGTTAGCCCCCTCGCTTGAGCATCATCCACCTGGCACCTTCGACCTAGAGTTATGGTCCTATGGACATGCATAGAACCAAGGCTCAAGGCATATCCTCAAGCCCCTCCCTTGTGAGTGTTCAGTTCCTTCAGGGCTTGGTCCAGTGGCTTGGCATAAGACCTTGGCTAGGGTTGAGGGTTAGCCACTCTCTTCTCACCGCTCCAGTGCTTTGTTGACGGTCCTGTGGTAACACATGTGCCCTTGACATGGGCTACTCCTCAAGCCCCCAAATATTCGCACCCATTGCCAAGCGTTCTTCTTTGATACTGTGGGCGTATGGTCCATCCCATGACCTGGGGTCAAGGCTAAGCTCGAGCCCCCAACCTTCTACCTACGGTCTCGTGGGCGATAAGGGGACCGGGGACTAGGGCTTAGCCCTGACCCCGTCCCAAAACATTAAACTACCAAAACTTTAAATATGTTTTCACCACTATGACTATTAAGTACCACCCTACAGCCTATTGGTAAGGTGCTTGAATTGTGTGCATGAGGTCACCTGTTTGAATCCTGTGGAGGCTAGTTCGACCCTTACCAAAATTTTAAACGCCATAGGGGTGCATGTGGCACCCTACCATTGGACCTTAAACAAAACCTTTGACCAATCGAATTGCCAAATTGAATCAATCAAATGAGGCCACTTGGCAACCTTCCATTGGTCCAAGGTACATAGTCAACCTACACAGCCAGTGTGCTGAGTCATCATATGGACTGCCTTGTCAACGATCCTGCATCCAACCTGCAAAAATTTTACCTGTTTGGGAAAATGATTAGAACACGATATCGGGAGCATAGGATATCGCTTTTGAGCGATTAAAGTTGTGTTGGATTCAGGTCGGCGAGCTCTACACTTTGGCACTGGTTTCAAGCACTTTTGAACACTTGAATTTTAGGCACTTTACTAATCCCCTGGATCATATTATGAGGGTCGGGTGAGGGAAATTATTAGGAAAAACATAATATTAGAACAATATTACAGTTTGGGTAGGGGTGGGCATAATTATTGGGAAAAATGTAATATTATATTATTATATTATTACTTTTTCCACAATAATTCACCCTAACCCTACCTTCAAGTTGGGGGGAATTCTAGTGTGTGATTTGAAAACTATTGTGAATATTTCATTGGATAGTTTGTCACAACAGATCCAATAAAGATTTACTAAAATCTGAAAATATATATTATGAGAGTTAATTTTACTTAGACTTTCTAGATTTATTAAATTATTGTTTCTGCTTCTACATGTAATATATAGAATGCAAAAAATAGAGAACAATCACTTATAAAACTACAATAGCACAATATATGACTTGGGAAACCCTTTCGGGAGAAACCCAATTGAAAGGTGAGGTTGCTCTACTATCTTTTTCTCATAATGGAAATGGTGCAAATACAAAGGAGTGAGGTCCATAACACATGAGATGTTATAGAACACAAAGCGTCTCTTTTCTACCCTCTTTCTATTCATTCTTAGTGACTCTATCTACTATAGAACAAAATGTAGTAGAACATAATCAAATCCCTTTCCCTCCTTGTGGCTCAGTTCGAACACAACCCAATTGTCATCTAGGGGTTAAATTTCACCCATTCAACCTTCAATATGAATTACAAATTGAATCTTCTTGAGTATTCTTCATCATGGTCATGTATCTAATCCCTTTTCCATGAGTAATGGGGTTATCATGGAATCCTCTCAAATCATGGTAGACAAAATAGGGAGGTCAACTTTCGAGTGGCATAACTTTTGCATATAGAGTTTGTTTGAGGTCATTCTTATGTCATTGGAAGGGTATATAAGTGTATAAAAACAACAGGGGATTTAGCATAAGCAATATTTTTTTGACCCCCAAAAAATCATTAAATACCTCAAACTACCTTTGGAAGGTTTTAAACTTGGTAAAAATTGGTTTTGTGAGATGATTCCTCCCATTTTTCCACTTTGAAAGCATCAATATGGATGAAAAATATATAATTGTCCCATCCGGATCACACCTCCACATTTTTTGAGGCTTTTGGTCCCTAAAATATTTTACTAAATGTGAGGAAAATTTTCCTCTACCTTGTCCCCAGAGTACCATTTAGCCTTCCTTAGATGTTGTCCTTTTAACCCAATATGCTAAAGGTCATGCTACCCCTATCTAGTATTTCTAGACCTCTTTTGAAAAAATGTATCCTTTATTAACTCTACCTAAGAATCTAGTGTCAAATCCTTTATAGAAGGTAGGTACTATTCCTCTTCCTAATCCAACATGGAAGGCTCATAGAGTTTCATTTTTCCATGTTCACTACTTTGTAAATGTGTATCTATGGAGGTAGATTGAAATCTATAGGTGTTATCTCCCACCTTTTCTAGTATCTTAAAGGGACCATATCACAGAGCCTTGTTTTCTTTCCAAGACCTTGTAGCCTCTTCTTGTTCAATTGTCACCATACTCGATCTCCTACTCTGAATATTTTTTTTCCTTTCGTGTTGATCATGCATGGCCTTGTATTTTTCATGTGACTTTCATAACGTCTCTTGTACCTGTAGATGGATCTGCCTGATCTTCTCAACATTTTTTCTGCCATTAAACATCCCCTGTAATATCTTCCTTCACTTATCTATGTTGCCTATATGCAATATCCAAAGGTCAAGGTGTAAAATATCCAAATCAAGTTTCAAATTGGGAATTACCAGTAGAAGTTTGGATTTCCTTGTTATAATAGTGTTGTATATATACTAGATTTTCATCCCATTTTTTGGATGCTTTTGATTATAACCCCTCAAAATCTACACCAAAGTCCTACTGACTACTTCTATTTTCCTATCTATCTTTGGATGGAATGTTGTAGACCTATTGAACTTTGTGTCTATCCTCTCCCACAATGTAGTAGAAAATGCACCACGAAATCTTGTGTCCCTATATGAAATGATGCTCCTTGGGATTCTAAAGTGCACCTAGATTTTTCCAAAGAACAAGTTTGTTACTTCTTTCCCGTTGATGGTATATTTATTTGGCATTAGAAAACACACCTTATTGAACCTGCCAACTACCCCATATAGGTTATCATGTCTCTTTATGGTTGTTGGAACCTCCCATAAAATCCATGGAAATGCTTTCCCAAGGACGAGTGGGTACAAGCAAGGGATGGTAGAGACCATATTTCCTATTGTTAGGCTTCATGGTACATCAAAACATATATCCTCTTATGAACCTAGCTACATATTCTTGCATCTTAGAACATGATATATACCTCCATAAGTTGGTCATTGTTTTCCCTACACCAAAATGCCCTGCAGCCTTGGAGGTGTGAGCCTCACTGATTAGTTGCAGTTGCTCACCTTTAGGAAAACATAATTTGTCCACTTTGCAGAGTAAACCATTCTAGAGATGGCAATCAATTGTATTGTTTCCATTGTACACATGACTCTACATCTGCAACTGTTGAAAAACCTCTTGAAATCCTCATCCTCTCTATATGATTTTTTGTATGTTTCATGGGTTAAAGTATCCATGTACATCATAGTTCCCAAAGATATCATATTTTATGTGGTTGGCCTTGAAATCATGTCAGCCAACTTATATGTGTTTCCCTTATTGTACTTGATCATTAAATAAAACCTTTGTAATAACTCCATCCACTTGTAATTCCTAGTCTATTGTAACTTACTTTGGGCCTGCAGGTATTGTAATGGTTGGTGATCTGTGTGGATCACTATCTCCTTTCCCATCAAATAGTCTTTCCACTTTTTGGCAGCTTGTATTAGGGCATATAGCTTCTTGTCATAGGTAGGGTAGTTAAGAATCACCCCATGAAATACTTCAGAATGGTAGCATATGAGCCTTCATCTTGCATCAACATTGCTCCATGGCATGGCCACTAACATCTATCTCCACTTCAAAGGGTTGTTTCAAGATCAGTATTGCATGAACCAATGCTTGGCTAATTTTCTTATTTAACTCCTAAAAAAATTTCTACTGACCCTTCCCCCTCTAGAAACTCTTGCCACTTGTTGTTATGGCGTGAAGTGGTTTTCTACTACTAAAAATGAGGCTATCAATTTCCTCGAGTACAGTGTTTCCCAAACAAAAATCCCGACCTCAAAAACATTAGTAGGCACCGACCACTTCATGATGGCATATATCTTGGTAAGATCTAGCTTCATCTCTCCTCTACCAATCACATATCCTAAATACACTAAAAACTATTGTGAAAACTCACATTTATTTAGATTTACTAGCAGTTGGTGCTTCGTTGCTGTCTCTAGCACCAACATCAAATGTGAGATATTGCAACATCCTCCTCCCACATTTACCCAAGTTAACCGGTCTGCTGGGGTAACGAGAGGATACTACAATCTGACTCAACTCCCAAAGCACAACACAACACAAGGAATTGGAGCTAGCACAACACAACCAATCCGATCTCCTGCACATACCACAAAACATACAGGAGCTAACCAACCCATTCAGGTGATCAACCCCTATGAAAAATTGACACTTCATTACCTTAGAGCCTTAGTAGCTCCCCTAACATGGGTATGCATGTGGTCGGGGCTCTCCAATCACTCTCACAGCATGTGCATGCAAGAGACTGGGGTCTTTTTTAGCTAGTTCTGAGCCCGTGACCCCAAATTCTGTGCCACTTTATCAAGGCCAAGACTCAGGCCACTGCCCAGAACTCGATGAAGCTTTCAGGAATGAAAAGTAACATTGAAACAATGATACAAATGAAAATACTTGAACAAAGACTTGGATGGACCCATACTATCCATGATAGGAATTTCGTTAAACATGTCACAAATATGCATCCTACAAGTCATAACAATAGATTTGAGCATAGGGGTCTCATACTTATCTGAGAATTGCTAAGAAGTATTGATACCTTATCACATTATCTACATTATCATCTACTAGGTCACATATTCATGGTACATTCATTTAGAAATCAAAACATGATGAGAGCCATATATCATTACTGTCATAAAACATGTTGATAACCAAAATATAACCAATAGAAATAACAAGGATACATTAGCCATAAATGCCTCATATGAATCAATATATTTTCTCATAAAATACCAAGGAGAAATAATTATTATTAATGAATGATTAGGCCAACTAGGTTCGGGATTTCCACGTACCACCCGACCATAGATTGGCTGAATCAAATATTTCTTTTAGCCAATCACCCCTGTGCCATATTCCAAGCATGTGGCACTCAAACTAAAATCAACCAGGGCTTCTCGAGGCTACACCACCTCACTCTCAACAATAGAACTAGGCTTTACCATAATCCCCATTGGATCACTAGGCCATAAAAAATAAACATATAATATCATGATTTACTGCAATCCTCATTGGATCACTAGGCTAGAAACAAGTATGGATGCCACTAGGTCTCTCCACCTACACCGTGAGGAATTTGTATGTCCCAACCTCTCAGTTTTATCATGTATCCTGCCATGACCAATCAAGGGATTCCTAGCCCTACGAGATCTCCACCCTTTGGGCTTTTCGTTGTATCCCATCCCAAGATTCCTAAGCCCAATCAAGGGTACTCACCACTGAGCTTTACTGTGTATCCCGCCATTCACCGATCAAGGGATTTCTAGGCTCAATCAAGGTGTTCACATTCAGGATTTACCGTGTATCCCATCCCGGGATTCCTAAGCATTGTGAATAATCCTAGGACCACCCCACTCAACTTCGAGTCCATCAGGCAATCCATCTCAACCACATACAAAAGAACCCACTGATGAGTCCCATCAATAGGTACATTTTGAAGATCATTATGCCATCCTACAACCTTAAAAATATCATTCTCTTACATTAATTCACATTTTTTGTTATATTATGCTTAGTAAGAGGAGTAAAAGGTGTTTGTCATAGTATGTGGCCTAATGTGGTTTAATTGCAGGAGAAAAGAAGCATTTTTTAGGCTATTACTATGCAAGGGCTTGATGGAGACAACTAGGAGAGAATCTAGGGGGTTTGTCCACCTCCTTAACTCCCTAAACTCAACTTGGGATCATAATATCCTCTCTCACCAGTTTGAATTCATTGGCAACCGAGTGACTCCTAGTCCAAGTGAAGCTCAAGAGGGACAAGATCCACTATTTTCGAAATCAAGGAGGGAATCACTCCTACTTTCAAGTGAGCTGCTTCAACTACCCTTTTGTATAGATAAACAAGAAGAAAATCTCCTTATGATTTGAAGCTTTTTTTCAACTAAGTGTAGCTATTGAGGTTGAAGCTTGACATTGTTACTTTGAACTTTTATGTGATGTATTAGACTTGCACTTTTTTATAATGAGAAGTTGGATTTTAAGCTGCATCTGAGTTAGTTTCAGAGGGCTGAGACCCTTGGGTTTGGGCCCAACCCAAAGGCTTTGGTACCTCTTTTTGTACTTATGTTTCTTCTTGATTCCAAGCAGTTCATAGTTTCTTGCATTTCAGTAGAGATTAATCTATAAAAACCCGTGGTTGCAGCCTCTACATCACCTCTCTTATGGGAGAATGAGTGGAAGGATTCCCAACCACAATCCAAAAATATTGTGTTTATGATTTCTTGGAAGTAGATTAGTGTTAGTTGTCATGTTTTACATTTGTTTTCTATAGATTAGAAGTTAGGCTTGTGATTAGATCAATGTTATGGCATAGATTAGATGTTATTTAAATCCAACTCATCTTTTCTATCATAAGTTATCTCACTTTGTCAATGATAAATGGGTGCGTGGATGTGATTGATTGCAGGGTTGTGTTGATCTACATGGAAGGGAACCTTTACCACTTCCATCTTGAGCTCCTTCATCTTCTCTGTCCACCTCCAAATTCTATCTCAAAACCCTATTTTATAAGTCATTTTTCCTAGTATACTGAGAGCACTCATCCTAGTGCAAGACAGGCCTTTGAGAGGTCCTGTGCTTGGCTAGGGGCTCAAACGAACCTCCCTCCATTTGCTTCAACTTCCATCCACCTCTCCATAGCCTCAAGACATCATTTCTGCCCTCAAAATCCACTCAGATTCCCTCCTGTAGCATTACAGGCCCTCTTGTAGCATTGCAGGCCTCTTGTAGCAATCACCTATAGTAAACTGTAGCACCACTTTCCTCCATCATTTTTTATCCCCACTTCAACTTTGGCTTATTCTGGATGAATAATGACCCCCAACTATGATTTTATGATAAGGGGAAGCTCTTAGGCCACTCCAACCATTCCTTTGCTTCACTACAAAAATAGAGTAGAGTTGGTTTTTTTATCACAAGCATGATGCAAGTAGGTTACTGATTTACAAGCAAGTGTGAACTAGGTAGATGGTACATGCAATTCTGATTGGTGGTTTGATGAATTATGCAAGGCAAAATAGTTTTTTTTTTTTTTTTGCAAGTATATTTGGTAGTTTGATGGATTTTGCAAAAGATAAAATAGTTTTTTTTTACAAGTATATTAGCCTTTGTCCTTTCATGAGTTGATTAGTTAGCATTTACAAGTTGAGTCAATGGCATTTCCACTTTCATAGTTAGAAGTAATTAACAATTATACCTTTATCATCAATCTTTCATTCTAATTTAGTAGGAGGAATGGTCTCTAAGCAGTTTTGATCTAATGTCATAACTGAGGGTGGCATGAGTGGAATCCTATATGTTGTGCATATAACATTGTCACCTCTAAGTTTGTACGAACCCTGGGTTGATAATTTGAGTTGAGGATCCCTTGGGAGTTGTAGCATTCTTGGTACAATACTAGGGCTCACCAATTTTTGGCACCATTTCCGAGGACGTGTCTAAGTAGATGATCCAGATCTCTTCAGCTACGGAATTAACTAAGATCTTTTATTTCTGTGATGTTAGTATAATTGCATGTAAAAGAGTATGAAAATCCACATGTGCATGCTGTAAAGAAGATGAAACATAACGACATCCATTAAATCAAGAACATAAACACATTGATAACAAAGTTCACACAGTGTGGGTTACGTCTCCGGGTCCTGGTTTCAAGAGTGGGGAGGTCGCTTCAGTAAATGCTACAAATGATGATGATGTACATGGTATTTTCTTTGTCATTACAAGGATGAATACCCTCAACTTGAGTGGCATGTATCTCCACGAGACGTTCCCAGGAAATCTCACTCATTTGGAAAAATTTCCTCAACAAGAGTGACATGTCTCTCCACGAGACATTCTATAGGAACTCTCACTCAAATGGGTCTTCCTTTAGCATGACAAGCTAACAAATTCTCACAAGATGTGGCATACAAGTATTCCTCAACATAATGGTAATCAAGGATCTCAACAAAAAAAATGTCATTTCAGAAAATCAAAAGAAATCATGACATAACTGCATCATATACCTCCACTTTCGAGGATGAACGAAAAATGAAAAGCTTAGCTGCTGAAATAGACACCATCGTTGAATTCGTGTCAAATGACTATAAACTTTGCCCCTTTTTGACACCATCAAATTCTGGACCCTTGGGCATCTTGAAGATTACTCCAAAGATGCTTTCCTAAAGATGGCCGAAAAATCCGCTACTCAGACGAAGATTCTAAGCACACCACTGTGCTCCATGCGAAATTTTGTGAGAAATGGCTATAAAGTTTGCATCATTTTGCCTCGGTAAAAAATCAACCTCCAAGGGAATCTTTTAGATTCCACAATGTTCTCCAAATATTCCTTGATGTTAGGCACCTGAATTTCTGCTACTCAGCTAGAAATTCTTACTGCACAGTTAGAATCCTGGCGAGAAAACGTGCAAGAATCACTATAAGCTTGACAAATTTTGACACTAGCACCTCTAGCCCTCTAAGGGAATATTTTCAGTAACTTGGTAGATCCCTCGCTCATGGTTCCACATCTTTTCCCATTCATGGTTCTGCTTCGGTTCAGTTCGGCGCTCCTCCGTTGTTCTGCTGGGAAAAATGGACAAGTTTAAATATAAGATCGTGGTCGGACAATACCAAGCGGGGTGGTTGAATTGTTGGTTAAAATGCCAAGTTGGCCGCGAGGTGGTTGGGGGTTCCAACCCCATCAACCCCCCATCCAACGCATATGTTTTACCACCCCTTAGATATAAGTTTTGGCGTGTTAAAATTTAAACACCGAAGATTATACAATATATGGCAAATGATTTAATAAATGTTGGAATGACTAGCGTATTGTCGGTGTGGTTATTGTAATTTTGGTCTTACATGTGTTTTGGCATATGCCACATGGGGCCGCCCATTGGGAACTTTCCCACGTTGGCCGGGTAGGTTCAACCCCTTCCGGCTCCCCTCCACACAGGTCGGGCAGGTTTAACCCCTGCTGGCTCCCCTCCACGCGGTGCCGCGTCATATGGGAATGGTTTTCAACCATAGCAGTTTCAAACAATGTGATATGTGTTATGTTTTGGGCCATGTCATTTGACTCACATGTGCGGTTGGCGGGGGTGGCGGCCTGCCAACCCAATCCTTTTTTTTTTTTGTAATATAATACATAACAATGTTGGGGGTGGCAACCCGCCACCCCAATTTTTTTATTTATTTTTATTATGTTTTTAGTAAAAACAATAAGTCGTTTCTAATGTTGGAAAATAAGGGTCACTGGGCATTTTAACCATTCGACAAATTAGCCCATTCCGGTGGACGGATTTTGTGAGCTGGGTCTTGGTCAATTTGTTGCCTTGTTAAGGCTGGCACTTGGCCAAGTTTGACCAGAACTTTGACTGCGAATATCTGGAGCATATGAACTCGGATTTGAGTGTCGTTTGCATCGTTGGAATCAGGACGAAAAGCACTATGATATGGTCCTAGTTCGGTTGAAATATGAAAACTTTTATTTTTGAGCTTGTTGACGGTGCTGGACCCGCCAACATGTCAAGGGGATCTCCCCAGTAAGAAGTCCCAATTAGACCTCAGATCGTTTGGTGTAGGAGTCCCAACAGTGGGTCGTAAGGTAATGCCTTGACCACGACCTTGCACAGAGGCAAGTAAGATAACTCTGTCAGTAGCAAGGGTGTGACTGATGCAATGCGTCAAGGAATGAGTATGAGAGGTTCCAACACTTCAAAGGGGGGAGGAAGGTGAAGGTGAGTTCCAGGTTGAAAGGGATCAATCCCAACTCTGCTAGGAACACACCACACAAAGGATATGCACAGCTTTTGGCAGAGCAGTCGACACGGATGCAGCAATCCCAACATACAAGGTAAGGTAACCTGAACAACGCTCATGGATAATTCTGAGACGAGTGTGACGGTTGATATAACAAGTTTCAGAGAAAGGTCTGTTTGGTGTCCGACAGAGCAATCAACATGGACGATGACAACATTAACAACATATGCAACACATTAACAACGAGATTCATATAATTGCATGTGAATCAATTCATACATAAGTATGTAAGTTAAACAACATATATCATTAAGGAAACTGGAGCAGTCCAACTACAATAACAACATATGCATGAAAATGTGTTGCTTTTATTATATAAAGAAGTGTAAGTCACAAGCATACAATACACCATGTAAACCTGCTAGCCCTATTAGTAGAATGTTACAGCCACATCTGCCTGCTCCTCCAAAGAGATGTACTAGATTTGTGCAGTGGAGAAGCCAAAGCGCGTTACAATACTGTCCAAGCCTTCTTCAAGATCATCTTAGTAGAAGGTTGGCTGACCAAAAGCCCATACAATGAGTTATGAGGGACTATTTATAGCAAAGGGTGGGGTGACCCTTGACATTCTCCATTATGACAGTTCAACTACCCTCATGACTCTTCACCTACTCTATGATTGTTACATCCAACTGTTGACACTCGAATTACACTTGACATGACTCAACATTACAGTGCACATGTACTCATGTGAGACAACATGGCTTGAGCAAGCCTTGTAAGACATTACTAACACTCGGTCTGTTGTGGTGAGACCAACTCTTTCACATGCTTGTGATGGTGAAGCTGGTGATCTGATGCCAAGCTTGGTTGTCCGTGATGGTGTGCATGCACCTCATTGTGACATCTTGTTGAAGCGAACTCTTGCCTCCGTTGCCATCGGTGCATTGGTTCAGCGCTTTCATCCAACTCGTCTACTAACATGAGCATGGTCTCCTTGGGTACGGTTGAACCAACAACACATTGATGCATAGTGTACGTGCTGATCTTCAAGTGTGTGTTGGTGGTCATGCGCATCAACTTGCCGAAGTGCATGTTCAGCCCCAGTTGGACTTGTTTCTTGTCTTTGCCTTGGTGAGTGTGTTGAATGGGTTGGATTGAATGCGTGCGCTCAACGACATGCATGATGCTGGATCCTTTGCATGCGATCAACAACACTGCTCACCATATTTTCTCAGTGTCCGCTGCTAGGATGCATCCTTAACTTGTATTGGTGCAATTTCATCCGTGAGTGCATGTTGTGCCTACTGCTATTTGTGTTGCTGTTGCAACTCATTGGACAGTCTGTGCAACTTCATGCTCTTCCCGAGTTGCTTCTTCAACACATGCAACTCATTCTTTATTCCATCTTCTGCCTTCACGCGATCTTCATGTCGCGCCATCGCTTCGTAGTCTGAGTCTCCAAAGTTTCTTTCATTATTAGTGGATCTACTTGATTTTGCAACTTTGCTCCGCCTCTATGTTGTTAAAAACCTTCTCCTTACGTCTGTTGTGTTCACTATGTTCGGTATGTTGCCTTCAGCTGTTGTTCATGATGTTTCTTGTTGTGATGATGCTGCTTGATGTCCTTGTCCATGAACAACTTAATGTCTTGGTGAGTAGGTAAGCCCATTGACACTTGATCGACTGCATCCCCAAGCGTGCTCTGAACAGAGTCTTCGTCTCTGCTCTCTTGGAAACCATTGTATTTGTATTGCTGAGAGCCAGATGAACACCTATGATACCCGGGTGAATGATCGTGAAGGTTGTGCAATTTTGGTAGGGAGGTTGGGAGACCGACTGCCAAGACTGCACAAGACACAGTCTAGGCTGTTGGGAGACTAATTGACTGCTGGGACTGCAAAATGCGCAATCCAGTTGGGAAGTTGGCTGTTGGGATTGCAAAATGCGCGATTCCAGCTGGGAAAGACTGTTGGCCCAAGGACAGATTTGCACAAATTTTTGGCCCAAGCAGCCATTGACCTCTAGAAATGCGCAATTCAATCCAGGAGGTCAGTGCTGGGCCAGAATGCGTAAATCTGGAGAGGAAGATGAGCCTTCCTTCTCCAGATTGTGAAATGCAGCCTTGGTGAAGGTAAAGATCGGGCCAAGGTTGGCCCGACTCCGCGACGGGCAATTGATAGCAAGTTAAATCAATGAAATGCATGGTAGCACTAAGTGATAGTAGAAGTGATAAATAGTGCATGCAAAACATGAATGGAAGAATGAGCAAATAGATCAACATGCATGTGGGTGATGTCGTTCGCCGATTGGGCGAACATTTGTGCAAAACAATTTCATGCATGCGACAATAGTGAGATAGCAATGAAAATTGAAACAGAGCTAGGACAAGCTAGAATATATGTAAACAACAGTAGGCATTCAAAGAAATCAAGAAAATAGTACTCATACAAGCGAAAACCCAAAAAGCGATAGAAATGAAACACAAGGCATGGGAAGCGAGCTTACCCCAAAACAACTGAGCTGAAAGTGCCAACTGCTCCTAGATGTGATGTGGGATGTCAGAGCTACAAGGTTGATGTGAGGAATGAGCTCTGCAATGTCCGATTGATAAGTTTTGATAACATCGAGGTTATGACGTGCATGCCACAAATCTAGGGGAAGTGACACTTGGAGGGAGGTTTCTGAATTGCTCCTTGCATGTAACCTCCAATTGCTAAACATAGATCCCTGAAACAAGGGATGCCTTTGCATGCTGCCTTGGGAGAAGCAACCTATGCATGCAAGTTTGTTTTACTCGGTCTTGGAGGGAATTGGTCAACTCAATTGCACATGTAAGCGACTTCTCGACTGCTAGAGAAAAATGCGCATTTCTGACTGTCAGCTGGGCTGACTGCCCAAGGGGATTGCACAATTTCTGGGCCCAGCAGCTGACTGTTGGCCAAATTTGCACAAATACTGGGCTGAACTGCTTGTTGACGGGAAAAATTGTGCAATTCCTGCTGGGAGGGTTGGCTGGAAGGATTGCGCAATCCAGGAGACCAATAGGCTTTCAGAGGGAATTGCACAATTCTTGGAGGGAACTGTTGGTTTCCCTCAAGAAATGCGCAAATTTCACTGGGAATATTCTCAGCCTGCAGCTGGTAGCCTGTGAAAGGAAAAGATCAGACTGTGATCGACAAGTTGCCTTTGAGCAAGAAAGAACTGAAGCTTGAGGACTTGACGAAGCAAGGCAAGCTACTGTGAAGGTTGGTAGGGAGGCTCCAAAATAGGCTAAGACAAAATTTTTGGAGGGTGGTTGTAGTCGCTACAACACTTGGCAACACATTGGCAAAACTCCAGCTCTCTGAATGGACCTTGTTCGTGAGAAGCAAGTCTAACACCTCTGGAAGTATTGTTCAATTCTTAGCTCATCTTGGTTTCACACTAACTCGATTGTAAGATGTAGCATCTGCTAGACTCTTGGTTGATTGACACACACTCCAAGCCAAGACAACACAATTTTTTTGATTAGGGTTGAGGCGTATATAAGTGCACAAGCAGTAGAGTCATGAGAGTTTAAGTTTCATCTCTGGTGTTGCTCCACTACCAACAAGCCTGGATAGTACCCCGGTGGAGTCACATAGGAACACAAGCATGGCTCCGCTGCCCGTGAGCCTGGTCAGTACCTCGGCGGAGTTGCTTGCATCACCTCCTTGCGCAGGAAGCCTTTGTCTTCTTTTGCCTTATTCATTTTTCTTTTTTGATTTTTTTTTTTTACTTTTCATTTTCACTATGCATATTACTTATTCATTTCAGAGGCGGAAGAGGGATCCTGACTTATTGAGAGAAGAAGAGGTTGTTATAGCAGATAAGTAGTTAGTTGTATCTCTAATGTCCCTATTAAGGTTTTCCCCCTCGCCTTACTCTACTTGATTGAGCTGAAAAGGGTTAACCCAAAAACAATCGACTAGAGAAGGTGACACTAGTTAGCGTGCAAGCATTGTGCTTACACCAAGGTTCACTTCAAAGAGTACATATTTTCCTTTAACGTATCATGGACTAAGAGTAAGAAGTTCATCATACAGAGGCAAGATGACAAATAACCAAGTAGTGATAGTTGTACAAACCCTCTTGTACTTTACCCAGCTCGTTTCATGAGTCACACATGGTTTCATGCAAACTAACCTATGAACAAAACAAGTGAACGAACTAACAATCAACAAATCAAAGCAAGAGCAGAAGCGAAAATGAAAGCGAATCAAGTAAACAAACAAGCAAGCAAACAAATAAGCAAACAAAGCATGTAAGCAAACAAGCATGCAAGCAAACAACTGAAAGCAAACACTACTCCTACTCCTACACTAACGGTGCATGGGCCTGATCATGTGAAGTGATACTTCCAATGCAGCCACCGGCGCATTGGTAGACCCATGTGAGTGAAGACTTGGTCCGCGAGTAACCCAGTTGTGCGAACCAGCATACAAGAAAGATATGACAGTGAAGACAAACACACTTCGTGTTTCAAGGTGCCCATGGGACATAAGTGAGTGCATGTGCATGATGGGTAGTCTGTGGACTTATCATGGTGGTTTGTGACACTACGTGCAACTTTGAAGCAAAAGCACACTCTTGACTAAGACATGCAAGCAAACGAAAGAAATAAAGATAACTTGCGCCCGCATGAGTGCTTGCAATGTAAGACTCCTCTAATGCATGAGCAATGGGATCGTGTAGTTCGAGTGGAGGAAGTGTGATCTGTGCGTGAGATGGGTATTTAATGCATACAAATGAGTGATAAGGAGCCTTGGGTGATTGAACAGTTTCATGATCAGAAGTGAGACTAACCCCAAGAGAGCGAGGACTTGAAATAACCATCAACTCGAGATGAAGTGCCTCGACAATCTTGGGTGTCTCAACTTCATCATCAAGTAGGTCATCATAAACCGGTGGCTTCAAAAGATCAACTGTGATAGATTCATGATCGTGATAAAAAATGGAAGCAAATGGATCACGACCGCCACGATCAGAAAAATCAATGAATTCTTCGGCATCCTCATGATCAGATGAATCAAACAGAGGGGTAGATGAAAAGCGAACGAACTCATCCTTCGTGTTTTCAGAAAAGATAGATGAAGGATCAAGTGGATCTTCAATGAATAACTTATCCTCTCCATTGTCAAATGATGGACTAGCATCCAGTGAGTCCTGCAAGTGATCAACAATGGGTGCATCTGTAGATGAAGACACACATACAAAATCATGGATGGCAGGTTCACCAAAGAAGCTAGGAAGGAACGGATGAGGCTCGAACGGAAGGGACTCATCCTTCACCGAGTGTTGATGTTCAAGCTCCCACTCATACTCTTCATGAATGACAACACATGTTGGTTGTGCAACACCAACTCTGTCAGTGGGTTGTTCCTCGTTCACAACAAGTGAAGAGTCTGGAATGGACGAACACAAGACAACATCATCCGGAGGAACACCTGGGTGAGAAGACGAAGGTTGAAGAAAATAATGCATATGGGAACTCGAAGGACTAAAAACCAACTTTGCGCGAAAATTGAGTGGAGTGATGTTGGGAGGGTGTGAAGAATGAACATATGTGCGAACATTCTCCTCAACATTAGTGGACGATGTTGGAACTATTGAATGAAAGGGAGGTAGCCAGTCCATTGAGATAGTGCCTGCTCCCGCCTAGGATTGTGTAGTTCCATCAACGAAGAAGGTTGAGCAAGGTACTTGAGCCAATCCCAAAGATAAACAAACTTCATTTGCCTCTTCGGAGCTTGAAACTGTAAGTCACGGAAGCGTTGCCAAACATCAATAATGGATTCATGCGGAGCCCTTCATTGCTGTAACAATTTCTGGTCAATATGGTCTAGATCAAAATGATGGAATGTATCTTCAATAAGATCACAGAAGTGCTGACATGAGTGCATGGTGTCAGCCGGTAGGTTGAGCACCCAATGAAATGGGGATTCATGAAGTGTGAATGCAAGCAACAGACCAGCCTGTTCATCAGTGAATTCATCTTCCTCATAAATCATGGAAAGGAAGTTATGTAAGTGCTCAGGCCAGTCCACTTTTCCTTCACCATCATACGTGTGAGTGGACAAGAGATTGAAAAGTTTCCCCGAGATGGAGACATCTTCATGATTTGAAAAACACCTCGGGGGAAGAAGAATGCACGACTCCATGAAAGGTATCCAAAGGTTCAAAACTAGATGAGAGGACAGTGCTTGTCATCAGGCCCTCCTTTTAGCGCCAGAAATGTTGACGGTGCTGGACCTGCCAACATGTCAAGGGGATCTCCCCAGTAAGAACTCCCAATTAGACCTCAGACTGTTTGGTGTAGGAGTCCCAACAATGGATCGTAAGGTAATGCGTTGACTGCAATGTCGCACAGAGGTAAGTAAGATAACTCTATCAGTAGCAAGGGTGTGACTGATGCAATGGGTCAAGGAATGAGTATGAGAGGTTCCAACACTTCAAAGGGGGGAGGAAGGTGAAGGTGAGTTCCAGGTTGAAAGGGATTAGTCCCAACTCTGCTAGGAACACACCACACAAAGGACATGCACAGCTTCTGGCAGAGCAGTCGACACGGATGCGGCAGTCCCAACATACAAGGTAAGATAACCTGAATAGCACTCACGGATCAGTCCGAGATGAGTGTGATGGTTGATATAACAAGATTAAGAGAAAGGTCTATCTGGTGTCCGGCAGAGTAGTCGATGTGGACAGTGACAACATTAACAACAAGATTCATATAATTTCATGTGAATCAGTTCATACACAAATACGTAAGTTAAACAACATATGTCATTAAGGCAACCGGAACAGTCCAACTACAATAACAACATAGGAATGAAAATGTGCTGGCTTTTATTATATAAATAAGTGTAAGTCACAATCATACAATACACCATGTAAACCTACTAGCCCTATCAGTAGAACGTTATAGCCACATCCGCCTGCTCCTCCAGAGAGATGTACTAGCTCCGTGCAGTGGAGAAGCCAAGGTGCGCTACAATATTGTCCAAGCCTTCGTCAAGATAGTCTTAGTAGAAGGTTGGCTAACCAAAAGCCCATACAATGAGTTATGAGGGACTATTTATAGCAAAGGGTGGGGTGACTCTTGACATTCCACTTTGTGACAGTTCAACTACCCTCATGACTCTTCACCTGCTCTATGACCGTTACATCCAAATGTTGACACTCAACTTACACTTGACATGACTCAACATTACAATGCACATGTACTCATGTGAGACAACATGGCTTGAGAAAGCCTTGCAAGACATCATTGACACTTGGTGCGTTGTGGTGAGACCAACTCTTTGACATGCTTGTGATGGTGAAGATGGTGAGTTGATGCCACGCTTGGTCATCCGTGATGGTGTGCATGCACCTCATGGTGACATCTTGTTGAAGTGAACTCTTGCCTCCATTTCCATCGGTGCATTGGTTCGACCCCTTCATCCAACTCATTTGCTAACATGCGCATGGTCTACTTGGGTACGGTTGAACCAACAACACACTGATGCATAATGTCTGTGCTAATCTTCAAGTGTGTGTTGGTGGTCATGCACATCAACTTGCCGAAGTGCATGTTCAACCCCAGTTGGACTTGTTTCTTCTCTTCGCCTTGGTGAGGGTGTTGAATGGGTTGGATTGCATGTGTGCGCTCAACAACATGCATGCTACTGGATCCTTTGCATTCGATCAACAACACTGCTCACCATGTTTGCTCTGTGTCCGTTGCTGGGATGGATCCTTAACTTGTACTGGCGCAATTTCATCTGTGAGTGCATGTTGCGCCCATTTCTGTTCTTGTTCCTACTTTAACTCATTGGACAACCTTTGTAGCTTCATGTTCTTCCTGAGTTGCCACTTCAACACATGCAACTCCTTCTTTATTCCATCTTTTGCCTTCATGCGATCTTCATGTCGCGCCATCACTTCATAGTCCGAGTCTCCAAATTTGCTTTCATTATCAGTGGATCTGCTTGATCTTGTAACTTTTCTCCGCCTCTATGTTGTCAACAACCTTCCTCTTGCATCCACTGCATTCAGTATGCTACCTTTAGTTATCGTTCATGATGCTGCTCATTGTGATGTTGTTGCTTGATGTCCTTATCCATGAACAACTTGATGTCTTGGTGAGTAGGTAAGCCCATGGACACTTGATCGATTGCATCCCCAAGCATGCTCTGAATTGTGTCTTCGTCTCTGCTCTATTGGAAACCATTGTACTTGTACTGCTGAGAGGCAGATGGACACCTGTGATACCTGGGTGAATGATTGTGAAGGTTGCGCAATCTCGGCCAGGAGGTCAGGAGACCGACTGCCAAGACTGCACAAGGCACAGTCCGGGCTGTTGGGAGACTAATTGACTGCCAGGACTGCAAAATGGGCAATCCAGTTGCGCAATTGGATGCTGGGATTGCGGAATGTGTGATTCCAGTGGGAAAAGACTGTTGGCCTAGGGACAAATTTGCGCAAATTTTTGGGCCAAGCAACCACTGACCTCTAGAAATGCACAATTTAGTACAGGAGGTCAGTGCTGGGCTAGAATGCACAAATCCAGAGAGGAATGCGAGCCTTCTTTCTCCAGATTGCGAAATGCGGCCTTGGTGAAGGCAAAGATCAGGCCAAGGTTGGCCCGACTCGCCAACGGGAAACTGAAAGTAAGTTAAGTTGATGAAATGCACGACGACACTAGGTGATACAAGAAGTGATAAACAATGCATGAAAAACATTAATGGAAGATTGAACAAATAGATCAACATGCATCTGGGTGAGGTCGTTCACTGGTTGGACGAACGTCGTGCAAAATAGTTTCATGCATGTGACAACAATGATACAACAATGAAAATTGAAACAAATCTAGGACAAACTAGAATATATGTAAATGACAACAAACATTCAAAGAAATCAAGCAAACAATACTCATACAAGAAAAAACCCAAAAAGCGACAGTAATGCAGCACAAGGCGTGGGAAGCGAGCTTACCCAAAGCAGTTGAGCTGAAAGTGCCAACTGCTCCTAGATGTGATGTGGGATGTCAAAGCTGCAAGGTTGATGTGAGGAATGAGCTCTAGAGCGTCCGGTAGATAAGTTTTGATAACATCGAGGTTATGACGCGCATGCCACAAATCTAGGGGAAGTGACACTTGGAGGGAGGTTTCTGAATTGCTCCTTGCATGTAACCTCCAACTGCTAAACATAGATCCCTGAAACAAGGGATGCCTTTGCATGTTGCCTTGGGAGAAGTAACCTATGCATGCAAGTCTATTTTGCTCGGTCCCGAAGGGAACTAGTCAACTCAGCTGCACATGCAAGCAACTGCTCGACTGTTGGAGAAAAATGTGCATTTCTGACTATCAGCTAGGCTGACTGCCCAAGGGGATTGCGCAATTTTTGGGCCCAACAGCTGACTGCTGCCTAGATTTGTGAAAATCCTGGGTTGAACTGCCTGTTGATGGGAAAAATTACACAATTCCTACTGGGAGGGTTGGCTGGCAGGATTGCGCAATCCAGGAGACCAATAGGCTGTCAGAGGGAATTGTGCAATTCCTGGAGGGAACTGCTGGTTTCCCTCCAGAAATGCACAAATTTCACTGGGAAGCTGCTCAGCCTGCAACTAGACCAAGTCTAGATGAGCAACCTGTGAAAGGAAAAGATCAAATTATGATCAACAGGCTGCCTTTGAGCAAGAAAGACACTGAAGCTTGAGGACTTGACGAAGCAAAGCAAGCTGCTGTGAAGGTTGATAGGGAGGCTCCAAAACAAGCTAAGGCAAAATTTTTGGAGGGTGGTTGTAGCTGCTATAACAGAGCTATTTTGAGCCACTTCTTAATTATGATTATGTCTGGAGCCACCTGTATCATTCCTCCCCACTGAGAATCTTTTGGTCCTCCAAAAGCATGAACACAATCTGCAATTTCTCTTTTACATTGTCTGCACCACAAGTGTCCTAATAGGTTACCCTTCCTTCTCTTTCACCTTTGTCCTTCAGAGCCATAAGTGATGAGATGACACCTGCAGCCTCTGCAACCTGTATACAATCTTTGCAAATTACATGACCAATAATGACCCAAGCATCCCCATACTTTCCAAGAGTATATAAGACACACTTTTTGGTAAATTTTACATTATGATAGAATTCAATACCCTAGCTATCAAATAAAGGCCAAAACATTGTTGTTGCTTTAACAAGCGATGGAGAACACGTCATCACTTTTACAATTTTAAAATGCAACACATGTTTTACAAAAGGTGGCCATGACAAGATATCATATCTAGAAAAACCATCTCGCACTCATGAAAGTGAATAGGTAATCATCTCCTTGTGGCAGATTCACTTGTCGAACATCTTATTCAACTGGTTTCTGCATGGGTGATTTGTCCTTAAGACGCTGATATGGATGGAGCCTCCAACATGTGGCTCTTTGATGACCACCTCTGTTGCAATGGCTTCAAAAAGTCTTCTTCCTCCAGACCTACTTAACTTGCTTCCTTCCCTGATGTGGAGAAGGCATTTTATGCCTCATCCTTTTTCTTGCTACCATTCTCTTCCAGCACTCGGCAACCACATGGTTATGTAAACCACTAAAACTACATGATTTTCTATGACATGATTTTTGCTCATCATTAACATGCTTGTAATCAAAATGACCTTTAGAATACTGAGACTTTTTATACCTCTCTTGATTGTCTCTGGTGCGATTCTGATGATGAGATCTTGCCTTAGCTCTCCCTTTGCGATGTGCACTGTCATGGGAGGATGGTGATGTGTTCCCATCATTCTCTTTCCTTGATGGTTTCAACAATGTCTTGGAAGCTTCTGACACCTTTGAGCACTCTCCTTTAGTGTATCCAAAACCTGCAAATCGAGGTCTTTGTACAACCTCTAATGGCTGAGTCATTCCTTGGCCATTAACACCAAGTCCTCCTCCTTTATATCCCATCTTGGTAAGGAGTCTCATGCTAGTTCCTGAAATGGGTACCTCCATGTTTCCAACAGAAATAGTGTCATGTGAAAATGAAACTGAAGAACGATCAACATTGTTTACCTCAGCTGTTGATTCTAAAACAAGTGATGATGGCTTCGCTAAGCCTTCATTGCACTTCAATTCTTCCAAGGCCTCTTCCGTGGCTCGTAGATGAAGCTGCAATATTTGCTTCTCCTCTTTCTCTTCTCGTAGAAGTCTCCTCAATTCAACATTCTCTACTTGAAGGCTCTGATGATATCCTCATTTGAATGATGAGAAAATGTTAAAGAAGATAAATGTACACTCGAGGGGGTAGATAAAGCATCATCCTCTACTCTTTCTTTCTCTCGTTCCTCTCTTGCCATTTTCTCCTCATAAGCTGCATACATTATGTTTACCATTTTGACATCCTGCATGAGGCCTCGTACATATCTCTGTCATCCTCCATTTTCTTTCTTGTTGCATGTTCAATCATGGAATTCACATAAGCGAGAATACCACTCTAATACCAAACTTGATCCAGATATCTTCAGCTACCGGAATTAACCAATATCTTTTACTTTTGTGATGTTAGAAACATTTCATGTAAAAGAATATGAAAATCCACATGTGCATGTTGTAAAGAAGATGAAACATAATGACATCCATAAAATCAAGAACACAAACACATTGATAATGATGTTCACCTAGTGTGGGTTACGTCTCTGGGTCATGGTGTCAAGAGTGGGCACGCCGCTTCATTAAATGTTGCAAATGATGATGATGTACATGGTATGTTCTTTGTCATTACAAGGATGAATGCCCTCAACTAGAGTGGCATGTCTCTCCATGAGATGTTCTCAGGAACTCTCACTCATATGGGAAAATTCCCTCAACAAAAGTGGCATGTCTCTCCATGAGACGTTTTATAGGAAATCTCACTCAAATGGGTATTCCTTTAGCATGAAAAGCTAACAAATTCTCACAGTATGTCGCATACAAGTATCCCTCATCATAATGGTAATAATGGATCTCAACAACAAAAACATCATCTCAATAAATCAAAAGAAAGCATAACATAACTGCATCATATACCTCCACTTTCGGGGATGACTGAAAAATGAAAAGCTCAGCTGCTGAAACAGACCCCACCACTCAATTCATGGTGTGAAATCGTGTCAAACAATTATAAAATTTTCCCCTTTCTGACATCGTCAAATTCTGACCCCTCAGGCATCTTGAAGATTTTCCCAAAGATTCTTTCTTGAAGATGGCTGAAAATTCGTTGCTCGGATGAAGATTTTGAGCACACCGCTGCGTTCCTATGAAATTCTGCGAAAAATGACTATAAATTTGGCATCATTCTGCCTCGGTAAAAAATAAACCTCCAAGGGAATCTTTTAGATTCCACAAGATTCTCCAAATATTCCTTGCTGTTGGGCACCAAATTTTTTTATGCTCAACTGGAAATTCTGATTGCACGGTTGGACTTTTGGCGAGAAAACATGAAAAAATGACTATAAGCTTGACAAATTCTAACATTGGCACCCCTTTCCCTCTAAGGGAATCTTTTTAGCATCTTGGTAGATCCCTCGCTCATGGTTCCACATCTCTACCCGTTCATGTTTCCGCTCTAGCTTGGCTTGGCACTCCTCCGTTGGTCTACAGGGAAAAATGGACGAGTTTAAATGTAAGATGGCGGGCGGACAATACCAAGCGAGGCAATTGGCCTGTTGTTTTAAACGCCAAGTTGGGCACAAGGTAGTCAGGGTTGGAACCCCATCGACCCCGCCATTCGACACATATGTTTTACCGCCCCTTACATTTAAGTTTTGGTGCGTTTAAATTTAAACACCGATGGTTATACAATATATGGAAAATAGATTAATAAATGTTGGAATGACTATCATATTGTTTGGTGCGGTTATTGTAATTGTAGAAATTCCCACTGTAGATCAACAAATTATGTAATATACTAAAGCAAAATACAAGATCTACTTCTACAACAAACTTTGCGGAAGCTTAATCGAATATGAGCAAGATCAATGAGAACACATATAACTGAGAATGAGAAATCAATCACACATAACACAGAAGAAATAACTCGGGGAAAGCCTCAGCCTAAAACCCCAATCTCTGTATTATCATACAAGTGGAAATATGTTAAAGTTACAAAAAGAATAAGCTCTGAAGCTATCCTGCTCTCTCTGCAATAAAAACAATACAGCTCATAGACTGAGTAGACAAGAGATATGCCTTTCCTTAGCCCTCCAAGCCTCCTATTTCCTTGCATAGTTTTTCTTGGGGTCCAGTGATGCCACATGTGTGAATTGGCCTCATCACACTCACAAAAACTGAAGAAGTAACTGCGCAATCCTCAAGGAAAGAATTCCTTCTGCATGCAAGAGATATTCACAATGGAATATTCCTGCAACTGATAGTACATTGTCCCTCCATCTGATCTCAACTGGGTCTCTGTCTGAACTGACATGCATGATTTATTTATGAGAGAATATTCAATTATTTGAAGTGCAGCAGTTACATGCATGCATGCATTAACTAACTGAACTCACAATTAATTCAACAAACTGTTTGAATTAATCTAATTGGACTTGACTCAGTTAACTGAGCCAACTAATTACAACTCAATATTACAACTCATCCTTATCTCTTTAACTGATGGATAAATTCCTCAATTAATGGAGAAACTGTTGCATGTCCCCACATAGACTTCATGTTTGATTTTCTACAACTAGTTAACTCATGGTGAATTAATTAATTATTTTACAAACAATTGCCAAGATCAAATTCAAATTTTTACTTCTCTATTTTAGTTCAGGGACTAACTGAAATAGGTAGGTATCCCGAAATGCTATTTATAGCAGTACTAAATTTAGCACTTCTATATTTAACATTTCTTGTTGCTATTTTCAACACTCCCTCTCAACAAGAAAGGGATTATCAGTAACCCCAATCCTGTCTCTATGGAACTCGAACTTGCATTTTGACAATGCCTTAGTCAAAATATCTGCATCCTGTTCCTCGGTCGAAACATACAGCAACAACATGATCCTCTTGACCACACAGTCTCGAAGATGGTGATACCAGATATCAATGTGCTTGGACCTGTCATGAAAAGCTGGATTCTTAGAGAGTTTGATACAACTATGATTATCGCAGTAGATCACGGTTGGATCCATCCTCTGACCAAATAATCCCACTAGAATCTTCCGCATCCAAATGGCCTCACATGCAGCCTGACTAGCAGCCATGTATTCAGCCTCTACTGAGCTAAGTGAAACTAACCTCTGTTTCCTGTTGTACCAGGAAACTGCAGCTGAACCAAGGTTGAAGATTCCTCCAGAAGTGCTCTTCTGGTCTGATGGACTCCCTGCCCAATCCACATCTGTGAAGCCCTGAAGCTTCACTCCCTCTGTCTGTCTGTACCACAATCCGAACTGAGATGTGCCTCTGAGGTATCTCAACACATGCTTCGCTGCCTTCCAAAACAGCTTGGTAGGCTGAACCATAGCTTAACTCAGTTGGTTCACAACAAAGCATAAGTTGGGTCATGCGTTCACCAGATACATAAGTGAACCCACCAGCTACCGATAAATAGTAGCAACTACTACCTCACCTGAAGTAGCATCCTCCTTCCTCTAGTTCCCAGCTAAAGGAGTCTGCATGGGCTTGCACTTCTCCATGTGAAAGCGCCTGAGTATCTCGTTGGCATACTTGCCTTGAGACACAAATACTTCACCATCTTTCTGCCACACCTCCATGCATAGAAAGTAGTGCATAAGACCCATGTCTTTCATTTCGAACTCTCTTGCAAGGTCCTCCTTGCAAGACTGTATCAGCTGATCATCACCTGTCAAAATCAGATCATCGACATAAATAACAATGATCAATGGTTTACCTTCTAACATGATGTGGTAAAGGTTCGCATCTGCTTCACTCTTGGTGAAGCCCAACCTGGTGAAATAGTTGTCGATCCTGGTGTACCAAGCACGAGGTGCTTGCTTCAGCCCAGACAAAGCCCTCTTGAGTCGGCACACATGAGACTCACGATTAAAGGTCTCGAAACCCTCTGGCTACTCAATGTACACCTCCTCCTCAATCTTCCCATTAAGTAATGTTGTCTTCACATCCAGTTGATGGATCTTCCAACCCATCTGAGCTGATAGTGCCAACATCGATATGATAGATAAGTACCTTGGTACGGGAGCAAAGGTCCCATCGTTGTCAATCCCCTCGACCTGTGAGAAACCACGGACAACAAACATTGCCATCAGCTGCCTGCTTTACCTTGTAAAGCCATCTGGAACTCACCATTGACTTGCCCTAAGGTCTTGGGACAACATCCCACACACTGTTCCGAATGATAGAGTCGTACTTCTCTACCATTGCATCAACCCAGACTAGTTGCTGCACTGCCTCGTCGAATGAAGAAGGTTCGGTATCTACACAATCCCCAACCAGGGCCATGTACCCAGTGTACCGCTCGGGTAACCTCCTTTGTCTACGTTGAGAAGATGGTTGTCCCACATTCTCCCGCGCATCCAGCATCAACCTGTCAACTTCCCTTGAGCGTTTCCGCCCATCTCTGGAAGTCTCAGCATGAGTGGATGTCTCCACTCCCGGATCCTCTGCATGCGGCTGCTCTACATCAATCTGAGGCTCCTCCTCCTTAGGAACTGAAAGTTCCTCCTTTGCATGCAACTTGAGTTCCCTCTCAAGTGATAATTGCATTGCTTTTTGCTCGTCGAACTTTAGATCCCTGCATACTACTGTCCTCTAACTAGTAGGCAGGTACACCCGATAGTTGTGGGGTGTATCCATGTACCCCACAAGTATTCCCAACTCAACTGTTGGATCCAGCTTCTTCCGGGCATCTTTGGTCACATGACAGTAAACTGATGATCCAAAGATTCAGAAGTGACTCACATCTGGTCGCTTCCCGGAAAAGGCCTCCATAGGTGTCTTCATTCCCAGTATACGATGCGGGCTTCTGTTATGCAAGTATACTGCTGTATTGCATGCCTCAGCCCACAAATGTTGTGGTAGAAATTGGTCATGCAAGATCGCTCGAGATGCTCCCACAATTGATCTGTTCTTCCTTTCGGCCACCCCATTCTGCTGTGGGTTATGGGGTGCCGTCAATTCCCGTTTAATTCCTTCTGCAGCGCAAAAGTCTTTAAACTGTTAGGAGACATACTCTCCACCATTGTCGCTACACAAGGCTTTTATTTTCTTTCCAGATTCTTTCTCTGCCAAGGCTTTAAACTCACAAAACCTCAAGAAGGTCTGATCCTTCTTTTGCATAAAGTAGATCCAGCATCTACGAGAAAAATCATCAATAAAAATAACATAGTACCTTTGTTTAGTGGTGGAGGCTGTAGAGAATGGTCCACAAACATCTAAGTGAACTTGCTCCAGGATTGCTTTAGCTCTATTGTCTCGATCTGGAAAGGATGATTTCGTATACTTACCTAAGGTACAGCCTTTGCATGTATTCGTCTGCTCCAGTTTTCCCTTGGGTAGTCCAGTAGAAATCTGCTGCATTATCTTCAGGGCTCCATGGTGCAAGTGGCCCAGTCTTCTATGTCATAGCTTGCCAACATCTTGGCTCTGCACCATCTCAGCTTTGGAACTCAATGCAGCACAGTCATCTACCTCCAGCGTGTAGAGATTCTTTACTCGAATCCCAATTCGATTGGTCTGTCCAGTACTGATATGCCTCAGGAATACCTTTCCTTTACTAAAGACTACATCATAGCCTTTATCTTCTAGCATAGCGACAGACACAAGATTCTTCTTCAGACCTGGTACATACTTTACATCAGTCAGGGTGAGGGGAGCACCATGCTCCCTCTGAAACACAACTGTACCTTCACGTGAGACACGATACTTTCCATCATCACCCATTTTGATCCGCATCTGGAGATCCTTCTCCTCCAAGGTACTAAAAAGATTCTTGTCACCTGACATGTGGAATGAAGCTCCACTGTCCAGGTACCACACACATTCCACCATGGATGAAACCAAGCATGAGATAAGAGAGAAATCCAGCTCAAACTATGAGGCCAGTACCTCACCATCAGATCCCTTTGAGGATCCCTTCTTGGATTTCTTCTGTGGACAATTCATAGCATAATGGCCCACTTCATGACAATGAAAGCATCACACTTACGATTTTTCAAACTTCTTCCCACCATGGGAAGAACTGGATTTGGGATGGGATGCCTTCCCTTTCCCTTTCCTCGCCTTACTCGCTAAGGCTAGATTTTCCTCATCATCTTGCTTTGATGAGGATCCATCTCTAGTGCTTCTTCTTATCTCCTCATGCATCAGATCTGACCAAAGTCGTTCCCAATTTGGTAGTTTTTCTCTTCCATTAACCGAGTCTTGGTAGCTATGCTAGCTCTTAGGAAGACCAAGGAGTGCAAGACTCACCATGTCATCATTAGCGGTCGTGATCCCTACACATCCAAGCTCATCCCTGCAGGTGGTGACCTTGTTCAGATATGTAGAGATCGTGTCGCCCTTTTCACACTTGATTTTCTGAAGCTTGTCTTTCAGTGTCAGCTTCCTTTGATCGCTGCTATTCTGATATAGATCTTTTAATGTTTTCCACATCGAAAACGGTGTCTCCTTCCCATGGAGGCTCGAGACAATGTGGTCTTGAACTCCCTCCAGGAGGATTCTCCTTGCTCTAGCCACACATTTCTTCCATTCCGCTAATTCTGTAGCATCAGTCGGCTTGGGGACTTCTTGATCAATGAAGTTCTTTAGACCTTTATCCTCCAATATTGCTTCCATGCGATCCTTCCAGGCTATATAATTCGAGTTGCCATCAAGGTCATACTCGAGTCTTAAACTGTTGAACGCCATTGGTGAAATTGAGATGTGATAAGAACTCGATTTCTATATTCAGGAATTTCAACCTTCGAACTTCTCCGTTCTTGTATACTGTTCTTCGCTTGATCACCTTTGCTCCGATACCATGTAAAAATTTCCACTGTAGATCAACAGATTATGCAATATACTAAAGCAAAATACAAGATCTACTTCTACAACAAACTTTGCAAAAGCTTAATCGAATATGAGCAAGATCAATGAGAACACATATAACTGAGAATGAGAAATCAATCACACATAACACAGAAGAAATAACCCGGGGAAATCCGTAGCCTAAAGCCCCAATCTCTGTATTATCATACAAGTGGAAATATGTTAAAGTTACAAAAAGAATCAGCTCTGAAGCTATCCTGCTCTCTCTGCAATAAAAACAATACAGCTCATAGACTGAGTAGACAAGAGATATGCCTTTCCTTAGCCCTCCAAGCCTCCTATTTCCTTCCATAGTTTTTCTTGGGGTCCAGTGATTCCACATGTGTGAATTGGCCTCATCACACTCACAAAAACTGAAGAAGTAGCTGCGCAATCCTCAAGGAAAGAATTCCTTCTGCATGCAAGAGATATTCACAATGGAATATTCCTGCAACTGATAGTACATTGTCCCACCATCTGATCTCAACTGGGTCTTTGTCTGAACTGACATGCATGAGTTATTTATGAGAGAATATTCAATTATTTGAAGTGCAGCAGTTACATGCATGCATGCATTAACTAACTGAACTCACAATTAATTCAACAAACTGTTTGAATTAATCTAATTGGACTTGACTCAGTTAACTGAGCCAACTAATTACAACTCAATATTACAACTCATCCTTATCTCTTTAACTGATGGATAAATTCCTCAATTAATGGAGAAACTGTTGCATGTCCCCACATAGACTTCATGTTTGATTTTCTACAACTAATTAACTCATGGTGAATTAATTAATTATTTTACAAATAGCTGCTAAGATCAAATTCAAATTTTTACTTCTCTATTTTAGTTCAGGGACTAACTAAAATAGGAAGGTATCCTGAAATGCTATTTATAACAGTACTAAATTTAACACTTCTATATTTAGCATTCCTTGTTGCTATTTTCAACAGTAATTTTGGCGTTACATGTGTTTTGGCATATGCCACATGGGCCCGCCTGTTGGGGGCCAACCCACGTGCGTTGGGCGGGTTCAACCCCCGTCGACTCCCCTCCACACGGTGTTACGTCATACATGAACGATTTTCAACCATAGTTGTTTCAAACAATGTGATATATGTTATGGTTTGGTTCATGTCATGTGACCAGAATGTACGGTTGGCAGGGGTGGCGACCCACCAACCCAATCGTTTTTTTTTATAATATAATATGTAACAATGCCGAGGGTCGTAGCCCGCTACCCCAATTTTATTTGGTATTTGTTTTTAATAAAAACAATAAGGCATTTTTAATTCATTGGAAAATAAGGGTCATGGGGCATTTTAACCATTCAACAAATTTGCCCGTTCCGGTGGCCGGATTTCGTGTGTTGGTTCTTGGTCAATTTGTTGCCTCTTTAAGCCTGTCACTTGGCCAAGTTTGACTAGAACTTTGATCGTGAATATCTGGAGCATACGGACTCGGGTTTGAGTATCATTCGCACCGTTGGAATCAAGGTAAGGAGCATTACGATTTGGTCTCAGTTTGGGTGAAATCCGAGAAATTTCATTTTTGAGCTATTCTGAGCCACTTCTAAATTCTCATCATGTCTAGAGCCACTTGGATCAATAGATGTTGTTTCTGCTTTAAGAATTTTTATTTTTATTTTCTATTTTTCATGCGGTTTTTGAAAAAGTAAAAAAAATCAAAAAATATTTCTTTCATGCCTCATATGGGTAGGTATAATCAAGGAAAATTCTTACCAAAAACCCCCACACCCTCAAACAGTCAACCTTCACTCTTCTTTGGTGACTTTGAGCTTCCCTCTCTGATTGTAGGAGAGTTAGAAGACCCGTTAGGTGAGCAACTTGAAATATCTAAAGAATCTATTGGGGAAGAAGAAGAACCCACTTAACCTACCCAAATTATGGCTAAAAACAGGGACAATGAAGTTTTCCCTATCAGAGAGACCAATGGAGATGCTAGAATGAAGAACATAAGCCCTACTTCTCTTCCAAACTTCCATGGCTTAACCTCTGAGGATCTTGACACCTCCATGTTTGAATTTTTTTGTTGTTTGTAGGACTTATGACTATGTCTCTGATGAAGATAAATTGAAGTTATTCCCCTCTACCCTTAAAGATGTAGCCTTGCGTTGGTTTATGGGTATGCTTGGGGGTAGCATCACTACCTGAGCCCAAATGCAAGAAGCCGTCAATAGAAAGTACATGGAATATTGTAGGTACAAAGAAATCAAGGAAGAAATCTTTAGGATGACTCTTGGACTTGATGAATCCCTAAAATACTATGAGGAGATATTTCAACTCACCTATAGGAGGGCTAATTGAACCCTTGATCCTCAATCACTTAAGCTAGTTCTTCTTCGAGGGATCAGGGAGGATATGTTGGAAACCTTCAACATGTTATCTAGAGGAAATATCTATCAATTATCCTATGATGACATTAAAAATGTGTTCAAGAATCACTCTGGGGCTGCCAAGAAGAAGGGTAGGGCTAGTCAAGGCTTGGTCAGTTCCTCTCTCTCCAAAATATCTATTAAGAAAGAGTTAGGTAACATGTTGGAGGATTTCAAGATTGAAATGTTGCATACCTTTTCATTGCAATGGATACCACGCAAATAAAAAAAACAGGAGGAAGCAGAAAGGGCACTAGCGATTTTCTACCCTAGATGCACCAAAAGACATCCTAGTAATGAGTGCCCATTGAATGTCATAGAGGTCTTCCTAGTTTGTGAAGAAAATCATGCAACATACAAATTCCCTCATTTTCCAAGACTAAAAGTTGTATATCAAGGGGCAGAAGGTGGGCCAGAGAAACTTTGCTTCATTAATCAAAGAAGACCTCAAGGACCTCAGCCCTATCAACAAGGTATGCAAGGTGCACACTACTCTTATTATAATCCAAATCATAATGCACCTTTTCAACCTTGGTACTCTTCCACTCATCCATCATAGTCCACACCTCCTTCTTGGCCATATGCTCCTCCATATCCTCCTCAACCTGTAAATTATCCTTTTTAGCCATATCCACCCCAATCTTCTCAATGGGGCAACCCATCACAAGGGTGGAGGCTTCAACGTTACCCAACCTCCTGCTTTACTTCCTCCACCCCAACCTCAACCAAAACTCACTCATCTTTCTCCACCTAAGAAACCTTAAATGCTTGCTCAACCAAATTCGAACCCGAACAACAAGAAAACACAAAAGGTCTACAGTGGAGAGACATCATATCTTGCTTATACTATGGAAATACACAAGATCAAACTTCAGTATGGGAGAGTGCTTCCAGATAACCACCACATTCTCCACCTAAAGAGTTGGAAGAAGAAAAGGAAGAGAGTGTTTTTCAAGTCAATCCACCTCCTTTTGTTGAGAGGTTGATCCACCCTAGCCAGCACACCCCAAAAGAGGTTGAACTTTTGGGAGAATTGAAGAATTTGTGTGTTAAGATACCCCTTCTCTAGGCTATTAAATATGTTCCCATCTATAATAAGCTCATCAAGGAGAAATGTTTCAAAAATCCTGGGATAATAAAAAGAGACACCCCCACAATAAATATTGCTGCGAAATTATTTGATTTGATATTGGATTTGATGCTTGGGAGGGTGATCTTCTTGAAATATCTAGATCCTGGAAGCCCAATAGTAGATGTGCACATTGATGGCCTTATAGTCCCTAATACCCTGATTGATCTTGGGGATGAAATCATTGTGATGAATAAGGAAAGCATGCTAAAGCTAAATCTCCAAGGGGCTTTGAGAAACACCACCACAATGTTGTATCTTGCAGATGGATCCACAGTAGCTCCTGAGGGATTTTTTGAAGATGTTATGGTCTCCATTAAATCTTGGGAGTATCCTACTGATTTCCTAGTTCGCCAACCCAAAACCAAGTTTAATGTCTATCCTCTATTGGGAAGACCGTGGTTATCCACTGTCGTTAGGGATGGGAACATGACCAATAAGAATGGACATTTGTCAAAAACGGGTATTGTATCCTCCCACTCAACATTCTATTAAGCATGACTTACCCTTGTGGTTAGAAGAAGAGGAAGAAGATGAACTATATCACACCACCCCCTACCCAATATTCACTCTAGATACTATTACAGGAGGGGGGGAACCTAATGAAGGTGACCTCATTGACCATATCCTTCAGAATCAACCTCCCACTCCCATACTAGTTTACGAGTTGATGAAAGAATCTAGGAGTAGTCCTTGGATTGACTTATGCTCTATTGACTCAAGTCCAGACCATGTCAAGATTGTAGAGTTTGGCCCATCCAGAACCTTAAATATCAACCCTTCTCTCTCGGCCAAATAGGAATAACAATTGTGCAAAGTGTTAAGGCAACACCTAGATGCTTTTGCTTGGGATTATAAGGAAATGAAAGGTGTGCATCCCTCAGTTTGTACTCACCATATTTACATCAAGGAGGGATGAAAGTCTGTGTGCAAACCCCATAGAAGGATGAACCCAACTCTTGTTGACATTGTGAAAGAAGAACTGCAAAAACTACTGGATGCAGGGTTCATATACCCCATCTCAGATAATGAGTGGGTGTCACCTCTTGTTTTGGTTCGTAAGAAGAATGGAAAGTGGAGAACCTGTGTTGATTACTGGGAAATTAAGAAAGCCACAAAACAATTTTCCTTTGCCCTTCATTGACCAAGTATTAGATGGCATTGCAGGGAAGAAATTATTCTCCTTCCTGAATGGATTTAGTGGATACAATCAAATCCAGATCAACCCTGAAGCCCAAGATAATACCACATTCACGTGTCCTTGGGGTACATTTTCTTATAGAGTTCTTCCATTTGGTTTTTGCAATGCCCATGCTACTTTACAGAGGTTAGTTTTGAGTATTTTCGCTGAATTAGTTCATGACTTTGTTGAAATATACATTGATGATCACTCCTTATCGATGTGACTTCCATGAATCTCTCTCCAATCTGTGCAAGGTCTTGAAGAAATGCATTGAAATGAACATCTCTCTAAGCCCTGAGAAATGTGATTTCTTTATGAATGAGGGGTTTGTCCTTGGCCATTCCATATCTAGGGAAGGGATACAGGTAGACCCAAACAAAATTGGCATCATCAAATGGGTCCCTATCCCTCAAAAGCAAAGAGATGTCAGGAGTTTCTTGGGAATAATTGGGTATTATATGAGATTCATCAAAGACTTTAGCAAAGTGGCTCCACCTTTGTTTGGTTTATTGGCCAAAGATTCAGACTTCTATTGGACCAACAATTGTCAAGAGGCCCTTGAAGTGTTGAAAGAAAATTTAATCACTGCACCCATCCTAAGGGGTCCCAACTAGGCATTGTCTTTCCATATCCATACTAATGCATCAGATAAATCTGTAGGGGGAGCCTTGGGACAAGTAGAGGATAAGTTGCCTTATGTTATTTATTTCATTAGTAAGAATTTGTCTAAAGTTGAGCTGAATTACACTGTCACTGAAAAAGAACTCTTAGCTATAGTACATTCTTTAAACAAATTCAGGCACTATATCACTAGGTACCAAACTTTTGTTCATACTGATCATGCAACCATTAAATATTTGATGAACAAGCTTGATGTCAATGCTAGGATAATTAGATGGTTGTTATTGTTACAACAATTTGATTTGACTATTATTGACAAACCAGGGAAAGAAAATGTGGTTGCAGATTTTTTGTCTAGGTTAACCTTACCTGCAGGTAATGAAGAGATGGTGGATGATCAATTGCCAAATGAGCACCTCTTTTCCATCTCGGTTCTTTCTCCTTGGTTTTCTGACATAGAAAACTACTTGGTTGCTGGGAGGTTCCCTCCTAATCTATCATCCAAGGAGAAAAGAAATATTGTCTGAAAAAAGCTCTCTTTTTTCTTATTGGGACCAGATCAGATCTTGAGGAGATGTGTAAGAGAAGAGGAGGTCTTTGACATCCTCTCAACATGTCATGATGGACCTTGTGGAGGTAATTTTGTTGCAAAAATGACAACCTTTAAAGTTTTACAGGTTGGTTACTATTGGCCCACTTTACATCAAGATGCAAGGAGATACACCACTAGATGTGATCAGTGCCAAAGAATGGGCAAACCCACACCTAGGGATGAAATGCCCCTACAACCTCAAGTGGCCTTAGAGCCATTTGACAAGTGGGAAATGGATTTCATTGGGCCAATTGATCCACCATCAGGACAAAAGAAGTACATCATTGTGTGCACTGATTATTTGACAAAGTGGGCTGAGACAAAGGCAGTTAAAGCAACAACTAAGCAGAAAGTGGCATAATTTTTAAGAGAAAACATATTCTACAAGTTTGGGTATCCAAGGGAGGTAGTCACTGATCAAGGAGCACATTTCAAATCCAATTTGATTGAAGATCTCACGAGGCAGCACCATATCAAGCACAAGACCTCCACTGCCTATCACCCTCAATCAAATGGGCAAGTAGAGGTCACAAACAGAGCATTAGAGAGCATCCTCACCAAGGTTGTTAGCAACAACATGAAATATTGGGCAAAGAGACTAGTAGAGGCCACTTGGCCTACAACACAACTTGGAAAACTACCACTGTATTCACTCCATATGACTTTGTTTATGGGAAGAAGGCTTTTCTTTCTATTTAGTTTGAATATAACACTTTGAGAATGGGATCTCAGTTGGACTTAGATGTCACCGCAACGCAACAAGAAAGGTTGCACCAACTAAATGACTTAGATGAGTTTAGAATGAAAGCTATCTTACACACTGAAGTCATACAACTGGAAAGGAAGGTCTAGCATGACAAGCATATGAAGGAAAAGAATTTTCAAGAAGGGGATTAGGCCATGTTATATGATTCTCGGTTAAAAGATTTTAAAGGGAAGGTAATGATAAGATGGTTGGGTCCATACCTAGTACAGAAGTGTCTTGCAAATGGATATGTCTAGATCAGAACCTTTGATGAGGAAGGCATTCCCTTACTTGTAAATGGTTATAGGTTGAAGCTATATAGGAGACCTCTGTCCAAGGAAGAATTTATCAATTCAGTCAACAAAGAATTAAATGTGATTGGGAGTTTCATAGCTTCCAGTCCACAACATTCCTAGAAATTAAAAATTAAAAATAAAAAAATAAAAAGGCCTGGATGAAAACCTCTATGAGGCATCTGAGGCCAACTTCAGGGTTGAAAACCTCTTTAAAGTAGCCTAGGAGAAAAAAAGAAAATAATAATAATAAAGATCCCTAGGTGAAAATCTCCTCTGAGGCACCTAGGGCAGGCATATAGGCTGAAAACCTCCTCGGAGGCATCCTGTGTGTCTCAAGGAAAAATAAGAAAAGAAGAACAAGGAAGAAGCTTATATCATGTTTGCTAATATTTCTCTTGTTTTGCAAGATTGTGCACAGTGGCAGAATTCATAGCTATAGGCCAAAACCAATGAGCTATTCTCCATCCCTCCATCCATACACCTCATATCCATCCTCTCCATTCATATGACTATCTCTCTCGACCATCCCATCGTTAAGAAATTCAAATTTTACCTCCTCTCTATGATGCTACAGGAAGGACTTGTATTGCTACAGGAGGTCCTGTAATGTTACAGGAGGAGCCTGTGGAGCTACAAGAGGGATATCCAAGGAGGAGAATAGCCCAAAAGGCCATTATGACTATGAGAAATGATAAATAGGGCCCTCCTATGATTTTTACATCATCCATCCATCCCCCATCCACTCCATTTCACCAAGAATTTGCTCAAAATTTCTACTCTGTCCTATCTTAAAAAAAAACACAGAAGATACTATTTTCTATTTCCACAGTGTCTACTCTACTCCTCATGAATCCAAAACTATTCTCATTGCTTGTCATCATCTCACTCATCTCCCTCATGCAAACTAAAGACTTCAAGGGGGGATAAAAAAACACTGCTACAGGAAGAAACTTCTCCTTTAGTAGCCTGTACAACCACAACAAGAATCATTGATATCATTTTGTTTCCACCACTAGAAGGGATAATGGAGCCTTGTTTGCAACTATGAAGAGACACATCATTCTCAGGGAGGCTTTCCACCAACAGAAATAACTTGGACATCAGAGAGGCACCTGCACACACACAACAAAAGAAACAGTCAAGGTATCATCAAGAATGAAGACATGCACAGGAAACAAGTCAAAGAGGTCAACTCCCTTGATCATAATGATATATGGTCTAGCTCCAACATGAAAACCTCTGCAGCAGTTCGATCCACAGGTAGGCTCAGGTATGGCAACCCTAACCTCCTCCCTATGCATAAAATGTGTTTTGAGCGAGAAAAGGTGTTTTAATAGGCTGGAGGTGGCTAGTGAACTTGGCCACCCTTGACTAGTAAACTCAAGTGTGAGTTAAGTCACCCATGCAACGTGGAAATGTCAACTCAAACGAAGTGGTGTCCTCGAAGAGTGGGGTGATAATCATGAGGAGAGATAAATTATGACTATTAGTGGGGACAACGATCCAAAAGAGGAAACTCGTGTTAATGCCAAGTCACTAGAGTGCTCCAAGATTTTAACCAAAAGAGGATATTATATATTGGGCTTGACTTCATTTTCACCATCACTCATTCCAAAAGTAGGTAGAGGAAGGATGAGCTAGTGCAACATACAACCAAGAGCCTAGCCCACAATCTAGCTTAGGGTCCTACTACAAATTTATTGGAGGAAGGATTATCCCTGAAAAATTTGCAATCCCACTCATGTATGAGTTGGAGAGAGAGAGAGGAAAAATCCACAGATGGATGCAAATTTCTAAATATAAGAATGTGGAGGATGTATGTCTCATGGAAGAGAAGGTCATTAAAATGGGCAAAGAGTTAAATGATTTGAGAATGAGGGAGTCAATGATGAAAGAGCAACTACATTTAGAAAACATTAGGTTGAGAGAGAGGCTATAGGAGAAAGAAACACAACTTGCCACCATGGAAAGTCTCTCTATGGAAGCCCTACAATGCAGGAAGCCATCAAAGTCTTATGTTCTCTTTCTCAAAGAATAGTGGTTGCAGTTCCAAATCAAAACTCTAGCACAATATGGATCTTTGCCTTTTCAGGACTACAAGCATTTCATTGAATTTTGCAACCAAAGTAACATGGAAGAAAAGGAAAAACTAGCTAAATTTTATATGCACAATATCACATTGACAAATCTGAATTTTTGGGATCCCAATTCAATATTGGCGGATATGCAACTGATGGATTTAACATCCTGGATGACTCATGAGGAGGCAAGAGACGAGGAGGTAAAAAAGGTAATGGCAAAGGAGGAAAAGGAATCATTGTATATCAAAGCAGAGCTAGTGAGCCATAAGGTTGTCATTAGAAATCATAGCCTCATCTCCAATGATGTTGCTTTAGCACCCAAATACAATTCTACCCAAGAGCAATCCATTCTACACTTTGAAAACACATTTAGGATGTTGGGAACATAAATTCTGCAACTCTGCCAGAGAAGATGGCATGCCTTACCCCATAGCCTACAAATTGGTGAATATCACTCTCCTAGAAGGATAAGGAATGCCTTGGAGAAAACACTCTTGTACAAGAGGATCATATAGAGGATGAAAATCAGATGGATAGGACTCAAACTTAATTCACCCTTGCTGCTAGGCTTACAAGAAGGAAGAGATGAAGCAGAAGAGCAGAGGGAATTGACAGAGATAGGAATGCAAGTTCTTACGCACAAGAGGGCACACCATCTGAAGAGCCTTGGGATGTCAGGGAGGTCACCAGGGCCATGAAATAACTTCACATGGATGATTGAGTTTCTCAGAGGATGAGCAACACCTTCAACAAGGGGGTGATGATGAGTCCCATCAATAAGTACATTTTGAAGATCATTATGCCTTCATCTAGCCTTAAAACTATCCTTCTCTTACATTAATTCACATTTTTTTCTATATTATGCCTACTAAGAGGAATAAAAGGTGTTTGTCATAGTACGTGGCATAATGTGATTTAATTGTAGGAAAAAAGAAGCATTTTTAAGGTTATTACTATGCAGGGGATTGATGTAGACAACTAGAAGAGAATCGATGAGGTTTGTCCACCTCCTTAACTCCCTAGATTCAGCTTTGGATCACAATATCCTCTCTCACCAGTTCGAATTCATTGGCAACCGGGTGACTCTTAGTCCAAGTGAAGCTTAAGAGGGACAAGATCCACCATTTTCTAGATCAAGGAGCGAATCACTCATAGTTTGAAGGGAGTTGCTTCAACTGCCCTTTTGTATAAATAAACAAGAAGAAAAGCTCATTAGGATTCAAAGTTTTTATTCAGTTAGGTGTAGCTATTGAGCTTGAAGCTTGACATTGTTACTTTGAACTTTTATGTAATGTATTAGACCTGCACTTTTTGATAATGAGAAGTTTTATTTTAAGATGCATCTGAGTTAGTTTCAGAGGGCTCAGACCCTTGGGGTTTGGGCCCAACCCAGAGGCTTTGGTACCTATTTTTGTACTTATGTTTCTTCTTGATTCCAAGTAGTTCATAGTTTCTTGCATTTCAGTAGAGATTAATCTATACAAACATGTGGTTGCAACCTCTACATCACCTCTCTTATGGGAGAATGAGTGGAAGGATTCCCAACCACAGTCCAAAAATATTGTGGTTATGATTTCTTGTTTTACATTTTATTTATGTAGCTTAGAAGTTAGGTTAGTGATTAGATCAATGTTATGGCATAAATTATATGTTATTTAAATTCAACTCATCTTTTCCATCATAAGTTATCTCATTTTGTTAATGATAAATGGATGCATGCATGTGATTGATTGCAGGGCTGTGTTGATATGCATGGAAGGGCAACTTTACCACTTCCATCTTGAGCTCCTTCATCTTCTTTGTCCACCTCCAAATTCTATCCCAAAACCGTATTTTATAAGTAATTTTTCTTAGTATACCAAGAGTACTCATCCTAGTGCAAGACAGGCCTCTTAGAGGTCTTGAGTTTTACTAGGGGCTCAAACCAATCTCCCTCCATTTGGTTTGACTTCCATCCACCTCTCTATAGCTTGAAGGCATTATTTCCACCCTCAAAAGCCACTCGGATGCCCTCCTGTACCATTATAGGCCTCCTGTAGCAATCACCTATAACACACTAGTAACACCACTTTCCTCCATTGGTTTTGATCCCCACTGCAACTTTGACTTAGTCTAGATGAATAATAACCCCCAACTATGATTTTATGATTAGGGGAAGCTCATAGGCCACTCCAACCATTCATTTTCTTCATTGCAAAAACAAAGTAGAGTTAGGTTTTTTATCACAAGCATGATGCAAGTAGGTTACTAATTTACAAACAAGTCTGAACTAGGTAGATGGTACATGCAATTCTGATTGGTAGTTTGATGAATTATGAAAGGCAAAATAATTTCCTTTCTACAAGTAGATTTGGTAGTTTGATGGATTTGGAAAAGATAAAATAACTTTATTTTTGCAAGTAGATTAGCCTTTGTCCTTTCATGAATTGATTAGTTAGAATTTACAAGTTGAGTCAATGGCATTTCCACTTTCATAGCTAGAAGTAATTTCAAATTGTACCTTTATCAGCAAGCTTTCATTCTAATTCATTAGGAGGAATGGTCTTTGCCCACTTTTGATCTGATGTCATAACTGAGGGTGGCATGAGTGGAATCAAATCTGATGTGCATATAACACTGTCACCTCTAAGTTTGTACGAACCCTGGGTTGATAATTTGAGTTGAGGATCCCTTGGGAGTTGCAACATTCTTGGTGCAATACCTGGGCTCACCACCCACTACACCATGGTTGTATGGAAATGGCAAGGCTAGGCTGAAAAACATTGTCACACCTATCAAAAACCATGCCCATGACAACAAGAGAACCAAGAACACACATGCATAACCATGCATGCTAAATATAGCAAGGAAAGCACACATGCAAATTGATACCTGCAAATAATCTCAATGTAGCTCCTAGATCCTGCTCTACCTTGCTTTATCTTTGCTTCCTCTTGCCTTCTTTGTTTTTCTTGATCCAACGTTGAAGTTCTCTAAGAAAACTCTAAGTGTCCAAGAGTGTGAGACAGAGAAAATAGAGAGAACTGCAAAATTGAACTAACAAAAGGTACCAAATGATTCTCAAAAACCTTTTTATTAATGAGGCCTCTATTTTCTTCTTTTTCCATTATTTTCCTTCATTTTCATCCTCACATGCAACTTGTGACCTTTCACCTTCATTTTATTTTAATTTCCTTTATTTTCATAAATAAAATGCCAATTAATGTTATTTTTCCTTTCCAAAGCCTTTTCCAATTTCCTTAGCCATAATAAACCAAATGAACACCTACACTAGGATTTATTACCCAACATTCAACTTGGAATAAGTGTCCCATAACTGTGGTTATTATTTTTCCTTTATTAACTTTTATTACATGGAATTTTTACTAGGGATGTTACAGAATCCTCCCCCTTGGGGGAACACTGTCCTCAGTGTTCAATGACACCTATAACCAATAAGACTACTGAAAGAAAAAACATACTATCTATGGAGTTTTATAACTTAGTTCATTGTAGTATTTACAATGATCAACCTGTTGAGAAGCAAACCAACATGATAGCATAACTACATAATAACCATAATGAGATGACACCCATACCGCTTATTGGAGCTTTATAACAAAACTCATGGAGGTATTTACATCCATATACATATACATACACATACACATACCAAAAACATCATACCAAACATATACCAAAAAAATTCACTCAACCAGCGAATAGAGAAGGACACATAGCCCACATCCAATCAACCATCTCCCATATAGCTTCATCGAGCCCAAAGTGCTTCCACTTGACTTTAACCTACTCGATTGCTCGGTTTCAAAGAATGAGTGTATTTCTCTGCAATATACACTACATTTCCAAATAAAATTTTCCTTCTGGATCCACCTACAATACAAACCAGTCAATCACATGATAAACATCTTTAACATACTTATTAAGCAATGACACATGGAAAACATCATGGAAGTTCATTTTCAGAGGTAGTGCAAGTCGATAGGCTACTGGTTTGATCCTTTCAAGTATCTTGAAAGGTCCACAAAACTGAGGTTCCAACTTAACACATGATCCAATTCGCAAGAATCTCTTCTTGGGCTTCATGCGCAAGTACACCTATTCCCCAACGTGAAACTCTTGTTCTGATTTGCATAACTTTTCTGTCTGTCTTGTGTTGCCTTCAAATTATTCTTGAGTACTTGCATTTCCTATTCCATCTCTGCTAACATATCCGGTCCAATCAACACCATGTTCACTGGATCACTCCAACTGACGGGAGTATTGCAACTCCTTCCATAGAGTGCCTCAAATAGACTCATCCTTAAAGACCCTTGGTAACCATTATTATAAGTGAACTCAACCATCAGAAGATATTCCTCCCATCTCCTTCATTGGTGCATCACATACATCCTCAACATGTCCTCCGATATCTGTTGACCCTCTTTGTCTGCAGATGATAAGTTGTGATGAAGGCCAACTCTGTACCCAAACCTGCAAATAACTCTTTCCAGAATCTAGAAGTGAACTTAGCATCCCTGTATGACACAATCTTCTTCGGAACACCATGCAATCTAACCACATCTCTGATGAAAACCTATGCTACATCACTGGATGAATAAGTGGGCTTCACTGGAATGAAGTGCATTAACTTTGTCAACATTTTCACCACAACCATGATGGAATCGTGTTTTCTAGATGTCCTCAGCAAAACTGTAATGAAATCCATGGAAATGACTTCCCATTTCAAATTTGGAACCAGGATTGGTTGTAGTAGTCCACTTGGGTGCCTACACTCTACCTTTACCTACTGACAGTCCAAACATCTAGCCACAAACTCTACCACATCCTTATTAATATTTTTCCAATAATAAAACTTCTTCACTACTTTCAATGTATTTTGGTATCCTGGGTGTCTTGAATATGGTTTTGCATGAACCTCCCTCAAGATAATCTTCTTGAGTTCACTATTATCTGGCACATATATCATGTCCCTAAATCTAATCAAGTCATATGCTGGGAGATGATAGTCCACATCCCGTGCACTTGTACCACTACCTGTACCTGTACCTATACTCTATTGTAACCTATGCCTGGTCTCCATATATCTGTTATCTTGCTAGCCTGCCTGTAAGATCTGATCCTATATATCCGTCCCATAAGAACTCATAGTTGCAATGTGATTTACCTGTATCCGCCTGCTAAGAGCATTTGGAACCCTGTTCTCTTTACCCTTTATGTACCTGATCTCAAAGTCAAACTCACTAATCTTGGCTAACCATTTAGCTTGCCTGACATTCAAATTCGGTTGGTCAAATAGGTACCTCAACCCACTGTAATCACTCATCAATATAAACCTCCTGCCAAGAAAATAGTTCCTCCACATCTTCAATGCATGAATAATCGCTGCTAACTCAAGATCATGAGTTAGATAGTTCTACTTGTGCTTTTCTGTGACTCGTAGCACACTACATGTCCCTCCTGCATAAGGACTCCACCAAGTCCTCTCTTGCAAGTATCTGTACACACTATAAACTCTTTGTCTAGGTCTGCAATCTTTAACACTAGAGCATTTGTCAATAATTGCTTTAACTGATCAAAACTTGCTGCACATTCCTCTGTCCATTCAAATTTCTTACCTTGCCTCTGCAGTGATGTAATAGGATATGCAATCCAGGAGAAGTTCTTGATGAACTTCCTATAATAACTTGCTAGTCCCATAAATGATCCTATCTCTTTCACATTTCTAGGAGTTTCTCACTCCATGATAGCCCTTATCTTCTCTGGACCGACTGTTATGCCTTCCTTGGAAACAACATGTCCCATGTAATGCACGTCTGTCTGAAAGAAAATGCATTTACTGAGCTTAGCATACAACTAATGCTCTCTCAACAATCTCAATATTATTGCTAAATGCTCGGCATGCCCTTCCTCATTCTTAGAATATATCAAGATGTCATCAATGAATATAAAAACAAACTTGTCCATATAAGGACTCAACACACTATTCATCAAGAACATAAAGGTAGTTGGAGCATTAGTCAAACCAAATGGAACTACAACAAACTCATAATGTCCATACCTGATCTGGAATGATGTCTTGTAGATATCCTCTTCTTTAATGTGTACCTGATGATATCTGGATATTAGATCAATCTTTGAGAATATTTCTTCTCCCTTCCATTGCTCAAACAAGTCATTAATCCTCGACAATAAATACTCGTTATTGATGGTCACCTTATTCAAATGCATGTAATCAATGCACAACCTGAGAGTAGCATCCTTCTTCTTAACAAACAATACTGGTGCACCCCAAGGCAATAAACTTGGCCTAATGCATCCCTTGTCAAGCATGTCCTCAACCACAACTTCAACTCTACTAACTATGGATTGCTCATCCTGTAAAGTGCCTTTGATGTTGGTGCTGCCCATGGTACCAAATCAATAGAAAAATCCACTTCTATGTTAGGAGACAACTCTAAAATCTCTGCTAGAAACACATCTTGAAATTGTTGTAAAACAGAGTACCTGCTCAATACCTCTGCATCCTCATCCTCCTTACCTTTGTCACTAGATATATGTACTGCAAATAATACACACCCATTTTTGCAACTGCGCTTTTCTTGCATAGCTGTCACCATCCTAACTAATGTTTCCTTCTTCTCACCTTGTAAGATTCTTTGCTCTCCATTGTCATCCAAACATTTAGTGGCTTTGCCATAACAATCCACCTTTGTCTCATGCAGATACAACCAGTCCATACCAAATGACATACTATATGATCACAACGACAATACATTCAAATGTGCTGATGTAGGCATACCATTCAGTTCAAATGCACAAGCTCTTACCCAATGATGAACTCTCTTCTTTGTACCTGTAGCCAATTATACTAACCAAGATTTTGCATGCACTTCTTTATTCAAACCACACTTATCCACCAAGTCAGGACTAATATAACTATAATTAGATTCAGGGTCAATCAAAATAGAAACAACTTGATCACAAATCTTACCATCCATCTCAATGATAGATGTCTGATGATATGTTTGTCTATTATCCAGTGCTACATAGATACGACGAATGCTATGCTCGACATCCCCAACAGTTTGCGCCTCCTGTGCACTGTAAATATGAGGCCTACCACCCTGATACTGTGGAAAATCTCTCTTGAGATTCTCTTTACCACATATCCAACACTCCAACCGTTTGGTACCATCACCTTTATTATGTTACTGTGACCCATGTCCTTGTCTAGCTACGTTGAACTTCTTATATGGTGCAACATTCTCCTTCTCTTCTGCATTATGAGGCCTTGTTCTTTTGGGCTTCCATTTACCTTTACCTTTGTCTTTCCCTTTCCAACCTTGCTAAGATTCTTTCTTATGTTTTGACAGCTCATAACAGTGCTTTAGTTTCCCAATAACTTCCTCAAGTGACTGAGGCTCATCATACTCAATCCGATCTCTAAATGCTAATGGAAATCTACTCACAAATCTATGAACTTTAGCATTTTTCATCTTTAAAATATAATACATACCTCAATAGATCCAGGAACTTTGTCGTATACTCCTCATTTGTCATCGATCCCATTTTTATCTCATAGAATTCCTTGGCTTTATTGTCATAGTACCTCTCCAACAAGTACTTATTCCCGAAAAGTCTCTTGAATTCATGCTAACTCAACTCTTTTGTCCTGATCTCTTTGACCCGCTTCACATCTTCCCACCAGATGTCTTGTAGGTTTTAACCCTGTAAAGAAATTAACTGCAAAAAAATTCTTAAAAACATAAAATATACAATGGCGAGAAACACAAAACAAATACACAAATATTTTCCTTAGATTCCAAAACCGGGACTACCAGATTGATTTTTCATTATATTCCTTTCAATGTTGAAATACATATATATACATGTCGAAGCATTCACAAACCCCAGTCCATTAACCCTGGATTAGAACATAACCATATTTCCCCCGATTGGATCTACAAAATACCATGGGAAGAAAACCATCATGCCCAAAACTATGTGCAAAACCCATGCACAAAACCATAGGTAGGTTTGACTAGTCGTGGAAAGAATATAAAAAACACCCAACATTCTCCCATTTCTTGTTTTCTTTTCAACACAGGGGTTCATAGGAGAGCTTATTCATTGGTCCAACCCTGCAACGACCATTGTTTCTCTAGACCAAGAAAACTTCTTAATGCTCACAGACTTCGTCAATGCATCTGCACCATTCTTCAAAGTGTCCACCTTTATTAGTAACACCTTTTTATCCTCAACCATATCCCTCACAAAGTGATACTAAACATCAATCTGCTTTGTCTTTGAATGATAAGTAGGGTTCTTTGCCAAGAAAATTGTACTTTGGATGTCACAACATATCCTTATAGCTTGTTGTACTGACCCCATACTTGAACACAATCTTTGCAACCAAATTGCTTCCTTGCTTGCATGAGTGGTTGCCATGTATTTTGCCTATGTAGTTGAAAATTCCACTACAGACTGTCTCTTGCTCATTCAACTGATTGCACCTCCAAATAGGTTAAACACATACCCACTTGTATATCTTCTATAATCCAAATCTCCAACCCAGTCTGCATCAACAAATCCATAGATGTCCAAAAATATATCCAATCCCGGTCTTCTTGGTAGCACATACCATAATCACTAGTGCCACGCAAACACCTGAAAATCTGCTTCACTATTGTCCAGTGCTCCTTCCCTGGTTTTGACATAAACCTGCTCAATACTCCCACTGCATGTGCAATGTCTGGTCTAGTATAGACCATTGCATACATCAGGCTACCGACTGCACTTGTGTATGGAACATGAGACATGTCCTCTTCCTCTTCTTGTGTCTTAGAACACTGTTCAACAGGTAAGTTTATACCTACATGAATAGGAACCTTCACCGGTTTACTATCCTGCATATTGAACCTCTGCAGTATTGTCTCGACATACTTCCTCTCATTTAACCAAAGCTTCCTCTTTGCCTGACCTCGTTTAATTTCCATGCCCAAAATATAGTTTGTAGCACCAATATACTTCATGTCAAATTTGGAGGACAATTGGGTCTTCAAATCCTGGATAATTACTTTGACATTTCTAATCAGCAATATATCATCTATTATCACTCACTACAAAATTTGTTTTCATCCAACCAAACTACAAAAGAACATAAGAGTTTTCAGTCATCTCCTAAGCTACAAAATCCCTCAAAGCTAAATCAGACCCCCTCCAATGGATAGTGCTCAGAATTAGCTTTCCAATGGTATATGAAACTCCTCAAATGGACTCCGGAATCAAAAGTTAGAGCAGATTGAAGTTACCCTTGAAAAATTAGAAGTCAAGGAGAAAATGCCTAAGGGTAAAATCCTGGGTCCCGACATATCGACAATCCCGCAAATTGGTGATCCTGGCATATCGTAAGTCCACACATATTGGCGATCCCGCATATCAGAGATCAAAGGCATTGGAGCATCAAGAGATCGACGCATCACAATCGAACAAGTGATGACCTTTTAAAGTTGTGATATCGCATAAAGTTTCGATTGTGATTAAAATCATCGAGGTTTATGCCTTTAGAGTTAAAGTGTCGAGGAGGGCCTAATGCAAATTAACAAAGAATTTCCTCACAAAACTAGAGCAGGATTGGGCCTTTTCTCTATCCTCCAATGGGACACGTGGCAACGTAAGATTGGCTCTGATACAGGCGCTTACCCATGGTAACATAAAGAGCCAAAGAACCAAGGGCTAAGCATTGAAGGTGATAGATGATTGACGATAAACGAAACCCGATATCGCATCACTCCAAGTTAAATTCCTAATTTGAAAACGCCGACCGAGGAGCATCAATATGTGGGACAACGCATGGTCAAGAAGGACTTCACAAACCAGGGGCAAAGAATAGTTTACAAAGGAACGATAGTCTCGACAGGAGTCTAAAGGCCTTAGCGCCTTAAGGCTAAGCTCCTAGTCATGGCCCACGGTCATATGATGAGAACTTCAATAAGGTGCTAAACCAAAGGGGGCCAAGGGACATTAGAGCTCACTGTTTTGTAATTTTTTAAGACCAAAAGTCCTGTGCAGTGATGTTCCAATAGTATGGTACAGAGATTTGAAGGCGTATGGGTCAGCAACTGAGGCATTGAATGAAGGCATGGAGTAGTGGGAAATCGATATGGGTTGATCCTGTGGAAGCCTCTGTAACAAGAAACCCAGGAAAACAATAGCCACAAGAATGAATTTGATTGCTTCTTTTGCATGACTTTAGAGAGTAAATGGAGATATGGGATTCAGAAAGATTTAATGGCTCAACATGGAGCTCCACTCAGTCATACTATGAAGGACTGCCAGGACAATCTCTGCTTCTGCTTTGTGACAAGCAAACACAGTTGATCGCTACCAACTCTAGAGAGTGGTGAAGTCAGGTAGTTAAGGCGAAAGCGATAGGAACCAATTGAGCAATAGGAGAAGCACACCAAGGCAAAGACGTGGCTTGATCAGGGCCAATCTCAGAAATGGAATAGGGATACTTCCTCCATCATCTTTCCGTTTTCCTTTTCCAATTATTCTGTAATTTCTGTGTATTTCCAAGAAAGGAATCAAATCCTTTGCAATCATTTTGGGCCACAGAGATATCACATGCCACGATAGCTAGTTAATTGGACAACTGGTCCTTGGATGAGATATTTTGTAACTGTTGATTCAAATCCCTCCCTCCCCTTATAAATAGGGGGAACAAACACTTAATAAGGGGTTTCAAAATTCTGCACCCGAGGGGTCCAAATTATGTGATTCCACTTTTTGGTTATATTTTCTTGTTCATGAGGGACTTGAGTTGTATAACACTAAATGTAATGGACTGGTGAATGTGACTCATTTTGAGGATTAATGAAACCCTTTGGTGATTCCAATCATGGCAATGCGCAGTATGTTTCCTTCTCTGTATATCTCACTTCATGTATGTTTTTCTTTCTCTAAAATAGTGTAATGAAGTTGTCGGTTTCTCTCTGATTCATAGATGTATCTAGGCTGCTAAAAAATGAGCAATATGTGTATATAAGATGGATATACTTGTGTTAGTTTATAACCTGCAGTACTTATATGAGCACAAATTTACTTATGTTGTTTGTTGATAAATGCATCCATGAGGCATAGAGCATGAAACCTTAATTTGCGCTCCACTCTTTCTACTCTTTCATCTCCTCCCTCTTCCATATTTATGCCAAAACATTGTTGCTTAGGATTCTGTATTGTAACCAACCATATGCAACAAATTCCATCCTTTCTTTCTTCCTCTTCCTATTACTACAACATCAATATTAAAACTGCCCGTTGTTGTGTGTCGACCACCAGAACCAGACATTTCTCTTTGAGCTTGGCCTGATTTACTCCCTGAGCATTTGGATCCATGTATTGGCTTGAGTTTACCTTAATGAAGACCTATTGAACCAAGCCCCCCTGTATTATCTTTTCAAACTACGTGAAAATTGGAGTGCAACAGAAACCCCCATTGATAACATCCAAAGCACTCCTCTCTTTAAGATGTCCTAGATATTGGTCTACAATCAACCTAGAGTCTGTCTCTAGGAAGCTTTCTATATCTCCTAAAGCCCTTGGGCTACAACTGCTAGAAAAAGTGACAACATCTTTCTGGCACCGTTTTCGGGGAACGAATTAGAATACTTTTCCCTGGGTACGAAAAATCTTTACATTCCCTTTGTTAGGTGAGCAAGGGAAATGTGGGTTGAAGATCTCTCACCTTGGCGACTCCAATGTATGAATTTCAATGTTATGGTTAACATCATGGCGACTCCACTATCTGAATTTCAACCTCCTCCAATTTATGATTCATACGATTCAGAGGAGGGTAAGGTGGTTACAGATGTTCAAAGGGAGTTGTTCACAAGCAAGTGGGGAGAAGGCTTCCAGCAACATTTTTTTCAAGAAGAGCTCGAAGTTGAAGGAACAAGCAGTGTATGTGATTACCTGTTGCAGAAAGGTTCCCGCCAGGAATTCTCAATAGACCCTCTAGTATATGACTCTTATAGTTTAGAAACTAAATACTATTGTAGATTTCCAAGAGGGTTGGCCCATTCACAAATGGGTAACAAAAGATTGGCAACAAGTTTTTCTTGAAAAATCTAAAGTTGAGGAGTTGAATAGTATTTATGGCTACCCTAAACAAGAAGATATTGGTTAGCAGACTTTTCATGAAAATAAGACAGCTGCAAATTTTTCTTGTTAGTTCTATGACCCTGTAGCTGATTACATGACCACATTCTTAGGTTAGCAACAGAGGTTGTTTCTGGAGTATGCATCAAGTTTTTCGTTTGAAGATTTGTCATGGTGCATGCTTATTTTAATTTTTAAATTTCAGCAATTGGGAGACATTAGGACCAACACCCAAATGCTGACCTGGTTCCATTGGAGGGTTGAACTAACTTAGGTGAATTGATGCCCTATACATAAGTAGGATTTGTATATAAATAAGTTCACTAGCTGAGCATTTAATTTCCAATTGTTAGAGTTTATATTTCAACATTTTTGTTTCATGAGGAAAGGATTCCCTGCAAACAAAGTCCCATGGAGATTTTTTGGTTGTATAAGTGCATTATAATTTTTGACTCCATGCCCAATGGTGAAGGCTACTAGACTACAGGTTCTCAGCGCCTTTCCAGTAAGGCACCATCTCCAGTTGGAGCCAATGTTGTCACTCACTGCAAAATTTGTTTTCAACTAACCTAAGTACAAAATAAAATAAGAGTTTACAACCATCTCCTAAACCATAGAATCCCTCAAAGCTAAATTAGATCCCCTCTAATGGATAATGCTTATAATTAGCTTTCCAACGATATATGGAACTCCTCAAATGGACTCTGGAATCAAAAGTTAGAGTAGATTGAAGTTACCCTCGAAAAACTAGAAGACAAGGAGAAAATGCCTAGGGGTAAAATCCAGGGTCCCGACATATCGACGATCCTGCAATTCGGCGATCCCAACATATTGGAAGTCCTAACATATCAATGATCCTACATATCATAGGTCCAAGGCATCAGAGTATCAAGATATCGACGCATCGCAATCGACGATCGAACAAGTGACAACCTTTTAAAGTTGTGATATCGCATAAAGTTTTGATTGTGATTAAAATCACCAAGGTTTGTGCCTTTAGTGTTAAAGCACTGAGGAGGGCCTAATGCAAATTAACAAAGGATTTCCTCGCAAAACTAGAGCAGGACTGGAAATTTTCTTTCTCCTCCAAAGGGACGTGTCGTGACATAAGATTGGATTTGATACAGGCGTTGGCCCGCAGACACATAAAGAGCCAAAGAACTAAGGGCTAAGCGCGGAAGGTGATCGGCGATCGACAAAACCTGATATCGCATCACTCCAAGTTAAATATGTGATTCAAAAAAGCTGAATTACGAGCTTTGATATGTGGGCTAGTGCACGGTCAAGAAGGGCTTCATGAACGAGGGGCGGATAATAGTTTATAAAGGAATGATAGCCTTGACAGGAGTCTAAAGGCCTTAGCGCCTTGAGGCTATGCTCTTGGTCATGGCCCCCGATCATATGATGAGAACCACAATAAGGCGCTAAACCAAAGGGGGCCAAGGGACATCAAAACTCATTGTTTTTTTATGTTTTAATACTAAAAGTCCCGATGCAAAGATGTTCCGATAGTATGGTATAGATCTTTGAAGGTGTATGGGTCAGCAACTGAGGCATTGAATGAAGGCATGGAGCAGTGGGAAATCGATATGGGCTGATCCTATGGAAGCCTCTATAAGAAGAAACCCACAACAATAATAGCCACAAGAATGAATTTGACTGCTTCGCTTGCATGACTTTAGAGAGTAAATGGAGATATGGGACTCAAAATGACTTAATGGCTCAGCATGGAGCTCCATTCAGTCATACTATGAAGGACTGCTAGGAAAATATTCACTTATGCTCTGTGACAAGCAAACACAGTTGATCGCTACCAACTCCAGAGAATAGTGAAGTCACACAGTTAAGGCGAAATTGATAGGAACCGAAAAAGAAACAAGAGAAGCACACCAAGGCAAAGACGTGGCTTGATTAGGGGAAATCTTAGAAATGGCATAGGGATACTTCCTCCATCAGCTTTCCGTTTTCCTTTTTCAATTATTCTGTAATTTTTGTGTATTTTCAAGAAAGGAATCAATTCCTTTGCAATCATTTTGGGCCGTAGAGTTATCGCACGCCAAGATAACTAGTCAATTGGACAACTGGCCCTTGGTTGAGATATATTGTAACTGTTAATTCAAATATCCCCTCTCCTTATAAATAGGGGGAAGAAACACTTAATAAGGGAATCCAAAATTCTGCGCTTGAGGGGTCCAAATTATGTGATTCCACTTTTTAGTTTATTTGCCTGTTCATGAAGGACTTGAGTTGTATATCACTAAATGTAATGGATTGGTGAATGAGACTCACTTTGAGGTTTAATGAAACTCTTTGGTGATTCCAATCATGGAAATGCACAATATGTTTCCTTCTCTGTATATCTCACTTCATGTATGTTTTTATTTCTTCGAAATAGTGTAATGAAGTTGTTGATTTCTCTTTGATTCATAGATGTATCTAGTCTGCTAAACAGTGAGCAGTACCTGTGTATAAGATGGATTTACTTGTGTTAGTTTATAACCTGCAGTACCTGTATGAGCACATATTTACTTATGATGTTTGTTGATAAATGTATCCATGAGGCATAGAGCATGAAACCTTAATTTGCGCTCCACTCTTTCTGCTCTTTCATCTCCTCCCTCTTCCATATTTCTGTCGAAACATCGTTGCTTAAGATTTTCTATTGTAACCAACCCTATGCACCAAATTCTTTCATTTCTTTCTTCCTCTTTATATTACTACAATTCCAATATTAAAATTTCATGTTTTTGTGTGTCGGCCATCAGAACCAGACATTTCTTTTTGAGGTTGGCCTGATTTACCCCCTGAGCATTTGGATCCATGTATTGGCTTGAATTTGCCTTAATGAAGGCCTATTGAACCAAGCCCTCCTTTATTATCTTTTCGAACTACGTGACAATTGGAGTGAAGCAGAAACCCCCATTGATGATTTTCCAAAGCACTCATCTCTTCAATGTCGTAGGCGCTGGTTTACAACCAACCCAGAGGTTGTCTCTAGAAAGATTTCTATATCTCCTGGAGTACTAGTGCTACATGTGCTAGAAAAAGTGACAACGTCATCCACATACAAGACTAGATAAATAATATGATCACCAATTAATTTAAAATACACACAATGATCCTCTTTTCTTCTAGTGAAGCCAAGTCCCTGTATATATGTATCAAGTTTCCAGTACCACATCCTTGGTGACTGTTTTAACTCATACAAAGAATGTTTTGACCTGCATACCATTTCTTTCTTACCCTTCACCGCAAAGCCTTCACATTGCTTCATGTAGATCTCTTATTCCAGATCCCCGTGAAGAAACGATTTCTTCACATCCATATGTTCTACCTCAAAATCAAAAGCAGCAACAACAGATAAAAGTAATCTAATAGAAGCTACGTTGGAAACAAGAGAAACAATATCACCAAAATCAATTCCCAACACCTGGGAATGACTTTTTTCTACCAACCGAGCTTTGTATTTCTCCACCTTGCCTTATGCATTCATCTTCTTCTTAAACACACATTTTCTTCCAATGGGTTTCCTTCCAGCCGACAACTCCATCAGATCCCAAGCCTCATTTTTGTCCAAAGATGTCATTTCATCAACCATGGCCTCTTTCTAGAGTTTTCCATCCTCTAAATCTATTGCCTCCCTGACAGTTTTGGGATCATCATCAGTAATCGATAAAGCAAAATCTGAACCGAAAGCAGATGGACTATACCTTTCTGGTTGCCTTCTTTCTCGAACCGATCTTTTTACAACCGGAGTTTATGGCTTTTCATCTTTTGATTTATGTTCTACTGTAGAGTCTAATTCTTCCTCCTTTAGCTCAAACTCTATCTTCTCAGGTTCCTTTGGTAGGACTTCATGTTTAATAACATCTTTCACCTTTCTAAACACCACATCTCGGTTGTACACAACCTTCCTTGTTTCTAGGTTCCAAAGCTTATAACCTTTTAAACCATCCTTATACCCAATAAAGATGCACCTTTCAGATTTACTATCTAGCTTGGTTCTTTTTTCCTTTGGAACATGTACATATGCATCACAACCAAATACCCTTAGATGTGAAAGAGAGGGTTTCTTACTAGTCCAGACCTCATGTGGAGTATTATCCTCCAATGCTGATGAAGGTGATCTATTAACTAGGTAACATAAAATCTCCACCACCTCTGCTGAGAATTCTTGTCCTAACTCGACACCAATAAGCATGCTTCTTTCCTTTTACATCAAAGTGATGTTCATTGTTTCTGCAACTCCATTTTGCTGAGGTGTGTATGGAGTGGTCTTCTGCCATGCTATACCACACTTCTTACAGAACTATTCAAATTCTTTCTTGCAAAACTCTCCACCATTATATGTCCTCAACACCATTATCTTTTTCTTTGTTTGGTTTTCCACTAGAGTCTTAAATTCTTTAAACCTATCAAAGACTTCATATTTCTTCCTGAGGAAATATATCCATGTATTCCTTCAGAAGTCATCTATAAATGATACATAGTACACAGACTTACCTAGTGATGGAACCGACACAGGTCCAAACACATCACTATGCACAAGCTCTAATATCCCTTTCGCCCTCTTAGCACCAAAGGGGAAACTCATCCGATTCTGCTTCCCATATACACAATGTTCACAGAAATCGAAATCTAGAAAGAAATTAGACATACCTTCTACCATACCATTACCATGAAGTATTTTAAGGCCCTTCTCTTCAATATGTCCAAACCTTTGATGCCATAGCATGGTATTTCCTCCAGATACCACTAGATTTTCTACTCCGCTTTCAGGAAACACAAAATTGTTGCACCCATCAATAACAATACTACCTAGAAGCTTGTACAAAGTTCCAATCCAAACTCCCCACATCAATATCAGTGCTCCTTGAACCATCTTGCAGGTATTTTTCTTGAACATTGTTTTTACACTTGCATCATCCATCTTGCTTGCATAAATCAGATTTCTAGCCAATGCAGGAATATGCAGAACACTCAAAAGTGTTTTAATCCTTCCACCTTGCAACTTCAGCTTGAATTTTCCGCGTCTGATGATTCTAGCCTTCCTATTATCCCCCTAGGAAGACATCACCACCATCATATTTTTCATATTCACAGAACCACTCCCTATGGGGAGTGAATTGAAAGGATGCACCTGAGTCAATCAACCATGCATACTTGAAGAAGAAGCCAAGTACACATCCCCACCTTCATCTGAGGTGGTTTTCGCCTTTGCAGAATGAGGAATCAGATCATTTTCCTTTCTCAAGACCTTTAGATATATAGTCCTTTTTGTAGCTCCCTTCCTTTCCGCATTTCCAACATACCTTTACACATTTTCTTAGAGATTTAGATCTCCCTCTAGATTTAGATCTCCCACTTGAGGACTTGTTTATGTTTCTGTTCTGGGACCGTCCTCGTACAAACAAGGCATCTCCATTTTGGCTCTCCATATTTTTCCATCTCATCTCCTCCAACAACAAGGATGAGACTATTTCATCAAACTTCAAGGTAGTTGTATTTCTACCTATTGCAACAAGCAGACTATCCCATGAATCTGGTAGAGAACACAACAAATTGATGCACTTATCTTCATCTGAAATTTTTATATCAACAGATAAAAACTGGATTACCACAATATTAAAGGCATTTACATGCTTTGTCACTGAGTGTCCATCCTTCATCCTCAGGTTATACAATTGTTTTGCAAGAACAATTTGTTCACTAGAGACTTAGATTGGTACAAAGTCCCTAACTTTACTCACAAATCCTTTGTTGTAGCTTCCCCTGATACTTTCAATGATACTGAATCTGAGATACATAACTGTATTGTGCTCTTTGCCTTTTGATCCAACTTCACCCAGTCTTCTGCTGACATTATCGTTGGTTTAGTACCTGGATCTACTGCAATGCACTAATCTTTATCCACCAACAGATCCTTTATCTTGAGCTTCCACAACTCGAAACTTTGACCATTAAATTTCTTGATCTCTATCTTTACACTGCTCACCATCTTCTTTCACCACAAGAATCAATCCCGCAGATCTCCCACTGAACAAGGTCTACCAAATGCTTGAGCAAAACCCCTCAGTAGCAAAGATGTTACCTTGATTCAGCTGAGTCAACTCTGATACCAAATTTAGGTTTTAAACCTGTATAGAAATTACTTGCAAACAAATTCTTAAAAACAGAAAATATACAACGGAGATAAACAAAAAACAAATACACAAATATTTTCCTTGGATCCCAAATCCGGGACTACTAGATTGATTTTTCATTATATTCCTTTCAATGTTACAATACATATATACACATGTCAAAGCATTCATAAACCCCAATCCATTAACCCTGGATTAGAACATAACCATATTTCCCTTGACCGGATCTACAAAATACCATGGGCAGAAAACCATCATGCCCAAAACCATGTGCAAAATCCATGCACAAAACCATAGGTAGGTCCGCTCACCTAATATCGAGTCCAAATTTTTTTCCTGGGGCATCCAAGAACCTGCCATCTCAAACTATGTCATCCTTATCTGACCTGTTCCCACCATGACATCTAGTACCATATGCCCCATTCGTCCTATTCTCCTATCCATGTTTGATCCGAAGTGGTCCATGTCTCTGCAAGTCTGACAAACTCTGAAGGATTACGACATTGACTTCTGCTTGTTTTTCCTATGCCTACATGATTATGTCATTGTGTTCCTTGCAACTCCTTAATTCTTCCTTCAAGCTTTTCAATGTGTCTGTTAAGTTAGAAGAATTCCCAACACCACACTACTCATATGATCCATAGGGAGAATCTTCGGAAATGTAGTCTACCATCTTGCTAGTCATCTTTGTTGTTTTCTTCCTGCAAAGCATACCATGTCAGATAAACCAAAATATAAACATAATCAACATACCTCTGTACAGTTCGGGGAGGATATCTCATCTACAAGATCAACTAGATTAACACGATACATGTATAAACATAAACATAATCATAACAACATATAGATATCATCATAACCATAGTCCAATCATCAATGCATGACCATATCAACCACACATCATGACCTCATGCATGAAAACTACACCCATATCAATGTATGCATAATCAACATATGGATGACATGCATACATACATGATACATACAAACACTAACATGCATAACTAGTGCATAACCGACCTATACTCATGATAAACACATCCAACAACATACCATCCACCTTTGCATGGCGACATCAATGCAACCATGACCAACACCATGCATATGCAACAAGAACATAGACCACAAGTATAAGTAACATATATGCAACCGACATGAATGCATGACCAACGCACACCACCCATCCAGTCCAAGCGGTGAACCTACTCGGATACCATTCTATAACACACTCCTCCCACATTTACCCAAGTTAACTGGTTTGCTGGGGTAAACATGTGACGGGAAGATATTACAATTTGATTCAAATCCCCATGTACAGTTAAGGAAGTGGAACTGGCACAACACAACCCATCTGACCTTCTGCACATACCACAGAACCTATAGGTGCCAACCAACCCTTTCAGGTGATCAACCCATGTGACAACTTGACACTTCATTTCCCTAGAGCCTCAGTTTCTCCCATGACATGGGCATGCATGCGACTAGGGACCTATAGTCACTCTCATAGCACGGGCATGCAAGCAACTAGGGTCTTTTTCGGCTACTTCTGAGCCTGCGACCCCGAATTTTGTGCCAATTTTTCAGGGCCACGACTCACGCCACTGCCCATAACTCCATGAAACTTTCAGGAATCAAAAATAATATCGAAACAATGATACAAATGTAAATACTTGAACAAAGACTTGGATGGACCCCTACTAGCCATGATAGGCATTTCCTCAAACATGTCACAAATATGCATCCTACAGGTCATAACGACATATTTGAGCATAAGGGTCTCATACCTATCTGAGAATTTCTAATAAACATTGATACATTATCACATTAGTTGCATTATCATCTTTTAGGTCATATATTCATGGTATCTTCATTTACAAATCAAAACATGATGAGATCCATACATCATCACTGTCATAAAACATGTTCATAACCAACATAAATAACAAGGATACATTAGCCATAAATGCCTCATATGAACCAATACATTTGCTCATAAAATACCAAGGAGAAATATTTCTTATTAATCAATGATTAGGCCAAGTTTGGGACTTCCACGCACCACCCAACCATATATTGGCTGAACCAAATCTTTCTTTTAGCTAATCACCCCCGTGACATATTTCAAGCATGAATGTGGGACTCAAACCAAAATCAACCAGGGCTTCCTGAGGCTACACCACCTCACCCTCAACAATAGAACCAGGCTTTATAACAATCCCCATCGGATCACTAGGCCATAAAAAAATAACATACAATACCAGGCTTTACTGCAATCCTCACCAGATCACTAGGCCAAAAACAAGCATGGATGCCACCGGATCTCTCCATCTACACCGTGAGGAATTTGTCTGCCCCAACCTCTCGACTTTATTGTGTATTCCGCCAGTACAGGTCAAGGGATTCCTATGCCTACGAGGTCTCCACCCTCTATTATTTACTGTGTATCCCATCCCAAGATTCCTAAGTCCAATCAAGGGTACTCACCACTGAGATTTATCGTGTATACCGCCATTCATCAGTCAAGGGATTCCTAGGCTCAATCGAGGTGCTCACATTCAAGCTTTACCATGTATCCCATCCCGAGATTCCTAGGCATTGTGAATAATCATGGGACCACCCCAATCAACTTCGAGTCCATTCGACAACCCAACTCAACCACATACAAAAGAACCCACTACACCATGGATATCTGGAAATGGCAAGCCTAGGCTGAAAAATAATGTCACACCTAGCAAAACCCATGCTCATGACAGTTGAGAACCAAGAACACACATGCATAACCATGCATGATAAATCTAGCAAGGAAATCACACATGCAAATCGATACCTGCAAATAATATCATTGTAGCGGCTAGATCCTTCTCTTCCTTGTTTGATATTTTCTTCCTCTTGCTTTCTTTGCTTTTCTTGATCCAATGTTGAAGTGCTCCAAGAAAAATGCAAGTGTCCAAGAATGAGAGAGAGAGAATAGAGAGAGAACTCAAAAATTGAACTAACAAAAGGTACCAACTAATCCTCATAATCCTTTTTATTGACGAGGCCTCTATTTTCTTTATTTTCCATTATTTTCCTCTTCACATGCAACCTATGACCTTTCACCTTCCTTTTATCCTAATTTCTTTTATTTTCATAAATAAAATTCCAATTAATGCCATTTTTCCTTTCCAAAGCCTTTTTGATTGCCTTTGCCAATTTCCTTAGCTATAATAAACCAAATGAACACCCACACTAGGATGTCTTGCCCAACATTCAGCTTGGAATAAGTGTCCCATAACCGTGGTTATTATTTTTCCTTTATTAACTTTTATTACGTGGAATTTTTACTAGGGTTGTTACAGATGTGTTGCTCCTAGGTAGCATTATACCCCAATATATCATCCAAATAAAGAATAAAAAATTAATATAGAAAAGGGATTAGTATGTCATTGATAAACCTCATGAACATATTTGGTGCATTGCAAAAACCAAATGGCATGACTAATCACTCATACAAATCTTATTTGGTTTTGAAGGTGGTTTCCCAGGTACCTTTTTTTCTTACTTGAACTTGGTGATACCTTGATTTTAAATACAACTTGGAAAAGTATTTTTCTTACTTCAAATGGTCCAATAGATCATCAATCCTTGGTAGGGGTACCTATTCTTAAAAATTATTTGGTTCAACACCCTATAATCAATGCACACTCACCAAGTCCCACCCTTTTTAGGCACAATTATGATGGGTCACCCACATGGTGAGGTAGTTGGTCGAATGAAACCATGCTTCAGCAATTCTTGTGGCTTCTTCTCCACCTCATTTTCTTCTATTATAGACTATTTGTACAACCCAATATTTCACAATGGAGAGTCCATCAATAATTGGATCTCATGCTCCATTTCCCTCAGGGTAATAACCTCAACGCATCATAGTCTCCAATAATATCTCCAAGACCTTCAAGATGTCTTCAATAGGTAGCCCAAGTTCTGCACTTGCTCTAAGTCTTTTCAAGGGCTTCTTCAAGAACTCTCCAAGGAAGTCTTCACAGTGCTTCAACAACAAGATATTTATAAATGCTACTACTGTAATCTGAGTTTTTGAGCCTTCTTTCAAGATGACCGTCTTGAGTTAACTCCAAAGGATGTCTGTTCGAGGTCTCCACAATTAACACTGTTAATCCGAGTCTCTCAAGCTATTCCAATTGACGAATACCAAGACCATGACCCTTGACAAGGACACTTGACACAAGTTTACCTTCAAGACACTTGTCACTATCTCTTGCACTCTTCGGCCTTCATATCACAATCTTCCTTCTTTGCATTGTATCACTTCAGTCCTTCTCCTTCGCACTGTTATGGTATTGTCACTTAGAGAGTCTCAGTCTCTCATCTTTGCAACCCTAGACACAATCTTCGGCTTCAATTGATCTCTTCCTTCAATCCACGAGAGCCTCTCTAACTTCGGTCTCTTTCTATCACAGTTACACACTTGATGTAGCCCCTAACTGAATTGTCACTGTCCTAGAACAGTCTTCGGTACTTCACTAATATGACAGAGCTGAGACAAACTTAGTTCAAAATCATTTGAGACATTTACGCACTTGTAGTAACCTACCTTCCTCACTGTATTACCCTTATCTCTTTTCTCTAAGATCCGTATTGTTTCAGATTAGATGTGTCTGAGATCCTGGAGATAAGCCGACTTTTCCTTAAGGAGAATATCGTCTTTCTTTTAGCCGACTGCAAGAGGGATAGTGGCAATGTCTTGGAGTGCAACTTTTAAATAAATGACATGTCTTATACATGTAAATGGACATTTGTTACCTTGCTTATCAATTAGAACAATGATGATTATCTTCTTATCATCTCTCCCAGATCTCCCAATTGAGATCTCATGAAGATATTCCTTCATTCTTTGATACCTTCAATCAGGTCTAAGTGATATGACCTTCTTTACTGCATTTTCAGAGAATATATCTTCTAGCATTTCATATATCTCTTTTTATGTCTCCTCTCCTGCTATATAGGGATGAGAGGACATTTGACTGATTTCATAAGAATCCCTTGATCCTTTTACATGCACTCAAACAATGCTTGATCTTCAGAGACTTTTCCATAGACATCAATGACTTCTCTTCCAGGGACTATATCTATCCTCCTCTCTCATGCAAGGAATTTTTGATGACCCAACCAGTTTATGGACCTCACAAATACAAATTCATTTAACCAAACTTGATTATAGAATGAAAGATACTTACTTGGCAAGAGAAGATAGAATCTTCACCTTGATCACATTGAAGATGCACTGATGCTTCCTCTAGGTGATCTTCAAGTTGATGTGATTTTATTGTAGATCCTTGCTTGAGTTTCCTAGCATGAACAACTGAAATCCCCTTTTAAAGATCTCTTTTGAGACCTTCTTGCACTGTCCAGCACCAAGCACCGACACTGCTCCAGACTATAAGTTATTGAGATCACGAAAACTGCCTTCTCTTCTTTTGACTGTGATCTGAATTCTGAGCACTAGGTAAACTATCTGAGCCATGAATGATCTGTGGAAGGTACCAGGACTGTGGGTAGTATGTTACTTGACTGGAACCCGAGATTGTAGTCATATCACCAATCGAGAACTTCAGATAAGGATCAAATCAGTCTCACTGTAGTACTTATCCTGAATTGTCTTGTTGTTGTAGACTGTCTCCTTGATTATATAGACAAAAGCCCTTGCCATTGTAGACTGTTGTTGTGGACTGATTCTTCAATCTTTGATGTAGGTTTTTGAAACACAAAGCCCTTCAACTTGCTTTGATGCCCTTCTTGAAACTTGATCCTTGAATGTCTCTTTTATGCCCTTCCTTTGACTTTAGTACCTTAGCTCTGATACCATGTTGAAGAATCTAGGGCAAATTAAGTTAACAAGATTCTTCTCGCCATGATAACTATTTGTGAGGTATTTTTAAATTTTCCTTAATAGCACAATCTTCTCTTGATATTATTAGAGTGTGTCATCTTAATTCATCAAAGAGTTACCAAAAACAAAAGAGACGAACACAAAAGTTGGCTTTCTGCCAGGGCCAAAACCTCTCACTCTTTGAGAGGAAAACCCACACAAAATTCTTCTTATAGAGATTCCAATTGACGAATACCAAGACCATGACCCTTGACAAGGACACTTGACACAAGTTTACCTTCAAGACACTTGTCACTATCTCTTGCATTCTTCGGCCTTCATATCACAATCTTCCTTCTTCGCATTGTATTACTTCAGTGCTTCTCCTATGCACTGTTATGGCATTGTCACTTAGAGAGTCTTAGTCTCTTTTCTTGGTAGCCCTAGACATAGTCTTTGGCTTCCACTGATCTCTTCCTTCGATCCAAGAGAGCCTCTTTGACTTCGGTCTCTTTCCATCATAGTTACACATATGATGTAGCCCTTAATTGAACTGTCATTGTCCTAGAACAGTGTTTGATCCTTCGCTAATATGACCAAGATGAGATAATTTAGTCCGAAATCATTTGAGACATTTACGCACTTGTAGTAGCCTTCCTTCCTCATTGTATTACCCTTATCTCTTTTCACTGAGATCCGTATTGTTTCAGATCAGATGTGTCTGAGATCCTTGTCGTTATGAGGTCAAGTCACTCTTTATATAGTGACTTATGCTTGCTATCTAGGCTGACATGAGATCTTAGAGATAAGCTCACTTTTCCTTAAGGAGAATATTGTCTTTCTTTTAGCCGATTGCAAGAGGGATAGTAGCAATGTCCTGGAGTGCAACTTTTAAATAAATGATGTGTCTTCTACATGTGTAGCATGACTTCATGACTTCTTAATTATATTTATGACATGACAAAATATTCCTAAAAACATCAAGAAGAAGTCTTTGACCTATGAAAAACACTTCTTTCTCATGAAACCCATGATGCAAGGAATACATTTGTTTATCCTTTACATAAAATCATAATTACAAGTCATTATGAAGACCGAACCTAGTTACACTTTCTTGAACACTCCCTCTTAACTAGGGGGTATTTATAATGGTACTTGGTCATTCTCAATTTGAAGAAATTCTCATAAGAAGAATCGGATTGGTAACCCATCTGTCACTGTCCAACCTTAAGTTTGATGTGTAAAAGCAAGGTCTAAGGCAAAACAATGCAACTGTCCACTCACCGAGTTGTAGATTAGGACTGGTTTTAGGTTATACCCCTGAGGCTGAGCACCGAGGATTAATTCTTCACTGTTCCTTCACAAATCAAAGCACCAAGCTGTAATCTGCAATTAGAGATTTACAACAAGTGTATACTTCAAATATGTCCAAGTTCTGTTGCCCGTAGCTTAAGCTTGCCGAGTATGCCTGTGGTTCTGTGCAACAAATCCGACCTCTTAACACAAGATTGTCCTCAAAAGAATTTGCCCAAAATAATATTTTCCTGCTCCTCAGCGCTTCTAAGTTTACGAGTTGTGAATTGTGTATTTATCTTTGTGATAGATACTTGAAATGAAGTATTTGACTTGTGTTTATACGAGTTTCGCCAATAAACGAAAAGACACGTTCAGTAGAGAGGCCGACTTGTGCATGAGGTGGCACATTGAAAATATATTAAATAGTTGTTGGAAGGGGTCTTTGTTAATAATTGACCAAGTATAACATAGTTTCATTTTTACGGAAATCATATTATAATAGCAAGATAGGAAGGGCCAAAGCTTTTAATCAAATGAATACATTTAAACAATGCGAAACAATATTATAATGGATGCCGGGAGGTCCCACATGCCACATCATCACTTTACTCCCATTCATCAGGACCACATGGTTATCGGGGTTTTTTAGGTTGTGCACATGCCAAAGTTCCGATAAAGTGGTAGATGTGATTTATTAATTAAATCGTTAAGTCAGAGCAAATTGGAAATCGAAGATCAGAGATTGTGTCGCAGATCGGAGATTGTTGATTTCTGGTAGCATCAGATGTGCTCTAAGTCTCAAATTTTGTAGGAAGTCTTGGGCACATGTATTCCAAAGAACCCAAAAATTGTTTTGGGAAATTCCACCCGGAGACAGTTTTATTAAAATAATTAATTATTTTTAATGGGTCCCTAAATCTAAACTTAGCAAATTAAATAATTAATGGGTATTAATCTAACTATGGGTGTAACTTCTAGAAGAAGACAAGGATCAAGCAGAAATGATCTTAGCCATTGATTAACTTCTAATATGGGTCGTTGAATGTCAACAAGAAGATTATTTAAGGAGGCTTGAGGGTCATTTGGAAGATACACAGAGAGTTGATCAGTCAGATTGAATCGCTGAAGCTAGAGCAGCGCAGTGATTTCATAACAATCATGTAGAGAGAGTTTTGGCTAGAGAATCTTCTCCAGAGCCAAGAATACTTAGCAAAGAGGTAGAGAGACACACAGAGGAGGCAACGTAGTGCCCAGAGAGAGTGACATAGAGCCAGGAAGGGCTCATGCAGAGCAGCGCAGAGACTTCATGCCGAAGTCTGAGATTAGTTGGGGGTTTGACGTTCTGAGATGGGAGCACTGCAATCAGATCTTGACAACAAATTGATCAAGCTAAGAAGTGACGCAGGGCCTTAGAGGTTGTGACGCAGGCCCACGCAGTGACTGCGTAGGGTAGCGCAGAAGTAGTCGGGGACTCATTGCTTTAGCTGTCGGATTAGTCGGGACTTGCAGTGTAGAGTGAGGTAATCTCACTAATTTTTTTCTTCCAAGTGATATTCTATGTACTGGATTGCCTACAAGGCATCCAGAGGTTGTATTTAGAAATAAATTATGTTCAATAACAAAACCCTCAGATCTGTTGCACCGATTTTCCGAAGTTGGGTTTTTCCGGAGACGTTTGTCCAAAAATAACTGTGTCATTTGTGTCGTATCTCTCTATTGTTCAATTTCTTGTTTCAACATATTATATTAAATGGTGTAGGCTGCAGTGTATGTATTTCAATGTTTGTTGTAGGAAACTGCAAATAACTTGTTCATGTAAATCTAACGAGTAGGAGAAATATCATTAGTTGCAGCAGTAGGGATTCCGGTTTAGGAATTTTCACAGAGATCGGGATCAGAGATCAGAGCAAATAAGAAATTGGAAATCAGAGATTGGAGGTTTCGACTGGTGACACACAATAAAAACATCGATATGATATTTCTCCGATTTAACTTTGGTTTAATATGAGATATGTCATCAGGTGTGTTATCATCGTCTAATCTCCTTCCGCTTTTTATTTTCTTGGGCTTTGAAACTCTGATATCACTGCTTTTTCCTTTTGGCTCTTTCTCTTGGGCATATGTGGTCTTCTCTTGGATCTACTCCTCCTTGGCTTGTCTTGGCTTTCAAGGGATTTCCTTTGGCTCTAGATGGCTTCTCTTTGAAATGCTTCTCGCTCTTCTCTTTGGTACTGCTCCTCTTTCTCCTTGGGACTGCTTCTTGGGTCCAATGCTTCTTGGGATTCTATCTCTATATATATTCAGTGCTTATGCTATATTCGATCCATATGGCCATCAATGACAACACTGACATCTCAACACATATTACTACTTGGATATGAGCTACTATCATTATGACTGCTACAACCATGCAGAGTTTTACATCAGTTGTCCTTTCAAGCTTCTATAATGATGTCCTGAGCTCTTTCTTCAATTGTATGCTTCTAATATGATGCCATCTCCTAATATGATGCACCTTATCATACTTACAATGCTTCTCATCTTGACAGTAATTTCTTAATCATAGTAGAGGTCTTTTCGCCTTCTACATTTCCTTGTTATGTACTTGAGAGACCTTAATAGTGAAGATCTATTACTTCCTTCTTAGATTTCTTCTCAACAGGTTCTTCTACTTCTTCGGTGATATCGGCTTCAATTCTTTCTTTCCTTTTCTTGTTGTACTTCTTGAGCTTCGATCAATCTCTTTTGAAATGCAACATGCCCATAATCTTGACAACCATAGCATTGGATCTTTGACATATCGATCTTCTTCTTTTTCCAAGGACAAAAATTTCCAAACTTTCCTTTTCTTCTAGCTATGGCAGAAAATGCTTGAACTAATTCGCTTGGTCGTACACCACTTATTGCCTTCAACTTGGTTTCTTCAATTTTACATAATGACTAGAGTTCACTGAATGGGGTGGCTTCCTTCTTTCCATAGATGCTTGATACAAAGTTGCCCCATTCATCAGGTAGTGCATTGAGCACCACGGTGGTCATCTCTTTGTCGGACATTATTTCCCCCAACTCTTGCAGTTGGTCTCGTATTTGTGACACCCTCATAAGATATGAGGCTATCCCTTCTTCCTTTGATACCTTCATCTTGTATAGCTCAGTTCTCAAAGATATCACTTCTCCTACAGTGCTTACGAAGAATAATTCTACCAGCTTGTCATAGATGTCTTTTGACTTCTCCAATTTTTCTACATAAGGGATGAGGGAATCCTTGATTGATTCTATAAGGATTCTTTGAGCCCTTATTTCCCCCTTCATATACTTTGCTAGAGCTTCAACTTCTTCTTTTGGTGGTTTGACAATTGAACCCTTAATATGTCCAATGACTTCATTTTCTATGAGGATCAAATTTGTCCTCTTCTTCCATGCAAGGAAATTTGATGACCCAACCAACTTATTGCTCTCCTTGCAAAATGAAGTCATTTTGATAGTAGATTCAGTTATAAATATAAGAATACTTACTTGTCAAGTGAAGTTGCTCCTTTGATGGTGATATCTTCAACTTGATGCCTTCTTGATTTTAATGATGATGTTTGCTTCCTTGAAGATGGCTACCTTTTTCTAGAGATGCCCTTCTTCATATATGCTTGTGATGAGATTCTTGATTCAAATAGAGGGAGAACACCTTAATTCATTTTATGCTTCTTCTCTGATGTAGAGATATCAAGATGCTTCAATGTGTACACCTTCTTTCTTTGAGTAGAGGTGGGGTCCTTGAGGTCTTCTTCTTGTTGCTTCTGGATGATTTGATCCTTGAAATGGGTAGTCCTTCTTGATGCTCCTTAGATTGTTTGGTCGTTATGTATCCCTTCTTGATGATTCAATGTCCTCTTTGATGTCTTAACCTTTCTTGATACTCCTTTTCACGGTCCTTCTTCAAGCTGTCTTTCCTTGTCTTGTGTTAAAATTGGAAACTAGGGCCAAACTTCATGTGGGTCACCTTATTCATGGCTGATTATATTTTTCTTGGATTCCTCTCGTCGAGAGGTGTAGGATTGATCTAAAGATCATCCGATTCCGATAAGTATTTATGGAGATATGAATTTATTTAGATTATGGACTAATTGTCAAAGTCGGCCAGCAACTTATGTAGGCTCAGAAGCCCAACAGACGCATCTATTCATCATCAACGTTTTGCATATAAATACAAGGAGCATTCTCCTCATTTGCACACTTCACTTCTCATCACACATCTCTCTCTCCTGCGCAGAAAAAGAGTCTCTTCTCTCTCTTGCGCAGAAAGGTCTCTCTCACACGTGGGAAGGAAGGATGCAGTTTTCTAGGGTTTACAAGCTGCAGATTGAAACTTTGACCAGCGTTGACCAGCATTCTCTCTCTCTCTGTGACTACGTAGTAGGTGAAGCTGACTCTCCTTGGAAGGCCGCATTTTTTGGCACAAGAATCAAGGTGATCTGACGTCCAGTTTGACAGATATTGACTGCCCTAGTTTAGGGCTGATGCCGCTAATGCTGCTGATATAAATCAGAATTTTGTATTATTTCTCTCTGTTGAATTATTGAAGATAAAAGAAGATTTGATCAAAGGGTTTCCCCATATTGGGGTTTGTCCTTGGCTAGCCAACACATCTTGTGTCTCTTGTCTTGGCTTGTTTTCTGTTGATCGTTTAAATGTTCTATCTGCACTTTACTTAATATACATGTGATTGCTAATTTGTGGATAATAAAAGAAAGATAAGTAAATTGCTCTAAAAATAGAACATACCATAATTTAACATGGCATCAGAGCTGAGGTGAAGACAAAGCCCAAGAAAGAGCAAGAACCGAAGACAAGGCTATCTAAAAATAACTATGGGGTGCTCAACACACTTCCCTGCTGAAGACAAACTCCGTGAGAAGTCTGACTATCACGGATGGAAGATGTCTCTCGATCTAACATTAGAAGAACAAGAAGTGTTGGAATGTGAGAGGCGAAGCTGTCGAGCCTCCATCAAATGCATCCACTGCTGCCAGGAACAAATGGACCAAGGGAGAAGTCAAAGCAAAGAAGATCATCTGGGACTCTATCAACAAGTGCTTGGTGGCCTATGTTTTTGAGCTGAACACCTCCAAGGAAATCTACGATACACTGGTGAGTTTATTTAAAGTTAATGATGCAAATCAAGTTTTGTGTCTTAGAAATAAGCCGAAGGAAATTAAGAAGGGCAAAGACAAAATATGCAAGCATATTTCTTAAGGATCACTTAGATCAAGAACAATCTCCTATCTATTGGGGAAGTAATTCCTGACAGGGAAATGGCACTCACAACTCTTGGAGGACTACCATTTGAATGGTATATATTCAGGAATACTCTCCTCAACAAATTCCCAGATTTGAGGAATTAATGGCTAGATTCATTCAAGAAGAAGCAAGAATGGAAGAACAGGAAATGCCCACACTTAAAGGTCATCCCACTGCCTATTCTTCTCATGCTAAAAGAAGAAACAATTCCGAGGCTAAATCCAAAAGGAAGGTTGGACCATAGGGTGGAAAAGGATGATGTTACCATTGCAATAAACCAAGTCATTATGCAAGGGATTGTCCTGATAAAAGGAACTCACATCGGGATGATGATCAAAATCCCTCTCAAGGCAATCAAAGAAATGGCAGGTCAAATGGCCGAGGTAAAAGGAGTGATGTATATCAAGGAAGAGGACAACCATTCAAGAAGGCAAGAAATTCCAAGTATGAATCTAACACTATTGACAATAAGCAAGATGAGTATTATCTACCAGCTGCTCTATCTACCACTGCTCCCTCGGACTCGCTGGGAAATTGGCTTATTGATAGTGGTGCCTCAAGGCACTTCACTGGTTACAAAGAAGCTCTCTATAATCTGGTAGAGAAAGAAACCAACCTGGAAATTGTTCTTGGAGACAATTCAAAATATCCCGTGAAAGGCATAGGAAATGTCACTCTTCAATTGAATCAGGGTAATACCATCCACTTACATTATATGTACCTGATCTCAAAAAAAAACTAGTGTCCATTTCGGCAATGGAAAACAAACGCTACAAGGTGGCTTTCAACGATGGCAAGGTACATGTATGGAAAAAGGACTATAAGGATGCTTTTACTCTTGGGTTTCGAGTTGATTCATTATATCAGGTCGGAGGAAGTCCACTGGGTGTCATGACTTGTGACACATCTCTTCAGTTCGAACAATGGCATCGGAGGTTTGCCCACCTTCATTATAAAGCTCTACCTGATGTAAGAAAAATGGTGACCGGGATGCCCGAGTTCAGATTAGAGCAAGAAGGTGTATGTCCTGGATGTACCGAAGGAAAGCTAAAAAGGGGACCATTCCCCTCAAGCCACAGCAAGACCTCCGATGTATTGCAGTTAGTTCACTCAGACATATCCGATATCATGCCTGTGAACTCCCTGGGAGGATATTTGTATTACCTCACTTTTACAGATGATTATTCTTGCAAGACTTGGATATATTTCTTGAAAAAGAAGGATGAAGTGTTCTCCTGGTTTCAACACTTCAAAGCCTTGACCGAGAATCAAACCGAAAAGAAGATCAAGATCCTAAGGACTGACAATGGGACTAAATATGAATCCAATGAGTTTCATGAATTTTGCAAAGAGGCTGGCATTAAGAGGGAGACCACTACACCCTATACTCCTGAGCAGAATGGTGTGGTGGAAAGGAAGAACCTTACGATTGTGGAAGCTATCCGTGCTATGCTCCATGATCAAAGACTTCCGAAGTTTCTATGGGCCGAAGCTGCAAACACCGTCGTATATGTACAAAACTGATGCCCTCATCAAGCATTGGGTTCCAAAACTCCTAAAGAAATGTTCATCGGTAAGAAACCCGACATACCTCATTTTAGAATTTTTGGAAGCCCTGTATATTTTCATATGCCGAAAGAGAAAAGGAATAAATTGGGTGCATCTGGAAAGAAAGGAATCTTCGCGGGCCATAGCGAAAATACTAAGGGCTATAGAATCCATGTAGTTGGTGAAAGGGAAGTCGAGATTAGTGATGATGTCACCTTTGACGAAGATATGGCTCTTAGCAAAGTATACAATCTTCCTACTTTAAGGGGATCTAAAGAAGCTGACACCAGGGAACCAAAGGAAAAGGAAGATGAGACAATGCTTGATGTGGAAGAACCTATGGATCCTATTGATCCTCCACCACCTGAGCCTTCCTCTTCAAGGAAGAGGCCTTCATGGCTTAGGGGGACACTTGATGATGTTGAAGGACACACAACTCCCCGTGGAACCTTCCGTGAAAGTAAGAAGCCGAACAGGTATCAGGGATAACTGACTATCATGAGCATGATCATCCAAAATGAGCCTTCATCATTCACAGATGCCGTCAAGCATCAAGTATGGAAGGATGCTATGACTGAAGAATATGAGTCTATTATGAAGAACGATGTTTGGGATGTGGTCCCCAAACCCCAGGACAAGACAATTGTCACTTCTAAATGGATTTATAAGATAAAGCATGCAGTTGATGGAAGTACGAAAAAGTATAAGGCTCTTTTTATCGTTCGAGTGTTCTCCCAAAAGGAAGGTACAGACTATGACGAGATATTTGCACCTGTTGCCCAATATACCACTATCCGCTCGATCATAGCCCTTGCTGCTTCGCAAGGATGGAACCTACATCAGATGGATGTCAAGACTGCATTCTTACATGGTTCGATCAAAGAGGAGGTCTATGTGGAGCAACCCGAAGGATTTGAGATTTATGATCAAGAATGTCATGTGTGCAGGTTGAAGAAGGCCCTCTATGGGCTAAAGCAAGCACCCTAAGCATGGTATGAGAGGATCAATAGCTACTTGATGAAGTTGGGATTCACAAGGAGTGAAGCTGACCCTAACCTTTACTTTAAGGTTATAGATGACAAGCCTCTCATACTGGGGCTTTATGTTGACGACCTCTTCCTAACAAGTGCAGACCCTCTCATTCACAAATGTAAGAGGGAGCTGGCTTCTGAATTTGAGATGAAATATCTAGGACTCATGCACTATTTCCTAGGACTCGAAGTCTGGCAGAAACCAGGGGAGATTTTCCTATCTCAAGGAAAGTATGTGGTGAAGATACTGGAAAGATTCGGCATGGTGGACTGCAAGACCGTAACTACCCCGATGGAGCTTAAATTTAAGAAGTTAAGCGGTAGTGTTTCCAGACCCGTTTTATGGAATGCTATCAAGTATTGACAGCTCGTCGAAGCATTGATGTTCTTGGTGAACTCCCATCCAGATATATGCTTTGCAGTCAACACTTTGAGCCAACATGTGGTTGATCCTCGTCACTCACATTGGATTGGTGCCAAGAATCTGCTGAGATATCTTCGTGGCACAATCACTCATGGAATAAGATACACTGTCGGAAATGTGAGACTACTTGGGTTTACTGATGCTGATTGGGAAGGCAATGTGGAGGATTGGAAGAGCACATCCGGGTGCTATTTCTCTTTGGGATCTGCCTCGATATCATAGATGAGCAGGAAGCAGAAGTCGATGGATCTAAGCACCGATGAGGCAGAATACATTGCTGCTAGCATGGCCTCCTATGAGGCAGAATACATTGCTACTAGCATGGCCTCCTATGAGGCAGTCTGGTTGTGAAAGCTCTTCAATGAGCTATTTGGATTTACATTGGATACCACCGTGATTCTATGTGACAACCAAAGTGGGGTTCTTTCATTAGAAAATCCCGTATTTCATTATCGCTCCAAGAATATCGATATTAGGCACCACTATATTCGAGATATGGTGCAGAGAGGAGCAATAAGGCTCCAACATATCGGTACAGATGAACAAGTTGCCGACATTCTGACAAAGCCCCTAGGAAAGATCAAATTCCAGACTTTCCGAGAACGACTTGGTGTCTTTTAGAAACCCTCCAATGAGGGTCAAGTATGATGTATTGAGCTCTGGGAGCTCCAGGGGGGGGCGCGGGGTACTTCTTGGAGCGACATATGACCACAGGGTGACTCACCATCCCCTGTTGGTGCACTTTGTACATGGTAAAAGGTTCAACCTTCTCCTGTGACACCCCATGGCGACTATGGAACATGATGATTAGTTCTTCTGTGGGTCTGGATGATGTGTTCTCCATGGCGATTGTGGAACAGGATGATTCGTTCTCCTTTAGGCTAGGATGATTAGTTCTCTGTGGCATCCACTGGACAGGATGATTCGCTCTCCTGTGGACAGAATGATTCGCTCTCCTGTGGATAGGATGATTAGTTCTCCTGTCGAGGCATCCTACCGATGCAGTCTGAGACTCATGGGAAGTACCTCTCATCTGATCAATGAGCAAGGAAATGAGGATAGGGACCATAGTAGTACCGATGGACGCATCGTTGTATCTACCATACTCCCTATGCTAGGATGACCTTCATTGATCTGGGATCAATGATACTGGTCTGGGACCAGTGAGAGTGGTACACACTCTGAGACTAACTTCGGGTCAGTGGAGGATGGTATGATACATCCTCGATCATTTCTTCTTCTTCATAATTCGAGCAAAGAAGAGCAAAACCGAGTAGAGCAAAGCAGAGCAGAACATAGCAGAGAAAAGCAAAGCAGAGCAGAGCAAGAAGGGTCAAGCCATACTGCACACTGCATTTGATGGATGGACAGCAGTGACATTCCGACATATTGCAGAGGAAGTTCTCCCTAGTTGAGAGGGAGTGTTAAAATTGGCAACTAGGGCCAAACTCCATGTGGGTCACCTTATTCATGGCTTATTATATTTTCCTTGGATTCCTCTCGTCGAGAGGTGTACGATTGATCTAAAGATCATCCGATTCCGATAAGTATTTATGGAGATATGAATTTATTTAGATTATGAACTAATTGTCAAAGTCGACCAGCAACTTATGTAGGCTCAGAAGCCCAACAGATGCCTCTATTCATCATCAACGTTTTGCATATAAATACAAGGACCATTCTCCTCATTTGCACACTTCACTTCTTATCACACATCTCTCTCTCCTGCGCAGAAAAAAAGTCTCTTCTCTCTCCTGCGCAGAAAGGTCTCTCTCTCATACATGGGAAGGAAGGATGCAGTTTTCTAGGGTTTACAAGCTGCAGATTGAAATTTTGACCAGCGTTGACCAACATTCTCTCTCTCTCTCTCTGATTGTGCAATAGGTGAAGCTAACTCTCCTTGGAAGGCCGCATTTTTTGGCACAAGAATCAAGGTGATCTGACCTCTGGTTTCACAGATATTGGTTGCCCTAGTTTAGTGCTTATGGCGTTGATGCTGCTGATATAAATTAGACTTTTGTACTATTTCTCTCTGCTGAATTATTGAAGATAAAAGAAGATTTGATCAAAGGGTTTCCCCATATTGGGGTTTTTCCCTGGCTAGCCGCGACATCTTGTGTCTCTTGTCTTGGCATGTTTTCTGTTGATCGTTTAAATGTTCTATCTGCACTTTACTTAATGTACATGTGATTGCTAATCTGTGGATAATAAAAGAAAGATAAGTAAACTGCTCTAAGCATAGAACATACCATAATTTAACATGGTATTAGAGCTGAGGTGAAGACAAAGCCCAAGAAAGAGCAAGAACCGAAGACAAGGCTATCTAAAAAGAACTATGGGGTCCTCAACACACTACCCTGCTGAAGACAAACTCCGTGAGAAGTCTGACTACTACGGACGGAAGATGTCTCTCGATCTAACATTAGAAGAACAAGAAGTGTTGGACCATGTGAGAGGCAGAGTTGTCGAGCCTCCATCAATTGCATCTGCTGCTGCCAGGAACAAATGGACCAAGGCAGAATTCAAAGCAAAGAAGATCATCCGAGACTCTATCGACAAGCGCTTGGTGGCCTATGTTTCTGAGCTGAACACCTCCGAGGAAATCTACGATAGACTGGTGAGTTTATTTAAAGTTAATGATGCAAATCAAGTTCTGTTTCTTAGAAATAAGCTGAAGGAAATTAATAAGGGCAAAGATGAAAATATGCAAGCATATTTCTTAAGGATCACTGAGATCAAGAACGATCTCCTATCTATTGGGGAAGTAATTCCTGATAGGGAAATGGCACTCACAACTCTTGGAGGGCTACCATTTGAATGGTATATATTCAGGACTACTCTCCTCAACAATAATGTAATTCCTGGATTTGAGGAATTAATGGCTAGATGCGTTCAAGAAGAAGCAAGAATGGAAGAACAGGAAATGCCCACACTTAAAGGTCATCCGGCTGCCTTTTATTCTCATGCTAAAAGAAGAAACAATTTTGAGGCTAAATCTAAAAGGAAGGCTAGACCAAGGGCTGGAAAAGGACGATGTTACTATTGCAATAAACCAGGTCATTATGCAAGGGAGTGTCTGATAAAAGGAACTCACACTGGGATGATGATCAAAATCCCTCTCAAGGCGATCAAATAAATGGTAGGTCAAATGGCGGAGGTAAAAGGAGTGTTGGAAATCAAGGAAGAGGACAACCATTCAAGAAGGCGAGAAATTCCAGGTATGAATCTAACACTGTTGACAATAAGCAAGATGAATATTATCTACCAGCTGCTCTATCTACCACTGCTCGTCCGGAATCGCTGAGAAATTGGCTTATTGATAGTGGTGCCTCAAGGCACTTCACTGGTTACAAAGAAGCTCTCTATAATCTGGTAGAGAAAGAAGCCAACCTAGAAATTGTTCTTGGAGACAATTCAAAATATCCCGTGAAAGGCGTAGGAAATGTCACTCTTCAATTGAATCAGGGTAATACCATCCACTTACAAGATGCATTATATGGAAGACAAAGGCTATAAGGTGGCTTTCAGTGATGTTAAGGTACGTGTATGGAAAAAGGACTATAAAGATGCTTTTACTCTTGGGTTTTGAGTTGATTCATTATATCAGGTTGGAGGAAGTCCACTGGGTGTCATGACTTATGACACATCTCTTCAGTCTGAACTATGGTATTGGAGGTTTGATCACCTTCATTATAAAGCTCTACCTGATGTAAGAAAAATGGTGACCAGGATGCCCGAATTCAGATTAGAGCAAGAAGGTGTATGTCTTGGATGTGCCGAAGGAAAGCTAAAAAGGGGACCATTTCCCTCAAGCCAAAGCAAGACCTCCGATATATCGTAGTTAGTTCACTCAGACATATCCGGTATGATGCCTGTGAACTCCTTGGGAGGATATTTATATTACCTCACTTTTACAGATGATTATTCTCACAAGACTTGGATATATTTCTTGAAAAAGAAGGATGAAGTGTTCTCCTGGTTTCGACACTTCAAAGCCTTGATCGAGAATCAAACCGAAAAGAAGATCAAAATCCTAAGGATTGGCAATGGGACTGAATATGAATCCAATGAGTTTCATGACTTTTGCAAAGAAGCTGGCATTAAGAGGGAGACCACTACACCCTTACTCCTAAGCAGAATGGTGTGGCGGAAAGGAAGAATTGTACGATTATGGAAGCTGTCCAAGCTATGCTCTATGATCAAAGACTTCCAAAGTTTCTATGGACCAAAGCTGCAAACATCACCGTATATGTACAAAACCAATGCCCTCATCAAGCATTGGGTTCCAAAACATTTGAAGAAATGTTCACCGATAAGAAACTTGACATATCTCATTTTAGAATTTTTGGAAGCCATGTATATTTTCATGTGCCGAAAGAGAAAAGGAATAAATTGGTGCATATGGAAAGAAAGGAATTTTCGTGGGCTATAGCGAAAATACTAAGGGCTATAGAATCTATGTAGCTGGTCAAAGGGAAGTCGAGATTAGTCATGATGTCACCTTTGACGAAGATATGGCTCTTAGCAAAGTAGACAATCTTCCTACTTTAAGGGGATCTAAAGAAGCTGACACTAGGGAACCAAAGGAAAAGGAAGATGAGACAATGCCCGATGTGGAAGAACCTATGGATCCTATTGATCCTCCACCACCTGAGCCTTCCTCTTCAAGGAAGAGGCCTTCATGGCTTAGGGGGACACTTGATGACGCTGAAGGACACATAGCTCCCCATGGAACCTTCCCTGAAAGTAAGAAGTTGAACAGGTATTCGAGATATCTGACTATCATGAGCACAATCATCCAAAATGAGCCTTCATCATTCACAGATGTCGTCAAGCATTAAGTATGGAAGGATGCTATGACTGAAGAATATGAGTCTATTATGAAGAACGATGTCTGGGATGTGGTCCCTAGACCCCAGGACAAGACAGTTGTCACTTCTAAATGGCTTTATAAGATAAAGCATGCAGCGGATGGAAGTAGGGAAAAGTATAAGGCTCTTTTTGTTGCTCGAGGCTTCTCCCAAAAGGAAGGTATAGATTATGATGAGATATTTGCACTTGTTGCCCAATATACCACTATCCGCTCGATCATAGCCCTTGTTGCTTTGCAAGGATGGAACCTACATCAGATGGATGTCAAGATTGCATTCTTACATGGTTCGATCAAAGAGGAGGTCTATGTGGAGCAACCCGAAGGATTTGAGATTTATGATCGAGAATCTCATGTGTGCAGGTTGAAAAAGGCCCTCTATGGGCTAATGCAAGCACCCCGAGCATGGCATGAGAGGATCGATAGCTACTTGATGAAGTTGGGATTCACTAGGAGTGAAGCCGACCCTAACCTTTACTTTAAGGTTATAGATGACAAGCCTCTCATACTGGTGCTTTATGTTGACGACCTCTTCCTAACAGGTGTAGACCATCTCATTCACGAATGTAAGAGGGAGCTGGCTTCTGAATTCAAGATGAAAGATCTAGGACTCATGCACTATTTCCTATGACTCGAAGTTTGGCAGAAACTAGGGGAGATTTTCCTATCTCAAGGAAAGTATGTGGTGAAGATACTGGAAAGATTCGGCATGGTGGACTGCAAGACTGTAACTACCCCAATGGAGCTTAACTTTAAGAAGTTAAGCGGTAGTGCTGCCGGACCTGTTTTACGAAATGCTACCAAGTATCGACAGCTCGTCGGAGCATTGATGTTCTTGGTGAACTCCCATCCGGATATATGCTTTGCAGTCAACACTTTGAGCCAACATATGGTTGAGCCTCGTCACTCACATTGGATTGGTGCCAAGAATCTGCTGAGATATCTTCGTGGCACAATCACTCATGGATTAAGATACATTGCCAGAAATGTGAGACTACTTGGGTATACTGATGCTGATTGGGCAGGCAATGTGGAGGATCAGAAGAGCACATCCGGGTGTTGTTTCTCTTTGGGATCTGCCTCGATATCTTGGATGAGCAGGAAGCAGAAGTCGGTGGCTTTGAGCACCGCCGAGGCAGAATACATTGCTGCTAGCATGGCCTCCTATGAGGCAGTCTGGTTGCGAAAGCTCTTTAGTGAGCTGTTTGGATTTACATTGGATACCACCGTGATTCTATGTGACAACCAGAGCGGGATCCGTTTATCAGAAAATCCCGTATTTCATGATCGCTCCAAGCATATCGATATTAGGTACCACTATATTCGAGATATGGTGCAGAGAGGAGCAATAAGGCTCCAACATATCGGTACAGATGAACAGGTCGTCGACATTCTGACAAAGCCCCTAGGAAAGATCAAATTCCTGACTTTCCGAGAACAACTTGGTGTCGTTTAGAGACCCTCTGATGAGGGTCAAGTATGATGTACTGAGCTCTGGGAGCTCCAGGGGGGGCACAGGGTACTTCTTGGAGTGACATATGACCACAGGGTGACTCACCATCCCCTGTTGGTGTACTTTGTATAGGGTAAAAGGTTCAACCTTCCCTTGTGACACCCCGTGGTGACTATGGAACAAGATGATTAGTTCTCCTGTGGGCCTGGATGATGTGTTCTCCATGGCGATTGTGGAACAGGATGATTCGTTCTCCTGTAGGCTAGGATGATTGGTTCTCCGTGGCATCCAATAGACAGGATGATTCGCTCTCCTGTGGACAGGATGATTCGCTCTCCTGTGGACAAGATGATTAGTTCTTCTGTCGAGGCATCCTACCCATGCAGTCTGGGACTCATGGGAAGTACCTCTCATCTGATCAATGAGCAGGGAAATGAGGATAGGGACCATAGTAGTACCAATGGACGCATCGTTGTATCTTCCGTACTCCCTATGGTAGGATGACCATCGATCTGGGATCAATGATACTAGTTTGGGACCAGTGAGAGTGGTACACACTCTGAGACTAACTTCAGGTCAGTGGAGGATGGTATGATACATCCTCGATCATTTCTTCTTCTTCATAATTCGATCAAAGCAGAGCAGAACCGAGCAGAGCAAGAACGGTCAAGCTACACTGGACAGTGCATTTGATGGATGGACTACAGTGACAGCCTGACAAATTGGAGATGAAGTTCTCCCTAGTTGAGAGGGAGTGTTAAAATTGTCAACTAGGGCCAAACTTCATGTGGGTCACCTTATTCATGGCTGATTATATTTTTCTTGGATTCCTCTCGTCGAGAGGTGTAGGATTGATCTAAAGATCATCCGATTCTGATAAGTATTTATGGAGATATGAATTTATTTAGATTATGGACTAATTGTCAAAGTCGGCCAGCAACTTATGTAGGCTCAGAAGCCCAACAGACGCATCTATTCATCATCAACATTTTGCATATAAATACAAGGAGCATTCTCCTCATTTGCACACTTCACTTCTCATCACACATCTCTCTCTCCTGCGCAGAAAAAGAGTCTCTTCTCTCTCCTGCGCAGAAAGGTCTCTCTCTCACATGTGGGAAGGAAGGATGCAGTTTTCTAGGGTTTACAAGCTGCAGATTGAAACTTTGACCAGTGTTGACCAACATTCTCTCTCTCTCTAACTGCGCAGTAGGTGTCATTGACTCTCGTTGGAAGGCCGCATTTTTTGGCACAGGAATCAAGGTATTAGACCTCCGGTTTGACAAATATTGACTACCCTAGTTTAGGGCTGATGCTGCTGATAGAAATCAGACTTTTGTACTATTTCTCTCTGCTAAATTATTGAAGATAAAAGAAGATTTGATCAAAGGGTTTCCCCATATTGGGGTTTGTCCCTGGCTAGCCGCCACATCTTGTGTCTCTTGTCTTGGCTTGTTTTCTGTTGATCGTTTAAATGTTCTATCCACATGTGATTGCTAATCTGTGGATAATAAAAGAAAGATAAGTAAACTGCTCTAAGCATAGAACATACCATAATTTAACATCTTGTCACCTTTGCTCTAATACCATGTTGAGAAATCTAGGGGCAACTAGATTAGGTAATTTCTCTTACTTTGATAATTGCTTGTGATGTATCTTTACTTAACTTAATTAGCTTCTTCTTTCTTTAGATGATATTTAGTGTTATTATCATCAAACAACTACCAAATCATAAAGAACAATGAGACAAGAGGACACAAGATGTAGGCTATCAGCCAGGGCCAAAACCTCTCCTCTTGAGAGGAAAACCCACAAGAATTCTTCTCTTCTTATAGAACTTCAATTGATGAATTCCAAGACCTATGACCCTTGACTAAGATCCCTCCAAGACCAAGTCAAACTGCTCTTTCTTCAACCCAAGTAAAACTTGCCTTATAGCTGATGCAACTTCACTTTGATCAATATTTCGGACCTTTGATGATGACTGCAACTTCGGCTTGCTTCTCTACAATTCTCGACCTGCCTACAACTATCACAGACTTGCACGTGTATAGCTAGGATAGTCTTTGTTGGGCTATCTTCTTCCTTTTTGGTAATTTGGTCCTCAAAACAGATCTTATTTACACTAAAAAAATGACTTCTTGTTGGGACTTGAATTTGACTTTCCTACAATAGAAGAAATCCCTAATTCAATTCACACATGTGAGAAATTATAACCCAAAACAGATCCAAAAACTTTGATATTCTTCTGTTGGTTTCACCTCCTCTTCCTCACTCTTCTTAAGTCTTCTTCCTTGCCTTGATCGAACTTCTTGAGTGATTCTTGGATGATCTTTTCAAGTGACGCCAAGTGCTCTATATATAGGCTTCTCTCAAGTGTCCAATAGGTCGACTTGTCCTTCTAGCTCCTTTTGAAGGCCGACTTGATTGCTAACACATGACAAGGTCTTGGAGGGTCTTTTGACTCTATAATTTACTTAGTTAAATTTTTCTTTACAATATGTAACATGCCCAAAAGGGTCTTTCATACATGACAATGACTCTTATCACTTGTTGACTCAAAGACAAGCCCTAGAGCACTCAATGGGTGTTTGACCTAAAAATAAATTTCCCTTGAGCATGAAACCCATGCCCCTCAAGAATGACAATAATAATTTTATTTTTCTCTTTAAAATAAATAATAAAATCATGGGTACATATGTCATTATGAAGACCAAACCTAGTTACATATTTCAACACTAGAAGCCTTTAAGGGGTGAGTTAGCCAACTCTTTTCATGTCGGCCCAAGGAGGCCTAATTCGCTCTCTTGAAAGCTATATAAAGAGCAACCCTCACCTCATTTGTCACACATTGATCAAGCAAGACATTTATGTTTCTAGCGAAGTCTGGTCCAACAATGAAGAAGAGCGAATTTCTCTTAGTAGCCAACAAAGTTCTTTGGAGGCCAACAAATTGATTAGGGAAGGAAATCTTTGTCTCTACAGCCAACACATGCGAGATTTTTGAGGAGAACCTAGGGTTTTTGCAGTTCAAGTTTTGCAGAAGTATTGTTTGAAGTTTGGTTGGCTCATCCCTTAGAAGGTTTGGTTTTTAAGTCAAAGTCAAGGTCTTGGAAGTCTTCATTGAACAAATTCTATAAGAAGAGATTTTTGTGGGTTTCCCTCTCTAGGAGACGTTTTGGCCTTGGTTAGCAACCTACATCTGGTGTTCTTGTGTTTGTGTTGTGATCTTCTTATTGGCATTTGTCTTGATGATAAAACAAAACTAAATAATAATAATAATAATGTCACAAGAAAATGTCATGGATTCAAGAGAAATCAAATTTTAATAACCCTAACTATTATGCCCTAGATTTCTCAACATGGAATCAAAGCTAGGGCTTTGAACTGAGGTCATAAAAAAGATCAGATTGGTGTTATATCATCTCAAGGAAATCATCTACCATAGTCTGAATCTATGGAGGCAAATAGATCAAAGTTCTGGGCAGCCCTAATTGCGGGAGTAAGGTCACAAGCATTGTAAGGCTAGCAAGAGCACTTTGAGGACATTTCAACCCTATTTAAGGAAACCTAAAGGCTAGTCTAATAGCCCTCTACAAACCACACTCATTAGCAAGCAAATCAAAGCTTTTTGCACGCCATTATCTAGCCCTAATCTCTGCATCAAGGTCGCAGACCTACTTTAGCAAAGTGAAGGCATAAGGAGCATAGTTGTGAAGGGTTAAAGGACTTATCTAGTAGCATAAAAGAGGCCACGCCTCTTGACATTGGAGCTAAGGTTAAAAAGGATACCACCAGATCTGCATCTTTCGTCCAAATCACCGAATTTCTGAAGCAACTTCACAACTTTGGTATGTACATTATAGTCATTGTTGATCAGTGAATTTATCAAAGTTTTGTGAAGGGACTATTCTTGCAAGGCATTCAAAACCTTCCTATTGGCAACCATATCAACCATCGGAGGGAGACAAATCTTCTGTACATGGTCTGAAATTCTAAGACATTGTTTTATACATAAGTGTCACATTGATAAAGGACAGTCTCCAAAAGAATCAAAATTCTAAGACTACACCTGTGCAAATAATTAGTCCTAGATCGATTTTGTTGAAGGGATATTTTGAGCATAAGACTGAAGCATAGTCTCACTGTCAAGCGAAACTCATACCCTTCATCTGTACATGATCTTCTCTATACCTGAGTGTGAGGTCCGAGCTACTCTTCAAAATTTTGAGCATACAAGTAAAGGCTAGAAAAGAAGAAGCCTAGTTCTCCTATTCTTTTGAGCATAATCACATTTCAAAAGGACTCAATTCGAGCCTCAGTCACCAAGGAAGAGGAGCTGAGACTCCTATTACGTTTCTATGCATGAAGGAGACCTAGAACGAAGGATCATTAGGCTTATCATCTCATGCAGTCCCATGTACATAAGCATAAGTGTTTAAAAGGAAAAAGAGGCTCATCATCTTGCTCTCAGTGTTGGACAGTGGCATAAAAGGATTAAAGCATCTAGACATTCTACAATGATAAGAGTATACGTTGACCTCTGGAGATAATATAAGTCTCTGAGATACAAGATCCATGATTTGTGTCTTCTACAATGACATGGTCAACAAATATATATATATATATATATATATATATATATAGATATAGATATATATATATATATATCGTTGACCTATGGAGATAGTACAAGTCTTTGTGATATGAGATCTATTATTTGTGCCTTCTATAGTGAAGTGATCAACATATATATAGTTTGAACTACTTATATCAATTGAGCTGATCTGTGGAGATTTTGCAAAAATTTACAGTGGCAATATTGTTTTAATTGTTGAATAAGGGTCTATATTGAAACCCCAGTCCTAGGGTATAGACATCAGTGAATATTTGGTCACGTTGGGAAGGAAGGCCAGCTATAGGCAGAAGTTGAAGTCACATCTTTGCGACAATGACACTATAAGTAGTAAACAATTTTGAGTTATTGACAGTCAACACTCTGTGGAAAATTCTTGGGCATAAGAATTATTGCATCTGAAGCAGTTGTCTAGAGGCAGTAAGTAGGGTCACGATATTGTGATAATCTTCTCTTTAAAGGAAGGTCCAGTTTACCTCAATTTTGTTCCATCATGGGAAAGGGTTATCGTTGCTGACAACAAAATAAGAAAAGATAAAGCAAATACAGAGAAGGATATCTTGAGTTCATGCACACCTTGAAGGAAAACAATGAAGAAACCATGGCATCTGAAATTGCAGGCCACTACAGGTATGTAACCATGAGGTATGTATGGCATATTTTTGTTAAGGGTCCAACATGAACTATTGTGGGGTTAGTGGTACTAGGGTTTGTTGTTAAAACTATTGATATAGGTATTGATATTTGAAAGCCTTCATTGACATAAGCAAAAACCCTAGTCATATGGAAACCTTAACTATGTTCCCTCAAAGAAACCCTAACCCTCGGTCTTTAGGGTTTGTGCACAATCTAGGGCTCATGTCTAGTAGGCATGGATAAGGTTGATAAGTTATATATGGAACCCTTGGTCTAGGGTTGACACTTGAAAACCCTAGGAATTCAACCTCTAAGTCTCATGGTAACCCTAGATTTACATATTGACATCATGTTTTTTTTTGTATATTTTTCTTCGGTGCACTTGTCGATGAATGTTGTAGGTATAGAAAGTAAAGAAAGAAGGATGAGCAAATCCTCTGTTTTGGTAAGCATGATGGAAGGAGGGAACTGTAAGGACCCTTGGATCCTTGGGCACTCTGATATATAAAAATAGATTCATGGTATAATCGTGGGACTGTGGATGCCTGAAAAGAATTAGTAGCAGTGTATGATAGAATTCATAAAATTGATATAGCAGTCAGTTAGACGATATAAAGATTTTGCTACAAGCAGATAATAAGGATCATTTTTGGATCCTCCTTTGTAATGTCATGGAGTGACTTCTTCAGCTTGGAAGAATGACCATGATGATTGTTATCCATTCTATATGTTTTTGGAGCAGGGCTCTTAAGAAGCTTGTTGGTTCAACTGCAACACAATGGATCTCATTTCTTGATATGAGTAGCAGGGCTAGATGACTAGCTGAGATGTGTTCCGTTGAAGACTCTAATGAAATTTGAAGGAAGACCATGATGTTGATGAAGAAGATTCACTTTAAGAAGGATATGATTGGGTTGCTACCTTGGTACTTCGTCTAAGGAGCTGATATACACCTCGATGACATATATGATCGCAAGTTGCAAATGGTTTGATGGTCATGTCCTAATCACTTTCCAGATGTTCAAGAGGGAGCCATGTTCGAGTTCAATGATGATTAGTTCATGATGAAGATGATGATATAACAAAGGGCCATTATAAAAAGGTAACTTTAATTTGATGTTCATTTTGATATTTGAACTCATCTGGTTGAGTTGAAACAAGGCTACCGAAAGAGGGTTGTAGAATGTCACCTACAACTAGTACTCATGTGATTGGATTGAAGATCCTAAAAGAAGCATGACTTGAAAGAGATAGTTGTATGAAGGATAACCAAATGTGGACTAAAAGATCACTTTCCGAGGAAGAAAAGGATGACATGATTGTTGGTTCAACACTATGGTTTGTTGAAGAGAAGTGATGAAGAAGATGGCCTATGCCTTACAAAGAAGTTATGAAGAAGAGAGGCTCCTTGATGATGAAGTTGTATATAAAGGGCCTTGTAAGATTCAATGAAAGATCGCACGTGTGATGATGACAATAGAGTTCTGAGAGCTATTATAGTAGCTAATGATTGACACTTCTCCCTATTTGAGAGGGAGTTCCTCCCTGGTTGAGAGGGAGTGATGGATATAGTTCTCTACTTCATGTGTCATGCACTAGACTAGGACTAACAGTTGCAAGTCTTAGTGAAGGCCATGAGGAGAGAATGGAGTCTGGAGGATTGGGTAAGCATCCGAGACAGATACTCCTTGAGGATTTGGAATCTGAGATAGGAAGTAGTCTAGTGACCAATACTCTTTGAGGATGAGGTAGGGCATCTAATAGGTAAGAGTAGTCGAAGAGGAAATTCCTTGAGGATGTGTAAATCCAAGATAGAAACGGTCCTAAAAGGACATACCTTGTGAACATCCGGAGGGGGTATGTGCCTTAAGAGGTAGTGTGGTGTCCCACGTAAAACCTCCCAGCGTTGTTGTTTGATCTATTGAGAGATAGAGCGTGTTAGTCAAGGCCTTTCTATGTTGACAATGTTGGTTGTATATTGATCATAATGTTGATGCTTAAGATGGCTTATCAATCTGACTCTTCTTATGACAATAATTCAATGGAAGTATTGCCCTTGTACCTGTGGTACATTATGAATACCTCCCTAGTTAAGAGAGAGTGTTGAAAATGTAACCAGTGTCAGTCTTCATAATTGTACTTGAGTCATGACTCATGACTTGATGTACTTATCAAAAGAAAATAAAAGAAAATTTATTTGTAAATATAATTTTTAATTTTTTTTTTTAATTTTTTTTTGAAATAGGTTTCTTGTGTTGAGAAATCTAGGGCATTAGACTTAGGTGATTTCTCTTGATTAGTAACTGCTTGTGAGTATCTTTTATTTCATTACATTAGGATCTTCTCTTTGCATAAGTTATTAGTGTTCTTCTTCATCAAACAGCTACAAATGCATAAACATAAACATACAAGAAAGACAGAATGTAGGTTATGATCCAGGGCCAAAACCTCTCACTCTTTGAGAGGAAAACCTGCACAAATTCTTCTTATAGAGATTCCAATTGACAAATGCCAAGACCAAGACCCTTGACCTAGTAGCCTCTCCAAGATCAAAACACAAGTCCTCTTGACAATCATTCTTCTTTTGTTTTGACCTTCTTATCATCACTGAGGTCTTCATCACTGCCTTGATATCGAGATCTTCATGACTATCTTGACTTCACTGGTTCCTTCACCAAGCCCTTTTCTCTGAGATGGAAACTCAACATAGTAGTATTATCAACGAATTGAGTTTGCAACAAACTATTGTATCATCAATACTGTCTTTTTGCACTTGATATGTCACCTAGACAGAGAGACTCTTCACCGGGCTTATCTTTGTCAACTTGCACCCTTGACCGAGACTTTTTAGTGAGACAGTATTCTGCATTCCATCCGAACTAGTCACTGTGCTCATCGACCTGAAATTTAGACGGATCTGAATTCCATTAAATGTGATTTTGTCCAAACTATTCATTGTACCTTCTTGTCGTATCTATCCACCCAAAACAAAGATTCGAACTTACTCGATGACTGTAATAGAGGTTTGAACTTATCACTGTTATATTCATCCAAAAATCTCAGAAGTATATGCGAGTTCTGGACTGACTTGAAGCGAGGACCCTTCACGCCTATTTATAGTTGTTGGTGCATAAAACAAGCCAACATATCATTTCGAATAGGTGTGTCTTCATAGGGTGAGCTGACATGAGTTCTTTTATTCATCTTGAGGTCGACATAAGAAGAGGAGCATTGTGCTTGTCTTTTGGAGGGCTTCTATACACCTTTATAGACTTATACATTTAACACATGCCTAAGAAGGGCTCTTCATACATGACATTGAATCTTTGACTCAAATGATAAATCCTAAGGCTCTCAATGGGAGCCACTAACAAATAAAATCTCTTGCTCATGAAACCCATGAAGCAAGCCTTACAATAATAATTTTATTTTTCTTCTTTACATCATTTACAGAAGTCACAATTACATGTCATTATGAAGACCGAACCTAGTTACATTTTACAATAGTCCCTCTTAACTAGGGAGGGATTCATAATGGTACTTGGTCATTCTCAATCTAAAGAATTTCTCATAAGAAGAATCGGATTGGTAACCCATTTGTTTAGCATCATATCAACCAGCATTGTTGCATAGCAAAGCCTACACTAACAAGTCTATCTCTCCACAAGATCTGAGCTCAATGTTAGCGAGACCAATGATGTGAGGCACTCTCATCATTGTCTTTCTCGCAACATACCCTACCCGGGTACTCAGGGTGTGTTCCATGAGGACTCCCCAACTCTCAAAGAATATAGGTCCTCCATGACTACTCTTTTTTCAAATGCTCTATCTCATCCTTAAAGAGTATCGGATGCCAAATGATTACCCAATCCTCTCATTCTGTCTTCCCAGGTGAAGACCAGAATGATGTGTCTATCTCTCCCTCTCAATTAGGGAGGACATATCTATTCCATTAAAGGAATTTACTCATTCCTACACAAGGAACGTACCTAAGCTCCCTCTTGGCTTAGGAATTAGGAATGTACCTAAGCTCCCTCTTGGCTTAGGAATTTCTAAGTTTCTTCCAAGTAAGAAACTTCCCAAGCTCCCTAGGGACCTTCAATAGCGCCTCAGGTGGAGATGATGTGGCAACCAGCTACTTGAAGAACTCCTTTCTTCAATGTCATGAATTTCTTCTTTGTTGTGGAGTCTTCATCTTTTAGGACTTCTTCATAGGGCACAAACCATCCATCAGTCATGTCATCATTCCTTTCATCGGAAAGTGATCCATCAGTCTTCATCTGGCATTGCTTCATGTTATGCTACCTCCATTAGGCTTTCTTTTCCAAAAGATTCTTGCATCCTTCTTTTCCTTTCGAAGAAATGTTTGAATACTTTCATTTAATCCTTCAATAGTTTTTCCCTCATCTTCTTTTATCTTGCATAGAAACCACAAGTTGTTGAATGGGATAGCCTTCTTATCCTCATAGACATTTGTTACCTTCTTCATCAGTTAGTGCATTTAGAACAATGATGATTATCTCCTTATCATCTTTCCCAGGTCTTGCAGTTGAGATCTTATGAAGATATCCCTTCATCCTTTGATACATTCAATTTTGTGTAGATCAGATCCAAGTGATATGATCATTCTTTATCGCATACTCAGAGAATAGTTTATCATATATCTCTTAGATGTCTCCAATCCTGCTATATAGGGATGAGGGATGTTTGATTGATCTCATAAGAATCCTTGGAGCCCTTTGATCCCTTTCCATGTATTCTGAGGAGACCTTTTCATTGATATGTTCAATGACTTCACTTTTCTTTGAGGAATATGTCTATCCTTATTTTCCATGCAAGGAATTTCGATGACCCAACCAACTTATAGATCTCCTTGCAAAACGAAGTCATTTTATCAAATTTGATTATAGAATGAAAGATATTTACTTGCCAAGTGAAGATGAAATCTTCAACTTGATTACTTTGATGGTGGTTGAAGAAGATGTATTAGTGCTCCTTTTGGATGATATTTTTCCAAATGAAATGCCCTTCTTCAATAAAGGAGATTTCTCCTTTTATGATGTCAACACCTTTAGATCTAGCTAGCTTTGTTGATGGTGGTTGATGAGAATGTTTTGATGCTTACTTGGATGATCTTCTTCAAGGATAAGGAGGGGATCCTTGCTTCACTGAGAGGGAACTTGACTTATAGCTTTTGAAGATGATGACAATGCCTTCTAGCCTTCTTAGTTTTCAAGATACTTCGTTTTCTTGGTGGTGAATGAGTGTAAATCAGAAATGCTTCAAGGGTTTCCAAGATGATGTCCTAGAAATGCTTCTCATGGATGTTTATATTTGGGCTGCCTCGCTTTGTAGGCCTCTTCATCTTGATGAGGGTCTTTGTGGTCTTTTATAGGATCCCATATTCTTGTTGGTGTAGACTTCTAGCTGCTTGGATTTGTAGATCTATTTTCCTCGAGTAGAAATAAGGTTTTGGCCTTGATTATTTGATGATCCCAAGACTTCTTCTGAAGCAGACCTACTTCTTTGATCTAGGGTTTGATTCTTCAATCTAGATCCTTCACTTTGCTTTGATGCCTTCCTTGAAACTCGATCCTTGAGTGTCTCTTAGATTAGATGCCCTTCCTTAACTGTCGCCTTACCTCTGATACCATGTTGAGAAATCTAGGGCATTAGACTTAGGTGATTTATCTTGATTAGTAACTGCTTGTGAGTATCTTTTATTTCATTACATTAGGATCTTCTCTTTGCTTAAGTTATTAGTGTTCTTCTTCATCAAACAACTACCAATGCATAAACATAAATAGACAAGAGACATAGAATGTAGGCTATGAGCTAGGGCCAAAACCTCTCACTCTTTGAGAGGAAAACCTACACAAATTCTTCTTATAGAGATTCCAATTGACGAATACCAAGACCAAGACCCTTGACCTAGTAGCCTCTCCAAGATCAAGACACAAGTCCTCTTGACAGTCACTCTTCTTTCGTTTCGACCTTCTTATCATCACCGAGATCTTCATCATTGCCTTGATACCGAGATCTTCATTACTATATTGACTTCACTGATTCCTTCACTGAGCCCTTTTCTCTGAGATGGAAACTCAACACAGTAGTATCATCAACGAATTGTGTTTGCAACAAACTGTTGTATCATCAATATTGTCTTTTTGCACTTGATAGCCACCGAGACAGAGAGACTCTTCACCGGGCTTATCTTTGTCAGCTTGTACCCTTGACCGAGCCTTTTTAGTGAGACAGTCTTCTGCATTCCATCTGAACTATTGATCAAGGAGATCCGAACTAGTCACTATGCTCATCCACCTGAAATTCAGAGGGATCCGAATTCCCTTAACTGTGATTTTGTCCAAATTGTTCACTGTACCTTCTTGTCGTATCTATCCACCCAAAACAGAGATCCGAACTTACTTGATGACTGTAATAGAGGTCTGAACTTATCATTGTTTTATTTATTGATTACTTTTCTTTGAATATATATATATATATATATATATTTCTTTTGACTTGTGTATATTTTTGTTTTATTTTATTTATTCTTCCATTAATCATTTTTATTTTAGTTTATTTTATTTCCATTAAATATTTTATTTATTAAATGATCTTGTCTCGATTAGGGTCTTGACTCGTTTTTATAATTTTTACTTCCCTCCTTGTTTAGAGTTTTACTTTGATTTTTTTTAATAAATTAATTTAAATATTATTTTTCAAAAACTAGTTTAATATAGCGATTACTCATTAATATTTGTTTTTAATAAATTAATAAAATAATATCATAATTTAAATATTATTTTTCAAAAACTAGTTGTTTAATATAGTTGTTATTTATTAATAAATTAATAAACTAATATCATTATTTAAATATTATTTTTCAAAAACTCGCTGTTTAATATAGCCGTTACTTAATAATATTTGTTTTTAATATATTAATAAATTAATATCATAATTTAAATATTATTATTCAAATATAGCCGTTATTTGAAATTATGTCTCTACATTGCTCTCTATTTAAGCCTTTGCCATGGTTTGCCTCTTCATTTCGTCTTGATGATGAACCACACTTGTTTGTTCAAAACGTGTTGGCGAAAAATTTCTCTTATGTGATGTCTATTGAAAGACTTTGCTTAATTCATTATGGATCACAGAAGCTTGAATATACAAAGTATATGCGAGTTCTGGATTGACTTAATGCAAGGATCCTTCACGCCTATTTATAGTTGTTGATGCATATAAATAAGCTGACATATCATTTCGTATAGGTGTGTCTTCATAGGGTGAGCCGACATGAGTTCCTTTATTCATCTTGAGGCCGACATAGGAAGAGGAGGACTGTGCTTGTCTTTTGGAGGGCTTCTAGACACCTTTATAGACTTATACATTTGACACATGCCCAAGAAGGGCTCTTCATACATGACATTGACTATTTGACTCAAATAATAAATCCTACGGTTCTCAATGGGAGCCACTAACAAATAAAATCTTTTGCTCATGAAACGCATGAAGCAAGCCTTTCAATAATAATTTTATTTTCTTCCTTACATCATTTACAAAAGTCACAATTACATGTCATTATGAAGACCGAACCTAGTTACATTTTATAACATCTTGTCCATCATGTCATGGTCCTAGGTCAAAGCACCTATTGAGTGCTCTAAGAGTCTTGTTTTCAAGTCAAGGTGTTGAGGCCATGATGTTCTAGCCCTTGGAGGGCTCATGTAACAAAGAAGGAAAATTATTACTGTAAAATATGATGTCTAGCCAAGCAGGCCTAATTCGCTCTCTTGAAAGGCTATATAAAGAGAAGCCTCACCTCATTTGTGACACATCGATCAAGCAAGGAATTTCTGTTTCTAGAGAAGTCTGGTCCAACAATGAAGAAGAGAGAAATTCTCTTAGCAGTCAGCGAAATTCTTTGGAGGCCAGTAAATTGATTAGGGAAGGAAATCTCTGTCTCTACTGCCCACACGTGCAAGGATTTTGAGGAGAACCTAGGGTTTCCGCAGTTCAAGTTTTGCAGAAGTATTGTTTGAAGTTTGGCTGGCTAATCCTTGGAAGGCTTGGTTTTTAGGTCGAAGTCAAGGTCTTGGAAGTCTTCATTGAAGAGATTCTATAAGAAGAGATTATTGTGGGTTTCCCTCTCTAGGAGAGGTTTTGGCCATCGCTAGCAGCCTACATCTGGTGTTCTTGTGTTTGTGTTGTGATCTTTTATTGGCATTTGTCTTGATGATAAAACAGAACTAAATAATAATAATAATGTCACAATAAAATGTCATGGATTCAAGAGAAATAAAATTTAAATACCCCTAACTATTATGACCTAGATTCCTCAACAGTTGATAGGGTAATTGATGCTGTATTCCTTGTAAAAGATTGCTATTATTTATAAATTGTTGAGTGTTGTACAGCAAGATCTGCTGGTATAACAACCCTAGGAGCGAGACTGTGGATTTGTAACTTGCTTTGTACTGCTGGTGTTGTTGATAAAATCAACTACTTGTTTATACTGTTATGCATTCAATATCATCTCTGTCAAATTTAGAAGGAATACTGTAATACTGGTACAATTTTTTCATGTGCTCTTTCTAACTCTAATGGTAAATTCTCCTAAGGGATATTACATATAAATCACATGAGATACTTGAAATTTAAATGAATCCTCCATATTTTATATCTTAGAATAGCCAGTGCATTTTTTCTTCTTGTCTCAACACATCCCAAAAATATGCCACCCATATAATGTTGTACAGCCATTCGAAACGTAGTCACTTTCTGGTAATGGATTGTGAGATACTGCTATTTGCACAATTTGTGGTTGAGATCAAGCCATTTTCTTGTAAAGGATTGTGAGATACTTCTAGTTTGCACAAGTTGCAGGTGAGATTATTGCTGATATCTATGTGTTGCTTCATCAGACCATTCCTTGAAAATACATGATTTACAATACAAAGTAAACTTCTAGAGATATTATAAAATGTGTGAATTGAATACAAAGGAATATGCACGAAAGATACTTATAACTTCAAAGTATGGGCATAGAGATGGTGAATGTTGTATAGTAGATGCTTATGCAGACCCAGTTTGGAAATCACAAATTTGTTGCCATATAAAACGTGGAACATATGTAAATAACCACATGCATGTATAAAATCAACGGCATCCAATTGTACTAATAAAGTTAAAACTTTTCCAAGAAAAAAATATCTTAATTCAAGTTACATCCTAGATAACAGGATAATTATTTTAAGTAAAGCGGGTTAGATGTACATTGATACTTTAAAATAAATACTTTAAAATGCCATTCCATGTGAAAATTATAAAGCTGGATTCAAAATTTATGACCATCTAACAATTTCAGGTCAGGTTATTTCATTGTTTCCATTTCTAATACCAAAATGACACTTTGCAAGAATTAAGGAAGATGAAAGTAATGAGAGGATAAAATTTTACAACTCCCTCTACATTACGTTTCATGCCAATTTGCTAAAATACATGTTGAACTGGATTCCCGGATATTATAATTTATTGTCTCATATAATTACTGCACAAAATGATCTTGGAATCTAAAAATTCAATATTTTATAGCAACCTTTTGTACGCACTACAATCTCAGATTAAAATTAGCAAAATTGGTGATATATAGGCAATCGTACAGGTTATAAGAAAAGGCATCAAAACAATAATTAAGTATGCCAGGCTTTCCATTCTGGGACTCTCCGTTGAATGTGACAGTTACCCTAGTAAAGAATCAGAACTGTGCTGGAAATGCAAACAGATACCATCATCTTGATTTGCCCCCAAAATCCATCATGAAAGCTCAATTGGGCATAAAGTGACACCATTGCGAGCAGCCTGAATACGGCCCCATCTACCCAGTCGAGGTTCCTGAATGCACATCATGAATTAGAAAATGAACACTGAATTTAACTAATAAAGTTTCAATACATAAACACTTTTATTTGTGTACATAACAATAACCTCTAGTCCTAGATAAAATTCCTCCAAATTCAAGAAGAAAACAGCATATTTGTAATTTATTAAGTGGACAAATTTCTGTGCTTCGTAATGGTGCCTGTTTATTATGAGTGAAAGAAGATTTCTGCAAATATATCTTGAATAATAGATAACTGATAAGATGACGATTGCAATGAGCTTCATGATGGTATACTTATATGGCCTATATGCATTGATTGGCATTTGATCTTTCATTCATCTACTTATTATTATTTTGTATTTATTATTATTATTATTTAGTATATTCGTTATATTTATGTTTATTACATTATCACCCAGTTAAGGAATGCATTGTCCCCAAAGCATTATAAAAATGGATTCCCTCTAGCTTGTTGGAAATCGGGAGGCTATGTCGTTTAATTCAGATTTCCTTGTCCAGAGTAATTGCTTGTGAATTTATTTGATTTCTTATTAAACGTTTATTCTGATTCTTTTCATCAAACATTTACTATAACATGAACATGAAGATCACAAAAACAAAATAACACAAGATATAGGCTTCAAGCAAGGGCAAAACCCCTCTGAGAGGAAAACCCAGAAAATTCTCTTCTTATAGAATGAGATCAAATGAGATATCCAAGACCCATAACCACAAAATACTTTCTCCTCTAGCTGCCAAGACAAGCCTTTCTTTCTTCCAGCATATTCATTAGCAAGAGACCAGCAACAAGAGAAGTACCAAGGCAAATCTTCGACAAACCCTAGCTCAAGAGAAACTTCTTTCTTTCAGACTTAGGCCCTCCACTTCTACTATATTTCAGATCACAAATCATCATGTATGTGTGGAATGAACAAAGTTCCTTATTCAAGTTAAACACTGTCGAAGACTTGGAATATAAAGATCTCCATTGAGGATACAAGAATATATAGTAAGATGTATGAGTAAGAATGATGATACAATTGAGAGTGAAGGTCCTGTATATATATCCAAGTATATATAGACATGTCTCTTTGTTTAACTAATTATTATTTTAATTACATATTATTGTGATTATTATTTATTATCTATATTTATTACTTTTACATAATTATATTCATAACATTGCCTTCCTCTTCAAAAAGCTTTGTTCTCAAAGCTTTCTGATGAAAGGGCTTGATCTGTTTCAAATGTCTTCTCGTCTCAGAACTGTCATCTTCGCTAATACATGTTGATATGATCCTTGGAGTGAAAAATAAAACTGTCGAACTGAGAATGGATCTCACCATCCTAAATTAATCTTCTATGGAATCTTGTGGTTACTGGATACTTTGTGTGAATTGTTATCACAAGAATGAATTGCACTGACATTAGTATTCTTTGGAACATCAGTTTGTTGTTTCTGTTCTAAATACGTAGCTTGATTGAGTTGTCTACTCTCGTGATTCGGATGTCAATAAGGAATTCTAGTGATTTGATTTTCCTTGATCTTGTTTGTCTCGTTTTCATGATTTATTTGAAGTACCTAATTTCCTTTAGCTATAGAAGTTGAATGGTTAATTTTTGGATCTTCACTTGAATTTTTTGTTGTTGGAATTGCACTTCTGAGTACATATTTACTTCAACTAGTTTGTTCTCTTCTTGAGTTGTGATATTCAATGGATCGGTATTTGTTGTTTTTTCGTCAACTTGAATTTCTACATTTGATGCTTCCTTCTTGATAAGTTGTTGTACCTTTTTTTTGTTAATTTTATATAACAATGGTATGTTCTATGCTTAAGAGCAATTTACTTCAATTTTTCTTATTAGCCCAATATCAAATTCCAGATAGCAATCACATTAACATGATATTAAATGCAGATAGAACATAAATAAAAAGCAGAAGACAAGAGGACACAATATTTGGCGAATGCCAGGGAAAAACCCCAATGTGGGGAAACCCTTTGATCAAGTCTTCTTACTATTCTTCAAAAGTTCAGCACAAAGAGAGAGTACAATATACAAAGTTCACTTGCCCAAACACAGTCAAATTTGTCTAACCAAACTGTAGTCAACAGGATGCCCTAACCAGAAAGTCAACGCTGGTCAAATCAACAGAATTACTTCTCCAAATCAGCTCGGTCAAACCCAGTGAATTCAGCCTCCAAGAACAGTCTGAATTAGCCCAAAACAATCGAGAAAAAGTCGGTCAAACTCAGTCAACGCAGAGTCAAACCTGCGTTCAACACTTGTCAACAGCCCAGAAAACCTCGAAATCTGTGCCAATAAATGTGGCCTGCCCAAACATAATTTCTTCCAAGAAAAAAGCAGTCAAACAAGGTCACTTGTTGCCTGGTCAACGTTGGTCAAAAGTGCTGCAACTTGGTCAACACAGAAAACAGAAAAGTATAGTCAGCCCTTCGCACATGTGGAGGAGAGAAGTTGCCCAGAAATTCGTACGACCCAATCAGATGAGGAGAGAGAGATATGTGAGTGATGATGAGTGTCCAAATGAGGTAGATGCTCCTATTTATATGCAACGTTGAGGATGAAAAGACATGACTTTTGGGCTTCTGAGCCTACATTAGTTTGTTGGCCGACCTTGACAATTTGTCCATAAAAGAAATAAATTCATAATTCCATTTGTACATGTCAGAATGAGATGATCTTTAGATCAATCCTACACCTCTCGGAAAGAGGAATCCAATAAAAATATCAACTTCATCATATGAGTTGTCTAAGGTGGAGTTTGGCCCTAGTTTCCAAATTTTACACTCCCTCTCAAATAGAGAGAACTCCACTTGCCAAATCATCTGTCAATATGTACCATCTCTGACATCCCTGTTATAACTTATACTCTGCTTTGCTTTGCTCTACTCTGCTGAACCATGAAGAAATAATGAAGAAGAAATGATCAAGAGTGTGTCATACCACTCTCCACTGATCTCAAGTCAGTCTCCAATGATCGAGAGTGTATCATACCACTCTCCACTGACCCAAAGTCAGTCTCCAATGATCCCAGATCAATATCAAACATCTTATCATAGGGAGTACAATAGTACACGATGCATCTATCAGTAGTACTATGGCCCTATCCTCATTTCCCCACTCATTGGCCAAATGAGAGGTACTTCCCATGAGTCCTGGACTACATGGGTAGGATGTATCGATAGGAGAAGGTGAACCACTCATCCTGCTCATATGCCATAGGAGAAGGTGATCCACTCATCCTATGCATATCTCAACCATCATGGGGTATCACAGGAGAAGGTGAACAACTCACCTTGTACACAGCGCACCACTAGGGTAAGGTGAACCACTCACCTTGTACACAACGCACCACTAGGGGAAGGTGAACCACTCACCCTATGGTCGCTCATCACTCTAAGAAGTACCCCAAGCCCCTTGGAGTTCCCAGAGCTCAATATCCAAGTCAAACAGGACCCTCATAAGAGGGCCTCTCCACAGCTCCAAGTCGTTCACAAAAGGTTAAGAATTTGACCTTCCTCAAGGGCTTTGTAAGAATATCTGCGACCTGATCATCAGTCCCAATGTGATGGAGCCTTATTGCTTCCCACTGTACCATATCTCAGATAAAGTGGTACCCGATATCAATATGCTTGGAGCGGTCATGAAACACACAATTCTCAAAAAGACGAATCCCACTTTGCTTGTCCAGAAGACCATGGTGGTATCGAGCACATGTCCAAACAGCTCACTAAAGAGCTTCCTCAATCAAACAACTTCATAGGAGGCCATACTAGCAGCAATATATTCGGCCTCGGCAGTGCTCAATGCAACCGATTTCTACTTCCTGCTCATCCAGGATATTGAAGCAGAACCTAGAAAGAAGCAACATCCAGATGTGCTCTTACGATCCACCATACTGCCAGCCCAGTCAGCATCAGAATAACCATGGAGCCTACATTCCCGACAGTGTATCTTAGTCCATAGGTGATTGAGCCCTAAAGATATCTCAAAAGATTATTGGCAGCAATCCAATGTATGTGATGAGGCTCGACCATAAACTGACTTAATGTAATCACTGCAAAGCATATGTCTGAATGAGAGTTCACCAAGAACATCAGGGCCCCCACGAGTTGATGTTATTCAGAAGGATTTCCCAAATCGGGCCCAACAGCACTTCTGCATAACTTCTTGAAGTTAAGTTCCATCGGAGTAGTCACATACTTACAATCCACCATCCCAAATCTTTCAAGTAGCTTCACAATGTATTTTCCTTAAGAAAGGAAAATCTCACCTGGATTTTGCCAAACCTGCAACCCTCGGAAATAATGCATCAGTCTTAGGTGGTGTTGCGAACATCTCGATAACATCCTGATTTTATCTTGAAATCATGATTTTTTGGCCTAGCCGATGTTTGCCGATTTTTATTGATATTTTTAATGATATCTTTATTTTGTCGATATTTGTCAATTTTTACCGATATTTTCTCGATTTTTACAATTTTTTGGTTTTTCGAACCCTTGCAGATTTTATCCCGATGTCGATGTTCGCAACATTGGTACTAGGTCCTTCATCTCAAACTTGGAAGCCAAGTCCCACTTGCATTGATGAATGAGAAGGTATGCACCTGTTAGAAAGAGATCGTCCACATAAAGTACCAAAATGAGAGATCTGTCATTCTCAACCTTAAAGTAAAGGTTCGGATCAGTGTCACTTCTTGTAAAACCCAGCTTCATTAGATAGTTGTCAATCCTCTCATACCAAGCTCAGGGAGGTTGCTTCAACCCATAGAGGGCTTTCTTAAACCTACATACATGTGTCTGACGATCTTGAGCTTCAAACCCCTCTACATAGACTTCCTCCTTAACTGAACCATGCAAGAGGGCGGTTTTAACATCCATCTGGTGTAGGTTCCATCCTTGCGAGGCAAAAATGGCTATAATCGAACGGGTGGTGGTATATTGGGCAACTGGTGCAAATATCTCATCGTAGTCCACACCTTCCTTTTGAGAGAATCCTCGAGCAACAAACCTGGCCTTGAACATTTCAGCACTTCCATCAGCTCCATGCATGATCTTGTAGAGCCATTTCGAGGTGACAACGGATTTGTCCTTGGGTCTAGGGACCACATCCCAAATATCATTGTTCATAATTGACTCATACTCTTCGTTCATAACATCTCTTTCAAACTTGGTGCTTCATAGCTTTTTCCAATGTGCAAGGCTCAGATTGAACAATGGTGCTCATGGCAGCTAAGTACCCTTGGTACCTATTTGGCTTCTTACTTTCACGAAAAGTTCCCCTTGGAGCAATATGATTCTCGACATCTTCGAGAGTTTCCCTAAGCCATGATGGTCTCCTTTTTTAGGAGGACGGCTCATGAGGAGGTGGATCAATGGGACCTATTGGTCTTTCAACATCGAGTATCGGCTCATCCTGCAATTCTCCCTGCTTTCTTGTATCTGCTTCTTTGTCCTTCCTTGGAATAGGAAGGTTACTAATCTTCCCAAGGGCAGCATCTTCATCAAAGGTGACATCATGACTTATCTCCACTTCTCTTTGACCAAGCACATAGATTCTATATGCCTTAGAAGTTTCATTGTAGCCCACAAATGTTCCTTTCTTCCCAGATGCATCCAATTTGCTTCTCTTTTCTTTCGCCACATGAAAATACATGGGGCTACCAAAAAATCTAAAATGAGAAACATCATGTTTCTTACCAGTGAAAACTTCTTTGGGAGTTTTGGAGTCCGACACTTGATGAGGGCATCTATTTTGAACGTACACGGCAGTGTTGGCAGCTTTTGCCAAAAAGAACTTCGGAAGGCCTTGATCATGAAGCATGGCATGGGTGGCTTCTATAATGGAAAGATTCTTTCTTTCAGCAACTCCATTTTGCTTGGGGGTATATGTGGTAGTAGTCTCCCTCTTAATGCCAACTTTTCTACAATAGTCATTGAACTCATTTGATTCATATTCGGTTCCATTATTGGTCCTCAATATTTTGATCTTCTTCCCAGTTTAATTTTTGACCAAGGCTTTGAAAGAACGAAACCATGTGAACACTTTGTCCTTCTTCTTCAAAAAATAAATCCAAGTTTTGCGAGAGAAGTCATCCACAAAGATAGCATAATATAAATATCCTACCAGAGATGTCATGAGCATCATTCCAGATAGATCACAATGAACCAATTGCAAAATGTCAGTAGTCTTGCTATCACTTGAGGGGAATAGTTCCCTTGTATGTTTTCCTTCAGCACATCCCTGACAAACACCTTCATGTTCTACTTTAAATTCGAGCATGCCTGTAACCATCTTCCTCACATCGGGTAGAGCCTTATAATGAAGATGAGCAAATCTCCGGTGCCATAATTCGGATTGAAGAGATGTGTCACAAGACATAGTTCCTAGTGGACTTCCTCCAACTTGATATAAGCTATCAACCCTGAATCCAAGAGAAAATGCTTCTTTGAAATTTCTTTTCCAAACACATACCTTTCCATCAATGAATGCCACCTTGAATCCTTTGTCTTCCATTGCCGAGATAGATACCAGGTTCTTCTTTAGATTAGGTAGATACAATACTTCTTGTAGATGAATGGTGTTACCTTGATTCAATTGAAGAGTAACATTCCCAACTCCCTTCACGGGATAGGTGGCATTCTCCCCAAGAATGATTTCCAAATTTGTATCCTTTTCTATCAAATTTGAAAGAGCTTCCTTATACCAAGTGAAGTGCCTTGAGGCACCACTATCAATCAACTAATTTCCCAAGGTATCCAGAGGAGAGCAGTAGATAGGGCAGATATAAGATAAAATTATTTTTGCTTGTTATTTACAACATCAAATTCATCATACCTGGAGTTTCTTGATCTTTTGGGAGGTCGACCATCTCCATGTTGCGCAGCAGGAGCATTCCTTTTTCCTTTGTTGTTGAATATGCCATTTCTTTGATTGTTGTTGCCACTGAAATTGTTGTAGTTGTTGTTGTCATCATCCCGAGGTGTATCCCTTCTATTAGGACACTCCCTAGAATAGTGGCCAAACCTGTTCCAAATGAAGCATCTTCCCTTCCTTCCATCTTTGAATCCCGGTCTTCCTTGACATTGCTTCTTTGAACCTACATTGTTCTTCTTTTTAGCATGAGCGGAGAATGTAGTAGGTACATTCCGATTTGAAGGCATGTCTCTCTCCATCATCCTTGTTTCTTCTTGAATACATCTAGTCAACAATTCATCAAAACCTGGACTCATGTCATTGTTGAGGATAGTAGTGTTGAACACATGTCATTCATGAGGGAGACCTCCCGGGGCAATGAAAGTGAGCTCCCTATCAGCAATAACTTCTCGAATTGAAAGAAGATCATTTTTTATCCCAGTTATCCACATGAAGTAGAATTGGATATCTTCACCTCCCAGGGCAATGAAAGTGAGCTCCCTATCAGCGATAACTTCTCCAATTGAAAGAAGATCATTTTTTATCTCAGTTATCCACATGAAGTAGGATTGGATATTGTCACCTCTTCCCTTCTTTATGTCCTTCAACTTGTTTTTGAGAAAGAGGACTTGGTTTGCATTGCTAACTTTGAACATGCCAACCAACCTGTCATAGATCTCTTTAGATGTGTTCAAATCGGAGATGTACGCAACCAAATGCTTGTTAATAGAATCCCTGGTGATCTTCTTTGCTTTGACTTCACCTTTCTTGTATTTTGTCTTAGCGGCAGCCGGTGCATTTGAAGGAGGTCCAGTAATCTTTCCTTGCACATAGTCCATAACATCCTACTCTTCCAAAGTCAAATCAAGAGACATCTTCCATGCATGATAATCAGACTTATCATTGAGCTTGTCATCAAGTTTGAAGTAAGATGCAGAGGCCATTGAATCTTGTCCTTGTCCAACAAATCTCAGTGATTGCTCTTTTCACTCTTGCTTGGGCTTTGTCTTCACCTCAGCTCTAATACCATGTTAATTTTAGATAACAATGGTATGTTCTATGCTTAAGAGCAATTTACTTCAATTTTTCTTATTAGCCCAATATCAATTTCCAGATTAGCAATCACATTAACATGATAGTAAATGCAGATAGAACATAAATAAAAAGCAGAAGACAAGCCAAGACAAGAGGACACAATATTTGGCGGATGCCAGGGAAAAACCCTAATGTGGGGAAACCCTTTGATAAAGTCTTCTTATTTTTCTTCAAAAGTTTTGTAGAGAGAGAGTACAATATACAAAGTTCACTTGCCCAAACACAGTCAAATCTGTCTAGTCAAACTGCAATCAATAAGATGCCCTAACCAGAAATTCAACGTTGGTCAAATCAACAGAATTACTTTTCCAAATCAACTCAATCAAACCTAGTCAATTCGACCCCCAAGAACAATTTGAATTAGCCCAAAACAATCCAGAAAAAGTTTGTCAAACTCTGTCAACGCAGAGTCAAACATGTGGTCAACATTGGTCAAACAACCCAGAAAACCTCAAAATCTGTGCCAACAAATGCAGCATGCCCAAACATAATTTCTCCAAAGAAAAACGCAGTCAAACAAAGTCAACTGCTGCTCGGTCAACACTGGTCAATCTTGCTACAACTTGGTCAATGCAGAAAACAGAAAAGTACAGTCATCCCTTCGCACGTGTGGAGAGAAGATGCCTAGAAATTCATACGACTCAATCAGATGAGAGAGAGAGATATGTCAGTGATGATGAGTGTCCAAATGAGGTAGATGCTCCTTCTATTTATATGCAACGTTGAGGATGAAAAGACATGACTTTTGGGCTTTTGGGCTTCAAGTGTCTCTTCTTCCTTTTGACGTCTTTTTGCCCGACAACTACCTGCAGAAAACTACGTCACACCAGAAACCCCTCTTCGCTGAAGCTTTTATTGTGTTGCTCCCTCTGCCGCTAACAAATCCCGATCTGGAAATCCTACCTCTCGATCGACTCACTCAAAGAGAGATTTACCATGAAAATCTTGCCCTCCTGGCCTGAACTGCGCAATCCCTCTGGGGATTCGAATTGCTGCCTCTGCAGGAATTTCAAACTCCCTTTTTCCTTCAACGTTGGGCTATTATGGCACTATTCTCTTGTTTCACCTACAACTCTTATACCATGTGAAAATTTGGAAGCCCCAAATTTCCACTACAACAACTGATTACGTTTCTTCTATTTGTTAATTACTTAACAAAATTATTTATTGTTTCCTACAGTAAACACCGAAACTAATACACTGCAGGTTTCACCATTTCGATAAAATGTGGAAAAAAGAAACTTAGCAAGAAGAAAATACACAACACATCTACACAGTTATTTTTGGACAAAAGTCCCAAGAAAAACCTAATGCGGGAAAACCGGTGCAGCAACTGACGGTTTTATTACTACGCAGTAGTAATTCTAAGTACAATTCGCTGGATGCCCAACTGGTTATCCTATATAGAGAGAAACTGGACGAAACAAGTAGTGAGATGCTCTCACCCTATCATTGGAAGAATTTGACTCTGATCTCGTTGGAATAGAGGCTTTGCGTCCCTTCTGCATCAACTTCTGCGTAGAACTGCGTCAACCCCATGCAGTCACTGCGTCACCTTTGCTAGGGACTACGTTGCTACTCCTTCGGACCCTCGACTAACTAGAAACTTCGATTTCCATCCTGCTGGTCTCACACCTCGACTCCTGGCTTCTGAAACCCGATTCCCTCAGCAGGAATTCAATCTCCCTCTAGGCTTTGCGTTGCCACTGCGTCAGCACTGTGTGGGCCAATGTCGGCCTCTCTCTGGACGTCATTCTGTCCTCCCTGCCTTGTACTCTCCAGCCCAGGAAAACTCCTCACTGGCTACTATCCCTGCCCCTCATTGCAAAAGATCACTTCGAATTTCTCTCCAATAACTGCTTTGCTTCAGAAATTCGATCTTCTAATCTCTACTCAATGTGTTCTCCAAGTGCCCCTCAAGCCTCTTCTTATATCTTTTTGTTGGACAACCAACGACCCAGATTAACTCCTAATCAATGGCTCAGATCATTTTGGCTTGATCCTCGTCTTCTTCTAGAAGTTTCACCCATAGTTAGATTAATACCCTTTAATTATTTAGATTTCCTAAATTTTAAACTTAGGGTCCCTTAAAAATAATTAACTATTTAAATAAAACTGTCTCCGAGTGGAATTTCCCAAAACAATTTTTGGGTATTGGAGAATGTATGTGTCTCAGCCTCCCTGCAAATTTTGAGACTTAGAGCACATCTGATGCTACCACAAATCAACAAAATCATCAGTGTAATTGAGTAAATGAGCTTACAAATCACGGAACCAAGTGGACACTTCATAGTGGCATGCCCTTCCATGATGAGTTTAGAACGTACAAGTGTCTCCAAGTTCAAAAGGAAGGTTAACCAAGGACCCTATTAGGTGGTTTCAGCCTCTAAGGGAAGTGACATGTCCATGGTACATCTATCAAATCGCAGGTGGCATGTGATATAATGATCGAACGGAGTCGGGTATCATGGGAAGGCTCTGAGCCACATGCCATAGTACAAGGGTATTTATGATAAGGGAAGCCCACACTTGGGTATATAGATGTACGAGGGAGCAATCGTGGTACATGAGTTACCCCGGCCTTTGTTTTTCCACCCTTCTTCATATGCCTTTTGCCTTTTATTGATTTTCTTTTATAACTATTTGAGGCTCCAGGGGATGAGAGCATGCTGTGAAATATATAGCAATGAATAACCCCTTTAAGGTTGGGCATTTCATCGCCCACCAGGGGTTGGGGACAATCATGGGTTCCTTAATGATGTCGGGGGCCAATATAAGGGGGCCCTATGAACCAAGGTAATGGCCACAATGATAAGGGTTAGAATCCATGTATGGCTTTTTCCCACGTGCTAAATTTGTATGTCTCGGTCATCTTTTGCATTTTTTTTTATACATTTCTTGTTGAGAGTGGCCAAATTATGCTTCTTACCTAGATGGGAAATATATGGAAAGGGGTTATAATGAGCGGAGGGGAGTGATGTATGTGATGTCGATAAGCGGGACCACATGACCAAAATCAAGATTTCCCTCATAGTGCCAATCCTAAAGCTAGTAGCCAGTGAACGAGATTCCATGGGACTAGGCTACAACGTTAACCGCCAAGTTGGACAAAGGGGCAAGAGTACAAACCAAGCTCATTCTTTCTGTCGAATTCCCCCCAGCTCATTCTTTTCGTCAATCCCCCCACTAATCCATGCCCAGAAGTGTCCATGATAAGTAAACAAAAATACCCAACTACATAATGAAAGTCATACCTTCGGTGTTGGAAAGCTAACCTTCAAACAAACGATCATAACAAACGGGCAAGGGTACATAATAGTCAGCTCAGGCGGCGGAGATGGTGGCACATTGAGCTATCTGGTGGATGCAAGAGGTTGTTGGCTATTGGATGAAGACAATCTAGGATAAAAAAAATTCCTATGGGTGCCAACCACAGGTGGTGGGTAACATAGCCCACAAAGCCTTTGGCAAACTCAGCCTGACCTAGAAGAAATCGAGCTCAGAAACTGCCTCTTTCTTCCACACGTGCAAATGCAAATATGGCCTCCATAAACCATTGTGCACCAGAAATAATCTTCGCCTCCTATAGACAAATCAAACTTGCAAATATCTCCCTCTGAATCTCAGAAACTAGAAGTTGATGAAAAAATTCTCTCCAAAAATATTTTACCCAACCACTATTAGTTCCTCGTTGCTTGGTGTCCTCCACACTATCACTCCGCCCTTGCTCTCAATGCAATTCATTGTGTCTCCAAAAGCCCTATTGACTTGCTCTTATAATGTCTCATTGACGAATCAACAACCACGATCTAACTCCAATCGATGGCTAAGATCATCTTGACCTCTTCTCATGACTTTTCTAGAAGTCACTAGAGCAAATAGATTTTGTCTCAATTAATCTAATTTAATTAACCACTTCTCCTAAGTTAGGAAAATAATTAAAAACTAGCTAATTAATCTGATTAGGACATTTTCCTTCGAAACTTTTTATAGGTCTTGGAGATAATTATCCTCTTGGGTTCCTTAGACTCATAGACACCAATAGAAACTAAAATACCTGTCCAAGTTACAAAAACTAACACAATAGTGAATTATTTAAAATTTTGGAATGCCTGTCACTTGTTGAGAAACCACAATTCCCTAAAAAATTCATCAACAAAAGCCCCAAAACATTTTACACCTCTCAATGATGGTGTTAACATCCAGCATCCTTATTATAGTGTCTGCTTCCTCTCCATCCCCCCTCCTCAGAAAAAATTTGTGCAACTTGCCTAGGACACAAGATATCATTTTTTAACTAAACCATGAATTGTACTCAATTGCTTCAATTGTATTAGGCTATAGCATTTAACGTAACCAAACTTCTTATGCCTAACCTGACGATTGGCACTAGCTTCAACCAATTAAGCTTGCTGACATATTGATGTAGCTAAAAGCTTGAATACTACAACAAGATTATATTTCGGGGGGGGCATAACCCTTTGGCAATTGTCGAATGTATGTTAACTAAAAATCCTTGTAATCATCTACCATAGAATTTCAATTTAATGAAACCAAATGATGCATCTTGGATAACAACACAAGTTTTAAGGTTTGTTTGAACACAAAATTATGGATGGGCAATTCAATGCATACTTGGTAGCAGCAATGGCAATTGCAATCTTGGATAAATATTCAAAATATACCACCTATAAATGTTGTGGGTTATTGCAATAAAAGATGAAGGAATTTGGGAATGTTCCTTGAAAGATGTAACCAAAAGGAATTTGAGAAAGTTCAATGCAATAAGATAACAACAGGGATGAGGATTAATGAGCTTCACTAAACATCTTTGTTGCGGGAAACACCTAGAATACCTATGTACTGGTACTGAAAACTCATAGAAACAACATGGAAACTTCTTGAAAATGCCCAAGTTCCCATGAGGGTGCATGGGACCCATAGGAAGTGTGGAAGACCCCAATCTATTGAAAATGAAGACAAAGTAAATTCTCTCTCTACACACACACACACACAGTGTTTCACCCAATGCACACATTTATGGGAGATCTAATCTCTAGATGTTCTCATTTGAAACTAGTACATGTCCACATTTCATGCAACTTAACTAAAATTAACCTTCTAAGGAAATCACTAAATAGGAATGTCTTTAAAGTGAGAGAATAAAAGCAATTGTCCCATTACTAGAATTTTAGTTGATGAATATGAGTATTGAACAACACCTATAAAACATACAAGCAATCACTAATTGGAGTCTAGTATCTAGTATTTGTTGAAATTTCTAACTCTATCCGTTAGAAATTTTATCTGTATTCTTCTGGTTTATTTCTCCTACTTGTTAATTACCAACATGTTATTTAACTACATAAAAACCGAAATAAACACAATACAGTCTCAACCATCTACAGATCAACCGCTGAAAGAAATAGAAAACACACAAGTGGCACCGTTATTTTTGGACAACTCGTTCCCGAAAAAACCCAATGCGGGAAAACCATGCAACAATTTTGAGGCTTATATTATTGTGTAATATATCCTTGAGTACAACTAGGTGCCAAACTGGCTCAGCCGACAGAGAAAATAACCAGCACTAATACCTCTCTATTCGGAAGCGGGTATTCAGAAAACCTGCCCCACAAAATGCTCTCCAGCAACACTGAAGCACTGCGTCAGCCCTCCCACCCTCTGCGTCAACCTCAGAACCCTCTGCGTCAACCCTCTGAGGCACTGTGCAGCCTCTAGGAACCTCTGCATCACTCATATTGCCCTCTGCGTGGATGACGTAGCCCCTCTGACCTCTACGTTGTCTCTGCTAGGCTCTTTGTGGCCTACTCTAGCTTCTGCGTCTGCCTCTCTACCTCTGCGCTAGTCTCTCGGCACTGTCTTTGCCTCTCTATCCAGTACTCACTGCCCCTCGTTGCTAATCACTGATTCGACTTTACTTAGCAAGCCCCACTCTAGTAAATCGAATGAATGATCACTCTAATGTATTCTCCAACTGACCCTCAAGCCTCCTCTTATACTTTTCCTGTTGGTCCTTCAACGGCCAAGATTACATCTCTAATCAACGGCTAAGATTAGATTTGGCTTGATCCATGTCTTTTAGAACCTTCTAACCCAATTTTATATTAATACCCATTAATATTTTATTTTTCCTAAGTTTATACTTAGGAACTCCATTAAAAATATTAATTATTTTAATATCTCCTAAACCAGTTAGAATCTGCCCAAACCATTTCCGGGTCTTGGAGATTTCATGTGGTTTAGCCTCTCCACCAATTTTCATGGCTAGAGCACATCTGATGCTACCCCAAATCAATAGTATTGTGGTGCCTTGTAGAAAGATGGTAGGCAACGTATACAAATAAGCTTTAGGCACTAAAATGTAGTAACTAGAACGGACCACTCCCTATACCAATGTTACATTTATCGTTATCAACAATTTTTCACCGAGGGTCCAAAATTTAATTACCAGCAATATCTCGTAAATTATCAGAAATTATCAAGAAACTTAAAAAAAATTAAAAAATCATTTTTTTCAATTTTTTAAACTTCTAAAGCAACATCAACATCAAACAAACACATTCTCACATAAATATGAAGATAAAACTACTACATAAAATGTTTAAGATGTCAAGTGGTACATCAAACATCAATGTTGAAATATGATATCTGTCCCGATTCTCCTGAGTCACGAGTCTTAATAAGATAAATAAAATAACATCAAAACAAAAGGTGTATCTAATGAGATGATCATCATGAGGCATCTAGATACTACAAATCTACAAGGCTAATCATGATGCATTAAAATATCAAGTTTCAATAATTCCCTCTACCCCTTTTATAGGCAATCATCATGAGGCATCTATGGGGAAAATGTCGAAGATGAAGGGCGATGTCTTATGCCTCTTCCCCTAGTTGGCAATCTCTGTGGAGGTGGTTGTGGTAGCATTGGTTGTGGCACACTCTCAATATCCTTCCCCTCCAAATTTGTCTCTTCTACAAGAGGGGCATACTCCTCCTCCTCCTTTTGCTACAACCACTCAGGTGCCTCCTCCATGATAGGCTTTTCAATCTCCACCCTCCACGAACTTGTAGCGTCAAGTGCCTTAATGAAATGGCATTTGTAGCAGGTACTTTTTTGTCTGACCCATAACCTAAGATTGTAGTAGACATATACCATGTCATTGAAGCAGTGGACATCTAAACTGCATGAGGGGCATTTTGTGATTAATCATTAGAGGAATCGGGATCATGTCCCACAGGCATATGCCATAAATTAAATTAATGAACTTATTAAAAAAATTGAAAATTTCTAACCTATTGCGCTTCTTGGAGTGTATCTTTTCAAAGACATTCCAATTGTGTTCACACCTTGAAGAGTTGCAACTTTGACTTAGCACTTGAATGGCAAGTTTTTGCAACTTTGGGACTCTTCTACCATAGTTTGCCCACCAAACATCTACAACAAATAAATGGAAAGGATTCAAATTTCCAATGAAAGACAATGACTTATATTTCAATTTTCCATTAGGTAACAAAAGTCAAAATTTCTAATAGAATCATAGATAGTCATAAAAATGAAACACATTGAAATTTGAAAGTTTGAAAATTCAAATAAATTTTACTTGCAGCTTACTTGGCATCCTAAAGGTCATGTCTTGGATAGACATATCATACCCAAATGTCCTACAACTCAACTTATGTACCTCAAGTTGTTTGGAAATCTCATTGCGTTCAGCGGAAGTCAACACCATCCTCTAAATACATCGGTAAACCGTAAAATACATCCATAACCTCTGCATCAAACCTAAATCCACATGCATAAGAGAATGTAGGGTTGAGGTAGAGCCCTGCGGCATGAATAAGAACATGGAAAGTGTTGTTCCATCACTCATCAATCATGTTAAATTTCCATGAAACTCTGCATCTACTTGGATGAATAATTGAAAACTGTAACTAGTTAACTTTCACCAAGATACAGAGCTTCTTAACAACTTATAAGTTATGGAATAAAAATACAAAGATAAAAACACATCACACAAATTGACACACTTTTCTCAGGAAACCCAACAGGGAAAACCTGATTGCTGGATGTGGCTATTTTATTGATTGTCCTTGGAGCAATTGAATCTATTACAAAGAAATTTGTTTCTCTTGAGAAAGTGTCCTGCTTCTCACACTATATCTCAGTTGATACAATTGATCTTGACCTTCCTTGATCATTACTTGATCTCGGTTCCTGCACACAATTAATCCTTTGCTGCATCCATGACTTGCTCTGTGAACCTTGTTGTCTTGCTTCAATTTTGCTCCTCCTTCCTTGCGCACTTGGCCACCTTATTCCTTGCGTTGATCTTGTTATTTCTTAGCACACTGAGCTCCTATTTTTTAGGACACCTACTCCACATAACCAATTCTCCTTAATTCTAGCGCAATTGTGTCTCCTATTTCTTAGGACAATTCTTGCGCTCCAAAATCAAGACACTTCTCACAAACTCACGAGCATGTTTTGTCTCACAACCTTGTGCCAAAAACAATCAAATTTACTTGTGCCTTCGTCCTTCCTTTATAGATTCCATCCATGCTAAATTAGGCTAGTTCAAATATAGAACTCAAGCTCTGGTAGCGAGTTAACTAAGAGTGTTACTTACTCTCCTTCCAATCATCATTGGAGTTGTTAACTTGTGCTCTCTCCAATCAACACTGGAGATCTAACTCGCCTTCCTTCAATCAAGACCGAAGACCCAACTCGTTCCAACTAAACTCGATCTTCCAACCAATATTGTAGTCAAATTGATGAAGACTTCCACTTAACTGAAGCTCCAACTATACACATGAACTCGTGATGATTATTCCCATAAACTGGAAATTAACTCATCACAACTAAAGTCTATCTCCTAAGGCAAAAGCCAAAAGGCCTTTCTCGCTACATTTTCAACAAATCACACCCCATATCACATCTTGTCTTAGTGAATCTCTCTTCCCCTTTGTCCTAATAGTATCAATGGATAAATTCCTTATCCTTATCCATGGCCTCATACAAGTAGCCCATTGTAGACTTCTCACCATCAACCAAGCAAAAAACCTTTACTAAAGGTTCACTGATATCATACAACTCCTCCGTCCAAAAAACTTTGGTTGTGTCTTGTTGACCCTGCCGCCTACACCTACCTACAAGACAGTGAGAAAAGCCTTCAACCCCACAAGGTGCGGTTGGTGGCAGGGAACTCAAAAAAGGAGTTGTCAAACTAGTCCCGACTCTCTTCATTTGAGTTATCTCCTAGGTTAGCTAAATGGGGTGGTCCCTAATGAAAAGTTCAGTTAAAAAAGATGTGACTTTCTAGGAGAATTGTTAGAATTAAATAGATTATTTCTTTAAGATTTATAAGCAAAAACTGATATGAGCAATAACCATCAATACATAAGATAAGCATGAAATACATAAAGAACCAGTGCTTTCAAAGTATTGCTCTTTAAGAAATGAAATTGTATTTGCTTAAAATGAAGTGAAATGCTTTCAAATGGAAAGCCAAAGTAATCCTGAAAAGTGAAAGAATAAATCCTTAGCACAAGATATTATAAATGTTTTTAAGATGAATAAGTCTACAAATCAAAGCATGAAAACTATCTTGCTCAAAATGATACAATTAAAAATCTACTTGTTAAAATGAAATGATAAAAAGAACTCAAATGTTAGGCCAAAATGACAACATACAATTAAGTTTGCAACCCCAAAATAATAGTACTTGAAAGTGAAATCAACCATTCATGACAATATGTAATTAAACCAAAAGATGAGCCAATTTCCAAGTACAAGAAAATTAAACTTGTTGCCAAAAATTAAAAGAGATTACAATGCTTGCATCCAAAGTGCCACTTGAAATAAGACTTGCATGTGAGACTTTAAACCATCAAAATAGCAAGAAATTTAAGAACTTTGCAAACAAAGAAAATGTGATGGAATGTTGTTCTTGGTTTATTTTATTAATTAGTGTTAAGGCAAAGTTACAATTGAACTCTAGTCCTCAGACCTCATCGTCGCCCAAATATCTGGACCTCACAATGAGGAGTCAATAGAGGTAGACGGTCTCTAAAAAGTTTATTCAATCAACTTAAGTTGGAGGTAAGTTTTAGTGATGCTTGGGGGATATAAATAAATTAACCAAACAATGAGAATTAACTTCAACTTGAAATGTACTTGCTTGACATGAAATAAAATGTTACTTTATGGAGAAAATTTGTCCAAATACTTGATGCATATAAAATGTGTTTAATGGTGAAGCATACATAAACTTGGAACTGTGTTCAAGCCAAATAAGAACAAGTAAAAAGCGCTTGCATGCAAAAAATCTGAATTTGTTATAGATTTAACACATGTAGTAAATTAAATTAAAGTGCATGCAAAATGAGTGTGATGCATGTTCTGTTAATTTCCCAATTAGATAATATGCATGCAAAATGAAATAAACCAACAAAGTCAAACCACCAAGCCTCTCCAAAAGGTGGAGAGATAGGGATACCAATGGGTAAAACCCATGCTCCCAAAATCACAAATTTTATTAGTTGTTACAAGAAGGGAAAGACAATGATGTCTTCTCTAAAATCCAAGGAAAGTCTTAACAAACTAGCTTCAAACCATAGACCTTTCCTCTTTGAAAATTTCTACAATTTGAGGCCCACAAAGGCTCAACAAAATGCAGATTTTTTTTTAAGAAGAAGAGAAGATAAGCTTCTTCTATGGCCACGACCAAGAGAGAGCAAGAGATGGCCAAAATGAACTTGGCCTTCCTCAAGAAAAACACGGCCTTATATAAAATGAATTCGGCCTAAATGTGGAAGTAATCACCAAATCTGAGCCCCAAGGTTCTGCATGCAAACTTGTAAGTAATTTTTTGATGATGAATCCGCAAGTAGTTGCAAAAAAAACAGGTTAAAAACAATCTACAACAACAAATGTTAGCTCAAGATAATTATAAAGTATGTTACAAAAATAATCTACAAGAGGCTAGGCCAAAGAGTATGAGCAAGCTCTCCTCTTTGACTAGCCACGACTTAGCTCTTTTAAATAGCCAAATATTGATAAATGAAGTACAATACGTAAAAATAAAATTTTCCAAGTTTGATATTTGGATGCAAGAAATAAAAGCTTTAAGAAACTTGAAAGAATCCCCGCAAGACACAAATAAGATATAGATGAGACTTAGGAATTCAAAACATGCGGGTTCTCCTTGAATATTTTTCAAGAATGGGTTGATTCCTCCGAGACTTTCCCCTCGCGTTTGAAAAGCTTGACCAAATAATGATTCATCTATAAAACTTCACCACAAATCATTAAATCGACATGAAATTAAATAAGTGAAGTGGAAAAAATTCCTAGAGATACATCTATTATGCACTAGAAGATTTATTTTCCTAAAGCAAATAATTATTTCTTATGCTAATATGAGATAGTTGAATACTAACATAACTTGAAACAAGCATGAAAGAAATAATGACATGAGAAAATAAATAGAAGCATAACAACAAGTCAAGAATTTACCACATATGCAAGGAGAAGAACACCATCACGCTTTATCCCAAAAACTGTTGTATTATATTGCAAGTAATGAATGCAATCCCACAGAGTCTCCTCAAGCATTATAGCTCGTATTACACGATACAATATGAGAGCACAGGGCCTCATTATATATAGAGTTGGGAGAAAATCCCAAGAAAAAATGCATGTGAGAACTGAACTTGGAGCAAATCCCAAGGAAAGATAAATCAAGTTCGATGTGGAGAAGATAGAGACACCAGAGCAAAATTGAATTCCATATGTGCACATCAAGGGAAATCGAATTCCATATATGGCATAGTAAACTCATCCATGAGTGAATCCAAGTACCATGATAACTCCAGTCAACAAATGCAAACTCGAACTAAAGGATACCACATATGTAGATGATCCCAAGATAGCTCTGTGTAGGTCCCCAAGAACTGCGTGATTCCTCCATGTGTAACTCGTTGTCTGGCCAAGTGAAACTTGTAATCCTCAAGAGTGGAGTGCTAAGAGTAGAACAACCTGAGATAACTGTGAGATGAGGCCCCACATAACCTTCAACCCAAATATACCATAGAATATTCCTTTTGATCCAGGTGGATGTTGGTGGCCACCCACCTATCCCACTTGGACCCCCACAACTGTCTCTTTAGGTTTTTTAGTTTCCTTAATTGTAGCACAATTTACAGCTTTTTGGGTCTTGAACTTCCGAAGCCATTTTGAGGCTCTCAACGACGTTTTTTGGGAAAACTAGGAGCAACATAAGTCCATGGACCGATGTTGTTCATCCCAAAGTTGTAGTCCTCGGATAGATCTTTCTAACGAGGTATTGTGCACGTCAAACGGAGATCATATGCCAAAGTTACGACCCTGGGAAGTTGATGTACCGATTTACCCAAAACGAGGCCCATAGTTTGGCACTTCATCTCCTAGGGTTAGGTTTTTGGATGTTTAGGGTTTTCCATTGTTTCTCAACAATAAATAGACCTTGGAGCCTCATTGTAAGACAGTTTAGAGGCATGTAACCGCCACATCTCTTCTCAAAGATAAGCTACCATCGCCCTAGCTGGTTTATTTCCCTCTCTATTTGTAAGCATATTTCAGTATTTTACATTAATGAAATGAAGTATTATTTCTGTTGCATCTCTGTATTTCTGGTTATATCTGTAATTTGTTACGTTCCTGCATAAATCCGGATCAGTGGTATCAAAGCGGTCTGTTTTTTCTATGTTTTTTTTTGCATGTCCCCAACGAGGTCGGGATATAAGGAGTTAGGGCTTGAACTGGTCGAACCTTTACAAGACCAGCCTCGCAAATCTCGATGGCCTCCCATGGTAGATGAAAAGAAAGACAAGGGGGCAGGAGATCTTATCAAAATCTTGCTCGAAGAAGCCCTTGAGTGACAAAGGAATGCGATGATGGAAAACTTTGCCCAGATCCTTCAGCAGCTACCCAGGGGCGAGGCATCCGCTTCCAACAGCTACGCTGGAAACGCTGCACCCTTTAAAGTACAAGTTAACTTTGAAATCCCCATATTCGAGGGTCAGATAAACGCAGATGTCGTAGATAAATGGTTAAATCTGCTAGATGGTTATTTTTCTGTTCATGATTTTTTCAGCCGAGAAAAGATCAATTTTGCACTTCTCAAAGCAGCTCCCCACATCAAGGACTGGTGGGAAACCTACTGCGAGCAAAAGAATGAAAGTACGGGCTCACTATATTCAGCCGCACCCACTTGGAATTCATTATGGGATGCCATCAAGGAGCAGTACTACCCTGTCAAGAGCTATGAGAACAAATACATAAAGTGGACCATGCTGTGGCAGGGAAGGGACCAAGATGTGCCAGAGTTCACAAATATTTTTCATACCCTTCGCACAAAGTTGGGTATCAAGGATTCCGAGCTACATTTGGTACTAAAATACCGCAACTGCCTACACAGGTACATCCAGGACGAGATGGAGTTCCTGGACATCTCCTCGCTTGGCACAGCATACCGATACGCTATCAAGATCGAGCAGAAGTTTAAACAAAAGAAGCGAGACTTTGGATCTGCGAATCCGAAGAACAAGGACAAAGCCAAGGCGGGGTGACCCAAGACAACCCGTCGAAACCGCAAGAAAAGAACAACACCACGAAGTCAAAGAAGGACACAGGAAAGTGGTGTGAGTTCCATAAGAGCCCCACTCATAACACAAGTGAGTGTCAGACCAAGCAGTGGTTGATGGCCGAGTTGAAGGCTTCAGAATCAGATGCATGTTCCGACTTTAAGTCAGAACCCGACAAGGGGAATGACAAAGGGAAGAAAATCATTGATGCAGAGCCCAGTGCCACTGTTGCCACTGCCAAGGTCCAAAAGAATGAGCCCGAAGATCTAGAGCAGGGGGGAGCGTCTTTTCCACTCACAGATGTGGGTTAAGTGTTTGTCGTTGCAATTCATTGTTGACAGTGGGAGCCAAAAGAACCTCATTTCAACAGAGGTCGTAAAGCGGCTAGGACTACCAATCATACCACACCTGCAACCATACAACATTGGTGGCTTCACCAAGGACGAGATCTCTGAATCCGTCAGCAGTGCCACCTTCCCTACATCATCAAGCCCTTCACAGATGAGGTATTGTGTGATGTTGCACCGCTTGATGTTTGTGATGTATTATTAGGCCAACCATACTTGTGGAAGCGACATGTTGTGTATGAGTCAAGGCCTCGCTGTTATTATTTCTGTGTAATACATTATACAGGATACCGGAGGTAGCCCCACCTACCGCCACTTCTTTGATCTCTGCTAAGAAAGGCAGTAAGATCATCTCCCAGACTAGGAAATTTATTTTCTGTCTGGTTCGCTCTCAAAGTAAGGGGAAGATCGTAGCCACATCCATGGCCCCCGGGAAGGGTTCCTCCACGCAGTAGAAGCAGGTGGATACGGTCATGAAAGAAGACAGGGACATCTTCTCCTCACCCACAGGGGTACCGTTGCACTGTCAGGTCAAGCATTCGTCTGATCTGACTTCCGGAGCACCTCTACCCAACGAGCCGATCTATCGCCGCTCCATTCTAGGAAATGCCAAGTGCAAGCAGCGACATGATCAACATCAGGTACCACACAAGTTTCAAGTGGGTGACAAAGTCTGGTTGCATCTACAAAAAGAATGCCTTACAAGAGCCCATCAGAAGCTCAAACCACTCCGATATGGTCCTTACACCATTACCAAGGCTGTGGGAAACAATGTTTTAGAGCACAGCGTTCCCCCATTCCTTCGCTTGCACTGAGTGTTCAATGTGGACCGCCCTCAACCATACTTCCCACCATTACTAGACACATCAAAGGTTGCAGAACAGCCCACCAGGGACCAAGTTTAGTAGAAGTTTCCTCATCTAATGAAGGAACTCAACGCAATGGGGACCATTGCTTCCTAAGGGGGGAGGAATGATCCAGGTGGATGTTGGTGGGCACCCACCTATCCCACTTGGGCTTCCATTTCCTTAATTGTAGCACAATTTACTATTTTTGGCAGTTTTTCGAGTCTTGAACTTTCAGAGCCGTTTTGAGGCCCTAAACGACGTTTTTGGGGAAAATTAGGAGCAACATGGGTCCATGGACCGATGTTGCTCATCCCAAAGTTGTAGTCCTCGGATAGATCTTTCTAAAGAGGTATTGTGCACGTCAAACAGAGATCGTATGCCAAAGTTACGACCCCGGGAAGTTGATGTACCAATTTATCCAAAACGGGGTCCATAGTTTGGCGCTTCATCTCCTAGGGTTAGGTTTTTGGATGTTTAGGGTTTTCCATGGTTTCTTAACAATAAATAGGCCTTCGAGCCTCATTGTAAGACAGTTCAGAGGCATGTAGCCGCCACATCTCTTCTCAGAGATAAGCTACCATCGCCCTAGATGGTTTATTTCCATCTCTATTTGTAAGCATATTTCAGTGTTTTACATTAATGAAATGAAGAATTATTTCTATTGCATCTCTGTATTTCTGGTTATATATGTAATTTGTTGCGTACCTGTATAAATCCGGATCACCTTTAGTACATGAGTTCCTCTAATAAATTCGATTTTCCACATGTGCAACTACTGCTTTATCTCTGGGAAATTCGATTTTATGAAATAACGGTATATTTATGATGCAGGGTGCTAAGTCATCTTCCACATGTCTGTTGACTGAACTCTTTGACTTAGGATAATTTCCAAGTCATTTCCACGTCATTTTGTCACATGGAATAATTTATTTATCTCTATTTTATTTAATTCTAGCCTAATTAAAAGCCACAATTTCCACTAAACTTAGGAAATGTGGGTTTTGAGGGTCCAAAACACATTATTAACCCCTCAAAGTGTGTCATAGTAAAAAGTTGAGGGTGAGAGGTGTAATTTTTATTACTCATACCCCATACAACTTCTCTAGACTACACTTATTACAATTTAAATACAATTTTATTTGCAATTTTTTATCTGCGAGAAATCTAAAAAATAAATAAAAAATGACTACCTAGACCTAACCAAATTCCACGAAATTTTTTGTATGATCTAATATGGTAATATACATCGACTCTAGACACTAAGATGCGTTAGGGGCTCAACCTTCAAACCGTCCCTCCGGCTTTGGGGTAAAAAGTGAGTGAAAAAACCCAGAAAATTATCCGCCTTTGAAAAAGAAGGGATAATCAACCAAATTAAAAAAACACTCCAAGGTGTACTCGTTTGTTAATAGAGTCAAAACATCCTAGGCATGTTACAGACTCAAAACTCATCATTACTAGTATCATTTATTACAATTCCCCGCAGGGTGTGGAATCTTGGTACAAAAAAGATGATGAGAAGTTAGAAGTAGAGTTAACAAACTTTGTTGACTAATGATATCTGATGGTACAAGTGTCCTCTGGATCACCCTTGGGCATGGAGTCTTTCATATAACCATCAGGTGTCATCCCAGTGGTCAACATGTCTCACAAGTTGGGCTATGGCCTGCCCATCCACTTTAATGCTCTAGACATAAGAGTTCCATTCATCTAAGAGAAACATCCTCTACAACTCCAACATTGAACTACGAAGAGATTGAAGAGAAATGAAGCTAGTTGCAAAATGCGTGATAATAAGACGGACCAACGCTTTCCCCCTGCGAACTGTCTCACGAGTGTTAGAACAAATGCATGATTGTGAATATATTTTGTATACTCTTGAATCAACAATTTCCTTGATCCAAGGAATATTTCTCATGCCCTCTAGCATCAAATCAATGCAATGGATGACACAAGGAGTCCAATATAAGTTCAATACCTCTCCATGAGCAACTTGTCAGCAACAACATTGTTTGCAATGACTTGGACAACATATTGCGGACCTATCTCCTGGTTGAAGTTATCCAATAACTCACGTAATAATTGTGCATAGCTAACATGTGCAGATGCATCAATAGATTTGATAAACATTGTCCCCTTGGGACAATTAACCAAGAAATTCAAAATGGACTTGCCCTTCCCATTTGTCCAACCATCTGATATAACGGTGCATCCCGTGATCGCCAATTATTCTCTCAACTCAACCAATCTCCTTGTGCAATTGGCCTTTTCCCCTTGAAGGAGATACCCTCTCAAGTCATTATAAGAAGGGCCCTTCTAGCCTGGACCAGCAATGGCGGCAACTTCAAACATGGAATGGTAGAATGGATTGTTCTTGGAAATGTTGAATGGTATGTCACTCTATAGAAAGCATTTCACCACAATTTTGTCAGCCTCTTCCTTCTCCTTCAATTTCACCATTGACCAAATAGAAGGTTGCCCCCTAGGCACAAATCTTATCATAAAGAAAGATGAGGACGCTTAGGGACCAAGCATTGCAAAATGTGAGCACGAGGATTGGCTTCCCCCACTCCTGAGAAGCTTCTCACCATTATCACAACTTCTCAGTCAAGGCAAGGTTCTCAAGTTGCAAACATTTGCAATTTAAATCCTATGGCAAGTTATCAATGCAAATGGAGTGTGTTTGAGTGCATATACATGAAGAAAGTAAATCATTTAGAGCAAAGAAAATTGAATGATTGAATCACCATGCAATACAATCAGTTATTTAACAACACATCTAATGCATATCCCTTACTCTTGGAGGAGATTGACCCTTACTTGAATAGGATTATGGATAGCAATCTACTAGCAGTTCCAAAGGACAAACATAGTTGGAATGGCTTAAATTTGCTTCCATTATCAAAAGTGAATGACATTAATGTCAATGTTGAAGCTTTGAGGGTGAGTTAAAAGACCAAGGATCCCCATGCAAAGGATGGTCCACACGATGCAAAAAATCTAGAAAGTTGGATTCCTGAGGTGCTATGTATTGATTTAATTACAACATGTGATCATTTTTAAAGTCTAAAGGCCATTTAAAGACTCAATGTGCATGCATTTCCTCTCAATTTATATATATCAATTAAGCTTGATATTGACACCCTTACATCACTGGTGTCAACAACAAACGTAAACAAGCAACCCTTGGTATCTAATGGTTTTTATTTACCTTGATGAACATGATTATATAGTTGTTTTCACAAAATTTGGATATTTTATGTATTTTTTATTTGACAAGTTTTTTGGTTGGTTTGTTCAGTTTAGAATTTTGGCTAGTGCTTTTATGATTTTCTATGTTAGAATTTATAAAGGATGAAATATTAAAAATTAATTAAAAAAACCTTGAATTTTAGTCATTTCAAGATTCAATACACCTAAGTCAAGCCCCGAGGGTTACCTCAATTGGTCGAGTTCTAGTCGTTAAAGCAGCTCGCTACTGACAGGCATAGTTATCATAAACGGACCGGTCATTGAACCGATAGACCCTCCGGACCGAGAACCGGTCAAAATCGTATGGAAACCAGTAAAAAAACTGGACCAAAAAACTCGTCAACCAAAAACACATGAAATATTCAAATTTTAAAGAAAAACACATATATTCATGTGCATCCATATGAATCCAAACCATTTATACACAAATAAGCAAAACTTCTCAATAATATAGCATGTAAGGGTGCACATAACCAAAATAGCACTTTGTGCAATCCATCGCTAAACCGAAAATACATCAGCAAACAAGATCCACATGGCCTCTAGCATCCAAAAAAATTATGCTACAACAAATATCTACATATCATCCAAATCGTTGCCTATATTGGGATCTCTGTCATCAATATCACCTTCTAAGCATTAAAATAAGATAGAAAAATCATAGCATGTCAAGTCAAGATTTTGTTTGACTGATGGGTATTTTTTTAGTAGGATCATGATAGAGGAGTTCAACAACCAATGCCACTAGCATCAAGGAACATAGACGGTTTGGTGCTCTTGATTAAATACTAGTTCCATAACCTCAAACACGAGAAAATCCAATGTAGCGTTGCAATCCCCCCAATCTTGAAATGTTGTAACACTGTTAAGTCTGCTGGATTTTGAGTGAGATCTAAAATTCTACTTTCTCCATATGAAATCCAATAAGGTCAAAACCACTCTCAAACATCCTAAGTCATTTCATGGTAATGTTAAAAATTTAAGTAAATGAGAATGTCACTTTTACTTTAAAAATTTAACATTACCATGAAATGCATAGCAATAGTAGGGCCATATGCTTGAATATTAGGCACATATTATATGCTAGTGCCCAGCTAAGACAAACATTAAAAGAAAAAACAAAACAGGCCCCACTTGTTGCATTCTACGTGGCTTTACCATACCGAACTAGACAAAAACGGTTCGAGTCACCGATTTGAACCAGTTTTTGCCTCAAAATGGTCGGATCGTTCTGAATCGGTCGGACCGGTCTGAACCGATCAGTCCAGTTCGGTCCTTATAACACTGTTGAGAGGTCACAAGGTCAATTCTCCTTGGCACTCTTGGGTTAGGCTCCCTTAATGAGTTGGTGGGAAGTGATCCCTTCGTATGGATCTGCCTAGAATAATGTTTTCGTGGATGTGGTGGTCACGAATCTCTGGAGTCCATGAACCACATCCAAAAATACACCCTACTCATGTACGTGATGAGATTACTGGATAAATTAAGCCTTGTGCATCTTGTAGGATGTGTTGCTATTCATCAACAACTTCATTTTCTATACCGAATTCTCCATTTTCTTAAGCAAGAAAACAAAACAAACACATGCAACTTTCATTCCTTGAATCCTATGCGTTTGGATCACCACTTGACACAAAGCCAACAACCAACCTTTCATTTTCATTACATGTAGTTTTCCTTGGCAATTTTCTTTATGGTAGTCAACTTGGACCCACTTTTAGCATTATAATTGACTTAAAGGATCATCTTGGGATGGAAATATCAAAGCAGTTGTTCTCATCCCCTACTAGATCCTTTAAATTATTACAGATGATAATAGGTGCATACATCAATTAACACGCAATTATCGTCTAGTTTCCCTCTTTCAATCCAAATATGATTCCACTAATAATCCAATATTCTTCCTTTGGGGAGGGTTCCAACAAAGCTACATGTTGCATGTTAAATGCACATGTTATTCCAATATAATGAAATCACATACCATCAAACCTTCATAAGCCCCAAACTTTGAGCTTCAATGTTGTTGAGGCAATATGGGCTCCGAGGATTCAATGTTGTGTAAAGTTAAAAATTGTAAGAATAAATCTGAAAAAGGAAAAAGAAAACTACCAATATTTACAACAGAATCGTAGTGATCTCTAATCCTGGAAAACTAGTCAACTATAAATAGTAGCATTCATGTCTAATACTGCCAATTATAAGGTGGGTCACCACATGGATTTCCAATTAAAAGTCCAAGGATTGATACAAGACTAGTGACTCGTTGCAATGTTTTGAGGAACATTTATCTGGTCTTTCTACCTGTTGATTGTTGAGTTGCACTTTGTGTTGAAGAATGTAACTAGGTTTGGTCTTCATAATTGTACTTTAAGTCAAAATGTAATATATTTGTCAAAAGAAAGCAAAAAGAATTTTATTATTTTAATTGACTTGTTAAAGCATGGGTTTCATGCTTGGGTCAAATATATAGGTCAAGCCTCCATCAAGTCAATTTGTGAAGACTCCTCCATTGAGTCTAAGTCTCCTTGTTGTTGAAAGAATCCTCATCAAGTCGGCTTACCTCAAACAATATCATGTCAGCTTAAACACCAAGACAAATCTCTTCATGATTCACATCGGCTCATTTAGGATGGACATACCACTCTATATACAAGCATATGATCTTCGCATTACACCATAACACAAGTTCGAATTTCAGACAAAGTTTCGATGATAACAAGTTCGGATAAGGCAGATGTTTCAGTGTTATTACAGGGAACTCGAATAGGTTCTTTATGCTTCCACAGTTCGGTGTTATGCTTACACGGTTCAGGGTTATGCAAACACAGTTCGATACTATGCCTCCTACAGTTCGGTGCTACTATAAGCTCGATGTTATCACAGTACAATGCTTCCATAGTAACTATAATTTCGGTGATATGCCACATGAGTCGGTGCTTACTTCAGTCTCACAGTTTGGGTGCCAATTCAGTTTGATGCCACTACAGTGACCTCAATTCGGAGCTGTCACAATGACTTCAATATCACAGTGGCATCAATTCGGTGATCCTATAGTAAGAAGGTCTCGGTGGTATTACAATGATGATGGCTCGGGTGCAAATACAGTTTGGTGCTATCACAATGATAAATGAAAGGAAGATCAAACAAGGATGACTTGATGGAGGAAGTCTCTAGTCTAGGGTCTAAGTCATCTCATCTTGAATCTACTGAAGGAAGAATTTTGAACAAGTTTTCCCCTAGAGTGGGGTTTTTCCCTAGCAGTGTGCCTACATCTTGTGTTCTCTTCTATTTGTTGCTTGGCATTAGTCTTGATGATAAGAAAAGATAATTAAAAGGATCTAAAAATAATAATGAAATCATCACAAGTTAATGCCATAACAAGAGAAATCATTTAACTGCCACCTCTTTGGATTTCTCAACACTTTGGCGATATGAAGACTCCATAACCCATGAGACAGAATGTACACCAATATTTTTCAGAAGTTAGCATGGCATTCCAGTCCCTTTCTCTCTTTCTTCTTTCTTCTTTAGTCCTTAAATTTCGCAACCCTACGGGGAGTTGTAAAAATGTCACTAGCATGATGAATAAAGCTATGTAACAGGCCTAGGAGACTTGGGACTCGATCAGCAGGTGGGTACACCCTAGGGTGTTTTCTCACTTAGCTAATTATTCTTGCTTTTTAGCGATGAATAATTAACCGAGTTTTTTCACTCACACATACCCCCAAAGTTGCGGTGACAACTTGAAGATTGAGCCCCGAGTCCATCTTAGTGTCTATGGTCAATGTATATTACCATGCTACGTCATCTTTAAAATTTCGCGGGATTTGACTAAGTCTAGATAGGCTAAAATGTAATAAAGGGATGCCAAAAGATGTTGAGGGTGTATGAGTACTCAAAATTCATCCTCTCCACCTCAACATTCTTCTAGGACACTTTGGGGACCAAAAAGTCACTTCTAGCCCCTCAAAACCCACTTTTCCTAAGTCTAGTGGGAAAATTGGAAATAAATTGGCAAAAAAATGAATAAGTGGAGAAAATAATAAATATTTCCACATGACAAATGAAGTGGAAATGACATGGAAAATAAACTCAAGTCAAAAGATTAGTCAAAGGGAAAATTAAAGAGAGATTTGGCCACAACATCAGCATATGAGTTAATGCACTCAACGGAGGTCGAGTTTGTTGCCCAAGTGGGGTTCATTTTGTCTACTAAAATCGGATTGATGGGATTTTAATCTTTGATTGAGGAAATCGTGGAGTATGTCTCCACCCATCTCCACTCCACCTTCCACTTGTGCACTCACCCTTAGTTCAACCCACACACAGAGCATGTTTGGCAGCCTCCACGCAGCTCATACAACAATATATACTTAGAGATCTCCACACATCTCCACTCCACCTCCCACTTGTGCACTCACCCTTAGTTCAGCCCACACGCAGAGCATGTTTGGCAGCCTCTACGCAGCTCACACAACAATATATACTTAGAGATGGATGGCAGTTGGTTGGCACTTGTGTAGAGGTGTCATTACCTTGATTTTTGGTTGAGATTTGTGTGGGAGATTCCTCCTCTTTCCCACTCGATTTCCACACATGGCAGCATAAAGGATATGCATTAACAGTCAGAGGAGCACACTGTCCACCTACCAGAATTCGATCCCACACTTGGCATTGGCTCATACACATGGTATTCGACTTGGTTTTGGGATCTCCATCACTTGCTCCACTTGTCAATGATCTCTTTCATTGGGATTCTCTCCATTTGTTGAATAAATCAACCATTTGGGCTCCCATTTGCTCATGGTTGGAAGCTAGATGTTTGTTGTTACTATACTCAGATTTCTATTGGATCAATAAAGGAAAGTTTTTGGGGGATACATGCTTGTCCTGTGATGTTATGCATTGAGGATGAGGTAAAATATCGGGCCGCAATATAAGCTTTTTCTTTAGCTAAATCTATCTCCACGGGTCATTCGAAAAGTTTTTATTGCATAGTATCATTGAAATTATTTGATTGTGTTTCATTGAGTTTATATTGCATAGCTAATTGATTTTGTGTATTGTCTGAGGACATTATTGTCTAGGGAAGGAAGATTGCAATTACTTGCAATCTCCCTTGAGCTTGGCATATCTTGAGCACTTGTTGTAATTTGTTGTTCTCGGTTGAACAACAAATTCAACTTTGCCTTCATATGACAAGTCTCCTTTTTCACTAATAGTTGGTTTTGCAAGTGTGATTGTTTTCAAGGCAAGTTACCAAGTCCCTTTGGAGATTGGGGACGTCTTCGGTTGGACCATCCATCTCCAATGACCTCAAGGAGCTCATAAGTCACTCAAGCTAAGGATTACCCAAAGACATCTAAAGACATTGATAAGGGGGTTTCTATAAGCCTCACATTCTTCCTTCCATCAAATTCAAAATTCAATTTCTATTGGTTACTTTAAATTGTGCTTCATTTTATATCAAGCATATAAGGCTAGAGCATTGGGTTTAGGCCAATTTTTCTCCAACTATATTAGTTCTTGCAAGTTGATCTTAGTGAGGAAATTGTTGTAATATAAATATATTTGAAGTTATATTTGATCCACTAACTTTTTCTATCTCATGGATTTGATTTCCTCTTGTATATTTCAGCTCTTTATCTCTCTTGCATGTTAACTTGTCCTATTTGACGGTGCATATGTATTGGAGGTGATTTCGATTGGAAAAAGGCTTTAGAGGCAATTCGAGTTTGAGGAGAATCAAAGTGCATGCCTTGGAGCCCTTTCACTTTGAACCTTCAAGACTAATATTCTCTCCTAACTATTCATCATCTCTTCTTCTACAACCTCATATGCTTGAGGAGTTGTAGCTCTTGTATTTCCTTATTCACTCAAGGCTTTCAAGCCCTTTTCTTGCAACATTTCTCCAGTAGATTCCTTCATTGTTCACATTTGTAACTTCTTTTGGGAAAGAGTATCCTTGATCATCAAGAATATTGTAAGCTCTTTCCAAGCTAAGCCCTCATTTTTATAAGTGGGCTCTCACACAACTAATAATAAAAATTTATTCTTCTTTGGAGCTTGGGGATCATCCCCTTGGCATCCCATCCTTCTCTCTTTGAGAGAAGGTGATCCTTTGTGTTTGTTGCTCTTCTATTTTGTTCTTTTCCTTTTCATGCAAGTAGATTAATTTCATTTCCATCTTGTTTCACTCTAATGCTAATGATCTAATTGCATGCAAATTTCTCCATTTACTAATACATTTTTTACATTGAGTTAAGTGGTTATTTCAATTTCCATTTCACTTGGCTATCACCTTTTCACTAATTGTTCATTTTGCATGTTCAATTTCAATTCCATGCAAGTGTTTCCTTACCATGTTGAATTAGTTCCATGCAATTTCTAATTTCACGTTAATGTTTCATGCTCATTTCATTCACTAATTTTGAGTTAATTGTCCATTTTATGCTTCAATCAAGGTTGCACGAAACGTGGAAACAGGTACGAGTTTCCGAAACGGGCACAGGTACGAAACGTGAACCCCCCAAATTTTGGAAACGGGGAAACGCGAATATATATATATATATATATATATATATATATATATATATATATATATATATATATATATATTATAGGACATTTAAGAAATATGTGCAATCATAAAGCATATATGATACATTCTAATTTATTACATTATAATAAAATTGTCAATTGCCAATGCATAAACTATAAGTCTCTAAATTTACATCACATTTACTCATGAATGATCACATAATGAAAATAGAAATATCCAAAATCAGCCACGATAAATTTCTAATTTCTTGTCTCGTGCTTGATTGGGAGTCTCCTCCTACATAGTCTAACGACCTTAGTGCTCTTGATTAAATACAAGTTTCATACCCTAGTACCCTACATGCTCTTGATTATTGGGAGTCTCCCCTGCATAGAGGGCTTGGTTCTCTTGATTAAATACAAGTTCCAGACCCTAGTACATGATAAAATCCAACGGAAACATTGCAATCCCCTCAATCCTGAAATCCTGAAAACCAAATAAGTCTGTTGGATTTTGAGTGAGATCTAAAATTCTACTTTCTCCATATGAAATCCAATGAGGGCGAAACCACTCTCAAACATCTTGAGTCATTTCATGGTAATGTTAAAAATTTAAGTAAAAGTGATATTCTCCTTTATCTTTATTTTTCATAAAGGAGAATATCACTTTTACTTTAAGAATTTAACATTACCATGAACAGCATATGCCTCAAATTTCCTGATGAACTGCATATCAACACTAGGGCAAAAGTTCACTTTTATAACTTTAGACAGGGATCTAGAAGCAACTAGAAGGCATTAGAAAAACCTAATTAAAAATTAGAAAACAAATTAATTAAACAAAAAAAAAGTCAAGTTGCATGTGGAAACGACGTCGTATGGCATTTCGGGCCGTACTGGCCACGTTTCCACCTCGAGAAACGTGCCAGTACGGCCAGAAACGCGTTTCTAGGTCGTACCGTACACATTTCCGCGTTTCGTTTCCATTTCCATATGGAAACTCCTCCCCTGCCAGCGTTTCCTGCAACTTAAGCTTCAATTCATTTAGTATCTGATTTTCACGTAATCATTCACTTGTGTACGCACTCAATAGTTTGATTCCATTTACATGCAAGTGATATCTAATTGGTTAGTTTAGTTATTGTTTACTTTTAGCAACAATCTAATCTCCAATTTGCATGATTTAGATTTGCTTACATAGCTCATTCATAATTTATCTCATTTTCTCATTTGCAATTTGCTACTTTACTTGTGAATATCATTCACAATCACAATTCATCATTTTGTTCATTAGAATTAACCTCTGACAAAAGTTGGTTGTATAGAGATTAGGACCCCTTCCTCAATACACTTTTCCCAAGTTTGCAAGAAAGGTAAACATGTGATCTGGTAGTTCAGGTTTGGCTTGTCCAGCGTTGGAGCATCGGCACGTGGGTTGACCTAATGGACTAGATGGATACTCATTAATGAAGCTAAGCTTCTCCAATTGAGGTCCCTTGCAACCATCCCTATCCTTACAAGGGTAAAAGTTTATAGAGGAAGTCTCACCTTAGAATAGGCTAGAGTAGGACTAATAAAATAAACCAAGAGCATTTCTACATCATTTTAATTTCCTTCCAATACATTTCATGTTCATGATATCTTGAGGATCAAGTTTCATTTACTTTTCAAGAAGCATTTCATATTTTGCAAGTATTGTGGATTTACTTTTACAAACATTTTACATTCTTGCACTTGGAGCATTTCATTTAAAGTTCACCTATTATCTTGAAGTATTTGGAGCTTATTTACTTATCTTGGAGTATCTTTCATTGGTGCAACTTTTCCTTCAAGTATATTTCATGTGAACGCACTTTAAATTTCAAGTGCAAATTGTATCTTTACCTGTTATCTTTCATTTACATGTTCATGCTTTAGAAGTAACATTTCCTTCCTTGAGCATTTATCTTCTAGCAAGTTTATTTATTTGGCACTGGTCTTATTATTTCAATTCTTGCGAGGGATCTCTATTGTTGATATCATTGTTTATCTATTTGCTTTGCATATTTGGATGTCTTTACATGCTCATGATCATATCATTTACTTGTCAGAGTATTTACATGTTTCAAATTGATGAATGATGTATCTCTTGGTTAACTAATCTTTCATCTCCTAGAACTTGTTTAGTATCACTAACCAAGCCCTAGATTTCCTTTAGGATCTACCCATCTTGGCTTCATCTAGAAGAGAGCCTAAAAGGAGGAGTTGGGAATTGGGTGGCAGCCCCAACTCACAGCTTGCCCCCAAGGCCACAGCAAGTGGAATTAGGGATTTTCTACACACTAACCTTAGGTGTGCAATCAGGCGGCAACACTACCTCTTTTCCAGACAGTCATGACTGTAGCAAAATTAATAATTTAATATTATTATTATTATTTTGCTCAACTATAATTATCATATATATGCCTTGTTTGTTTATTTTACATAAACAGATTCCTGCCAACAGGCACTGAAATCTCCAATACTTATAGCATAATAGCATGACCACTGATATTCATTATTTTAAAAACTTCAGAGAGTTCTCAATATCATGAAACGATAAAACTGTTGTAATCTTTCTCAACATGTGAAAGTAAGCGCACAAGGGTTTGCCTGTCACAGTTGCAAAAGTCTCATCAAAAGCAAAAAATGTATATGGAGGAAGAGGATCAAACACTCTGCATGAAAACTAGCATAGTAAACAATGGTAAATGGATGGATGAAGTCGGGTGCAGGTGTAGGCATGGGAGCAGACACCACAAGGGTAAGAGGTTCTAAAAGTATAGGTGTGGTAGTGTGGCAATCCTCATTTTAAAGAAGAAAGGTATTGAGTTGAGGTTGCATTACGTATGGGTGTAGCTGCTTGGAGGACAGAACCACCCATGCAACTTTGACAATAAGCCTAGCACCTGAATCAATAATTTCATTGCTTAAACGTCTACGCTCAAGGAATTAATCACAGGAAACCTAAAAAACTTACACCAACAAAATTCAAGTAGGTACTTTCTCAAAGAGATAAGTGTATCTATTATTTAAGATATAATTTCCATTTCAGAGAACTGTCATCTTCTATCCCAATTGATATGTTTCTTGTAACATTAGCATCTGTTCAGAGAGGTGAATCTCGATAGCAGCAGGTGCATAACTAACACGAGGCATATAAATTTCAGATCTCAACAAGAACATAAATCCAACAGTTTTTCATAACTTTAAAGAAAACTATGTGACATTTTTATCAAATTACTAGCATAAATATCAGGGGTGAGAGCCAAAAATACAAACCTGCCCAACTCCAGCAATAAGAAAGCGTCCAGACCGTGCAAAAGTAAGTGAATTGACAAATCCAGTCTGTATTCCACAAATCACAATATGCAATCCTTTTTTAGCAAATAACAAGCCAAGAACAGAAATGTTGGCTAATTTTTTGAAATAAGAATTACACTAAAAGCAGAAAAAACACCAAAAATATCGAAGATATATCTTATCAAATTATGCATATCACTCAAAATCAAATAAACACAGAAAAAAACATTAGTGTACACAAAATAATAATTTATCAAAGAAACATGCATGAGTCTCACAAACATGATAACGCCATCCTGAGTTTAAAGTCTAAGCTCAATTTAAAATGAAAATTTGAAAATCTAGAACATCAAAACCTGCTTCAAAATCGTGCCTTGTGCCAACATCATCATCTAATGCATGACCAGTGTCAATAAATTATAACATCATCATTAAAATGATATAAAACTATATTTTCTTCATATCCGCCAAAGCACGGGTCTCCATAATAAGATGAAAATTGCCATCCTCATTTGCAGGAGAAAGTGTAAGAAAAAATCTCAAGATCTGAGAGCTCATTTACAAAATCAGCAAAGCAAAGTAGTTTTTTAACTTTTAAATATATGTTATGTTATTTTCTTGCATTTTTTAGGAAGGTTTGGAGGTTCAGCCTGGAGTGTGGACCAGTTCGCCATGGCCCAGGCCAATATATTCAGCGTCTATCCAAACCTAAGCCAAACCTGGCAACTATGATTACTACCCATAAGGGGAGAAAGAATAAATCAATAATCCCATCAGAAGCCCAAATGGTATACCTGAAACCATAGCAGTGAACCTTAACTATAGCAAAATGAGGGATGTCCAATGACTCCACCCCTTGTATTTTTATTTAAAAGCAACAGAGCAGTATCTCTAGTACCATAATAAATCAATAATCCCATCAGAAGCCCAAACGGTATCTCTGAAACAAAAGCAGTGAACCTTATCTATGGCAAAATGACGGATGTCCAATGCCGGACCTCCCCTCTTATAATTTATTTTTATTAAAATTGACAGCAGTATCTGTAGTGACACAAAATCAATATTACTTCTTGGGAATCAAGTAAGCTCCTTCTAATGCAAAAACTCTTATTTATTTGCCAAAGGCAATGACTAATGATTCTGAAGAATTTCATGTTCAGTCAAAATATCTGGATGCCCCTTCTTCCCAAATGAATCACGCAATAGCTCTTATTATTTGCAAAAGGCAATGACTGATGATTCCTAAGAAATTCATGTCTAAATCAAAATATTCAAATGCAAAAATAATCTTTTGGATAAAACTTCCGTTTTGGACTTTGTAAGAGTTTGTCTCAAAGATCTAGGAACAGGAGCCCCGAAGTAGTATACGATGTTTCCGATCACAAATTTGTATTCTCAAGGAATATTCTTGGAAAGCGAAATATCTCCTTGTGAACAAATACCTAATAGTTTAGATTTTGCTAACAGATGAAATATTTAGATAAGATAACTGAATTAATGTCCAAAATGACCACTAAAGTAGGTCAATATGACTTCTGGGTACAATAATGTCAATACAAAGCAGGAGCACTAAAGTGGCTCCTATATAAAAAGCAATATGCAGAAAGCAAAGTAAGACTTTACTCTAGATCCTAGAAAGCCAACTCCGAGGATGAAGAGACAAGCTGAGAGAGACATTGTTAAATTTTGAGTAGACATGTTCTTTGCTTAATTCAGTTACTTCATTAGCCCATTATTTATTCCTAGGTCACATGGTTCAGGTTCGAGTTCAAGTTCAACAATGATTAGGTTTGGTTCGAGTTCAAATTTCTTGATGAGGTTCACCATTAGGTTCATCTATATACATTTTCTATATATATATTAAGTTTAAAATGTGATATAAGATAAAATAGTAAGATATCAACATCAAAAAAACCATAAAATGCTATCATAAACATGGAAATTGCAAGGGTAGATTACAAGTTTGAGTTGTGACATGAGGTTATGAGTTTTGATCTATGGATTTGATAAATGGCTATGAGGTTGGTCGAACCTCAAAAAAATTTTAAGATTCACCAAAATTCGAACCTCAAGGTTGAAGTTCGACGAACCTTGTGACATAGATTTATTCCATTAGCAATTACATTAATCATTATCTTATGACAGTAACTGATGAAAGAACATTCAACGTAGCTGCAAAAGACAAGTCATGACAAGAGAACACAAGAATTGGCTCAAGCCAAGGAAAAACCCCATGATGGGGAAACCCTTGATCAAATCTTCTTATTATAAATATTGAATGTTCATCACAAAGAGAGAGTACAATAACTTAAAGTCAAAATGACTTGCCAATAGGAAGATCCAACCTCAAACAAGAAGATGGCTCAAAAGGTAGCAATTCCTTCCCTTTGTCAACAGAAGTCACTCATGGTCTGGATAGGGTTTCTTATAGAATATGGGTTGTCATGCTTAACTACTCCAAAGCATCTCCTTTCAAGTGTGGCTTACCCTAGCATTCATGGAGCTGCCCTCATTGGTCCTTAGACTTAATCTGGGCTAGATTTAGCCCTCAAGATTGTCACAAAAATCGCATTCTGCCTGCGTCTTATCTTAGCAGTGTTTTGACCTTAGAACAAGCTTATTTAGGCTTGTGGTCTTCCTGAAACAAAAACTTGTAGTTGCGGCCCATCTACACAAGAAGAACCCTATACCAAATAGCCCTAAAAAATCTTCCATTTAATCCTCAGGCCTACAGCTATTCTTGTTGGATCTCGGTCTGCAATGGAGGATAAATAATGTCCAAAACACACTTTAAATCAGCCCATACTTACTCCTAAAAGCTTCAACCTCTTGCCTAAGAAACTCAGCCCTATTGAAGAATGAGAACCCAAAACAGAATAGCCCTTCATCTTCCTTCTAGACTTCGGCTACCTCATACATATAATGGAGCTCTTGGACGTGAGAAATGAGTATGGAGGTTACCCTTATATATAATTTGACATGACGATATGTTCTATGGAGGTGAATCCAACCTTGACACTTAGAGGCAAATTCAAAATTCCAAATTTTCAATTTTTTTGGTCAATTTTGGTCCACTCGAAAAGAGGAATTCAATGCCACAGTTATCTTCCCCAAAGGAGTTGTCCAAAGTGGAATCTAGCCCTAGTTGCCAATTTTAACACTCCCTCTCAACTAGGAAGAGTTCCACCTGTCAAACCATTAGCCATTGTCACCAATCATCATGCCATCCTATCGCCATGAACCATCTTTGTATCTCGTTTCAATTTTGTTGAACACTGATATAGATAATGAGGAAGAATCGATCGAGAGTGAGTCACAAGACCTTACCACTCTCCACTGACAAAAGTTGGTCCACATAACCATGTGAAGAACCGAAATCAGACTTGATCTCAAGTGATCAAGTTTGTTGAACAACAGCATCCTAAACATAGGGAGTACAGCAGTACACGATGCGTCCATCAGTAGTGATATGTTCCCTATCCACTTTTCCCAACTCATTGGCCAGATGAGAAGTACTTCCCATGTGTCCTAGACTACATGGGCACGATGATGCAGGAACACCAGCAGTGAAAGAATATATCACATCTTGCTCACAACCACATGTAGGGAAAGGAGAAACCACACCCTACAAACACATGTCACAAGCACACGTAGGGAAAGGGGAAACCACATGCTACAAACACATGTCACAACCACACGTAGGGGAAGGATAAACCACATCCTACACGCATGCCAATCAATAATCGTAAGAAGGATCCTACACGTGGGGAAAGGGTGAACCACATCCCACTGACATGTCAACCATCAATCGTAGGGAATGAGCATCCTATGAACCATGTCCCACCAACATGTCCACAAGGAGATGCCTGAATGCATCTCTCAGTAGGGTATCTGCAGGGGAAGGTGAACCACTCATCCTGCTCATCTGCCATAGGAGAAGGTGAACCACTCATCTTATGCATATGTCATCAATAGTAGGGGAAGATGAACCACTCACCTTACACACATGTGTTATCAATCATAGGGGAAGGTGAACCACTCACCCTACACACATCTCATTCGTCACAGGGGAAGGTGAACCACTTACCCTATACATCGCGCACCTACAAGGGAAGGTGAACCACTCACCCTATGGTCGCTCATAGCAAGAAGTACTCCAACCCCCAAGAGTTCCCAGATCTCAGTGTTCAATCGGGACCCTCATAATAGGGTATATCCACAACTTCCAACCTATTTCTGAAGAAAGATAATCTTGGCCTTCCCAACATAACAGAGATTTGCTCATTCAATCAATAATGATGAAGCTTGGTCATTCTCCAATGTCCTAAATCAAAAATGGCTCACTGAAGGTCTTTCCATGTCTTCCACCCTTTCTTTAAAGGACGATAAACTTGACTTTTAAAAAACAACTTCCTCTTATATTGATAAATGAGAGGATCTTTATCTGTCGGACATCATCAATAAGCATCATATCTCCCTCTGAACATCGGAAAAGTACGCTTGTGTCTAAGCCTCCCTGCAAAATTTGAGACTTAGAGCACATCTAATGCTACCAGAAATCAACACTCCCTCTTAGCAAGGAATATGCTCTAGCAATGCAACCTGTTGAAGCATCACCCTATTCTATAACATCTCCCTCTGCGTTGCTGATGTCTAACATCCTGTCCACCAACTTCTGCGCAAATGTTGCATCTGTACTACTGCTAACCCTGCCACTGCCAACACTGCATATGTACTGCAACTCCCTCTCATTTCCTGTCACCATAACTGAGAAATCACTCGTTTCTGCTATTGAAACGAATTCTCTACCATATCCATCTACTCTTTAAACTGAGTGAACTTAGCTCTTTCGAGAGCCTTTGTGAGTATGTCTACTACCTGATTCCTTGTGGGGATATACTGCAACTGAACTACCCCAAGCTGAACACAGTCTCTGATAAAGTGACAGCGGATATCAATGTGTTTCGACTGATCATGAAACATTGGATTCTCAGAGAGTTTGATACAACTCTGATCATCGCAGAAAACCCTGGTCACTTCCATCTTCTTTCTGAACAAACTCAGAAGCAGTTTTCTAAGCCATATAGCTTCGCATGTAGTTGTGTTGGCTGCCATATATTCAGCTTTTGTTGAGCTCAAAGCCATAGACTTTTGCTTCCTGCTGCACCAAGAGATCATTCCTGATCCAACACTGAAGCAGTAACCAGAGGTACTTTTCCAGTCTACTGAACTACCTGCCCAATCTGCATCTGTGAATCCATTCAATCTGACATCATCACCTCGGGAGTATTTCAACCCATATCATCCCCTCGGGAATATTTCAACCCATATCCGACTGTTCCACGCACATCCCTGAGAATGTGCCTAGTTGCTGCGCAATGCACCCTTTTCGGCTCCACCATGAACTGACTAAGGGTGTTGACAGCGAAGCAAATGTCTGGCCTAATGTTGACCAGATACATAAGTGACCCAATGAGTTGTCTGTACAAGGTGGGGTCCACCTCCTTGTCTCCTGATGCATAAATTTTCTTCTAGTTCGTGATCATGGGAGTAGTCGTGGGTCGACAATCCTGCATTCTAAATCTCTTCAGAATTTCTGTAGCATATCTTCCTTGCCCAAGGAAGATCTCCCCATTCTTCTGCCAAACTTCCAACCCTAGAAAATAATGCATCAACCCCATATCCTTCATGTCAAATTCTGTTTCAAGATTCTTCTTGCAATCCTATATGAGCCTAGATGACCCTGTTAAGAACAAGTCATCCACATATAATACCAGAATCGATGGCTCATTCTCTACCATTAAAAAGTAAAGATTAGGATCAGCGTTTAATGAATCCCAACTGTTGCAGGTAACTATCAATCTGACCGTACCATTCTCTGGGTTTGAGCCCATACATGGCTTTCTTTAATCTGCATACATGATTTCTCTTCTCATGAGTTTCGAAGCCTTCGGGTTGTTCTATATACACCGCTTCTTCTATCACCCCATTCAAGAATGTTGTCTTGACATCCATCTGGTGAATCTCTCATCCCATTTGAGCTGCTAGGGATATGACAGATGTGATAGAGGTATATCAGGCTACTGGGGCGAAGGTCTCTTCATAGTCTATTCCTTCTTTCCGTGCATACCCCTTTGCCACGAACCTAGCCTTGTACTTCTCTATACTACCATCTACAACATACTTGATCTTGTAGATCCATCTTGATCCTACAACTGATCTATCCTCTGGTCTACGCACTACTTCCCAGACACCATTAGTCATGATAGAACTATACTCTTCCACCATGGCATCCACCCAAACTTGGTGTTGAACGGCTTCCTAAAAGCTAGAGGGTTCTTCAACCTGTGCCACCAAGCCCTGGTATCTATCAAGTTGTCTACGTTGCCTCTCCTCGGTTCTAGGAGCTCCAACAAACTCCTCTGTATCCCTCAGCATCTGTCGTACTTCCCTACTAGTTCTACCACTAGTAGTGGGAGGCTTTATCAACTCCTCCTCCTAAGTCTGTCATTCCATCTGCTGAGAACTATCTGGATTTCCTTCTCCTGAGGAAATACTAGTACTGGTCACTATACTCGATCCAGGTGTTTGTCCTCCTGCCTGTCCTCCTTGCAGCCCCTGCTGCTGCTGGACTAATGGAACATCTTCAGACTGACCTTCTACTGGCATCACTCAAGATTTCCTGAAAGCTCTATCCTCCATGAACTTCGCATCTCGTCTCACTACAATCTTCGTGCTACTGGGAATGTAGATTTTGTATGCCTTTGAGGTCTCACTATATCCTACAAGGTATCCCTTTTCTGCAGTCTAATCCAATTTACTGCGCTTTTCGTCTGGAATGTGACAATTAGCCACGCTTCCAAATATCCTAAGATGATTTACTTCAAGCTTCTTCCCTGTGAAGACACCTTCAGGGGTTCTCTTCCCCAATGCTCTATGAGGAGTTCTATTTTGGATGTACATTGTTGTGTTGCAAGCCTCTACCCACAAGAATCTAGGCAAGTCTTGATCATACAACATAGCTTTTGTTGCCCCAACAATAGTTCTATTTTTTTGCTCTGTTACTCCATTCTGCTCTGAATTATATGGAGTTGTCCATTCTCTTTTGATGTCCTTCTTTGCCCAAAAATCTATGAAGTCTTTGTCCATATATTCTCCACCATTATCTGAACGCAATACCTTTATATTTTTCCCTGTCATATTTTCAACGAGAGCCTTAAACTCTTTGAATCAATCAAAGACCTCATCGTTGGTCTTTAAGAAATATATCCAGCTTTTCCTAGAGTGATCATCAATAAAGGTGACGAAGTATTCGCCACCACTAAGAGCCCTTGTGGACATTGGACCACAGATATCTGTATGTATCAATCCCAATACACATTCTACCCTATTGTTACTTCTCGAAAAAGTTGCTTTAACTTCCCTAGTACGCATCCTCTACATAAATCAGCATGCCCAGTACTAAGGACTAGAACTCTTGTAACAATCTCTCTGAGCATCCTCAGTGCTCCATGGTGTAAGTTTCCCATTCGCCTATGCCATAATTCATTCAGTTCCTTTTCACCATTATGATTGTTGCCTATCAGTGCCATTGGAGAGTCAAGCTGCAACCTATACAGTCTGTTGCTTCGAGCTCCAATTTGTCTCTTCTTCTTCTAGCTTGGATGTTGGACGTATACTTTCTTTCCCCTGAAGTATACATCGTATCCCTTGTCCTGTAACTAGGACACTGAAATCAAATTCATTCCTAATCCGAGCACATGCAGAACATTAGTGGCTCGATGTTGGTTCCTACTTTTGTTCTAAAATGCTGACGCTGAACTTGCTAAGCATGCGAATTCTTCTTCTAATCTGGAAGACAATTCTGAGACACTTTGAGTATCCATATTTGTGTTATTTTTCAACGATTTCTAACGTTAACCTACCCTAGTAACCACTGCAAGAAAAAATTGTTCTTATCCTAAAGACTGCTCCGCGTTGAAGTTTTTTCGCTGCTACCTCTGTCACAGAGAGATTTTCTCATGAAAATTTTGCCCTCCTAGGTTGGACTGCGCAATTTTCTCGGGAATCAATTTTCTGCCCTTGCAGTAATTTCGAACTCCCTCCTCTTCAACGCTAGCTCTTCCGATCTGCACTCCTGCTTAACAGTCTCTCTGAGCATCTTCAGTGCTCCGTGGTTTAAGTGTTTCATTCGCCTATGCCATAATTCATTCAGTTCATTTTCACCATTATGATTGTTGCCTATCAATGCCATTGGAGACTCAAGTTGCAACCTATACAGTCTAATGCTTCGAGCTCCAATTTGTCTCTTCTTCTTCCAGCTTGGATATTGGACATATACTTTCTTTCAATGAAGTATACATTGTATCCCTTGTCCTGTAACTGGGACACTGAAATCAGATTCATTCCTAATCCGGGCACATGCAAAACATTAGTGGCTGGGATGTTGGTTCTTGCTTCCGTTCTGAAATGTTGACGTTGAACTTGCTAAGCAAGTGAATTCATCTTCTAATCTGGAAGACAATTCTAAGACACTTTGAGTATCCACCTTTGTGTTACTTTTCAACGATTTCTGACACTATCCTGCCCTAGCAACTACTGCAGGAAAAAATTGCGTCTTATCCTGAACACTACTAGACGTTGATGTTTTTGCACTACTGCCTTTGTCACTCGCAAACTTCACTCTAAAAATCGTCCTCTCTATCGACTCTCTCAGAGAGAGATTTTCTCATGAGAATTTTGCCTCCTAGGCTGGACTGCACAATTTTCTGGGGATTCGATTTTCTGCCCTTGTAGTAATTTCGAACTCTCACCTTCTCTTCAATGTTGGCTCTTCCGATCTGCACTCCTGCTTAACCTTGCTCTGATACCATGTGAAAATTTCTAAATAGAAATCCAACTGCAGTGATTAATATTATTTCTTCTACTTATTAACTCAGAAAAAAGTTATTCACAATGTTCCTACGGCAAATATCAAAATAAATTCTACTGCAGCCTTCACAATTAAAATACTGCGGAAAGTGAATGCAAAGAAAAATACTAGCACAAGTATAACCCAATGTGGGAAAACCGGTGCAGCAGATGAGGGTTTCTTTATCATTCTTCAGCAAAAATCTCATGTACAAGATACAACTAGCAGAATAGAAGAGGATTCTCTGTGATAAATTTTACAGACACTTCTCGACAAGTTTCTGATCCAGGAGAGGACATGCTGCCCCCTCTGCGTCTCAGTGTGTCAGCGCTTGCGTGAGGACTGCGCAGTCCCAGCGTCAAACTACCCCTACGCTGTCTATCCTCTACGTCACAACTTCTGCATCTTCTTCCTGCACTCCTGACTGATGTTGATACCCTCATTTTCTTCTCACCTGCAACACTCCCTTTGATTCAATTTTCTCTTACCGAACTTCGACTAGTGAGAAAATCGATCTTACTCGAGTAACTAAGTATCTGCCTCTGGTGTGTTTTTCAAATGCCCATCGAAGTCCTTCTTATAATCTTCTAATTGAGAACCAACGGCCCAGATTAGATTCTAATCAATGGCTCAGATCATTTTGACTCGATCGTCGTCTTCTTCAAGAAGTTTCCCCCACAATTTGATTAATACCCATTAACTATTTTAATTTCCTAAGTTTAGACCTAGGGTCCCATTAAAAATAATTAATTTATTTTAATAACACTGTCTTTGGGCAGAATTTCCCAAAACGATTTCTGGGTATTGGAGAATGCATGTGTCTAAGCCTCCCTGCAAAATTTGAGACTTAGACCACATCCAATGCTACCAGAAATCAACTAACCTGCTCAGGGACAAGAGTAGTGCAGACATGCCTATCTCTTCGTCATAATGGTGATAGATTGGACAGTCCAGATCAGAAAGATCAATAGCTGTTGAAGTCATATCATCAGTAGCAAGATATTCCTTTATGTTGTATTCCTCCATAGACTCCATCATGTGGTAAGGTTTCCTTTTTGCTATCATAACTTGTCATTGTGATCAAGATGTGCACAGCTACTTTTGTACTTCATCAAAGGAAAGGCCCTTTCTGCAATAGATCCTTGAAGCTTCATGATCATCTTAATAAGGTCTACATTCTTTAGACTGTTCCTTCAAAGGTGATGCTATCTTTGATTTTAATGATAGCTTTAGGTCTACAAGTTTCCAGGGAGACCATTTATTTTTCAAGAGATCTTTCAATCACAATTTATGCTTTTGTGCAGCTGTAAAAAAAACTTTAGTCTGCGATGTCATCAAGGTTGCTTCAGGTTACTGTCACTCATCAAAATTATATCTCAAGAAGATTGCCATGTACCAGGAATACTGCCAAGTATCAAGAGCATGGTTAAATACATTACTGTTGTACATACCATTGTTCATACCACTGTTTTGAATTACTGTCATGCATAAGTCATGGTACAAGCATCGTTGTGTCACGTGTCACTGTCATACCACAGCCTCACCAAGCATCATTATTACAATCTATTGGAAGACACTGACATATCATCTTACTGTAATGACCATACAAATTTGCAGCCATACATCAGATAGACCATATGTGGATCACTGTAATATAATTAATGTTGACAAGAAGACTGCAACTGCAAGAAGGTCAATGTATAGGGGGTCACTGATCTGCTATGTCAAGGTCAACAACAAGTCACGGACCAATAGTTGTCAATTTATAGAGATACGGACCCATACACAATCGTAGTCTTACTTTAATATCACTGTTACTAAATTCAAGACAAGATTGCTGTCATATCAGGTTTCTACTTCTTATGCTTCTATCAAGTCTGTTTTATTTCCTTATCAACAGCAACCATTAAGATAAGGCCAATTTAGATGTACAACCTCCAGAATTATTTTGAACTATCTTCAGAAACTATCACATTAAATCGATCTTGACTTCACAGCAATGTATGTATATACTTGGAAACGCACGTACACAAGTATGCCTTTCTTTGCAGCAAATTTTGGACCATATAGCGAATCAAGCTACACTCTTCAATTGTCCAAGTCTTTGCTTGGTCATTGGCCTACGACTGCTGTAATTGAAGAGCCGAATTCAATGAACATCAGATATGATCTTCATAAAGAACCAGTTAAGCGGATTTTCCACAATTTCTTTGATGAGCCGCAGTGATCTTTAAGCTGAAGAAGATTACTGCTGAGGAGGATACTGAGATATTCATTTAACAGATCCAACGATACCTTCAGTCAACCACGGAAGTGTAATAAGGCCACAAACATAAGTAATAGTTTGACAAGTCTAAGTTACCCTTTTCGTTGCCAATGAAATAACTGCCGCAGAGTTAGACACTTTAGATAATATAATTTGGCTTGTAACTACTGTACTTGCTGGTCTGTAATTTATGCGCGGATGACTTGACACAGAAGTTTTACCTGCAATCTTTCAAAGCCAAAGACAAATAACCCTAGCCATTCTTCAGATAATCAATGTCTCCAATAGTAAAAAAAACTCTTATTGTTGAAGATCAACATTCAAACTTAGGTCAGCAATAACAAGATCAGGCTTCGAATACTGGAAGGAAGATTTCATAAATGCATCTTCAAAGCATTGTTCTTGCTTAAAGGAAATTCTCATTTAGGATGTGTTACCCACCATTTTGTCGGTAATATCCCTAGGAAAAAGTTTTTCTTCTCCAAGATGGTCCTCAGCGAGCAGCCAGCAGCCCCTTGCAGCCATCAGCTAGCTCATTGTGCCATTTCTCCGCCACCTGAGCCAGCCATGTGGTCCCTCGCCCATCTGCCATGATCATATGTTTGAAGGTGGGCCTCCCGAATCTAAAGGTATGCCTTGTCATTTTGAAATTGAGTATTGTAGTTTGCTTATCATGGACACTTCTGGGTATGGATTAATGGGGGGATTCAGCAGAAAGAATGGGCTAGGTTTGTGCTTCTGTCCCCTAGACCCCTTTTAGGAATTAACCTTGGATTCTAGTCCCGTGGGATCTCTTTTACTGACCATTTGGTTCCAAGGATGGTATTTCATAGGAAACCCCAATTTTGGTTGTGTGGTCCTGCTCCCTTATCCGCTTATATTACCCTCTTTCCATCCATTATTACCCCATCCATCATTTCTCCAACTTGGATCCACATTCCTCCATCGGGTCCACATAGGGTTAGCACGCCCCTCCCCTTGCCCACACCTTAGGTCATGGCCTGGAATGAAACCCAGAGGTTGATGCAGCTAAAAAGTAAGTTTAAAAGCATATATGGCCACATTCAACAGTGAAAGAACCACAAAATGCAAAAGATGGTCGAGACAAAACATTTTAGCACGTGGGCAAAAGCCAATACATGAGCTCTACCCCATCATCATGGCCATCACCCTGGTTCCTACAGGTTCTATGATCCTTCTGCATCCTATAAGAAACCATGATTGTCCCAACCCCTAGTGGGCGATGAACCGCCCCACCTTAAAAAAGGGATTTCACTACTATATCTTACACATCATGCTCTAACCCCTTGAGCCCAAGCAGTTAATCACAGAAAAACATAAAAAGGAAAAAGGCATAAAAGAAGGGTGGAAAAATCAAGGTCGAGGCATCTCATGTTCCAAGATTGCTCCCTCCTATACATTACAAACCCAAGTGTGGACTTCCCTCTTATTAGCTACCCTTGTACCCCGACATGTGACCCAAGGCTCCCCCTTTTCATCCCCTACTTCATTCACCATATCTGTCACATGCCACCACCTTTTGAAAGATGTAACTCGAACATTGTTCCCTTTAGAAGTAGAAACCACCCAATAGAGTGCTTGGTTAACCCCATTTGAAGTTTAGGAGACAATGGCACATCCCGAAGCCCATTATGGAAGGGCAGACCATTATGAAGTCCCCACCTGTGATCCATGATTAGGAAAGCTCATTTACTCGATTTCTCTAATAACTTGTTGGGCTAGAAGGCTAGGGTATGCATTGGATGTTATGCAAGATTGCAAATGGTTTCCATTTGGGGTTTTGTCTCCCCATATGGGGTCCTAATCCTCCAGAGGTCTCCCCATATGGGGTCCTAATCCTCCAGAGGGCTACATTGACACATATAGGGTGAGCGTTGAGAGCCATGGCCTCCACAGCAGTCAATTGCACTTTATAGATCCCCATAGTCATTCATAGATTGATCATGGTTCACTTTTTGGACAAGCAAGATGCACCTGACCCATCATGCCCAGTCGATCCCAAATCTACACCATACACTCGGCAAATGATCCAAGACTTGTACGATGATGTGGCATCACCTACACTATCATCCTAGCCCTTGCAGGCGACCCACAGGCATCTTTGATTTGTTTGGAGACCCATGAGGACACTTGTGTGCCCCCACATGTCATTTGGAGCACCACAAGTTATTACAAAGGGCCAACCCCTTGTCCACTGCTTTGGAGGGTCCTATTCTTCATTATGGCACCCATGGACCCCATTAGTCCTCTTATAGGGCCTTACAACATGCATAGATTATTATTTGACCTCTTGAGAGCATTACTTTTTCATTTATGAGCTAGTTTGGTGGGCTTGTCACCAAAAGTTGTACTATTAGCACATTATTTTATTTTTGGGGTTTATGTAGGCCAAGGAGGCTAATTCAAACTCCTAAGTTGTGTATAAATAGGAGTGAGATGAATTCATTTCTCATCATCACTTTGGATTAGATCTCTCTCTTCTTTAGAGAATTTCGCACTTTTATCTGGAGGATAAATTTTGCACATTTCCGTTGTGTAAAGAGCTTGAAGTCGTTTGTATTTCAATGAGTTTATGGTCATGATTAGACATAGACCTTATTTGAAGTACAAGGAAAAAACAACACATCCCTCACTCACTCAATAGCTCCTCTATCCATCATTTTCAGGGCTCTGTGCCTGATGAGGTAGGTTTGATGTTCATGGTTCTGTTGATTTGGGGTAGCATCGGATGTGCTCTAGCCACGAAAATTGGTGGAGAGGCTAAGGCACATGAGATCTCCAATACCCAGAAAGGGTTTGAGCAGATTCTAAACAATTTGGGAGATATTAAAATAATTAATATTTTTAATGGAGTCCCTAAATCTAAACTTAAGGAAAATAAAATATTAATGTGAATTAATATAAAATTGTGTTAGAATGGTCCAAAAGTCATGGATCAAGCCAGATCTAATCTTAGCCGTTGATTAGGGACTTAATCTCGGTCGTTGATTTGTCAACGAGAAAAGTATAAGAGGAGGCTTAAGGGTCACTTGGAGAACATACCAAGAGATCAAGATTTCGACTTTCTGGGGCTGGGTTTGCTAAGAAAGTTGAGAGAGTGATCAGAGTTGCAACTGAGGGGCAATGAATACAGAAGCAGAGAGGCAGAGATAGCACCGGGAGGATCAGCGCAGTAACCGGAGAGAGGGACGCAGGAGCAGCCAAGGGCTCACGCAAAGGTAGACATGGCTCACACAGAGGCAGCCAAGAGTTGCGCAGTGCCTCAGATGGTGAGCGTGGGTGACGCAGAGGGCCAGAGGACTGACACAGTGCCTCCAGGGGTTAATGCAGGCCAAGCCAAAGTGAAGTTGGGCTAACGCTGGGCCAGAGAGAGGCTGACGCAATCCCTAGAGGCTGACGTTGGGGTTTCGTGGGGCAGATTGGAGCTGTGGAGCTGCCGGAGTGTTTATTCGGGGTTTCAGCCGGAATATCTGCTTCCGAGTAGAGAGGTACTACTGCCGAGATTTTTCTTTATTGGGTGAGCCGGATTTGGCACCCAGATTGACTTCTAAAACTGCTTAATAAATCAAACCCTCAGATAGTTGCACCAGTTTTCCCGCATTGGGTTTTTCCGGAGACGTTAGTCCAAAAACAACGGTGTCACTTGTGTGCTTGTTTCTATTTACTTCATTTGATGATCTGTAATGTGCTGAGCATGTACTTGTATTTATTTCCAATATTTACATGGTAAATAACTTGTTAATTAACAGAACAAGTAGGTAGCAATAAATCAATAAAGTACGAAAAGGGTTTCTAACGTGTCAGACTTACAAATTCCAACATGGTATCGGAGCGTGGTCGTAGATCACAGGAGAACTGAGGACATCAGCCGAGCATAGCAGCAACAGCAGAAAACAGTTGTCACGAGTGACAGAACTTGTTCCTAGCAGAGTAGCAGCAAGGAAGGGGTGACGCAGTGCCTACGTAATCAAGATTGAGCCAAGAAGAGGTTGCGCAGAAGCTGAGGGAGGAAAAGACAAGCTCACGCAAAGCCACGCAGAGGCCAGGAGGGCTGACACAATTGACTGAGGAAGTTGATTTGCTGGTGTCAGGATTGCGTAGAACCTAGGAGCTCTAACCTTCAGTTTGTTGGGGTTTACGAGGTTGTGGATAAGTTGCATAGTGGAGCTAGTGGGGTATTGTAGTTGTCAGGCCAGGCAGTAACTCTCCAAAGGCAGTAAAACTGATTCCATTTATTTCATTAGGTATGTTATTGTTATATACAAAGGGTGTGACTGCTCAGTTCATCTCCTGATGACTGTTCACATTCCTAATTTAACTATTTACATAAATTCACCCAATCGTGAGGATTAGGTGTCAACATTCCCCCCCTTAATCTGAAGGGATGTTGGTGAGTCCAAGCATCGTTCTGAATCTTTCAAGCTTTTCTCTTCCAAGCGCTTTAGTGAAGATGTCTGCAATTTGCTCATTTGTGGAACAATGACGGAGATGGATTGTTTTGGCCTCAACATGATGTCGAATCAGATGATATTTAGTATTGATGTGCTTTGTTCGATCATGGAACTTTGGGTTCTTGGCCAACTTTATTGCAGAGGTGTTGTCAATCATGAGTGGAGTTGATTGTACTTGTTTTACCTGCAAATCTTCAAGAATTTTCCTGAGCCACACAATTTCTTTTGTTGCTTCAGCTGCTGCCACATATTCTGCTTCTGTTGTGGAATCTGCTGGAACTGATTGTTTGCGTGATCTCCTGGAGACAGCTCCTGATCCAAGACTCATAGCATATCCTGAAGTAGATACCCCAGTTTCTTTGTCTCCATCGAAGTCTGAATCAGAGTATCCGATCAAACTGAAGTCATCCCCATGTGTGTACTTGATTCCAAAGTCTTGAGTTCCCTTCAAGTACTTTAAAACTCTTTTTGCAGCAGACCAATGTCCCTCACAAGGCTTTTGCATAAACATGGAGAGGATTCCAACAGCAAATGAAATGTCTGGTCTGGTAGTAGTAAGGTAGTTGAGACTTCCTACAAGCTGTCTATACTTTGTTGCATCCTCAAATTCCTTTCCTTCAATAGATGTGAGCTTTAAGTTTTGTTCCATTGGAGTAGTAAGAGGATTGCACTCTATCATGCCAAATCTGTTTAACAAATCTCCAATGTATTTCTTTTGAGAAAGAAATATGGACTTTGGATGTTGGGTTACTTCAATGCCAAGATAGTAATGAACATAGCCCAAATCAGTCATTTCAAAACTTTTCCCCAATTCCTTCTTTATGGATGCAATATAGCTTTCATTGTTCCCTGTCATTAAAATAATCTACATATACCACAAGATATACAACTGTTTTGCCAACTTTCTTGACAAATAAAGTTGCATCATCAAGATCAAAATAATTGAAGTTGAGTTTCAGAAGATGCTCAGTTAGTTTTTCATACTAGGCTCGCGGTGCTTGTTTGAGGCCATACAAGGACTTCACAAGTTTGCATACTTTATGTTCATGTCCTTTCACAGCAAACCCTTTAGGCTGGGACATAAAAACATTCTCTTTTAGATCTCCATTCAAGAAAGCAGTTTTTACATCCATTTGATGGACTTTCCAACCGTTCTGAGCTGCTAGTGCAAAGAGTGTCCGGATGGTGGCCCATTTTGCTGTGGGGGCAAAAGTCTCCTCATAATCGACCCCTTCTTTCTGTGCAAAACCTTTTGCCACAAGCCTAGCTTTGTGCTTGTCAAGTGAGCCATCAGCTTTGTACTTGTTCTTGTAGACCCACTTGCAGCCAATTGGTTTGGTTCCAAATGGAGGATCAACCAGCTTCCAAGTGCCGTTCTTTATGAGGGCATCATACTCCTTTTGCATCGCTTCTTTCCATTCATCATGAGAAGCAGCTTCTTTAAAGGAAGTTGGTTCAAAATCTGTAGACAAGTTCAATTCACAATCATAAGAAACATCCATATCAACAGGTGAATTAGAGTCATCTAAATCACCTCCATTTTGTCGGTTTGAATTTCTGGTTCCTGTTTTTCCAATTTCATCAGGATGAACACTTTCAAGTGTCTTCGTCAGCTACTTTGGGGGACCTTTCTGAGATGGTCCAGGCTGCTATGTTGATTGAGTTGGGACTGAATCAAGATTGAGTCTCCCAATTCTATCAATTACATCACTTAAAGCATCATCTGTTGTTGGAGTTTCATTCAGGGGAGAGTGTTCTTCAGAAGAAGATTCCACATGTTGATCTAGAATAGGAATCCCCCCTTCAAGATGTGGAATCTGATTATCAAATTCTTGAAATGATTTTGTTTTTGTGAATCTATCCAAGCGATCAAGTTGCCGCTCAACAACATTGTCAGATTTGGATGATTCAAGAAAAATTACATCTCTAGATACAACAAACTTTTTATTTACTTCATCATAGAGGCGGTATGCTTTGGAGGTGTTTGAATACCCCAGGAAGATACACTTACGACTTCTAGCACCAAGTTTGTTTCTATGTACCTTTGGTATCAAAGCATAACAGGTGGAACCAAAGGCCCTGAGATGTTTTACCGAAGGAACATGTCCATATCACAATTCGTAAGGAGTCTTGTTTCTTATAGCATTAGATGGACATCTATTCTTTATATATGCAGCACATAGAACAGCATCAGCCCAAAACATTATCTTTACATTTTTGAAGAAAAGCATGGATCGTACCATATTCAAGATTGTTCTATTCATTCTTTCAGCTACACCATTCTATTGGGGATTATAAGGCACAGTTGTTTGATGTTTGATCCCATGTTGGCGAAGATAGTTTTCAAATTCATTTGATGTATATTCTTTTCCATTATCAGTGCGAATAGACCCAATATGAGATTGTGCATCATTTCCAATCCATTTATGAAAATTCTTGAATGTTTGAAAAGCATCAGATTTGTTCTTCAATAAATAAACCCAACACATTCTGGTGTAGTCATCAATAAATGTCATGATATATTTATTTCCATTTGCAGAAGGAACAGGCATTGGACCACATAAATCTGAATGAATGAGTTCAAGCTTCCTATGTGCTCTTGAATGTGAATCATGAAAAGACTGTTTGCTATGCTTTCCTAGAATGCAAGCATCACATTGCTTATGTTTCCTAGGAATTGTAGGCAAACCAGCAACACCATTTTTCTTCAATAAGCGGAGACTGTCATAGTTTAAATGTCCAAATCTAGCATGCCATAATAAACTTGATGGAAGTGTACCTTCTTCATGATGAGAAATATATGAGAAATGTTGTGCATGAGCAGAGGTTCCTTGCAGTTTGAGAAGCCTTTCTTCTTCTATTCCCCTCATGACAAGTGAGTGGTCAGATGCTTTTCTTACCTCAAGCTTGTCATCAAACACATGAATGGAGTGACCTTGCTGGCGGATGTGGACCAAAGACAGCAAGTTTCTCTTGAGCTGTGGGAGATATAGAACATGATCCAGAAGAAAGTCTGGAAGACCAGGCAGTTTAAGCCTGATTGTGCCAAGCCCTGATGGCTTGATTTTTGATTGATCTGCAAAGTATACTGCTCCATCAACATTGTCAATGAAATCTTCAAAAAAATCTTTTCTATGAGTCATGTGACAGGTTGCTCCTGAATCAAGCAACCAATCATTTTTCCATGAAGCAAGTGAAGCATTAAACAAATCTTCATTTACTCCAATGTTACATTGTGCCTCAACATAGTGAGCAGATTCAGGTGCTTTACCTTTGTCTGTATCATCAGTTTTACCTTTCTGTTGGTTTCTTTTCTGCTCAATTTTGTCCCATGGTAGCTTGCATGTAGAGGCATCATGTGATCCATTTCTTTTGCAGCGAATACAGTGTAAATCTGCCTTTTCTCCTTGAGAATGTCTGCCCCCCCACCTCTGAAATATCTTCCTCTTCCTCTTCGTCCACCTCTTCCTCTTGTAGAATCTTAAGCAGGATGCTTTTTTTTATGAGCAAGGCACACAGTCTCTTCAGAAGATTCAGGGGCTGTCTTCTTTCCGAAAGCTTTCTCTCTTTCAGCAAACTTTTTCACAAGAGAGTCAAAGGTTATATCTTTAAGATTTCCATTTGCTTGCAATGACTCAAGATAATTGGAGTAAGTAGGATAAAGTGCCTTGAGAAAAGCAATAAGAGGAATATCCAATTCAACCTTCGTGGATTTGATATCATGCATTATAGACTTTACTTCAGATGCAAGAGCAAGAGGATCATTATTTTGCAGTTCAAGAGTGAAGAGTTTAATCATGAGTTGGACAACTTCAAGTGCAGAATGTGAGTCATAGAGTTCTTTCAGCTTTTGTAGAGCTTCAAAGGCAGTTGAATATGACGAAATATGGCGACTCGCCTCTTCATTTACAGATGCTGCGATTAATGCATAAGCTTTGTTGTTCTTGTTTTCCCAAATGACGAGTTCTTTGTCTGAGGTAGGCTGTACTGGGTCATTGTCTCCTTCTCCGACACACACTCCTTTCCACAACTCATTGAAGATGAGGGTGTGTTTTATCATTCGGGACCATTCAGGATAGTTCTCCTTGCCAGTGAGAACTATTCCTACCATGGAGATGATTGAATGCATTCTGTAAAAAAAAACTTTTGCTGATAGAAAAGAATACTTCTGCCAATGTACTCAAAAAGGCATTCTCAAAAGATTTCAAATCCACAATGTGACCCATATAAATCCATCATTGTATAAATTCACCTCACATAAACCTCATATAAGTTTCATATAAGTCCATCATATAACTCTCATAAAACTTCACCTTATAAATCTTATATAAATCCTATAAATACCATGGTCATGCGCATTCTTTGAACTGTAATTTACAGCGGTCAACCTCGGCAAAGCATCAAACCAAGTTATGGGTGAACCAAGTTATGGAGGCCAGTGCTCAAAACTTATTTGAAATTCGAACTATTCAAAGCAGCATTCGAACTATTCACGTATGGAGGTATGGGTGAACCAAGTTATATGGAGGCCAGCACTCAAAACTTATTTGAAATTCGAACTATTCAAAGCAGCAAATGGAATTCGAACTATTCAAAGCAGCATTCGAACTATTCAAAACAGCATTCGAACTATTCAAAATGTATTTGAAACCATTCACCATACCATTGGATCGTATACCATTCAGGCATGTCAAACCTCATTCGAACTTATTTAAAAACAGCAGCTTCAAAACGTATTTCAGGCAGTATTAAAACATTTGTGATACCGCTTCCGCTCATCACGCTTGGGCTCATCACGCTTTCAGGCAGCATTTAAAACAGTTGTGATACCGCTGCGCTCACAATCACGCTTCCGCTGTTGGGCTCATCACGCTTCAACAGCGTTAATGGTGGTATGTCGACGGAGGGTAGTATAACAGTTCACCGAAAAGCAGCAAACATATATGAAACAACAGCAAACGTATATGAAACAACGTTCATATACCATGTCAGGCAGCATTCGAACCGGCAGCAGCAAACGTATATGAAACAGCGTTCAATTCAAGCGTTCAATGTAACACCGCAATGATACACAATCAATTCAAGTGTTAACCAAGCAACAAGGAGGAGCGGTCAGGCGTTGAGGCAATGAATCACAACGCAGAGGACAGAGGTGTTGAGGACAGTGCTCAGGTCAGAACGACAGAGGACAGCGCTTAGTGACAGTGCTCAGACCAGCGTACAGCCCATAGTAGCAAAAATGAAGGGAGTTACAACTTATTTTGAGAACTGGCTCTGATACCATGTCAAGCCAGGCAGTAACTCTCCAAAGGCAGTAAAAATGATTCCATTTATTTCATTAGGTATGCTATTGTTATATACAAAAGGTGTGACTGCTCAGTTCATCTCCTAGTGACTGTTCACATTCCTAATTTAACTATTTACATAAATTCACCCAATCGTGAGGATTAGGTGTCAACAGTAGTCAAAACAATACCTAACAAGGCAAGGCCAAGGAGGAGGGAGTTGCAATCGAAAGTTTCTAGCCGAGAAATCCGGATCAGTGGTGCAGCTACACAAACGATCAGAGTGTGGGCATCTTGACATTGGCAAAAGGGTTTCCAAGAAGGAAATCGAGGCTCAGAGGGAGTCACACCGAGAACTTCCAGGAGGGAAGTAGAGGAGCAGCAAAATGGCACTACACGGAGTAAGAGACCAAGAAAGACTGGACAAAGCCTCAAACTTCATAGACTGGAAGGCCAGAATCTTATCCGTACTAGACAGGAATCGTGTCAAGCACTTCGCCTTGAGGACCATAGCTATCCCAGTTCACTCGGCTGATAACGACAAGTACGAGGATGCAATGGCAAGGGCTAAGAGTATCATCCTTGACAGGGTCAAGGATCATATAGTACCACATATTGTCGAGAAGAACACGGCACAGGAGATGTGGGAGGCCTTGACCAAGTTGTATCAGCATACTTCCGTGCAGAGGAAGATGCTACTAGAAAATCAGTTGTGATCATACCAGATGCAGAAGGGAGAACAGATCGACCCATTCCTCGATCGATTGAAGGAGATCCGGGATCAGCTGACTTCCATAGGGGCAATGCCGGATCCAAAATTGATGGTGAGAATAGCCCTGAACGCAATCTCAGAAGACTAGGAGGTGTTTGTCCAGAGCATACTGGGCAGGGCAACCCTTCCAGATTGGGAGGAAATGTGGGTTGCTCTTCGCCAAGAAGAGATCAGAAGGTTGAGCAAGGCGGGAAGCAGCGGCAAGGGGATTAGAATCAAGAAGGAGGAGGAGGAGGATGTTGCCCTAGCATCTGAGGGAAAGCAGGAGAAACGGAAGAAGAAGGACCTCTCCAAGGTCAAATGCTTCCACTATGGGGAGTTGGGTCATTATGCAACCCAGTGTCCAAGGAAGAAGAGTAAGGATAGGCCTCTGAGACCAAGGCAGCGCCAGCAAGGGTAGAGAAGGAAGTGGAGACAGGCGATGACTGAGCCATGAGTGCACACACGCCATTTGAGCAGAAGTGGGGAGACATCAAGCTGTAGTCAGACGAATTATAGGCGATGAGGGGCAGGATCCTCAAGGTACCCAACCTCTTGGATTACACCTTGCTATAGGAGCCCCAAAGAGGAGTAGCAGGACTGGCGGATGTCGGTAGAGATGGATGCGAATGGAGCAACAGAGGGAGATACAGTGCAGGATTCCCAGGACAACGCAAGGCTAGCAGGCTGCAACAGTGCGAGATGCATGGAGTTGTTGTAGCAACACAGAGGTCAGAGAGGGAGCACTTGTCAATGACAGAGGGCGCTTCAGCATCATGAATGTTTCTAGCCTAACGGAGATGTCAGAGTTGGGAGATCAGCTACTTACTTCCCAGTAACCGAGTTGCGGTGCAACTGTTAGCAGTTGTAGTGTTATGGGCAGCACGATGCAGCATGATGAGAGGGGTTGCAGTGCAGATGCAGAAGTGGCAGCGACAAGGCCATGGGCAGCAGCATGGATGCAGAGGGAATTGCAGTACGGATGTAGCAGTAGCAGTGGCAGGGCCATGGGTAACAGTACAGGGTGCAGCAGTGCAGATGATGGGCAACAGGCCTAGCATCAACACAGGGACCGATGCCAGATGATCAGGGTGATACTTAGTGAGGAGTATTACTAGAGCACAGTCCTCGCTAAGAGGAAGTGTTGATTTGGGGTAGCATCGAAAGTGCTCTAGCCACGAAAATTGGTGGAGAGGCTAAGGCACATGAGATCTCCAATACCCAGAAAGGGTTTGGGCAGATTCTAAACAATTTGGGAGATATTAAAATAATTAATATTTTTAATGGAGTCCCTAAGTCTAAACTTGGGGAAAATAAAATATTAATGTGAATTAATATAAAATTGTGTTAGAATGGTCCAAAAGTCATGGATCAAGCCAGATCTAATCTTAGCCGTTGATTAGGGATTTAATCTTGGTCGTTGATTTGTCAACAAGAAAAGTATAAGAGGAGGCTTGAGAGTCACTTGGAGAACATACCAAGAGATCAAGATTTCGACTTTCTGGGGCTGGGTTTGCTAAGAAAGTTGAGAGAGTGATCAGAGTTGCAGCTGAGGGGCAGTGAACACAAAAGCAAAGAGGCATAGATAGCACTAGGAGGATCAGCGCAGTAGCTGGAGAGAGGGACGCAGAAGCAGCTAAGGGTTCACACAGAGCTAGCCAGGGCTCACGCAGAGCTAGCCAGGAATTGCGCAGTGCCTCAGAGGGCCAGCGTGGGTGACGCAGAGGGCCAGAGAGCTGAGCGAGTGCCTCCAGAGGCTAACGCAAGCCAAGCCAGAGTGACGTTGGGCTAACATTGGGCCAGAGAGAGGCTGACGTTGGGGTTTCGTGGGGAAGATTGGAGCTGTGGAGTTGCCGGAGTGTTTATCCGCGGTTTCAACCAGAATATCTGCTTCCGAGTAGAGAGGTACTACTACTGAGGTTTTTCTCTGTTGGGTGCGCCGGATTTGGCACCCAGATTGCATTTTGAAACTACTTAATAAATCAAATCCTCAAATAGTTGCACCGGTTTTCCCACATTGGTTTTTCCCGGGGACATTAATCCAAAAACAACAGTGTCACTTGTGTGCTTGTTTCTATTTCCTTCAGTTGATGATCTGTAATGTGTTGAGCATGTACTTGTATTTATTTCCAGTATTTACATGGTAAATAACTTGTTAATTAACAGAACAAGTAGGTAGGAATAAATCAGTAAAGTACATGAAGGATTTCTAACGTGTCAGACTTAGAAATTCCAACAAGTTCAACAAGCAACAATGTTTGGGTAGAGCTGACGTTTCAAAGGCAACATCCTCTACACTTGCATCCATGTTTAGGAGCTCAATGTGTTGGGCTAACCTATTGTGCAAGTAGTTATTTGCCAACCAAGAATTCTTATTGCCTTAGGTGAGAAAGATGAATGAATACCATCATAAAATAAGATTAGACGCCAACAATAATAATATCCACTAAGTCGTAATTATACCAAGTGGCATTAAGGAGATCTCCTCTATATATATGTACATATGTTATGTAAGGCTATCAAAAGGGTAAAATGGTCTCTTTTTTTACTATTGATCCTAGCTAGTATCAATTTACCAACATAACAATAGGAAACAAAAAGATCTCTAATCTATCATATTCTATAAGTATATATAAGTAATGAGAAAACCAACAAATGACCATGCAACTCATCTCCATCACCATCAACACATCGTCCCCCCCCCCCCACCATTCATTCCCCCATTTTGAGGTTCCCTCGATTGCTTTTATGCATCTCAAAAGACCATTCATATGTTTGTTGAGTTTTCCCCAGCCTTATTTTGTCAATCTAGCAAAAATTGTATCATATAAACAATTGCATTATTGACATGCAATTTTGTTTGTTTGAAAAATGTTCCTAAAGGTCTATGGAAGTGAGGTTTTAACCTATATCTTCAAGAGGACACAACACTAAAAGGGATAGCTCAGAGGTGGAAATGTTTTTTCTCATTCCTTCTTGAGAAAAGGTTGCTTGGTAATGGCGAAACCTTAAGAGAGGGAAAAGCTAGCTCGGAGAGAGGGAAAGAGTCAAACTGCTTCGGCAGAAGCAATATTAGATCCATCCCTTGGGAAAAAATTGTATAGGGGTGTTAATTCAGGGGGAGAAACTCCCTCCCAAAGAGGAAGAAGTGAAGCATGGAAAGGGGCAAAACCAGCTAGACCGAAGGAACCAGTAGAGGTGAGCTAGGGATTAGAGACAAGGGAGAGAAACCAAATGGCTCAACCAAAATCAAGAAAGTCAAAACCTAGAACAGCAAAGGGGAAAGTTATACCATGGATCCTACTATAAAAAAAAAAATAAAAAAAAATTCATTGGATAGTAATTCACTTGATCTAGAAGTTATTGTTCTTGTAATCTTGCTTGAGGTAAGGGGGTAATTAGCTTTTACCATACTTATTCTTTTGTTTAGGGGTACACCAAATTCTTAGGGCAATTACACTAGCTTAACATTCTAAAGGAGGTAACACCAAGAAATTTTGAATCAATCTACCCTCAATTGAGAGGTAGGGGAACATTGTGTTGGTGAGCTAACACATCTCACAACTGTTGAGTTGATGGGCTAAGGAAGGGTCAACTCACAATCATTCAAAAAAGGTAGATTGCGTAAGGCTGAACTTGACAGAGTTCATTACAAGAAGGCAGAGACAAAGCATCAAAGAGGCCTGAAGTACACAGATATTTGGTACAAAATCTGAACATTACATTGGACGATGGTCCTTTGGATGAATCTCCAAACAAAGGGCCATTTGGTGTACTTTTGGTTTAGCATCCTCAACTACTAAATCATTGTGCGAAGGACTACTAAGGTAAGCGCTAGTTCTGTGGACCCCCAGCCTAGGTTTTGTTCAGCATAAAGCAAGTAGTATACAATAACACCTTGAAGGGTTGAAATAAAACCTATATCTATTGAATAAAGAGAGTAGTAAGAGTGAGCTTAGTTGTATCGAGCTACTTGCTTATCTATGCATGTTGAGATGCTCAAGGTTTCGACAAAGACTCATATATATTTTGGCACCAAGAACCAACCCACAACACACCTCTTCTAGTCCAAGGAACTACAATGCAAAGAGGGCAACTAAGCTTCATACATGTTCAAGAACCTAATATAATATAAAAGAAAATACGATATCTTTAATCTTCTTTGGTGAATCAACCCATTGGAAGGAGAATCTTACCATTTTAGAATCTTCCCTTTCAAGAATATATAAAATTGGATCTATTTCCCATGGATAGATCTCTACTTGGTCTAGAATCTACTTCATCTTTGCGCTTCTCGAACCTTCGATTAATAGTGTAGTTTTTGTTGATGAATCAATCATTTTTTAGAGAAGTACAAGGGGAAGGTAGATCCATTGAAGGAAGTATGAATGGGAGGGTTAGCTTGAGGAAGAGAAGCATGTGTTAGAGGGCTAGTCAATAAGCGATACTATTGATGGTAAGATAAGTGCCATAGGAAGTATTGAACAGAAGAAGGTATTGAATGCTAGGCATGTCAGTCCCAATGATATCTATTCCCCTTTATTTATTGCCTCTTCCCATAAGGGAGGTACAATTGTTTCTTATTCAGTTTGAGAATAAGCATCATTCTTAGGGCCACTATCTAAACCTTTAGATGGCTACATATTCTTTTTTTGGCTCCACTTGTTGGGCAATCACAGGCTCTTGTTTAATGAGACTTCCCTAGGGCACCATGGTTTGGGTGAGACCAGTGTTATCAAAACCGGACCGAAACTGGTGCAACCGGTCCATCCGGCCATTTTTGGCCTAAAACCGGTCTGAACCAGGCCTCCAAACTGGAATAGGCCAGTTCAGTACCGAACCGGCCAGTTTTGTAATGGAACCGATCGGTTCGAAACCGAACTGACCTATTTCACCGAACTAGCTGGTTCAGGACCGGTTCCATGTACCTATGCAGGCCAACATAAAAAATTTCATTTTTTTTAATTTTTTTTTGTTTTTTCAGTTGTTTGGCCCACTTCTAATTCTCCCCTAGGCTAGCCTAATATTCAAGCCTAAGCCTAATGATCAAGCCTATCAGCCTAATGATCAAGCCTATGGTCCTAGTATTGCTATGTAATTCATGGTAGTGTTAAATTCTTGAAGTAAAAGCGACATTCTCATTTATCTTTCAATTTCATCCTTTTACACTACCATGAAATGACTCTGGGCGTTTAAGAGTGGTTCCAACCTCATTGGATTTCATATGGAGAAAGTACAATTTTAGATTTCACTCAAAATCCAGCAGACTTAACAATTTTTCAGGATTTCAGGATTGGGGGATTGCAACATTTCAATTGGATTTTGTCATGTACGAGGGTATGGAACTAGTATTTAATAAAGAGAACCAAGCCCTCTATGTACTTTGATGTTAGTGGCATTGATCGTCAAACTCCTCTATCATGACTCTACTAAAAATGTACCCATCACTCAAACAAAATCTTGACATGACATGCTACATTTTCTTCTATCTTATTTTAATGCCTAAATGGTTATATTGATGATGGAGACCACAATATAGGCAATGATTTTGACGATATTTAGGTGTTTGTTTTAGCATGATTTTGTTTGGATGCTAGAAGCCATCTAGAGCCTATTTGTCGATGTATTTTCGGTTCAGAGATGGATTGCACTCGATGCTATTTTGGTTGTGCACCCTTACATGCTATGTAAATGAGAACTTTTGCATATTTGTGTATAAATGGTTTGGATTCATATGGATGCACATGAATACATATGTTTTTCTTTAAAATATGAATATTTTGTGTGTTTTTGGTAAACCGGTTTTTTTCCGGTTTTTATTGGTTCCGGTCCGGTTCCGACCGGTTCCCAGTCCACAAGGTTTTTTGGTTCGATCACCGGTTCGGTTCTGATAACATTGGGTGAGACACCTTCCCACTTTGACGTGATTATTGCATTATAGATCTGCTTTGATGGGACTGTTCCCATTTTAACTTCACAAAACTTCCAAGTAATCAGTTTTTCCAATCATCACATCTGGATTTCTTGAACAAAAATATGTTGCTTACAATATTTACACAAATGAAAATATACATGATGGGCTACGGCCCTTTCTGCTGGGTAATATTCAATGTTGCATGGGTACCACTCCCAGCCACAAGTACCCCAAGCTCCGACGCTCCCGGAAGCTTGGGAGATGTTATGAAATGCTCCAAAACAGCCAGGAGCCTTTGCAAGTACATTGGAGCTTTCTGGGAACGTCACTGTACAGAAATTGGAGTTTCTGGAGTGGGTTTCGATTGGGAACGTGGCTCCTATCTGTAGGTTATCCATCAAACACATCAATCCATCACACCATCACACTAAAACGATCTGAATTATGAGCATAAACTATGTTAGTTATCGATCCATCAAACACATGAACATGAATTATGTTAGCTGAACTATGAACATGAACTATGACCTGAACTATTAATATGAACTATGTTAGTTATCAATCCATCAAACACATCAATCCATCACACCATCACGCTTAGCATTCAGTACTATTTTCTGAAGATAATGTCAATCAACAGTTGGGTACTCCAACATATATCCAACTCGACCCGCAACTCGTTCGTCTAGTGTTCTCAAGTTTTTTTCTTTTTTCAAATCTAGCGTTTAATTTAAGAAGCATACTCATATCCTAGGCTCAAATTAATTGCAGTTTGATTTGAAAGTTATTATCTTAAAATCATAAGTGTAAATTTTTCCTGAGAATTGTTGATTGCAAGTTTATTCCTATTTCTTTGGGCTATTTTTATTCTTTATGTAAATCTGCAAATTACATAAAAAGACATAAAAGAACAGATTTTCTTAGGTTCAACCGTTCAAGTCTAGTTTAATTTCATATCTTACGTACACTTGATAATTATTGCACAAGTCAGAAGTAAGCTTTTCAAAGTTATATTCCAAGTTTGTAGTTGTAAATATTCCTTGAGTTATCATTTATTTGCTTACCCCTACAGAAGCAAATAACTTGTATACGTACTTAAATCCAAGCTAGCACTCATAAAACGCTAGATTGGATTTATCATTTACCTCCTGATTTAAAGTGTTCATCTATTTTCCTGGGTTGAATTAACTCTAATAAAAAATTGAAATTTGCATAATTAAGCACATGAAATAGATTTGGTGATACAAGAGAAGCCAGGTTACAACTTGGACTTCTAGTTGCTTAAGCACATATTGGATGTCTCTTGATATCACAGTATTTAGGGTCAATTTATGGTTTAATGCTAAGCTTGCTTCTCTTGTGTTGATATAAAACTTGAAATTACTCTCTAAAGGATAATATGCTTTCATTAAATATTTTGATTTATGATATACGTGTATTGTTTGTTTTAATTTTGTATGTACATTTAATCTTTATATATATATATATATATATATATATATATATATATATATATATATATATATATATTTTAATATTTTAATTTTTAATATATTTATTACTGTCGCTCCCAATTTGACGTTTCCTGTAAATTTGGGAAAAGCTTCTAATGGTACCGGATACTCGTTCCCATTTACCTTAAGTACCCACGTATCGGAAACTCGTGCAACATAGGTAATATTCCATGAAAAGTTTTCCAATTCTGCAAGAGATTGCAAACATGCTATGCTCTGATAAGAAATATATAGAAGTGCCTTATAAATGTGTTTTATCTTTGTTTGATAAGCTTCATTCGTAGAAACAACATACGTGTATACCATATTTACAGGTTCAGTATGTTAAAGTGTCTTAGAATTCAAACATAATTGTTTCCAATGGTAGTTATAACAACGATATCATGAAAATATCTTATTGCAAATGCCACTGTTGAAAAGCCATACAAACATACAAAAGTAGGTTAATATTTAACATTTCTTGTATTGAAAGACAGCATCAATGGTTGCGCTTACTCCCCTCCCTCATCAATGTCTTTGGTAAGTAATCTAGCTACTACAGCTGATTCAATAGGGGCCATTAGAGGATTATCTTTTAGTACTCTTAAATTGTAGTTGAACACTTTCATAATATTCAGGATGGTTTTGTCAACCATCGTAGAAGCTAAATTTACCCCCTAAAAAAGTAGGCAAGGCCGCAAGATTCAAGAACTAATTACCCTCGTACAAAACAAAAAGTTAAGTGGTCTCTATTAATACTGATCCTGTCTTTGGATTCAGTTGAAGAGAAAATTTAAATGGTAGATTTGAATAGGAAAGAAATATATGTCATGCCAGAAACAATTATGCAATGCAAGACAGAGTGAGGATGGCGCTACGGGGATTTGATGGTCGGGCTAGGGTTTGCTAGTTACTGCAAGTTCTAAGCCATAGCGGGAGGTAGCCACAGAGGTTTCTCCAGTGTTACCCAAATCGCACTAAGGCGGGGAGCATATGTCCCTTCTCCCGAAGTCTCATATTGTTCTTTTTCTCCTGCTCACGGTTTCGAGACACGATGTTTTCCTCGTTTTTGGCTTGGTAGAATATTTTTTTAACCATTAAAGCTCCGCCCTGAGGTTTTACCTTGGATTCTTGTCAATAGTCATAAACGTCCTCGGTTCCTGGGGGGTTTCCGTTTGTGCTTTCCGCGACAGTTATGGTTTTTTACTGCCACGGTAAAATAAGGTTATCGTCAGCCGGTCTCTGAGGGCCTTGGAAGTTTTTCAACAGGGGTCAACGTCTGTCGGGATTACACCCGATTTTCCTCAAAACAACTTACTACTCTTTCAACGACGTTGGTTTATGAATGGATAAGGAGTTGTTAGACTACTCCTCTGACACCTTGACCCCAGCAGATATCTGGGTAGAAGGAAAACACATGTCAAGGACAGGGAAGGAACTGGAAACATCCATTCCACCGGCTAAACAAGTGGCCGAACTCTCAAATCTAATGGAAGATATGGAGGTTTCCTTCCAGGGTTTGGAATATTCGCAACCGGCAGCAGCGGTTTCGGACGGGCTGTTATGCCTGGGTGAACACTCTGACTCACCTTTCCTCTTCATTTCGTCACCATCGGAGCTCCAGTCTTGGACACATGCTTACCCGCGTAGAGACATTCCTCAAGGCTACACGAATGTACCAATGGCAGGGTTTTGTGGAACGACCCCGGAAGTGCCAGGCACTTCGCCTCCTCACTACAGCGCACTTGGAACTGCACCTGAAGGCCTTTCATACCTAGTCCCTGCCATAGCTCATTCCTCGGGTTTCTTCGATGATATCTCTAGACAGGACACTGGGCCTAAAGAAAATAGGTCCTCGAACTCAAACGAAAACCCTCAACTTGAGGGAGCACCCACAAACTCACAAAAACAATGGGGGGAGGAAAAAATCAAAGCTTTCGAAAGCCAAGGAACGTGGCCAGCTCCTTGTGTTTGGGGTTGGGGTAACAATGGCTCAAGTTGCTCTAATGGAAAGCACGGTTCTCCTGAGCAGGGTCCGTGGCAGGAATTACACCCCAGCTCGTCTTAGAAAATGGATTGCGGAGGTCTAGGAGAATCTGATGGTGCAACTACCAGGGGTCATCACATTGTCAAGGGGGTGGTTCGCGCTCATCTTCCCGCAACCGGAATCAGTGGATTGGGTCTTGATGCGGTACTGGCATATCGAAATGACTCCAGTCCTGTTAAAACAATGGTCGCCGCTATTTGATCCTGAGAAGGAAAACATGGGAGCGGGTCTGATATGGGTTCCCCTCCCTGGTCTTCCGCTCCAATTCTGGGCGAAGGACATCTTTAGATGCATTGGAGACGACATGGGGGTGTACCTGGATCATGACAGGGCTTACCAAAACACTGGGTGCATGGCCATTGCACGAATTCTGGTACACCTAGACACCAGGGAAGGACTGGTGGAGAGCTATCAATTACAGATGGGCGAGACCACCAAGTGGCAGATTCTAGACTATGAAGGCATCCCCTTTCGTTGTAGGCGGTGCCACGAGGTGGGACACCTGTATAAAGACTGCACCTTGTTGTCTGGGAAACAGCCAGATCTTCCGAGGTTACTGGTTTCGACAAGCACCCAAACGTCGAAGGTGGATTTTCCTTCACAGGCGGACCTTCCTGGTGTCTGGGGACGATTTAGGGGTATCACCTTCGCAGCCAGACTCCGGAACCTCAACGCCAACTCTCACCAAATCTCGGGCCAGAGAATCTGCTTTCTCGGGTACTCCTCCTCCCCCTCCTCTGTTTTCAAATGAATGTCTATTATCTGATATTGCATCTACATCTATGTTATTGTCTGGTTCGGGTTCTGGGGTTAGCAAGTTGTGTTCCCCAATTTGTCCTGTGATATCAGCTCCTCCCCCGCCCCTCAGTTCAAACCCTTCCACTATTTTGATCCCTCCTCCTCTGGCTCCCAGAGGTAGCCCGAACTCAAGTGGTTCTCACCGCTACAATCTTCGATCCTTACCTATCTCTCAGACCTCTTCCTTCGGCCTGGACAAGGATCCCCTCCCCTCCATTCCCTTGAAGCCCCCCAGGGGCAGACAATCCCATTTATCAAAAGCCATCAGGAGGGTTGGCATCGAGGTGGCTTCAGGCATTCAAACCCCCATTGACTAGGTCCTTAGAACAAAGGTAAACCCTGCAAAGTTTATCCCATGAAGAGCCTCTCCTTCAACTGCAGGGGTTTGGCCAGCCCGAACAAAAAACTGGCGCTAAAGAGGTTATGCAACTTGAAGATATTGGAGTCATTTTCCTGCAAGAAACCCTAGGGGAAGAGAGCCTGGTGAACAAAGTGCTCATGCATTTTCTTCCAGACTAGGTCTTTCATTTCTTGGATGTTCGAGGGCATTCGAGAGGTTGCGCCCTGGGTTTTAGAAAAAGATCGATAAGATTGGAAAACATTTGGGGTGGTGAGGGTTACCTAGGTGCGGACATCATCTCTTCTGATTTCAATCTCCCCTCAGGCTTATCAACATCTAAGGGCCCTGCCATAACAGGGAAATTTTCTAGGAAAGACTCTTGGATGTCAATTTCATGCAATCAGAAAATTTGTTTCTTGGTGGGGACCAAAACTTCTCATTAGGGCTTCCAAAATCCTGGGGCAACGAGGCCCAAACCGACCCCCTAACAGCCTTTTTTGAAGTCATGATGGATTCCCATGACCTTTTGAACATTGATACGGCAAAGCTCATGCCGACCTGGAGGAATAGAAGGACTGGGGAGGATGCTTTGGCCAAGCGACTAGATCGTTTCCTTATTAAGGCCCCACTGTTAGCCAGATTGGACCACATTCGCCAGTGGGTGGGATCAGGTGTACTTTCTGATCATTCCCCGATCTTCTTGGAGATTTGGGATGACAACCACAAGCCCCAATCGCCTTTCAAGTTCAACTCAACTTGGCTTTCTAAAGCTGAATTCCACAAAATTGTCAGAGACTCTTGGACTCACTGTAGCCTGGATGGTCATTCCTCCCTGGCCAAAGTAATTGCAAAAAACCGGACCTGTCTAAAATCAAAAACCATCAGTTGGGCGAGGAACAAGCAGCAAAGGGATGAGGCCGATCTTCGAAGGATTGGAGGGGAACTCAAACTTTTGGAAGCCACAGGGATTGCTAGTTATGCTACTTTTGAAGCAAAGGAACACCTTATCAAACTAGAAACGGAGAAGATCAAACTTTTGAGATAGAAAGAGGAATCATAGCGTTTAAAGAGCAAAGCAATTTGGTTAAAAGCGGGTGATGAAAACACTTTCAACAATATACTCAAGGGAGAAAGTCTATCAATACCATATGGGAGTTGCACGATCATGCAGGCAGGGAGGCTAGCAATTTTAATCAGCTAGCAAATATGGGAATGCGTCATTTTTCACATATTTACAAGGCTCCTAGGGGTGCCACACTCCCTGAGATTCTCCGCATTGCTGAGGTACTCCATAGTTTTGTTGAGCAGGAAGAGGTGGAGGCCCTAAACGTGCCTATGTCATAGGGGGAATTGGAAGTAGTGCTAAAATGTTTCAACAAGGACAAAGCTCGGGGCCGGAAGGGTGGCCCATGGAATTCTACAGCACCTTTATTGAGTTAATTGGGCTGGATCTTCTACTGGCTATTGAAGAATGCAAAATTACAAGCAGAATGCATGATGGTTTTAACTCGAACTTCCCGTCCCTCATCCCCAAAGTCGATAAACCCCTCACCTTTGACAATTATCGATCAATTTCCCTCTACAATTGCATCTACAAAATTATATCCAAAACAATAGCCAATCATGTTAAACCAATCTTATCCAAGATGATATCCAAGAAGCAGTTTGCTTTCCTCAATAACCGTCAGATCCATGAAGCCATTGGGACCGCCCAGGAAGGCCTCCACTCGACCAAGAAACAGAATAAAAAGTCCATCAATGGGGCGGCTCCTGATTTTTTTCACGCCGAACGGGAGCTGAGACAGGGATGCCCTCTATCCCTTCTCCTTTTCCTACTGATCATGGAAGGCTTAAGCAGACTGATTAAAAACGCTCGCACGGTGGGAGCTCTATGGGGAGTCCGGATATCGGACATGACATCTCTCTCTCATCTTTTGTTTGTAGACGATGTTCTTATTTTTTTAAATGGTTCTTTTCGTGATTCCTATTGTTTCAAGAACATACTATCTCTCTTTTATAAAGCTCCAGGTATGATGCCAAACTATGACAAATCCACCATCATTTTTGTGTCATGTCTACAAAATGAGGAAAGCTATGCGTCCCAACAATTCGCCTTTGTCAGACAAGAGCTAGATGCTGGCCTAAAATACCTGGGGTTCAAGCTAAAGCCAAATGGGTATCGCATCGCCGACTGGGCCTGGCTTATCGCAAAAATTGAAAGCAGAATAAACATCTGGCAGCAATGTTGGCTCTCCAGAGCAGGCAGGCTCACTCTGATAAAATCGGTGCTCGAGGCCATTCCAGTTTACTAGATGACCCTGGCATGGATTCCTAAAGGCATTCTCAACAGGATTCAACAAATTTGTTGTAGATTTCTATGGAGGGGTCAAAATGTGGGGAGGACTTTTGCCTGGGTTCGCTGGGACAGAATTGGAAAGCCTAAAAAACTGGGAGGTTGGGGAATAAAAGGTCTCTAGATCTTTGCAAAGGCTCTTGCGGCAAAGATGGGCTGGTAATTAATCAAATCTAAAAGCCTATGGAAGGAGATTGTATACTTTAAGTACATCCATCCCCTATCTATTTTGGAATGGATTTGCAGACCCAGTCAACCCTCTCCCGATGCTTCCATCATCTAGAAGGCCATCTCCCAATCTTTAAGTCTAATCAAGGACGGATTAGCATGGAAAAATGGTAATGGTGAGCAAGTGAGATTAGGCACTGATGCCTGGACCGGATGCGGCAATGCTCACATTCTCCCGAGAGCACTGAAACAATTTCTTTTAGGATCGGGTATCTCTCAGATTGCCCAAATTGTTGAGGTTGGAAACGGCCAATGGGTTCCCCAATGATGGCTGGATTACAGGATTCTGGGCATCCCAGATAGATGGCACAGAGCCTGGCAGTGCTTCATTGGCGCTCTGGAAGAAGCAAATATCAGAATCACAAAGAAGGAGGATGAGATCATCTGGGCCACTACCCCTCACGGGAGGTACTCCCCAAAAGCGGGTTATGAGGCTCTTATGACAGCCCAGGATTTCGGAATAAACCTTTGGAAACTAAAAGCCCCCCAGAAGACAAGACTATTCATGTGGTGTATCCTCTCGAACAAAGCTCCAACAGAAATAAACCTCATGAAGTGGGCTTTCCACGATCCCTCCAGACGCTGCTTATGCAATTCCGCCACAGAGGACACAGGCCATCTCTTCCTCCATTGTCCTGTTACAGCACAGTTTTGGTCCACAATTATTATTTCACTCAACATGAAGATCAAATGGGATGGACAAAATACCGAGGAAGCATGGTTTCGTTGGTGGTCTAAGGCACCCTCCCAAAAAGCAAGAAATCTTCCCCTAATAGTTATCTGGGGCATTTGGCTAAACAAGAACCGCATTATCTTCCAAAATGATCAGATTAACTGGTCAGTCACCTGTACCAATTGTGTTTCCATCTACAACCTGATTCCAAATGATCCCGTCAGTCATCCTCCTCGGGTCATCACTCACGAAATTATCAACAAAAGCTCCCCTTGGGGTTATTTCGATGGCTCGGCTCAGGCTGTGGGCTGTGGGGGGGATGCTGTCCTCCACATCAATGAACACCTATCTTTCAGAATCAAAGTGGGGTTCAGAAGGGGCACAAATAATTTTGCTGAGCTAAACAGTTTAAGACACCTTCTCCTTTTTGCGCTGGAACAAAACTGTCACAGGATACAGATCTATGGGGACTCACAGCGTGTTATAAATTGGATAAACGATGTATATCATTGTCACTTGCACACACTCAGGGATAATCTGGATGATGTCATTACTCTAAAATCACATTTTGATTTTATTGTATGCTCTCACATATACAGGAAAAGGAATGATATCGCTGATCATCTTTCCAAAGAGGCTGCGCAGCTGAACAGGGGGCAATGGATAATTCAGGAATTCAGAGATGGTGTCTTCTTTCATTTTTTCCATCGTTCATTCATAGAGATGAATGGAAATCTCTCGGAATGATCTTTAGATCATTCCTTGGTTTTTTGCTTTTTGCTTTCACTCACTTTTTTTGGACACTGTTTTGGTTATACTATTGCTGTTATTTCTGCTCTAGGCAACTTATGCTGTTTTATCTGTATATATGTTCTTTAACATTGACTGTTCTGTTCTTATGTGACTGCATCTCATACATGCTGAAGATACAACATGTAATTTTCTTAATATATTAATGAAAATTGCGCCTTTTTCCTTGGAGAAATTATGCAATGCAAAATCATTTCTTCAGTGTCTAATATTTAACTGGATAATAATTAGCATATAAAAACAAGTTTGTATTTATTGTTTACATCTGCATTAAATATTGTTTTTCATCCATACTGAATTAAAAAAGGAGGGCCCTTGAAGTGTTTTTGTTTCTTACCAGAGGAATGTCATGTAGATCTCTAAGGCTTTTACTGCTATTTTCAATAGCCCATAACCGTACCACCCCATTACCAGCTCCTGATGCAGCAAGATCAGTTCCTCTGCACACTGTGACAGCTCCAACCCATGACTCTACGGAAGGGGTGATTCCCATTTGATTTGTCATACCACTCCCTGTATAACTGAGCCATCTTTTTTAGCATCCGATCAAGATAGTAAACAGCAAGTATTTTAAGGTCCACTAAAAAACAAAGCAAGTAAGATAATAAGGTTTGTATTTTGATTCAAATTATGAAAAGATAAGTTTTTAACCCTCTTACATCCAAACTTCATCATAGAAGTCAGGATACTCAAAAGTCAAACGTTCATGCACAAAGGACTGCTCTCCTGGCAATCCTTTCATGTTTCAGTAAGTGTACTTGTAGGGAAAATGCCTCCCCTTCCTAAACAGACCAGACAACAACAACAAAATAGAATCCCAGCATAACACATACATCATGAATAACATACCAATACTATTTCCATTAGGTAGTTGTCTTGTTGTCACTTCCTCATCTGGCTCTTCCCTAGTACTCGTATCTTCTGAAAGATTTTCTACAATAGCATGCCCATGTGCATTTTTTGCCATAAAAACTGGCTTCTTTCTCAACATACTCCAAAGTTCAATGCTTCCATCATCAGAGCCAGATAGGAAGTCTTCATTATTGATGAAACAGCAACATTCTAAAGATGCTGCATGCCCTCTGAAGACCAACTGCGTCTCCTCAGGGACCTGCAAAAGTCACAACACACTAATTATGGTTTATAAATGTAAAGCAAGGAATCAGGGGAAATTTACAAATACAAACAGGAAACCAAGATGGACTCAAAAAGCACCCACAGATAAATAGAGATAGAAAAAGAGTTTGTTCTAAAACTGGGATCTGAGGGATGCATACTATCCTTCCAGCTTATCCTTTTATTCTCGCTTTTTATTCATGCATGCAATCCTCTCAATGTGACTAATTTAAAAATAAAAAACAGTCATGAATATTCTAACATTTTTTAGCATAATTAAACTCGCAGTGATATATAAATTTGCAAATACAAGAGATGGACTACCGTTCAGTGTAGTTTTTAAAGGAGATATCAAAAGCCTTCTTAAATGGGTGGGATGTGTACTAAAATAAGCTTGGGAATCATTACCCTCACTTTGCAAAAATATACCCACTCACTGAAAACTCCATAAACTTAGGAGAATGTGTGTAGTAAGTTCGACACTTTAACTGTTCAAAGATTCTATATCAATCATCCATCTTAAACCCAGATCTATCAAGCACCAAGAGGGATCAAATTTCTTGAGTTGTCAATTTTTTTATCAATGATTTCCATCTCATGTATTGGTTTTTTCATATTAAATGATTAAAAAAAGGAAAGAAAAAAAATTACACCTCAAGAAAGTTTGTACCTCTCATTGCAAAATAGATCAAGATTTAAGATGGATCTCATTGATTTAATTTTTTTGACCTTGTCACATACATATGTATGTACATATTTATTCATTTTCTATTTAATTTATTTTTATGTTAACAGAACATAATATTACGTGACAACATCTCCCCCATACTGGGCTGTAGAGCACCTCGCTACTCTCAGTGCAAAAAGCAGGTCAGACTATTTATTGTGTTTTTCATTTGATATTTACAGCAGACAGAAATATTCAAAAATTATAAATTATTTACTATCTCGGAGAGAAATATGATTACTTGGCAATTCAGACCTAATCTGCTCACTGCCCATACATAATTTTCTTAATCAACATCAACTATTAAATATTCATTAAAATAGGATATTTTACACTGTATATGTGCTTTAAAACATTACACACCTTCCATAGTCTCAAAGTGTGATCGCGTCCAACAGACAGAACTCGTTCTTTTCGCAAACAATCAACTGCAAGGATTTCACTTTGGTGACCGTAAAGAGTGTCCATATAGGCCCTATCCTCTGCACTCCACAACTTGATTGTACGATCAAAAGATCCTGATATAAGTTGCTGTGTGCCTTGACGAAAGGCTAAACAAGACACAGCTCCTCTATGACCCCGAAAAGCCTGAAACAAATGAAACATCAAACATGAGTAATTGTGCTGCCTAGAAACACAGCATGTACCCAGGAATGGCATGCAGAATAGTAGTACCTGAATATGTTTTTGTGTTCGAGTATCCCATAAATGAATATAACGATCTAAACCCCCAGTTGCCAAATAACGGCCATCAGAGCTGACAGCCATTGATAAAACATGTTTGCTACCCTGTTTCTTTGAACCCTTGCCCTTCTGTGTTTTGGAGACTTCATTTGAACTTGAAACAGATACTGCTTGGCTAGGCCATTCATATTTTTCACTTGCACCAGTTTCAACATCCCAGTGAATAATAGTGCCATCTTTTGATGCTGAAAATCCTCTCAAATCATCTTCTGTTAGCGCCACAGCTGTGACAGACTGCTTGTGCCTTTTAACAACTCGACACTCTACCAGCTTTGATGGTGTCACAACTCTGCAGAAGATTAACTATGAGCTCTCTTTGCTAAATTCTGACACAGGATTGCATATATTACAAGGATTTCATTCAGAAAATTAAAATTTTATCATAAGATTGGAGGGAAATTCAAAATTCCACATGGCCATCATTCACTAAAAGTGTAATTATGACAATTTCTCCAAATTCAAAATTTCTGTGACCATTCCACTACTCAGGGTTTCAGAACCCATCAAAGACTAACTATGAAACTCTTTTATTCAACATCCCACAGCACCAAAAATAGCATCAGATTTTGAATAATAAATCAAGCATTTCCAGAAGACTGCAATACAATTCAAAATTCAATAATTTATCACCATGAAAAGTTTCATTGAACACAACTACAACATGAGAAAAACCATGACCACTCACTGATTAGCATGTTCCTTGGATAGCTTATTCCAGATACCAAAGCTCACCTCCTGAATATATAGGTCTTACGAAGATGGATATCACATTCACATATAAATTACAGTCCAGACTATGAGAGCGTGCAATCCTGGACCACATCATGGCCTATATTCCAGCACAGAAAAGGAGATTTCCTAGTGTGTTGACAAAAACATATGTACAAGTTATAAAGGATTTTTATTTTTTTCTTTAAATTCTATTACAGTAACAAATCGATGGTACTCACAACTTTAGTATAACTAACCAAGTAGTTTTTCTGTAGTCTTTCAGATAATTGTTAATGCCTTGCATGTTGGAGAGAGTCATGGTTCTTTTATGGTCAAAATTAAATTGAAGGAAAGTATAAGATCAAAATTGGAAATTATAATTTAGCAGAAAGCAAATATTCCTCAATATCAACATAAATTTTTGCTAAGCCAAAAGAAGTATGTGTTGCTTCATGCAGCCTCTGAGGTTAGGACATGTTGCCTGAAACAACTCCAAAAACAAGAGTCTAAACCAAAGTTGTGTTAAGAATTGAGCACAAGTGAGACACAACCCAATAACTGGCAGAAAACGCTTTATGCCATCCTCAAAATATTGTATTGATCTCCATATCTGAATTTATGTTACATGAATTTGACCATTCTAGATCTACATCTCACTGATAACTCATCAATGGATCATGACAACACCTCATTAAAGACAACAATCAACAACTCGTATCAATGTAGTCTTGGACTTTGTGATTGTCTAGGGACTCACAGTTTAACATTCCCCCCTCAATCTCAAGTCTAAAATATTGTACCAATAAGATAACAATAACTGGCATCATGGCATCATATTCAATATAAAGCTGCTGAACTAAGCTCCGATGAAGATATACCTAAAAAACTCCCAATATCTGGAAGTGAACAGCTGACATGTCTGAGCATTCCCAATGAATGAATGAAATGATTGCTGATTACCCGTTGAGGAGACCAATTGCTATGCTGGAATTCCCAAATGCCCATTGAGTTTTGATTGTGGTAAGACTTCGAAACTTGAAGCTTGAATATCATCATTGCATGTGATATTCCCCTGTCGGGTGCAACGTGAGAAGTTTGTTGAAGGGATCCAAGCTTGAGCTTTGGATTCTTCTGTTCTTCAATAATTCATAGTTGTAGGGACCCAAGCTTGAGCTATGGATTCTTCAGGTGGTGGTTTTGTTGGTTAACCACTATACATGTTCACTTGATTTGGTGATTTTTGGTTGACCACTCACCAAATTCCATTGATATTTGCATTTTTTGGCTTACAACTAACCATTTTCACTTGAGCAATGTGGTAATTTTGGATGACCACTAACCAATTTTATTTGAGCAACGTGGTGGTCTTGGTTTACCACTAACCACTTTCAAACCCATCCCCTCCCCCGTCCCCTCCCACTAAAGGTGTATAGAGAGTTTCTTTTGATCAATGTGCTCCCCACTTTGAGATTGGAGAGTACCACTTTCATTCATGTTTTAATTTTAGTGAACAATAGAAGTGTATCTGGGTCATGCCTAAAATTATCTAGAATAATTGTTCGATAGCTTTCTGATTTTGTCATTTCTTCTTTTTTCTGTTTTTGTCTTTGTCTTGACTAGATGGTAAGACTTATGCATCTTCTTTACTTGTTGATTCCATCTCCTGGAATTTATCCATCCATAATGAATTGTCTTCTTAACCTGCCTATGCTTTCAATATTTTTCAGATAGGAGATCGCTCTTCTCACAATAAAAACAAGGATGGAGATCAAAACATCAACTCTCCATGTGACCAACTTTTTGACAATGATGGCAGTTATTACCAAGATTTTGAACATCTTTAAGAGATCCTACACTCACACACTAAATTGGTTTGGATATGAAATTTATTTCGTTTATCATATCCCAAGCGATGTTGATTTCTCTTGAATGACAATTCTTTCCAGGGTCTGACAAACATCTTGGAAAGATCTTTTTGTAACTCGTAATATTTCTCTTTCACTTCTTCAAATTCATTTTGCTATTGCTGCTACTATGATTCTTTGCTTCTTCTTGTAACTTATTTTCAACCATTGTTTTTGTCATCAATCGATTGGAAAATTCTCTCTCTATCAAGTCATTTGTATCACAATTAGCATCAGCAATCTGCATTGTCTTGGATGTCACAAGTTGCATCACCCTTTTGTGTGATCTCATCTATGTCACCTGTTGCATCAATCTTTTGGACAAGATCCTCTATATCACAACTTACATCCCAAGTTGCAATGGTCTTTTGTATCAGATCCTCTATGTCATAAATTGCATCAACCTTTTTGTATGGGGTTATTTGTTGCACCTGTTGCATCAATAATGTAAACAATTCAATTCTACCTTTTTCTAAATTTTATCTGAAGTGCATAAATCAATTGATCCTTTGTATCTATTTTAATTTGAAGATGAATAAGCCAATTATGTAATTCAAGTTTATATTATTGTAATTCCTTGATTTTCTGAGAGGCATTTTGTAAATGCTTTCCTGCTTTACCCATTTGTTTCTTTATATCATGCTCACTTCATTGTAAGTCACTCTGGGGTGCTAGGTACTATTGATCATGCACCCTAAAGTGTGATAACAATGTTTTGACTTTTGACCTCTTTATTCAATTTCAGGAAGACACAATTGAAAAATACTTAAAAGGATTTTGCAATTTTATTCTTTGTAAAATTTAAATTCAATTATTTATCCTTGAATTTAATGCTTCAAAAAACTAGAGGAACAAACAACAATCTGCTCCCTCAAGACCATTGCGGAGGTGTCGAAAAGCACATCATATCACTCACACCCAAAGCGTCTGAGGGTTTACTACCATACAGTTCCCAGACAATATGTTTTTCTCCTTCACCTAGCCTTGCTTTTATAATCTTGAGTTATTGACTGAATCCATACCCTAATATCCAAAGTGACTGATGATGGATATTAGATCTCACCTCACTTGAGATCAACAATTAAGATTCATCTAATTCACCAATGTAAAAGTCTTTACATTTCACTAGATTAAACTCACTTCTTATAAATAAAAAAAATCACTTTAATTAAAGTGAATTTGCTAAAGGTTGAAGTCATTGGACAACTTCCACACATCTTTGACACTTAGACCTATACGAAAGTTCATGTCTAATGCTACAAACATCAACAACAATACAATTCAATACTTCAATTACAATAATATTGGATATATATGTTGCCCCTCCTGCCTACCCCCGCCCATAACCTTAAACCAATAAAACTTCAAATACATCCACTTATTATAATAATATTGATTTCACCCTTATGCCTCCCACTTCATGGCACATAAATTATAATTTCAATACATTAACTTATTAACTTCACCCTTGTACCTCTCGCTTCCTCTTTAAGAACATAAACCATATAAACTACAAATTCACAAACCTACCCTTCTACTTTTGGTTTTATTACAAAAGTAATAAAATATGACTAACTATGCTATGCCATTTTGAAAAAAATCCATTCAAGGAGTGCCATGAAGTGTGAATTTTTATTCAAATATGTAAATATGTATGTCAACATCCAACAATGTATGTATTGCATGAATGCTCAATCACTTAAGAATCTAAATCAACCATTTGTAGGGCTAAACAAATGCAAGGCCATTCTTGTAAATTATCACGTCGATAAAATGGAGCTTTATTTTGGGTTATTCAATTTAACCTATCACTTGATCGAGAGTCACTTACTCTATGGAACTAGCATTTTGCTCTCTACTAGACTTCTCTCTACAAGAATGTGTTAGCCTAATCACTTTATTGTGCTAATAATGATAATGGAAATGATTAGACAGTTGTGCCCGTGGGTGAATGCCAAATCTAGAAATACAAACAAGAAGGGCAAGTTTTGCAATACGAGAACATGCTTATGCCATGCAAAAATAGCCTGTGCGAATATCCTCAAGAAGAATATCGCTTATTGTTTTGCTACTTGCAGATAAAACCCAAGGCAAAGGAAGTCTTCAGCTTTTGGAAAGGTAGCTTAACAAGGATACTACTGGTGATAAGTATGCATGAATTTCTCTGTCAAGCAAGCTCGTGGCAGCTATATCAAACCCATTTCATTAAATCGCAAGTAATATTTAAATAAGAAGAGCTATGATCCTATGTGGAGGCACCAAATCTAAAACACAATTCTCATCAAGGCCATGATATGCAAGGTAATTTGAAGCATAATCCGCAATACTAGATCTCATACATGTACTTCTATTGATCTGCAACCTAAAATCTCTACCACCATAGATTGTCCAACAAGCATCTAAAAGTTAAAACAAATACGAGAAACGTAAATTAATGGTGTCTTCACCATTTGGGGCAATTGCTAGTAACATAAATTAGAAGGAATTGTTGATAGTTGCTACATAAAATACTTCATTCCATGATCAATAGAAGTACATGTACCAGATCTAGTACAACCTAAAATTAATTCTTCCTTCTAATTTGTGTTACTAGCAATTGCCCCAAATGGTGAAAAGGACACCATTATAATGTGTAGTGATAGAATTTATTGCAGAATTTGAATTTGATCATAAACCTTGGCATGAAAAGCAATAATTGAATATATCTTTCATGCACTTTAGTATGTCAATTGTGCTCTACAATCTACATAAATTGCTTTAGCATGGGCATATTAAGATCTTTTTTCATGTCCTATATCAACTCCCTATTAAGAATGAAACATGAGGGTAAGCATAGGATGACACCACTAACAGAGTCCATTCCTACTCGCACTCAAAAAATCTAGATGATTGCTCGTAATAGAATCTAGATGGTCGATGCTCAAATGTTTAATCATTAATGTACTATGGATGCCATTTCTACCTTCATTAATGTACAAATATGCATGTTTCACACACACACACACAAATGCTCTACTTCGAAGGTGTTTTGGAAAATGACACTCCCACTCCGCTATGTGCTTTGGCAACCTTGATCTAGACCTCTTCGCTTTCCTTACCCAATTCAGCCACAAAGCCCTAATTCAAAAATATTGTGTGTATTATATATGAAACTTTCATGACCTAGTTTAGCCACCAAGTTAGAGTTCAAAAATACTACTTAGGAAAGGACCAAACCAAATTGATTATTTTTTGAAATATCAATTCTTCTTTTTAATTTATATTATTAAAAATATGTAAACTAGACCAGAAAACATCATTTCCAAAATTTCATTGCTTCCAGAAAGACCAAACAAAAACCAATTCTTCCATCTAATTTAAATTTTTTTAAGTTCTTGTGCTTCTTGGTGTGTATTTGAGGTGTGTATTTTTTCAAATACACTCCAGTTACACTTGCATCCGGAGGAACTCCTTGTTTGTTTGAGTACTCGAATGGCAAGCTTTTGAAGATTGGGGACTCTGCCACTATAAATTGTCCACCAAGTATCTAAAAATTAAAACAAATATGAGAAACATAAGAAAAAACATTGAAATTGTATACTTGAAGTAAATTATGAAGAGAATGAAATTTGAAACAAATTGAAGCTTACCTAGCATTTTGGTCTTCCTATCCTTAATAGCCATGTTAAAGCTAAATGGGCCACCCGCCAACCTATGTATCTCCATTTCTTTAGAAATATCTTCACGTGCTTGCTCAAATGGCACCATCCTCTCAAAACAAGTGAGGAATCCATCCATCACCTCAGCATTAAATATGAAACCACAGGAGTAAGAAAATGCAAGGTTGAGGTAGATCACTACAGCGTGATTGGGGTGATGGAGGGTATTGTTCGATTGATCATCAATCACTTTCCATATCAACTGTTGTTTCTCAAACCCCTCATCCCCTTTATTCTCATAATAGGCATGGATGGCTTCTTTGGCCCTATCCATGGCCTCATATAAGTACAAGTATCCCATTTCAAGCTTATTTCCATTAACAAAACGAAGAACTTTTACCAAAGGTTCGAAAATGGCACACATATCCTTCACTCCTGCCCAAAAGCTCTCTTGATATGAAACTAGTCTGAATATGGCCTCTCCCTCCAATTTCCAACTAAAAGATAAAGAACGCCACTCCGGTGACATCTGGCCGCAAAAGATATTTTTTTGACATCTGGCTATAGTATTTATGTTACAGAGGACCATCTCCCTTGTTAAGCTATGTCCAGTTCTTCTCGATCTCCAAAACCGCAACAACATGCAAAACATTTGGCTGCTCCCTCAGTGATTTTAGCAGTGGAGGAAAATCAGCATAGTGGGGCTTGGAAACCCCAAACTCATCTCCCCTTTATCGCATTTCAGTCCAGGTTGATGATGAATGGTTTGGTATTTTCAGTACTTCCCAGACAATTTTTATTCATTGTTTCGATTTCACAGTGAAGACATGGAAAATCCCAAGGGCTTTCGCCGTAGAGATTGCATTTAGATTATTTGGCCATTCTTGCTTAATCATTTTGACCTGCTTAAAAAAATTGCTAACAGGTGAAGAAAGGTTCGCCATGGACGGAGAATATGAGACGTGAAGCTTCGGTTTCTGTATTTGTCTTATGTTTTCTCGTTCATTTCTGTATCTGTTTATCCGTCAATTTATTTTAAGGCAGTGCTTAAAAGTTTTGCAGAGACTTTGGGGTGATGAGAGGAAATGTAGGACAAAAAATTCAAACATGCCAAAGGATGTTCGTATACTTTTTTGCCTCCATTTCATTAAGTTAGGTAAGGACTGATTTCTCTTTCTCAGTTTCTCAGAAAGAGAGAAATCATTCAGTCATTCTCGGTATACTCTCAGTTCTCAAAAAGGGAGAAATCATTCTGTCATTCTTAGTATACTCTATTTGCAGGTACAAATTCCGTCAGTCTGTCCACAAGCATTCGATAATTTCTCTGTTTACTTACAATTATGTTATGTCCTGAACCTATAATCGATAAGGATGCCCAAGGTAATTTCTCTATGACTTACTTAATACTGAGGCAATGAGGTCCTTTATGACATAGTTACAATCCAAATTTCACTGTGGCCTTTACCTATATTGCACAAATTCATTTCCAATTTCTCTATCGTCCTTTATGACATGAGTTACAATCCAAATTTCATTGTGGCCTCTCCACCTATATTGCACGAATTCATTTCCAATTTCTCTGTCATTTGTTGGCTGGCACAAGTTCCATTTCCACTTTCCTTTGGCCTGCTACACTTATTTGGAATTAGTTTCAATTCCAATCTCTCTATGGTTTGACCCCTCCTATGTGACATGATTTCCATTTCCATTATCTCCGTGCTCTGCCCTATTTGTATAGCATGCAGTTCAATTCAATTACCTTTATGGACGAGTTTCATTTCCAATTTCTTTGTGGTTTGCTCCACTGGTATGGTATGAGTTTCAATTCCAATTTCCTATGGTTTGCTTCACCTCTATGGCATGCGTTTCAATTTGAGTCTCTTTGTGGTTCGTCTCAATGTATGACACAACTTTCAATTCAAATCTCTTTCTTGGTTGCCGCAACTGGTCTGCTCCACCTCTACGGCTTGATTTTTAATTCCAATCACTCTATGGTTTGGTCCATCTGCATCGCACAAGTTTCAATTCAAGTCTCTTTTTAGGCTTCCCCTCCTGTATGGGATACGTTTAAATTCCAATTTCTCTTTTGTTTGCCCCATTCTTATAGCATAATTTTCAATTTGAGTTTCTCTGTGGTCAGCTTCACCTTTATGGCATGAGTTTCGATTCCAATCCCACTGTAGTTTACTGTTTTCTCCACCTCTATGGCATTAGTTTTAATTTGGGTCTCTTTATGATCTGCCCGACCCGTATGGTATGAGTTTCCATTCCAATCTCACTATGGGTTGTCCCACTTGTATGGCACATGTTTATCAAAATTATCACTTTACTGCATACCCATTCTACTCTTATTTTAGTAGATGGGCTCCCTGAAATCTATGCAACCTCTTGCAAACACTCAGTTTTATGATAGAAGTATTCATATATATGATAACAAAAGTAGAAGTCGATCAAATTTAAGTAGATCCAATCTTGGTTCAAGAAGTTGAAACACTGCAAATCATCCTGGGATTGAGTGGTCTGTGGGCTGTTGTTTTAAGGTTGGTTTGATCTCTATGCATTTTCTCAAGTAATTTCATTCAAATTTTCTACATGTACTAAGGATTTACAGTCTGTAGATCCTGATTTTGTTGTCTTGATGGCATGGTGCCTGTCAGGTATCTGAGTCCTCTTTCAGCAGTTCCGCTAGTAACTCTTGTTGCTCTTGGGCTCTATGAACTTGGGTTCCCGGGGGTAAGTGGACACTGAGCACCATTTCTGTTATGTTCACTTGGCTTAAACAAATTCTATTTCAGAAGCTGATCTCTATTGCACTCACTTGGTATTAAACAAATTTTCTATTTGCTTGAATAGAATTCATATGCTTCAAGTTTCAATGAATGCCATAATTGCATTTGAGTTATATGGGTATAGAATTCCTAAGCTTGAGTGCCCTAGTCCAGCATTTTTGTTAGTTAATATGGAAAGCTGCAGGGTACTCAAAATTACAGTGTGATTACAACTGGTTTGGAACAGAAGGACCTGCTCAAGTATGCTAGCTAACTTGAATAGCACCCATATTGCTTGGATAATTACGGGCTTGATGACTATTTCTATTAAACAAGGTCCATCTGTTGGACTTTCATTTATCTTGAAGCAATAGATATTTTGATTTGATATCTGCAGACTCTTCTTTTGAATGGAGGCAGTATGTGCTTTTCTGCATCGTAGGTGATTTCTAGACAGATAGTTTGGTTGGAACTTAACACCTGCTTTTACACAGATACTCAGGATGAAATATATTGCATAAACTAGATGAAACAGAAAATGTTTTTGGGAAATGTATTATGAATAAAAAATGTTTCAGAAATGTTTGACTTAGATTAGTCCTGATTTACTCCTAATTATATCGTCTAATATATATTTAAGGTTTAAATTTTTAACACAATAGCATATTATGTACGATCTTTATTAATATTAATCACATTAGTAATAAGCAGTGTTCGGAGTTGGACTGTTTCACAAATGGATCATGGTAAGTTCTGAAAAGAATTATTTCCAGTTTGTTTTGAAACTTCTCTTGTGAAAATTTAAGCTATAATGACTAAATGACATAGCTACTGAATCTTTTTGAATCCAGTGGATTCGATTTTACTTGAGCTGATACACTTTCTAGCTTGAGTAGCTAGCATAGATGAAGTCCTTTCATTTGGTTCAAATGTATTTCAGAAATATTTGCATGCAGTAAAAGTATTAGTGACTAGCATAAGAATGACCTGACTCAAGTGTTGTCAATTTAATGAACTTTAACTCACTAAAATTGACCTCATATGTCTTCAACCAAATCATGTCAGTTTATTCAGCTATTAGTTAATAGCCCAACTCTTAGTTTTTATTTTAACTTTCAACCAGTTAAACTTGCATTTACAATAATAAGTTTTGGGTCCTATCGAAACCAGTTTTGCAATTTTCAATAGATTGATAGGTTTTTCGCGTCAAACTTGGAATTTCTTCTGTTCACCAAACACCCATACGTTTGGATATCCATATTACCTGCCTTCAAATTTATGTTTGGATGTATATTTTGTAATATCTATTCTATTTGAATTTCCGTTTTGTTTGAAAATATATCCTCTTTTTTTGAAAAAAAGTCAAATGAAGTGTTGTACTCTGATGTTATTTACAGGTGGGGAAATGCATTGAAATAGGGCTTCCACAGCTTATTGCACTGGTCTTCTTTTCACAGGTAAGGAATTAACCAATTACCATTATAGAATAGTGGTGTTACATTGAGTTTATGGATTTATATTTAAACAATAACCAAAGCGTATTTAAATATATTATTGCTATACAACTTAAATAATAATTATAAATTATGTTAATTAACTAATTACTATAATAATAATAAAATTGGTAAAGGTTCTGTCAATTTTTTAAAAGAATAATATTTAAATGATTTTTTAAAATATATTTTATATTTATTATAATATAAACTTGAAATTTTATGATGAAAGTTAAAAGGTGAAAAAAAGAAGAAAAAATGAACGGGTACATTATTTTACATAAAATAAAATAATTTATAACACTACCAAATAATAGCTTTATTTTAAATTAAAATGAATAAACATTAAAACAAAACATAAATATAATTTTTATAGTTTTCAATTGGGGCATGGATAATAGTTAGTTTCAATTAAAGGTGAGATCTAATGCATGACTTTTCATCTTCAAAAGTTGACCTTGTTACTTTCTAAAATGAAAAACATATGGCATACATGTCTACAAATACCTTTCTCATACAATTTTTCCAAATTAACAAACTTATGACCTCTTTTTACACCTTTTGGGGCAATTACTAGTCGTAAAACCCCAAGACAAAGAGATATTTCTGTTCCATACACGCAATTAATCAATCCAAATTATGCAAGGTCCAAAATTTTAGTGCCCTTCAACGATCAAGATTTCACTGCCTCATAAAAACTATTCACCCCGATTTAATCATGACATGGCGGTTTGACAAGGGTTTTTGTTACTCACAGGCATGTTTATAGGGTTTTCGAGCGAGAAGATATACATGAGTGCCATAGGCATGATATGAGATGGAGATGAGTGCCAGCCTACCTCCTCAGAGTTTCACAAACTTATCACTACCCTCATCATTCCCGGCCCTGAAACCCACCATATTCCACTCTACAATTGCTCGCCTAAATCTCGTGAGAATAAGCAGCGCTCACACTCCACTAAATGGACCCCTTGTGCTCACTCACACCAAAAACTCATTTCTGGGAGACACCACCCATTACTTGAAGTCACTCACTGCATCTCAAATTCTTCCTCCTTCTCCTGTTCCAATCAGTGCTCTGATCAAGAGATGCAAAGAGCGGCGTCTGGACAAGGTCATAGAGAGCCAGAAGAAGCTCAAGTTAGTCAACCAGATCAAGCACATCCTTCTCAAACAACCCAACCACAAAATGTCTGTGGCAGAGCTTGCCAAGCACAGAAAGCACCTCAGCCTCCAGAGGGGACGCAGGCTCATCCCCATATTGAGAAGATACCCATCAGTCTTCCAAGTAACTGAAGAAGAGGCATACTGCTTCTATTTCACATTGACGCCCCAGGCACAGCAGCTACACTGGGAAGAACTGCAGATTAAATCTCAAATGGAGGGTCTTTTAGTTGAGAATCTCAGGAAACTTTTAATGATGTCTGTGAGCAAGAGGGTATTGCTGGAGAAGATTTCCCACTTAGCTACTGATATGGGTCTCCCCATGGATTTCAGAACTAATTTATGCAATAAGTATCCTAAGTTTTTTAAGGTTGTTGATACAGATTATGGGCCTGCATTGGAGTTGACTTCATGGGATCCTACTCTTGCAGTCTCTTTTGCAGAAAAGGCCTCGGAAGAAGCTAATAATCCGGACAGTGATCTTAAACTTGACAGGCCTCAGAAGTTCAAGAAGTTAAATCTTCCAAATGGGTACAGCCTGTCCAGGAAAGATAAGCAGTGTATTCTTATGTTCCAGGAAATGCACTAGCTCCTTGTTATTGGTGAATCTTCTTATCAAGCTAAGCACAGATGCATGATTATATATGAATTTTGTTATGCTCTTAGATGATTCAACAATATCCCTCACAAAAGGAATATTTCCTCTATCCTATAACATCAAGTCAATACAATGTGCAACACAAGGTTTCTAAAACAAGTTAGGATACCTCTCCAAAAGCAACCTGCCAGCAACAACATAATTTGTAGTGTTGTCCATTATGACTTGGACAACATTTTGTGGACCTACCTCATGAATGAAGATGTCCAACAACTCACATAATAATTGTGCATCTTTAATATGTTCAAATGCATCAATTGAATTATAAATATTGTCCCCTTGGAACAACTAACCAATAAGTTAAGAAGGGTCCTATGCTTCTGATTAGTACAAACATCTGACATCACAGTGCATCCAGTGTGTTCCCATGATGCCTTATAACCTCCTCCAATCTAACAGTGCAATCAACCTTTTCATTTTGAAGAATAAGCCCCTTCAACTCATCATAGGAAAGGGCTTTGTACCCCGAGCCAAAAATAGCAACAACATTAGACCTAGGCTAGTAGAATCGGTTGTTCTTACCAATGCTAAAAGGAATGTCACTCCATAGAAAACACCTACCCACCAACTCGTTAGCTTCTTTCTCCTTTTTGTTAAGTGCCGCCCTGATAGAAGGTTGTGCACCAGGGGTGGTTCCAAGAACAAACAATGACGAGGCAACTGAGGGGTTGAGCACTGTGGATGTGAAAGGCAATGTTGAATAAGCATCTTTCACTTACCCCCACTCCTTCCCTTGCAATTTGACTTCTCACAATTGCCCTATTATCTTTGGCTTCATCATTATCTTGCAATGATCTCATGGCCTTATGAATGATTTATAGATTTGCATTTAGGCAAAGTTCCATATTTTGTCCCGGAATTTGCCCCAGATAGTATTTCAATCAATTGATGCCCGACATATGGTTCAAAATTTGTCTATTAAACACTACCCCCCCCCCTTCGAGTTCACCACTGTCTTCAACGTAATGATTAGAGTTTGAACCTAAGGGACAAAAAAAATTGAAAAAAGCAAAAACAGGTATTTTTAAAAATTGGAATTATTGCACCTATTTTGTCATAAGTCCAAGGAAGCAATTGTACAAAAATTTCCAACATTCAAAATCATTAGCCAGCCAATTCTTATGTCATTGTAAACCCAATTTATGCAAATTGTAATGTAAATGATGCTAATATGACTGTTTAATTATGTAACAACCTAGGTAATGTTGAAAAGTGTAACTAGGTTTGGTCTTCATAATGACGTGTAATTGTGATTCTATGTAATTGATGTAAAGAAGAAAATAAAATTATTTTTGTAATATTTGAATCATGGGTTTCATGATCAAGGAATTTTATTTTTAGTTGAAGCTCCTATTGTGAGGTATTAGGTTTGGTTTAGTAAAGTCATGTCAAGGATTGAAGACCCATTTGGGCATGTAATTCAATGTAAAAGAAAATTTATTAGCCCTCCAAGACCTTGTCACAAGCTCTCCTACATGTCGGCCTAAGTATGATTCTAGAAAAGCATGTCGGCCTTGTCATAAGTAGAAGTCGACTGATTTTGATGGAGAGATTACTATATATAGGGCAACACGGCCTCTCTCAATGACACATTCGATCAAGGTTTTGAAATAGAAGAAAAGGTGTGAAAAACATAGGAGAAGGAGCCTCACATCAAGCGAAGAAAAGGAAGTCAAGGAGTCGAAGTATATTGATTTGGTTTGGCTTTCTTTTGGTTGTTTCCTCCCACATGTGCGAAGAAGAGAAGGAATGTTTGTTGCTTCAGGAAGCCGAGTTGTTGTGCAAAGAAGAGAAGGAATGTTTGATGCTTCAGGAAGCCGAGTTGTTGTGCAAAGAAGAGAAGGAATGTTTGCTGCTTCAAGAAGCCGGGTTGTTACAGCTGTCCTAAAGCACCAAATCAAGGAAGAAGGATAAGTCTTTCATCAAGCCGAGTTGAGGAAGAAAGTCTCACTATCCAAGCAAAGTGCTAACAAGATGCAAAAGTTGGTCTACATCCATCAAACATGCTGCAACTAGGGTTTCTAAAGAGGCTGAAGGTTGTAGGTCTAATCCAAGAAGCCAAGATCTAAAAGATAGCTGAGAAGGAGAGAGAAGCAAGCAGTTTGACCATCGTTGACTCAAGGAAGAAGAGGTTAAACTAAGAGGTCTTGTGACTTGGTCTTAGAGAGGTTAATAGGTCAAAGGTCTTGGTCATCGTCTTGGTATTCGTAAATTGAAGTCTCTATAAGAAGAAGAATTCGTTTGGGTTTTCCTCTCAAGTTGGAGAGGTTTTGGCCCTAGCTGATCGCCTATATTCTGTGTATCTTGTCTCTTTATTGTTTATGCTTTGGTAGTTGTTTGATGAAGAAAGAACACTATAATAATTTAATCAAAGAGAAGATCCTAATCAAAAGAATTAAAAGGCATTCACAAGCAGTTATCATCTCAGAGAAATCTCATAATCCCCATGCCCTAAATTTCTCGACAGGTAAGCCTATGATTTTGGCGATGAATTTCATCCTAGGAGGTTTTTCGTCTCACCAAATTATGTGTGAAACACGGATAATCGGTAGAGTTTTTCCCTACAGCTTAAACCCCAAAGCTAGGGTGGAATTTATTGACAAAGTCTTAGGTGAGTCCTAGCGTTTTTAGTTGAGTCTATTGTAAGAGTGATTTGGAAAAAATTTAAGCTATTTGGTTAAATTATTTTATTTCAGATCATTTGGTCTACCAGATCATATTATGTCGCATAATTGGGTAACTATTTTGAGGGTCCATAACGAATGGGTATTCCCCTTTTAAGGGTTTAATTATCTGATGTAAAAAATATTTTATTGCATGGTCCCTCGCAATCAAACACCATGGCTAAAGTATTTTTGGGTGGAAAAATAATTAATCCCCTAAAGTATTTATCAATTAATCTTTCTCGCAAAATAAAATTAAATCCTAAGCCAGAAAATTAATTAATTTAGAGTCAACAATTAATGCTAGAGAAATTAATTTCTCCAAGTGGAAAATGACCAAAAAATTCGTGGGTCAAAAAGAAGTCAATTTTTGGAGGACCCCACCAAGGCAAAAATGGATTTTTTAAGAAAAATTAGGCCCTTGAACCTTGGTGGTTAAGTCAAAATCAAATTTTTGAGGAAATTAATCCAATAAAATCAAATTTTGGATTAATAAAAAAAGGTTTTTATGAGAAATTCGAAAATTCCTCAACAATAAATATTTTCGACAGCAAAGATTAAAAATTGTTCAAATATTTATCAACGGTCAAGATTATTTTGACGGGGATCAAACCAACTAGTAGTTATTTTCCACTTGGAGGATTTATATATACATTAGAAGCCATTTGCTTCTCAAGTCATGATGAAATTTGTGACTCTGGGCTATGTAATTTTGTAACACTAGTGTTGTTCCACCAATCTTCTTGAAATGTTTGAAATATCATAATAAAAGACTTTGGGGTTCAATTCATGGTGTTCTTTGTCCGATGATCTGTGTTATGTGTTGGATATGTGTTTGCCTATATTGTGCTTAAAGTTTTATAAGCTTGTTTATTCATTAGATGGTGATAAGAACATTCTATTGGTAAATTTTGGGTCTATCTTAGGTGATCTGATTCACCATATGTCTAACAAGTTTTCTTAAAGAAATATATAAAGTTTGCATGTTCCCCAGCCCTTGGACTCCAAGTTCACAGACTTTGGAGAAGAGCCGACCTTGTTTGGGCTCCGAGAATTTTGTTTGATTTTCTTACTTCGCTAAGGTTGCATGAAACACCATAACTTTCGAAACACATTTGATCTATTGTCACTACTCTATCATTTAAAAAAAAAAAAATTCCTCAAAAATATTTATTTTTCACAAACATTGTATATTTGTATATTAATTGTAGATTAATTTTGTAGAATAGTTTTTTGTAAATAAAATTTTTATAACCCTTATTTTGCAGCTACTGGGGTTTGGGGTTTATTTTCAAATTTTTTTATATATTGGGGTTTTGGGTATTTTCGTTTTCATTTGTGCAGGGGAGCTTCAAGAAGATTTGTTGGGGTTTGGGCTAGATCTAGGCCCTTGAGGGTAAGATCTAGTCTCCAAAAATTTTGCAAGGCCAGCATTGAAGAATTTTTCAATGAAATTAAGCAAATTTGAAGATTTGAAGTGGAATAAGAATTTTGTGAGGGTTTGCATTTTTTTAGGGCCTCAAGGCCAAGCATCAAACCCTAAACCCTAGCCGTCTAGCCCTCCTCGCTTAACCGTGAGCCTTTCAGGCCCTTTCTAGCCCTTCGTCCTCCTCATTTTCTTGGTCACAGCCTCTCCAAGGTTGGTCGTGGCCTCCAAAGGTCAGTGGATCCCTTGTAGGGCAGTCGTCTATCTGTTAAAGGCCCTCGGTCTCCCTCCTATACCCTGTCACAGGCCTATTGTGGCCTCTTTCCTTCCTCGGCCCCTCTCCCATGCCCTTTCCTTCTGCCCTCCATCTGCTTCCTAGCCTCTGTCGTTGCCCTCTTCTCTCTTGTCGGTGTCCCAAAGGGACTTCTTCCCTAGGTCGCAGCCCCTCTAGGGCTTGCACAAGCCTCTAGGGCCTTCTTCACCTCAATGCAGGGCTATCTAGGACTTTTCTCCTTGTTGTGTCCCCTCATCCAGCCTAGCATTTGCCCTTTTGAGCCCTATCTTGCTCCCTCTTAGCATCATTTGCCTCTAATTTGGGTCATCTCTGATTTTGAGCTAATTAATTGGTGTTTTACAGAAGTTTTGGGACTGATTTTGGTGGTTGCAGGTGGCCTCTCCATTGAAGAAATTTTGGGCTAGAAAACTAGCCATCCACTAGGCCTAAAGGCCATTGATTTGATCTCTAAATCCCTTTCCCCTCATTGTCTACTTATAGTCATCTAAACTACTAATAACAGTGACATTTAACTCATCTAATTGACATAAAATTAACTCACACATTGTCTAATGCACTGATAAATCAATTGGATAAGTTGGGCACTCATAATTTGGCTTATTTCATGAAAAGTAGGTGACTGTCATAAGTTCATTGAAGTCTGATTTATAACAGTGGCATTTGCATCATAAAAAAGCCTAACTCGTTCAAAATCTTGGGTTTGGCGAAGTAGTTTGGCATTTGGGCTTCCATCGCTTGCATTTTGCATGCATATGCATCTCACATTTGCATCTAAAGTAATCTTACTCATTGTTGTCATAAAGCTCACTTATTGCTCATTTGGATAACATTGGAACATAAGTAACATAAGGCTTCTATTGTTCATGCTCTAATAGTTCATTGTGGAAAAGATTTGTTTCATTGTTTGAAGTGTTATTATTGTCTAGCATTGGTAATATTGGATAAGAATACTAATATTCTCTTGTCTCTTGTGAGTTTTTGATGATCTCTAAAGTCATAAGTTTGCACTAATAAGCTCACTCTCTAAAGCACTTTAATCTCAAGTGGCATCGTGTTGAATGGTTTAAGTTATTTGGGCATCTTGTGTTACATCACTTGTCTTTTTGGGAGATCTAATTGTTTTTATCACTCTAATTAGCATTTGAAGTAACTTGTTCTAATTGTGTTCAAAAGAGCATCAAATCTCTTAAGTGTTTAAACTCCATTGGCATTAAAGATCTAATATATCTTGAACAATTGGTATTGAGGAATCTAATTGCAATATTGGCATTATCTTGTTGGTATATCTTAAAAGGCTTCTAATTGCATAAGAGCATTGATTGTCTAATCATCATTGGCATCTTGTATTGTCTCATTGGCTAATGGCTTTTAGTGGACAAGTGCTCTAGTTCTCTTTCTTGCCATTAATGTCATTTTATGGTTATTGTGGATCTGTGGCATATTGGTGATCTTTCATTTTAAGAGCATTTATCTTGTGATTATTAAGCATTTGAATCTTGGTTATCTCTTGTATCTTTTGAGCACTTGTTAAGTTGGCACATTATCTCGCATATAAGATTGTCTCTTAATTCATTGTTATGTACTCTTGTCATCAAGCTAATAATAATTGAATACTTGAAGTCATTAAACAATCTGAACTCAAGAAACACTCAACATATCTTGCATCTCATACTAGGACTAGCCTTGCATTGATAATTTACCTCCAAGCATAAGCTTGGTTGATAGAGAAATAGAAACGCCCTTTTCATATTTGCTTGAAAAGTCTGGCCCCTATAGTATTTAAAACAGAGACCTTGCAGACGTCAAAGCCACAGTCTCCATAGCACCAGAGGCACCGAGTATGTTAGATTTCAAGGAGAGGGATAGTTAACCAAGCCCTTGCTTGCTTCACCTTGACTTCTCTCTACCACTTACTTTAGATTCTAAGCTCAATATAGATAAATATTAAGGGATACACTTAGTTAGGCATCTAACTAAAATAAACCAAGATTCTTGCATTTCATCTAGGATAGTCAAGCATCCGTTAAGAAGTGGTTGTTCCTCCGGTCATTTGGTCCTTAATTGATATAAAGCAAGTTGTTGACTCCGTAAGGCACCGGTCTCACATGTCAATCTAATCAAACCTTTAAAGCTTGCTAAAATTAACTAGTGGCTAAGCCAATATAGATAAATATCAAGGGATACACTTAGTTAGGCATCTAACTAAAATAAACCAAGATTCCTGCATTTCATCTAGGATAGTCAAGCATAAATATCTAGGCTCAATATAGATTAATATCAAGGGATACACTTACTTAGGCATCTAACTAAAATAAACCAAGATTCCTGCATTTCATCTAGGATAGTCAAGCATCCATTAAGCAGTGGTTGTTCCTCCGGTCATTTGGTCCTTAATTGATATAAAGCAAGTTGTTGAATCCATAAGGCACCAGTCTCACATGTAAATCTAATCGAATCTTTAAAGCTTGCTAAAATTAACCAGTGGCTAAGCCATTCAATCGTGTCTCCCGGCTTGTTGCCAACTTGTCCTTCATCTTCACATTCCATAGGGACTACCCCTAATAGCCTGTTGTTGGGAGACAGCTAGAACAAAGTGGACAAGGATCAGAGTGACAGCCCCTACCCTAAGTTGTCGCATCGTGCCTATACAATCTAAGCGACAACAGGAATAAAGATTCAAAATATAAAGAATTTAAAAATTAAAAAAAAAAAAACAAACAAACAAACAAGCCTAAAATTTAGTAGTTTACCTCACTATAGATCTCCTACATTCCCAAAAAATATTGGGGAAGGAAAACCCTTTTCACTCAAGGAAATTGGTCGTTGTTTGGAAGTTCGGCACTGTTGAGAAACCCTCTCCACTGAAGGAAAGGTGTACGGCTAAAAAAACACTCCTATTTCCCTAGTAGTTTCATAAGAACAATGGTTCATTGAAACACCCATAAAAACTATAAAAAAAAAAGTGAAATTATTGCCCATACCTACAAGTCAATGACTGTTGAAGAGAACTCATTGAACAGTGGGGTAAAATCGATCACTACTCGAAAAAACTCGTTTTTCTCCTCCTCTTCGATGCCCTGAAACCCTTTGATTCTCCTCAGAGTTGCAATATGGACTCTTCTAGAGTCTTCTTCATCATCATGATCATATGGCTAGCCCATTTTCCTTGAGTAATGGGCGTCGACATGGCATCCTCTCAAATTTAGATAGACAAAGCAGGAAGGTTAGCTTCCGAGTGGCATAACTTTTGCACATGGACTCTGATTGAGACGATCCTTGCACTATTGGAAAGGTATTTGTGTGTAGAATAGAATAGGAAAAAAAGGTGCAGTGCTAAAGCTGCAAAGTTTTATCCCCCAAAACATAGTGTTCGATGCCTCAAAAGGCTCAAAAAAAGTTTCAAACCTCAATTTGACAAACTAGGTCCTGCGAGTAAAAATGGTCCTGTGAGTTGATTCCTCCACTTTTTCCACTCTAAAATAATCAAGATGGATAACAATGCCATGATCCAATACAGATCACACAACTTTATGACAAAATCAATAGTTTTCCAAATCAAAAAAATTGGCACTCAGAAAAACTCATGAGACGCCGACTTTATCGGGACCTTTGCAGCAATGGTGAAAAAGACACCATTATAATGTGTAGTGATAAAATATATCGCAGAATTTGGATTTGAGCATAAACATTTGCATCAAAAGCAATAATTAAATACATCTTTCATGCACTTTGGTATGTCATTTGTGCTCTACAAAGTACAAAAACTGGTTTAACATGGGCATGTTTAGATTTAATGTCCTATACTAATTACCTGTTAAGAATGAAACATGAGACATAAGAGTAAGCATAGGATGACACCACTAACAGATTCCATTGCTTCTTGCACTAGGAAAATGCACATGATTGCTCATAATAGAATCAGGGAGGATATTTAAATGCTTCTACGATGTTGATCCAGAAAATTTACAAAGACATTAGCTATCTATTCTCCCTTACCAATGAAAGACACTGAAGCCTGCCAGACAAACCTGTAGTACAAACATTGTTAGAAATGTTTGGTCTCAAGGTAGAATAAAAAATACCTTTGATAACCAACCTTGTCCTTCAAAATATTTGTTTAAGAAACCAAAAGTTTTAAATATTCAACAACAGGGCAGGCAAGTTGTATGCCTTATATCTTTTGTTATTATGGCGACTGTCGTTCAAGTAAGAAGGCAAGGCTTCTTTATGGTGGTACTTGTTGTTCATGTAAGAAGGCTTCTTCGTAGTGGCCAAGTTGCCATTTGAGTTTACATGTCTACCAATATAACTCGTTTATTCTTTCTTGGAGTTATAATTGCACTTTGATACTCTGACGTTATATTCTATTTTATGTGGGTACCGGTGACTAGCCCTTAAGATTAGCTCATTTCTGATTGATTGGGAAATAAGATGAACCGGAGGCTTCTGCAAACCATAAGTATATGCTCATAATGTCATGAAGTATATTGTATTATTTGGAAGTGTTCATCAGTAATTTAAGTTCTATGATAAGTGTCTTAAGCCTTGCTGGAACTGAGTTCTCCATAAACAGCAGTGTTGCACAAATCATGATAAAATCGCGATTTTTTCAAAAAATTGCAAGTCGATGAGAAATAATCACTGGTCTGCACAGCGGAGCGATTTTAAAACTAAATTTTGTTTTTTTTCTCTCATTTTGCAGACAGAGAGCTAAGGAGGAGGGGAACTCATCTACAAGGGCAAGTGAGGAGAAAAGTGAAGGAATTTAGCATTCCAAGCAAAAAAAAAATCAAGTTTGGACTAAGTTTCTTCAATAGGACATGGTTTTCAAGTATGGGCATCAAATTTGGCTCTATTTTTTTTTTTTTCTTTCTTGTTTTTCCTTGTGTTTCTATCACCCATATATTTTCCATCATTTTTGCTTGGATTGGAGTATGTTTTTTTTGTCATTTTTGTTGCATTTAGTGGAGAGAGTTTTTTTAAATCTAAAATGCAAAATCTTGATTATTAGTTTTATTTGTTTAATATTTTCTTGTGCCCTAGTTTTTTTCCATGATTTTTGTTTGGGTTTGAATGTGTTTTTTTCCATTATTGTTGCATTGAGTTTAAGGTTTTTTTTTTGTAAAATTCAAAATGTAGTATGTAAATTTTAATTTCATTTGTTTAACATACATTTCTTCTTGTGCCCTAGGTTCAAACTTCAAACTTCAATCTTACATTAAAACTCAAGATTCAACAAAGTTACAAACATGCCAAGGAAATTAGACTCTCTGTGGGAATTTGATGAACCTGATGGAGGGTTTGACATATCAAATTTGACTTGAAAGTTATGTGGGCATCATATGACAAGGGATGTATACAAATTGAAGTTCCACCTTGCACAAATTTTTGGACATGAAGTGGGGCCTTGCTCAAATACAAATCCAAAAATCATCCGAAAAGCCCTCAAATCATTGGCAAAAATAGAGACAACCAAATTGTCCAAGGCACCTCTGAAGAGTCAAATGGCAAGGGGTGGAGTGGCAAGATTGGGAGGTGACCGTGAGAGTGGTATTGGTTCTTCTTCACCATCAGCATCTACACCCAACCCCATAGCTACCTCATCATTTTTTGTTCCTAGAACCACACCTGGTGCACAACCATCTATCACGTCAATTCTTAAAAAAAAAGAGAAGGAAGACGCTGACAAGTTGTTGGGCAAGTTTCTTCTTTGGAGTGATATTCCTTTCAGCATTGCCAAGAACAATCCATTTTTCCAGCCTGCGATTGATGTTATTGTTATTGTTGACCCAAGCTACAAAGCCCCTTCATATGATGACTTTAGAGGGAGAGCACTCTTCATAATGAAAAGGTTGAATACACTAAGAGAATGGAGGAGTTTAGAGGATCATGGGCACACATAGGAGGCACTGCGATGTCAGATGGTTGGACCAATCAAAAGGGTAGAAGCCTTATTAACTTCTAGGTTAATTGTCCCAAGGGGACAATGTTTATGAAATCTGTTGATGCATCTGCACATATCAAAGATGCACGATTATTATGTGATTTGTTGGACATGTTCATTCGGGAGGTGGGTCCACAACATGTTGTCCAAGACATAATGGACAATGCTACAAATTAAGTTGTTATTGGCAAGATGCTTATGGAGAGGCATCCTAACTTATTTTGGACACCTTGTGGTGCACACTGCATTGATTTGATGTTGGGGGACATAGGAAAAATTCATTTTGTCAACGATATTGTTGAATCATCAAAAAGCATTACAAAATTTATATATAATCATGCATTTGTGCTTCATTTGATGAGAACATTCACCAACAAGAAGGAGTTGGTGCACCTTGCGATTACACAGTTTGCCACTAGTTTCATATCTCTTCAATCCCTCCTGAATTCTATGTGGGATGTGAAGAAAATGTTTCTTTCAGAGGACTGGCATGCTTTGTCATATAGCCGCAAACCAGAGGGAGAGACCATATGCAAGTTAGTTTCATACTAGGAAAGCTTCTAGGCGGGAGTGTAGAAGGTGTGTAGCATTGTTGAACCTTTGGTAAAGGTTCTTCCATTTGCTGATGGAGACAAGCCCACAATGGGCAACTTGTATGAGGCCATGGATAGGGCCAAAGAATCCATTCGCAACTACTATGATGATAAGGGGGTTGAAGGATTTGAGAAACAACAACACATATGGGAAGTGATTGATGAATGATGGAACAATACACTCCATCGTCCCATTCATGCCACAGGGATCTACCTGAACCCCGCATTTCTTACTCCTATGATTTCTTATTTGATGTTAAAGTCATGGATGGATTCTTCACTTGTGTTCAGAACATGGTGCTATCTCCAGCAGAACGTGCAAAACTCACCAAAGAAATGGAGATATACAAGATGGCAGGTGGCACATTTAGCTTTGACATGGCTATCAAATGATAGGAAGACTAAAATACCAGGTAAACTTTAGTTTGTTTCAAAATTCATTGTCTCTTCAAGTTCATACTTTGTTTCAACTTTCAAATTTCATTTTTTTTCTTATGTTTATCTTGTTTGTTGTAGATGCATGGTGGAGAAGCTATGGTGATAGAGTACCCAATATCCGAAGGCTCGCCATTCGAGTGCTCAGCCAAACAAGTAGCTCCTCGAGATGCGAGCGCAACTGGAGTGTATTTGAAAAAACACACATCAAGAAGCGCAACAGATTAAAATATTCCAATTAAATTTTTTGATTCATTAAATAATAATTTTTTATAATTATTAGTTCATTATTTATAATTTATTAATTTATGACCCTTGAACAGGTTGGAGTCCCAGCGACTTAATGACATGGTCTACGTCTACTACAATCTTCGATCGCGCTTGAGGCAACTTGAGAGGACACCTGATGTGGAGGCCATCTCATTGGATGGTATTGACACCACTGCTGCACGGAGTGTTGAGGGCGAGAGGCCTATCATGGAGTCAGCCCCTGATTAGTTAGAGCAGAAGGTAGTGCAGGGGGTAGAGCAGGAGGAGGAGCAACAAGAGGGGGAGACGACACCACCTACCCCTGTCACCAGTAGAGGACGTGGTCTACCTCCTATAGCTCCTAGTTCTTCAACTTCTAGAGCACAGCAGAGTCCACTACCAACCCCACTGCCTTCTTCATCTAGAGGGAAAGTTGTTACATTTCCTCACAAGAAGGGCAAAGGAAATCAGTGGTATTAGTAATTTGGTTCATTTCATTGTATATGACATTATGACTCATGATATGAGATACATTATTATATTTTTGTTGATATTTTGAGGCTGAGTTGGGACTCAGGACTTAGTATTCAAAACATGATTCACTGTTATGTGTGATGTAGCACTAGACATGATATTACACATCTTATATATTAGTTCTCTTTTCATATTTATGTGTCGATGCATTTATTTTATGTTGTGGATGCTTTAGATATTAAAAAATTTGATTTTTTTGTATTTGCCGATTTTTTGCAGTTTTTTTTACCAACTTTTACGATTTTTTCCGATTTCGGACCCTTTCCGATTTAATCCCGATCGCGATGTTCGCAACATTGGAAATCAACTTCTAGAGCACAGCAGAGTCCACTGCCAGCCCCACTGCCTTCTTCATCTAGAGGGAAAGTTTTTACATTTCATCGCAAGAAGGGCAAAGAAAATCAGTAGTATTAGTTATTTGATTCATTTCATTGTATATGACATTATGACTCATGATATGAGATACATTATTATATTTTTGTTAATATTTTGAGGCTGAGTTGGGACTCAGGACTTAGTATTCAAGACATGATTCACTGTTATGTGTGATGTAGCACTAGACATGATATTACATATCTTATATATTAGTTCTCTTTTCATATTTATGTGTCAATGCATTTATTTTATGTTGTGGATGCTTTAGATATTAAAAATTTTGATTTGTTTGTATTTGCCAATCTTTTGCCGGTTTTTTTACCAATTTTTACAATTTTTTCCGATTTTGGACCCTCTCCGATTTAATCCCGATCGCGATATTCACAACATTGGAAAACAGTTCTCTCTGCAGATTTAGATGAAAGGGTATGCAGGTGATTATTTGCAGAATCTCTTCATTTTCTGCATCCTGCTGAAACTCTTACAACCAGTGTTCCACAGGGACGCGATTCCCAAGGTTTGGGGGGCGCATTACACGTTTCCCATGCTCTGGGGGCAGGGGAGACCTGGGGAAATGTTTCTCCACCTTCCCCTTTAGTGGAAACATAGGGAAACACATGAGGGAAACCTTTCCACACTGTGAGGAGCACGTTTCCACAAAAGGGGGGCATATGGGAATCCTCACCCCTGCCCTTCTAATTTTTTGCCCAACAAACCTTTAAGATATAAAAATGATAGGGAATACAGCTCTGAGTAGTTTGTGACATTGTTAATTTAAAATAAAAGGTAAAACTACAGTATTGTAATCAATTCTTAAAGTAATAGGGTAGAAAGGCAAATCTCACTTCTACTTAAAATTTTTAACATTGCCATTAATTGTTTCAGGATGTCTAGTGGTTCCAACCTCGTCAGACTTCTTATGGAAAGTAGAACTTCATATCCCATTCAGAATCCAGCGAACATAATAGTTCTCAGGATTGGTAGGTTTATAGTGTTTCCACTAGATTGCACAATGATGAATTTGCATGGGATAATTTGTTAATGTTGGGATTTCATCACTATTATTTTTCATTTTTATAATTTTAATCTTTAAAGATGGGAACCCCAACATCCCCCTTCACCCTTGAATTTTCCTCAAATTTGGGAGTGCTCCCACATGTCCCCCATGTGTGTCTCCCCACTCCCATGCTCCCCCATCCTAATAACTTCAACAGAGATTTTAATTTTTGTCCATAAATAACATTTTGCCTAATATCGGACTAATATTGTAGACAGAAATGGAAAGACTGCAGAAAATGTTATTTGTATTTACTATTTATGTATTTGGGCACCTATTGGCATGTTTCACGGTTTTACCTGCAAAAGCCAAGGAATTCTCCATTGGGTAATTGATTACAGAGCACTGATTGACTTTACAAGGGAGAAAGTTTACGACATATCAAGACTCTATGGCTTAAGGAAATCTAAATTTTTTTACAAGCAGGAGAAGATGGAGATGAGAGAAGGGTAACACATAAATTAATTTTAAAGATCTCTCAAAGAGATAGATTCTTCAGGCTGAATAAATTTTAAGAGATCTGCCCTGCAAAGGATAGATTCAAGTTTTCAACAGCCTGGAAAAGAGAAGCTTGAGAGAATACCACATAGCATTAACAAGTTAAAGCAATAAAACAACTCGGAGAACAATGAGTATGAAATCCCTTAACAAAACCCACACTGCCTATGCAGGAAGAACACCATCTAAGGGCAATGGTAAACCACCCATACATAATGCTCAGGATCATGCATTAGAATAGATTCAGCAAGCATATCAAATTTTGAAGGTTTAACAACCATCAGAGAGCTTCTTTGAAAATCAATGGACTGGTAATCGATTACAGAGCATTGATTGACTTTACAAGGGAAAAAGTTTATGATAGATCAAGGCTCTATGGCTTAAGGCAATCTAAATTTTTTTACAAGTGGGAGAAGATAGAGATGAAAGAAGGGTAACACAGATGCAATTATTTTGATAACAAAGTGATTGTTATTCATTCAAGTTACAACGTTAGGTTATCACCTAGGCAAAGTTGCAGTTCAAACACCAAATTTGGTAAATATATCACAAATGACATCGTTTTGATCATTTGATATCCCAAAGTAAAGCTGTCACAAGTTGTGGCAGGGCTAAATTGTTGTGACAATTGTCTCATCAAAGCTATATTTGATATACTTTTAGAAGTCCTTCTAGCTCTAGACTTGAATAGTAGATACTAGATACTGAAATAAAGATACTGAAGGTTCAAGGTTCGGAGTTTTGCCAAACCATATTCAGACACACATGGTGATTATGATAATAATAATAATAATAGAGAACGATAAATTTCTAAATAATAAACCACAATGGAATTCACAAACGAGAATCTTAATCCAAACAGAAATCCCCCTGACAAAAGCACTCTGCTTAATTTGGAAATCTAGTCTACAAGAATGCACATCAAATAAGAACTTTAATAAAAGACAGAAGAAAATGTCAGTAAAAAAGGAGGATAGTTTCAAAGTTTGATCCATGATGAGACACCCTAGAGTATAATTTCAAATTACATTCCATGATGTAGACTGTACGGTCTGCAAGATGACATTTCCACAACTGATCTGGGTGCATTATATTTGCAATGCTATGAAGATGACTCTACTGAGAATATGGGAAGTGTTTCAAAAGAAGAACCTAAAACAAAGGGTGCAGACTTATTTATATCCAACAGAATGCCCTGCAGAAGAAAATATGTGAATTTCTGTAATCCTTAACCTTTATCAGCTTAGCAAGCCTAATCGAACTATACGTTGCAACAGTTGCTCCTGTCAAGCAAAGTTAAGTATTTTTATGTGTTAAAACTGGCAACTAGGGCCAAACTCCATGTGGGTATACTTATTCATGGTAGCTGATATTTTTCTTGGATTCCTCTCATCGAGAGGTGTAGGATTGATCTAAAGATCATCCGAGTCCGATAAGTATTCATAGAGATATGAATTTATTTGTGTTATGGGACAATTCGATAAGGTCAGCCAGCAACCAAATTGCCCCCACTTATGCTCAACATTTTAGCATAAAACGAGGTGGCTTGCTAGTCATTTGGACACACACTCTTCTTGTGATCTCTTCCTCTCCACTTGTCTTTGGGTTTTGGTGGGAAGAGAGATCATAAGAAACTACGCAGCCCTAATAAGAAGAAGCCCGAGTTCTACGCTGTCATGGAGGAGGCTATAATGAAGCTACAATAATGCAGCAAGGAGAGATCTAATCGCAGGTCTAGGAGAGACCCTATTCTCTGTCCAAAAAGGCTTCCTAACGCTGTCCTAAAGGAAGGGATCCTAGCCGCAATAAGGAAGAGTCCTAAACACAGAGATCTGGCCACTGCCCTAACCCTAAACGCAGTCTCCTAGTCACAGCACAGAAGGAAGAAACAGTGAGGAGATAAGGGCTGTTTTAGGGTCAAAACAAGGGTCCGAGTTGAAGTCATGGAGGCTGAGGATGCTAGCTGTTAGACCGAGTTCTTGAGGGCTAAACACTGTTGATTTTGACACTTCTTTGGGCATGTTTTAAGGGACCGAAAGCTACAAGTTGCTGTTGTGCTAGGCCGCAGGCCATAGCACCACAGCTGGGCTTGCATAGGGCAGTCAAGGGCTGGCATATGCCCCATCAGATCCATGCAAAAACTTTTGAAAATAATGAATTGAGACTATGTTGAACATAAAGTAGCAGCAATGGCTGAGTAGGATGGATGGACAGGGAGTTAGCTCGTGGAAACCTTTGCAAGGTAAATCTTAGCTCTGGGAGTAATCCCTGCCCAATCGACTTCCAATCAAAAATGTCGCCCTTCTTCCTGCTTAACACATTCAAAAAATCCCTGGCAAATCAACTAATCCATGCAGGCACTCTTCCTGCAAAAGAAACTTGTTTTATCCCAGGTTTGTGTGCATTAAGGCAAGCAGGAGGTGAGGAATGGAAACAAACAGGCAAAGTGGCTCATGAAAGACGTTGCAGTGAGGGATGGACAGTCCACCCTGTACTAACCATCCTCCCAGTGCAAATGGGTGGTAAACAGTAGTTGAACTATCCTATCACAACTTAAGACTCAAATAAGCTTCCACATCTGGTTTTGCCTTAGACAGAGCTATAACCAAGGGTTTTGGCCTGTAAGACATGTAACTGAAGGTCAAGGCTTAAAATCCATGTTTCTCCATCTCCTTGTGAGCTTCTACATCCATCTCCTTCCTCAATCTTAGCAACAGATTCAAGATATTTCTTTCTCCTTGCCCAATCTCGTATTTGAATTAGGATAATTTCTCAAGCAAGTGGGATTCCCTTTTCTATCATTTATTCCACTGCCCAATCTCAATTCCTTCCCTTCAACTGCACCATTATCAATCTGCACTATCTACCCCTAAAGATCACCATTCCTCATTTCAATGATTCACTGCCATCTCCAGTATTTTCCTAAAATTTTGATGAACTAATTCCATCTTTTCAAAAGAAACACTCTTCCTTCTGCATTCAAATATACACTTTCCATTCACATAATCGCCATCAGGTCCAATTTTCTTGTCACCATTCAGCTCTGATGCAAACCTCATTCCCATCGTTTTATATCCACACTTTCTTCACTCACTCTGTGATTCTCCCTGTGTCTAGCCTTTGCATCAAAAATTCACTTCATGAATATCCTATCAACCTCTAACTATGGCTCGAGCTCTTCCTCTTCTACTTCACAACTTCTACGATGCATATGCACCCTACCCCTTCCCTGATTGCCCATGTCCTTCAATCCATGAACATCCTTGAATCCATTTCCAGTCTAATATTTTAAACCCCTTTCAGACTTCAATCACCTAAACCCATCTCTACACCAATCAATAAAATGCAATTTTTCATGAGATACACCCAAAATCCATTCTAGTGAGTCTACCTCAACTGAATAATGCCTTACACACACACACACATCACTCAATCTCGCCATGCCACATAATTGTGCAATAGATTCACAAGACCACCTAATCTTTCTCACAAAACCGAATTGTAGAAGAGGTGAATAACAAAAATATGGAGGCTTGTTGCCAACCAATAGTATGTTTCCAACCAAATATTGTTGAATGATTCAGTCATCATTGTAGGCGATCACAACTCATTCATTAAAAAAATCATTCCAAAGACCCAAAAACCACTAGAACATCAATCTCCTTCATATCAATGCCAATAATTTCAACCTACTCTATTAAGGCCAAGCACTTATGAATTTGGTAGATCGTTTCCCTTCCCAACAATGTACTTTGAAATCAAAAATATCAGACATTCTAATGTCTCCTATGAATTTACTAGCAAGGTCAATCCAATATCCAAATTGTGGAACTCCCAAAGCAAAATTATAATGAGAACCAATTGCTAAGATCAGCCACACCAAAACCCTAATCTAATATATCTTTAGACACCTAAAAGAAGCTTAATTGAGACTGAAACCCTAATTAGTTGGTTCCAACTCCAATGGAATATGAGCTGGAAAGGAACAATGAGCATACATACCATAAAAATACTTGCTCTAACAACATGCAACGACTTAACTCCCATCCAACATGTAGTGCCATAAACACGGGCTCTTTTGAAAAACTATGCTACACCTTCACATAAGATGCAAGGATGATGACAAGTTACATTTCAACCAACGTTCCTTCCAGTAGATTTTTGTGCTTACAAATCTAGGCACCTAAAGAACATTAAAATTGTTCTGATTAAAACCTTTAATTAGGTAAATAAGCAAACCATGTTCCTAATATTTTACAAACAACCACAATGGCGTCCATATTTCTGATATTTGTAATGACACATTGTAGAGGACGAGGGATAAGACCAACGAACTCATTTTCATGAACATAGAAAGATGTTGTCGATGCCTCTTGGGCTCCAAAAATGGCCACCTTGAATCTAGAAGCCCAACCTTTCAATATGCAAGCAATGCACTCTAGTGTTGCTTCAATCTGCAACTACCCACCACATAAATATACTTTTACCATGTTGATTATATTTTTATAGGAGAGATCTTTGCATTCCCATTTTGTATTCCACAATGTTGTACATAGCAGTCCCTTTGAACTATTTGTGATCATCTTGTTGGACATTAATAAAATTATCTTATCTTATGGATATAAGAACAAAAAAATATAAATTGAGTTGAGATGACCAAGTTTCATAAAATTATCTTATCTTATGGATTTAAGAGCAAAATATAGAAATTGAGTTGAGATGACCTAGTTAAATGCATAAAACATATTTGATCCCAAATAATGAATCGTGATAATGCCTAAGAATGTTGTGGATGGGCAAAGTGAGCAGCAAATCGAATGTCAATCCTATAATCCATCATATGAAAGGAGTGCCTATTCAATTATTCCCACCCCTCTGACTTCAAGTCATGCTCAAGACCAACACCGCCAGAGAAGAGATTACTCTATAAATGTTTTTGCATCTTTCTTCCAGAAGGAAATCTCTTCATCTTCACCAGTAAGGATTCCATCCTCTTCAACTACAAAAAAACCAAGTCGTCAAAACCATCCCCACCATGTCAAGCGGTGGTGCTCAAAACTATCCTTCCTCTAATTGCAAAAATTTGAAATTGCAGAAACCCTAGAGCTTCTTGTGCAGTATTACCCCATCAGAACGCACTGTGGTGTTTCATTCCCAAAACGCTAGCTTTTATTCAACACTCGTAAAACTCAACCAACTCTATGTTCACACCTTTGACTACTCACTTCCCTTGTGATAAACTGCTCGATTGTCCTTCGCTAAATTGGAAAGGACTTCACTCCACCCGTGTGTGAAACACGGGATGCTCTGGTCACAGCTTAGCTTCAAGAAGGACACAAATTAGAGCAAGTCCTACTCTTCTCTTTCTCCACTGCAAATTAAAAACTTCATACCTGGGTTTACTACAAAACAATTCTAACTACTTATCCAGCAAGATGCTGATGAAAGGAGATTTTGGGGTATACCAATTTCCCCTTTCTTTATAAATTTTGATTCTAAGGCCTGTGGGTTATGTCCCACTTAACTATCGGAAGCATTTTATCATTCGCTTCAGCCTCAAAACCCAGGACCATAACATATCGGAATAACATGGAAAACACAAGAACAACTCGCCCGAACACATAAGCTGGATCTCAAAACTATCCACTCGCATCTATAACTTCATCAGGTCCAGCTCATTAAGCTACCTCTGCAACGCTCCTCCGATCTTCATTATCTCCAATCTCCGATCGGCGCTCGGCTTCATCGCTATCGGTCATCGATGGATTGGCCCATCGGCAATCGGCGTATCGCACTATCTGTTGCACTTACCTCTCCGATTTGCGATCAGCAATTAGATCGCGACCGTCGATCCTGACTTTCGATCCGATGGTTGACGATTAATCGCAAGATCACAATCGCACTGTTTCCAGGCCCAGTTCCGATAACTCCGGAAGGTTTCCGCCAATGCGATAAAGCGACGATCGCTCATCGCAACTGTCCAAGACCTGAGGTCCGCCCCTTGTGTATGAACTTCGCCGATGCAATATCACTTGCGCTGCTCCACACAATTTGAACCTGTCTGTTGATCTATGAGATCCAACGGATCCTGTGCATTCTTTCATTCATCCGCCATTTGATGGATTTCTGCGTTAAAACACAATTTTCCCACCAAACTCTGTTTACACACGACATCACTCCATAATAGTTAACTTGTTTATCAATAGATCGCCATCGATCCTTGTGGTGATCGATGGTTGATCAGCAATCCGACAATACTGAAACATTCAATTATCTATAAAATACACACAGCATACAAATTCAACAATAAAACACACTTTATTATTATACACTATATGAATACAGATCTAAGGCATTTCAGCCTTAGGAACAAGCTCCCTTCGATTACATTTTGACCACTCTGGTTTACATAAATTCTATTTGTCCCTCTCTGTATTCCTCTCCCTATCTGTCTCACGATATATATATAAAACACGCAGGTTCATCGTTACAGAAATATTGGATCGGATCATTGAAAGGACCCGATCAATCCTCTCCTTGATTACCTCTCACAAATCACTCAACAATGCATACATGGCAGATAATTACAAATGACAAGTCTTCTAGAGACTCTATTAATTCCATCAAATTAGCTCTATTTTAAAGAAATTTTCCCTGGTTTACTCCGATGGTCCACGTCTCCTCCTTCTCCGCTTTAAAATTTTCATTTTGATTAAGGGGAGTCAGATGTTCCTGCATCAGACTCCCGAGGCACAAAAAATTATGACCTCCTAGTCATATGCTTCTCCTTATCCCTTAGCAATTCTACCCACTTCTCAGTGGAACTGCCTTCATGATCTTCTGTGAGCTGCAACCAACCTCTGCAATAACAGTCTTCCTCTGCTACACAATACCTCACCAAGCTTTCTCCTTTGAGCTTTAGTCTTTTGGCATCCTTCTGGTTCTCTCCTCTGGAATCAATTGACCACTCCTTGCTCTAGGTTGCTGCAATTCTTCTCACCTCCTGCTGTCGCTATCTGTACGAGAGTAAGACCATAAACTCTCCATACTTCAACAACTGTACCTCTTCTCCTTCTGCTTGCGAACTCTTCCTCCTTCTTGCAAGAAATCTTCTTCCCTTTCGCTTAACCTTTCCCTGCTATGATACCAAATGATGAAAGAGATTTTGGGGTATACCAATTTCCCCTTTATAAATTTCGATTCTGAGGCCTATGGGTTATGGTCCGCTTAACTATCGGAAGCGTTTTAACATTCGCTTAAGCCTCAAAACCCGAGACCATAACATATCAAAATAACACAGAAATCACAGGAACAATGCGCATGAACACATAAGACAAATCTCAAAACTATCCACCCGCATCTATAACTTCATCGGGTCCAGCTCATCAAGCCACCTCTGCAACGCTCCTCTGATCTTCATTATCTCTGATCTCCGATCGGCGCTCGGCTTCATCGCTATCGGTCATCGGTGGAGCGGCCCATCGGCAATTGGCATATCGCACTATCCGTTGCGCTTACCTCTCCAATTTGCAATCAGCGATTAGATCGCGACCATCGATCCTAACTTCCGATCCGACGATTGACGATTAGTCGCAAGATCACAATCGCATTGTTTCAAGGGTCGATTCCGATAACTTCGGAAGTTTTCCGCCAACGCGATAAAGTGGCGATTGCTCATCGCAACTGTCCAAGACCTGAGTTCCGCCCCTTATGTATGAACTTCGCCGATGCGATATCACTTGCGCTGCTCCACGCGATTTGATCCTGTCCGTTGATCTATGAGATCCAACGAATCCTGTGCATTCTCTCATTCGTCCGCCATTTGATGGATTTCTGCGTTAAAACACAATTCTGCCACCAAACTCTGTCTACACACGACATCACTCCATAATAGTTAACTTGTTTATCAACAGATCGCCATCGATCCTCATAGTGATCGATGCTTGATCAGTAATCCGACAACACTGAAACATTCAATTATCTATAAAATACACACAGCGTACAAATTCAACAATGAAACACACTTTATTATTATACACAATATGAATACAGATCTAAGGCATTTCAGTCTTAGGAACAAGCTCCCTTCGATTACATTTTGACCACTCTGGTTTACACAAATTCTATTTGTCCCTCTCTGTATTCCTCTCCCTGTCTGTCTCACGATATATATATAGAACACGCTTGTTCATCGTTACAGAAATATTGGATCGGATCACTGAAAGGATCCGATCAATCCTCTCCTTGATTTCCTCTCACAAATCACTCAACAATGCATACATGGCAGATAATTACAAATGACAAGTCTTCTAGAGACTCTATTAATTCCATCAAATTAGCTCTATTTTAAAGAAATTTTCCCCGGTTTACTCCGATGGTCCACGTCTCCTCCTTCTCCACTTTAAAATTTGCATTTTGATTAAGGGGAGTCAGATGCTCCTGCATCAGATGCCCACTGACTTGAAGTGAGGATGGTTGAACATGGTTGAATCCATAGTTATCCAAAGGATCTGGATGACTGTACCATGCGATTTACAGGTCTGAATCGTACATATGATTCACAATAGGGAGATGTGTTAAAATTGGAAACTAGGGCCAAATTCCACCTTGGGATAGCTCACTTGATGGAGATGATGGTTGCATTACATTCCTCTTTTCGAGACTACCAAGATTGATATAAAGATCATCTCATTTGAACAAGCAGAAGTATGATTTTGAATTTATGCCCACTCATGTACAAATTGTTCAGGTCGGCCCAATAGACATGACCCTTCACCCTCATCGACTTGTATAAATACAAGTGTCCCTCCTCATTTGGCACATTCATCACTCACTCATTCTCTCTCCTTTCATTGGTTAGTACAACATTGGGCAACTTCTCTCTCTCGCATGTGTGGCAAGGACGAGTTTTTCTAGGCTGAATTGCAGAACCGAAATTTCAGAATTTCAGACAGTTTGACCAGCATTGACCAGTTTTGACTGCGATTTTTGGAGGAACATTTTTGTTTGACCATGCCACATTGACTGACACAAAAATCGAGATTTTTTGGGCTATTTGACTTGCGTTGACCGCAAGCATGTTTGACTAAAAGGTTGACCATAGGTTGGCTAAGTTTGACCACTACTTTTGTCACTGTTTTGGGCTGACTTTGACCACTGCTGGAGGTCGAGTTTGACTACCTTTGACCAAGCTTCAAAGGAGGAGTTTGACTATTGTTTTGACCAACACTGACTTTATGGATAGGGCTAAAGTTTAATTGCAGAAATTTACAGGGTTGTTTTGACTTTGAATTGGGCAAGTCAATTTGACTTTTGTACACTCTCTCTGTGTTGAACTTTTGATATAATAATAAGAAGAATTGATCAAAGGGTTTTCTTTCCCTAGCATCCGCCAAATTTGGTGTCCTCTTGTCTTGGCTTGTCTTCTGCATTTTGTTTCATGTTCTATCTGCTTTTACTGTCAATGTGATTATTGTGATTGTTATTGGGCTACTAAGGGACATTGAGGTAAATTGTGCTAAGCATAGAACATACCATTATTAACTAAAATTAACATGGTATCAGAGCCCCGTTGAAGACAAAGCCCAAGCAAGAGTGAGAAAAGCAATCACTAAGGACAGTTGTTGGACAAAGATTATTGGTCTAGCTTCAATGACAACTACATCATACTTCAAATCCGAGGACAAACTCAAGGACAAATCTAACTATCATGCATGGAAGATGACTTTGGATTTGACATTGGAAGAGAATAATGTTATGAACTATGTAAAGGGAAGGGTGGTGGACCAAGCTAAGAAAATTATTATAGACTCCATTCAAAAGCATTTGGTTGCCTATATTTCTGATTTGGAAACATCTAAGGAGATGTGTTTGGATGTTCAAAGTAAACAATGCAAATCAAATCCTCTTTCTCAAGAACAAGTTGAAGGACATCAAGATGGATAGAGGAGAGTCTATTCAATCCTACTTCAGGAGGATTACCGAAATCAAGAATGATCTTCTACCTATTGGAAAATGTTACGAATATAAATTTTATAAAATAAAATGAATATAAATAATAAAGAATCAAAATAATGATTATTTTAAATAGTCATTAGTTAAGTGAAAAGGCATGTCTAAAAGACATGCCCAATCATGAAAGGACACCTGCCTAGGTATATAAGAATGGCCTTATTGTAACATTCATCATCCTTGTACATTACATATTATTAATAAAATAGTATTTATAAATACCTTTGTGTATTTTACATTATAATTCAACAAACTACACTTTTGTTGCTTTCAATGGTATCAAAGCTAAGTCACCTGACGCGGAGATTCGGGATTTGACGGATACGGGGATTCGAGTGTCGTATACAGACACGTTGACCCCCCAGAACAGGACACGTTCGGAGACGTTATATATATATTAAAAATTAGATATTTCTTACACAAATTCTCATTCATGATACAAATTCATTGATTCAAACATAGATGTTCATCTAGATGTAAGTTTTATAAAGTAACATTATGCATACAAAATTACAAATACAATTGTGACATAAATGATAAATGGTAAATATAAATTTATAATACATATTCAATTCATCAATGATCCAATAGGAAAAAGATAAGATAGTAAGATAAAGATATTGTAGTTTTCTCATGAAGTCATCAAAATCAAAATGTATTACTATTTACATAGGTAGTGCAATGCCAATAGCAATACAAAACAACTACAACTACAAGTCTACAAGTACACAAGCCTCAAGGCAGTAGGTAGCTCATGACTCATGAGTCATCAATCCTCATAGTCATCATCAAAATCAATATCATTGTCCTCGTCATCATGGTCACCACTGCTCTCCTCTGCTGCATCCTCCTCCTCTGTATCCAAAGTCAGCTCTACATCTGTTGGTGTGGAGGATGACCCCTCTATAGTATCACCATCATCAAATCTGACAGGCTCTAGCACTTACATGTTGCTTGAATCTCCTTGAAAATGCTCCCACACCCTTTTCTCCCTGCTCCCAAACACCCACAACAAACTAAACAAGTGAATGTGCAAATAGAATGGGGAAATACGTCTTCATAACGCCGCACGGGTTTTTGATTTCCGGATTCATGTCCGAAAATCGAGACACGTTCCGGATTCGAAGTGTCCCGATCGGACATGACGTGTCCCGGTTTTCGGACACAAATTTGCCCGAATCGTTTCCGATTCGCCGGATTCAAGACACATAGGGCCTGGGGGACGAATATGGTTTCATAGTATCAAAGCCATGCGAGCCTTTGGACGTTATCTGTTGCACAATATGCCATTAAGTTTATGTCCTGAATTCATTAAGCAGTTAAGTGAAATTCGAGAATTGTTTCAACAATTAAAAAAATCATTTGCCGAATATTCAGCATGTCTAAAGGAAGAATACATTGACATGAAGAAAACTAACAATGAGAAATGTTCTAACATGGAAAAAGATTTTGAACATGTTGGATTAGGATCTTCTCAGGGTGACATGAATGAGGCTAAAAAACAAAGTGAGTGTAAGGCAATTGAAGATGAAACAGCTAAAGACGAGACTGTTAGTGAAAAAACTGTTGAAGATGATAAACTTGACACTACAAACCAGGAAGTAATGAAGTTAGATACTTCTCCAAACACAAGGCATCAAATAGAAAATGGGTCTAATAAAAAAAATATACAGAAGGTGCAAATTCCAGTTGGTGTCAAACCATCCGCAAATACTTTCAATCACACAAGTCATCTGTTGTCTATTAATACTAAGGTAATTGAAAACTGCAAAGGTTCTTGTACAACACAATCAGTTGTGGGGTTCGATGTGGATGAGAAAAGGGAACTATTTGTGGATGAACTTCCAAATGATTTGATTGAAGATCCGTTTTACAAGTATGGGCGAATCCTAGACATTGATTTGAAGTTGCCACCACGTCCACCCGGTTGTTGCTTCAGAAACCCTGGCCATGATTATGAATATGATGATTCATCTGAGGAATTCAACGAATCCCAAGACAATAAAGTATTGAAAGTACTAAGGAGAGCAGGTAAACTTGCAAAATTCGTCGGACATCTGGAGAAAATGGCGGAAAGAAATCACATTCCTGATGTTAAGGCTTGCACAAGGCTTATTCATGGCTTATGCAAAGTTAGTAGAATCATGAAAGCTAGTAGGGTCCTAGAGCTCTTGTCGAGGTTGGGTCGTGTATCTGATGCTCTATCATATAGTCTGGTAATTGCTAGGTTGTGCAAAATGGGACACCTGCAACGTGTTACTGCGTATCGACATTTAGATGAGATAGGTGAGTGTGGATACCCTCGTCTCGAGGTTATATATAATGCAGTATTGAGAACACTTTGTAGACAAGGTGAATTGGAACACACTTTGGAGGTTACGAATCGACAGTTTCAAAAGGGTCTGCTTCCTAATGTCACCACTTACAGCATAATTGTTGGAGCAACTTGCAAGGAATATGGAGCAGATCGGGCTTTGGAGCTATTTGATGATATGATGAATATGGGTTGCATTCCTAATTTGATTACATGCTTTGATCAATGGGATCTGCAAAGAAGGCAGACTAGACATGGCAGTCAAGTTTCTTCATGATATGCAATCAAGAGGATGTCAACTTGATGTGATTAGTTATAATCCCTTGTTACAGGGCCTGTGTGCTGAGGGCAGATGGGGGGAGGCAGAAAAAGTTTTATCTCATATGCATGATAGAGGTTTCGCTCCTAATGTTATCAAGTTGCCTAAAGTTTGTACATTTACCTTAAGTGTGCCTGTTGGTCCTATGTTGCCCAAACCTACAAAACGAGTTTCGAAGATTTTGATAAATTTCAGGATATGAAGTTGACTTGTGAGTATAAATATGATGGGGAGCGTGCACAGATTCACTACATGGAAGATGGGTCTGGTGAGATTTACAGTCGGAATGTTGAACACAATACTAGAAAGTTTCCAGATATTGTAGATTTTATTGGAAGATGCAAGAAGGCGACTATGAAATCAGTTGCATTTGATCGAGAGAAGCAAAAAATCTACCTTTCCAGGTTTTGAGCACTCATGCCCACAAAGATGTTATAGTTAGTAGCATCAAAGGACAGAAGGGTTACATGTTCGAATCCCACGGCCTCATACGTACAAGAACTACTCAAAATAAGGAAACTGGAAAGATGAATGGCGAACAAGTTGCTTCGTCCTCGGCTACTTCGTCACCTGTCGCTCCCCCTGTTGCTCGCAACACTTCTTCCAAATATGACTTTGTCGAGGTTCGAGTTTGGTTAGGAGACAATGTGGATCATTATTATGTTCTCTCAACGGTTCTTCTGAGTAGGATGTTAACTGTGACCAAGATCCCCAATCATGTTGCTATTAAAATTGCTTTGGAGCTGAAGAAGCTACTAGTAGACAATAATCTTTTGGATGTATCCCAGTCAGATCTGGAAGCTAATTTATTTAAACTCATGGAACGACGTGGGTATGGGGAGAAATACATCAATAGATACAAGATGATGTCTAGGTTTCATCATCAAAGAGTACCAATTGTAATACTTGTTTGTCATCAAACAGTTCTAGATTTCGATACCTCAAAAATAGATAATGGCATCCATGAACAATTAGAAGAAAATAAGGGCACCAAGCTAGTTTCAGAAAATCTCGTTTCAATCGAAGACGTTGAAGGAGAGGAATCCGTTCTCGAATATTTAGCACTAATTGATAAAAACCTGTATTCCACTATTCGAATCGGCGATATCAACCTATCGGATTTGAAAATCGTGGGCAGATTAGGGCACGGCGTGAATTCAGCCGTTTACAAGGTCTGTCACTACGTGAACCCCTTGAATCGCAGAACTTACGCCATGAAAATTCTCGAAATACCAATGCAAAGTTGTTTCAAGCCAGCCCTAGAACACATAAAAAACGAAATTGAGATTCTATGAAGACTTGCAAAAAATTCCAACTCCAAATCCGTGAATCCACCCATAGTGGAAATGATCTAAGCATTAGTGGATGACAACCTTCAAAGATATTGTATTCTCTTCGAGTATATTAATGGAGGAACACTCGAGGATCTCATCAAGGAGCACAAGAAACTCAACGAGAGGGATCTTTTGTTGATAGCCAGAAAACATCTTCATGCGCTCAATTACCTAGGAGAATGTCGCATCGCACAACTTGACCTAGAGTTCGTGGAGTATGTTGCCAAACTGTTCCTTTCCCGGAGATTTGTATGCAAGTTGTATGATAAACTTGTAGACGTCGACAAACCATTACCTAACGAAAATACAACGAGGAAGCATCTCAACTCTAGTGTGGCCACCTTGCGTTTCAAGAGAGACACGACTATACAAATCAATTATACTAGGTGAATTAAATAAATTATTATAAAGTAATTTTATAAAAATATAATAAGGTTACTTTATTTAATTATAAAGTCACTTTACTAATTAATTTTATAAAATTATTTAAAAATAAAAATAAAAACAAATTATAGAAGAAAAAAAAAATATATATATATATATATATATAAATAATAATAATAATAATAATAAAATAATATTAGAAATTGATAATAAAAAATAAATAAAAAAAAAATTATGTGAGCAAAGCGAAGAAAATTGTGCGTGATTAAGGTGAAAAAAATTGTCAACAATAAGCTTTGAGGACAAAGCTTTTGAAGGAAGGGGCAATGTTACAAATATAAATTATATAAAATAAAATGAATATAAATAATAAATAATCAAAATAATAATTATTTTAAATAGTTATAAATTAATTGAAAAGGCATGTCTAAAAGACATGTCCAATCATGAAAGGATCATGAAAGGACACATGCCTAGGTATATAAGCAAGGCCTCATTGTAACATTCATCATCCTTGTACAATACATATTATTAATAAAATATCATTTATAAATACCTTTGTGTATTTTACAGTAAAAGTCAACAAGCTACAGTTTTGTTGCTTTCAAAGTTGTTGGTGACAGAGAGCTCATTCTCATTGCACTTGGAGGTCTTACAAGAGCATGGGACGTGTTTAACACCACCATCCTCAACAATGACAGGAGTCCTAGTTTTGATGAATTATTGGCTAGATGCACTTAAGAAGAAACAAGGATGCTATAGAGAGATAAGCCCTCAAATGGAAATGATCTTACAGCTTTCTCTGCTCATGCTAAGAGGAAGAACAATGCTGGTCCAAGGAAACAAGGTCAAGGATTTGTGTCCTCACAAGAAGGATACTCCAAGGGATGATGATGACAACAATTACAAAGGCAATGGCAATCAAAGGAACAACAAGTTCAACAATAAAGGAAAATGTGAAAATTCTATCACTGCAGCATCTGATTTACTTTTCCTACTTATTCCACAATAAGTTATTCATGAAATTACTTCAATAAACATTAGAATAAACACTGCTGCAGATATCACATTGTAATATAGAAACAAACATATGCACAAGAATCAACACATTGACACAGTTATTTTGGACAACAGTCCCCAGAAAAACCCAACGCGGGAAAACCGATGCAACAAAGGAGGTTTTTATTATTCAACAATTCTTCAGTACAACAAGGTGCCAAACTGGCTTACCCACAGAGAGAAATAATTCTCCAGCACTTCTCCCAATCCCAGCGTCAACCCGGCTGACCTCTGCGTGGCTCTCCAACCCTCTGCATCAGCCCTGGGCCTCTTTGCGTCACTCACGTAGGCCCAGCTAGTGACTGCGCAGTCTTCTGCTGCCTCTGCGTCTGCCTGAAAAGCCCTGCATCTGCCTCTCCTGCCTCAGCACTGATCTTCAGTGGCTAATCCCGCCTCTCTACTCCGTACTTGTTGCCTCCTGACTGCTCACCAGACCACTGGTTCAATTTCTCAGCGAACCCCACTCCAGAAATTGAACTGACTGGTCTCCCTCAGTATATTCTCCAAGTGACCCTCAAGCCTCCTCTTATACTTTTTCGTTGACACATCAACAGCGGAGATTAAGTCCCTAATCAACGGCTAAGATTAGATCTGGCTTGATCCATGACTTTTGGACCATTCTAACACAGTTTTATATTAATTCACATTAATATTTTATTTTCCCTAAATTTAGACTTAGGGACTCCATTAAAAATATTAATTATTTTAATATCTCCCAAACTGTTTAGAATCTACCCAAACCCTTTCTGGGTATTGGAGATCTCATGTGCCTTAGCCTCTCCACCAATTTTCGTGGCTAGAGCACATCTGATGCTACACCAAATCAACACTCCCTCTTAGCAAGGACTGTGCTCTAGTAATACTCCTCACTGAGCATCACTCTGATCATCCGACATCGGTCCCTATGCTGATGTTAGGCCTGTTGTCGAAATCCTGCACTGCTACCCATGGCCCTGCCACTGCCACTGCTGCATCCGTACTGCAACTCCCTCTGCATCCGTGTTGTTGCTGGTCCTTTCTCCCAACACTACATCTGCACTGCAACTCCCTCTGCATCCTTGTTGTTATTACTCCCATTTCTGCTACTAAAATGGGTTCTCTACCATCCCCATCTTTTCCCTGAAGTAGTCAAACTTAGTCCTTCCAAGGGCCTTAGTGAGGATGTCCGCCACTTGTTCTCATATAGGAGTGTAGCTCAACTGTATAGCTCCTCGTTGGACACAGTGCTTAAAAAAGTGACACCGGATATCAATATGCTTCAACCTATCATGAAACACTGGATTCTTAGAGAACTTGATGCAACTCTGATTATCGCACATGATCTTGGTTCACAAGCAATTTTCTAAGCCATATGGCCTCACACAAAGCTGTGCTTGCCGCCATATATTTTGCCTCAGATGAGCTCAAAGCCACGGACTTTTGTTTCCTACTGCACCAAGAGGTCATTCCCGATCCAATGTTGAAACAGTACCCAAAGGTACTTTTCCGTTCCACTGAACTTCCTGCCCAATCTGCATCAGTAAATCCACTCAATCTGATATCCTTACTCCTAGTGTACAAGAGTCCATAATCGACTGTTCCCTGTAAGTACCTAAGAACATGTTTGGCTGCTGCCCAGTGCACCCTCTTTGGTTCCACCATGAACTGACTGAGGGAGTTGACAGCGTAGCAAATCTCTGGCCTGGTATTGACCAAATACATCAGGGACCCTATGAGCTGCCTATATAGGGTGGGATCGACATCCTTGTCGTCTGATGCATCAATTTTCTTCCAGTTGGTGATCATTGGCGTAGCCATAGGTCTACAATCCTCCATCCCAAATCTTTTCAAGATTTCTGTAGCATACCTCCCTTGCCCAAGGAAGATTTCTCCCTTCTGCTGCCAAACTTCCAACCCTAGGAAGTAGTGCATTCGTCCCAAATCCTTCATATCGAATTCTGTGGCTAGATTCTTCTTGCAGTCCCCAATGAGTCTGGATGATCCTGTCAAAAAGAGATCATCCACATACAATACTAAGATTAGCGGCTCATTCTCTACAACCAGATGGTAGAGATTCGGATCCGCGTCACTCTTGACAAACCCTATCTTCTGTAAGTACCCATCTATTCGACCATACCATGCTCTCAGTGCCTGTTTCAGTTCATACAAGGCTTTCTTCAAACTACATACATGAGACTTCTTCTCATGAGTTTCAAAGCCCTCTGGTTGTTCAATGTATACCTCCTCTTCTATTACCTTGTTCAGAAATGTTGTTTTGACATCCATCTGATGGATCTCCCATCCCATTTGGACTGCAAGAGATATCACGGTTCTAATAGATGTATACTTGGCTACCCGGGCGAAGGTCTCCTCATAGTCAATCCCTTCCTTTTGAGCATACCCCTTAGCCACAAACCTGGCCTTGTATTTATCAACACTGTCGTCTGCAGCGTATTTGATCTTGTAGATCCATCTTGAACCTACCACTGATCTGTCTTGAGATCTTGGCACCACCTCCCAGACATCGTTTACCATTATAGAGTTATATTCCTCCACTATTGCATCAAGCCAAACCTAATGTTGAGTTGCCTCCTTGAAACTAGCAGGTTCTCCATCCTGAGCTACTAATGCCTGATACCTATCTGGTTGTTTTCGTTCCCTCTTATTGTTTCTTGGCGCACCGATGAAGCCCTCTCGCAGAATCTGACGAAGTTCCCTGCTAGTTCTTCCTTTGTCAGCAGGTGCTTCTGTTCGCTCCTCCTCCTCATCCTGAGAATCTTCTTGTGAGGAAGAATTCTTTACCTCTATTGGTTGAAGAGGCTTAACCAAAGGCTCCTCTTTCGACTACTCCTTGGAAGGCATCTCACGAGATCATCTGAAAGCCCTGTCCTTTATGAACTTTACATCTTGACGTACTACTACCTTCCTGCTCCCTAGAAGATAGATTATGTATACCCTAGCATTCTCACTATATCCCATCAGATATCCCTTTTCCGCAGTCTGATCCAGCTTCTTCCTCTTTTCTTCGGGTATGCGGATATATGCTAAACTCCCAAATATCCTGAAATCACTGACTTCAAGTGTCTTCCCTGTAAAGACTTTCTCTGGAGTAATCTTGCCCAATGCCTGATGAGGACTCCTATTCTGAACATAAACTGTTGTGTTGCATGCTTCTGCCCACAGGAATTTTGGCATATTCTGATCATACATCATGGCCCTAGCTATTTCTACAATAGTCTTGTTCTTTCTTTCTGCTACCCCATTCTACTCCGGATTGTAGGGAGTTGTCCACTCTCTTCTGATGCCCTCCTTAGTGCAAAAATCAGTGAAGTCTTTATTGACATATTCTCCACCATTATCTGAGCGCAAAACTTTTATTTTCTTCCCAATCAGATTCTCCACCAGAGCCTTGAACTCCTTGAATCGACAGAAACCTCATCCTTGGTTTTCAGAAAATAAATCCAAGTTTTCCTTGAGTGGTCATCAATGAAGGTAAGGAAATACTCGACACCACTGAGAGCTTTGACGGACATAGCTCCGCAAATATCTGAGTGTATCAATCCTAGCACACTCTTGGCCCTATGTTTGCTGCTAGGAAATGTTGCCTTAGCATACTTTCCTAGAGCACATCCCCTGCATACATCATCTCGTTTCGTACTCAAATTCCGAACTCCTGTTATAGTGCTCCTAAGAATTCTCAGATCTCCATGGTGCAAGTGACCCATTCTTTTGTGCGTTCAAGTCCTTGTCTCCATGACTGCCTACTAGTGCCATTGGTGATTCTAGTTGTAATCTATACAACCGATTACTTTTGATCTCGTTCTGCACTTTCTTTTTCCAACTCGGGTGTTTGACGTATACCTTCTCCTTGATGAAGTAGACGTCATAGCCCTTGCCTTGTATTTGCGATACAGAAAGTAAGTTCATCCCCAGTCCTAGTACATGCAGCACATTTGTAGCACGGAACCATTCTCCCGATTCTATCGGAAAGACTATGGTACCCTTACCTACTGGAGTACACTTTGCCTTGTTCCCCGTGGTGATCTGAAAGTTCATCTTCTCTTCTCGATATTCTGAGAAACACTCCCTGATTCTCGTCATATGCCACAAGGCTCCACTGTCTATATAACACACTTCTGATGATGCAACACTAGTCATACACGCCACTTCTTCTTCCAGCCTAGAAGCTAATAAAGAGAAATCGACATCTCTTTCTCTTGTGCAATCTTTTGAAAATATGTCTGAGTCCCCTGACGTGGATGCCTCTGCATCATGGTCTCGACCCATAACTGATTTTCCCTTCATGTCTCTGATTACTCGCTCTGATACCATGTGAAAATTCTATCATTGCAGCAACTTATTTACTTTTCCTACTTATTCCACAATAAGTTATTCATGAAATTACTTCAATAAACATTAAAATAAATACTGCTGCAGATATCACACTGTAATACAGAAACAAACATATGCACAAGAATCAACACAATGACACAGTTATTTTGGACAACAATCCCCGGAAATACCCAATGCAGGAAAATCAGTGCAGCAAAGGAGGTTTTTATTATTCAGCAATTCTTCAGTACAACAAGGTGTTACACTGGCTTACCCACAGAGAGAAATAATTCTCCAGCACTTCTCCCAATCCCAGCGTCAGCCCCTGCTTGACTGCATCAGCCCTGGGCCTCTCTGCGTCACCCACACAGGCCCAACTAGTGACTGCGCAGTCTTCTGCTGCCTCTGCGTCTGCCTCTCCTGCCTCAGCGCTAATCTTCAGTGGCTGATCCCGCCTCTCTACTCCGTACTTGCTGCCTCATGACTACTCACCAGACCACTGGTTCAATTTCTCAACTAACCCCGCTCCAGAAATTGAACTGACTGGTCTCCCTCAGTATATTCTCCAAGTGACCCTCAAGCCTCTTCTTATACTTTTCTCGTTGACACATCAACGGCCGAGATTAAGTCCCTAATCAACGGCTAAGATTAGATCTAGCGTGATCCATGACTTTTGGACCATTCTAACACAGTTTTATATTAATTCACATTAATATTTACTCCATTAAAAATATTAATTATTTTAATATCTCCCAAACTTTAGAATCTGTCCAAACCCTTTCTGGGTATTGGAGATCTCATGTGCCTTAGCCTCTCCACCAATTTTCGTGGCTAGAGTACATCCGATGCTACCCCAAATCAACAGAAAGAGGAGTGATCCCGCTGCTCAATGTGGAAATGATCGACCTCCCAAAAGATTAAGACATTCTAGGTATGAGGAAAGTAATCTTGTAGAAAAACAAAATGAATTTTATCTTATTTCCGCTTTATCTACTGCCACTCCTCCAAATACATTGGGTCATTGATTGATTGATAATGGAGCCTCAAGACACTTCACTAGGTACAAAGAGGCCATCTCAAATTTGGTTGAAAAGAAGACTAACTTGGAAAATCATACTTGCATATATTGCCACCTATCCCGTGAAAGGAATAAGTACTGTCACTCTTCACTTGAATCAGGGTCAAACCATTCATCTACAAAAAGTATCGTATGTGCCCAATTTGAAGAAGAACCTGGTATCTATTTCTACGATGGAAGATAAAGGCTTCAAGGTAGCATTCATTGATGGAAAGGTACGTCTTTGGCAAAGAAACCCTAAAGATGCATTTACACTTGGATTTAGGGTTGACAGTCTTTATCAAGTAGGAGGAAGTCCTTTGGGAGCCATGTCTTGTGATATTTCTCTTCAATCTGAATTACGGCATCGGAGATTTGCCCACCTTCATTAAAAGATGGTCACAAGTATGCCCGACTTCAACATGAATCATGAAGGTGTTTGTCAGGGAAACTTACAAGGGGACCATTCCCTTCAAGTGAAAGTCAAACTTCTGATATTCTTCAAGTGGTCCATTCTAACCTATTCGGTATGTTCTCTATAATAACATCATTAGGAGGATACTTATATCATGATATCTTTGTGGATGACTTCTCTCGCAAAGCATGGATCTATTTCTTGAAGAAGAAGGATGAAGTGTTCAAATGGTTTCGTTCTTTCAAATCCTTGGTGGAAATTTGAAAGTCAAACAGGGAAGAAGATCAAAATATTAATGACCGATAATGGAACCGAATATGAATCAAATGAATTTAGTGACTTTTGCAGAGAGGTAGGCATTAAGAGGGAGACAATCGTTACATACGCTCCTAAGCAAAATGGGGTTGTTGAAAGAAAGAATCAAACAATCATGGAAGCCACTCGTGCCATCCTTCATGATCTAGGTCTACCGAAGTTCTTATGGGGAGAAGCTGCAAATACTTCCGTATATGTTCAAAATAGGTATCCACATCAAGCATTAAATTTCAAGACACCCAAAGAAGTTTTCACTAGTAAGAAACCGGATGTTTTTCATTTTAGAATATTTGGTTGTCCCATGTATTTTCATGTGCCTAAAGAAAAGAGAAACAAGTTAGGAGCATGCAGGAACAAAGTAACATTTGTGGGCTACAGTGAAAATTCAAAGGCATATAGAATCTATGTGTCTGGTCAATGAGATGTGGAAGTAAGCCATGATGTTACATTCGATGAAGACACTGCTCTTGGGAAACCCAGAGATCTCCCCATTTCAGGAAAAAGAATGATGATACTACAGCCTACAGGAAAGCAGGATGAACCTTCGTCCGATGAGCATATGCTCGATGTTGAAGGCCCGATGGATCCCATTGATCAACCCCCTAGTGATCCCTCTATGTCAAGGAAAAGACCTTTGTGGCTCAAAAACACTCTCGAAGATACTGAAAAGCATATTGCTCCAAGAGGGACATTTCATGAAAGTAAGAAGCCAAACAAGTATCAAGGATACCTTGCTGCTATCAGTACCATTGTTCAATTTGAGCCTTGTATGTTCAAAGAGCCGTGAAACACCAAGTATGGAAGGAAGCAATGAATGAGGAGTATGAATCCATCCTGAAGAATGATGTTTGGGATGTGGTTCCTAGACCCAAGGACAAGTTTGTGGTCACTTCTAAATGGCTTTACAAAATCAAACATGGAGCTGATGGGAATGTTGAAAAATACAAGGCCATATTCATTGCTCGAGGCTTCTCTCAAAAGGAAGGAGTGGACTATGATGAGATATTTGCACCAGTTGCCCGATATACCACTATCTGTTCAATTATTGCTCTTGCTGCCTCTCAAGGATGGAGCCTACACCAAATGGATGTTAAGACTGCTTTCTTGCATGGCTCGCTTAAGGAGGAAGTCTACTTGGAACAACCTGAGGGGTTCGAAGTACAAGATCGAAGGACACACGTATGCAGATTGAAGAAATCCCTCTATGGATTGAAGCAAGGCCCCAGGGCTTGGTATGAGAGGATTGATAGTTATCTTATTTAGTTGGGATTTACAAGGAGCGAAGCTAATCCTAACCTATATTTCAAGGTTGAAAATGACATGCCTCTCATTCTGGTTCTTTATGTGGATGATCTCTTTCTAACAGGTGCATACCCTCTCATTTATCAATGTAAGAGGGAGTTGGCTTCCAAGTTCGAGATGAAGGACCTAGGGCTGATGCACTACTTCCTAAGCCTAGAGGTCTGGCAAAAGCCAGGTGAGATTTTCATTTCTCAAGGAAAATACATTGCGAAGTTGTTCGAGAGATGTGGGATGGTGGATTGCAAGTTTGTATTTACTCTAATAGAACTCAACTTCAAGAAGCTATGTGGAAGTGTTGTTGGCCCTGAATTAGCAAACCCTTCCGAATATAGACAACTTGTGGGGGCCCTGACGTTCTTGGTAAACTCACGTCCTGACATATGCTTCGTTGTGAATACATTGAGTCAATTTATGGTCGAGCCTCATCACATTCAATGGATTGTTGCTAAGAATCTCTTGAGATATCTCCGGGGCACATTCTATTATGGACTGAGATACATTGTCGAGAATTTGAGGTTGCATGTGTTGGTCAAAGTTGTCATTGATGTCAATATGGCATTGTTGAAGATGGCTAAATCCTAATTGCTTGGAAGCCCCGGTCTAATCTAGCATTACTTGTTGATGAAACCCTAAAATCAAACCCTAGCATATATTATTGAAACCCTAATTTGCTACCTAAACCCTAATTGTTGAAATCCTAATTGAAAAACCCTTCATATAAAACCCTGACCCTAATTATTAAGAAGCCCTAGTAAAACCCTAATTGAATTTTGCCCTAACAATCCTACTTCCATCAAACCCTAATCCTAAATAGTCCTCATTCCCTACAGAAATCCTATAAACAATTTTTTTCCCAATTACTAGATTCCTAAACCCTAATTTCTAAATTTCATAATTCCTATTTACTTGAAACATAAAAAAATTAATAATAAAAAAGACCTAATTTCCTATTCCTATTTATTCCTATTCCTATCTCTCTATATTCTATACCTTAATAAAAATTATCCCTAATCATCAAACAAGCCCCAACTACATATCCTTTTATACTAATTACAACCTTTACTATCCTATTAATCTCCTCAAATTTAATTAAAAATCACAAATGTTGGTCGGCTCCCTAATTTGCAAGTCGGCTCTCAAAACCAACTATCCTAAGTTCTAACCCTTTACCTATATAAATACATGTCATCAACTATTCAATGAAAAAAATAGGAAAAGAAACATCAGTTCGGCAAAAGATAAGACGCAGTTCACATCTCATGAACTTAAGAGATAAAAATCTGAAGAAGCGAAGCCACTATGAAACTCAGACTTGTTACAATAAAACGGTGATCTATTTTTTGGTTTTGTCGGTGACTGGAGTTTGGAACAAACTAAAAGTATATTTTGTGATTCAATTGAAGCTTTGGACTGTGCTACAAGAACTTGGACCTATGAATTTGCAGTGCAATAGTTGAGACCGTTAATCCTGTTGAAGACTGTTGGAGATAACCTGTGCAATAGTTGCAGACTAGTCGAAGACTTGTGAAAAGTTTACTCTAATAACCTTGAAGACCAAACATGTTGACGTGAACCTGTTGATAAGAAAACTTGTTCTACAAAACAGTGAGAAAGACCATTTGCTGGAAACTACGATGAAACTGTGGTTGAATATCTTTGCTTGAAGATTAATGCTATAACAAACTTATTTGAAGATCCTTTGAATAAATTATAGTGAGAAATGTTGCGTATTTATTAAAGAGTTTTCTGTTGGGAATTTTTGACCTATTTGCTCCTCAATCTCAGAACAGTTGACATTTGTTTCTCAACTCAGATTAGGTTTATTTCCCTAACCTTGTGGTATATGAGATGCTCAGTTCTACGCTAAACTTGTGCACAGATTTTTAAAAGTTTGACTTGTGGGAAACTTGTATTTTTGGGCCTCTAGAAGGCTTGTATCTCATATCTGGACAGAGAAAAACTTCAAACTATTGCAGACTTAAGAAGGGGTTCGATTCGAGACTGTGGACCTTTGAAGAGCTCGGACCTTTGAGCATATTTCAATAAGTGGTGACTGTGACAGAGATCCCTAATTTTTGAAACTGAGATATGTATCTGGGACTGCACCTAAAGAGACCTAGAAATTTGTCTAAAGACCTATTGAGCATTTGTTGAAGTTGCTTACATTCATAGAAAAAATGTTAAAGCAGACTTTGGAAGCCCTCGTGAAGTCCTCCTTGAAGACATTGTTGAAAATCCCTTGAAGTCTGGTCTGCAGACCATTAAAGATTCTTGGAGCATCTATTTGAAGCATTCCTTTCGCAGACTCTGAAGTAATTCTTGAAGAACTTTTTGAGCAGCTTTTAAGACATTTGTTGAGTGGGCTTAGAATTGAAGACTCTTGTAGACAATCTTGGAGATCTTGATGCATGATTGAATCCATCATGAAGTAACATAGAGGAAGTTGCTTTGGGTATCATGAAGAATTGTGGAGATACCTTTTTTGTGGATCAATGTTGTCATTGATGAACTTGTAGATTGTATAAGACTTGTTGAAGACATTGTCAAGGCTTGTTGCAGAAGTGTTTGGGAAGCCTTGAAGAACTACTTGTACTCATTATTGAAGAATTGAAGCAGTGGGTTGGAGCCCTAGAGGTCGAAGCCTCATAAAGACTAGGTTAGAGCCTTGTAGAAGATAGGGTTGGAACCCTAGAGGTTGGAGCCTTGTAGAAGATAGGGTTGGAACCCTAAAGGTTGGAGCCTGGTGAAGTTCAAGTAGGTGCTTGGCAAAGTACAGGTTGGACCCTGGTAGATCGAAGATTGGAGTCTTCATCTAGGGTTGGAGCCCTAAACATTATTGGACTTGATTTATTGTAAGAAGAGGATTGGAGTCCTTGTTATTTTTTATTAATAGAATTATTTATTATATATTGTTCATTTTGTGTTTTGTTTATAAGTGATCTTAACTGGTAAAGTAACAACTGTAAAAGAAACATTCATTCCCCCCCCCCTTATTTCCAACAATTGGTATCAAAGCTAGTATCTTCACTCAGAGCCTAACAAGCTTGAAGGTAGATCCTTAGAACACAAATGGCAAGATCAAGGAAGAAAGGCTCCAAACCTTCTGAAGATGTCTCTTCCTTAGTCAAAAATTCAGATGAAAATCAGGTAGTCAAAGTCCCCATGTTGAATGGAACAAATTTTGAAGTATGGAAGGGTAGAATGAAATTATTTTTGATGACTCAAGGTTTTGAAGTCTGGGATTTAGTGATTTCTGGAAGTACAATAGAAGATGAAGAATCCAAGAAACATAGTACAATAGCAATAAAGGCAATCTTGAGTGGGCTACCAAATCCTATAAAGGCCAAAGTGAAAAAATGTTCATCAACAAAAGATATGTGGGAAAAACTTCAAGATCTTCACTCAAAAGGAGCATTGACCATGACCTCTAATCAAGAAGATGATGAAAAGAAAGAAGGAAATCCAGAACCCATAAAGGAAGCTGAAAACAAGAGTGAAGACATCAAGACCAAGGAAGACCTAGAAGATGAAGAAAATGAAGAAGACCTCAAAGAAGATCTCAAGGCAAAACTTGAAGTTGTGCTAGAAGAAATAAGCAGATTGAATAAGGAAAATGAGGAGCTCAAAAAGCAAGCACAAGACAAGACAAGGAAGGAAATTGATCTCTTTAAGCTTCAAGTACAAGAAAGAGATAAGGAGCTCACCAAGCTTAAGGAGGAATTTCATCAAAACAAGAAAAGGCATCATGAAGAAGTCATATCCATGATGAATCAATTGGATAAAGCAAAGAAAAGGGAAGACATTTTGTCGAGCCACCTTGAACAAAGACACGAGAACTTGGACTTGAAGCAAAAATTGGTCAATACAAGGAAGAGGTCTTCTCCCTTAAATCTCAATTGGAAGAAGCAAAGAAACAAGCACAAGGAGCTGAAAAGGTAATGGAGGTTTTGGCCCTCCTAGAAGGCCAAGTAGGTGAAGCAGAGAAGGAAAGAAATTTCATGGCACACCAACTTGAAGAAAGAGATTAAGAGATCTTCAAATTAAAATTAGATATCACCTCTCTTAAGGCCGAAATATGTGAAGCAACAAGAATGAAGGAAGAAATGGAGATCAGTCTACCAAAGAAGAATGAAGAATGCAAAATAATGAAAAAAGAAATTGATATCCTAAGGAAAGAAGTCGACCATCTAAACAAGAGTCTAAAGAGCTCTCAAACCCTAGATGACATCCTAAGTCACCAAAGACCCCCCCTTGATAAATCAGGTCTTGGTTATGCAAGAGAACCCTCAAGCAAAAATGATGCAAACCCTAATGCATCAAACAACAAGGATGTGAAGAATCTTGGAAGAAATGTTGATGCCCCCAGTTCCAGCAAAAGCAAGGAGATTAATCAAGATAACATTGGAAGAAACCCTACTTCTAGAAGGTTTCCAGAAGGTATCAAGGATGCAAGAGGCAATGGATATCATCAAAGGATCCCAAGGCAGAATGACTTTAGAAGTTCATCAAGGCAAGCTCCATCCTCCAAGTACCAAAGTATATTTTTTGGTTATTGTTAGGCTTGTACAAATTTTGGGCATATGGCAAAGGATTGTAGGGCATACCACAAAGACAAATATAATGGTCCCCATCAGTCTCCTAGAAGCAACTTTTCAAGAAGAATTCATGCTTCCTCATTGATGAACAAGATGGAATGCTTCCACTGTCATAACATTGGACATTTTGTTCGTGATTGTAACTTGACTCGGGTTCATAAACAAGCTAAAATCATGCCTACCAAGCAAGAAAAGAAAGTTACACAAGTTTGGAGAAGGAAGCGAACTGAATCAGAAAATGTCTTGGAAACTCAAGGCACCACTCATGTTGTTGATGTAATGAGTACATCTCTGGCAGATATGATATTCCAAGTTTTGATGATGAGATTCTGCCAAAAAGGAGACCATGCATACTAGTTAGGGAGAGCTTGTGATTCTTGACCATTCCTACAGAGGCTATCCGTGAAAAGCCCTATGAAACCCTTGATTAGTCATGTTGATTTCTGGTAGCATCGGATGTGCTCTAAGTCTCAAATTTTGCAGGGAGGCTTAGGCACATGTATTCCAAAGAACCCAAAAAAAGTTTTGGGAAATTCCACCCAGAAATAGTTGTATTAAAATAATTAATTATTTTTAAAGGGACCCTAAGTCTAAACTTGGGAAAATAAAATAATTAAAGAGTATTAATATAAACTGTGGGCGTAACTTCTAGAAGAAGACGATGATCAAGCAAAAATGATCTTAGCCATTGATTAGCTTCTAATCTAGGTCGTTGAATATCAACGAGGAGATTATTTAAGGAGGCTTGAGGGTCATTTGGAAAGACACACAGAAAGTTTAGAACTATCGGGAGAATTTCGATAGTGAGTTGCTGCAGAGAGAGGCAGAGAGAGTTTTCGCTGGAGGATATTCTCTGGAGCCAAGAATACTCAGCAGAGAGGCAGAAAGACACACAGAGGGCAGAGAGAGTGACGCAGAGCCAGGAATGGCTCACGCAAGCCCCACGCAGAGCAATGCAAAGGCCTCCAGCACAGAAGTCCGAAATTGCTGAAGGAGCTGACGTTTCTAAGCCAGGAGAGCTGGAAAAGACTCCTGAAGGCAAATCGATTCTCAGTTGGGCTAACGCAGTGACTTAGAGGCTGACTGACTTAGAGGCTGACGCAGGGGCAGCACAGAAGTAGTCGGGGAACTCGCAGTTCAGTTGTCGGATTAGTCGGGATCAACAATGTTGAGTGAGGTAATCTCACCAATCTTTCTTGCCAAGTGATTTTCTCTGTAACTGGATTGTCGGGAGGGCATCCAGAGTTGTATTCAGAATACTTCTGCATAATAATAAAAACCCTCAGATCTGTTGCACTGGTTTTCCCACAGTGGGTTTTTCTGGGGACATTTGTTCAAAAAATATTGTGTCACTTGTGTGTATCTATCTCTATTGTTTTGTTCTTGTTTTGGGCAAATTAATTAATTAAGTGAAGGCTACAGTTGTATTAGCTTCGATATTTGTTCTAGGAAACAGTAAATAATTTGTTTCAGTAATTAACAAATAGGAGAAGTTTAATTAGTTGCTGCAGTAGTTGATTCGGGTGGGATTCGCGAATTTTCACAAGTCACACATGAACAATCGTGCTATGAGACATATCTCCCGATGAATCATTGAAGATGCCTTTCACTTGATCACAAAGTAACAATCTTTCTTGTCATGGGTTCCATAAGCAAAAAGGAGAGCAAGAGGAGTTTTTGCAGGCAAGGGGGGTTGGTTGATGCAAACTATGGGCATCTCTCTTATGCTACATTGTCAAAAGAAGGAAAGCATGATGACAGGGGGAGTTCCATGAAAATAATAAAAAGGAGCAACATAACAAGAAGAAGCATATTAAGGGGAGCACTTGATGAAAAAAGATGTTGTCAAGACACCCCATTTGCATTGATGTCAAAGGGGGAGAAAATGTTGAAAGGGTGAGAATATTGCCATCAATGACAAAGGGGGAGATTGTTGGTCAAAGTTGTCATTGATGTCAAATGGCATTGTTGAAGATGGCTAAACCCTAATTGCTTGGTAGCCCCAGTCTAATCTAGCATTGTTTGTTGATAAACCCTAAAAGAAACCCTAGGATAGAATATTGAAACCTTAATTTGCTACCTAAACCCTAATTGTTGAAATCCTAATTGAAAAACCCTTCATATAAAACCCTGACCCTAATTATTAAAAAGCCCTAGTGAAACCCTGATTGAAATTTTCCTAAAAATCCTACTTCCATCAAACCCTAGTCCTCATTCCCTACAAAAATCCTATAAACAATTTTTTTCCCAATTCCTAGATTCCTAAACCCTAATTTATAAATTTCATAATTCCTATTTATTTGACACATAAAAAACCTAATAATAAAAAAGACTTAATTTCCTATTCCTATCTCTCTCTATATTCTATACCTTAATAAAAATTATCCCTAATCATCAAACAAGCCCCAACTACCTATCCCTTTATACTAACAACAACCTTTACTATCCTATTAATCTCCTCAAATTTAATTAAAAATCACCAATGTTGGTCGGCTCCCTAATTTGCAAGTCGGCTCTCAGAGGCAACTATCCTAACCCTTTACCTATATAAATATATGTCATCAACTATTCGATGAAAAAAAAAGGAAAAGAAACATCAGAACGGTAAAAGATAAGACGCAGTTCACATCTCGTGAACTTAAGAGATAAAAATCTGAAGAAGTGAAGCCACTATGAAACTCAAACTTGTTACAGTAAAACGGTGATCTATTTTTTGGTTCTATTGGTGACTAGGGTTTGAAACAAACTAAAAGTATATTTTGTGATTCAATTGAAGCTTTGGACTGTGCTACAAGAACTTGGACCTACAAATTTGCAGTGCAATAGTTGAGACTGTTAATCTTGTTGAAGACAGCTGGAGATAACATGTGGTGGGGGCTTAGTTGCAGACTAGTCGAAGACTTGTGAAAAGCTTACTCTAATAAGCTTGAAGACCAAACATGTTGACGTGAACCTGTTGATAAGAAAACTTGTTCTACAGAACAGTGAAAAAGACCATTTGCTAGAACCTACGATGAAACTATGGTTGAATATCGTTGCTTGAAGATTAATGTTGTAACAACCTTATTTGAAGATCCTTTGAATAAATTACAGTGAGAAATGTTGCATATTTATTGAAGATTTTTCTGCTAGGAATTTTTTACCTATTTGCCCCTCAATCTCAGAACAGTTGACATTTGTTTCTCAACTCAGATTAGGCTTCCTCATCCTTGTGGTATATGAGATGCCCAATTTTGTGCTAGACTTGAGGACATATTTTTAAAAGTTGGACTTGTGGGAAACTTGTATTTTTGGACCTATAGGAGGCCTGAATCTCAGATCTGAATAGAGCAAGACTTCGAACTATTGCAGACTTAAGAAGAAGTTCCATTTGAAACTGTTGACCTTTGAAGAGCTCGAACCTTTGAGCAGATTTCAGTAAGTGATGACTGTGGCAGAGATCCCTAATTTCTGAAACTGAGATCTGTATCTGGGACTGCACCTAAAGAGACCTAGAAATTTGTCTAAATACCTATTGAGCGTTTGTTGAAGCTGCTTACATTCATAGAAAATTTGTTAAAGCAAACTTTGGAAGCCCTCATGAAGTCCTCCATGAAGACATTGTTGAAGATCCCTTGAAGTCTGGTGTGCACACCATTAAAGATTCTTGGATCATCTCTTTGAAGCATTCCTTTTGCAGAGTCTGGAGTAATTCTTGAAGAACTTTTTGAGCAGTTATTAAGGCATTTGTCGAGTGGGCTTAGAATTGAAGACTCTTGTAGACAATCTTGGAGATCTTGATGTGTGATTGAATCCATCATGAAGTAACATAGAGGAAGTTGCTTTGGGTATCATGAAGAGTTGTGGAGATACCTTTTTTGTGGATCAAAGTTGTCATTGATGAACTTGTAGATTGTATAAGACTTGTTGAAGAGATTGTCAAAGCTTGTTGCAGAAGTGTTTGGGAAGCCTTGAAGAACTATTTGTACTCATTATTGAAGAATTGAAGCACTGGGTTGGAGCCTAGACCAGTGGAGAGGGTTGGAGCCCTAGAGGTTGGAGCCTCATAAAAACAGGGTTGGAGCTTCATAAAGACAGGGTTGGAGCCATGTGGAAGATAGGGTTGGAGCCCTAGAGGTTGAAGCCTCATGAAGTCCAAGTAGGTGTTGGGCAAGGTACAAGTTGGACCTTGGTATATCGAATATTGGAGTCTTCATCTAGGGTTGGAGCCCTAAACATTATTGTGCTTGATTTATTGTAAGAAGAGGATTGGAGTCCTGGTTTTTTTTTTAATAAAATTATTTATTATAGATTGTTCATTTTGTGTTCTGTTTAGAAGTGATCTTAACTGGTAAAGTAACAATTGTGAAAGAAATGTTGATTCACCCCCCCTCAATATTTCCAACAGCGTGGATATACAGAGGCTGACTGCGCTGGTAGTGTGGTGGATCGTAAGAGCATGTCTGGATGTTGCTTCTCATTAGGATCTGCTTCAATTTCTTGGATGAGCAGGAAGAAGAAATTGGTTGCGCTAAGCATCGTCGAGGCCGAATACATTACCGCTGTGTTGTGAAGCTATTTGGTTGAGGAAGCTCTTCAGTGAGCTATTTGAACACGTGTTAGATATCACCGTGATCTTTTGCAACAACCAGAGTGGGATTCGCCTTTCAGAGAATCTCGTGTTCCACGACCACTCCAAGCACATTGATATCAGGTACCACTTTATCCGGGATATGGTACAACGGGGAGCAATAAGGCTCCAACACATCGAAATTGATGAGCATGTCACAGATATCCTCACGAAGCCTTTGGGTAAGGTCAAATTCTTAACCTTCCGAGAGAGACTTGGAGTCATGGAAAGACCCTTCCATGAGGGTCCCACTTGCGTTGAACACTGAGCTTTGGGAGCTCCTGGGGGCTTGGGGTACTTCTTGGAGCTATAAGTGACCATAGGGTGAGTGGTTCACCTTCCCTTATGTGGTGCGCTATGTATAGGGTGAGTGGTTCCCTTTCCCCTGTGATACCCCATGGTGACATGTGTGTAGGGTGATTCGTTCACCTTCCCCTACGAGACACATGTGTAGGGTGAATGGTTCACCTTCCCCTATGATTGACATATGCATAGGATGAGTGGTTCACCTTCTCCTATATGAACAAGATGGGTGGTTCACCTTCTCCTGTTGATGTCCTAGCATACATCCTACCCATGTAGTCCAAGACTCATGGGAAGTACCTCTCATCTGGCCAATGAGTTGGCAAACATGGATAGGGACCATAGCACTACCGATGGGCACATCGTGTACTGTCGTACTACCTGTGTCTAGGATGCATGGTGTTCAACAACTTGATCTGGGATCATTTGAGGTTCTACCTCTAGATTGACTTTTGTGAGTGGAGAGTGGTAAGGTCTTGTGACTCAATCTCAATCAATTCTTCTTCATTATTACTTCATGGTTCAGCAAAGTAAAGATGAGATGACAGAGATGATACATGACGACAAGATGGCATGATGATCGATGACAACAAATGGATTGGCAAGTGGAATTCTCCCTAGTTGAGAGGGAGTGCTAAAATTGGCAACTAGAGCCAAATTCCACCTTGGGACAGCTCACTTGATGGAGATGATGATTGCATTAGATTCCTCTTTTTGAGAGGACCAAGATTGATATAAAGATCATCTCATTCGGACAAGCAGAAGTATGATTTTGAATTTATGCCCACTCATGTACAAATTGTTCAGGTCGGCCTCGTCATCATGTAGGCTCATGGAGCCCAATAGACATGACCCTTCACCCTCATCGACTTGTATAAATACAAGTGTCCCTCCTCCTCATTTGGCACATTCATCACTCACTCATTCTCTCTCCTTCTCTCATTGGTTCGTACAACATTGGGCAGCTTCTCTCTCTCACATGTGGCAAGAAGGACGAGTTTTTCTAGGCTGAATTGCAGAACCGAAATTTCAGAATTTCAGATAGTTTGACCAATGTTGACCAAGACCAGTTTTGACTGCAATTTTTGGAGGAACATTTCTGTTTGACCAGGCCGCATTGACTGGCACAGAAATCAAATTTTTCTGGGTTGTTTGACCTGCATTGACTGCAGGCATGTTTGACCGCAGGGTTGACCACAAGTTGACCAAGTTTGACTGCTGCTTTTGTGACTATTTTGGGTTGAATTTGACCTCTGTTGGAGGCTGAGTTTGACTGTCTTTGACTAAGCTTCAAAGGAGAAGTTTGACTGTTGTTTTGACCAGCACTGACTTTCTGGTTAGGGCTGAAGTTTGTCTGCAATTGACTGCATAAATTTACACGGTTGTTTGGACTTTGAATTGGGCAAGTCAATTTGACTTTTGTACTCTCTTTGTGCTGAACTTTTGATATAATAATAAAAAGAATTGGTCAAAGGGTTTTCCCTACATTGGGGTTTTTCCATGGCATCCGCCAAATCTGGTGTCCTCTTGTCTTCGTTTGTCTTTTGCATTTTGTTTCATGTTCTATCTGCTTTTACTGTCAATGTGATTATTGTGATTGCTATTGGAAATTGTTATGGGACTACTAAGGAACATTGAAGTAAATTGTGCTAAGCATAGAACACACCATTGTTAACTAAAATTAACAAGATGCTTTACAACGTAATTAAAATTTTATAATAAACAAATAACCTAGAACACATTCCGCAGCATTCCCAAAATCGGCAATGAAATGAAATTCTGGGGTTTAAGGTTTTCGCTGGTATAGCATATCATTTCTCCCTTCCTGATAATAACAGCAATAATAACAGTCAGACATGACTATCTGGTGGCTTCCAGCAATAACTTCTACAACCATAAACCTCCTTATTTTAAATTTAATTATTTTCTGTAAAGGAAAAAAAAAGCATAAAAAGCCAACATCCCCAAAATCTCCTAAGTGTGTGTAAAGACGAAACCCTCTGAAGTAAATCTTAAAATGAAAAGGACCCTGAACTTGGCTTAAGGGTTAAACGCTGAACCCTTTGATATCATCTAAAACCCTAAACCCTGCAATTTTACTTACTTCCCTTTAAAACAGGCCCCCCACATAACAGCAAACGTGAGCTCATGAACAAAGAGCCTGCCTGCATTTAACACCATGATTCCTGCCCTTGTGGGTTGCTTGCGCAAATACTTTTTGGATATTCTGCATTCATGAAACAGTAAAAAGGCACAACCTTTAGGGGTAGAAATACAAAGTTTTCACAAAGTGTGCACCTGGAGGCTAGCTGGCGCTGCACTCGCCCACTCTCTTCGAGCTGTTCCTGCTGAAGAATCTCGGCCACAAGAGAATCCCTTTTACCCCTTCGCTCTGCCTCAGTTTCTTCGTCTTCGCCCGCCTCCTCCTCGTTATCTTCTTCATTGGCTTTAGTTATGGCCCTGATCTTATCCAGATAGGCCTTAGCCACCCTGAGGCGCTTTTCATCTGCGGTTTCCCTCTCTTCCTCGGCAATTTCCTCTTCTTCCTCTGCTGGAGCATCTCTGCCAATAGCGTCGTCGTCTTCCTCACTGCTGAAAATCTCTTCTCCTTTGCCTCTGCTTTTGCCTTTGCCTTTACTTTTGTTTCGATTAAAGAACGGGTCTTTTGTTATAGGGGCAGTTTTTCGGCTTTTATTCTTCGCTGCCGTCGATGGGTGCCCATTGCTGGGTCGTGACCGTTTCTTCATCTTATTGAAACTCCTCTTCTTCTTCTTGTGGAAATGCTGCTAAACACTATGCAAAATCCTTTGACACTTGAGGATTTAAGCAACATATCAACAAAGCCGGAACGGAGAAGACTGGAAATTTATAGTAGGCACAGAGAATACTGGAGATTTTATAGTGGTAGACACTATTTTCACGAGAAGAAGACAATATTCTGACAAAAGACTGAAGTAAAATATCCTGAGGTTGGAACCAGAAAATTGGATTATTTTTAGTGTTGGACACTATCTCTACCATGAAGAAGACCACTCTAACCGAGAGCTTCGACCTGGACCATCGTTTTCCTCTTCGGAACCTCTCTATTTTGTTCGTAGGGAGTTGCGAGCAGCCTTTCGCGGGGCATCGAGCGACCTAGCCTTCGAGGATCTTTCACCTTAGTGATCACTGCGTCGTAACGTGCGTGGGTTAGTTCAATGGGGTAAGTTAATTTTAGAAATAAATAATTCTATAAATTTTAGAAATAAGTAAAGATCTATAATGACTTAATATTTTAGAAATAAGTAAAGATCTATAATAACTTAATAATTTTTGCATGGTAAGGATATTCTAAAACGAGTTGTTTTTAGGTTTTTTGGTTTGAAGTTTTTAGTTGGGTTGTTGGACTTTAATTTCTCTAAAATCTCGCAGGAATCTATTGAAATCACAAGTTTGATGAGTAACACTTGCACAATCCAAGTGCCCCTAAGGGTTTTTCAAGGTGTTAAATCAAAAAACTAGTTTAAATAACACAAATCAAGATTCCACCTCAAATTTTTCTGTAGATTCCAAAAAATTACACTAAAAACAACTATTCTAAGAAAAATTAGAAATAAATAAAGTTGTATAAGACTTCAGATTCTTGTATGGTAAAGTAATATGGTTAAAAATTTCGTTTAATTTTAAATTGATTTAAACAATTAAAATTTCATTAATTTTTACTTTTTATCATTAAATATTGATAATTAAAGGAAAATAAAATTGTGATTAAATGAGTCATGTCATATCACTTTTTTTATCTATTTATTTTTTTAATTTGAATTAAATCTTTGTTTTATATAAGCATTATAATAATGTTTAGCAAAAACGAAATTTGATATCAATTTTTTTTGGATAAATTTTTATTAATAGTAAAATATAATATAGTGAGAGTCTTTTATATATCCAAAAGACTATTCTCTGAGACAATATTTTTAACCATGAGTAATCATAGCCACACTAGGATTAACAGTGGTCAAAATTTATCAAGATGATACTACTGTGCTCCAATGCAAGAACATGGAAATTACAACACAAAAGTTTACTATCCACTAGTCTCCCTAAGGCTCTGAAACTGAGCCATACAAAATACCAAAAATGTACTGCAGAATCTGAAATTGAGCCATACAAAATACCAAAAATGTATTGCAGAGTACAAAACATCACACAACTGCTTGCGAAAAAACATATCCTAGCAATTGCACCACATGTTGCAAAGGATACGTGGTAACGCAATAGTATAGGAAACAATATTCTAACCAAGCTAATGTTCAAGAATATGTTCAAAATGAAGGTAATGCACACCACCTTAACTCCAAAGGATTTATGAAAATGCTCTGGAACTGCACCATTCCCAATTGTTATAAGTAAATGATTTAAATCAAATATTTCATAGCAAAAATAATCTCATATTACCTTTGATTAACAATGCAATTGATAATAGTTTTTGTTAGAAGGGATTCAAGATAATGTATGTGCATTTTGAGTCATTTTTTATGTCAATTCCAACATGTTGTCACAATTTTATTTTTGTGATTAAGAGTATAGAATTTTTAGGGTGGTGTTCTATGTGCACTAAAATACCTGTGAGGTCCAGCACTATGTATGGGGTTTCATTTTCAAGATATGTTTTTCCAGAGTAAGGAAGATTTCAAAGGTTTTCTAAAGTAGGCAAAAGACTAGGTTGTTGCACTTTTCATTGGCCATGTCTCTCTTGAAAAAAATCTAGAAAACAAGAAGTAATGCAAGTGGATTTCTTTGAGTAACCCAATAATAGCTAGAACCTGAGTTTATGAGCTTATGGTCCACATGTGCTACTGTAAGGGGTTACTTGTAACTTGTATATCCTATGAGAAGAAGAAGCACCACTTAGTGACTGAAAATTGCATGTCATCATTCTCAAAGAGTCCAAACAACTCTTGTTCTGATACAAACTTATGGGTTCCTAATATGAAAACATCTACATTAAAATTAAGCTACAATGACCACTAAGAAGATGCAATGGACCAATATTTATTAGGTGAAGGCATCTATTGAAGCAGACTACTCCATATTTTATGTCATTCATGAGTAATAAACAGACAAATTCAAACATAAAGTCCATTTTTTATCCATAAAAATACAAAAATTTATGAAACATTATTAAGTTGAAGCAAATGACATGGGAAAATGCATTAAATCCAAAATTCTCTAGATGATGTATGTTCTAAAACTTCACCAGAATGTATCAATTACCAATCTCATCACACTGAAAATGTTGATTTAATTGGTTTTAAACAATAAATAGTTAATTAGGTTGCTCCCATGTATTGTATCGATTATTGACATATGCCCAACCAAATGCCTGCAAGTAAATCAATCCAAATTAAATGTAACCCCAAATATAGTAGTGCCATATAAATCCCAAGCAAAAACAACATGTAAATGAAGTGTCAAAAACGTCAAGTGACAACAACTAATGAAAACATAGAAAAAAATTGCAAACCTATAACTACATATCTTCAACTGGTAACTATAGCCTCATCATTTGTAGACAAGAAGGGTTGCTTCAACATAGATTCTTTGAATTCAAATATATCACTCACAAATTACATTACTCGAGTAGAAAGTTGTAACTAACATCTTGATGATAACATGTGTTTCAAGGCCTAATGAAAAAGTACAATAGGTGGAACTTCATTTTGTTAATGAGGCAATTTTACATTTCAAATAAAAATGACGAACAAACCAATTTCTTACCCCTAACTAATAAGTCCCAAAGGTGAATATTTTTGCATTATAGCTTTCTCTTAGATCTTTTGGGAGATATCTTTGCCAATTTACTATTAAAGTACACGAAGAACTTGAATATTTTCGTGAGATGCATGGATATGTATCTGTATTCGATATATTATTTTCATGGTCGGCTTAGCAATTAGCACTTTAATTAGTGGCACTAGATTTATGTAGGGCGTTTTGTTGCACCGCGTCCTTTCCAGACATATTGACGAAGTCCAGGAATATAAATTTATAATTTGTTTTTTTAATTTTATTTTATTATTTTTTTTGTATCGAGAGACACTCTCCATCCTAGTATGGAAGAGATGCCGTAATGCCTTGTTATATTATGTTATCTAAACATTTTGACCTCGTTAAATTACATAAAAATAAAAATAAAATATAAAATTATTAATTAAAACATTTTGACTCTGAAATTACATACAAAAAAAAAAAACTAAAAAAAAAAATTTAATAATTAAATCAACCTAGATCCATCTTAATTTCAGATATATCAAGCTCCGAAAGGAATCAAATCTCTTGAGGTGCAAAACTTTCTTCAAATTTTATATTCTCTTTTAATTGCCAATATTTGTGGGAGGTATGAGGGAGATTAGTTTGATAAGAAATATAATGGTTAAAGGGCCAATATATTGAAAAGAAGAAACTACTATAAAGGGTGATCACAACCAAAAAAAAATCAGAGTAAGTAACATCCCAATAGCAAAGTGCTTTATCAACAAGACTTTCCAATTCACCTAACCCTAAAAACTTCCTCAAATACAATATTGAAAAGATAGTCATGTATAATTAAATACTATCACTTTATTTAGAAGATGCTTATGTTCTTCTACCTATGTTAATTATTTTAAAATCTTTATTTACATGTATTTTATTTTTATTTTTATTTTTTCACCTGAGAACTTTAAAAAAATTACATAGAATTAAACTAATGATATACCAAGTGAAACAGTTCAATGTCTCAAATATGAATTCTCCTTCTTAACATCGTTGCGGTAGTGGTATCATAGGAAGGGATAAAATGACTTGGTTGACTGCAATATTAATTACCATTACTTAGCTGTCGAAATATAGACTAAAACATAATTATTTACTATTAAAGTACATGAAGAACTTGAATATTTTCGTGAGATGCATGGATATGTATCTTTATTCAATTACTTTTCTATTATTTTCATAGTTAGCTTAGAAATTAGCACTTTAATTAGTGGCACCAAATTTTTGCAGGGCGTTCTGTTGCACCGTGTCCTTTCCAGACATATTGACGAAGTCCAGGAATATGAATATTTCCAATGTAATTTTCCCACGAGATATTCTTAACATCAAATCCGAAACTCGCTTGTTCCTCTACAGAGAGCTCTTGGAACAACTTTTCCAAATTCGAGGTATCGAATCTGCACAAATATATTAAAATATGTATATTTATATATCCGTCGTGATTACAAGTGAAGGCACTTAAACCAAAACATGAGCAGCAAATTTGTATGCGTTGCAGACAATTGATCACCTTGCTTTGTAGAATGTATATTATTCACAACTTTTAAATCAGTTAAAGAACCTTTGATGAAAGAACCTTCAGCAAAAGCAAAAATCTCAACTATAGACCAGAGCAACAAGAAAGAGTCATTAACACCGTGGAGGAGTACAAAATGAGGGAAGTTATAACAAGGTAAACGGTTGCACAAATCAATATTCAGTTGACAGTTAAAGTAGTGGTGTTATGCTCTTAACCTGCAAAACGATACCCAAATACAGAATATGCGAAGAGAAGATACCCAGAACACAGAACAGCAATGATTTTATTATTCAGAGAGTAATGTTCACTTGCCTCTTCGAGGGGGCAACCTCCGATAGAGCAGAGCTCGATTACAAAATAAGACACGATGCTCCTCGCAGGGAGTCTCTATCCTTTATATATGACTCATACATGCAATACCACGGATCAATACCGTGGGTTTTATTAATACCATCTATCTAATACTACGGCCCATTTGCAACTAACTGTGGTCCCGTCATTAATTGCGGGTTAACCACTTACAATTATTAATATGGGCTTTATTGACTCTTAACTATGACGTGATCCCATTACATAAATAAGGGGGTTAGGGTGGGACCCTAACATGCCCTCCCCCTTAAGACTAGCCTTGTCCTCAAGGCTGAAGCTGCGGAAACTGCTGAAGAATAGTGGCTGGTTCCCAAGTTGCATCTTCCGGAGAGGTGTCTTTCCATTTGACGAGGACTTCCTTAATCATGCGGCCGCGCAGTTGCTTGTCTCGTGTGTCTAGGACCTGTTCGGGATGAAGCCAGATGGACCCTTCTTCGTCCAATTCAAGTAGACTGGTCTGAATTCTGCAATTGTTCCCAATCACTTTCTTGAGGCATGAGACATGGAAAACTGGATGGATTTTTGCAGTAGGTGGCAAGGCCAACTTGTAAGCCACTTCTCCAATGCGCTGAAGTACTTGATATGGTCCGTAGAATTTGGGAGATAGTTTCTGACACCCCTTGTCTTTGAGTGATGTTTACTTATATGGTTGTAGCCGTAAAAAGACCTGATCCCCTTCTTGAAATTGGCGCTCTGAGCGATGCTGGTCTACCTGTTGCTTCATGCGGTTTTGAGCTTGATGAAGATTCTCTCTAAGATGGGAGAGCATGGTTGCGCGGTGTTGTAGGAGTTGATCCACTGCTTGTACTTTTGAGCACCCCTTGAGATATGAAGTAGGTGAAGGCGGGAGTTGACCATATACTGCTTCATAGGGAGTCATTTTGGTGGTGGCATGATAGTTGGTGTTATACCACCATTCAGCCAGAGGTAACCACTGTACCCAAAGGTGTTGCTTTTCTGAAGTGAAACACCTAAGGTAGGTTTCTAGACATTTATTGACGGCTTCGGTTTGACCATCCGTTTGCGGATGATAGGAAGTACTGAGTTTTAGTTGAGTGCCTTGTATCCTGAAGAGTTCCTGCCAAAAATTACTGGTGAAGATCGGGTCGCGGTCGGACACAATAGAAGTGGGCATGCCATGCAATTTGAAGATCTGATCCATGAAAGATTGAGCGACCAAAGTTGGTGTAAACGGGTGGGGTAGGGCGCAGAAATGAGCATACTTCGACAGTCGGTCCACAACCACCATGATGACTGACTTGTTCCCTGACTTTGGAAGACCTGTAATGAAATCCATAAAAACCTCCATCCAAATTGATGCCGGAATGGGCAATGGTTGTAATGTGCCTGGTGTGTTGACGGTTTCCCCTTTGTGGCGTTGACAGATATCGCATTCTGCTACGAAAGTAAGGATGTCCTTTTTCATGCCTGTCCAAAAAAATGATCTTCTGGTGCGAGCATACGTCTTCTGAAAGTCCGAATGTCCTGCAATGGGAGATGAGTGCAATTCTGCCAAAATGCGACTTTTGAGGGTGGATGTTGGTGATATTACGACTCTGTCCCTGTAGCGAAGAATATCATCCTGCCACGAGTAGCCCTTGGTGGAATTTGGATCTACCTGCAATTGAGAAATGAGTTGGGAGAGCCCGGGGTGTGAAAACCATTCCCTGCGAGCTTCTTCAATCCATTCTGGAATGGGGAGGGAAATTGCTAGCAGAGTACTTTCCTCCTCAAATTAGCGAGATAATGCATCTGCTACACTATTGTCTTTCCCTTTCTTGTAAATGATCTCATAATCATATCCCAGCATTTTGGCGATCCATTTATTTTGTTGTGGGGAGGATAGGCGTTGCTCCAAAAAATATTTAAGACTGTGATGATCTGTGCAGATTTGGAAACGTCGCCCCAATAAGTAAGGTCGCCAGGTCTCGACTGCATGTAAGATGGCCATCATTTCCTTCTCGTAGGTAGATTGGCCCAGATTCCTCCCACTTAGTTGTTGGCTTGTGAAGGCCAAAGGTCGCCCTTCCTGCCTTAAGACCGCCCCAATACCTGTACCAGAAGCATCACATTCAATAACAAAAGATTTGGTGAAGTCAGGTAGTTCTAAGACTGGAGTGGAACACATGGCATTTTTTAGAGCTGTAAAGGCCTATTGTGCTTCCTCATTCCAGAAGAATGAATTTTTCTTTAGGAGTTGGGTGAGGGGCTTCGTTATGCGACCATAGTTGCGGACAAATTTACGATAATAGCCTGTGAGACCCAAAAATCCTCTCAACCTCTTCAAGGTCTTAGGTTGAGGCCATTCCTGCATTGCCTGGATCTTTTTGGGGTCCACCTTGACACCTTCACGCCCCACAATGTGGCCAAAATACTCAACTTCTGCCATGCCAAACGAACACTTGGACATCTTGACAAATAATTTATGCTTGCGGAGCAGTTGCAAGAGTAGATCTACATGCTAAAGATGTGCGGCCCAAGTGCAACTATAGATGAGGATGTCATCGAAGAAGACAAGGACAAATTTCCTAAGATATGGTTTGAGAATGTGGTTCATAAGGCTCTGAAAAGTAGAGGGGGCATTACAAAGACCAAATGGCATGACCAGGAACTCATAATGGCCTTCATGAGTTCTGAAAGCAATCTTGGGAATGTCGACTTCCTTCATGCGAATTTGGTGGTAGCCTGAGCGAAGATCCAGCTTAGTGAAGAATTAAGCCCCATTGAGTTCATCCAGCAAATCGTCAACCACCGGGATGGGAAATTTATCTTTGACTGTCAACTTATTGAGGGCCCTGAAGTCGGGACACATCCGCCACTCCCCATCTTTCTTGAGCACCATGACCACTGGGGATGAATAAGGACTAATGCTGGGACGAATGACACCTGCTTCCAAAAGTTCCTTGATTATTTTTTCTATTTCATTCTTTTGGGTGAACGGATATCTGTATGGGCGCACATTTGGGGGTTGGGCCCTTGGAACCAAGGTGATGCTATTATCATGTTCCCCTCGCAAGGGTGGAAGCTCATGAGGCTTGTCAAAGACCGGCAGATGGTTATTTAAAATCTGTTGCATCTCAGGATGAATTGGCAGAGGCTTGGTTTCGATTGCCTGGATGGCATTAAATTGAGCTACAACTCCATGATTGCCCTTTTTTAACAATTTTTCCATCCTATGTGAGCTGATGATAGAGGGGGCTCCCGCCTGGAGTCCACGGAGGGTATGTGTGTAGTTGTTATGCTTAAAACTCATATATAACTCCTGGAAATCCATTGTGATTGGCCCAAGAGTGCGGAGCCATTCAGCGCCGAGGACAATGTCACAACCCCCTATGTGTATGGCAAACATGTGGGTTTTCAACTGATAATCCCCCATTTGAAATTTGACATTTTCACAGTGGCCTTCACATTTCATTATGCCTCCATCCGCAATTTGGACTTGGAAGTTAGAAACTGCTCGTACAAAACAATGCACTGCTTCTGCGACTTTTTGATGGATGAAATTATGTGTACTTCCACTACCAATCAAGACTACTACTGGGCGATGTTTAATAAAACCTCTGATTTTGAGAGTTTGAGGGGAAGAAATCCCTGCCAAAGCATGCAACGAAATAACTGGTTCGTTAGAGACATTGTCCTTTTGGTTGTCTTCTTCTAGCGGCTCATGTTCCTCAAGTGGTGGATCTTCCTCTGTTGAGCTGTAGTCAGTGGCATCAATTTGAAAAAATTTGGGCTCCTTGCATTTATGACCTGGGGAGTATTTTTCATCACAATAGTAACATAGGCCTTGCTTTCTTCTTTCGGCCATTTCCGCAGGTGACACCTTTTGGACCTTAAGTGTTTGAGTCGTGTTGTGAGCCTGTGGGGGGCGACCTTTAGCGGAGAAATTTGGCCGACTGTATTGAGCTGCTAATGCACGTTCCACGTTACGAGCTACCTTGCAAGCCTCCGTCCATGTGGGAGGGTGGTGCAGTAGGACTTGGGCTTTGATAGCTTCTTTAAGACCGCTGATAAAACATTTCGTGTAGAACACATCTGAGAGACCCCAAGTGCGGAAGGCTAAGGCTTCAAAAGCTGTAATATATTCATCCACTGTACCAGTCTGTCGGAGCTTAGTAAGACGACCCAAAAAAGAAGATTCCTGGTCAAAGCGGTCTTGAAGAGCTTTTGTGAATTTGGTCCAAGTCCTAAAAGGTCCATTGCAACGTTGATGCCATTCCCACCATTGCCACCTTTCATTGTCCAAGTACATGCTCCCCACCATAAGCTGAGTCTCATCATCTAAGATGTGATTCAGATTGAAATACTGCTCCATTTGGGCTATCCATGCCGACAGGTGAGAACCGTCAAATTTATGCATATCCAACTTGGGAGGTCGCTGACGGGGTTGTTGGTGGGTGTGCCAGACGTGAGGAGAGTGGCTAGACTCACCCTCATTGTGTCCATTGCCATTATACACCTCCTCGTGGGCTTGCTCCTTGCCCTTCTGGATCATGCCCTCGACTAGGCTACTTAGTCGGTTAAGCTGAACGTGGACGGTTTGCATGGATTCTTCAAGTTTGTCCATCCTTTCATTGGCCATCGCTTGAGCTCTAGTTTCTACCATACACCAACCTGATTTTTTTGAAAGTTGGGACCGCCTAAAAAATTTTCACTAAGAATTGAATGGTACCACTGTGCTCAGCTCGTCGTCCTAATTTTGATGGGCTAGATCACCAATAAGCGCCCCGGAAGATCTCAAACTCTTTTTTTTTTGAAAACTCCTAATGGAGTTTTACTCCTTCCTTATCAATACTGCAGTTGCCAATTCCTCAAAATGTCAATGCGGCCAAAAGTCCTGCGAAAATTATACCCCGGTATAGGAACCCTTCACAACGATTCCGATCTGGTGGATCTGAGATATCTGAATGGCGGATCGGATAGCTCTGGGTGGCGGAACAGACTGCTGCTGCTGATCTGATGGATCTAATAGATCGGAATGGTTGATCTGCGAACTCGAGACTGCGGGACTGATGTCTGCTGCTGCTGCACCCCTTTGCACAAGCGGATCTGGAAGAGATGATGTGTGATCCCCTGATAGAAAAGGGAACTATGGTCTTGAGGAGTGTCAGGTGCTACAGATCGCAATATACATAAGGGTCTAGCAGTAGTACTCGGCCCAATGTTTCAGGGCTCTAACTAAGGAGGATCGACCGTACCCTTAGCCGTACAACCCGACTACCCTATCGTACGGGTGAGTAATCTCTCCGAGTGCTGTTCTCGGTGTACTGTAGCCGCAAGACGGCCGACGGTTTATCTATGGCGAGGTTTTAAGGGAGCCTAGGGGGCTTCCGATATACCCAGAGGGTACGTGGAAGACAGTCTGTGCGCGGTTCTGTCTAATGCGCTACTACTCGAAGGGGTACCCACAGGGGTTACAAGGGAGTCCAACAGATGTGACCACCTCTTGTATTTTCTACGTGCATGCCTCCCCAAATCCGCAGGTTTATGCGCTCAACGACAGATCCCGTGGTTTAAAGACGTCGGAACACGTCTCTAGCCAAAAAAAAAAAATTGCTAAGAAATGGAGATCCCACCGGCCCTGGAAAGTGCTCTGATACCACTTGTTATGCTCTTAACCTGCAAAACAATACCCAAATACATAATATGCGAAGAGAAGATACCCAGAACACAGAACAACAATGATTTTATTATTCAGAGAGTAATGTTCACTTGCCTCTTCGACGGGGCAACCTCCGATAGAGCAGAGCTCGATTACAAAATAAGACACGATGCTCCTCGCAGGGAGTCTCTATCCTTTATATATGACTCATACATGCAATACCACGGATCAATACCGTGGGTTTTATTAATACCATCTATCTAATACTACGGCCCATTTGCAACTAACTGTGGTCCCGTCATTAATTGCGGGTTAACCAATTACAATTATTAATATGGGCTTTATTGACTCTTGACTATGATGTGATCCCATTACATAAATAAGGGGGTTAGGGTGGGACCCTAACAAGTGGGATCTAATGGTGGAAGAATTTTCAATCGTCTAACATTGGATCTGACAGTGCACAAGAGTACAAAGTGGTAGCTGGGGGAGTTCTTCCCAAAGGGAATGCCTTATGGCGTAACTAACCAACAACAAACATGAATACTAAACAGTAAACAGTGAATATCAAATATTAATCGCAAAATAATAATTGTTTGAAAATGATGAAATCCCTACTAATATTTTCAAATTACAAAAATATTTGTTCTCGATTTACGCACAACACACTTCTTAGCTTACAAGAATATTTGTTATTAATACACACAACATACTTCTCAACTACAGTGTGTGGTATTTTCACATAGGCCATGATTAATGTGTGGGAACATCATGGTTGACAATCTCAAAGCAACCTTTCCTTCTTACTTCCTTTATTTTATAATAAAATAGTTTGTAGCTTATTTGTTATTAATACACACAACATACTTCCCAACTAAAGTGTGTGGCATTTCCACATAGGCCATGATTAATGTGTGGGAACATCATGGTTGACAATCTCAAAGCAATCTTTCCTTCTTACTTCCTTTATTTTATAATAAAATAGTTTGTAGCTAATCTTTAAGATTATTGGCTAAGGTTATAAGAACGAAGTATTTATGTATGTTATGTGTGTCTTTTGCATATTCCTTATCTTGGTTGTGAGTAATTATTATTTATCCCATGCTTTTGTTGAGCATTTACTACTTGTTACAATATTATGATTATGAATATTTGTTCTTTTTGTTATATTATGATTATGAATAGTTGTTTGTTTTGCTATAGGGGGATTATGATCTCATATTGGTTTCACTTGAGTTAAAAAAAACGCGAATATTAATGTTTTTCCATAATTTCTAATGGCACTATAATTATGCCCATTGTTCCTCTTTATGTGATATAAAGATGGCAAACAAGGTTCTCACTAAAACAACGTTGTAAATCAATTTCAATGGTCTTTTGCTCGACAATTCACTAGAGCTTGAGGATATGCACTTTAATATATTTATATTGTATGAATATGATTTTTTTAGCGAGTATAACAACATATGTTGCTTGAATATTTTGTTGGTCACGTCCTTTTAGAGGCTATAATAAAGTTTGAGTGAAGAAGTAATGGAATCTATGTGGCTAGCATTTCTAAACCACTTGTAGCCTTTCATATATGCATGTGATGAAATTAAGTTTTACATACCCTAGATTTGGTGTAACATTATTATTGTCTCATTGGATTGGGAACTTCGATGTTATGGAGATTACTCAAATTTGTTGTCATATGTGAGTGGAATTCTATAGGCTTTGCCTTAACATTTATATTTTAAGTCGTATTTCCAAGTTCAACGATAATTTTATCTTACAAAAACGTCAATAATTTATAAATCCTTTATCTCAAAAAAAAAGTCTACTTGAGATTGAAATTATAAAAGAACCTTGAGGAATATGTTTACATATATGTGAGTGACTAGATAATCATATCAAAAAATTGTCACATTAACCTACTTAATGCTTGCTTCTAATGTTAGAATTCACGTGACAATAACCATTGTCCTTTGATGTCCAAACTAAAAGTTCCTTGACCTCAAGGCTCCTAGGTTCCTTTAGTTGTCCTCATGGCTCGACCTGATTCCAAAGTTGGAAAAGTCTTAGGTTGAGATGGATGGAGATAACTCTTATAAAAATAAGGTGGTTGCAACTTAAAAACCTCAAGTCATATACCATTTACCCCATTGAAGCAGGATGATGATAATTGGTCTAGGTTATGTTAAGAATGAAATGAAGATAGAAATAACAGACAAGATACCAAAAGTATATTGCAACGATCATAATAATATAGTGAAACACAACTTTATGGACATTGAATGAAATAGTGAAAACATAACGATATGTGAAGCAAATTAAACTACTTGGAGTAGTGGTAGCTCATCTATGAGAAGAGATGTGTCAACTACTCCATTTGTAAAAATTTCATTATGAGAGGTTAAAACTACCTTTTAATATAAACTCTAGAACCTGTTGTGGCCACCAACAACCCCCCTCCTTATTTAGTATTAGCAATAACACTAGATAAGTGGGGACCCTTAGTAAAAAATTCAAAAAATTCAATTAAGGCTCATATATTTTACTCCTTAAGAAACATCGCATCGTGCGAAGAATGATAGGACATTTCCTTATGAGTAAAAATGATAAACTGCGAGAATGCGACGCGAATTCCATCACATCGCTTGCATTAAGAAACGCTCACATTGGAAAACCTTAAAAAAATTGCTGATATCCGATATGCGATATCGCAGATCGCATATTGCAATGTCGCATAAAAAAACACATAACCATTTAACGATTGTAGCGATTCGCGATTTTGCGATAGTGCGAGACTGCGATCCGCGACTTTGGGATAGTGCGATCAAACGACCTTGCGATAAAACAGCACCATGAATTTGCGGTAATGCAATGCTGCAATGCGAATCGCAGAAACATCCCATCACAAATTTCCCTGGCTCAATATTCAAGAAAGGTTTTTCCATAAACCAAAAATTGGATACGCGCTTTAATGATAATTAATGAATGATACGCTAGTTGTTAATGAAAGACAATTTTGTGTTTTTTGAAGAGTCAGTTTACGTCAGGTGGCATGTTTTTGTACATCCATAGAGTTTAAAGCTTTCCTGTCGATTTTTATTATCATTACTCTCTCCTCATGTGTGAACTGCAGGAACGAAAAACAGAAGTAACACAAAGCAATGTGCAGGAAGCTATGAAGGAAAAGGGTAAAGCTCCAATGCTCAGAGACAGAGAAAAGATGCCCTCATAAACGGATACCGCATGCAACAGAGCCGCAGATTCACAGAATGTTATTGAGCTATCCATTACAGATCTTTCATTCACAGCCATGGTTGAATGAGTAGTTGAACAATGCTGATATCAATAGGCAGTTTAATGCTCAAGGCCAGAAGCTCACGAAAGCAGTATTTTTACAAATTTTGAAGCTTATACCCGGTGAAGGAAAAGGCGCTAAAGGCGAAAAACGCATCAGAGAGGCCCGGATCAAAGAACGGAGGCAGTTTCCGATGCGCGATTAGCGCCTAGCGCTAATCGCTCATCGCTGAGAAAATTGGTCAAAAAGAAAAGCCTCTAACTGCTCAGTCACTTGTAAGCCCGGAAAACGCAAGAAAGCAATGGTAAAGAACAAACTGGAAACATAAAACTGAAAGAAAAGGCAGAAGAAATTCGAGGATTAACCAAGTGGAACTTGGATTATTACTGGGCATACACAATAAATCCACATAGCCAGAGGATGACTCTCGAGTATATCATCGATTTTGCTGAAAAGATGGTGCCAGCTCTTACCATTTCTGTTTGCTTAGCTCAACCAAAAGCGGAAGACAGTCAGTCGACTCTACCCAGGCTAATATTGAATGCTCGCAACATTAAGGAGCAAATGCAAAAATAGTTAGATATTAGATTTAATTTTTAGAAATAGTTTTGCTTAGAAAAAGGGCGGTCATTTAAACCGTATCCTGAATCTGTGTAATTAAGTTATTTAGTTAGTAGTATTTAAACCCTTCTCATGCATTTAGAGAAGGGTCCATAAATTTATCAAAAACTTGTCCTCAGAACATGCACTTTTGCACCCTCAGAGGAGGTTTTGGTGAATGAATGGATCAAGATTTGTTGATGTTTGCATTTGATATCTGCTACTGATGTTGCACTTCTGTACTCTTAGTGGATGTTAGAGCAAGGAGAGATAAATCATTGTTGCTTGAAGCTAATGAGTAGGACTAGTCATAAATGGTACTTTTATCTCTTGACCATTTCTGCTTATATGTTAAAGTGATATACAGTTTTTAGTTGTTATGTATTATTGCATGAATGCTTGAGTTATCATTTGGCACTTTTGTACGGTGATAGCTATTTATTTATGCCTAATGTATGAATAGCTTATTATGCGATATGCTTTTCACAACTGTTTTGTCTAACTTTTTATGCGAAGTGGTTCATCTTGAATGATTTCCTTTCTTATAATCGTTGAATGATCTTTATTACCAGTTGTTATTTGAAATCTTTTTAGATCGCATAATAGAAGAATTACATCCCAGGTTAGTATAGATTTAGATGTGCTGTTTATTAGATTACAATAGCATAAAATTAGATTAAAGTTTGAATTAGGATATCTTAGATAGGAACTGTTAGATCAACAACATCAAATTCTACACACACACACTCATAGATTGGGAAACTGGTCCCATTATCCCCAGTCGGACCCGCTATACCAAACAGATAAGGAGCTGCCAACCAAGGTCCGGACCGGGCAGGTATCCCCCTTGTTGTCAACCCGATTTTCGGGGCTTCAACATATTTGGCGCTAGAAGGAGGGCCTGAACTATGAATGGCAAGTAAATCCAAATCTGAATACCATTCTGAGAGTAAATCGCCCTCATCATCTCCCCCGACTTCTCCATTACATTTAAATCCAGAGTCAGAAGTCGCTCGAGTATCAACCGCTGCTACACACCCTGATATTTCAGAACAATCTACCGTTGAACTTCCTGAAGTCGAATCCCTGATTCACAAACTTCAGCGATTTTCCATTTCTCCTCAGAGGTCTGATAAATCTCAAGGCAGCGTGACTTCGCAGTACAACCCTGCTCATCCCCTGACCAGGCTAAAGAGTGAAAAGTTTGGCGTCCAGCCAACCGAATTACCTCTTCCCACCAGGAAAAGAGCGAGGAAATCACCTAAGGAGTCTGACAGCGAGACTCTTTCGTCAACATCGTCCATCTCAACTACTTCACCGTGAAGTCAACCATCCACTCCTCCACTCCAGATCATCGTCCATCTGTCCACTGGAACCCCCACAACCCCTCTTCAATCATCTACAATCGTAGTATCCTCATCCTCCTAGCCGCAGGGATCATCTTCTGCACTTTCCTCTATTAGCAGTTCAACAATGGCCCAGTCTCCATGGAATAACCCTGGGGCAGTCTTAATGCTTGCACCCTTGAGTCAAATACCGGCCCATCCTGAGAAATGGCTGCCTAAATTCAATCCCGAGGCAGGCATGCTAGCAGAGGAGCACATAAACAACTTCATGCTTTCCATTAACCTCAATGGGGTTACTAATGAAGATGTTGTTGTTCGGCTTTTTCCTTATACACTGCAAGGAACAGCCGGGTCATGGTATCTTTCATTACCCTCCGATCCATCACAAGTTGGGACATATTCTAGGAGCAATTCCTAACCAAGTTTGGTGATGACAGGTCTACGACAACGTTAATCAATGACCTATCCAATCTTAAAGCCGAAACTAGAGAGCCTATCAAGGATTTCAATTTACGTTTCAACAAAATTCCTACTGCTTCCCAGCCCAGCGAAGAAGTACGATGTGAATGGTATATCACCGCTCTACCATCAAACATAGCAATCTTCGTGGACAGGGCCAATAAAACAACCTTAGCCGAGAACATGAAAGAAGCAATAGCAGTAGAGAAACGAATAATAGCCCTGGAAAAGAAATCCGCGATAGAGGAACGTAAATCCAAAAAAATCACCTTCAAGGAAGACTCCAAGAAGAAACAAGCAAAAGATCCATTTGATTGGGAAGGATTGCAGAAAGTTCTAAAGACCACGTCCAATGAAATGGTCGACATAAAAAAACAAGTAGCAGAAACTTCTTCAAAAAAGCCCTACAGAGCTTTTAAGAGAGGTCCTTCAACGGATTCAAAGCCACCCAATGCCATTTCAAATGTTGAATCCGAGGAAGAGGAAGAGGAAATTGCCACTGAAGGGCAGACTGATGACGAAGAAGTTGTGGAATTACAAGGAATGTGGGATTTCATCCTCCCACAAGAAGAAGATCAAGAAGTATTTCCAGTTAGCACACGAAGCAAAAATCAGCTTGATCCTCCCCAAACTACCCCTAAGCCGAAGAGCGCAAGCTCTGCAATAAAGGATAAAGTCGCGACAAAGAAAACGATATCTAAAGCGACTCAAACCAGCCCAGTCCAAACAGATGAAATGAATCCATCTAAAACACTGATAGTGTCAGATGAAATGGAGTACAATATTATTGAAGACATGAAGAAGACTAGGGCTAACATCACCCTTTACGAACTGAGCAAGTTGAAACATCAACAGAAGATAATGATGAAAGAATTACATGCCGTGCCAGTTGCACCTTTGCCTGCCGCTGTACTTTCTCAAGCTTCCCATAACATGGGAAGACCTCCAACTAACGCGATCAATAAGATTGATCCAAATGACATCGCTCTAATTGTTGGAAGATCAAGATCTCACACTCCCCGTTTCTCCTTACTTATGAAATCTTCAATAAAAATGTGCACAATTGTTTGGTAGATTCTGGTGCTTCATCGAATATTTTACCCAAATCTATATGTGCCAAGTTAAATGTTCAACCACAGAAATCCGCAGTGCGCATAGTTCAGCTAGATTGATCTCAAGTCGAAGTGATTGGCGAACTAAATGAAGTAACCATAAGGTTGTCATCCAACCCGAAGGTATGTCAGGTTATTGATATTCTAGTTGCCAATATCCCATAATTCTATGGCTTAATTCTTAGCAGGGATTGGTCAGAAAAACTCCATGGATACTTCGCAACCGACTGGTCGCACATGTGGCTGCCCTACAATGGTAAACCGAATCAAATAAAAGTTGAACGAGAGCTACACCAGAAGTACATAGTAACGGAGTTAGAGGGAGAAAATGAACCAGTAGTGTATAACAACAACATTATTGGCAATTACTCGGTAGATTCTTTCCTCGACAATTTCAATGCTCATGCGTCACCCTATTTAGAACACTCTGTTTTGTCCCAAGTCGAAATTTTTTCTCGAACTGATAGTTCGAAATGTATCAATTTTTTAGATAAACCTGTAAATAAATCTTTGTTTTGGAAATTATTTTTTGATGGTTCTAGATCTAACGAAGGAGCAGGAGCAGGATGCGTTCTGATTAGTCCAGAAGGAGATAAAATCATGCTCACATGCAGACTCGAATTCGATTGCACAAACAATACAGCAGAATATGAGGCTTTGGTCCAAGGCTTGTACAAAGCAATCGGGTTAGACGTCAAGTATCTTCAAGTTTTTGGAGACTCTGAGATTGTGGTTAAACAGGTACGTAACACTATACATTGCTTATCAGGTCATTTAAAACATTATCAATCCTTAGTCCAAGATCTGACTGAGCATTTCATAGCGTTTAATATTTCTTCAATCCCTAGACTCCAAAACACAAGTGCAGACCTTTTGGCTAACGTAGCTTCTAAGCTTATTCCGTTCGAAGATTTTAGTCCAGATAGATTCTCAATAGAATTAATCTTTAGACCATCCATTCCTGACAACATCACAAATTGGAGAGTATTCAATGACGATCCTGATATCGTAAATTTCCTCACATCTGAAGGATCCTACTCCAATCAAATAATTGACGAAGACCAGCACGATCGACAATTGCAACAAAATAGCACTAATAATGTTATACCTAAGTCGGTGGTCAAGTTAGAAGACTTGTACGATTTGAAAGATCGGTTTAAGAGGTCTACCAATTCAAAACTCCAAAGTTCAACCTTGAACTACGAATTAGTAAACCTAGGGACCGATGCTAAACCACAAAACATTAATCTAGGCCTCGGCCTAGCCCCTGAAGAGAAACTAGCGTATATTCGTCTTTTGAGACAATATAAAAATGTTTTTGCCTGGAATTATGATGAGCTGAAAACATACGACACTTCCATCATCTAGCATACTATTCCCATGATCGATAATGAAAAACCTGTCCAACAAAAGCTGAGAAAGATCCACCCCAATTTAGAAAATCAAATAAAAACTGAGCTCAATAAGTTATTGAAAGCCCGAATAATCTTTCCCGTCAGACATTCCAAATGGGTCTCCAATATGGTACCTGTTAGAAAGAAAAACGGAGATATTAGGATTTGCATTGACTTTCGGAACCTTAACAAAGCCTGTCAAAAAGATAATTTTCCTCTACCACCTATGGAACAGATACTGCAGGCAGTGGCGGGCTCAGAATTAATGTCTTTCTTGGATGGATTTTCAGGATACAATCAAGTGTTGGTACATCCTGATGATCAATTGAAAACCACATTCAGAACTAAATGGGGCACATACGCATATCGAAAGATGCCATTTGGTTTGATTAATGCTGGTGCCACATTTCAGAGAGCCATGGACATCGCATTCAAGGGTTTAGTCAATAAATCTGTAGTAATTTACTTGGATGATATAACAGTGTACTCGAAGAAGCGAAGCGACCATCTCAAAGACCTGAAACAAATCTTTCAACGGTGTTTAAGGTATGGAATTTCACTTAACCCAAAGAAATCTTTTTTCGCGCTAAGTGAAGGGAAACTTCTAGGATTCATAGTGTCAAAATCCAGTATTCACATTGATCCTGACAGAATCAAAGAAATTTCTGAAATATCCCTACCTCATAACAAAAAGGCCATGCAATCTTTCCTTGGTCAGATCAACTTTGTAAAGAGATTCGTTCCAGATTTTTCACGAATCGTGTCTCCTTTGCAAAACATGATTAAAAAGAATTCAAATTTTAAATGGGGTCAAGATGAACATGAAGCATTCAAACTGATCAAACAAGCTATTATTAATGCTCCATCTTTAGCAACTCCGAATTTTTCAGAACCTTTTATTTTATACACATTTGCCTCAGATAAGTCATATGCTGCGATTCTAACTCAAGCAAATCATGAAAAAGCGGAAGCTCCAATTGCGTTTTTTAGCTCAAATTTACAGGGTGCTGAACTAAATTATTCAGACATGGAGAAACAGGCTTATGCTGTTTTCAAAGTGGTCAAATACTTCAGACCTTTCTTACTTAAAACCCATACTAAGATTATAGTACCGTTTCCAGCGGTAAGGAATCTTCTAGTACAGAAGGATGTGGGTGAGAAAAGGGCCAATTGGGTTACTGCCTTACAGGAATATGATATTGAGATCAAACCAGCAAACATTGTAAGAGGTCAAGGCTTCTGCAAAATGCTGGCTGGAGCATCGCAAATTTCTGAAATTCCATCTGAAGAGGTACAAATGTGTGAGGTAAGCCTAAACGATGCAGAATCATTATATGCTGATATCATTTATTATCTTAAGAACGGGTATGCTCCTTCACACCTTGATCATACTAAGAAAAGAGCTCTAAGGTTGAAAGCTAAACAATATCAGCTCATAAATGATATTCTTTTTAGAAAAAATTATGATTCTGTTCTTCTTAGGTGTCTTGAGAAAGCTGAAGCTGAAAAAGTTTTGCAGGAACTCCACGATGGGCGGCAGGCGGACACTATGCTAGAGATGCTACTGCACATAAAATCTTACGCGCAGGATATTACTGGCCCACGCTGTTTAAAGACTCACACAGTTACGTGAGAAGATGTCAAGTCTGCCAAACTACTGCTGGAAGACAAAAGAAGCCGTCCCTGCCACTACAGCCAGTAAACATCGAGCAACCTTTCAGTCAGTGGGGCTTGGACATAATAGGTGAGATCGTTCCTCACTCTTCTAAGCAGCATAGATACATCCTCACAGCAACATATTATTTTACTAAGTGGGTAGAAGCAGTTCCACTCAAGACAGCTAATTTTGAAAATATCATTGAATTCATTGATCAATTTATAATCACCAGGTTTGGATTGCCATCCGCTTTAATGTTTGATAATGCATCATACTTTTCTGGAAATGCAATGACTGAATTCGCACTTAAAAGAGGATTCAAACTTAAATATTCAGCCAATTACTACCCACAAGGTAATGGGCTAGCTGAGTCAACAAATAAAAACCTAATCAGGATTATTAAAAGAACAATTGACCAAAATCATAAAAATTGGCACAAAGCTTTGATATATGCTTTATGGGCAGACCGAATAACGCAAAAAGCTTCTATCGGCACTTCTCCCTTCAACTTAGTTTATGGGAAAGAAGTGGTTCTTCCGACTCACTTAGCAATTCCCTCTTTGTCTTTAGTACAATACATTGATGAAGTACCCACTTCCTCCTTACAGCTAAGACAAATGGAAATAATTAAATTAGAAGAACAACGAGAACAAGCTAGGAAAACATATGCTCATCATCAAGCACTAGTAAAATCCTCTTTTGATTCAAACATAATGACCAAAAAAGATTTTCAGATGGGAGATTTAGTTTTAAAGTGGGACAAGGCTCATGAAGAAAAGGGCAAACATACAAAATTTCAAAAGATGTGGCTTGGTCCTTTTCAGATTGTAGAAGTCATAGTCCATCAGCGTTTGTGTTACAGGATTTAGCAGGTAGAAGGGATCCCTTGCCTGTTAATGGACAAATTCTCAAGAAATATTTTCCATAGAAGATTATTCTTCTATTTTTGTAGAATAGTTGTTTTTATTTTTCATAATAAAACCAGTTGTGAGTGGTTACATTAGGCATTTACGAAAAAGACACCAATTCTCTTTCAGATATTGAACTTTTTGCTTGTATAAATAGCAAATCTTTTGAAAACTGATCTTTATTATTGATAGATACAGTTAAAAAACTTTAGCCTAGATATGATACTAGTTTCAACCCCAATTTTTTTTTTTGATGAAAACAACCTTTAGTGAAGAAATTGTTTTACCTCAGTACAATGAAAGGTATCAATAGCAAAATAAAGATTCTCTGTAGAACAACTGTTTCCAAAAACTCTATTATTGTCATCCAGAGCTATCTTAAGGAAACAATGACTTCCTCTCTGCTAAGGAAATCGCAACTTTCAGAGGAACGATCCAAGGATACACTTTATCTTGAAGAATAAGAGGTCTCATCACGAGCCGGCTTATCATTATCACAGATATTATAACTTGCTGACTTTGCCAATACTGTACACCACAATAGGGCAATGACTCAAGATTGTTGCAATCAAAAGACAAGGGGTCTCATCACGAGCCAGCTTGTTCAGCAAAGTTATAAATCAAGTGAATGACTGTGTCATAATTTGGCTACCAAACCAAGACATTGTTCTTTAAGAATAAAAAGAAAATCAAAGCAATAAGTGTGGATATGGATTTTTCTTTGAAAGTTGTAGGCCACCTTAAGTAGGATACAGGATCATTGCTGGGTAACAGGTAACCCTGTCGAGGCTATAAACGCTTGCTGGCAGCAGAGGCTCTACCTACGACAAATGAGCATATTTAAAACTGGTTTACAGAGGAGACTTTGTTTTATCTTTACAAGACCAAGTAATGGCTGATGTAAATACAAGGACTAGCCTGAGGAAGCAAATAATCAAAGTAGAAAAAGGTTGAAACAAAATATCATTGACGGTTAGAGCATAATGTACTTTATCTTTCCATAATAAAGTTTAATTTTCTGAAAAAATTTCTGTTTTGGAAGTTTGAAAAATTCAATAGAAAAACAGAGATAACTGGTTCTTCCAAGTGAATCGCCAATTGTTGTGGCCACCAACAACCCCCTCCTTATTTAGTATTAGCAATAACACTAGATAAGTGGGGACCCTTAGTAAAAAATTCAAAAAATTCAATTAAGGCTCATATATTTTACTCCTTAAGAAACATTGCATTGCGCGAAGAATGATAGGACATTTCCTTATGAGTAAAAATGATAAACTGCGAGAATGCGATGCGAATTCCATCGCATCGCATGCATTAAGAAACACTCACATTGGAAAACCTTAAAAAAATCGCTGATATCCGATATGCGATATCGCATATCGCAATGTCGCATAAAAAAACACATAACCATTTAACGATTGTAGCGATCCGCGATTTTGCGATAGTGCGAGACTGCGATCCACGACTTTGCGATAGCGCGATCAAACGACCTTGCGATAACACAGCACCATGAATTTGCGGTAATGCGATGCTGCGATGCGAATCGCAGAAACATCCCATCACAAATTTCCCTAGCTCAATATTCAAGAAAGGTTTTTCCATAAACCAAAAATTGGATATGCGCTTTAATGATAATTAATGAATGATACGCCAGTTGTTAATGAAAGACGGTTTTGTGTTTTTCGAAGAGTCAGTTTACGTCAGGTGGCATGTTTTTGTACATCCGTAGAGTTTAAAGCTTTCCTGTCGATTTTTATTATCATTACTCTCTCCTCATGTGTGAACTGCAGGAACGAAAAACAGAAGTAACACAAAGCAATGTGCAGGAAGCCATGAAGGAAAAGGGTAAAGCTCCAATGCTCAGAGACAGAGAAAAGATGCCCTCATAAATGGATACCGCATGCAACAGAGCCGCAGATTCACAGAACGCTGTTGAGCTATCCATTACAGATCTTTCATTCACAGCCATGGTTGAATGAGTAGTTGAACAATGCTGATATCAACAGGCGGTTTAACGCTCAAGGTCAGAAGCTCACGAAAGCAGTATTTTTACAAATTTTGAAGCTTATACTGGTGAAGGAAAAGGCACTAAAGGCGAAAAACGCATCAGAGAGGCCCGGATCAAAGAACAGAGGCAGTTTCTGATGCGCGATTAGTGCCTAGCGCTAATCGATAATCGCACATCGCTGAGAAAATTGCTCAAAAAGCAAAGCCTCTAACTGCTCAGTCACTCGTAAGCCCGGAAAATGCAAGAAAGCAATGGTAAAGAACAAACTGGAAACATAAAACTGAAAGAAAAGGCAGAAGCAATTCGAGGATTAACCAAGTGGAACTTGGATTATTACTGGGCATACACAGTAAATCCACATAGCCAGAGGATGACTCTCGAGTATATCATCGATTTTGCTGAAAAGATGGTGCCAGCTCTTACCATTTATGTTTTCTTAGCTCAACCAAAAGCGGAAGACAGTCAACCGACTCTACCCAGGCTAATATTGAATGCTCGCAACATTAAGGAGCAAATGCAGAAATAGTTAGATATTAGATTTAATTTTTAGAAATAGTTTTGCTTAGAAAAAGGGCGGTCATTTAAACCGTATCCTGAATCTGTGTAATTAAGTTATTTAGTTAGTAGTATTTAAACCCTTCTCATGCATTTAGAGAAGGGTCCAGAAATTTATCAAAAACTTGTCCTCAGAACATGCACTTTTGCACCCTCAGAGGAGGTTTTGGTGAATGAATGGATCAAGATTTGTTGATGTTTGCATTTGATATCTGCTACTGATGTTGCACTTTGTACTCTTAGTGGATGTTAGAGCAAGGAGAGATAAATCATTGTTGCTTGAAGCTTATGAGTAGGACTAGTCATAAATGGTACTTTTATCTCTTGACCATTTCTGCTTATATGTTAAAGTGATATACAGTTTTTAGTTGTTTATGTATTATTGCATGAATGCTTGAGTTATCATTTGGCACTTTTGTACGGTGATAGCTATTTATTTATGCCTAATGTATGAATAGCTTATTATGCGATATGCTTTTCACAACTGTTTCGTCTAACTTTTTATGCGAAGTGGTTCATCTTGAATGATTTCCTTTCTTATAATCGCTGAATGATCTTTATTACCAGTTGTTATTTGAAATCTTTTTAGATCGCATAATAGAAGAATTACATCCTGGGTTAGTATAGATTTAGATGTGCTGTTTATTAGATTACAATAGCATAAAATTAGATTAAAGTTTGAATTAGGATATCTTAGATAGGAACTATTAGATCAGCAACATCAAATTCTACACACACACTCATAGATTGGGAAACTGGTCCCATTATCCCCAGTCGGACCCGCTATACCAAACGGGTAAGGAGCTGCCAACCAAGGTCCGGACCGGGTGGGTATCCCCCTTATTGTCGACCCAATTTTCGAGGCTTCAACAGAACCTTGTGATCCAAAAACTTTGACCCTAAGAGATGAGATGGAAAAAGAAATATGGGTCATGAGGAGCCTAGTTGATGCGATATTTTTTGGGGGAACTAATTTTGCATATAAAATTAATCTAGGGAATTTCTTGGACCATTATAGAATTTGATTAAAGCTTTGTGTGTTTATCTGACTTGGAAATCAAACATTGGTAGGTTGTATTAGTAGTCAAAATGCATTGAAAGTGCCAAAAAAATTATTGGAAGTTCATAACATGGAAAACTATTATAAAACTAGAAAGGTGTGGTATTATTTGTGAGTTAGTAGAATATTTGGATGGCCATCTATATCCAACTAGGTCAATCATCCCGCTTTGGAAAGCAATGATATCCAACATTAACCTCCTCTATCCAATGGGGAAATTTTTGCAAAATCTTGTTCTTGGTGAATCCATTGTTTTGGTGAAGATGTTGCCCTACTTTGACATCCTAATAGACTTGTATGCTCTATCAATAGGTTCTATTTATCTTGACGGCCATGATTAAATCAATGATGGATTTCTCAATGTAGTCAAGGTTGAGTTGGTGCAAGGGATAAGCATTATGCCACCTCCAATGTGTCCAATAGAGGTGGAAATATTATTAAAATATCTCTACAATAAATATAGGGTGTAAACTGAGGAAAGGTGGAATACTCAATTAAAAAGCATTCTCACCCACAACCTTGGTGGTGATGTAAAGCCCATGTCAAAAATGGTTTAAGCTTCTTATGAGGCCTGTGAGTCGCTCTTTATACAAGTGCAACCATAACTTATAACCAACCTGAAACTCGTGTGCAACTCAATGCTTAATCATGTCACTACTTGTAAATATCATTTACTTCCTATGAGATAGCATGAACTTGTCGTTGTATATGCTACATATATTGCAACAAATTTGCTTGCTCTATCTCCCTTGGTTTAAGCGTGGGAATAATCTACATGTGTAGATGCAAGGCAAAGCTACGTTAATTGGGGCCAATGTCTAGAACCCAAGAACTCCTAAAAAAAGTAATGGTTAGTAGAATGGTGAAGGGTTGTAATGTAATATGATGACCATGACGAAGGCTTTGATTCCATGTACATGCGTGCTTATAGTTATGTGATATTCATAATCAACATGTTTACTACCTCTATCTATCCTTCAATCTAGAGGAGGAAGGAAATTAATTCGGTCATTTTGGTGTCCATAATTAACCACATGCTAAGCCAAACAGTATCGAAGAACCTGATGTCCTTATTTGCAACAATGGTCTTGGCAACCCAAATTGAATCGAAACACACTCAAAGAAGAGCTTAGCAATGGATTTTGACATGGTACTCTTCTTATAGGGTGCTAAAATTGCCATCTTAGAGAACCAATCAACAACCACAAATACACGATAATTACCTTGCTCGGTTGAGGATAGGTCCAACATGTAATCCATGGAGATTGACTTTCAAGGCTTATCTAGAATAAGTGGGAATAAGCAATACCTACTTCTTGATGATGAGTGTAGTGATGACACAAGTAGTGCATGATTTGATATACCCATTGACATTTTTTCAAAGCTTTAGCCAATATAAGTACTTCTATAATATTATGATTGTTTCTTCATGTTAAGTGCCCTACCACCCTACTATAATTCACCTCCCAAATCAACTTCTCTTACTGATAACCCAAACAATACATAAGCCCATCATGGAGTTAAAGTCTAAAATTGGTTTACTTGCACCTCATGTATTATATGTAGCAACAAAGTCAAGATTGTTTTCATGCAATTAGGGCCACCCACAAAGTCTCGTGTCCTTCAAAAATAAGCACCATAATTTGTGTCACAACTGAAAGTTTGTCAAAGTAATGCACAACTAAGTTTATGATGTCATTCTTGAACTTGATGAACTTGATGTTTAAGTTGAATCATAGAAAGTACATGGACCACTTTTGATCTCAATCATTATCTAATTTTCCCTACATTTGCATGAATTACAAGGGTGTGTGGTCAATGTAGATGATTGTTATCTTTATGAGAATGCAGTGGTTCCATAATCGACGTGTAATATCCCATTCTTATTACCTTTGATTAAATTGTAATTAATTATGATTAAACATTAATTTGTTTAGGTTTGGGTATTTTAATTACCATGCTTTATTTTATGTTATGAGAAAGACGTGTCATGGAAATTTAAATAGTTGTAAATATTGTTTTTTGCATTCAATAAAATAGCCAAAGCTAATTGAGATACGAGCTCAAAAAGGGGGCCATGAGATGATGCGAGGGGAAAGGTGAGGAGGTCCCAAGGGAAGTTCTACATTATCAAGATAAGATGGGTAACTCCTTGATGATATTTCATTAATCACTACGAGGAAAATACCATCTAGCAAAGGTTTTTGTAGAAGCCCATATAAAAATAGCCCAAAAATTCATTTGTAGCTGAGGTCACTAGCGAAGTTGGTGGGCAGATGTTTTAGCGAATGTTTTTGAATGGCGTGTCTATAATATATGAACACACCGGTGTGTTACCTAATTATATGCACTGTTGCGTTACCTAATTATACGCATCGGTGCTTAATAACATATGGTGCACCATGGTAGAGTTATTTTTTTATAATAATAATAAAAAACAATGGTGCGCTAACTACATAATGTGCACCAGTGCATATACTACTCGATGGCACAAGAACAGGGTTAAATTTTAAAAAATGTCAGCTGTAAAAATCATTTTTCCTACTCTAGTGCTATACTCTCATGAAGCCCCATTGCTAAACCTGTATAAGAATGCCCCGATGCATAAATAATATGGTGCACCGTTGTGAGGTTTTTAATTTAAAAATGGTGGTGCACTGATTACATTTTGCGCACCGGTGTCGTTAATTGAACTGAAGGCATCGGTGCTTAATATAAAATGGTTCACCATTGCAGGGTTATTTTTGTACAAATAAAAACAACGATGCGTTGCGTATAAAGGCACACCAGTGTGTATACTATTCGATAACACTGGACAAGGTTTATATATATATATATATATATATATATACATTCGTAAAATTCATTTTCACAATTTTGGTGTTATACTCACATAAAGCATCGATGTTCTACTCATATAATCAACATCGATGCCATTAATAGAATTGTATGTCCTGGTGCTTAATATACAATGGTGCATCGTTCGAGGGTTATTTTTTTTAAATAAAAAATAACGGTGCACTAAGTGACTCTAGAGAATCGGTGCATGTACTACTCAATAGCACCGGACTAGTATAAATTTTAAAAAATGTCGGTCTTAAAATTCATTTTCACCATTCTCGTGATATACTCACACGAAGCGTCGATGCTTTGACCTTTTCGGAACACCCTATGTGTGTATACAACATCGTGCATCGTTGCAAGTTTTTTAATTTAAAAATATCAACGCGCTAGGTGAAATCGGAGCACTGATGCGTATACTACTTGACAACACCGGACAAAGGTTAAATTTTAAAAAATGTCAGTCGTAAAACTCATTTTCACCATTTCTCTCACATGAAGCACCAATGTTATTCCTATTCTGACACACCCCGGTGTGTAAATATTATGGTGCACTGTGGTAGGGTTTTTAATTTAAAAAATTGCAGTGTGCTTCATAAATGTTCCACATCGGTGTGTTGGTTACTCGAGTGCAACGAAACAAGGTTAAAACAAAAAAAAAAAAAAAAAAAAAAAAAAAAAAAAAAAAAAAAAAAAAAAAAAAAAAAAACCCTTATTGGCCGTAAAATTAATTTTTACCATTTGTAATGTTGTATAGATCTTAAGCAACAGTGCAAACTTTGCCTCTGTGAAGCACCCTACGATTGGTGCTTCTCTTACTTGCCATCCTTCCATTCGTTGCTTACTGCATGCCTTTCAAATTTTGTTAAATGGTGGTCAAATTTGTTTTTATCATTTATGTGGCAACCATGCGTCCCTGATGATCAAATGTCCTGGTAATGTTTATGTTTCTCCGTGACTTAATTTTTTAGTGGAGTATAATTGAAAATTAAGTTAAAAAATGGTTTGCGTTTGAATTTATTTTTTTCTTCGCGATGCGTTCAAAATGTTTGGCTCGTTACAGGGTGCACCACAAATTGGTGCGTAACGTTAACACACAGTCAATGGTTTGGTGTGTTTGGTAAATGTAAACGACCAAGCCGTGAAGTTCCACGATGCACCAGTTTAAAAACTATAATTTTTACGGCGGTGAGTTTAGTAAAAATAACTTAATGGTGCGTTTATTTTTGCCAAATGCACCAAATAATATTTAAAAACTATAGCTTTGTGCGTTTGTTATCCCGAATGTTTTGGTGTCGTGTGTCGACGTAAAATTAACGCACCAGTGCGAAATGTTATGTCGACGCACCACATTGAAAAACAAAAAATATCTAATCTCATGTATGTATGTGAACTGAAAGCGATGCGTCAAGTCGATGTACAATATGGAACGAGGGTGGGAGGAACACGAGAGGGAGAGGGATTTGCACCATCTCCCTATTACGCAGCAACCTAAGGCCTATTGAGGAATGTAAGCCTCCTTAAGTACTATGAGGAGGCTACATATTTGAAGGGGCACTCTGGGTTGTTGGCAAACTGATCCGTTGATGGGATTTACACCGACAAGCTTTTTGTGTTGGTCCTGACATGTGGTTTGAGCCCACTGAGGTGGAAATTTATTTTCTCACTGGCCTATCCAGGAGAGGGGGGGGGGGGATTTTCCCCAGTTCCCTGATGTCCCCCATGGTGTTGCACCAAAGGGTAAATTTGTCTACTCCCAGAGATATGTGGGGATCATGTAATTTCTCCAATAGATTTTTAGGTGTATATTGGATAGCTACAAATCACTTCTTTTGGTGTAGAGGAGCTTAGGTGCCTCTCACTATTATTGAGTACCATTACACACTATACTAGTGATGGGAAACACATTAGTTTCCATCTTTTGTTTTATGTTGATTCTTTGGTGCAAAGGCCACGATGTATCAGATGGTCTGCCATTTTTTTGTGGCAGTTTTGTATAACTTTAGATAGATGTCATGTTATGATACATGGGAGGGTGAACTTCCCTTTTACTTTAGAGTTGTTTATTTTCTTTTTTAGAGGTTTCCAGAGACGAGACCTACTTTTGACCATCACCCTCCTAAGCCAATGACTAAGGTGCGGATGCACATGTGAGGTGAGATGATGCCCAAGAGGGGCCAGCCGGAGTATCCCGCCAGGATTTCTGTCAACGCACTTGGGCTACTTGCCAGGGAGGTCGACCACATGTTGGTCTTGGTGTTGTGTCCTTACACGGGGATTGTTTGGCGACAATGTCCCAACATCCTCTTCATACAAGATGAGACACCAAATGATAGACATAATATTAGTGTTTTCTTTCAAGTATTTAGTTTCATTCTATTGTCTTAATTAATTAGAATAAAATTAATTATAGCACGTTCTTTAACTTGTTTTATTAAAATGTTTAATGAAATTCTCTAATTATTATTGTGTACTATATATTTTGTAGACATCATCACATTTACTGGGGACATGCCTTCTTCCCCACCGGATGGAGATACAGAGATAGTCAAGGTCGCAGAGGGTGAGGGACGTCCTGATTGGATACATGCGGGAATGCAGCCGCACCGTAGGCATGATATTGGATTCAAGATGGAGTTGGGCGGCCAAATCTCTAGCATTTTGGTTGAGGAAGGAATCTTCCCTGTGATGACTCAAGTGATCAAGGCAGATCCTAGGCTTCTGGAGCTTTGGATGGACTTACCGCATGATATGATGAGTCTCATGTGTCATATTGCCAGAGCTACTAGGTTTATACTGGAATTTAGGAGGGTTGGTCACCATGCAACAAAAACAAAGTCTTCACCTAGTACTACCCCATCAAATCATGATGGTCAATGTGGTGATCCTTCTAGTAGTAATCCTCCTCCTCAAGATGGCCATGAATAAGATGCACAGTCTTCACTGAGATGTATTATCCCATCGGATGATGATCTGGTTATCGGTAATCCTTTTGGTAGTACTTCGCCATCTCCTCCTCATTAACCTCATGATCACCCACTGCCTCATGTTTCTCCTCAGAGAGTAGACCAACCACCTCTTCCTCCACCTCATAGTTCGACCCTTGATCAAGTAGTTGACCATCCATTCTCTTCTGCTAAAGACCGAGATGCTACTACTACTGTTGTATCAGATATTTTATAGTAGTTATTTAACTTGACTTTATCTATATATATATATATATATATAGATATATCATGTTAGATATGTTCATTTAATGTGCTTGAAGATAGATGTGTATGCTATAGCAGTTGTTTGAAAATATGAGACGTATATTTGAGGACGTGTGTGGTGATGATGTTAGACAATTCTTGTGTTTTATTAGATGTGATGATAATGATGACGCCATGTTAGATTATTAGATTTGTGTGCTAGCTAATGATGTTTATATGTGTTAGAGGTGTATATAATTAGATGATGTTAGCGAATTTGAATGTGTATTTTAGATGATGTTTATGTTTGTTATATGGTTATAATCATGATGTTTATTTTTATGAAATGATATTTTATAGATTATGTATTGGTGAACTTATATCTTAATTTTATATATGAAATTACATGCAAAACCACTTACTTTGTATAAAAATGCAAAGATATTTTTATAAATTACAGTTTATTATGGTTCAAACTATAATTGTAAAATTATCATAAATATTTTTCTATTCCATAAATAGTTCATACATATTCATTCTGACTAAATTCTTATTCAAACAAGGGTTGCGATCAGCATAGTCTTTGCCTATAAAAAAACATAGAAAAAAATAACGTTTATAAAACATATCTAAAAAATAGTCACTACAAAACATAATCAATTTTACACATAATTAAATTGTACAAACCTCTAAACAAAACTACCTTTCGAGTCATAGTCAAGTGTAGAAATAAAAAAGTTGTGACTTATATTTATAATGCAAGAGTTAGACAATATCTAATTAATCTTTGCAATTGATTTTCAAAACTTATATTGCAACATGTAATCACTATGAAATCAATTGAAAGTGGTCGAATTATGGGCTGAGGGAGCAATCATGGGAAACCCTAAACAGGAAGATGTCAAAGGGGAGGAGGACGTGCTTCAGGGAGAACAATACACCTGGCGGTAGGCAGCTACACACGAAGGACACCTTGGTTGTACCTGTCACTAGAGTTAGGGGCCTCGGGTATGAGGAAGGAGGTGAACGAAGGTATAGGGTAATATCACATCGGGAGAGGGGTTTTACTATTACTACTATTGTGCTTGTTTTTATCCCTCAGAGGCACACGCTCGACGAAGGTTTTAACAACTATCGTTTTCGGTGGAGGTTTCAATCAACAGACAAGGATGGGTAAAATGGTCAACCAAAGGGATTTTGTCGACTGAGAGCTCGAATCGGAAGACATCTTGTCGGTTTGGGGTTTGGATATTATTGAGCAGAATATAGAGAAGTTTATTCGTCCAAGTGGGATTCCAGCTGGGAAGAGGAGAGGTTCGGTAGTGGGTTGGAGCCAGGAAAGCAGTTTAGGGTTTCTGGAGGATACACTCTACATGTCAAAGGCAAAGGATTAGGGGACTGACAATGAACTAGATGAGAGGCAAGAGCTAGTTGTTTTCTCGACAAACGATGCAGCAGTGGGAAGTCAAGTAAGTCCAAAAAACCCTGGTTATTTTCATACATCAGGTTTATTTTCTAGAGGGCTTGAAGATATCGTTATAAGTTGCGGCTTTAGGGGCAACGAGGGGTTTAAATCATGTTTGATAGAGGATTTGGGACACTTGGAAGCGGTAAGGGGGAAACAGTTGGATAGTGCTCTTGCATGTAAGAGCCCGCTGAACCAGAAGACTGGAGAGTCCATAACCCAACAAGGGAAACCCACACTGAAGGAGTTAACATAAGAAGCACCATTTCAGCGTTTTAGGGGACAATTGGAAGAGTCAATGGAAGTATTGGGGGATTTCAGAGGGAAATTTAGGGGAGGAAGTTCTATGCCTATCTCGGTGGTGCGTGAAGTTCTACCAGGGTTTCGTGCTCTAGGAAGCGGGAGATCATTCTCTTCTCTCGAGAGAGGCGAGGCAACCCTCAAAAGTTAGGACCTTAATCAATCGAAGTTGTATAACAGAGAAGCAGTTAGGGATGCACTCCGAAGAAGGTATCAATGAGAGGGAGGATCAACTGGAGGCAGGGGAAGCGGGGAGGAATAGGAATTCAGGGGCGAAGAGGAAGAAAGGTAAGCTAATTAAGAAAAAGGAGGTATGCCCGAATCTGGTCCTTGGAGTCGACATTCAGATTGACAAGGTTATGGAAGCGACACAAGTAACCTTGGTCGGGAGAGCCAAGGGGAAAAAATACTCAGCAAATTACATTACAGAATGGATATCCAAAGCATGGAAGGAGGTGCCCAACCAATAGTTTGAAGTGACCACTCTTGCTAGGGGTTGGTTCATGATTAAATTTGGTAAGGGAGAAACTCTCGAATGGGTAATGAGGCACAATTGGTGTTTTGGTAGAGCACCAATTTTGTTTACAAAATGGAATCCTCTTTTTGATGCCCAGAGAGAAAAGGTGGCAGAGATTCCAGTTTTTGTTCGTCTACTGGGACTACCACCACAATTTTGGATGAAGGAGGTGTTCAAAGCCATTGGAAATACCTTGGGTATTTTCGTGGAGGCAAATATGTCATTTCTTGAAACAAGGGATAAGAGGCTATCTCGAATTCTGGTAATATTGGATCCAAGGGAAGGACTGACAGAGGAAATACACCTAAAATATAAAGAATTATCTTTTACCCATATCATAGATTATGAACAACTCCCCTTCCGCTGTCATAGGTGCCATAAATATGGGCATCTAGCAAGGGATTGTCCCCTGGGGTTCAAAAGGAGAAGAAGGCACAAAGGAGATGCAGGAAACGCAGATCGCCCTCGGAAAGTAGAGGAGGAAAATGCACAAGTAGAGGAATTGGGGAACAGGCAGGAAGGAGATCAAGAGTCGATGGAAACTCAAGAAATCCAGGAAGTGTAGATGGAGGAAGTGGTCATGCAGGAGTAGGAACAGCCTGGGGAGTTGGCTTGGGATGAGTTGGTCGAGAGAGGTGCAATAATCTATGCACCACAATTGGAGGGTATTGTTCTTTCTCCCATTCCTCCTATTCAAAAATCCTTTATGTCTCTGCTCAATTCGATCCTGAGGCCTGGTCCTTCCAGGCCTATTTGTTTGGAAAATATGCATGTAGAATCTGTGACCAATGCCCTATATAGTATCATTACCTCAATTCCAGAGATTCATATGTTCCAACCCTTGTTATCGAGCCTTGTGACCTCAAATCTTTATGAGAAAATTGTAGAGAAACCTCGTTATAGCTTTCGGCCTCGTGAGAAGAAGGAAGTTCCTCATGGAGTTGTGGATGGGTTGGGAGTCCCTTTGATATCGGTCGAACCTCAAAATACTAGAGGAAGGAAGTTTCAACTTTCAAAATCTGAACAAAGAGCAAAAATAAACATTGCAGACGGGAAACAATTATCATTAAAAGGGGAGCTTAAAGCAATGCAAGCCCCATCCCAAGTGACCTAATGATAGTGTTGTCTTTTAATTGTAAAGGTTTTGCTAGTGACTCTAAAGAACTAGTACTGAAGTCTCTGTTTAAATGTTATGGTCCTGATGTTATTATGCTCCAAGAAACCCTTGGAGCAGGAGAGGAGATTAAACTGGCCTTGAATAAAATGCTTACGGGTTGGACATTCATGACTATGGATGCCAAAGGAGGATCCACAGGTTTGGATCTCAGAGTCAAATATGGCAGTCTGAAGTTATTAAACTCCTGGGGATCAGAGCTGGTATTGGGGGCTGAGGTGTATTCCTAAGAGCTATGTTTAGATTTATTACTTTTGAATGTTTAAGGGCCATGTCAGGACATGGTGTCTTTCTAGAATAACCTTTTCTCTAAATCCGTTATGAATAATTTGAACTTGGTGGTGGTGGGGGATATGAATTTCTCCCTGGGCTTGTCGGAAACATGGGGTCCTCTAGTACAAGCCGACCCACTAACAGATTTCTTTATGAACAAGATATGTGCTAATAAGCTATTAGATATAATTATGATGAAATCTAGACCTACTTGGAGGAACATGAGAGCGGGGGAGGCAAGGGTAGCCAAGAGACTGGACCGTTTTCTTCTAAAAGAGGATCTCGCAACCAAGATTCCATGTTTTAGACATTGGGTGGGTGAAGGAGGAGACTCAGACCACCTCCCCATCCTATTGGAAATGAAAGGACCTAATAAAAATCGGGGTCTCCATTTAAATTTAATCCGACATGGCTCAAGGAAGTCTCATACAATAATTTTATTAAAGCTACTTGGAGGCCTTTGGCTGGTGAACAGGGGTTGTCTTTAGCTCAATCCTTTATGGATAACTTAAAGCGAATGAAAAAGGAAACCATAGAATGTGCAAAAACTAAGAAGATAAAAGATGAAGCTGTTTTAAGCAGGGTGGGGGAGGAATTAAATCTAATGGAGAGCCTGAAAGTGGACAATTATGAGACAATGGAGAAGAGGGAAAGGATCAAACAATTGGAGACTGAAAGAAGGAAAATTCTAAATGATAGAGAAGAGCAGTGGAGGCTAATATGGTTGGCAACAGGGGATGAAAATTCAAACACAATTTGGGGACTAAAAATGGAGGAAGGAGAAATTGCAAAATCCTTTGCCGATCTATCCTCGTTGGGTGGAAATCACTTCAAAAATATTTTTAAAGCCCCAAAAGTAGTATCAATAACAAAGGTGATCTAGGTTTCCCAAATTTTTCCTAGGTATGTTGAGGAGGAGGAAATGATCTACTCATGGCATCGGTGTCAAGAGGGGAGGTAGAAGGGATCTTAAAATCCATGCAGAGGGACAAGAGTCCGGGTTTGGATGGGTGGACAGTGGAATTCTTCTAGCATTTGTTTGAGCTTATAGGAGATGATCTCACTGGGGTGTTGGAGGAATCCCAGGATAAAAGATCGGTGTATGAACCTTTCAATTCTACCTTCTTTGCTTTAATATCTAAATCGGAGGATCCATCTTCCTTTGAGTAATTTTGGACTATCTCACTATGAAATTGTATATATAACATTATAGAAAAAGTCATTGCAGTCCGTCTAAAGCCTATCTTCTCAAGCAACATATCCAAGGAGAAATTTGGATTTCTAGATGGCAGACAGATTCATGAAGCAATAAGGGTTGCATAGGAGACACTACACAATATCAAGAGGAGCAAGAAAAAATGTGTGATTGTAAAAATCGATCTTTCTAAAGCATATGACATAATCAGTTGGCTATATATTCATATACTAATGACCCATCTAGGGTTTAGCATCAGGTTTATTAACTGGGTAATGGGATGTATCTCAAATGTCAGTTTCGTTGTCCTGATCAATGGGGCAACCTCCTCTTTCTTCCATAGCCAAAGAGGCCTTAGACATGGATGCCCACTGTCCCCACTCCTCTTCTTATTAGCAGTCGAAGGCCTCAGTCAACTATTACTAGAAGCAAGGAGAAGAGGAGATCTAAAAGGAATTGAAGTGCATATAAACCTACATATCACTCATTTATTGTTTGTTGATGATATTCTCTTATTCAGTAAGAAAGTAGAAGTGATATACAAACAAATTAAATCAATTCTCAATCTATTCCTAGTTGCTACAAGTATGTGTATCATTGTCCATAAATCATCTTTGATCCTAAAAGGTTTCTCAAGGACCGAAATCATGAGGATTACAGTGGCTCTCCCATTTGAAGCAAAGTCGATGAAGGACAGTTTCAAGTACCTGGGATTTCATCTTAAGCCAGACACTTACAGGAAACAAGATTGGTACTGGCTCATGGCAAAAATTGAAAACCAGAAAAAACACTGGAGTTATAAATGGTTGTCGAGAGTGGGAAGGTTGGTGTTGATTAAGTCAGTTCGTATGGCCATAACTATATATTAGACTACATTAACATGGATACCCAAAGGAATTCTCTCTTGGATAAGGAAATTATGCAGTAGGTTTCTATGGGCCGATCAAAGGAGGATACAATGTTGCCATGGGTGGCCTGGGAGAAAGTAGCTAGACCAAAGGAATGGGGAGGGTGGGGCATAAAAGATCTTACAACCTTTGCATCTTCACTTGCAGCAAAATTGGGGTGGCAACTTATATCAATGGAAAATTTGTGGACGACAGTCATCAAAAGGAAATACATTGATTCGACTCCCATGGATGAATGGTTGAATACCTTGACAAGAAGTCTCCACGTGCCTCAATTGTATGGAAGGCAATTATGGAATCCTTTAGGATCATAGAAAAAGGGTTGGTCTGGCACATTGGGAATGGAGAGAAGCTTAGATTAGGTATGGACCCATGGGTAGGATGCAACAAGGGTTATGCCTTATCAAGAGAGGTTATAACATATTTACACTCTCAAGGATTTGTCTCCTTGAATCAGATTGAGAAGGAAGGCCAGTCGACGATATGGCATCAAGCATGGAAATCAATGGAGGATATGAAAATGGAGCCCCAATGGATAGAGGAATGGTAAAATTATATTAGAGAGCTCCAGAGAACAAATGTATGACTAAGGGATATCCCAGATGTGCTAAGATGGTTCCATGCTCCGATTGGAAAAGATTCCCCAAAGTTTGGCTACAGTCACTTAATGGTAAGAAGGGCATGGAGTGCACCGGAGTGGTGGTTCAAACATCTCTAGAAATTAAAAAGTCCTGCAATTTTATTTATTTATTTATTTTTTGCATCTATTTCTAAAGTGTCTGTTCAGTAAAAGCATTTGGGAAGAAACATTGAGATTACTAGGGAAGAATCAGGCTTGGGATGGGGAAAATATTGGTGAAGCCTGGCAAAGATGGTGGGATGAGACTCAAGAGGAAAACATGAAAAATCTCTCGTTAATAATCTCATGGGGCATCTGGTTGGCTCGGAACAGGAGTATATTTAAGGACTTGACACCTGCTCACATCCCCATTGCTGTAGAAAGTGCCTCAATCTATGCTCTTATCCCCTTACCAAACATTGTCAAGGTTACTAGGAAAGCAAGATAAGAACATATCAGGGAGGTATACCATGGGCGTATTATGATGGTGAGTCTGATCCACTGAACATCTATGGCGCGGGCCTTGTCATTCACATCAATAGCCAAAAAAGTCTAAAAGCATCGATGGGTCTTGGCTCAGGATCAAATAATTTTGCTGAACTTCAATCCTTAAAACTGTTACTTGGTTGGCTTATTTATATGGGGATGGGATCGGTCCAGATCTTTGGAGACTCACAAAATGTTGTAAAATGGTTTAATGGAGAGCAAAGATGTCAAAACTATATTTTGATTCCATTACTAGAAGAAGTTTTACATTTAAAACAACATTTTGATTCTATAACTGTCTGTCACATTTACAAGGAACAAAACTCAGTTGCAGACCTCCTTTCTAAGGAGGGTGTTCAACAAGCTATGGGTAACTAGCGCATAACAAAAGTTGACAAGGATGTGATCCGTGTGTCGGATCAACAACCATATTTCCCATGATCGAGAGGGGAAGCTCCTTTCAAAATGTTTATTGCTTTGCACAAGATACTTTTTTTTTTGGGTAACTGGCGCATAACAGAAGTTGACAAGGATGTGATCCGTGTGTCAGAGAAACAACCATAATTCCCATGATTGAGAGGGGGAGCTCCTTTCAAAATGTTTATTGCTTTGCACAAGATACCTTTTTTTTTCGTCTTGTTGTTACAGGGGATGAACTTGATACTCGCTTAAAACACTATTTTTTGTATTTTTGTACAAATTCTATGTTCCTGTTTGGGTTGTTTTCCTCAAAAAAGGGGAGGCCCGGGAACAATCTATGACGCATTTTTGTTTTTCTTGGGTTTGGATAGTACATAAAGTTATAATCAACTCATAATGAACTACTTTATGTTTATGAGTTGGACATACGGTACACTGAATGCTTAAATGCATCTACAAATGTAACTTTTTATTGCCTGAATAGAAAGTTCGATTTTTTCCTTAGAAAAAAAAACATGTAATCACTAAATCAAAATTTCAAAATATTAATAATAAAATTAAAATATATAATTGATTGATCAATAAAATCAACTATAAAAAAAAGGTTCATAAAATATTGGATCATAAAAATAACATTATAATTAATTTGATTATAGATTTAATAAATTAGAGTTTATTTATTAATAATAATTATGAATGAAACTTCTTCTCAGTCATAGATCACAGAGAGCGTTTTGGAATCCCTCTGTTGCCTGTCAAATATGAATGTATGCCACTAACTTTTCCGCTCCACGAAGTGACCGAACCCTTCCCGCTGCTCTGCACCGTTCTGAGGATCACGCGATTTGCTGCTGGCCGCGACCGTTTGCCCTGGCTGGGGCTCCCATCCTTGATCGATATGGAGGCGCAGACTCCCCCACAGGGACCTCCCTCCCCTCCTCCGCCCTCTGCTGCTGAGGCGTTCAAAAATTTGCTGGGCTCTTTGCTAAAGAAGAAGACCACTGAAGCTGCAAAGTTTGTGAGGAAGCTAGAGGATATCCCTGAGATCGCTCTTCCGCCAGAAGGACCAATCCAATTAGCTCTATATTTGGCAGATCATGCCCTTGTTGGCCAGTTTACAGGGCTCTAGCCTTCCCTGAAATCCACAGAGAACTGGGTTGCCAGGAACTGGGCCCCTTTGATTAAAGGCAAGGTAACCTCATTCTTCCTCGGGAGAGGATACTTTTTGTTCGAGTTTACAGCAAAAGAGGACAAAGATCTCATCTTCCGGAATGGCCCTTACTTCATGGGGCCCCAAGGCCTGTATTTGAATAAATGGATGCCAGACTTTGATCCGGCGGTGGATGTGCCTACAGCGGTCCGGGTGTGGGTGAGACTCCCCAACCTCCCAGTACATTGTTGGAATTGGGATTCCCTGAAGCACACAGGGAATACCCTCAGCAAATTTATAGACAAGGCGAACAACAAATACCAGTATGATTGCGCAAGGATTTGCGTGGAGGTAGATCTAGAGATCGGACTACTGGAAGCCATCAAAATAATCGTAGGCCCCTAGACTCATATACAGAAACTGGATTATGAGCAGCTGCCGTTTAAATGCCGAAAGTGCCATGTCTATGGACATTTCGCCAGAGATTGTCCGTCCAATGGTGTGGAAGAAAAAGGGAAGGATGAGGGCTGGAACCAGGCAAAGCGCTCCAAAACCTCGCACAAGAAGAATGCAAACGTGAATGCCAAAGCTCCATAGTCGGGTCCTGCTCAGAAACCCCCCACGGAAAACCAAGGGAATAAATTCGAGATCCTTGGATCGGAAATCATGATCTCTCAGGAGGCAGGAATTACAAAGGAGGTCACTTCATCTAAAGCCTCCCCCTCATCCAAAAGCGCAACAGAGAGATCCAAAGGGAAGATTTCAGAAGAGGAGGAGGAAACACAAGAATCAGAAGAATCAGAGGAAGAAGGAGAAATAGGAGACTCGCAAGCATCTCCCAGAAGATCCACAAGAGGACGCAAGTCTGCCAAGGAAAAAAGAGAGCAAGAAACCTATAAAGACAAACTTCAAGGCAGTCAACGAACACTCGAGAAACTACTAGCAAAAACCCCGAAGACGATGAGGAATCAAGCCCAGGGTTCCAAAGGAGCCCACTCCAGCAAAAATAAATGATGAAGATAGTCTCCTGGAATTGTAGGGGAATGGGCACCAAAGCCAAGGAAGAAGCAATAAACAGTTTAATAAGTCTGGAAGCCCTGGACATCCTCCTCATCCAGGAGACTAAATTGGAGGACTCAATGTTCCTCCAAGCAAGCAAAAATTTTTGGAATAAAGACGGAGTGCATGCAACCTCTGCCCGTGGAGCTTCAGGAGGACTTGGGTCGCTCTGAAATCCTAATAAGTTCTCATTAATCTCTGAGTCCTTGAATACTCATTAGATTTTTTTAAAAGTGCAAAATTTAGAATCTAAGGAAATTATTTGCCTGTTCAATGTATATGATCCTAACAATGCAGGTGAGAAAAAATTATGTTGGGACTCCATAAAAAGCCTGGCAGATCTAGAGAACCTGGAAAATATAATCATAGCCAGAGATCTCAACCTCACCCTCCTCTCGTCAGAAAAAAGAGGAGGCGGTATCGTCAGGGATCCGGCAAGAGAATTAGTGGAAGACCTCATGCATGATTGGGATCTGATAGACATTAAGCCGATTACTGGTAAGCTCACTTGGTCAAATAAGAGAGTTGGTCCAGGTTACATAGCGGCAAGACTTGATAGATTTTTGGTTCAAAGTTCCTTCCTACTTCTTGGGTTAGAGGCTAGAATGCGCATTCTTCACAGTAGCATTTCAGATCACAAGCCCATTAGCCTAGAGTTGCTGACCCCCAAGGATCTGGGGCCTATACCTTTCAGATTCAGCTCACTCTGGATCAAAGAGGTAGACTTCATGGATAAGGTCAGATATTGCTGGAAAGATCTAGTCAAGGGCTCTGCTTTTTTTGTTTGGGAGGAAAAACTTAGAAGGGTAAAAGCCATGCTAAAAAATTGGGCTAAGACCTTGCCCAACCCTGCTGTAGAAAGGAAAAAAATCCAAAGCGCTCTAGAAAATTAGCATCTCCATCTAGAAGCAGCTGAAATTACTAAAGATGAATTGGAAAAGGAGGCCCAGCTTCAACAAAATTTCCACAAGGCCTGTCTGGCAGAAGAAGAATACTGGAGGCTCAAGTCCAGGAGTCTTTGGCTCAAATTTGGCGACAGAAACTCCTCCTTTTTCCACAAACAAGCCCAAGCTAGGAAAGGCCGCAATTCCATCTCTGAAATAAAAGAAGATAACTGCACCCTGAAGGATTTTTCCAGCATCAAAAAGGCAACCTCAAAGCATTTTGAGAAGCTGTATAGGGAAGACATAGAGGCTGAACAAAACGATATCCTATTGGACGCTGTCCGCAGCCTTATCACTTCCAGAATGAACCAGGCTCTTGAAGGCAAAATCACTCAAAATGAAGTCAGGGAGGCCCTCTTCGCAATGGGCCCCAATAAAGCCCCGGGACCGGACGGTTTTACTCCTAGATTTCTCCAGACCTGTTGGCAGATTGTTGAGAAGGAGTTCTCCAAAATGATTCAGAAGTCCCAAGAATGTCAGAAAATTGGAGGCTGCACAAATTCAGCTTTTCTCGCCCTCATCCCTAAAGAAAAAGGTGCAAACTCTTTTAGCAGATTTCGCCCAATCTCCTTATGCAATATTGGGTACAAAGTGATAACCAAAGTGATAGCTAACAGATTGAAGAAAATCCTACCCAAAATCATACCGGAGAACCAAGGCGGATCTATTCATGGCAGGCAGCTTGTGGACAACTTCGTTCTGGTCCAAGAGGCGATTCATTCCAGCCTTCACCAAAAAGAAAAAGGTATGGTTATTAAACTAGATCTAGCAAATGCTTTTGATCGTGTTAGACATAGTTTTTTGTTTGATGTGTTGCACAAACTGGGGTTCGGTCGAAACTTCATCAAGTGGATTAGAGCCTGCATTTCGGAACCTTGGATTGCTCCCCCGGTGAATGGTAGGGCTGCTGAGTTTTTCAAAGCCTCTAGAGGGCTGAGGCAGGGGTGTCCCCTGTCACCCCTCCTATTCGTGCTACAGGCTTCTGTCCTCAGCTTTTATCTAGGGAAAAAGCAACAAGATCAAGACATTGCTGGCCTGTGCATTGCAAGAGGGGTAAAGAGCATCGACCACGCCCTCTTCACATATGATACCTTGCTGCTGGGGGCTGCAACTCCTCATTCAACAATTAAGTTTAAAGAAGTGCTGGAAGACTATTGTAAGGCTTCGGGCAGTGTCTTAAACAATGGCAAATGCCATATTTACTGTTGGAATATACCTGCTTCAACTGCAAGCTCCATCTCCAGATGCTTTACATCTTGGTCCTCATTTAAATATCTTGGACTGCCCATCTTTCACAAGAGGGCCTTGAGCAAAGACTGGTATCCCCAGATAAACAAATTTAAAGCAAAAATGCAGGCCTGGGGATCCTCCTGGCTCAACATTACCGGAAAATCAGTGCTCATTAAAGCAGTACTTAGCAGCCTTTCGTTATTCAAATTCTAGTTCTCTTGGTGCCTGTGGGAATCATTAAAAAGATGGAGGAGCTAATAAGAAAGCTTTTTTGGAAAGGAGGTAAACAAAATGAGAAGAGGATTCCCCTAGTCAATTGGGAAATAGTCACTAGACCGATTCAGGAGGGAGGACTGAACTTCAAAGACCTCAATGTTCAAAACTTAGCCATGGGAGCCAAATTGATTTGGAAAATCATAGCTCCAAATCCAGGTTGGGTCCAATTTGCACTGTGGAGGAAATACTTCAGAGGATCAAGACTTAGATGCCTGGATCAGCCTAAAAATCAATTCAGAACCCCATTCAACATGATCAACAATAAAATTGGCTCACTGATAAGAAACCATTCCTTTTGGATTCCATGAAATGGGAAACGCATTAACCTGTGGAATGACAATATTCTGAATAGACCCTCGCTGGCAGACTCGAGATCCATGACAGAGCTGAAACGATGGATGACAGAGGTTAGCATCAACACACTATGGGACCTCTCGAACTGAAATGGTGACATTTGGACGGGGTGGAAATAGCTTCCAATTCCACCTGCCTTACAAACAGAACTGGCTTTGTTCACCACGATGATGCACGGGCTGGCTCCAATTCACGCACTCAGACAGGACGTGAGAGGTTGGGGTTCAAATCTGGCAGGCTACACGGTGGCTCAGGGCTACGCTAAATGTCTGGAGCGGCCTCACGTGCCTCCCAATCTAGCTCCCTGGGTAGGCATTTGGAAACTCCCTTCAATTCCAAAAGTCGATCACTTTTGCTGGCTACTTTGTCATCAAAAGATCCTAACTGACGACATGCTACAGAAAAGGGGCATCGCTGGACCTTCAATATGCTCGCTTTGCAAAGAAAACTAGGAATCCGCCCTCCACCTCATGATAGAATACAAATTCGTAGTTTTCATCTGGCAAGAGCTTCTTGGTTCATGGAAGTATAAGTTCATCTTCCCCTCCTCTGTTCCGGATTTGTTTGTGGGCTGGATGGCTAGATATCCAGGCACATATCCAAAAAATAAAATAGTCAGGGCAGCTTGGAGTGCTCTGCCAAAATTCATCAGCTGGCAAGTCTGGCTGGAAAGGAATAGAAGGATATTCCGAAATAAGGAACAAGACTTCAGAGTTGTTGCCAATTCAGTGAAATGTCAGGTAGTTGAGTGGCTGGGAGACAAAGGAGATGATTCAAACCTAAACCAGCAGGACATTGATTTGGGAGATGCCCTCAATTTCAAATTTCAAAAAGCGAAAAGCACATCTTCATCTCTCAAAGACTAGCAAATCAGGAAAAACGAAGAAGATTTTCAATCTTGGCTGTCCAAAAAAACACTTCCCTCTCTCTTCTTTGATGGGGCAGCCAAAGGTAATCTAGGAATTGCTGGAGCTGGAGGGCTCGTCATAAACCAAGATGAAACATCTCCGCACAGATTTTCTTGCGGATTAGGCCATTCCTCAAGTATACAAGCTGAAGCGATGGCCATTTTTCAAGGAATCAAACTTCTCAAAGAGCTGGGCCTCAAGGAGGCAAATGTCTTTGAGGATTCCCAGGTTATCATCAACGCTGTGGTGCCCAATTCTAATCCAGTGGACCTGCAGCTTGCAAGGATAATTACAAGGATTAAAGGAATGGCAAAGTCATTGAAATTGAAATACTTTCATGTTTTGGGAACAAATAACAAAGAAGCAGACTTTGAGGCAAACAAGGCAGTTCAGTTAGTTGCCGGAACAATTCTTAGAGATAATGAAATACTTTGGGACCCAATCCCCTAAAGAGCCATGTTTTACTGCATATTATTGAAACAGTTTGTTTGTATTTTTAAGCTCGGGAACTCAGCAACAAAAGCCCACTATATAAAATGTAAAAAGAGGAGCCTGATAAGCGTAGGCGCTATGTTCCTCTTGCTGGAGAGACATGCAGAAATCTGCCTCTCTTTTTGTAACCGAATTTGTGGCTCTTTGCCAATCAGTTAATGAAATCCCATAACCGTTTTTGTAAAAAAAATTAAAAAAAAATTATGAATGAAACATAATTTATATATATATATATATATATATATATATATATTAATTTTAAATATAATTTTAAATTAATATGTATTTTTAAATTTAAATTTAAATTATATTTTTTAATTTCTAATGTTTAAATTAATAAACAAGAAAATGCTATCAATAAACTATTATCAATAATATTTATTTAAAAAATATATAGAAATAAACTTTTAAGTTTATTTATAAAATTCAATCTATTGTTAAAATTATAAAACCTGAGTCATAATTTTTTATAATTAATTTTGATTTAATATAACTTAAAAAGTTCTAATTTAATAATTAAAAAAAAAATCACTAAAGTTATGAGAGTTTGAGGCAATTTAAATTTATTATTTATAACAATTCTTACTACTTTAAGTTTAATATCTTACCAATTATATAAAACGCTAACAAGACGAATAAAAAACAATATAATTAGCATGAAATATTGTTAGATGTGATCACGATGATGATGCCCTGTTAAATTATTAGAATTGTGTGGTAGCTAATTGTTATAGGCCATTTTGTCGCATCTGGTCAATAGGCCTTCAAACATGATCATTCAAATCCCTTGAACACTTTTTCATCTTCTCTACACAAATCCCTAAGCATAACTCTTTTTAATCTGTGAGTTTCTGCGTGAAAGTACCTTATTTCAGTGATTTTAAGGACCAACGCACCTTGGCCCCTCATTGGCCAACGTTGACTACTAGGTTTCCCTACTATGCACATGCACTGATCACCAACAGGTTGTTCAGTGTTGGGGGTGCACTGATTCTAGAAATTTGGGAAAACAAAAAAAGAATTTGGAAGCTTCCTCTTCCAAAAGCTTCCAGAATATGTTGTAATAATTTACCTTGGATAAAAGTCTCGAATCTTATCCCATCTGACCTTAGAGTTTTCATCCCTTATCCCTTGAGCTCATCCTCCCATCAAGAGTGGATCTCAAGCTTAGATTGGTAAAAGGACAATAATTCATGAATTACCTTTTTCGCTTATATATTTACTGTCATCCATAGGAAAGGGGTTGGCTTTTGGAGAGTGATTATACCTTTATGTTGTTGATGTGAGAGATATATTTCCATGCATTAGGGTAATTAGAGGTGCACTTTGTGACAAGGAAAGGACAAGTCAACTTGGAGGAGCTCTTCTCCAAGATCAACAACTATTTTTGGTTGTAACTCACTCCATTTCTATTAATGCAAATAGTTCTTTGTTTTCCTATATATGATATTATGGCTTGATGTATTTCAATACCATGTTGATCTATTGAATAAAGTGATTAGATGATGCTACATAGATCTCGTAGATCGTTGGCTTATGTTGTCTGATTGTGCAGGTTCTAATTATAGCGACCAGAGCTAGGATTGGAGCATACAAGCCAAGGAAGGAGCGAAGCGTACGACAGGTTCCAAGTAGGCTTCACCCCGTTATCTATTTACTTTAAGGAAAACATTAGTTTCCTTGTTTTTCTATTGTTCTAGGTCAGTCCACCAGGCTTAGGGAAGATACTATTGTCCGCATTCGTAGATTCTGCATAACAAATTGGCGACCATACTGGGGAATGATGTATTCCCTTGGTGGTTTCTTTGCCCATTATGGTTGTCTTACATCTTGTTCAAACCTTTATTATCTTATTCAATCAAGAACATGCCTAGGAAGACCTTTCATTGAATCTCAATTGGAATTTTTGTGTCAAAACTTGGCATCCCTAAGCCAACGCACCCTCTGGTTTTGTGACAGAGCATTGCACCCCAATTGAGCCTTCTTTGAGCCTGTGTTGCATAGCATTGGTGCTTCCTTTGCACTTTTGTTGGCCCTTATTCATGCACAACGTTTCTTTTGTCTTGATTTTCTCTCTGATCGTCCTTCTTCCAGCTGCTCTTCCTTAAGTCTTTGAGTGTCTCGTGGTCTCGTTGAAGCCTCCATTTGGTATGCTTTCATTTTTAGTGCCTTTGGTAAGTATTTGCTTATATTTTCCTTTATTCTTATCATTAAGACGTTTTTAAACTGATTTTGTTTGATCATTGAGTGCTTAGATGAATTGGTGTTCTAGTCATCGTTCTGAAAAGCTTGTTTGAATCAGTGATTAAATTTTGCATCTTAGTTTTCTTCATTTTCTAAAATTAAGAGGTTTGAAAAGAAAAACCTTTCCATTGGCATCTAGGGTTTTGAGTGTGAAAATTGGAATTCCCTAGTGTGAAATTGCATGTTTTGGTTTTCATTTTTGCGAAAAAAAAATCCCCCTCAATTGCCTAGGGGGGCTAAATTGTGTATGAGTGCTAATCACCTATGAGTGGCATCGCATTTTTTATAAGATTTAATTTCGTTCTTTCTTTCTTCTTGTTAAATTTAAGTTGTACGCGTAGATTGATTGTTGAATTTGAGAAGTCATTTTTACATTATAATTAAAGTCTATCTGGTTTGTTTTCATCAGCAATCAAGTTGCATTTATATGTTTCTTTTCATTTAAAACATTAAAAGAAAAGAAAATAAAAATATCTTTGCATTGAATATAGGGATTTGATTTTGATTGGAATAGCGAGGAAATCGATTGTTGCTTCACTTGTTTTTTGCATTGTTGATTGATTTCTTCTTCCCCTACTTAGTTAGGCCTCTCATTGTTAAAAGGAAAATTAAAAGAGTTCTTTTTGTCATATTAGTTGCATCATAGGCATGTTTAGGTGACATCGAGTTTTGAGCCTTGAAACTGAAATCTAATTCAAGATTGACTCTAAAATTCACTTCAATTAACCCAAGGAGCATTTGAAGCTTAACAACACACATAGAGGTCTAGGTTATAGACGTGTTTCGATGTCTTTAAACGTAGGATCTATCATTTTTGGTCAGCGTTACAATCCTAGGGTGATATCTCGTTCCACGTACGTAAGTGTATAAGATCGTTCTCCACGTACCTTCATGTATATCGGATGGTGCTTCACGCATGAAAAGTATATGGTAACACTCTCATCGAACGTTTACACATTAGACAACACTACTACAGACTACACTTCCATGTATCGTCGAGTATATTTTGGAAGTTCCCTATAGGTTTCTATCCTCGCCATAGGTAATCGAGTCAGCCGCCTTGTATACCGTGATACATCGAGCACAACATTCGGGGAGATTGCTTGCACATACGTTTAGTCCTTGGTTCTCCAAGGTGTATATTGTAGTTCATGGTTTCTTGGTAAACCCTTTTGCCTAGTTACCCCTTTTTTATTTATTTGTGTTGTTAATTTATAAAATCAATTAATTGACCGTGGAATAACATCCTATTCGTGGAAAAAATCCTTAGTAGATCTTAGGTTGAGACTAATGGCAACAGTCCCTAAGTCCACCAATCAAGGATGATGGGAATCCTTTTCCTTTTCCTTCTTTTGGAAATATTGGTGCTCCTTATATGGAAACGTTGTCCCTTCCTGGATTTACCATTGGTTTTTCGAGTTTGGTTTTTTTCGACCCTTATGGTTCTTAATGTCAAAACTGCTTCCCAACCAACTTCTCCTCCACGTGAACAATATAAACCTCAAGTTGATCCTAAAACTGACCCTTTTCCTTCTTCTCCTATTTTTTCTTCTTCCTCTTCTTCCTCTTCACCTGGATAAGAATAAGAAGAAAAGGAAGATTAAGAAGAATAAAAATAAGCAGGGGGACAACCAAGCAACCATTGCTATGAATGCAATTAGTATGGAGGAACCTTCCAATCAACCCCACAGAGTTAAATTCCCTTGCATGCTTTGCAAGGGTGATCACCTTCTTAGAGATTGTCTTGGTATTCCCAAGGTATTAGAAGTGTGGTCTACAGACTCACATTAGCCTCTGGAGATCATGTTGGTGATAAACCATCCACTAGTGATAGTAAGGCCCATGGGAAAAATGGTAAATTCAAGTTTCCCTGTAAGCTATGTGAATGGAATCATACTATTCACCTTTGTCCTTATACGGATGAAGCCTCAAAAGTGTTGGAAAACCTTACAGCTTCACAACCTCTTCTTCTAGCTAGTTATCGGAAGATTTCTCCCAATCCTCCACTCGTTGATGAAGTGATTGATAAGAATCTGAGTCCAATCAATCCCACTTCCTCTGAACATGAATCCCATGAGTCCATTCCCGACCAACCATTAGTTGAGAAAATGGTTGACTTGATTCCACCTTCAATTGATTGTACCTTTCCCGTAGAGAGTGAACTTCATACCGCTCAAGTTCTTTTCATTTCTTCAGGTTCCAATGAACTGGGGGATAGTTCTCTCATTCCCATAGCACAAGGGGGAAATTCTATTATTCCCACGGCACCCCCCTCCAAGTAGCATGGCCACTTCCTTTGATTGGAGTTGACTGGAAAGATATCATCTTCCTCCTTACGTGCCCTTCCAGATCATAGTACAAGCTTATAATGTGGTTGTACCTAGCACAACATAGATGAAGGCGCATCTATTAGCATTCTATCCTCAACTAATTTTCAATATTTAGGTTCTCCACAACTTGTGCCCATTACCTAGAATATGCTGGCTTTTAACAGAGAACTAGTCAACCATTAGGGATCCTTCCTAAGTTTCCTATTACTTTGGGAGGAAAGACTGTCTATATCGATGTGATGGTAGTCCAAGGCCCTTTGGATTTTAATTTACTCCTTGGGCATGACTATGTTTATGTCATGGGAGCTCTTGTCTCTTCACTCTTTCGTGTGATGTGTTTCCCGCGTGACGGAAGAATCATGACTGTTGACGAGCTTTCGTTAGTTGGTCCTAATTTGAATCCTAATCAACCGACTTCCTTAAATGGTCCTTATATGAAAATGGTATCTTCCCTGCCACAAGTTAATTATGTGGCAACCTATCCCATTCACATACCTACTGATGAAGATGAGCCTTTCACTATCTACTCAACTTCTTTCAACCTAGATCCAGTAGGTGATATTGTGAACCATTTACTGGGAGCATTGGAGCCTGATCTTTCCATTGGATCCTTTGATATATATCCCTTCGAGAGAATTGTTCTCCCATCTGATTACAACCTCTTGGAAGCCATGGTCTTATGCAGGTCATGATCAAGGCACATGAGTAGAGTTCTTTTTCTTGTGTCAAGCTCGTTAAAAAATGAAACAATGTACCCAGAGAAAAGTTCCTTGTCTTGTGTCAAGATCATTAAAAAATGAAATAAGGTGTCTTGAGCATAGTTCTTTTCTTGTGTCAAACTTGTTAAAAAATGAAACATATCCCATTCTAATTTGAGTCTTTGATTAGATCTCGTAAATTCTCAGTCGAGTCTTTCACTTGATCTCGTAAATGAACCTTCATTTCATCCACCTGTTAGTAACCAGTAGTCTACTTAGATGAATGAAATGAATATTGGGGGGCATGTACCTTGAATTGAGTCATTATGTTGGGGTCATGCAAACTTATTTCAAACATAGTTTTTCTTTATTTCAAGCTCGTGTAAAAATGAAATCGCTCTCAAGCATAGTTTTTCTCACGTTTCAAGCTTGTATAAAAATGAAACCATCTTCAAGTATCTCCAAGCATAGTTTCCCATGTTTCAATCTTTTATAAAAATGAAACCATTCCCACTTCATCTCTTGTAATTTCCATTTTTATCAGCCTATTTTTGCTAGATGAGCCTTGGCTTTCTCATTCCATCATCACCATCTTCTTGGTCGATCATACACTTTCACTTGGTTGTTTTACCCTTTCCTGGGGAACCACTACAACGAGTGGTCTTACTAGCTTTCCTATTGACCTCTACATGTTTTGAGCAGTTCCATCATGACGGGAACCAACTGCTACCCTTTTATACCACTCATTCCTCCAGGAGGAGGCCTCTTTCATCTCTTTTAGCTCTTTTCAGACTCCGAAAATATGTAAAGATTGTCGAGCACTTGTATTTTCGAACTTAAAGTAAATGAAAAGACGTCTACTTAGTATAAGTTTAACCCTTTTCTATACTGAGATAGACTACTTACGAAAAAAGAATAACTTAATCAAACATGGCTAAGAGGTTCTCTTGGGTATTATTTCATTCCTTTTCGGACCTAAGGGACTATCCACAAAAAGGAACATCTGGAGTTTTCTTTTTTGCCTCTTTTTTAAACTCTCTAAACATGAAAAAGATGTCGATTTATACATTCAATGGAGTCGTAAAAACATCAAACAATGATGAACTAGTTGTTCATGATGGAACCGAACCACTTCTTCTCTGGGTTCGTTAAATATTCTCAGAGGGATTCATTTGAAGGATGAACTTAAAGATCAAGCATATGTTATCCTCCTCAAGCTTGTTAAAAAATAAAGAGGTACTGACCAATATGGTAGGGGAAATTGGGAAAACAAGGTATTTCATTTGTTAATGGTAGCGAGTCGGTCTTGAACACAACACTCTTCCACTTCATCTTCGTGGCTATTGGGTTGGGAAATCTACTTGTCTTTTGGTTTATCATACCGTTTCAAAGCCTCCATTTTTTGGTTTTGGTTCAATGTTTTGAACTCCATTCGGTGTTGCCACTATGTTCAAGAAAATCCATTCAATTAATGTTTGTTACAATACTCTTAAGCCTTCATTCCATGTTTGCATTTCTTGATCTAGTTTCGTATTAGCATCATTCTAATCATTTTGTCTTAAATCATCATATCTGTTTCGTTTAGTTGATGGTGGATACATCAAGGCCCTCCTACAACGGGTCACTTCTTGTTGACATCAGCTCATTATCCAAGAAGTTGACTTAGAAACACCCCTTGGTACCTTGGTGCTTGCATACATCAATGGCAAGTTTCCTTACTCTCTGCGACAGGTTTACATCATTGGCATTCAAACGAAATATTTTGTGTGGTGTTTGACATCAACTCATTTATTTGCACCATACATATTGTACTACAGTACTTTGAGAGCCATTAACATCATCGGTGGTTTCTCTCGTGTCCGTTAATGACTTACATCATTGGTCGGTAATCAACTTGTGTCTACCATGTTCGACCTCAGCTGATTGATTCACATGGTTAGACTCATACATTGGTTGGTTGTGTGAACGAGATAGAAGACCCTAGATCCAGTTTCATCCATCCGGGCTGAGATTTCAAGAGTAATACAAGATCACTATGTATGATGGCTATGATCATACACACTTTCATCCATTCATGGGTCCATTATTTGTCATATGTGAACATGTCTTTTGATCATTGTACATGTAATGTCAGCTTATTTGCTGAGTATGGGTATACCTCCCTCAACAAATATGTCATGATGTCAATGTATTGTCACAGATGATGATCTCGCAGGTTGTTCTTCATCCCGACTTGTCACAAGGTAAAGCACTTCAATCACCAACTATCATTTATGACTTTCCATTTTAGGGGACAATCTGTTATAGGCCATTTTGTCACACCTGGTTAATAGGCCTTCAAAATGGATCATTCACATCCTTTGAACACTTTTTCATCCTCTCTATACAAATCCCTAAGCATGACTCTTTCTAATCCCTGTTTTATGCATGAAAGTACCTTATTTCATTCATTTTAAGGACTAATGCACCCTGGCCTCTCATTGGCCAGCATTGACTACTAGGTTGCACTACTTTGCACATGCGCTGATCACCAACAGGTTTCTCAGTGTTGGGGGTGTGTTGATTCTAGAAATTCGGGAAAACAAAAAAGAATCCCGAAGCTTCACCTTCCAGAAGCTTCCAAGAATTTTTATAACTATTTACCTTGGATAAAAGTCTTGAATCCTATCCTATCGTACCTTGGAGTTTTCATTCCTTATCCCTTGAGCTCATCCTCCCATCAAGATTGGATCTTGATGAGCCCCAAATTTGGTAACATTTTGGGCTCATTTGGCCTACTTACCCTTGCTCAACCCTTCATTTTTTATCACTTATGCATCATTTCTTAGTATATTCATGTTATTTGTAGGAAGGAGGGCAGTCACTATTCCTAGGTGGCTAATACATGTTTATTTCAGGTTTTTTGACATTAAATGGAGCAAAACCACGCAGATGGAGGCAAGGAGACAGCCAAGGTGGCATTGCGGGTTTGTAGGAAGGTTGTCCACAGCCTTGAATGATCTTCCTCGTGATCTCCACCCCAACTCCGAGCTCCAACAACTATCACCACCGAGCTAGAAGGCAGCCAACGGATTCTAAGGGAACAAGCAGTTTACTTTTAGTTGGACAGCCAAGCCCCACTAATTTAGGAGGCCAGCTTGGCCCTCATAATGTATAAATATTGAGGCTGTAGCCTTCGATGGGAGCTTTTGAAACCTTGTTATTTATCCTAGACTACGAGCTGATAGCTCTGTTTTTGCTTTTTGTAAGCCATTTTTGGCATGTTATCAGACTTTTGACTATTATCTCTTAATGAATAAGCAGACGGATTTGAGGCAGCTCTGAGTTCTTAAAAGGAGCTTAAGCTCTCAGGGTTGGGCCCAACCTGAGAGCCTAAGGCTTCCTTCGTTGTATTGTTACTTGTCTTTCCTTTCAGCATTTCATTTCTTTTCCTTTACATGCACTTGGAAAACACAGTTTGCTGATTCGAATTTCTTGATGTGATTAAGTAGGTTAGTTTTATGGATAAAGTGCTTACAGTAGTTTAGATTAGAGTAGGAGGATTGGAGTTAATCAGGGTTCCAAGAAAAGGTTGATTGTACACTCACTTCCACCTCTGTTTAGAGATTGGGAGTGTAGACCGTGCCAACCACCAAAAAAACGTAGTTTTACATGTTCATGCAAAGTAATATTCCCATTGGTAGAAGTGTCCATGCATTTAGATCTTGAGCAATAACTCTTTGTTTCAGCACCACGCACGATTTCTCTTTAACTTACATTGCTGTTCTTTGGTTTCTAATAAAACAGTTAGAGTAGGTTGATGACCTTTCGGTTTTGTGCAAGATACGGGTGATTTGTTTCATTTACACTACGCAGCACCACTCTATCATTCCCTTATCCTCCTGAGCCGTGCCTAAGCCATCTACTTACCTCCCAGTTCGATCATTTGCCTCCCAACTCTTCTATCATCCACGTTGTTTTATCTTTTCGGCCTTCCATTGCCTCTAACCCCCTATAGATCAACCAGCTTTACACACTCCCTCTCCATCTCACCTCTCTGTCCATAAGCCATCACAAGCTCCCCTCCTACCTCTATATCCACCCATACAGCTCATTCACCCATCCATCACTCAAAGATCCTATTGCAGAACATCCTGTAGAAGTTAGCAGACTTCCTGTAGAAATCCTGAACTTCCTGTAGAATCCCCTGCAGACATCCTGTAGAAGCTTGCAAACACGGTTGCCAGGCATCTGAACCTTGTGAACTTCTGTGGAATGATGCTAGGGATCCCTTAGACCCTCTCTGAGCCTTCCTGACCTTTTCCAAGCCTTCCTCCCCTTGATCTACCCCTGCACAGTCAAGACCCAGTAAGAAGCACAGTCATAATAACTCCAACAACTTGAGCAAAAATACAAAAACATGTTCTCTTCAGATGAAAGTAGTTTAGACACATGCATCTCATCCCAGTAGAAGTAATGGCATCACTTTTAGAAGTTGCATTCCCACCATTGCATCCTAAGGATTAAGCTGGTAGAATTAGGGTTTACTAGGGTTTCCATGTTTTGTTGGTTTTTCAGTTCATTCTTGCAAAGTAGGTTAATTTCCTTTGAGATAGCTTTCGTTCATCACTTAAAAAGCTTCTTCTGAGAACATATAGAAGTTGGCTTGAGCCCTAGCGGACTTGTGCCAGCTGACCAAGTGACAGCTGCGAAAGGAGCTAGTACTTGTGCACACAGCACCGTCGCTTCCAAGTTTGTACGAACTACCGGGTTGATAAAATTAGAGAAGGAAGCTCCAGGAGTTGTAGCATTATTGCTACAATACTGGAGCCCACCATTTTTTTGGCGCCGTTGCCGGGGAAGCGTCAGAGTATTAGTAATTGTTGCTTTTCTTCTATTTTCCTACTCTCGCTTTCTGCCAAGTAGTTTATTTCATTTCCATTCTGCAAAAGTAGCATAGACATTTCCTGCTTTCATAGATTAACATTTCAATTCCGCAATTTCAATTTCGCAAGCATAGATTAGCATTTCAATTCTGCAAGCGTAGACTAGCATTTCCATTCCTGCAATTTCATTTGAGCAAAGTAGATTAGTTCTCTCCTGCTTTCATTTCAATTCTGCGTTTTCATTTCAGCAAGATAGTTAGTTGTAGATCAATCTGTTTTAAGTTTTTGCAGGTACCAGAGAAAAAAAAACAACAAAAGCAATCAAAAGTCTTTCCATTTCATGCCTCGTAGGAATCGAGATAAAACAGGCAAATTCTTACCCAACACCCCCACCACATCACTGAGTCACCCTTCTCTCTTCTTTGGTGACAGTGATCCAGAAGAACCTATAGGTGAACCCCCTGAGATATACGAAGATCCTATAGTAGAAGAAGAATTAGAGACCATTCCATCTGAAGCTATGGCTGACAATAGAGGAGAAGATGAGAGAATAGAAGGTGCCTTCCCCATCCGAGAGACCAATGGAGACATGAAAATGAAGAACATTAGCCCCTCCGCTTTACCTCACTTCCATGGACTGACTACTGAAGATCCTGATACCTTCCTGTTTGAGTTTGCTATCCTTTGTCGAACCTATGACTATACTGAAGATGAGCAGAAGCTGAAACTCTTCCCTTCAACTCTTAAGGATGCAGCATTACGCTGGTTCATGGGCTTACCTGGGAACAGTATCACCACTTGGGTTTAGATGCAGCAAGCTTTCAACACTAAGTACCGGGACTACTGTAGGTCCAAGGAAACCAAGGGAGAAATCTTTCGGATGACCATGGGAAATGATGAGTCCTTAGAGGATTATGAGGAAAGGTTCCAACTTAGCTATAAACGGGCCAGGTGCACACTTGACCCTGAATCCCTCAAGTTGGTCCTGCTCCGAGGAGTCCCTGAAGACCTCTTAGATACCCTTCACATGTTAGCTGGGGGAGATATTTACCAACTGCCTTATGAGGACATCAAGACTGTGTTCAGAAACCACTCTAGGGCAGCCCGGAAACGAGGTAGAGGAAACCTCCTCTCAGCTGGTATTCCTTTCTCCAAACATGAGTTTGCAAATCAATTAGAGGATCTCAAAAGTGAGGTGAGACAGACCATTGCCATGCAACTGGATACATTCAGGATCCAGAAGAAGAAGGAAGAAGCTGAGAGGGCCTTGGCTATCTTCTGCCCTAGGTGTACAAGGAAACACCCTAAGAACGAATGCCCATTGCATTCGGTTGAAGTATGTTTCGTTTGTGAGGAGGACCATCCCACAAATCAATGTCCAACCTTACCTGGGCTTAAAGCCATGTATCAAGGGACAGAAGCCCCCACCGAACCTCTCTATTTCCTCAACCAAAGGAGGCCACAAGGGCCTAGACCTTACCAGCAGGGGATGCAAGGGGCACCCCAAGCTTATTACAGCCCCAACCAATCTACTCCTATGCCTTCCTGGGGTCCCCCTGCTCATCCTTCCTGGTCTGTGCCTCCTCCATGGTCTTACCCACCTCAGTACCATACTCAACCCACTACGCATTCATATCACTCTCATGCCCAGCCACAGCCTCAGTGGAATGCACCTCAGTCGGGGTGGAGGCCCCAGTACAACACTCCTCCCGCCATTTTGCCTCCACCACCAGTTCAACCTCAACCATTACCTCCTGCTCCTCCAAGACAACCTAAAATGCCTGCTCAACCGAACCCGAACCCCAACAACAGACAGGCCCAGCAGGTATACACTGGTGAAACATCATGCCCTACCTATGCTGTGGAGATCCAGGAGATCAATCTACGATCTGGAAAGACTCTTCCGGATCGCCAACCTCCTCCCCCAGAGGACGAGGAAGACAAACAGGAAAGTGAACCAAAGGCTATTCCACCCTTTCCTGAGAGACTAACAACCACCACACAACCCAACCCAGAGGAGAATGAGCTTCTGGGAGAGCTCAAGCAGTTGTGTGTGAAAATACCACTTCTCCAAGCCATCAAGGATGTGCCAATATACAACAAACTGGTTAAGGAAAAGTGTTTCAGACACCCAGGCAGGCGAAAGAGAGATGCTTCAACCATCAATGTCTTAGGATAGCTGTCTGACCTTATGTTAGGACAAGTCATCTGCCCAAAGTACCTAGATCCTGGGAGTCCTGTAGTAGATGTCCACATCAATGGCACCATCATACCTCACACCTTGATTGATCTGGGGGCTGCCATTAATGTAATGACTAGGGATACCATGCTCAAACTCAACCTTCAGGGTTCCTTGAGGAAGACCTCGACAGTCCTACAACTTGCAGATCGCTCCACCGTTACTCCCGAAGGGATTGTGGAGGATGTCTTGGTCTCTGTTGACTCTTGGGAATATCCTGCAGATTTCTTGGTGCTGCAACCAAAGGCAAAGCTCACTGGATATCCTCTTATTTTGGGAAGGCCTTGGTTAGCCACTGCAGATGCTTACATAAGTTGCCGTGCAGGAAACATGACCATCAAAAATGGTCCTATGGCCAAGCAGCTAGTCCTATACCCTCCTGCCCAGCCCTCATTAGAGCATGACTTACCACTTTGGTTAGAAGAAGGAGAAGAAGATGAGGTGTACTCAGCACCTTTGTGTACCCTAGACACCACTAGGAGAGACCCCCAAACCGAGGACGATTTGATTGAGACCTTGATTCAGAATCCACCTCCTAGTGCACTGACCTTAGAGGAATTGGTGGAGGATGCCCAAGCTAGCACCTTAGTGGACCTTTGTGCAACCAACCCTGTCACTCCCAGAGTCAAGAATGTGGAGTTCGGCCCTGAGAGAACGTTAAAGATCAACTCCTCCCTATCTCCTTCCCAGGAAAAGGAGCTGTGTAGTCTGTTGGCCAGTCATCTAGATGCTTTTGCTTGGAGCTATAAGGAGATGAAAGGAGTCCATCCTTCGGTCTGTACCCATCACATTTACATCAAGGAGGATTGTAAACCGGTTAGGCAACCCCAGAGGAGAATGAATCCAGCCCTTAAGGACATTGTCAAGGAAGAATTGCAAAAACTGTTGGATGCCGGATTCATTTACCCCATCTCAGATAGCGAATGGGTGTCCCCTCTGGTGTTGGTTCCCAAGAAAAATGGGAAGTGGAGAATCTGTGTGGACTACCGAGAACTGAACAAAGCTACCAAGAAAGACCATTTCCCTCTACCTTTCATAGATCAAGTGTTGGATGGACTGGCAGGAAAGAAGTTTTTCTCTTTCCTGGACGGGTTTAGCGGGTACAACCAAATCCAAATCAGCCCGGAAGACCAAGATAAGACCACCTTCACTTGTCCTTGGGGTACCTTTGCCTACCGAGTTCTTCCCTTTGGGCTATGCAATGCTCCTGCTACCTTCCAGAGAGCCGTCTTGAGCATCTTTTCTGAGCTGGTCCATGATGCGGTGGAAATCTATATGGATGACTTCACCCCTTATGGGTCCAACTTCAAGGAAGCATTGTCCAATCTGGGAAAAGTCCTAACCAAATGCATTGAGATGAACCTGTCCCTTAGTCCTGAAAAATGTGAATTCCTGATGACTGAAGGGACCGTGCTAGGCCACACCATTTCTTGCCAAGGGTTACAGGTGGATCCTAACAAAATTGCTCTCATCAAGAAGGTTCCACCTCCCCAAAAGGTAAGGGATGTTCGGAGTTTCTTAGGATTAGCGGGGTATTACAGGAGATTCATTAAAGACTTCAACAAGCTAGCCTCACCATTGTTTGGTTTGTTGGCAAAAGATGTGGAGTTTAAATGGACTGACGATTGTCAGAGGGCTTTGAATGAATTAAAGGACAAGTTGGTGTCTGCCCCAATCTTGAGAGGTCCCAACTGGGCCCTACCTTTCCACATCCACACTGATGCCTCGAACAAAGCCATAGGGGCAGCCTTAGGACAAGTGGAACAAAAACTTCCGTATGCCATTTACTTTGTCAGCAAAAACTTGTCCAAAGCAGAACTGAATTACACTGTAACCGAGAAGGAATTCTTGGCTGTGGTCCATGCACTGAACAAGTTCCGACATTATATCACTGGCTATCAAACATTTGTACATACTGATCATGCTGCAATTAGATATTTAATGAATAAACCAGATGTGAATGCTCATATTATTAGATGGTTACTTTTGTTGCAGCAGTTTGATTTGACCATTGTTGACAAACCAGGTAAAGAAAATGTTGTTGCTGACTTTTTATCTAGATTGGATCTATCTGTAGATGAGGACGGAACAGTGGATGACCAGATGCCCGATGAACATCTGTTTGCTATCTCAGTACTCTCTCCATGGTTTGCTGATATAGCAAACTACCTTGTTTCAGCACAGTTTCCTCCGCACCTATCTTCAAGAGAGAAGAGCAGAATCATCAGAAAAAGTGCCTCATTCACTTGGATCGGGGGCAACCTGTTCAAGCTTGGCCCTGATCAGATCTTAAGGCGTTGTGTAAGGGAGGAGGAAGTCTTTGATATCCTCCTCACCTGTCATGATGGGCCTTGTGGAGGACATTTTGCAACAAAGAGGACTGCCTTCAAAATCCTGCAGGCAGGCTACTATTGGCCCACTCTTCATCAAGATGTCAGAAGGTATATCAGCCAATGTGACCGATGCCAAAGAATGGGGAAACCGACTCAAAGGGATGAGATGCCTCTCCAACCTCAAGTGACTCTTGAGCCATTTGAGAAGTGGGGCATGGACTTTGTGGGTCCAATCAACCCTCCTTCGAGGCAAAGGTCTTACATCATTGTGTGCACTGACTACCTGACAAAGTGGGCAGAAACTAAGGCAATCAAAGCAGCAACAGAAGAAAAGGTGGCCGAGTTCTTAAGAGAAAACATCTTCTACAAGTTTGGCTACCCAAGAGAGCTAGTCACCGATCAAGGAAGCCAGTTCACATCCAACTTAATTGAAGACCTACTAGCTCATCACAAAATCAAGCATAGGACTTCCACCCCCTATCATCCACAGGCAAATGGGCAAGTGGAAGTCACCAACAGAGCATTGGAAGGGATTTTGACTAAGGTGGTGAGCAACAGTAGGAAAGATTGGGCAGATCGCCTGGTTGAGGCCACATGGGCTTACAACACCACCTGGAAGACCACCACCGGCTTCACACCTTATGAGCTGGTCTATGGGAAGAAAGCTTTGCTGTCCATTGAATTTGAATACAACACTTTGAGGATGGCAGCTCAGCTGGACCTAGATCTCAGCCATGCACAACAAGAAAGGTTATTGCAGCTGAATGGATTGGACGAGCACCGAATGCAGGCCCTCCTTCACTCAGAAGTGGTTCAAGTTCAGAGAAAGGTGTGGCATGACCAACACCTCAATGAAAAGCAATTCCAGCCAGGAGATTGGGCACTGTTGTATGACTCTAGGCACAAAGATTTCAAGGGGAAGCTGAGAACCAGATGGCTGGGACCATATGCAGTGGAAAAATGTCATGACAATGGATTGGTTCTTATTCGGACCATTGATGAGGAGTCTATCCCCATGCTTGTCAATGGGCATCGACTGAAGATCTATAGGAAACCTCTCTCAAGACAAGAGTTCATCAAAACTGTGGAGAAATCAGTGTTGGTTATAGAGAAGGGTTCTGCCTCTGCTTTGGGCATACCCTGAAAGATCTAAAAATAAAAAAATAAAAATAAAAAAATAAAAATAAATAAAAATAAAGATCCTTGGGTGAAAACCTTTCTGAGGCTCCCAAGGCAAGTAGTAGGGGTGAAAACCTCATTGAGGCGCCCCTATTGTCTTTCAAAAAAAAAAAAAAAAAAGGAATTTGAAAAAGATCCTTAAGTGAAAACCTCTCTAAGGCGCTTAAGGCAGATGGCAAGGGTGAAAACCTCATTGAGGCACCCCTGCTATCTTTCAAAAAAAAAAAAGAAAAGAAAGAAAAAAGAAAAAAAACAATAAGCAAAAAAGACAGGGACAACAAGTTTATAAAGTGGAAATGCATGCAGGTTGCAGGTGTTCTATGAAGGAGAGGAGGTTTCTCAACTCAAAGTCAAGGATCCTTATCATGCTGCTAGGAGACCTCACCAGCACCTCCTCCAAGAATACTCATCCTCTCCAAGGTAAGGGCACGATTTCATAACAACTTAAGTCTTCTACAGGAAGATGCAGACTTTCTACAGGAAGGTGCAGACTTTCTACAGGAAGTTCTGTATTTCTACAGGAAACTTCCTGTAGAAGTTCGGGACGGCCCAGAATTCATTGTAAGAGGAGATCTAACGACCAAGGTTCGGTTTGGACGCATGCAAGCTACTATTGTCACCCTTACACACTGCTGTCACCTCCTTCTACCACCCTTGTCGACATGCAATGAAGATACCTGCACAATCAAAGCAGATCATTGAGTTATCAAGAGAAGGCAATTTGTAAATGAAAAAAGACGCTGAGATGCCATGCCATACCCATCCCAGCTATCCAAGAGCCCTGCGAGCGAGATCGTGAGGCCACCGTCTTCATCGTGCAGCATGCACCCGAGGAGGAAAAACTGCTACAGGACATCCTGCAGGAGTCCCGTAGCAGTTAAGCCAACTAGAGTGTACACCATTCCACCGCCTGCAACATGCAAGGATCACGCGGGCGCATGCAGCCGAAGTACCAAATTCATCGTCAGCGGCGTGTGAAAAGGAACCTCCGGACCTGTGCAATCACACAGCAGCAAACAAATCTACTCATCATCGTCCAAAAGCCTGAAGAATCGTGTCGCGGCCGCACAGGTAAGTGCCTTGCCCTTTCTTCCGTCGAATTGCATGAATTTTACTTTGAAATGTTTGCGAAGTGTGAAGTGAATGGGTTGAGCGGTCGTATGGCCATTCGACTGGCCACGTCGACCAGTCAGTGGTCTAGTCGGATGTTTGAACGGTGGTCGTGGCAAAAAGGAATGGGCAGTGCACACGTGAGAGCCATCCAGTCGGGAAAAACGAGTTTTAACAGAAGTGACGGCGGCGGATCTGCGGGGAATGATGCGGCAGTAAGGGAACTCGCAGACGAATGATGGAGTGACATCGTCCAACGGTCCGGCAGGGACAGCTCACCCCCACGCCACGGATTCCGCCGAATTCAAATCTAATCGGCTAGATTGCCACCCCACGCATTTATCATTCACCGTTTGAAAGTCGAGTGATCATCCGGATCCCTCTGCAGCTCGACACTCCAAGTCTTTGGCCGTTCGAACGCCTGTTAAGCAGCACAGAGAGTGCAGACCCACTGCGGTATCCTCCGGAATTCGCGCGCTGCTTCTACAGGAAAGCTGTTTCTACAGGAAATTGGGTTCCTCACGTCAAAAGGTGGCGGATTAAAAAGGTAAGCCTGAACCTTCCATGCAATTGGTTTCGAGGGTGGCAAAGTCGACGTTCTACAGTCTGGTCGTGAAAAAATTGCAAGTATTGTCTGCTGTTGCATGAATTGTCGTCCTACAAGATGTGAGTTATAGTTAAGCCGTGTTAAGGTCGTCGGGAGATAAGTTTTGTGAATTGTATGCGTGGCAGAGGCGTAATTCTACGCTCTGTCCCAGTTAGCCAATTTTCTTCCGCGCCCGCCACCTCCAGTTAACGTCACAGGTTTTTCACCATGCCAGGTGGGTTCATCAGAAGGGAACCAACCGACTCCACAAAGCTAAGAGAAAATCCTGAGGTGGTGGAGCTCTTCACGCGAGCGCAATGGATATCATTCTGTGACAAATTGCAGGGCTATGATGACGAGGTGGAAGAGGAGTTTTTGCAAGCTCTGAGGCCGAAATCCAAAACATTGGCCACCGTCAACTTCAGGGGTTTGAGTCTCAGACTCACCCCACAATTTATCAGCCGAGTTACTGAGCTCCCAATGGGATTACCATGGGATAAAGAAGAAAGAAAATTGGGCCAACAGGCTAAGAAAGAGTTCTTTCCACCTAAGGAGGAATTCTCAGAAGATAAAAATGGGGTTCGTAGAACCAGCTTACTGCCATCGTGGAGTGAAGTTAGCCTGCAGATTATGAAGTACATCACCTGCGAAGGTCGATTTAGCATTGTATATGGGTACCATTTTCGGTTACTCACGGAATTAAGGTATCAGATGTACCTACCTGTAGAAAACAAACTCAGTATCCCCTACTTTCTGCTACAGTCTCTGATTGAATGTGCCACCAAGTTGAAAGAAGGCACACCAGACCAGGTAGCCCACCATGGACTCATCAAACTCCTTGTGGAGGATGTGCTCCACACATACAAGGTTCCTCTCTCATGGGAAGCCTTCATAAATTTGACCAAGGATGGTGATATAAGGATGCTGACCGAAGAGCTCGGTTCATCTAGCAGTGAGGAGAAGGAGTCCGTGCCCGCAGGGAAGAAAGACAAAGGGCAGAAGACCACGACCACGGAGCAGAAGAAAGAGAAAAAGAAGAAACAAGAGAAAAAGGGTGCCAAAGAGAAGGATGACACACCCATGTTGACAGCCAGAGAAAGAAGATTGCAAAGCAGAGTGGACAAGGCTGAGCAGGTCCACATCAGCAAAGATACCTCGACAGCAGCCGCAACCAAGCCAAAAAGTAAAACACATGCAGCAAAACAAGCTAAAGCGGTGACACCTGTTTCTACAGGAAAACCGAAACCGGCTTCTACAGGAAGCCCGAAATCCACTGAAAAAGGGTCTTCTACAGGAAGCCCGAAATTAACTGAAAAAGGGTCTTCTACAGGAAGCCCTGAGAAAAGGAAACCCAAGGAGAAGAAAGCTGACATTCTTGCAAGGGAGGCAGCAGCTGTGCTGGCCGCCCTCAGTACACCTCCTAAGCCAAAGGAGAAGAGAAAGAGGGAGACCCCTCTATATTTTAAAGCTCGAAGAAGTGTGAGAATAAAGACGGGCAAGCCACAGCCTCCGTCTAGCAGCCCAATCATTATCGAAGATGCCCCTACTTCGCCCAAGGAGAAGTCCCCCTCGAGGATATCAGTCACCTATGAGAGGGGGAGCCCGAAGAAAACTACCTGGAAGGATAGGTTGGACCAATTGGCCTCGAAAGCCCGGCTACAGGATGCTGAAGATGCTCTACAGGAAACTTTAGCCCGGCTTAAGGAAACAGAGAGAATGGAAGGAGAAACACCCTCATCACCACCGAGGGAGGGCGAAGTAGAGCCACCAAAAGAAGTGGAGAAAGAGCATATACCAGAGCCCAACCCTCAGCCAAGTCTAAGTTCATATTACAACTTTTTAGAGGCTGGCAAAATTATACCTCAGAAATTTACTGTGCCACTGTTTTTTGCATTGGAGGAAGAAAGAGTCCGTACACACACGTGGATGAAAATAGCCAAGTCAAAGGGTGTGGCGGACATAGGTCCCTTGTAGGAGCAGCTCAAGGAGGCCAGAAGTGAATTATCCATGGCTAAACACGTGGCAAATTGCCAATGAGTGTTCCTACAGGAAGAAAACCAAAAGCTGAGATTGCAGCTACAGGAGCTGAGGACAGGGACAACTACATCCTCCAAGGACACCACAGCAGAACAGCAAGGCAAAAAGGAACTGAACACCGGTCTTGGAGAGCCAACCACACATCTACAGGAAGCAGAGCAGCAAGCACAAATTGAGGTGCAAGCTCTCAGACAACAGCTGCAGCAGAAAGAGGCACAATTGGCCTGCATGGCCAGTTGGGCCATGGATGCTATCCAATGCAGACAGCCGGCCAAATCCTATGGCCTGTACTTGAAAGACCAATGGCTGCAATTTCAAATCAATACCTTGGAGCAAAGAGGTATCTCTCAGCTCCAAGACCCGCAGCAATTCACTGAAGTATGCAGTACCAGCTCATCAGAGGATAAGGCCAAATTAGCGGAGTTCTACCTCCATAATTTGGCCCTGCCTAATGTAGTTTCATGGGATCCCAATACGGCCTTGGGAGATATGCAATTAATGGCATTTGCCTCATGGCTGAACCATGAGGACAAGAGAGCAGCAGAAGCCAAAGCGGTCATGAACCGAGAGCTGAATGAGCCATTGCTCATCAGACCAGAACCAGGGGATCCAGTTGCACTAATCTCGGCACACCAACATTTGTCCACTGACCCTCAAGCTTCATTGAGATATATGGATCAACAGGCCCAAGCCATAGCTCATTTTGAGGACATGGAGACACTGTTAGGAGACAACGCTGTCCAAGCATGCACTCGCAGATGGAATACATTGGCCCACAATCTGAAAATCCGAGAGTATCATACCCCAACTCGGATGAGGGAAGCTCTGGTACGGGTGGCCCTCTATAAGAAATCCATGCAAAACCTCCAGGCCAGCTGGATTGGCCTTAAGCTAAGCCCACCACTGCTGCTAGGATTGATGGAAGGCAGCACAGAGAAAGATGATAATGAACAGTGGGAAGAGGTGAACAGAAGGGCTGGGTTCCATATCAGCAAGGAGGACACTACTACAGAGGCTTGGGATGTAAGGGTGGCAGTAAAGGCAATGAAGGATGAAGAGCTGGACTAGTTGCTCAAGGATGAGCAAATATTTTAGCTGGGGGGTGATGATGAGCCCCAAATTTGGTAACATTTTGGGCTCATTTGGCCTACTTACCCTTGCTCAACCCTTCATTTTTTATCACTTATGCATCATTTCTTAGTATATTCATGTTATTTGTAGGAAGGAGGGCAGTCACTATTCCTAGGTGGCTAATACATGTTTATTTCAGGTTTTTTGACATTAAATGGAGCAAAACCACGCAGATGGAGGCAAGGAGACAACCAAGGTGGCATTGCGGGTTTGTAGGAAGGTTGTCCACAGCCTTGAATGACCTTCCTCGTGATCTCCACCCCAACTTCGAGCTCCAACAGCTATCACCACCGAGCTAGAAGGCAGCCAACGGATTCTAAGGGAACAAGCAGTTTACTTTTAGTTGGACAGCCAAGCCCCACTAATTTAGGAGGCCAGCTTGGCCCTCATAATGTATAAATATTGAGGCTGTAGCCTTCGATGGGAGCTTTTGAAACCTTGTTATTTATCCTAGACTACGAGCTGATAGCTCTGTTTTTGCTTTTTGTAAGCCATTTTTGGCATGTTATCAGACTTTTGACTATTATCTCTTAATGAATAAGCAGACAGATTTGAGGTAGTTCTGAGTTCTTAAAAGGAGCTTAAGCTCTCAGGGTTGGGCCCAACCTGAGAGCCTAAGGCTTCCTTCATTGTATTGTTACTTGTCTTTCCTTTCAGCATTTCATTTCTTTTCCTTTACATGCACTTGGAAAACACAGTTTGCTGATTCGAATTTCTTGATGTGATAAAGTAGGTTAGTTTTATGGATAAAGTGCTTACAGTAGTTTAGATTAGAGTAGGAGGATTAGAGTTAATCAGGGTTCCAAGAAAAGGTTGATTGTACACTCACTTCCACCTCTGTTTAGAGATTGGGAGTGTAGACCGTGCCAACCACCAAAAAAACGTAGTTTTACATGTTCATGCAAAGTAATATTCCCATTGGTAGAAGTGTCCATGCATTTAGATCTTGAGCAATAACTCTTTGTTTCAGCACCACGCACGATTTCTCTTTAACTTACATTGCTGTTCTTTGGTTTCTAATAAAACAGTTAGAGTAGGTTGATGACCTTTCGGTTTTGTGCAAGATACGGGTGATTTGTTTCATTTACACTGCGCAACACCACTCTATCATTCCCTTATCCTCCTGAGCCGTGCCTAAGCCATCTACTTACCTCCCAGTTCGATCATTTGCCTCCCAACTCTTCTATCATCCACGTTGTTTTATCTTTTCGGCCTTCCATTGCCTTTAACCCCCTCTAGATCAACCAGCTTTACACACTCCCTCTCCATCTCACCTCTCTGTCCATAAGCCATCACAAGCTCCCCTCCTACCTCTATATCCACCCATACAGCTCATTCACCCATCCATCACTCAAAGATCCTATTGCAGAACATCCTATAGAAGTTAGCAGACTTCCTGTAGAAATCCTGAACTTCCTGTAGAATCCCCTGCAGACATCCTGTAGAAGCTTGCAAACACGGTTGCCAGGCATCTGAACCTTGTGAACTTCTGTGGAATGATGCTAGGGATCCCTTAGACCCTCTCTGAGCCTTCCTGACCTTTTCCAAGCCTTCCTCCCCTTGATCTACCCCTGCACAGTCAAGACCCAGTAAGAAGCACAGTCATAATAACTCCAACAACTTGAGCAAAAATACAAAAACATGTTCTCTTCAGATGAAAGTAGTTTAGACACATGCATCTCATCCCAGTAGAAGTAATGGCATCACTTTTAGAAGTTGCATTCCCACCATTGCATCCTAAGGATTAAGCTGGTAGAATTAGGGTTTACTAGGGTTTCCATGTTTTGTTGGTTTTTCAGTTCATTCTTGCAAAGTAGGTTAATTTCCTTTGAGATAGCTTTCGTTCATCACTTAAAAAGCTTCTTCTGAGAACATATAGAAGTTGGCTTGAGCCCTAGCGGACTTGTGCCCGCTGACCAAGTGACCGCTGCGACAAGAACTAGTACTTGTGCATACAGCACCGTCGCTTCCGAGTTTGTACGAACTACCGGGTTGATAAAATTAGAGAAGGAAGCTCCAGGAGTTGTAGCATTATTGCTACAATACTGGAGCCCACCAGATCTCAAGCCCAGATTGGTAAAATGATAAGAATTCATGAACTACCTCCTTCACCTATATATTTACTACCATTCATAGGCAAAGGGTTGTCTTTTGGAGCGTGATTCTACCCTTATGTTGTTAATGTGAGAGATATCTTTCCATGCATTAGGGTGATTATAGATGCAATTTGTGACAAGGAAAGGATAAGTCAACTTGGAGGATCTGTTCTACAATATTAACACCTATTTTTGGTTGTAACTCACTCCATTTATATTAATACAAAGAGTTCTTTGTTTTCCTATATATTATGTTATGGTTTCATGTATTCCAATACCATGTCGATCTATTTAATAAAGTGATTAGATGATGCTACATATATCTCGTAGATCGTTGGTTTGTGTTGTTTGATTGTGCAACTTCTAATTATAACAATTAGAGCTAGGATTTGAGCATACAATCCAAGGAAGGAACGAAGCATATGACATATTCCAGGTAGGCTTCATCCCATTATCTATTTACTTTAAGGAAAACATTAGTTTCATTGCCTTTTTGTTGTTCTATGTCAGTCCACCAGGCCTAGGGAAGATACTTCTGTCTGCAGTCGTAGATTTCGCATAACACTAATGACGTTTATATGTGCTAGATGTATATACAATTAGATGATGTTAGTGAATTTAAATGTGCATTTTAGATTATGTTTATGTTTTTTAGATGGTTATCATGATGATGTTTATTTTTATGAAATGATATATATTTATCATAGATTATATATTGGTGAACTTATATCAAAATTTTATATATGAAATTACATGTAAAAAGACTTAATTTAAATAAAAATTGCAAAGATATTTTTATAAATTACAAAGTTTAATATTGGTGAAACTATAATTGCAAAATTACTATAGATAGTCCATACATATTCATTCTAGCTAAATTCCTTTTCAAAACACAATTACATATGAATAAATGTTATTTTCCATTGTACTATTTACTCTTTTTTAATAGACTCTTCTACCCTAAAAATTGTTATTATAAAAAAATTATGCTCTTCAATCATAAGCATTCTATTGGTCCTAAAATTTTATGGATGCAAATCTTCCTATATTTGTTGTTTTTGTCATTATTTCGTAAGTTGTTTGCTATCAAAATTTTAAGTTACTTCATTAATTGTGGTTTTAGTCAACATTGGGGGATTATTTAAATATTTCCAAAAGCATTGATAAAAGTATGTAAACTAACAAATAGATAAATTGAAAACCAAATTATCACAAAATCCAAATTAAGCTTATCACAAACTTAGAATTAAACAAATATGTTAAATTTTTATTTTTTAAATTATAAATTACACAATTGGAAATACTTAGTTTTAAGTGTAAAAACGTTTCCACTGGAAAACAAATATGTAAAAACATTTTTGAATCTCACCAATTATATAAAATGCCAAGAAGAGAGATAGAAAACAATATTATTAGTGAAATAAAGAAAAGAAAAACATACAATAATAGTATAAATGATGATTTAGCACAAGTAGATATCACTCTCCGTTGTCATCAGCTTAATTATCTTCCTCGTTTGGCATGATAACACTATCATTCTCAAAAATATGTTTTGATATAGGGTCGTGTCTTAATACGAACCACCAATCCCTATCCAACAGATCTGGGTTAAAAAACACATGGTTGCAATGTTTGGGGAAAACATAAGGCTCCCTAGCTTCATGCCACCATTCTAGAGTTGATAGATATCAACCCACTATTGCGATCTTCCTTTACATTATTTCGATCAAAGGTGTCCCACCACTTGCACCTAAAAATAACACATTGGAACAAAGAGAAGTCCGCTTCAGTGATCTCTTGTATCTTTCCGATGCAACATAACGTCCCTTATAGATTTTGATCGTGGTGGCTAACACGACTAAATTGGTTGAAATCGACTTCCACTCCACAGTCTTGTATAATGCATCCCTCATCGACATCTTGCATGCAAAAATGATGTCCATATGCCCACATAGATGGGAACAAATGCACCTATAAAAAAGTGAAAAAATCATAGTGTCATGTGTCTAATAACCCGAACATAATTAAAATATAAAATATAGATGTTACAATTCAAAGGTGCATTACGAACTTAAAAATGTATAGAAACAGATTATTATTGAGTTGCTGCACCCAATCCCTATGTTTAATGCATCTTATTCAACACGTGGGTAGCGACCAGATGCACCGTATTTCTTTCTAACTTGGTTAGCAACCCAACTGTTGGGGCATATCATTGGCATATTTTCTTGTAAATGATCAAGATAAGGCACACTTCTATCATTCAACCGTTTGAATTCTTTTTGTCATTGTCACATTTCCTCCTCTTATGTTCCTACAATGCGACCCACAGTTGTGTTGCTTCCAAATTGTAAAGAATGAATTTGTTGATGGCTTCAATTTATGAATTTGCTGATGAAATCAAACCGACATATATAGTATGTATGAGATAAAAATCTACATTATGAAGTTTAGTGTGAATAGTTATTGTGTAGAAATTTGACAAATTCTAAGTCACTTACTCTTTATCACACACATTTTTCCATTTGTTTCAAGAAACTCCCCTTGTCTTTTGTCTTCATCCCTTTCTTCGTCCCAAATAATTGCCTTTGTTGTGTTGTCGATCTACTTGATGTACACACTGGCATAATAGAAATACTTATACAATATGTACCCCTCTGCCATGGAGCCCTCGGGTTTTGCCCTTTGTCGAACAAAACCTTTCAATTTTTTCTTGTACCTCTCTGAGAAGAACATCTAACGACAAGAAACCACCCCAATTAATCCAACCTCATCTACTAGGTGAATTAGAAGATGAACTTGCAAGTCCACGAAACTCATCGACAATTCCTTCTCAAACATACAAACAATCCCAACTATCTCTTGATGCCATCGTGGAATGCTAGCCATCTGAATCTCCTTTGATGTGATCCAATGTATAAATGTAGATAATTTAAATATGGCACATCGTAGGTCTTGGGGGAAATCATGGTTCAAACACCCACGCATGAGCAAAGGATAATGACACTTCAAAGTAAACACATACAAAAAATAATTATATTTTATCACACGACTTAAAAATAATAACAAATAATAAAATCACATTTTTTTTTTTTTTAACTCAAACGGTTATATTTTTATTGATTTGGAAGTTCTTGGGTCTGATCCCAGCTACAGTTACATTACATACTTCACGCTATTGCTAATTAAATCTGCTTGCTTTTCAGGGCATATGAATATTGCTTTCGTTGTTTACAATAAGGAGTCCTTTCGCCAAAGAGCTGCCTTTGTTTGCCAGCTGATCTGCTTCCCCATTAGATTTTCTGAGAATATGGTAAAACTTGCATGTATTGAAATCTAGCATGACTCTCTGCAACCTGTCCTGAATTTTGTTTAAGCTAGCATTTCTAAAAGGGTTTGCCATCTTCATGCTCTTTATTATTAGTTCTGAGTCTCCAAACACTTGGATATCTTTAGCTCCTTTATCTCTTGCTATGATGCATGCTTTCAGAAGCCCGAGGATCTCTGCTTGGTTGTTAGATTTCTGTCCGAGTCCCCAGCTAAAACAATCTTTTGTTGTCCCATCTGTGTAGTATATGACTCCCCCTGCTCCTGCACTTCCTGGATTACCTTTGGATGCTCCGTCAAAGAAAATAGTGATTAAATTTTGAGTCCGCCACCATTGTTGAAATTTGTCGTCCTCTTCTCTTATGCGCCATTCCTGATTTGTCTTTTTTGGAAAGGAGAGCTGCTTGTGGGGATGAGGCTCTAGCATACCAAGCCATTGTTTTTCTTCAGGCATTAACAGAAAGTCTTCTTTGAAATACTGCTGCTGAGCTGCTTCCAGTAGAAAAGATTTGGCTTTTGATGCTACTTTCAATGGAGTGTGGCTTATTTCTTTAAAAATCTGCTGATTTCGAGCTAACCAAAGCTGCCAGCATACAAACTTTGGGATAGCTATCCATATTTTTTTCCAGAACGATTTGGAGGGGATGCACTGAGGGTAAATTCTATTCCAGTTGGCATATAAATCTGCTACATTGATTTGAGGAGGAATAGTAATCTGAAAATTTTGTAATATATAGCTCCATACCTGTTTTGCAAAGTTACATTCCAGGAAAAGATGCTGAGCTGTTTCTAGATTGCTGTTGCAAAGTGCACATCTGTGTGGTCCTGCTATATTCCTTTTAGCCAAGTTGTCACCTGTTAAAAGTTTGTTATGAGCTAGGGTCCAGAAAAAGAAGTTTACCTTCGGAAGTGCTAAAGGATCCCATACATTCTTCCAAAAAGCCGAGTTTTCTCTGCTGTTATTTGAGGCCTGTAGAGCTCTATATCCTGCTGTTGTAGTGTAAATTCCGGTCTGGCCCCACCCCCATTTGTCTTTCATGGCTCTGTTGATGGGCGCTGCTTCCTCCAGCCTATCTTCAAGCAAGGTTTGTTGATGAGTTAACCTCTCTGGAACTCCATGAAAGTCCCATCCAACCCAGTCCCCTCGTTGATCCCACTTTGACAATTCAAAAACAATATTGACTCCTGCCTGCTTCAGCCAGTCCCTTAGGTTGCCTATATCCTCATTGTCCCTCAAGGGTTCTTTCCCCATGATTCTGTCATTCCATAAATGGGTGTGCTTGCCATTGCCCGGGATCTTGTAGACATGTTTGATGAAAAACTTACTGCTCTTGCAACAAAGTTTCCATACCTGCGTACTATTGACTGTATTTGCATTCTGTAGATTGCTGAGATTTTTGTTGGGACTGTATTTAGTCCTCAGTATTTCACTGACCGGGTGTGTGGGTTCGTGTAACAGTTTCCAAAGGATCTTTCCTCCCAGAGCTAAGTTTATGAGGGCTGGATCTCTGATTTGCAACCCTCCATCTGCCTGTGTTTTTTTTACCACATCCCATTTCACCAAATGAATTTTCTTTTCATTTCCCTTTCCTCCCTGCCACAAAAAATCTCTGAGTAATTTGGAAATTTGTTCTGTAACGTTTCTTGGAGCAAATAGGAATGCTGCCTGGTATATTGGAAGCGCTGAGAGTACTGCTTTAATTAAGATTACCTTTCCTCCCTTCGTCAGCCAGTGACCTCCCCACACTGCGATTTTGGCTTTTATTTTCGATATTAAATCGCTCCACAACGATCTTCTGTTTGTTCCTGATGAAATGGGGAGGCCTAAATACCTGAAACTGTCCCAATTTACCTGTCCTTTAAATCCTAGAATCGTGGTAATGTCTGATAGCTCCCTCTGCTCTATATTCCAGCTATAAACCTCTGTTTTATTTTCGTTTATTAACGCCCCAGAGACTCTGCAGTATTTGTTAAGGGTGGCGTTTATGGATCTGGCAATTCTTGTGGTGGCTCCTGCTAATAGAATTGTGTCATCAGCAAATAACGCGTGGTTCTGTCCTTCTGCTCCGTGGAATGCCTTAAGGCCCGGAATGTTGCCTCTTGTTTTTTCTTCTGCAAGTTTTCGGCTTAGCGACTCTGCCATGAGGATATACAGTGACGGGGATAGGGGGCATCCCTGTCTGATGCCCCTCTGCGCTTGAAAGAAGTTCGTGGGACGCCCGTTGACTAGCGGGGCGATCCAAGGATTTCCTATACATGCCTTAATCAGATTTATGAATTGCTGCGAGAACCCAAACGCCATCAGAACTTTGCAAATGAAGGTGCGATCCACTCTGTCGAATGCGGAGGCCATATCTAACTTGACCAGCATGCCCTTTTCCTTGCGCTGTTTGCTGGAATGTATAATCTCTTGAACCTGTATTACGTTATCCGTAATATTTCTGCCTTCCACAAATCCGCCTTGAGAAGGTGAGATCAATTTGTTTAGCAGTGGCTTGATCCTGTTAGCGATCAACTTTGCCAAGATTTTGTATGAGGCGTTACACAACGAGATCGGGCGAAACCTGGCGAATGTCTCCGGATTGGTCTCTTTGGGGATTAGTGCGAGGTATGTAGAATTTGTTCCTCCGCCTACCTTAGCCTTTTCCATAAATCTGCTAATCATTTTGAATAGATCCAGTTTAATGATTTGCCAGCACGCCTTATAGAAATGGATTGAAAATCCATCGGGTCCGGGTGCCTTGTCTGCATCCATGGCCCAGACAACTTTAGTGATTTCTTCCTCCGTGGCTGGCCTGCACAATTCTGCGTTTTCTTCATAGCTAATCAGGTTTGGAATATTGGTCATAAAGTCCACGATTTCTTCATCGTTACTGTGATTTTCTTTCCTGTATAGGTTCCTGAAATAGTTTTCTGCAGCTGCCTTGATCTGGTGGTAACTATTGCATACCCTGCCCTCTGGAGTTTTAATCTCTGCTATATGATTCCTGATCACTCTCGCTCTGTATTGTCGGTGAAAGTATGAAGTGTTTCTGTCCCCGGCCTTCAACCACAAGCTCCTGGATTTTAAACGCCAGTATTCCTCCTCCTTTCTGAAGGTATGGTGCGCAGAACATTGGGCTTTTGTTTCTTTTTCCAATAGATCTGCGGTTATATCAATATTTTCCATCTCTGTTTGCAGGTTTTGGAGTGCCTGGACTGACTCCTTTCTTTGCTCGGTAGGGGTATGTACTGGCTTTTTTACCCAGTTCTTCAGCGCTAATTTGGTGGCCTTTAACTTCTGCTCCCAGACGTAGCTTGGAGATCCCGATACTGGTTTGCCCCAGGCTGCCTTTACTGTCTCTTCGAAGCCTTCCTTCTCAATCCATAGTGGGCTGAATCGGAAAGGAATGGGTCCTAAGTCTTTTTCATCTTCTAGAAGGAGTTGAATGGGTTTGTGATCCGAGGCTAACTTGGCTAAAATTTTTGTTGTTATAATTTTTTTCTTCATCATTATGGAACCTTGGACCATGAATCTGTCTAGCCGCGCTGATATGTGATCAGATCCCAGTCTATTGTTGGTCCAAGTGAAAAGACCTCTGATGGGGTTGAAGTCCAGGAGGTCCCAGCGCTGGAAGAGTTCCTCCACTTGATCGAGCATGGGATCTCTGTTATTTGTCCCTCCTCTTTTTTCTTTAGCTTTCATAATAATGTTTAGATCCCCTGCTATGATAATGTTACTGGGGGAAGTCTGTTCTAGATAGGCTGATAGAGAGCTCCAGCATTCTCTCTTTTCCTGATAAGTGACAGGAACATAAAGATTAAAGAGGTTGATGTTTAACTTACTTGCTTTGTGCATTAATTCAGTTTGTATCCAATGCTGCGTTTCCTTGTGATTATCCAGCTGGAAAAGGTCATCATTCCAGAGTGTTGCCAGTCCTCCTGATGTGCCCCTTGAGCTGACCGCTTTGCCTGCTTTTTTGTTCCACTTTGAGCTACTAATCTCTAGAAGGGCATGCCCTTCTATTTTAGTCTCTTGGAGCAAGAGTATGTCTGAGGGTTCTGCTTTCATAAGATCCTTGACTGCCTCTATTTTGGAGGGGTTCCCCAGACCTCTGCAATTCCAAGAGACGATGTTCATTATTTACTTGAAGGGGTGGGTCCTCCCTTGGAGGTCCTTGGTCTGGTGTTTCTCCCAATAGTCATTTCGATGGTGGCTTGGCTTCCTTGCGTTTTAAGTCTCTCTGCCTCCTCCTCCCTTTTTTCTTTGCGGGATTTCCTTCCTGCTTTTTTCGATTGGCGCTCATAAACTTCGTCCTCTGAGGAGCTGGAACTTTCAATTGGTTTTTTCTTTTTTATTATTTCTGCATATGTAGGGTTCAATGGGCTGCCCAGATTGATCTCCCTCTGTATTACTTCTTCTACCTCCTTGTTAGGAATAGAAGTGTCCTCTTGTTCTTCATTCTCCTGACTTAGGATAGTTTGATTGGCCTGATCCTTATCTGCATCTTTAGGATTTACTTCTGTTTCTTGATTGGCTTTACTGGAGCTGGGGACTTCTTCCGTTGAGCCTTTACCATTTCCTTTTTTTTTGGAGGATGCATTCTTCTGTACAAGGGTCCATTGTTCCCCGTTCTGTTTTTCTGCTTGCTCCTCTGCTCTCTTTTTGCAGTTCTTTGCAAAGTGGCCGTGGCTGTGACAGTGTCTGCATTTAAAGGGCAACTGTTCGTAATCCAGCTCCTGAACATACGACCACCCAGCTACTGTAAGCTTGATAGCTTCCGGTAACCCTTCCTCTAAGTCCACTTCTACGCAGATCCGTGCACATGAGTATTGGTCTTTCCTCGCTGCCTGATCTATATATTTTCCCAGGGCGTTGCCTATGATTTGAAAAGATTTTTGATTCCAGCAATGCAATGGCAAATGGGGCAATCTGACCCAGACCGGGACTGCTGAAGGGATGTCCTGAGTGGGGTCAAAATCTGGTGCCCATTTATTCAAATATAGGCCCTGAGGCCCCATAAAATACGGTCCATTCCTAAATATCAAGCCTTTGTCATCAGGGTTTTCAAAGACAAACACGAAGAAACCCTTACCTACGAAATAGCTCTTGACTCCTTCTTTGATGAGGGGCTTCCAGTTCCTTTGTGTCCAATCCTCTACCGACTTAGGAGATGGCCAGAGGCCTGTGAACTGGCCTATGAGGCCTCTTTCCGTGAGATTCATTGCGGCTTTGCAGGTTTCTTGTTCAGGTAGAGCAACTGAAGGGATCGAATCCAGCTTTTTCACAAATTTCTTCTGCATTCCTGAGGGCGGCCGCTTTGATCCAGCTGCAATCATTGAACGAAAGGCCATCACCTCCGGAGGCTCTCGAGGGGGATCCGGATCCCCGCTGCCCTCCATTGGATCGGCAGGGGAACGCGAAGGGCGTGCAGAACGCAGAGCGTAAGGGTTGGGGCAGGCTGCTGCAGGCGGAGCAGCAGGCGCGCGCAGTCGTCAAAAGTTCATATCACTCCCCTCATTTTAATAAAATCACATTTTTGACATACATACTCTTAGAAGGTTCAAATGGTCATGCAATTTCAACCCCAACAAATGGTCTTCCATAGTGAAGCAACGCCATAGTGAATATCGATATAAAGGAGGCATCATCATACCCATTATAACTTCTTTTGCCAAAGAAAGATCACCTTCCTTTAAAATCCATGGGATATCACCTTCTTTGAAAGACCAAGAGGGACTAACCTCTCCTCTACTTTCTTGTCTTGGCTAATGTTTCTTTTTAGTTTTTGAAGAAATAAGAGCTCTCCTAACATACAATGTGTCAATTTATTTTGATGATAGGTGCCTCCATCAAGAATAAGAAACATTTTTAAATATATGCATGGGATCTAGTAAGTGGGAAATCTTAAGATGCTCCCAATATGGGAGCTCATAAAAGACAAATTTCCTTTTCACCCCAATGGGAAATTTCTCAACATAGGTGTCAAAGAATTTTGGATCATCGAACATAGGATCCCTATTTGAAGTGAACATTTATGTAATCTCCTTCTCCTAATCTCTCTCATATGCTCTAAGCCATTCAGTTGGAGTCAGTATTGTAGCCCTTTGGGTTCTCTTTGGTTTACCATTAAAAGGGGATGTTGCTCTTCTGTAAGGGTTTTCTTCTAGGAGGAATACGCTAGAGAAGTCATACAATGGATTTTGTAGGTGGTTGGCCTGCCTAGCCTTCAAACAAGGTCCACAACATTTACATCCATGATACCCTTTTTTTACAAGACCTGCATAATTATTGTATACAGGGCATGTTAGAGATTATGAAGATTAGAACAATTGCAACTAATTAAATTAATATACGAAACAATATTGTTACGTATATAAACAAATCAATAACACATGTAATGTACCAAAGCTAACTCCTAAGCCTGGATAGTCATGTGTGGTGTAAGCACATATGCCATACAATGTAAAACTCCTCTCTGTTGTGATGGGTCTTGATACATCGTATACATGTATCCCTTCTCATAATTCCTTTAATTCATCTACCAATGGTTGTAAGTAGACATCCATATTCTTCACTTGTTTTCTACTAGGGACTATGAGAGCCAACATAAGATGTTCATTCTTCAAGGACAACCATGGGGGTGTATTGCTATTGATCACTACATGCCAAATATAATAGTTGGTGTTTTGGAGGGAATATGGGTTGACACTGTCCATGGTTATGCCGAGTAGTAGACTTTGTACTTCATCCTTGATTTTTTCAAGCCATTTATCCTCTATATGCTTCATGGCTATTAAATCTATTAGGATTCACATAACTTCCGACTCACTTCTGTGTGACACATGCCATCCCTGCAACATAGCTAATTCTTTGCAACGAAAGAGCCTTTGAATCCTTGGGACTATAGGCATGTGCCTCAATATCTTATGAGGAGGACTAAGTGATTTACCCTTTTTTTATGGTACCTGTCATGCCCACATTTTAGACATATCTCTTTGCCTGCATATTCTCCTATGTATAGAATACAATCATTCACACATGCATGATATGATATGTACTAAACACCAAACATTTTCAAAAAATGCTTTGCCTCTTCGTAGCTATCGGGCAAGACAAAATCTGTCAGAAGCACCTTATCTTTAAATAACCTGTGTTTTTGGGCAATATAAATGTAAATGTCAATATTTAACTTTCATAAAACCGATTTTTTTTAATGTTGATTGTGTGACAATACTTCTCAAAATATAAGCGACTTGATCATGGTAAATTACCTCAATATTACCGAGAAATATGCATTCGACATGCCAAAATTTGCTTTCAAGTTGTACAGTAACATCATTGTCCCCATCTAGGTAGACTTTGACTGGCTGCCATGTCCAAAGAGAGGGGTGGTAGAAGCAGATTTCAGGCTTTCGAAAAAGGCATCAGTAATATGAGCATCATCCGCTAACTCATCATTTTGGAATGCATCTAATAACATTGTCTCCCTGACATTCGTATCCCATAAGTAATCATCCACACCAAACTATGTTTGATTGTCTTCATTGCCAACTTCTGAGGAAGAGCTACTGTTGTTTGGTCATTCCTAATTGGTGAATCTGGATGTAGTGGGAATTGAATAGGTGGTTGATTCAACCATTCTTGGTATGCTTCCTCTCTGAGTTTTGCTCTTAATGTAACCTTCTCTCGATTTGACATTGTAGTGGGGTGCACCGAAAGATGGTAGGTGGGTCGCTCATCATCACTAGAATCCTAATTTAAAAAAATATTAAACATTAGTACATCAATGATATTAGTAAGAACAATGCAATTGGTTTGTTGAAATTACATTATACCAAACAATTATTACCATCGTTGACCCAAGATTGCGATTGGAAGATGGCATGTTATAGTTGGCAGCATAAAGTGGTTGTTCATTTTCATCTACCAACTGCTTGCGATATGCTGCTCCTGATAAGATCTTCCAACGTTTTTAAACTGGTGGAATATTTTTTTCATCTAAACTCGATTATGAATCAGAATCCTGCAAACTTGGATACATTTTTATTCAAGTTGACATGGATAAAAAAAATTTCAATTAGATAATCAAAATATAAATAAAATATGAACTTATTGGAGATGGAAAGGGAGAGCTCTGCGAAGGACTTTGAGTAATATGGAACGACGCTGGAATTTGAAGAATTGGCCATTTCATATTACGAGATTTTCTCCCTATATTTGAGCGAAATCAACAATAATTTTTTGTGTACATACCTAAAAATAATTTCGAGAACCATATAACCACAATTTGAATTTCAATATAGTTTTCAAACCATTTTTCAAGAATAAGGCGACTTTAAACGAAAAATGTATACTATGAATTATTGTAACTCATGTGGATGCATCCTAAAGGATAATTTGAGATGAATATGTCATTTTATGTGAAAATAAAAATTCAGATAACTTTTAAAGCATATCGGTGCTCTTGTAAAACTAACCGCACTGATGTATTTAAATAATAACCACATCAATGAGTTAAAATAATAATCGCACGAGTTTCTAGGATTTCGAAACTAGAAAAGGAATTCTATCATATCAACACGTTAAAAAATTTTAGCGCATTGATAAGTTATCTTAATTAGTGTGTGTTACTATTCAATGCATCGGTTCTTTTTACCATGAAACACATCGATGTTCCAAAAAATTGGATTAAAAAAGATGTGATTTTAATTGTTTCAAATTGAAAAATGAGTGGTAATTTATTTTTTGAAATCTAATTTCATAAAGTCTTATAAATAGTAAGAAACTATTCACTATTCCATTACTTTTCCCAAAATTTCAAGGGAGATATCTGTGAGAGGCATACTAGGAGCACTATGGAGCAGCAAAATACTTTGGAACAATAGAACTATTCAGAAGATTAGAATTTGAAAGGTATGGTGTGATTCACTCAAAATTTTACATAGTAAATTTTTCTAATGTTTCTATTGATGTTTCTTTTTTTTTTAAAGTGTAGTGAGTACTTGATATATTAATTCTGCGCCTGGTCGCAACAAAATACACGGGTGGATTACATTTGAATTTTCCCTTGGGCTTCTATTTTTCCATTTCCATCCTGATTTGCAGAGCCCAGATATTCATGAACATTACAAAAATTTACAACTGACACAATACTCTTATTTAGCCTACTAGTATATATTCAACAAAATTGAGACAACAAAATTACACAGAAGAAACCAGACATTGCAAGGTGAAGTTAGCCGATAGGGTCAGTCGGGCGGTTCAGATCAATGCCTGAATTTTGGACTTCATATGGGTTGCTCTGTTCTTCCTAAGGAGATCTCGTCTTTGACATCAACAGTTGTATGTCTTCGATCATGGTACACAACGCATCAACCTCATCCTTAAGCTTATTGACTTGCCTACTTTTAGCATCAATATTCTCTGAATTTTCATATGCCACCACCCTTTGACGATACATTAGGTCTTTCAGCCAATTCCTTTGCACACTGCAAGCACAAAGATAAAGTCGGGGGGTGAGCTCTGATGACGACCCAAGGCATGGCACGATGCCTCCTTCCCTGACACCCAGCCAGAGTGAGGGCGTCTTCTTCCCCAAGAACTTGTATCCATATTCTATAAGGCAAGACAAGGTTGAGAAGTAGTGTGCCAATATATTCCTTCCTGAGATATCCTACCTTGAGCTAGCTTGTGAAAACTGGAGAACTGCCAAAAAGGGAGGGCGCAATCCTAGTCCCAAGGAGAGACTGAAATTTTGCACCCGAGATAAGCAACAAAACTCTCTTCACTAGACAAATTGAACCCAAATCAATCTGGGATGAAAATCACAAGTAAGATGAGAGAGGATAGAGAACCCATTTGATATTTATAACTGTGGCCCTGCAAAATCCAGCCCAAGCCACCTAGATCCCAATACGGCCTCATCATTACCCTGTGTGGAGAGAGAGCGGCCATTATTTGCAAATGAAAGTTCAAGTAGTTGGGTTGTCTCGTCTAGGCCATGGTAATTAAATGCTACACAGAGGGAGGGAGGTCTCGGTTGGAAACCAGCTTCGCACTCTTGCAATGAACCTTGAACATTGAAGTCGACATGAGAAGTCTCATGCTTAAATACAAACTCAACCCTAATGTAATCACGTGGAGGGGATAGAGGAGGTCGTGTGACAGAGGAGAGTGGAGAGGTGTCATCACACAGACGTACGGGGAATGATGGAGAATAATCAAGCAGCTAACGAATGGGGAGTGATGGGGGACGATAGGGGCGACTAGCACATCTTGTTATACCATGTATGAGAAAAAGAGTAAAGTGGGGTACAAGGGGGGGAACATAAGGGGGTTAGGGTATAGGGAAGGAACTAAAGACCCCATTGATTTCCAATGTTCCTTCCAATAAATGACAAGATTTATAAGCCATCATATATGCTTATGTATTAAGGTTTCAAAGGATGTGCTAAGATTGATAGGTTTCAAAGAAGGAAAGGATGCTATAAGCACGAAGAAGAGTTTGGCTTAGGTGGTTGTCCTGGGCAAGGGAGGAGTTTCCGAGGTGTCTAATAATGAGATAGGAGTCACCCAGGATTGTGATGCTTTTAACTTCCCTCTTCTTGGCTAGAAGGAGCCCCATATACAAGTTGTAAACTCTGCTTGATTGTTGGTTTTGATGCCTAGTCCCCATGCATACTTGTTCACAATGACTCCATCGGGATTAAAGAGAATCCCCCCACCCTACCATCCCTAATTTTTCTATGATTTTACTAATAAAAAAATTTACAATTTCTGTTAGATTTGCTTTTACTGATATTTTTTTTTTACAATTCCTGTTTCTATTTAGATTTAATTAAAATTCAGAAGAAAAAAAAATCAATACTTACCTTAAACCCTTGCTTCTTCTTGCTTATGTGACTGCAAAATTTCACCTTAGGGTTTAACTCCTACCACTTCACATTTAAGGCTTTTCGTTTTAGGAATTTTAGATTTAATGGGGTTGTGTTACTCTATATAAGGTGTTTGACATGTAAAGCAAGGGGACCACTTATTGAATTAGATCCAACCCTTGTCGGCCTTGTCTATTTTTTTTTTATAATACAAATTCTATTTATCCAACCCAGTGCTTTTGTTGTTACACATCACACCGTCAATAATTTAAAGTTATTTAAAAATAATAATTTCCATTGTCAGTGCTCAACAATTAAATGCCCCAGTGTGTTTATGCACATAACCGCACCAGTTACCACCCCTCTTTTTGGCTGAAAATCATGTGATTTATTTATACCAGCATAGATCCATCTTAAGCACAAATCTAACATGAACTAAGAGGGATAAAATTTCTTGAGGTGCAAACTTATTTTAGAGTGAAAAAAAACAATGTGTATTCACATAAGTTGATATTCACATAAGTTAGTTAACATATATCTTCAAATGATTTATTTAAATAACATGTTAAAATATTTTTGAAAAGTATAAGGTTTAAACATCTTACTCACATATTACTTCTAATTACTTTACACGAAATTATATTAAGTCATATGGAAAACTAATTAAAGATGCATAGCATATTCCTTTTTCTTTTTTATTATAACTGACATTGCTTTTCTATTTAGAGAATATTTTAATTTTATTTAAAGAGGGACACATGCCAACTCTAGGTTGAGGACGCACATACTTACACATCGCCTTCACACTGGGTTATAGAATGAGCCTATCGACTCAAAAATATATTTAATGGCTTCTGTATTGAATGGTACATGTTGTATATTGATAAAAAAATGTTTGAGAAGTTGTCAAGTAAAAAAAAACACTGATCGACACAATGATAACACATCCAAAAAAACAAAAAAAGACAAGTTCTTTGTAAATGCTTTACAAAATTAATATGTTTGAACTATATGTAAGTTTAACTAATATGTACTGGTTAGTGTGTCATGGAAAGCCACAAAATGAGGAAACTGAATAAGATTCTTTCTAATGTAAGTGTAGAAAAGCGTAAAAGCCTGATAAAAAAATAGCAGAAGGATGAATGAAGTGAATGAAAAAATACTATTTAATATGAGTTTTTTTTGTTTGAATTTTCAATAATAATATACTTAATAATATTAGATAACATGTTTCAAACAATCGATTAAGTCAAATATGTTTAATGTTCCACAGGGACCAAAAGCGAAGGAAAAGAATGTTGTTCTAAAAAACACAAAATTATAGAACATGTAAATGACAATGAAATGGTCCTTAGCTCATCTGGAGTGGTGTTGGAGGTTAATGAAAGGGGAAAAAACTTTTACAAAACTATGAGGGATATAGGTATGGACATATATATGTACTTTCCACTTACAATACATAAATCAATTCAATGATTTCAAGAACCAAGTTATATTTAAGCTATAAGAAGTGATTCCAAAGCAATGGTCAATCAGACTTGCGAGACTTGCAATAACGAAACATACAACAACAAAAAGCAATCATTCAAAAAGTAATATTCCTAATTAAAATGCTTTTTTAGGAGTATATGTATATATTACTGCAAAGCATGCATTTATTAATTTCAATTTTGTTATATTCTTTTTTCATATATCAATAAAAAAATAGTTTATTGCTTCTTTTTTTAGGAAGATTATGAAAATCCCAAAGGATCAATGAGCTGATATATAAAATATGCCATTAGGAATGTCCAAAAAAGTGTACAAGGAGATGGTCAAAGAAATGGACATAATTGCATCATAGGAGGAGCCATCTCAACAACAACATGCTTCAAATGTATGTAATCATTATTTTTATCTCCTAGGTACATTTAAAAAAATAATTTAGATTTAAATATTAATTTTCAAGTATTTCTCGCAGAAAAGAAAACAAAATAGAACTCATTCAACACTTAAAACAAGGCGACAAGGAAGAAAAGGGTTGATATCAAAGTTTGTGAGTAATTATTATTATTTCCTTATAACAACTTAAGGTTTAATTTTTGTTTATTTTAAGTTATTTTATAGCAACCATCGTTGAGTGTCTTCAAATAGGTGCTAACATACAAAAAACAGTGATTGAAAGAATTGACTGACATTGGGTTAAATATGGGTGGTGAGTATATGTTGGCATATCCAAAATTAATTGTAGAATTTGTAACGATCCATGTTGTTTTACTTCTCTGAGTTTATAATTATTAGAACAAAAAAATCCTTTATATTAAATCTATAATTTATTATGGGTTATAAAACTTGCAGGAAACAAAGTATGGAACTATGCCAATAGAAGAGTTGTTGAAACAAGGCATGCGATTTGGTTTTGAAGAAATGTGTAAAATTCAAGACTCAATTTTTGTTATGCAACATTTCTTTTCGATTTCATTGATGTATATTATTTATTTCAATTTATGTTATTCTCACCAATGTAGATACACTCATTACACTTTATTTTTATGTTTGTAGATGGAACTTGAAGAAGATGAAAATAATCGATGCAATCAACAAAGCATTTGTCCAAATAACCCAAGTCATGGAAGTTGCTTGACCACTGACAACAATTCCAACGAAGAATGCTGATATATGTAGATATCAATGCTAGTTGTTATATTTTTTGAAATAATTGTCTGTGAAAATCAAACATTTTGTTTAATGTAATGGACATAGTGTCCCAATTGAAAGACAGTGGGTTGCCAATAACTATCCCATTCTGTATGACAAAGAGCCTATTATTCATATATAATAAAATACATTTTAATTTATTCTATTGCGTTGTCCAATGTCGTCATGAAATGTTACACCATTGATTAAATATTATAATGAAGAGATGCAAAATTTGATGACATAACAAATTAATCCAAACATCATATACAAATGAATTAATCAAAATTTAATTATATGAATACTGGTATAAGATATATGTCGAGTTTTCGATGAATAATTGATTTAAAAAATCACAATAATTGCACTGTCATAGGTCGATGTTTCTAAAAAAGAGAAAATGGGTATTGGGACAATGTATATTAATATGCACCTCTCAGAATAAAAGTTTGTCAACAATGATATTTACAGTTATAAAAAATGATATCCTAGTGATTTTATTAAAATAAAGACACACCAGGAAGATATACATTTCATGCACCAGTGTAATTCTCCTTTAATGCGTCGGTGCCTTGTTTCCTTTAACGCATCGATGCTTTGTTACCTTTAACACACCGATGTGTTAGATTACATAAAAGCACTGGTACTGCAATATCTTTTTTGCTTGCCCCGATACCTTTTGTGAAAAGTACAACTGGGTCTTTTGCAAAGACATAAGCACCCGGGCATTATACTTTTGAAGCACCAGTGTTATTTATACAACTCATCAACACGAGTGCATTGTTACACATAACTACTTGGTGCATTGGAGAAGATAAAATCACCGGGGTTGCAATATTTTTTTGTCTGCCCCAGTACCCTTCCTAAAAAGTACTACCCAAGGTGTTTTTGGAAGACATAGGCACCGGGGCGGTGTAATTTTTAGGCACCAGCGTTGTTTGCATTCAACACCCCGGTGCATGGTGTTAGCGCTTGAAATTTCACCTCAGGCTGAGAAAGGTAAACCTCAAGGCAACATCAAACCACTTAGCCTCGTAGCTAGCCCTACGGGGCAGGAGAGGGCTCTCTCCGGTCTATCTCGATAAAGATCTTCAATGGGCGAGATAACCAATAGGGTAACACTGATTTTAGGCTAGTAAACTGATCAAAAGGGTTGATTTGGGATTTTTAGGGTTTTTGGTGGAAAATTGGGGAAATGGCAATTTTAGGTGCGGGGATTGGACACAGTTTTCGCAGGGGGTTCTTTGGGGCGAGGTAGGAAACAATATTGATGCCTTTAATAGAGATGGATGGATGAGAATGACCGGTGAGGAGTTAAAGAGAGCAAGCAATAACCTTGAATTCTCTTTAAACAGTCGAAAACATTGATATTAAGCAAACTTAAAAGCAGAGCATGACAGTCATGAGTTCTACTTTAACACTTCATTTGCCTAATGTGCAGAAGGAAAAGTAAGGAAATGATTCACATAACACACTTACAAGTACAAAGAGAAACACACCATCAATACATGTGACCACAAGAATCCCAAAAAGGACTGCAAAACCCTGGTCTTCCTTTGCCAAAAATTGCAGAGATACAGTGAGTAATACAATAAGAGCTTCTCCCTCAAGAGTCCAACCATGAAAAAGAGCAAGAGAGTACATAATATAGATCATCTAACATCTTTCCCTGCCTCTAGGGGTCGAGCTCACTATCCTAGGAGCTGTTTCAACCAATTCTAAACTAAGCACTGAAAACTAGGCAGTCAAAACAACTTGCCTCTATAAACTAAGAAACCAATTCATTCATTTAATTTTCACCTATCTCATGAATGAATCTTCCAGAAGAGATACGTAAGTGTAAAAGTGTCATAAATTTACATCATTTACAACAAGAAGGATAAAAATCAACTCCAAAAAGTCAAACACAGTCAAAACTGCATTTTGCTGAGCTGTAGGCTGAAATCTTGAGCAATTTGCCTGACGGGTCGCGCGCCAAATCCTGACGGGTAGCGTGCCTTTGAGAGCACTTTTGGGGCACTTTCAGGTGTCCAAATGAGGCAAGCGTAGGCTTGTTGGAAAGGTATGTGAGTCTACTTTCCAACCCAACTAGAATTTCTGAATTTGGTTGTCATTTGCCCCTCCAAAATTGCAATCTCCCAAGACTGCTTTCTGTGTGTCAAAAATGTGGCAGAAAGTCATTTTTTGCTTGTTTTTTGACTTTCAGGAGGCCCAAAACTTCATAAAATCTCTTGGCAATGGGTGAGCATGTGTAAATTTTCATGCCAAATCCAGAAATGCTGAGTTTTTTGAAAATAGAGTTGCCAAGTGAAAGGGTCGCGCGGGGGGTGAGACCCGTCAAGCGGAAAAACCTGTTTTTTGCCTTAAAAACCAAAAATCACCCAAAATGCTCAAAATTTCTTGGAATTTGTGCTGGGGCTGAGCTATTTAGTGCCATGCTCCTTCAAGGAAGCCTCGGCCAAGATGTGGAGGGGATCGGGCCTTTTTCTCTGTTTTTGTGCTTTGACCAACCGCCTTTGGAGCACCTTCATCTTTGCCTTGCACATGTGCATCTGTGCCCAATAATGATTCTTCATGTTTCTCAGCAATTTCTTATCTTGGTTGGCCTTAGCCAACAACCTCTCTAAATGAGCATTGAGCCGGATAAGCATAGCCTCTCGCTCAACTGGCACTAAATCACCGGGTCTTCTTCGATTCAAGTTGCGGTCACTACGAATCCTCCACAACTCATCAAGAGTTTGCTCATCCTCCAACTGCTTGTTGCGATGTTATAGATATGAGATTGTCCATTGTGCCCCTTCTAATCTCTTCTGCAATGCATCATTTTCAGCTCTAAGGTGCTGAATGATCTCCTTTAACTCTAGGCTAGGAGAACTGACATCAAGATCAACAAGCTCTATATCCGGAACACCTGATGGCCCCTCATCAATCCTGGGCTGTTTGCCCCTCTCTGATACCTGTGCTGCTGTCGGAGACAAGGCCCCTTCCACCTGGTGTGGTGATAACACTCGTGGTGCTGATGAAGAAGGCAAGACCCCTTCCACCTGGTGTGGAGAAAATACTCGCCTAACTGCTGCAAATAAGGCCCTGTGGCCTCTCTGATAAGTGACCAATGGAGAAGAGATGACATGGCTAGTCCCGGGGATATCATGCTGCTGTGATGGTCCTCCCTCCTCATGAACAATCTCCGGATGTGGTGGTGGTGCTGTAAAGAACTCACGAGAGATGAACTCCTCCCATGTGATGCCCTGCTGAGCCAACTGATGTCTGACCACAAGCTGAATCAAACCGTAATGATAGAGGCTCCTATACTGCTATGCTGGGCTCTTCCTCTGCATCAAGGGCACCATCCTCTCAATGTTCTAGCACATGAAAACAGGGATGTTCATCATCCGTACCTGTGTGAAATGCATCATCAGGCGAATATGGTACGAATATATCTGTGAAAATCTGCCCTCACAGGTGAAAAAGAGCATGATAAGCCTCATCATGGGAGCATACTCACTCCTCAAAAATCTGAAAGGAAATACACCCGTCAAATGTCTCATGAATGCAGGTCTAATGAAAGGCTCAAACTGAACACTGTCCAACATCCTGCGCTTGTTCCACACCTCTCCGACATTCGGTATCCCTGTGGCTTGAGCAATCATCTCAGGTGTCAATGTAAAATCCACCCCAGCAAGGTTCACATGTCCATCATGCAAATGCAAAACAAATAAGCGAGCCAACTCCCTGTGATGCTGAATCCGAGAGATCCTCTCGCAAAACTCATAACAAGACATATAACAGAAACATGATACTGCCATTGGACAAGCCTGCAAATCGGTCAAAGAGGTGGGCTCCTCTCTCCTATGATGACCGCCCTTTCCACCCTTGTGAGGCCTCCTCTGTTCCTCAAACTCTGAAGCTGATGCATGGTCATCACTTTGCTCATAATTGGTTTCGGTTTCTGACATTGTTTTAGGAGCAAAGTGGCTGAAATGTACTGTTGTTTCTGCTTTGCAAACTGCTGATTAAAATGCTGTTTCAAGGGGACAAGGAGCACAAGGGAAATGTTAGGGAAGGGATATTTTAAAGGGAAACTGGGAATAATAATGAAACAGGGAGTTTAGGGAAAGGATTATTGCATATACATTATTTTCCAAATTTATTTACAATAATGATATGGGAGGAAGGGCTAGGGTTTAATTTTTCTTTTGATTTCTTGGGAAGAAGGGTAGGGTTTAGGGCTCAATGATAAGGAAAATGTAATGGGAGGTGGAAAAAATGAGAACAATGGGATACCTCAAAACAGCATAATAAACCCTAGCAATTTTTACAACTTCAAGCCAAAGCATAATAGAGACTTCTACTTGCAAATGGAGACCTTTACAAATATAATCATGACCTTCTTGAACTGTAACAAGCAATAATTTTTTATGATGGAGGGCCTACCTTGCACAATTTAGCAATTTGTGGCTCCTTGGCAAATTTGCTGGCGGTTTTGAGAGAGAGCGCTGATGGGTCGCGCGCCTCTGACGGGTCACGCGCGTTGTAAATTAACACTGGCGGAGGGTGCCTGACGGGTCGCGCGCCTCTGACGGGTCGCGCGCCTGGTTCAACGGGTCGCGCGCCTTCCCAACTCACAAACTTCACTCAAACTCTCTTGCAATCAGTTGCTCTATCACTTGGATGCATAATGAGGCTTGATATAGGGAGATTAGGGCTTTTATAGCCTTGTTTGAATTAATTTCATATCATAACCCACTTTATAATGTTTTTTCCATGACACTTTATAAACTTGACTTTTTGGTTTCCTTTTGTCCTAAAACTGATTGATTTGATGCTTTTCTTTGATAATTTTTGCAGGGATAGGCTCTGAGGGATCTTGGCAAGGGAGCCAGGGTTATATGCTGTCCTTTGAATCATTTTGAATTTTTTACAATTTTCACAAAATTTTTGAGAAATGACTTTGGCTTTAAAAACAGGGTTTTTAAATCCAAGGTAAAAATTAACTGTACAAGATGAAATTTTTCGAAGAAACACTTTGAAAAATCATCCCTCTGGCTTGCTGGGTACTTATTGACCTTCAGAGACATGAGCTTGAAGACAAACTTGACCAAAAACCCTAGACCTAAAAATTTGATCTCAAGACAATAGACAAGTAACCTTGACAAAGTTTAATGACTGAAACAAGCTGATCCAGCAGTGCCCAGAGGGGGACAAAGACACCAGCTCCTCCATCAGGGTTATGGCATGCCTAACGGAATGCAAAGAATGACACTGATGAGACACCTACCTATGCAAATGCAAAGAGCTTTGATCGCTGATGGAGGGCTACTAGACCGACTCTAACACATGGTATCATAGATTGTACGAGTCTGTGCTTTTTTATTATTAAAGCACTGGCCCTTTTATAGAATTAATGCACACCTGCTCCAAACGTTTGTTTCTAGTCCCTGTGCTTTTATTTGAATTTACAACATCGATGCTTTTATATTAGTAGTGCATTAGTGTGATGTTTCCAGTAAGCCAACCGCTAAGAAAAGTCTGCTAAAACCTTTGAACACCCATATATTTTTAGTTGTGATGAAGTTCTGTTATCAACTCCACTAAAACATCTGCTACCACAAACATATCTTGTAGCAAAGGTTTTTTTGACAAATTTTTATCAATTTTGTAACACTAAAAACCTTCATTATAACCTTCGCTAGAAGATCTTTTCCTTGTAGTGAATGTGCAGTCAAATATATACAATGGGGTGACTCTTCATTTCATTTTCCAAGGGTCCTTTTTGTTGACGAGTGAAGTTTTCTATGCTCCCACTGACAACACCCTCAAATATCATAGGGCTAAGTGAGATAATGGGAACATAGCCCGATTGCTTAGAGCCCTTGGTATTCTATTTGTCTATGTACAAATGTATGAAAATGCATGCATGAAGAAGGTTAAATATGTACACCAAAAAGAAATAACTTGTAACGATATATGGTACAATATAAACACTCAACAACTTAAACAAAATTATAGAAAAGATGTTGTAAAAAGAACTGAATTAATAAATTTATAGGCAAATTTATGATGGTATATCGTTAGCCACAAGACCACACGTGTAGATAATAGGATGGCACAATATAATCAATGGCTTGAGTGATATGTGCCAAAACTCTGTTCATTAATTTCAGAAAATTAACATAACAATTTCAGAAATGTATGCCAAGTGAAGAAACAATCAAGTACTGATTTTTTATTATTGAAAATATATATGAGTATAACCAAATTTTATTGCGGATCTCTATGAAAATCTAGACTAAAATCTATTTTAGAAGCCTAAGATGTTTAGACACATACATAGGCAACTAAGTGGAAAAATAAGTAAAATAAAGTTATTGACTAAGGCTTGTACCCCTTCCGATAAGATTATATCAACAGAATATTTTGCAAAAAGTGCACCTATTAGCGCTGATAAAAAATATCAGACCTTCTAACAATACAAAAATTACAAGGAAGTTGAATCTACTAAAAAATATCATTCAAAAAATGATGTGCTTACTTCCTCCTTGTCACTCTTTGAATGATTCTATTGTCAACCAAAACAAGTAAGTTCTTTGTACTCAAGAAAATAATACATAAGGGAAATGACAAGTTTTATATCTCAAGCATACCTCTCCTCACTCTTTTTTTCCAACTTCCCTTCAATGCCCTCTAGCTAATTTTGTATCTTCCTTGGACATTTGGGGAGGATAATGTTTTGTAATTAATGTTCTTTTCATTAAATTAAACTCCCTTTTTTTCTCTTAGTTTCGAGAGAGGGTCACTTAGAAGGATTGTAAAATAATTTTATTCACATTTAGTAGGTGGGGTCCCCAAAAATGTTCATTACTATCAAATACCAAAGTGTAACCTTGTGACTTCCATGAATAAAACATGCATATAAATATGACATCATAAAGTATTATCACCCATCAAGCATCCCATGAATCACCATGCACATAAAACATCATATATCATCTCATAAATAACAATGTAAGCCAATCCTTGTGCCTTCCATGAGATATCATGTCATCATAAATGTTGTATAATCAAATAAAAGTGTTTTCCAAAATATAAACATATGTTGAAAATTGAAAATGTGTCCAAACCGAAGTCAAACAGAAGCATGTAAACCATGAAAGCTCCAAGTGCATGTATGAGTCGTCAATGTGCTTCTTCCCAACACTCCTCTTTCCCCTTGTATCTCTAGATGCACGTCGTGAAAGGAAATACCTCTCTTCCCTTCCTCATCTACCCCTGAAGTGCTAGTATGTGAATGGGAAGAAGTAGCGTTTGTAGGGGAATGCATAGGTATAGAAGACAAATGTAGTTTCCCTATCAGAACATGAGGAGGGGAGTTGAGCAGTCGATGTGCATGGGAAGACATGACATGTGACAATGCTGAGGGAACCTTGAGTGTAACTATCAATGGATAAACAGAATGATGAGATGTAGAAGGCCATTGAGTAGAGCTAGAAGATAGTTTGGTTGGGTTGGGCTCCCAAACGTCATGATGTACAAGTTGTTGCTGAGGTAGGCATGGTTTGGGGATTTCCATAATGCTCGGATGAGGTGGTGATGAGTTTTGAGAAGAATGGTGGGCAGGTGGAGGAGGGATTCGAAGATATAAGTGCCATGTTTGTGTCAATTAATTAAGCTCCTCTGAATCAACATCAAAATGAATGCAGAACCTGTTTCTCTTATTCCTATTTTCCCTCCATGGAGAACCTGTTTCCCTGAGCTCCTTTGCTAAAGAAGCTCATATTATGTTGTAAAGAGAGGAAATGTGTTATGATACAACATATCTCAATGCACAAGATAACCAACCAGTCAAGTAATGGTTTGCATAAATCAAATCCTCATTCAACTACTTGGGTGCTTAGACACGCACATGGGGGATAAATCAATTAAATGAGGGATAGGGAACTTGTACATTCAAAGAGAGATCAGTTTGTTGTCAATAACATATGTCAGAAATATGAGGGGATTGAACTTTGTGTATACATTTGCAACAAAACAAATCAACAAGGAAGTATGTCTTTACATGGGCATAAAAAAAGTTTGAGCTTGCAACAATAATTGCACAAAAAATGATGTACATGAAAGGAAGTATGGTCTATAATGTATGATTGTGGCAAAAATGTCTTTTTCTTTTTATAATTATCGCATTCAATGGCGAGAAAGGAAAAAAGCATGCAGTGAAATCATATGAAATAATTGGGCCAAAACATTATAAATAATATTTTTTCCTATGAACATTTTGTGATTCATAAATTGTTTGACATATTTTTTCCCTTGGAAAAATCGTAATTTTCATTAGTAAAGGAAATTACATATTGTAGATGCCAAAATCATATGTTGTATGTGAGGCAGAGTGCTTATCAAGTAAGAGATTATCAAAAATAGTGTAGTGTACTCCACGCAGGGAGGTGCTGTACTTCAGTAATTGTTCAAATTATAGTTTAACAAAAAAAACTCTATGCAGAGAGTAGTGTATGACTATCATTTGTGTATATCTAATAATTTAAAAGAGCAATAATATTATTTACATAAGCAAAAATAAATAGGCTCTGGCTAAGCCAGTTTAGTCTGTAATGTCCATGAAAGGTTGATGGTAATATTGGTAGTGTGCACCATTCCTCCACTCCTAGATCAACCATGTACTGAGAGGCCTGAACGCAGCTTCCTTGGATAGTAAATCGGCAGATGAGTTGTGTTCCTTGTATATATGACGACAGAAAAATGAATCAAAATGTGTGATGAGTCGATGAGTCTCGTCCAAAATAGGTCTTAGACTATAAAAAGAGCAGTTAGAAGATTTATTTATCCAGTTGCAAACAATTTTTGAGTCCCCAAACATTTGGAGATTCTTGCAATGTTTTTCCAATGCATATTGAATGAGGTATTTGGTTGTAATCAGTTCAGCAAAATTTTTTGTGCCCCTCCCCAGGCCCATTTGGATATGGAAATGATGGGATTCATAAAGGTACAGGATGGCTCTGCCCCCGCAGCCATCTTCCTATGATGAACCGTCGAAGTATGCCCATGGTTGAGAGTGATTGATGTATTTAGGGATATTTGTTTGACATATACAACACGAGAGAGATGATAATGCAACTAATTTAACATGTTCTTGTATTGAAGTAGAATGAAACCGAAGAACATGCATGTATAACATATGGTGAAAAAAAGTTTTAGGTATATAGTAGTTGTAAGTTTAGGAAGCCTTATTACCTAAGACATTTTAAACATATATGACAACTAAGATTGGACATTATTTCCAATTTGCATCTACAATAACGTCGTGACCTGGAAACAACTTCTTTGGACGTTAGAGATACATATATGTATGGAAAGAAAGGTTTGTAGTACAAGTAATTCCATAGAGGAATGTGAATTAATATTGTGATGAAAATTAGCCCATAAATGTGTATTTGACAAGTTGAAATGCTTACCCAAAAACATAGTTGAACTTGATTAGATGATAGGCAAATGCAACAATAAAGATCTTTCATTGTCCAAAGCTTCTTGAGTGTGTGAGAGGATATGTTGTAATAGCATAATGTAGTATGAAAATGGTAAGATGGAAGGAGAATGAATATGGTTGGACTAAGCCAACATATTACAATATGAGAGCCACAACATAGTCGAACTTTAAGGGAAAAAGAACTTATATCATTCCTGACCACTAAACAATGATAGATGGTTGGTGAAGAGTCCCCAAGGGATCTCGTGGAAGCATTGTAAGCATGAAACAAGTTGATTCATATGTCAAAAATATAATTTTTACTTGGATCTCTAGACCATTGAACTAATATGGTCCCAAAAAAAACTCAAGCATGAAGTAGATATGTGACTATTACACAGGGAATGATGGGACCAAAAGGACTTTGTAATGTCACAACAAAAATTCACATTATTGTGAAAATAGCCTATGGTACCATGGAACAATATTTACAATGGAATTGTAAATATGATGTCGAGCAAATAAAATTACGGTGGAGCGCTTTGATATATTGCAGGGCATGGTGAAATTGGCCCAAAAAAATTAGATATCTCTGTGTAAGGAAATGAGAATGGCACAATAATATTCTTGTTGTGTAGTGTTTGAGTTTTTCTAGAGCCAAGACTCACTTGTTAGGTATTGTCAGGATATATTTCACTTTATCAAACAATTTCAACATTTCGTGTCACGAGGATGGGAAGAGGGAGTCCCATCGCCTAGTGAGACGATTTTACCCAATTATACAATGATTTTAACAAAGGAAGAAATAAACCAAGTTAGATAATGAAGTCCAACAATGCATGTAGGGTGGGTAGGTGAAAAATTACTTGAAGTGGAGTGTGTATATATTCTGCTAGCAAGCTATAGAGCTTTAGGAACTGTATGACGACATTGAAGGTTGTAATCTTCCCTTGTATGTAACATAAACTAATATGAGAATACGAATAGGGTACCTTTCCTTGCTCAACATATTTGCATGTACAGAAGAACACAACACCGAGAAAGACAAAATGGGGAAATAATGATGGAAAAAAAGGATTAACCCATAATAGTAGCTAGACAAAGTCATACAAAGACATCACCCAACTAGTAAGCCATGCAAGTGAGTTTTTTTTTTTAAATTGACTCAGTTTCTCTACATACATGTGCCAAGGAGCGATTTTATGCTACTAATGGAGTCTCGAGAAAATTACTAGAAATTTCCCCTAGTTACTCATGGTGCAAATCTTGTTAGAATTAGGGTTCAAATGAAAAACCAAAGCTCAATTCACAAATTGAACTTCAAGGATAACATAATGAGTAGTGGTAAGTTGGTGGCTAGCCTTCATGACCAACCAAGTACCACTATATGGGTTGGAATTTCAAGGCATGCCTTGGGATAAGGTGCATTAAATGCATATCATATTAACAACAAACTACCTTACCATTAAACCTTCGCAGATTAGTTGAATGGAATGCTAAATAGTTGATAAACGATTTTAATCGAATAATATGCCACACACTATACAATAGAATTTTATTATTTTAACCACGATTTACATTGTATCACATTGCACATCAGAACACTCACCATTGATGTATTATTTTTATAACAATGAATGGTATATAATATACACAAACATTTCTTGAGTACTATATAGACCTTTGCAAATCACTGCCCCAAGGATTAACCACTTGGAAATCAATAACTTTCATGTCTTCAAAATAGTTGTCATCCAAAAATTTGTTATATGGTGTTATTGTCGTGTGAGGCCCATTAGTATTTTGTTCAATGTTTCTCCCAACAAAGATGAACCAAAGCATATGAGGTTAATACACAAGTTTGACAGGACTTTTACATAGATGTGATTAGTAAGTAGCTATTTCACTTTTAGAATCAACTGGTAAGTAATTTGAAATGGTGAACCATTGATTATGATGATAAATAAATTTGTCTTATCATGCTGAACATAAACAATCATGTTCACATAACAATAATGCGCAACATGAAATGTCAAAGATGTTGTTAAGTTATGGTATGTTCTATGCTTATAACAGTTTACTTCTTTTTCTTATTATATTCCATCGATTAGCAATCACATGTACATAAAGTAAAGTGCAGATAGAACATTAAACGATCGACAGAAAACAAGCCAAGACAAGAGACACAAGATGTGGCGGCTAGCCAGGGACAAACCCCACAATGTGTGGGGAAACCCTTTGATCAAATCTTCTTTTATCTTCAATAATTCAACAGAGAGAAATAGTACAATAAATCTGATTCATATCAGCAGTAGCAAACCCTAGATCAACAGCATCAACATTAGCGGCTTCATTATCAAACTAGGGCAGACGATATCTCACAAACCGACCGTCGGATTGACTTCATTCCACCACCAAAAGTTTCGGCTTCCAGAGGAGGTTCAGATGAGGAGATCTTCTAGGCCACGCAGGTCAATCTTCACTTCTATAGTTGCAGCTTCAGTTTCAGCAGTTTCCGGCTTCAAACTAGGGCAGTCGATATCTTGCAAACCGTTCATCGGATTGACTTCATTCCACCACCAAAAGTTGCGGCTTTCAGAGGAGGTTCAGATGAACCTACAATGCAGTTCCAAAGAGGAGATCTTCTAGGCCACGCAAGTCAATCTTTACTTCTGCAGTTGCAGCTTCAAATTCAACAGCTTCCGGCTTCACATGTGTGAGAGAAAGACCCATTTCAGCGCAGTAGAGAAGAGACTCATTTCTGCGTAGTAGAGAGAGATAGAGATGTGATGAGATGAGTGAGTCCAAATGAGGAAAAGTCCTCTTATATTTATACACAACGTTGGTGGGTGAATAGATGCGACTGTTGGGCTTCTGAGCCTACATGAGTTGTAGGTCGGCTTGATAATAATTCCATAATCAAAATAAATTCATATCTCCATGAATACTTATCGGAATCGGATGATATTTATATCAATCCTACACCTCTCGACGAGAGGAATCTAATAAAAATATTATCAACCATGAATAAGATGACCCACATGAAGTTTTTCCCTGGTTGCCAATTTTAACAGATGTTGAGCATGAAAAAAACCATGAAAGTAGATATTTAAGCATTCATATTCAATTCAATTTATCCAAGTACATTGTTATCATTGCATCTTATATCATCAGGGAAATCATGAATCAATATGTGTGAAAGCATTCATAACCATGAAGGAACAACTAAGAGATATCAAATCCTTATTCCTCCAAGGGATCCTACATACTAAATTTATTTTTTATATTATTATTATTATTGTATCCTTGGGATGAGGAATCAAGGGCAATCTTACCGCAAAATTTGTGGGGGTGGCTCGTCAATAAAAAATGAGTCAACACCTCCATCTTTTCATTCTCCTACTTTTATTTATTTGCAATTTTATTTACATGATAAAAATTTTGTCGGATTATGTCCAACATAACCTCCTTAAGATGAAGGGGTGTTTGTGAGCCCAAGCGTCCTTAGCTCCAACTTTTCTCTTCAAATCCTTTGGTGAAGATGTACACATTTTGTTCATTTGAGGAATAATGTCTTAAATGAAAGGTCATGGCCTCTACATGGTATCAAATCAAATGATATTTTGTGTTGATGTGTTTGGTTCAATCATGAAATATGGGATTCTTTGCTAACGTGATTGCAAAAGTATTGTCAATTAGAATAAGAGTACAATTCACTTGTTTCTCTTGCAAATATTTAAGAATTTTCCGAGTCACACAATCTCATTTATTGCTTCTTCAACTACCACATATTCGGGTTTTGTCGTGGGATCTATTGGGACTAATTGTTTGCACGACCTCCAAGAGATAGCTTCTGATATAAGATTCATGAGATAGCCTAAAGTCGATACTCCATTTTATTGTCTCCATCAAATTATGAATCAAAATATCTAATCAAGCTAAAGTCATCCATCTATGAATATTTGATTCCAAAGTATTGAGCTTCATTCGAGTACTTCATAACTCTTTTTACAGTAGGCCAATGACCTTCACAAGGCTTTTACATAAATTTGGAAAGAATCCAAGCAACAAGTTAAATATATAGTTTGGTAGTGGTGAGGTAGATAAGATTTCCCACGAGCTCTTTGTACTTAGTTGCATCCTCAAATTCACTCCCTTCTTTTTATGTGAGCTTTAAATTAGGTTCCATAAAAGTAGATAAAGGATTGCATTCAACCATGCCAAACCCTTTTAACAATTATCCATTATAATTCTTTTGGGAGATGACTATATACTTTGGATGTTGAGCCACTTCAATGCCCAAGTAGTAGTGCAAATTTCCTATTTTTTTCATCTCAAAGCCATTCTTCAACTCTTTCTTTATGGATGCAATATAATTTTCATTATTCCCTGTTATCAACAAATCATCTACATACACTACAAGATATATAATAGTTTTTCCAACTTTCTTAACAAACAAATTAGCATCATCAAGAATAAAGTGTTTGAAGTTCAATTTAAGAATATGTTCATGTAACTTTTCATATCAGGCTCACTGCGATTGTTTTAGGCCATACAAGGATTCGATGAGTTTACATACTCTCCATTCTTTCCCTTCACAAAATGACATTCTATTTGAGACATGAAGACATTATCTTTCAAGTCTCCATTCAAGAAAACAATCTTCACATCCATTTGATGAACTTTCCATCCATTCTGAGCTACCAAGGAAAAGAGACTCCAAATGATGGCCCATTTTGTTGCAAGGGCAAAATTCTCCTCATAATCAACACCCCATTTCTATGCAAATCCTTTTGCACAAACCTTGCTTTGTGCTCGTCAATTGATCCATCTGATTTGTACTTATTATTGTAGACCCATTTGCAATGAATTGATTTGGCTTCGAATGGAGGCTCCACCAACTTCCATGTTCCATTCTTCATTAGAGCATCATGATCCTCGTGCATTGCTTCTTTCCATTCACCATGAAAAGTGACTTTTTTTTTTTTTTAAATAAGTTGGTTGAAAGTTAGTAGCTATTCATTTCACAATCATATGAAATGTCCATATTGTTTGTATCAACTAAATTAGAATTATCTACATCACCTCCATCTTCTTTGGTGGAACCTATGGTTCCTATCTTTTTGACCTCATTAGGGTGAACACTTTCAAGTGTTTTGATGAGCCATTTTGGGGGACCTTTATGAGATGGTACACATTTCTCCATTTATTGAGATGGAGATACATCAAGATTCAACCTTTCAATCCTCTCAATCATATCATTCAAAGGGTATTCCTAATATGATGAAGTGGTTGGACTTTCATGGGGGGGAGATGGTGCTTCAGAAGGAGATTCTAGAGATAGGGACCCCGCCTTCAAGATATGAAATCTCATTATCAAACTCACTATATCTCTTTAGATGAGTGAATCTCTTCAAATGATCTAGTTGTAGCTCAACAATGTTGTTAATCTTGGAAGATTCAAGAAAAAATACATCTCTAGAAAGAATACACTTCTTGTTTACCTCATCGCAAAGATAATATGCCTTGGTGGTATATGAATATGCTAAGAACATGTAATTCCAACTCATTGCATCAAGTTTGGTTCTTTATTCCTCGAGAATCAAGGCATAATAGGTGGAACCAAGGACTCTGAGATGTCTCGTTGTAGGAATGTGGCCATACCACTTCACAAAAAGTCTTATATTTGAGAGCATGATATGGACATATATTTTTCACATACATTGCACATAGAACCACAACAACCCAAACATCAACTTTACATTTTTGAAAAACATCATGGAACAAACCATATTCAAGATAGTTTTATTCATTCATTAAACAACACGATTTTGCTGAGGATTGCATAGAATTGTAGTTTGATGTTGACTTTGATCTTGGTGAAGATAATTTTGAATTTCATTATACATATATTCTCTTCCAATATTAGTATGAAGAGAGTCGATATGTGATTGTCATTCATTTTGAATCCATACATGAAAATTTTTGAAAGTTTCAAAAGCTTAAGATTTACTCTTCAACAAGTACACTCAACGCATTATGGTGTAATCATCAATAAAAGTTTGCCACATATTTAGTGCCATTAGTAGAAGGAACATGTATGCAACCACACAAATCATAATGTATCAGTCCAAGTTTTTACATGCTTTGGAGGTGGAATCATTAAAGAGTTGTTTTCTATGCTTTCCAAGGATACAAGCATCAAATTGCTTCACTTTCCTAGGAATGGTAGACAAACCAGAAACACCATTCCTTTTCAACAAACAAATGCTATCATAATTAATATGGCCAAATATACTATGAATTATAAGACTAAATGGAAATGTACCTTCATCATGATGAGAGATGTATGTAGAATTTTGCATATGAGAAGATGTCCCTTTTACCTTAAAAAATATTTCATCCTCCACTCCCAACTGTGATAACCATGTTGTCATATGCCTTCCTTATTTTTACTTTCCCATCAAATATATGAATAAGGTGGATTTATTAGTGAATGTGCACAAGGGACAACTAATTTCTTCACAGCTCTTGAAGGTAGAGCACATCATGCAAAAGAAAAATCATGAACTCAAGCAATTTAAACCTAATGGTGCCAAGTCTTAAGGGTTTGACACTTGATTTATCTACAAAATACATTGTTCCATCTACATTGTTATTGAAGTGTCTCTGGAAGTCCATGTGGCATGTTTCATCTGTGTGAGTATACATGCGTCTCTCTAAGAAGAAAATGAAGTGTGAAACACATATTTAGTTACTCTAATATTGCAATGGACAACAATATAATGAGCAAATTCAAGTGCTTCACCTTTGGTTGGATCTAGTGTTTTACACCTATCTTCTTTCTAATTTTGTTTCTAATCTTCTCGTAGGGTATTCTACATGTTGATGCACCATGTCCATCTTTGCAACAATGAATGCAATGAAGATCATATCTTTCTCCTTAATGGTGCTCACCCCTACCTCTGAAATTATTTCTTCCACATCCTCTTTTATTGCCACTTCCTCTAGGGGAATCATGTGATTGATTCTTCCCTTTCTAAGCAAGGCACACTATTTCTTCAAAGGGTTGAGTTGTTGTCTTCCTCTTCCCAAAATATTTCTCTCATTCTACAATTTTCTCCACCAAAGATTCAAATGTAATGGACTTGAGTTGGTCACTAGCTTGCAAGGATTCAAGATAGTGAGAGTATGTAGGGTAGAGGGCCTTGATGAAGGTTGTGAGAGGAATGTCTATCTTCACTCCAGTGGCATCTATGTCATGCATGATGGTTATGATTTTAGAAGCTAGAGCCAAGGGATCATCATCTTCAACTCAAGGTTGAAAAGTTTGACCATTAATTGTACAAGTTCCAATTTAGAGTGTGAGCCATATAGATCTTTTAACTTATTTCATGCACCATAAGAATTCGTAGCAAAAACAATATGACGACTCACCTCTTTGATTGGAGACACAATAAATAGAGCATTGGATTTATTGTCCTTGTACTTCCATATGGATAGCTCCTTACCTAATGTAGGTTTGGTAGGTGCACTATCCTCTTCTCATTTTCTAGTGGTACCTTCTCTTTTACAAATGTCATTCCAAAAATATTTAAAGATGAGGGTGCGCTTGATCTTTTTAGGTCACTCTTGGTAGTTATTCTTGCTATTCAACACCATGTTGGCAATGGAGATTAGGGAATGTAACTTCAAAAAGAGCTTTGTCAAGCAATAATAATAATAATAATCTCTAATGAATGTTAGGATACAATCATATAGAGAATCAATTTTAATGCTACAAAACACACCAAGCTCATAAGCTTTGCATTAAAAGCATCTTAACATTTATTACCTGTGTAGGGACACAAGGCCGAAAATTATATCCACCACCATAACCATAATCCAAAGCCCCCTTATCCTAGGTTTCTATTTGTTGATAGACGTGCTTCATCCATTTAATTCACTCCCAAGTAGTCAACAATATATTCAATCTCCATGGGCTACAAATATGAAAAATTCACAAATCCAAAGCCATGTGGGTAATGAGTTTCTTGGTCCAACATAACCCAAGCTTCCAAGATTTTTTGAAAAAAATTAAAGTGCTTCTCTCTATCATGCTAGGAAAAACCTATTAGGCACTTGGAAGGCACCCATAACCAAAACCTTAAGGGCCTTTTATTCAATCTCGGTGTTCATAAATTTGGGTGGATTTCATGACATGGGTGCACTCACATTGTAGATCAAGACTTCAATGAAGCCAAGGGAATGAATGCCTTCAAAAAATTCCTTAACACTTTTGGTATTAAACAGTCAATTCTAATTGAAAAGACCCATGCCTTCTCATCCCATGCAATCTCGTTAGCGAAGCGTGATAACTTATCCCTCATGGATGAAGTGTTAGGTTATTGATCACCCAAATTTGATAACTAGTGCTTCTTAAGTTCTCTGCCTAATGTATCCCAAGAAAACCCTATGTAGCAATCCATCCAAAAATCTCTAATGGTATTCTAGGTATTACACAATAGTTTGATTGGGGATGAAACAAATGTTTACTGAAATTCAAAACAAGGAAATGGAAATCATGATGCTACTTGGTTGGGAGATTTTCCTTAAGGTTAATGGCTGAATATGTGCTGGCAATAACGAACACGATGTGATTGGGCAGTAGGTGAAGTAAGAGGGTTGCAGATAAGAATGTGCACAAAGGAAGTTTAATGCTGAGAGAGAGAATATGTAAAAGAGTCCATAGAGGATGATCGAAGGAGCATTTCTATGCATAGGAAGAGATGGTAGGAATGAAAAACTAAGAGAGATAACATGTATATGCTCTGACAAATACATAGAAAGGAAGGGATGGGAAAGAATTGGCAGAGCGATTGGCCAAAATGGTATAAAGGAGTTACACTAAACTAACAAGACCAATGCTTCAATGCCTAGCTTTGATACTAATGTCAAGCCAGGATGGATAAATCCCCAATGATATTTCATTGATGTGCGATCAAAAATATATAATGGGGCGACCCTTCATTTCATTTTCCAAGGGTCCCTTCATCTTTGCATTCTTATACTTTTATTCATTTACACTTTTATTTACATGACAAAAATCCTTAAGGATTATGTCCATCATACATGCCATATTAATCCTAAGTTTTCCCATGTGTTCACTTTACTTTGTTTCTTTCATCACCATGTACCTTATTAAAAATCTAGAAACCTCAACTACTAATCATTGAATGCATATGTGGTTAGTGGGAAATTACACCTTCCATAATCATGGAAACATAGGGTTGACGCCCTTCATGATGGGAATTCTGAAAGGAGTGGTTAAACATAGATTTGCTTTCATTTTCATGGAAAATTGTTCCTCATGTCGAGGGTTGAATGAGGTCCCTTGGGGTGATTTTTTTATTGATTCATTTATAATCGTACCACTCACTTGTGTGGCTGATTATTGGGGCAAATTGTTTATACATTGTTCACTATCATGAGGGGTTGGCTCTGGTCAAGAGTGACCATATTTTCATTCACTAGTAGAGCAATGTCCTCACATGCTCAATATGTCATTGGCTTTGGGTCAACTCTGCTCATGGGTGAATAGCTAAGTGCACATCCATGTTTGGAGACAAATTGTTGAGAATGGCAATCATTCTAGTCGAGATGATTTATTAAGGCATAGGTCATTCTAGGTGGATTATGACACTCACATGCAAAGTAGTGAAGAATAAAATATAAAGGGGCTATGAGAGCCTTTGAATAAGAGTGAGCAATTAGGAAAGCGAGCCCTATAAAAGAAAAGATAAATGGAAAAAAAGGAAGTGAACTATGAGATTAGAAGAAAAGAGAGAAAGAGAGGGAGTTTTGGCTTGGAAACCAAGAAGGATGCCACATTGTGTCTTGGAACAATCATGAAACAAGCCAAACATGCTACCATGATGTGTGATGGGACATCCATAAAGGAAACTATTAAAAATCTTGAGAAGAGTTAAGAACCAAGAGACGTGTAATGGAGATTAATAGACATCATCTTAGACCTTTATATGCACACATGAATAGTCCTATTTGGAGGATACTTCTAAGCACTTGTTGAGTAGAGAAATAAGGCCTGCTTATGTTCTGTAAGGTAGGTAAGGTAGGTGCCATAAGAGTTTTTATGTCTAAAATAAACTGAATAATGATGCATTTGGTTGAAAATATTCTCGTTTGAGATGGAGAGATTACCTTGTGAATATCCTTGTTTTCTCTAATGGTGTTATAGCTCCACTAGGGGAAACATGTTGTAGAGAGATTTAAGTGCAACAATGACTACAATTGGGTGTCAAATCACTTTGCTTCTGTCAATTTGTTGGGATACAATATTCAAATAGACAAGTTTCTCATACATGTTTTTAAAATGCTTATATATATAATATACTTTAAATAATCATATGGAAATTTTGTATTTCTTGTGTATTTCAAGAAGTAATCCACTAAACTAATTATGTGTAAATCTTTCCATATTTCTTATATATTTCAAGAAGTAGTCTTGGTTAAAGAAATATGTGGAAATATTTATGTATTTCTTATGTATATCAAGAAACAATTATGGTTAAAGAATCAAATGGAGATATTTTTGTGCTTCTTGTGTATTTCAACAAGTGTAATTTTGATCAAATGATCGTATTGATACCTTCCCATATTTCCAATGATTTGGTTTATATATGCTAGAAAGGGTTCATCTCTATGACTACATATTGCAAAAAAAATGTTGTGAAATGAGGTGTTGGCACAAATTAAGTCATATACTCTATCTTTGGCTTCCTTTCTAAACAAGGTTACTTGAAATATTGTGGGCCTATGCTCATAACAAGTATATTAAACCAATCTAAGTTGATATATGTCTCTCATGTACTTTCAAAGTTGACTTTGTTGCGTCGAAAAAATGAATAATATGAATATGTCAATAAATATTGGGTCATGGAAAGAAAGAGAACATTACACTAGTATGGTTCCTAGTAGTAGAATCTTAATTAATTGTTGAACATCTTGCTACAAATGTTGATTGCCTTTTATTGCTTATAAACCCTTAATAACAAGTTGGCCAAAGTAATGCTTGATTTTGGATTTCATGAACAATGAAAGGAAATGAAGAAGTTTGTTTAGAGTTATTCAAACTTATGCTTCTTAAAGACAATCTACATCTTTGGAGAAGAAGTACGCTTATTGAAAAACTACCTTAGACTTTGGTGGGTTTGTTTTCTCCCAAGATCTTGATGTAAATAAGTTCTAAGAGTGAAAAACAAAGAAGCTATGGGGCAAGAATTATTATATCTTGTTTCTTATAATATTCAACCTGGATTTTGTCTTTGTTTGTATTACGGGCCTTGCTTATGATATTTGTTACAAATGATGCATCGCAAACATATCTATGATAATTGTAGTGTGTAGCTTGGAGAGCCACAACAAGGAAACTTTAGTGAAATGCTTAACTTAGTTTGTTTGTTTTTTCATCCCAACAAAATGTATGCTCATGTGTCATGTCACAAAGAATGCTTTTTGGGTATGATATATCACATCACATAAAATACTCTTTTTGCATGAAAAAGGGTACATCATTTCACGCCAAATAATTTTTATATGTGATAAAAAGTGTTGCAATAAATAACTTTTTTGAAATTTTATCCATTTGTGTCTGTTTGCACCATATTTTTTAGATGTGAGAAATCCATTGTAGGAAAATAATTTCTATGCAAAACAATGAAATCGGTGCCTTCATGTCATTTTGCATTAAGAGACAAATCCTTGCAATACACTACAAGAACAAAAATGCCATTGCGATGTGATGAACAAGGAAGTTTTGTGACCTTATTAAATTGTTAGCATTTTTGCTGCACATTTTTTCGATGCAACCAACTATTATTGGTTGTGAGCTCACATATGTACTCTTATCTACCTAGGTGTGATAGTTATTTCTTTGATAAAAGCCAAGCCTATTCCACTTCTATGTACAAGGGACATCCTCTTTTATTGAATAACATTAAACACTTATACAAATCTATTTCGTTCAATGGAGTCTTAGCTCTTCTATGATCTAGGTTAGACCTAGATTTCTACATGGAATCAGAGTGGCATTTCCTACCCTATGCTATAACATACAACTCCATTCACTCCACTACCTAGATTTGATGTTAAATATCACCATGTTTTAGTTTGTTTTGCTTTATACCTATAACATATTGTGTTGTAGATTGTGGTTCTATTGCAAGTTGCAAATTGTACTCTCATAGTTTTTGGCTCTTGGTAGAGTTATCATATCTAATGGATGACTCTTTGTTTATTAATCACTCACTCATTTCTTTAGAGTAGCATGGCCATACAAGTTTGATTTAGCTAGATTAAGATAATATGATTTGCATTGTGTTTTACTCATCACTCAACCACGATTCATCAACCTATATGTAGATTAAAAAAAAAATACTTTCATAATTTTTTGAGTCATCGCGTACTATACCATTACTAGCCTCTTGTGGCTCTTCTCAATACAAATTGTGGTTCTTAGATCTACCACTATTTACTTGGCCCTATCTCTTAACTTACAAATTTATGGCAGATGCGCTCCTATAGAAAATAATCTGACACGTATTGATCCAAACTCATCACTTTGGATTGACTCTTGGTGTAAATAATGGCCATTTCATCCTCTGCAATTTCATGTTGTTTAAGATCATAGCCTCCCCATCTAAAGCATGGCATTTCCACTCAAATTGTAGTTGTATACACTACAATTCAACCTAAAAAGGCTCAATTTGCGTTCATACATCTTGATTTGGTCCTTCATAGTTCGTTCTTGTTCGTACACTTTATTTAAGCTCTTTATGTTTGATTGCTAGATCATTTTGCAACTTGCATATGAGGGTGAAATTTGTACATTATGTTGACGAATATAGCTATGGTCGGTCTTCATAATCCCTGTATTTATAATAGTATGTAAAAACATGAAAGCAAATTAAATTTTAAATTAGAAGAAACAAAATTAAAAGATAGGAAATCAACAAAACCACTTAAAATTAAGATCTATCCTTGAATATAGCTTATACTCACGTAAAAAGCATATTTACCATCAGTTAGTACCCACCAAAATTTAAGCAAATATTTGCATAAAATACAAAATATGAACAAGATATAAATAAATATACTTACGGGGAGTTACTCCCACCATTATTTATGTGATCTTCAACACTTTAACAAATATGAATAAAAATGTAAATGTGGAGACTTACTAGAATTTAATCTACAAAGAAACGTTATTTAATTTAAGAGACAAGTTACTTTAACAAATATGAATAAAAATGTAAATGTGGAGACTTACTAGAATTTAATTTACAAAGAAATGTTATTTAATTTAAGAGACATGTCTCTTAGGTATCTTGGGTATAAAATACACTTGAACTTTTTCATTTTATATATACACTTATCACACACATTATGATATCTACTTTCTTTTCATGGTTATTTTTTGAATTTTTGAAGTGTGATTGCTTCATGAAGATAAAAGACCTATAACATCATATATTCACAAGCAATTACCATAGTTCTAGAAATAAAGTACTTGTATAAATTGTACTGAAAAATCAACATATTCCCCCCTTTTTTGTTTGAATAAAAAGATCTTGCTATTGTGTTTAACCAATTAAACAAACATTAATTACATGTATGGGGTTTGTATTTTGGAGGTCCATGTCATAATTGTTTGTCACTATATCATATTTTTTGAGGTTATCAACAATATTTTTTGTCATAAATATTCAATGAAGGCTCCATTTGTTGCAAAGAACATTATGTTCTCTTTCCAATGGTTTGTTGCATTCCACATTTGACAACTTTTTGAGATTCTTACAGGCTGTATAAATTAAGAGAATTGATTCCTCACTTGTACATGGGTATCTATAATGTCCTTGTTTATTTAGACCCATATCAAGGATTCTTCTCCATGGTCACTTTTATTTTTAGGTACCTTTGTTTTTTCACCTTGAGTAGTGGATTTTGTGCCATTCATACAAATATTCTTAGTATGTCACCAAGCATTTATCTTTGTGACTAGCCTTGCTTTGCAAGACTTGGAGCTAGCCACATTAGAGTGTTTTTTTACGTGGTTGTTTAACATCACCATCATCATTGTTCAACTAAGACCTCCACACTTTTCCATCATTAGTGATATCCACTCCCTTCAACTATGTCCACCCAATATACATTGTGGGTGGTGTGCAATGCTTCTTCAAGTGATTATTTATGCTTCACCATCTTGTTCAACGTCAACTACTTTTTAAGGTTTACCTTTGCATCGAGCACTAATTCATATTTTAATCAGCAATTGCAATGTTTAGCAATCCATTCACTCCAACGAGATGGATTGGCATCCATAAGCACACTCATTATGACGCTTTTGTTGATCATACATGAGTTCTTGATCAATTTTTTTAAGTTGAAACTCATTTTAGAGGATCAATCTCTTTGCTTGAGAAAGATGAATTTTGTTGTTTGCATTTTTACATGGATCTTTGATGACACTAATAACTTGGGGTCACCCAGCCCTCTTTAGAGAATTTTCCATAATTCCTATTTAGGCCTTTTATTGTTTATAAGACTCATTGTTCTTTTGATGGTTGATGGTGGTTGCCTTTTTTTGAAGCCTTAATTCTAGTTCCTCACCAATACCAACTTTTCTAAAGAATTTATGTGGTGGTTGTCAATGTTTTCCTTTCTTGTGCCTCTACAATAGAACCTCTTCTACTTTAGAGTTCAACCAAAGTTCAATGATGTTGCTTAGCTATCCTCGTTAGAGTTTTGATCATGCTTCTTGATTGAAGCTTTCAACCTCCATAGATTTCCTACTCTTGCCATTGAATACATCATTGTGAGATCCTTAGTTTTAGCTATGATGCCCTTTCAAGACTAGCATCTCACTCTCTTTTGTAGAAGTTTTTTGTTTTTGTTTTTGTTTTTTGTTTGTTTTTTTTTGTGTTTTGTTTTTGTTTTTGTTTTGTTTGTTTGTTTGTTTTTGTTTTTGTTCTTTTTTGTTTTGTTTTGTTTTTGTTTGTTTGTTTGTTTTTTTTTTTCTTCACTTGTGAAAGTATGTTTTGTATTTGGTTGTTGTTGATGGTTAGAAAGGACCTTGACCAATAACTACTCAGAATATCACCCCATCAAGGTCCCAATTAGACATATACTCGTTTGGTGTTGGAAATAATCACTGCTATGCGGGCCTAGTTGCCTCTACAAAAGTTTTGGATGTGGTGAAGTGTTAATCCAAAGGAAAAATACATGACTTGACACTAATATATGTTAACCATATTAATTATATATTAATGTATTCTAACTAATATAATATAATATATTCCTAGATAAGTAAGAGTACATAATGAATTCTTTCAGACACAAAAGGATATACAAGATTCATTCTAAAAGTCATTCACCAAAATCAAATAACGACTGAGCTCAAATATAGTATCTTAACTATTTCAAAAAAATAGTTATCTGAAACAATATATGTACCATGAAACAATGTATCATGTACGTGATCACTCTATGTTAGGATATCATTAAAAAACAAGAAAGGAATTTCAAGCTTTTATAATGTAACCTTTAACCGCACACTTACAGAAATGCACTGTGTAATATTGTTGGTTCACACAATCAATTTCCCAATAAAATATTGGCCTTCTTAAATTATTTCACTGATAAAAGTATACAACTAATATATTAAGTTTTTTAGACATAAAGTCAGCAATCCTTCCTTAAACCTTGACAAAAATATACAAGTTCTAATTCTGAATTGTCCAACTCATAGGTCTTCAAAATTATTTTAAGACCAATAAAAATATACAGGCTTGATTCAGTTTCCAATCCCTTACCTGTAGAAAGCGTCGATCTTTATACTAATATGATGTTTCTTCTCTCTTTTTTTTTAACAAGTTCGGATAGTTGTTATATTATCAAAAAAAGGTTTTGGAGCAAGCTCCTTTTACATTCCGCTGTTCTGATATGATAGACTGAGCAGTAAGATAGGCACGCAGACCTTTCTCCTGTGCTTGGTATCAAAACTTCAGAAGTTTTTTTAGCTATTCTAGAGTACTGTTTAACATATTGACCAACTAAGAAAACAAATTTACATAGCATATTTCACAGAAATTTATGGTTTGTAAACTAGGAGAGCAAATTCTGTGGCCTTTTCCTTGTGTTTTGCATTTTGTTGCTCCTTAAGTTTGTTGTTCCTTGTGCTGTTGTTCGTTCTGCTTGTTGTTCCTTGCTGCTGTTCCATCGACCTGCTGTTCCTTTGGCCTGTTGTTCTTTCGTCTGCTGTTCCTTATGTTGTTGTTCCTTCTGATTGTTGTTCCTTCTTCTGGTGTTTGTTTTGCTTGTTGTTCCTTCGGTCTGCTGTTCCTTCGGCCTGTTGTTCCTTCGGTTCTTGTTCCATGTTTCTTCTCTTCGTTTTAATTCCTCAAATCTATTTTGCTATAACAATCTCAATAATTTACAAAATTGAAAAAATCCATAGTTATTTCCCTATTAACAATATTTCTATAAGTCGTCCAAGAACATGAGTTATCTCCTTTTATTCTTTTCTTTGTTCATGCTCTTGGTCTTCAAGATTATTTCCTTCAACCAAAAAATACGCAAAAATAAAATACACAAAGTTGTTTATTATAGATTCACTCGAAATTAAAAATAAATTAATCAACAATAATATACAATGATCTATTTGTTTCAATGATTTATCCCTTTTCAATTTAAAATTAAGCCTGATTCAATATCATTGAGGTCAAATCCAATTTAAATATGCCATAAAAGAAAATAATGGTTGTGTCAATAGTTTGTTAACTACCCAAAAACTTTTACACTTATGGTAATTTATATCACATTAGTTAGGTAAAATTAAAAATATCAATTTATAATGTTTTACTGACCCATGCTTGTTGTACCTTATGGTGCATAATGTGGCTCATTTGAAACTTAGTCGAATTTTAGTTTAACTCTTGTTAACAATTGGATTTGATATATATGATAGCCTGAACACACATGATGATGTGTTAGTTTTATATATGACTTGATGATGATTTAATGGTTGATTTAATAGTTTAAACAAGATTATATTATATTACATTCTTCTGTATATCTAGACATATGAGCAATCAAATGTTCTTGAGTGTTCCTCCTAGCTTGATCCTAGATATGGATGTAAACATAAGTGAAAACATATTCGACATTTGGGTATCGAAGACATAAAAGTGTCGAGCTCTATGGTTCTTCACATATCCGAATATATTTGAAAGTCAAAGTGGTCAATATATGGGCATTTGGGCTTTCACAAATGCATTGCCACATAATTGTACCAGATTCAAATGTTATTGTTCAAAACTGAGTGGACCCAACATTCGGGCTTTCGAGACATCAGGAATTGTGCGGATAAAACTTACTTTGGATTCTTGATGTGATACCATCATTGCCACATTAATGATCTAGCTCAACTTTAATGTTCACATGACTCAATAAAATAATGCCAAGAGGAATGACACATGATAAATGCCGCATCAATAATCAAACTTAGTGATTTGCTATGTTATCAACAAATGACAAAAAGCCATTTTTGAGAGAGAGAGAGAGAGAGAGAGAGAGAGAGAGAGCACATGACTCAATAAAATAATGCCAAGAGGAATGACACATAATCAAACTTATTGATTTGCTATGTCATCAAAATATGACAGAAATCCAGAGAGAGAGAGAGAGCACATGACTCAATAAAATTATGCCAAGAGGAATGACACATAATCAAACTTAGTGATTTGCTATGTCATTAATAAATGACAGAAAACATTTTTTTAGAGAGAGATAGGGAGAGAAAGAGAGAGAGCACATGACTCAATAAAATAATGCCAAGAGGAATGACACATAATCAAACTTAGACTCAATAAAATAATGCCAAGAGGAATGACACATAATCAAAATTAGTGATTTGCTATGTCATCAATAAATGACAGAAATCAATTTTTTAGAGAGAGAGAGAGAGCACATGGCTCAATAAAATAATGCCAAGAGGAATGACACATAATCAAACTTAGTGATTTTCTATGTCATCAATAAATGACAGAAAGCCATTTTTTAGAGAGAGAGAGAGAGAGAGAGCACATGACTCAATAAAATAATTCCAAGAGGAATGACACATGATAAATGCCGCATCAATAATCAAACTTAGTGATTTGCTGTGTCATCAACAAATGACAGAAAGCCATTTTTTAGAGAGAGAGAGAGACATAAATACAACTAGATCCAAATTTTAAGACCATATTTGGCATTCGAAAGAACTTTTGAAGTGATACAATTCTTCTAGATACATATCCAGATTACCCTTATTTGGGTATCTAACATCTCACTTCATTAACTCATAAGTCTAAATTTCTCTTTGAGTACAATTTTTGCTTTCAAAGCTTTGTCATTCTACAAGAATAAAATAGACATAAAGTTGAACCCATATGGGTAAATTTCAAAGGATAAATCATTGGAACATATCAAAAAATTCATGAAAATTATAAAAAGAATCATCAAAATATTTACATGTTGTAGCTACTACAACGCCCTCCAAATTTTTCCTATATTCAAATTTTGGAGCCTCCTAATGACTATGTGATCTGTCGTTTCAAGTCATTAAAGTTGTTCCATGCTTGTTGTTTGAGTTTTTCTAAGTGTTCAAGTTCCCTCCAAAAGAAGCCAAAGTGTCGTCTTTTGTTAGAGGCAACTCCAACACATCTCTCTTTCATTAGTCGATCCTATCTATCACAAGAACATGTATTAGACACACTCCCATGACCTAGTGCAATTTCTAATTATAGTCGACACTTGTGTCATAAAGACTTGCGCCCTAACTATCGCACTTGGAGGTTAGTGTAGTTTTGTTGTCGTTTTAGTGTATGCATGTTATTTTCGGGAATTATGCATATTCTTGTCATAAGTTTAATTTGTAGGTGTGTGTGATCATGTTCGAGACTTGTTTGTATGTTCTTTATCTCTCACTCTCTCTCGTTCCGTTATCTCACACTTAGTCAATTTTGAGTTTTCTTTTATCCTCATATCTTGCACCATGTCATGGATACACATACCTTTCAGCCCAAGTGATGAGTGCATAGTGCACTTCCAGGACCGAGACATCACCCTCTTGCAGCTTACACTTGTGCCCTGCGCCCATAAGAAAGCCTCATTTCCCTCATGAGCGCAGAGCACATCTTCAAGCCACAGTTATAAACCTCTTGCTTCTTATGATGCGCCATGTGCTAGGCTTGGGTAGCCTTTCCTTTATGAGCACATAACATACTCCCATGGGATAATAAGTTCACCTTTGGCCCTTACAGATGCAACCCGTGCACAACTAAGAGACTCCTTCATAGGCATAAGACATTGTGCATCCTCAGTCCTCAAGTGCCTAGTTATTGTCCCCAGGACCTGCGCTTTGTGCCCAAGCTTGTCCCTCTATCCTTCCCTAGCACAATGTGCACTTCTAGTGCCCAGACCTCCACCTCTTGCCTCTGAATCTACACCCTACGCCAAGAAATACTTTCTCTCAATTAGTGCATTGTCCCATCACAATTAGCATCTTGCATGAGCAAACAAGGTAGAATAGGTGATTTTGGGACTGATATTGTCTTGCCATGAGTGAGTTTCATTTTCAGGTATTATTGAGCTAAATTCAATTAGTATATCATCTTAACATGGCAGATGATGTTCAAGGGGTTCATCGGTAAGAGGTTTCAATAATACACTTGTGGAGATGAGACACAAAGAGACCATCATGCAAGAGATAAAGGAATTTTGAACTACGACAGATAGATGGCAACCTAGGATGACTTGGAAGGCTCTAATACTATATCCAGACCCTTTGGAGGGTGAAGATGAAGTACATTCCAGATATATCATGAAGATTTGAAGACATAACAACAAAGAAAAGAACTTGGCATTGACACATTACAATGAAGTCTCATGTCACAGTCGCCAAATTGTAGCTTCTCAAAATGTGAACACAAGAGTGTTATTTTGTTCCATGTATTCTTGCCACAATTTTGGTGGAATGTAATTTTGTAATTTCCAAAATTAGAAAATGTAAAATGTGTGGAATCCCAAGGGTCACACATGGAATGTGAAGAGCCACAAGGAAGTGAAGAGTCACAAGGAAGTGAGAGTCATGTAAAGCTCAAAAGTCATATGGGAGATCAAGAGTCATGAGGGAGGTCAAGAGTCACATAGGAGGTGAAAGGTCACCTCATTTGTTATAAATAAACCCTCATAGCTCAAGAAAAGGACTTTTAACCTTGGCTTCTCAAGCAAAGGAGAGAAGATCATTCTTTTGAGGAGCAAGTGGTGGCTTCATGTTCCACTATTGGGGCTAGTGATGCAACATTGTAATTGTGTATCTTGGCACTTTCACTTAATGTTTTGAAGCTCTCAGATTTGGGTGCACTTTCATGCATGTATTGTGAATGTTGTAAGACTATTCTTTCATGTTTGTGATGTATTTTTGTGTTCATATGTACTAAATAAAATGAACTATTTAGTTGGATTTGGTATACATCTTAATTTAATTGTGCGCTCATACTTGCTTTCATGATTGTTGTTACTTTATGAATTATTTTGCAGATTAATTAACGATTATTTCTATATATATGTGTGTGTGTATTTATTAAGATAGTACTATTACTTTTCTTTTAAAGGCTCACTTTTCTTTCCTACCCATGAAAGTACTTTATACAGATTGCAATCTGCGTTTCACAAAGCTAACTTGCTTATCTCAAAACTATATGCATGCTCTCTTATGTTATTAATTGTAGCCAAGGAAAATCTTTACGATCATTGTAATGAAAGTCAGGCCTATTTCCTAGATGGGCTCCTATCTAGTTGGGACTTCATATCGGGGAGACCCCATTGTTTTGGCAGACTTCCAATACTGTCACTAGTACAATTGAGTTAGAATCAAATTTAAAGAATTACAAATAATTAAAAATCATAATATAAGTAAAAATTGGGAAATGTCCCTATTATTCACGAATAATTCATTTTATAATGGGGGGTTGTTGTGCAGGCCACAATAGGTACCTAATAAGGCATCACTTCAAGACCCAATTTCTTCTTTGTTCTTTCTTTATGTTTCACTTAAGGGGGGTTGTTAGTGTGGTGTTTTCCAGTGTAGCCAATTATTATCGGTTGTAAGCTCATGTAGTTACTCTTATATGCCTGGGTGTGATAGCTATCCATTTTCTAAACATTGGGCCCCTTTCATTTCTATGTATATGAGACATCCTCTTATATTAAACATTGTAGAACAAACATACATATACGTTTTGTTCAATGGAGGCTCAACTCATATATGATCTGGGTTAGACCCAAATTTCTAAAAAATATCACAAGCTATGATGTATTGCACAAAAATAATTTATAATGTCATACATTGCAAAGGTGTAAATTTTTCCTCAATGCGATAAACAAGGAGTTTATACACCAAAATGCTTTGTGGAGAGTTTGATACACTATAAGTATAACCCTTGTGGTGATTTCATATCACGTGGATCAAATTTTTTTTGGTGATGTGATATTGCGAGTAGGAATTTTTGAGCACGATCAAGAAATTAAATAATTTAGCATAGAGCAATATGTATCATGTAAAAGAGAAGATTAAAGCAATATCTCACAAAGATAATATATTTTTGGCAGTGCGATATGTAATTTCGAAAGATGAATATTGTGTTATATAGTGTGTATCACTCTAAAAAAAATGATTGTGATAGGTGGCCATGCTGCATCAACTAAGAAATGTCATACCACATCAAATAGGGGTTCCATCTAGGTATGTTGATGGCAGGAAGAGAAAATGCTTAAGCAATTTGAAAGGCCATAACTTCTTGCTTTGGGATAATAATTAAGCAAGAAGATAGTCCTTGGAAAGCTATTGAGGAGCAAACAATAAACTATCAATTCATAATTGGTATTGGAGTTGTATCTAAGAACATTGCATTAGTGGGCAATCAAATAAATATTTGAGAACCCTACATCCTCAATTAGGCACACGGGGACTGGGTATGTGATTAAGTGGTATCACAATATTAATTGAGGTTAGATACGAGAAAATTTAAAACTATCACTATACCAATAATGTATAAGGGGTTGTGTGCGTTGAAAAGGGTATCAAAGCATTATTTATATTAGATGCAAATAAATTTGAATATCCCACTATCCCAATAATGTAGGGGTTCATATGTATTACATGACATGCCCACACAATGGGGTACATCTTATCACATTAGGGTTACTCGTTATTAGCTTTTGGGGTTGCTTTGGAAGTGTTTACCCTTGCTTGGGGGTGCTTCATGTGATGTGGAATGCATGGTGTATTTCCTAACCTTGGTTGTACCATGATGGAATATGCATTGGAGATATCTTAGTTATGCATTGTTATATCTTAAATTTATGCTTATGTAATGCACTTCATTAGAAGGCCGAAGAACTATGTGTCTTGGTAACATTCTTGTGAAGTGTGCACATGGAGGGTTTGGTTGGTTGTTTGGGAGGGATGATCCATTTGTAAGAGGATATTTGAGCACATGCAAGGAGGGCATTGAGACCTAGATAGCATGCAAACACTTAGTTGCTTGCATGGAGGATTTTTCTTGACTTAAGGATGCTTGGGTTGAGGAATGTTCTTGTTGGAAAATTCAAAGTGGAAACTTATTATATCAATTTTCTTACCTTAATACTTGATTGTGAAATTAGTTAGTCTTCTTGTGTTCTTTATTTAGATATTTTCATCAAACAAATATCGGAACAAAAATAATAACAATAAAGGACTCATAAATTAGGCTCTTAGCTAGGGAAAAACCCTTCCAAGGGAAAACCCAAAAAAATTATTCTCTTCTTATAGAATTTTCTTCAGATGAGACCACAAATACCCAAACCCTACACCAAGTCCTCCTCAAAGTAACAAGTCATCTCTTCCAGCAAGTCCTTCCTTGATCTTGCCATTTAGCTTCACACTGCAACTTCGACCTACCAGCTTCAGTATTGCTACTTCGACCTACAACATCATAATGTAATTTTGGCCTTGTAGTTGTTGCAGAAACCTAGTCCAACTTCCTCTTGAGACCTTCCTTGAGCAAGACAACTTCTCCCAAGGTCAACGAGGTTAAGATAGAGTATTACTCCTTCTAGCAACAAGAGACAACATTTTTTCCTATTGCAAATCTGATATGCAATTTCGACTTCCTTTACAACATAAAAAACCCTATACTTTCGCATGTGTGAGAGAGAGAGATAGCCCAAAAATAAGTCTTCCTCTTCCTCTATACCTTCAATCTTCTTGTCTTCTTGATTCCTAGCTATAGATCAAACTTTTCCCTGAGATCGAACTTCTTGGTGAATGAGTTCCAAATGAGGTCGAACTGCTCCTTTATATAGCCTTTCTAAGGGGTCTAATTCCCTCCTTTAGACCACTTGAAGCTACAAGGGTTGACTTATACTTTGGGAGTTTCCAGGACTTTCTAGACTCAAAAAATAATTCTTTTTCCAATTGCATTTTTCCGTAAGGGTCTTATGATGTTGACTCCTTTGCTTGATATGATAATAAATCGTATGACCTAACAAACCTTAGAAGCATGAAGAAATGTTTACCTAGAATACCATCAATAATGAGCATGAAACCCATGCTTTAAAAAAATAATTTTTTCTTTTCTTCTCTTGTTGTTACATAAGATACATATTGAAATGAGAACAATAACAATTATGAATACCAAAACTAGTTACATTTCCAACATTCCCTCTTAACTAGGGAGGTATTCATAATTGTACAACCAATACAACATCATTCTCAAATTGAATATTTCTCATAAGAAGATCGGATTGATAATCCATACTCTAAGCATCATCATTATGACCAATATTGTCACTAAGGCATACTTTGACAAGCTCAATTTCATTCGAGAGAATTATGTTGGGAGGTTTTACGTGTGATACCACACTACCTCTACAAGGCATACCCCATCCTAATGTTCACAAGGTATGTCCTTTTAGGACTATTATTATCTTGGATCTCCAATCCCGAGTCCTCAAAGAATATCAATGCTCTTCAACCTCTCTTCTTCTGGATGCTTGTCCTATCCTAAAGAATAAAATGCACATATGATGTCCAAAATAATTCCATCTCATTCAGAGAGGATATCCCTATTCCTCTTTCAGGGAATAGATCCTTACTCTATTTAAGGAGACTCCTTTTCTTTCTCTCAAAACAAAGAAGATTCCAAACTCCCTTTATATTTGGGAAGTCAACACCACAAGCCCTATAACTTGTCTTTATAAGAGTATCAACTACTAGTTCTTCACAACTGCCTAACTCCCTCTTTCTTCGCATCTCATTGTATCTAGCCTTCTTCCTTTCGAGGTATCATGGATCCATCTTCACTCTTCAATCTTTTGACAGGATCATTTTTCTGATCACTTTCATCTTCGACATCATGGATGAAGGCTTGCATTGAGCCTTTCCAAACTTCAATCTGATCATAGCTTCCTCATGAAAATGATCTCCTTTGACCCTCATGTTATCTTCTCGCACTTCTAACTTTCAATCCCAAGATGGAAACATTTTGAATTCATAGTTGCCAAGTACCATGTGTTGAGCTTCTCTCAACATTCTTCATACATTTCCATCCACATGGTTGAACTTGCCTCAACTGTCATCATGTATTCCTGCAACATTCCTCTAGGAAGCAAAATAATATGTTGACTAGATAACCAATAGCAATTAAAAGTATACTTACCTCACCATGATGACATTTATCATCCAAGCATTAACATCCTTATGGTACATATCCACTTGAATCTTCCTTCATGCATCAAAGTACCCAAGGATCGAACTTGATTACCAAGTTACAACTTTTTCTTCTAGAGTTATACTACACGTTAATCATTATTTTACATATTCTAGAGAAATTATTAATCTTTTATACATCCTTAAGTAATTCAAATTATTCCTTTTAAACATCATACAATCATACTAAACATGTTACAAGATTCTACACATGAATCTAACCAAGAGTCACTTCCAATGTGAATCATTATGCTCTTTTTCCATCATCGAGCTATATCTCAAATAACGAGCCTGCATCCTGACCCATTGCATCCCTTCGTCCTTTTAACAATATTGTTTCCACATTACATGGAATGTATACTAAATTTGTCATAATTATTCTTCCAAGAAACTCCAAAATGATGGTTCTTATAGGATCATGATGATCCACCTTAGCAAGATGACTACCTCTAACATAGTGTTAGAGAATTCCTAGATGAACAATATGACAAATGGTCTATCTATCCATTTTTAAAGACTAGTTGATCTCTACAAAGAAAATTAACAAAGTAGACTCTACAAACGTTACTATCACATGTTTCTCTCTATGCTGTTATGAAAAATCAATATTTTAACAATGCATGCTATTGAAGGAAATTTAATCCTCATAAGAACCTGACAAAATGTGTTCTTACGAGTAAAGATATTTCTAATCTTCTTTTTCGGCTTATTCTCAAGTTCATGTTTCCAAAGCTATATGAGCTCACTTCTTTCCTTTCTCTTGTTGTTCTATTGGCTTGGACAATCCCTCTTATAATGTCCAAATTAATTGCACTTAAAGCAATGAAACATGGACATATTATTTCTTATTGGACTTCCTGACTTTCCCTTCTTTAGCTTTTGACTCGAGCTAGAAAGGATTGATCTGTTCATCTGATTCAATGCCATCTTTTACCTTGATCATAGATTCTTCCAAAATGAATTGAGCCACAACTCATCAAAGGGAGCTGAATCTTTTTAGAGTAGATGCTGTTTTAAAGTTTGCTCCATTCTAGTGCAATGCATTTAATATAGAGATGGTCATTTTTGAATCAGAAATGGTCTCTCTAAGCCCCTGTAAGTGATCTCTTATTTAAGAGATTTTCATTAGAAAGGATGTCATGCCCTCATAATTTTATTTCTTCATTTCGTATGATTTATTCTGCAAAGACAATCTTTTGTCCTGATGCACTTACAGGAGTACGAATTCACTAACTTGTCATACATAACCTTGGAAGTTTTCAAATTTGCAACAGATGGAACAAGAGGATATTTAATGGATTGACCTATGACTCTTTGTGCCTTTAATTCCCCTTTCTTTTATTTTTCTAGTTCTTTGAGTCTTGTCTTTTCCTAGTTTAGTAATTTCCCAGTTACTTTTCCATTACCTCATGTTCTATAAGTGCTAGGTCAATCCTTTTCTTCCACGCTAGGTAATTTGATGCTCAACGAGCTTATTGCTCTCCCTGTAGAAATAACCCATATGAACCGTAGATTCATACATGGAGTAATAATATGATACTTATTTGATAACCAAGATTCTCCTCTTCTTGATGATGGTCTTCGACCTTTCTTGATGCCTTCAAGACCTTTGAAGAACTTTAATAATGTCTTTGAAATATGTTTCTTGAGATTCCTCAACAACAACTTTCAAGAGTGATGAATGACATCAAGATCATTTTGATTCTTCCTTCAAAGATGCCTTTCAATGAGCTTTAAATAGACCTCCTTCTGCAAGATACAAATTTTCTTGTAATCTTCCTCACAAGCCTTCCCTTTGACGAGAGCTTTATCTTCTTCAGTGTAGAAGACCTCCTTCCAAATCAATAGGTCTTCTATGATTGATTCCCCTTGACAAGAAAAACCTTTATTTGTGTCCACAATATGATCCTTCTAGCTACCTCTTGGTCACCTAGCTTAGATACCATGTTGGAAAATTCAAAGTGGCAACTTATTATATCAATTTTCCTTAACCTTAATACTTGTTGTGAACTTAGTTAGTTTTCCTGTGTTCTTGATTTAGATATTTGCATAAAAAAAATATCAAGATCAGAAACAACAACAACAGAGGACACAAAAATTAGGCTCTCAACCAAGGCAAAACCCCTCTAAGGGGAAAACCTGAAAAATTCTTCTCTTCTTATAGAATTTGATTCAAATGAGACCACAAAGACCCAAACCCTAGACCAACTCATCCTCCAAGTACCAAGTCAGTCCTTCCAACAAGTCTTCCTTGATCTTGCACCAATAACTTCACACTGCAACTTTGACCTACTAGCTTCAATACTGCAACTTCGGTCTACAGTTTTAGCCTTGTAGCTGCAACAAAAACCATAGTCCAGCTTCCTCTTGAGACCTTCCTTGAGTAAGATAGCTTTCTCCTAAGGTCAACGATGCCAAGATAGAGTATCCTTCCTTCCAGAAACAAGAGATTGCACTTCGTCCTACTGTAACTCTGATATCTAATTTAGACTTCCTTTACAAACTACATAAACCCTAGACTTTCGTATAAGTGCGAGAGAGAGATAGCCAAAAATCAAGTATTCCTCTTCTTCTAGACCTTCACTAATATGATAATCCCCTATTAGTGACCTCAGTTAAAGATATAATAAATGAAGGTATTACAGACTCATATGTTGGTGTGTGTCTATGTTATTTAAGCAACGGATCGATCAGATTGCAAATACACAGACACTTGAAATGGAAAACAGCAGAGAAACACAGTAAGCAAATACAAGAACACAAGAATTTAATAAGGAGTTCACCCTATCCTCCAGGGCTACATCTCCGGTCTAGCTCTCAATGGTGGCCTTTTTTATTGTTTGTTTGAAGCAGAGAATTACAATGAAGGAGCTCAATGTGAGTCTCCTGAAACGGAATTTGCTTGGCAGGGTGGTTCTTGGATGCCCCAAGCCACTAGAGTACACAGACTCTTTTCCTTACCAGCTCTGTGACCTTCTGGTCTACAATGGAGAGAGCCCAATGTGGTGCTCAGTCCGAACAGATCCTCTCTGGGATGGCTTGAATCCCTCAAGCTCTCTGGTGCTCGATGCTGCCTTCGGTCAGCTCAGCCCTCTGTCTTCCGTTCTACTATTGCTTCACTATCTTTCTTCTCTCTGTTCTTCCTTTCTATGTTCCGTCCTCCTCTCCGGGTTCTGGTCGTCTTTTTCTCTCTCGGTGCCTGTTCGTGTTCTGTTCTTGTTGATGGCTTAAAACCATTCGTACCCATGGCTTTTCGATTCCTCTTCCACTTCCCATGGATCGCCTACTATAGCTTCACTTGGAGTTCCCTGTTCGGTGTCATCATCAGGCTCACAGGAGTGGCCACATGTCCTCCTGCAGCTGTGCCAATTCGCTTTGTCGGTTCGGTTTTTCCGTTACGTGTCGTGGAATGAGTCTTCTGCCACCTTGGTAGTTTAAATTAGACGTCATCTTTACAAACTGCGGCTTAATCCCCTGTCGATTCCGTTTTCCCATCAAGTGCGATCTCAGTCGTTAGATCTGGGGCTCCAGATCCGACGCGTCGCTCGCTCCGGCGCGGTTGACTAGCTCGACCGTTAACGCGCGATCAGCGGCGGTTTTCTCTTCTCCACTTGCCACGTGTCGACCACTGAGTGGGTTTGCTCCATTTTCGCCAATTCTGCTTACCATTTGAGGGTGCCCCTGATCAATACGCTGGTTTTGGAGCGGGTCCCGCCTTTAGCCTTTATCCACGGTTCTCTCGGATCTCATGCAACCGAGTGCTCGGGCTTCTCCAATTTGGGGTTTTTCATCTAGCGATGCGTGATAAGTGCTAATTGCGCATCAAAAACTCCTCTGTTTCCCGATCCGGCCTCCAGGGGCTAAATTCGTCTCCCGCGCAGTCTCCATGGGCCTCGGTTAGCGCGCTTTTGACCAAGGTCCTTGTCGTTCCACGCTAGCTGCCATTGCCACTAGTTTAGAGGTGTTTTTTGATTGTTGTTGTAAATTCTTTGAAGTCTGTCCGACTTGTATAGCCATGGTTCTGTTTATCTCTTTATGGATCCAATTCGGATCACAACCTTCCATTGAAAAGCTTTTTGGACCACCAAAAGTTGGTTTTCTTTCAAGCACCAACTAAGTGAGGGTACTGCTATCTCACTTGCCCAATCTCAATCCACTATGCATTGCTCGACTTTGAACCTTTGAGTCCAATTCTGAGGTATCAACATCCCCTCTGCGCGTCATCCTCACCTTCTTGTCAAGATTGTGTCTTCCTGCAATTCATTTAGATATTCAGGTAGCAGGTCATCAATAGAAGGTAATTGACTTTGCTCTTCAGGGTCCTTAATCATTGAAGGTTCAAACAATCTCAAGCATCTGCATTTACGATGATTATATGTGCATGTACGCTGGTAGATTAAGGTGAAAAAGCGTTTTCACCAATCTTCTCAGTATCCTAAAAGGTCCATACCTGATAGGCTTTAACTTTTTACCTTCACCTTGCATCCTGTCCTTGCTAATATACAGCCAGACTAGTCTCCGACTTGAAAAATAAGCTCCATCCGATGCTTGTCATGCCTAGCCTTGTATTTGGCTTGGCTCTTTTCAGTTGTTCCGGTACTGCCTGGTGGATCTGTTCAATGAACCTAGTTGCCTTGTCCACATCACTGTGTCCATCAACTATGGTATTTTTACCAAAGACAAAATCCAAAGAGACCTTGGCATGAAACCAAAACAGGTCTCAAAAGGAGATCTCTGTGTAGAAGAGTGTTTTGCTCTGTTGTAAGCATGCTAACATAACACAAATGTTCATCCCAAAGCTTAGGATGTTTGCTGCAATATCCCCTGAGTAACTGGATCACTTCCTGTTAACTACTTCTGTCTGGCCATCGGTTTGTGGATGAAAAGCTGTGTTTTTTCTTCAGTTGGGTGTCCATCAGCTTCCATAGACTTGACCAAAACTTCCCACAAATCGGGTGTCTTAATCAGAATACAATAGAAGTGGGTAATCAAAATGAACCCATACATGTTCAAAGAATAGTTTTGCAGTTTGTTCAGCTGTAATTTGTTTATTACAAGGTATCAAAATACACATTTTGCTGAATCTATCTACAACCACATATAGATAATCATGACCTTTTTCAAGACTTAGGCAGTCCTCCAACAAAATATGGAAACACTTTCCCAAGGATGAGAAGGAACTGGTAGGGAGTGTACAAGCTTGGTTTTCTATTGCTGGGCTTGCTTTTAGCACATATTTAGTACATCCTCTTACATATTAGAAACTGTCTCATTCATTTTCGACCAATAACAAAATATTTGCAGCTGTGCAATGTTTTACTTACCCCAAAGTGACCTGATTCATAGAAGTGTGTGCCTCTCTAATTATCTTTACTCTCTCAGTTTGTGGAATGCAGAGTTTCCCATAGTGATATAAGAGTCAGTCCTTCACATGATAGTCCAATTCTTCTACCTTTTTGCCTTGACTCAAAGTTGCATATACATCTTTAAAGTCTATATCTTGAGCATATTGTTCAATGTAGCTTTGATGTAGCACATAATTATGCTTAAGTATAGTAGATTATTTATAATGGGTCTAGATAACATGTCTGCAACTTTGTTATGTATGCCTTTTTATATCTGATGACTAAATGAAACTGTTGTAGAAAACCCATCCATCTGTAGTGTCTTGATTGCTGCAACTTAGTTGGGAGGAGTGTAGATATTGAAGTGGTTGATGATCAGTATGTATCACTGTCTCTTTGCCCATTAAGTAATGTTTCCACTTTTAACAATGTAAACTCTGATTATGTTTCTTCTATTTGTTAATTACTAACAAAATTATTTACTGTTTCCTATAGTAAAAAATGAAAACTAATACATGTAGCCTTCACCATTTTAAATAAAATGCAAAACAAGAAACTGAAAACAAGAAAGAAATAACAATCTACTCAATTATTTTTGGACAAATGTTACGAAAAAACCAACGTGGGAAAACCGTGCAATAACTGAGGGTTTTATTATGTAGTAGTAGTATTTTTGAATACAATCTCTGGATGCCCTCTTGGCTATCCAGTACAAAGAATTTCATGACAGAGAGATAAGTGAGATTACCTCACATTATCACTGGAATCCTGGCTGATCCAACACTAGATGACCATCCTTGGTTTGCCTCTGCACTGCCTCTTCGTAGTCACTGCATCAACCAGCGTCACACTATCTAAGGTCTGCGTCACTCCTCGGCTGATCGATTTGCCTCTGAGATTATGACTTCTTTCTCCTGGTCTCACACCCGGGATTCCAGCTACAAAAATCGATCTCCCCAACAAATTTTCGGATTTCCTCAGGCTTTGCGCTGCCTCTGCATTAACCTACACTGCTTCTGCATGGCCCTGTGTCAACCTCTTCTGGCTTTGCGCTGCCTCTCCAGTATTCCAAATTAGGAGAAATCTCCAATTGGAAATATCCTTGCCCCTCACTGCAAAAACTCACTTCAAGTTTCTCACCGACAACTGCTCTGCTTCAAAAATTCGATCTTCTGAACTCTATTTGATGTGTTCTCCAAGTGTCCCTCAAGCCTCTCCTTATATCTTTCTGTTGGACAACCAATGGCCCAGATTAGCTTCTAATCAATGGCTTAGACCATTTTGACTTGATCCTCGTCTTCTTCTAGAAGTTTCACCACAATTAGATTAATACCCTTTAATTATTTTAATTCCGAAGTTTAGACTTAGGGTCCCATTTAAAATAATTAATTATTTTAATAAAATTGTCTCAGGGTGGAATTTCCCAAAACGATTTCTGCGTATTGAAGAATGCATATGTCTAGTCCCCCTGCAAATTTTGAGACCTGCAAGTTTGGAGCTTCCTTCCAACTGTTGAGACCTGCAGCAAATGCACCCCAAGAGGGTGGCAATCCTAATAGAGAAGTGATCACAAGTTCTTTGTTCGAAACAATCTCATCAATGGCTAAGAAATATCCCTAAGTCTAGCTATCTTCACAAAGAAGGTTGCCATAATATCTTTTTTAGTCATCTTCTCAGTCCTCAGCTCATTCTTCAAACTTGCTACTTGACCAATGTTTTTAATAGTAAACAGCCTCGACAAGGCTTCATAATTTCTTGAGCATGATCGATGTTGGCTATAAATGGGACAAGATTGTCCTTTATCCCTTCTACCATCAGAGTCAAGGCCACCAATTCTAATTCCATGTATTTCATGTTGTCGGCATCGTTGGCTTCTTCGAAGGCTTCTTTACATTTCCTCTTACCAAGTCAACACCTTGTTCTTCTTGATGATTAGGTCAATCCTCTTCTTCCATTACTGAAGTTAGAAGTCTTTCAAGTTTGTTCTCACCTTGATTGAGTTAGACATATTCCTTGAATACAATAGACTCCTTCCCTAAGATAGTACCTATGAATAGATCAATTGCTTGAGACTGCCTTTTTCTTCCTTTTTCACCAAAGCTCTGATACCATGTTAGAAAACTAGAAAGGCAGTAAAGATTTTATTGATCTTGATCATTACTTGTGATGTTTCTTATTATTTCGATTCTTTATATCTTATTTCTTTAGTTCAAGCAAATAACAAAATCAACAACACATAAACAATAGACACTAGATGTAGGAACATGCCAGGGAGAACCCCCCTTGAGGGAAAACCCAGTCAAGATAATTCTTCCTTTCAATAGTATTCTTTGAGACTCTTCACCCTAGACCAAGACTAGACCTTCCTCCACACCAAGTCAGCCTCCCAAAATTTCGACCTCTTCCTAGCAACTTCGACTATGCAGCAACTTACGGAAACTAGCAGCTTTCGGCAATAGTGAAACTTGGAAGACTTCGATCTCCAAATCAAAGACACGAAACAGAGAGAGAGAGACAAAAATTTCGATTCTTCTTGTCTCCTTAAACTTCCCCAAACTTGCATTCACTTCGGCTTTCTAGCAACAAATTTTGCACCTTTTCCCAGCTATAGGAGAACTTCGCACTTCTGCCCAGCAACAAGAGATTTTTGCACTTCTCCCAACTACAAGAGAATTCAATCTTGTGAGAGAATGATGTTCCAAATGAATTCGATGACCTTTCTTTTATAGGCTTCTTGTGGGGTCGAATAGGTCCTTAGGCCGACTTGATCTTCTCTTAGGCGACATGGTGTGGAGGTTAATAATTACAATATTTGACTCAATACTTAACCTTTTTACATGATACAAAAGCCCAAGAAGGGTCTCTTTAAATTTACAATGATGCTATAGACTCAAATAAATTCTCGAAGTCCACAATGGGGACATTGACCTAAAAAGGTGACAAGCATGAAACCCATGCTTTAATAAGTCAATTAATAATAATAAATTTTTTCTTTATTCTTTTGGCAAGTACATTACATGATGACACAAGTAAATTATTGAAGACGAACATTGTTACATTTTCCAAAAAACCATGTTCATTGTAGCAGAAGCGACTTGCAATAGTGATAGGTGGCCGCCCTCCTGGAGACTCTATTGTTGTCCTTTGATGGACTAAGGGGTAGCTAGAGAGCAGAAACAAAAGCGAAAGACCAACAGAACGAATATGACATAGAGATTACAACGAGATTCTCATGGTATCTTGTATCCCTTGTATGGGAGCCCTAGACTGTTGTATTACTCAGTTTGTTTAATATAACAAAGATTGGGTTGCTGTACATATTTGTTACAATATTTTGTAAAAAGTTGTCTATACTTGTGCATGTGTGATTTACTGTTTTATATTTTCCACTGTGCAAAGTAGCTTTTATTGAGATTCCTGTTTGGTAGCGTCAGATATTCAAAGATTATATCCTAGACCCAAGATCGTGGAAATTCAACATTCAGAGGGAGTTAGGTAATTCTCTTCATCCAAAGATGTCCTCTATGTTCCAAGATTAAAGAAAAATCTTGTTTTGGTAGCTACCCTTGAGGACAAAGGTTATGATGTCATCTTCAGTAGAGGTAAGGCTTACCTCTAGGACTTAACTTTGGGATGTAAGAAGTAGATAGGTGCAAGGGTGAAGAATCTCTACAAGTTGCAGGTAGAGACAGGCACAACCTTGAGTAGCAAGGCATGAAATTCTCAGAAGGGAAAAGTATAGTTAAGCGAGAGCAGGACAAAGTTCTCAATATGGATCCACAACCACTATCTCAGTTTGAGTCTAGGCTAGGTTGCAGTTGGGCCGATCAGCAGGATGATGAGGACATGGTGAAAATCGGTTTACACGATTCTTACTGCAGTAACTGATGTTAATTCTTCTAATTGTTAATTCAATTAACTGAATATACTTGCTATGTGCTACAACAAATATCGAATTAAATACACTGCAAACTACACAAATAGAAACCGCGGAAACTAAATACAACATAGGAGAGAAATAAACATCACACACATCTACACAATTATTTGACGAAAGTCCCAAAAAACTCAATGTGGGAAAATCGGTGCAACAACTAAGGGTTTTATTATTAACAGTAGTTTCTGAATACAATCTTTGGAATCCTTGTTGGCTATCCAGTACAGAGAATATCAATGACAGAAGAATAGTGAGAAGTACATCACACTATCATAGGTGATCCGACTAATCCAGCCGCATAATGGCTTGCCCTCTTGCTGCCTCTGCGCAGTCACTGTGTCATCCCAACATCACAGTGTCTAGGACAACGTCACTCCCCTTGTTGATTGATTTCCCTCCCAGGAACTTTGATTTCCACCTCCCAGTCTCACACCTCGGCTTCCGTTTCAGAAATCGATTCCTCTAGCAAAATACAGACCTGATCAAGGCTCTACGCTGCCTTTGCATCAGCCATACCCTGGCTAGCTTGGTCTCTGCGCTGCCTCTCCCGGATCTCTCTCTGCCTCCTTTGTTGAGTATTCTCGGATAAGGAGAAATCTCCAACTAGAACTATGCCTTCACCTCATTGCAAAAGATCACTTCAAATTCTCTCCCCGACAAATTGTTGTGCTTCAGAATTTGATCTTTGATCTCCACTCGATATGTCTTCCAAATGCCCATCTTCGAAATATCTTTCTTTTTCTTCTACTGCTCCTGATGCCTTAGATGTGAGGGCTACATTCTCATCCTCCTCCTTGGGCTTCGTCCCACTGCTGTTGCTGCCTCAAATTTACACTTGACCAAGTCTCTCCTCATCCCTTCTTGCTGAAGAGCAGTTTTATTCCTACTCAGTTAGCAATTTCCTTGCGAGAATGCTCTAGACAAATACTTGCCACTCTTCTGAAACTAAGTTCAGTGTCAGTCTCACCATCTCGATAGGTGAGGTGTTGACCCACAACTGCCAACTTGTCTTGGGTTTCCTGAAACTTTGCAAGGAACAGATCAATGCGTTCCCTTTTGCATCTGCGGTGGATCTCATCTTCTGCTCCAAGTACGTCTTCCGCTGCTCAGAAAGATCCATGGTATAGCGTGGACAAGGCATCCCACATCTCCTTGGCAATCCCTTTGCCTGAGATGTGACATACTACATGATCCTTCACTCCATCGAGGATCATTCGCTTGGCCTTCGCCATCTCTCCCTTCTACATTTTGAGCAGATCTAGATCGAGGGCTCAGCTACCACAATGTCGACGTAGATCTTGAGAAAATGTTCATCTGGAAGGCATGACATCCTCACCTTCCAAATCACATAGTTAGATGCACCATCCACCGATCCTGATCTCACAATCCACTAGCTGCCATCTCTGCCAATGAAAAAGTCGAATTGCCTCCTCTCTCCTCTACGCAGCACTGGGCTACCTATGCACGCCCTACTAGAGTAGTAAAGTTGCTGCTCCCTATTGTTGCTCAGCTAATGAGAAATCAAACTTCTTGGCTGGAAGTCCTTTGAGAAAGAATTCCCTCTAGTGTGTCTCCTTCTCTCCCACTGACGCTAAATCTTCCAGTAACTGTTGCAAAATATTTGCGTTTAAAACTTCAACCTTCTAGCCTAAGGATTGCGCTGCCTACCGGGGATTCGAATTGCTGCCTCTGCAGTAATTTCGAACTCTCTTCCTTTTGCTTCTAAGCTCTTTTGCTCATGATCTGTGCTCTGATACCATGTGAAAAATCGGTTACCCGATTCCTACTGCAGTAACTGATGTTAATTCTTCTAATTGTTAATTCGATTAACCAATTTACTTCTTGTGTGCTACGAAAAATATCGAATTAAATACACTGCAGCCTACACAAATAAAAATTGTGGAAACTAAATACAACACATGAGAGAAATAAACATCACACACATCTACACATATATTTTTGGACAAAAGTACCTGGAAAAAACCCAATGTGGGAAAAAGGGGTGCAGCAACTGCAAGGTTTTATTATTAAGCAGTAGTTTTTGAATATAATCTCTAGATGCCTTGCTGGCTATCTAGTGTAGAGAATATCAGTGACAGAAGAATAGTGAGAAGTACCTCACACTATCATAGGTGATCTCGAGTCTCGACTGATCCAAACAAGAATGGCTTGCCCCTTGCTGCCTCTACTTGCCTCTGCACAGTCACTATGTTAGCCCAACGTCACAGTGTCTAGGGACAACGTCACTCACTTTGTTGATCGATTTGCCCCCAAGAACTACGATTTCCACCTTGCACTCTCAGACCCTAGCTTCGGTTTAGAAATTGATTCCTCCAGCAAAATACAAACCTCCTCAAGGCTCTGCATCAGCCTACACTAGCCAGCTTAGTCTTTGTGCTGCCTCTCCTGGATCTCTCTCTGCCTCTCTATTGAGTATTCCGGATAAGGAGAAATCTCCAATTGGAACTATCCCTGCTCCTCACTACAAAATATCACTTCAAATTTTTTTTCGACAATTGTTGTGCTTCAGAAATTCAATAATCTAATCTCCACTCGATATGTCTTCCAAATGTCCCTCAAGTCCTCGTGTAATCCTTCTGTTGAGAACCAACAGCCCAAATTAGATCCTAATCAATGGCTCAAATCATTTTTGGTTGATACTTGTCTTTTTTAGAAGTTTCACCCACAATTAGATTAATACCCTTTAGTTATTTATTTCCTAAGTTTAGACTTAGGCATCCATTAAAAAATATTAATTATTTTAATAAAACTGATTCTGAGTGGAATTTCCAAAAACAATTTATGGGTATCGTGGAATAAACGTGTCCAAGCCTCCTGCAAAATTGAGGCTTAAAGCACATCTGATGTTACCAAAATCAATAGACATGATAACCTAGGGCGAGTGGAGGCAACCACTCAGTTTGTGACTCCAGTATAGGGAGAGTTTGAGCCAAGTGGGCAGAGGCTTTGTTTAAGGGAGAACGAAGAGAGAGTTGGATCTTCTAGTATCACCTTCAATTAGAGGAAGCAACCACAAAGGTACATTGGGTACATGGTACCTATGACTGAAGTGAGGGACTCACAAAGCATGGTTGGAAAGACATGCCTTAGATCAAATTCCTTAGAGAAAGTAGGGAAGTATTCTAGTTCAAAGGGAGCAACTACAACGATGAAGAACGTGGTAGTGTTGGAGAGAGATCCAGGTGGACGAGGTTCTTCTTGTTGATTTGTGGTAGCATCGGATGTGCTCTAGCCATGAAAATTGGTGGAGGGGCTAAGGCACATAAGATCTCCAAGACCCATAAATGGCTTGGGAAATTCCACCGGTTAGAGAGAATTTAAAATAATTAATATATTTAATGGGGTTCCTAAGTCTAAACTTAGGAAAGACTTAGGAAAATTATAATATTAATGGGTATTAATATAAAATGGGTGAGGAATGTTCTAAATGACATGGATCAAGCCAACCTAATCTTAGCCGTTGAAGAGACTTAATCTCGGTCGTGAAGACTCAACAAGAAAAATATAAGAGGAGGCTTGAGGGTTAGTAGGAGATACACCAAGATTGATCAGTCAGTTCGATTTTCTGGAGTGGGGCTTGTTGAGAAAATTCGAACAAGTGATCCGTTGCAGTGAGTGGCAATGAGTACATAGCAAAGAGGCAAAGATTGTGCCAGAGGATTAGCGCAGTGACCAAAAAGGCTGACGCAGAGGCAGCTAGAGCTATGCAGAGGCAGTAGGAAACACGCAAAGGCAACTAGGTACTGCGTAGAGGCTGAGGGGCCTGCGTGGGTGACGCAAAGGGCAGAGAGATGATGCAGAGAGTCAGAAGGTTGAGCAGAGGGTTTAGGAGATACGTTGAGGCTAGCAAGGCTGACGTAGAGCCAAAATGAAGCGCCTGAAGGATTTTCGTGGGGCAAACTAGAGCTGAGAGGCTGAATATCTGTCTCTGAGAACATATATTACTACTATGTAACAATCTTTGTTGGGTGACCATTTTGGCATCTAGTTGTACTCAAGAATTTGCATAATAATAAAACCAGTGTTGTAGTACTCGCGATAAAATCACGATTTATCGTTAAAATCGCAGTTTTTAAATCCAACGATAATATCGCCCCAATAAATACAATTTTTTTTTTCGGCGATTTTTTGGGAAAAAATCTGTGAAAATATATAATATATATATATATATATATATTTTAATTTTTAATTAATTAATAATTTATTTTTCCTCCTCCGATTTTTGATGAGGAGGAAGAGGTGACACAACCTACCCAGGCTATCCCTGTCACCAGTAGAGGACGTGGTCTACCATGTAGCTCCTAGTTCTTCAGCTTTAGAGCACAACAGAGTCCACTGCCAACTCCACCGACATATACATCTAAAGGGGTAGAGGAAATCAATAGTATTAAACTTTAGTTATTTGGTTCATTTCATTGTATCTGACATTTGACTCATGATATGAGATACATTATTATATTTTTTGTGATATTTTGAGGCTGAGTTGGGACTTAGGAGTAGAGAGTCAGGACTTACTATTCAAGACATGATTCACTGTTATGTGTGATGTAGCACAAGAATGTATTAACACATCTTATATATTAGTTCTTTTATCATAATTATGTGTCAATGTATTTATTTTATGTGTAGATGCTTTAGATAAAAAAAAAATTGAAAAAAATGAATATTTTTTGTATGTTACGATTTTTTCCTGATTTTTACGATTTTTTTCTAATTTTTTTCCCTCGCTGATAATATCCCAATAATGATTACTGCAACATTGAATAAAACCCATAGAACTGCTGCACCGTTTTTTCTTGCATCGGGTTTTTCCGGGGACGATTATCCAAAAATAACAGTGTCCCTTGTGTGTTTGTTTCAATATTTCAGTTGATGATCTGTATATGAGTTAAGCTGCATTTGTGTTTATTTCAGTATTTATATTTATAAATAACTTGTTAATGGAATAACCAAGTAGGAGAAATAAAACCAGATAACGTAGTAGGGTTTCTAACGTGTCAGACTTAGAAATTTCAACACTTCCAAAAGCACCTTCCTCGCTAAGAGGAAGTGTTGAAAATAGTGGTGAGAGAAGGTCCTTCTTGACTTGTGCCTTAGTCAGAAAGACCACAAACTATCTTCCTTTAGCATTCCATGAGTTCCAAGGAAATAGGACGAGACATGGAGTAGTTAACTCATGCGCATGAGTTAGGCTCAATTTGTTTGTCTCCAAGTACGAGTTTATTTTTGGAAGTGGACGAGTTAGTGAGACTTCAATTTCTAATTGAGGCAAGACAAGTTAGAAGAGTAAGTTTGACTTAGTTAACAAATCAATCACAAGTCCGAGTTCTAAAAATACACTTGCCAGATTTAGCATGATTGAATTGCATAAGATGAGGATGAAGGCACATAATTCAATCAATTGTTTTGTGTGCCCAAGGTAGTGAGAC